>CM052361.1:14883273-16352949 GCA_028551475.1 Casuarina equisetifolia | reverse complement strand
ATCTATCTATTTCTTACCTGTTGTCTAATTTGTGTCATGCAGGTCCGTGACTCACTTTATGTGGCTTCTACCAGTGGTCGTATGACAGCTATATCAACTGAAGTATGATAGATTTTAATTGCATTAGTCCTGGAGAATGCAGTGTTTACTTTTCAAGTAGATGTGGCTTAAGATTGGAATTGGAATTGGATTTTTGGCTTTTGTTTGCAGTTGCTGTTTCTGAAACGGACCTTTATGTGAATTTAGATTTTGTCCTATATCTTAAAGTGAGAGGCACTTATGTAAGAAGTAAACAACCCTTTCAAAACTTATGAAGAGTGTTATAGAGAGGTAAAGTAAGAAACACAGTTGCGATTACCATAAGTGGTACATGATTATAACAGTGTTCTACATGATTCTTGACCATGACTTTTTCCCATTTATCGTTGGTACTGTTGTCTTTGCCAATGCGATTGCCGTAAAATTGTTTCTCCGATAGTAAAGGAAATTAACAACTAATTGAATGGAAGAGAACTATGAAGGACAAGGAGAAGTAACAGGAGGATCAAACCTAGAAATGGAACAAAAGAAGAATAAAAGGGAAACTTGTAATACCAACTAAATCTTACTGGTTATTTTGATGAACTTTCTGTTATGTTAGGGGACAAATTATATGTAAGTGAAACTTTGTGCATTTCATATAGTACTTGTTCTTGCTCTTGAGATATCTAATAATCTTTTTTTTTTGCTAGTTTTTTGAAATTTTGATTTTATGTGGTTTACTGTTGGTCTACAAATGCAGAGTCTACCATTTAATGTTTTGTGGCTGCATGAGTTCAAAGTGCCAGTGTTTGGGTCCCTTGCTCTCAATAGACTGAATGGGAATGGTATGTGTTATTCTTTTGACAAATGTATTGTTTTTTCTCTTTTTGATCTTTTAAGGTTCCTTTCTGAAATTATCTCTACATTAGGTTTGTATTTAACTTCTAATTTCCTGCACTGTTTTTCACTGCAGTTATTTGTTGCTTGGTGGATGGCCATGTTCTTGCACTGGATTCAAGTGGATCCATTTGTTGGAAGGTACATTTTTATTTTGTCACCTAGTATTTAAATTGTGATATCTGTTGCTACTATCCTTATTTTGACACCCATCCTTGAATAATTCGCCTGGTCGACTTGCTTCCCCCTCACTCGCCACCGCCACTCCCCACCCCCCCAACCCAACCGGCCTGCCTCTTTCTCTTTCTTTCCCCTTGCCATGGCCATTGTGTAGGGGCAGCTATGTAAAGAAATAGAAACTATATACCCTAAAACCTTCTTGCCTCTGAACTATGTCTGTCAAATGGTTTGCCACATCTTACTGAATGAACAAAGGAGTGTGCAATAAGTTTGTGTTTGTTCATCTCTTCTTTCTTCTAAAATGAATAAAAGCAAAAAAAAAAAAAGCATTTACCTCCTGGTTCAGAGAGCATGAGATGTGTGGTAGCAGCTGAATTCTTTTCTTTCACTTTTTTTTTTTTTGGGGGGGGGGGGGGGGGGGGGGTTGAGGAGTTTTTGGCATTTGTTATGTATACCATGCATCAAAGGATGTAAAGAAATTCTTTCCTCTGCATTCTTTCTTGGTCTGCAGAGACATAGAATGTCCTCTCATCTGTATTTTCTTTTTTTGGGATGTTATCCACATTACTTTAAACCAGTTTAAATGCTTTTTCTTTATGTGTTAATAATACTTGATTTTTCTGCTTTAAATGGAGGACTGATAAGAGATCACAGAAATACAGGCTGTTCCCACTCAATATAAACTTAAAAATATCGGTAATTTTTAATTGTCTAGAACGACCTAAAAATCTATATATTGAAACTCAATACCTTGTTGTGCTGTATTTTATTGCTATCACTACGTGTTGGCTATAGGCTGCCATTATAACGTTGACATGTCAGTTGTAAATGCAGATCTAAGAGTTAAGTGAATTTATCTCTTAAACATCCCATTTGATGAAATTCAAGATCTATCATGAAATGAAATGAAAAGTCTATAAGCTTTTTTACAAAGAAGCCACGATAGAAGTGTAACTTCTACATACTATGAGACCGGATCTAAATGTTCAAGTCAGATATTATCTCATCAGGGAATCTCGGTTATGTTTCTAGCAGCAATAGTTCTAGGTCACAGTTAAGGGGACTTATCTAATTTTTCAAACACATTTTATAAATCTAGAAACATTATGTTATAACAATCAATTTTTTGGTGTATTCTATCTCTAGCATGACATTTGTTAGGAGTCCTTGTTAAATAAATCAGATCAACAAGAATGGAAATTATTTGTTCTGCTCCACTATTACATTGTCTGATATCCATGTTGGGTTTCTACGTGATCCTTTAATCCTTTATCTAACATATGATTTCATTCAGTACAGAACTAGTGGTCCAATATTTGCTGGACCCTGCATATCTTCTGCTCTTCCTTCTCAGGTACATTTCTTCATGGAAGTATGGCCTTTTCCTTTTTTAGTATTCGTTCAAGTTAATCTTTTCATCCCCCCGTTTGCACCTGTGGAATAAGTATCAAATTTTTTTCTTTGGACTGATTTTCAGTTCAGTCTCGAGCTATCTTTACATGTGGTGGTTAACCATCATGTAATGTACAAATGGAAGCAAAACATTGATGGTTTTGAACCTCATTTCAATGCCCGTAGAGTTAAAATCAGTTGTTGAATTAACATTGTTGATGGGTTGTGATCATTTTTGTGTTGAAGGGTAGATGGAATTTCATTTGAAGTATTACAGAATATCTAATAGAATTATCAGTTGTTGATTGGCTGCTACATCAGTTGTTTACTAATCAAATTAAGATTATTAGTCCTGATTCTAGGTCAAATAAGAGTCACGGAGTTTACATCCGTATTGATAATGCAATTACGAGTGGTTTATGTCATTGAAGATATTGTTGTGTACTAGTATGTTCTAGCTTTTGAGTACATCAATTTCTCTTCTCTTCTTTGTGACCCCAGATGAAGATTTTTTCTTTACTCATCATAACCTTAAAACCGTACGTACCTTTCCTGACCATGTAGCCACAGACATTGAAACCCAAATCTTGCCGCCGCCAAGACTTTCTTGAACCTGTTCATTATCTGTTTAGCCACTTCTTAATTCCTTGAATCTCTTGTCCAAGTCCTATTCCAATTAACGAACCCTTCACACAGTCCTGAAATTCTAAACCCCAGATCCACAAGTTCTCCCAACTTAAGGTCCACCACAAGCATAAATTTCCTTGTACGTGAGATTTAATATTAAACTGTATTATTCAGTACTTTCTGTTGATAAGCTCTGGCTGAAATTAACTTCCTTACATAAGAACAAGGCAGAGGATTAGGTTGTTGGTTCTAGATTCGTTGGGCTCATGTAAGCGACCAAGTTGATGGAGGATTGGTTGAGGGCCGTTTTCAGCAATAACGAAACTTGTTAATTTTTTAAGTCTCAGACATAATTGACTTCGTAAGCAAACATTGGTTATCATTCGGAAGCTGACATTGGTTATCATGAAATCTTTAGTTCAATGTTGGATGACCCCACCCTGTACTCTGTTAAAACTTCTAATTATGATAATTCTCTAAATAGGAAAATAAGTAGCCTGCTGTTCAAGAATTAAAAATGGAAAAAGGAAAGAAAGAAAAAGCAAAGAGCATAAGGCTTGTGCATGCGTATTTTGAAGCTTCCAGATTTTCCTTTTAGAAACTCTTGCTAATAATACATTTGATTTACATGCTCCACCATGTAACTATATAACTTGCCCTAGTATTATAAAGCTTTGGCACAACATGGTATTTTAAGAATGCTAACTCAGAGAAGACAAAATATTTGGGATAAGCAGGTCACTGTTTAATTGATGATGAATTGTGGGAAGATCATCCCCAATGACATGAAATTGATGGATTGTGGTGATGCGCAAAATTTTTGTTAAATTTACTATTTTCTTGTTTCGTTTACAGGGGCTTATTTGCTCAAGAAATGGGGGAATCTATTCACTTGAACTGGTAATTTCCACTAAATATCCTATAAAAAAGGTGACAATAATAATTATTTTTGATCTTCTGTGGTACCTGATATCTTAATCTCATGCTTGAATCAGCAACTTGTAAGCTGCTCTCTTTTCTGAGTAGTCTGATAGTTGTCTAGGGTTTTACTGGGATTAACTGTTTGATGCGTTGTTTTCCAATGCACGTTTATGTGGCAAGTTCCTTGTACATCAAATTGGTTTGAATCTGAATGGAGCTTTATTCATGAGTCATTCCTTCATTTTCATTGACTCTTATTTCTTCAGGGTTTCCTCACTTTAAGCTGGCGGGTGATCTTATGTTAGAGGCTTGATGATCGTTTGTTATCCTATATTAATAAGTTAGTATGCTAGTGACATCTTACCGAAGAAGTTTGACCCATATCAGATACCTCTGTTTACATGTGTGACTAGCATAAACATTGCCTTATATCGTCTTGCCCAGATGGTCGAGTCTCTGGCTTACTGTTAGTGTTGCCACAGATATGGTCTGAGTAGCTCGTATTAATACATTAGGATGTTACTTCAAATACAAAATGCTTAGCATAAATCTTATTCGTTTGAGATGGAGTACGAGAAACTATCAAGTTACTCTCTCAGTTGATTACTGCATATTGAGTGCTGGCAAAATCTGTTCCAGGAAAAAGGAGATTTACTTTGGGAATATAATATCGGAGATCCGATTACCGCATCCGCTTATGTTGATGAGCAGTTGCAGTTTATACCATTTCCCTCCCTTTTATCTGACAGGTATATAGATGCAAACTTAGCTGAAAATTTTTCACTTCTTACCAATCATTTATACATTTGCTCTTCGACGGTTATAGGTTGATTTGCATATGTCCCAGTTCTGGAAGCATACGTGTACTCCGGGTTATAGACAGAGAGGGAAGTCAACCAGGAATCAATGTCGAGGAATTTGCAAGGTTGGATCTCCGGGGAGATGTATTCTCATCACCTGTCATGATTGGTGGGAGAATTTTTGTTGGGTGCAGGGACGATCACATACGCTGTATTTCGGTTGACATTCAAGGTTTCCTGGAAAATTAGAGATTATCTGATGCACAAACGGGGGCCGTGTAGGCACTCAAGCTGGTTGACAACAGGAGATATGAGGAGTGGTCATTGTAAAAGGCAAAACAGGATTATGCTCAATTGGTGAATCTCCATAAATATAGTTGGTGACCATTAAACTTGTCAATCATCTTTACTTCTGGAAATCACCCAAGTTCGATAGTAATTCAAACTCAAATATGGTGACAACGGGCAAGGAATATTTCTCCAGTCAACTTCCACCAATCACGACCAAGATCAGGATAGCTAGTCGGGTTTCTTATTTTTTTTTTTCCTGGAATAATTTTGCTAGACTGATGATGATTTCTTTTTGGGTCAATTTAGTTTCCTTAGAAGTAAGGGAAGGGAATAGTGTAAATATCATGTAATGGTGTAAGAGGAGGTATGGAATTGTAGCTTACCTTCAAGTTTTTGTAACTTTTAACGATTCAATTGAAAAATTTTCCCTACTTTCCATGTTTTGATATTGCATGGCGATTATAGGTCATCTACCAATGCCATGATTGGTGGGCGTAACATTTTGGCATGAGAGACGGTCTTTGAATCATCCATGGTGGATGCACAGTTCCAAAAAATAGAAGCTGATATGACTCATAACGATGCCAAGGACAACAGTTGTTTTGCGGAGTTTGTGGGTAGAATGCAAAGACTGACAGAAAATACTTGTTCTGGCCACAATCAAGAACGGGATGAAGGAATATCACACCAACCCAATGGTAATGAGGGTCGTGGAGGAGGATCTAATTTAGATGTTGGAAATCGATCTAGGGAAATGTAGCTCGATTTTCCCTGACATGATGATACCGAACACCCATTTGATTGGATATGATAGTTAGGGCAGTATTTCGAATTCCACAAGGCACGAGAAGAGAAGTTGAGGTTGGCAGCATGGAACCTTGAGGGGGATGTGTTAGTCTGGTATGGACTGTTGAAATAAAGCATGGTAATTAGGATCTCATTGAAGGCGTTTACGTAGGGGATTAGCAAGCACATCGGACTCGCGAGGTATCAGAACCGCTTTGAAGAACTAGTCAAGTTGAAGCAGAGTAGTACGATTGATGATTACTTCGATTAGTTCTCTAAGATGGTATTAAGAGCTGGCAAGCTATCATCAGAGCAGATTTCACTAATGGATTGAAGGGTGTAGTTTGAGAGGACTTGCAAGCATGCAAGCCATTGACTCTGTTTGTAGCGGTGGGACTTGCTCGTTTGTACGACTCTAGACGCGAATATAGTAGAGCAAGATCAACAATCAACGAGATGGAAAAGGCATGGGGTCTTTGCTTCTATAGTGAGGAGAGCTTCACGCCAAACCACCAATGCAAATGACTATTTATGATAGAAGGTTCATGGGAGTCCGAAGAAGCCAAACAAGAATATTGGGAAAGAGGACACAAAATTTCTCTTTAATGCCATCAATGGAGGAGATTTGCCTCAGACCATTCATTTCGTGGGTAGCTTGGGGAATTACTAGACTAGAGTACAAGTTTTTGTGGACTTGGGAGCTCTCACAGCTTTGAAAGTGAGAAACTAGCAAATCGACTGGGATTGAGTACAGATTGAGACATCAACTTCAATGTTCGTGTTGCAAATGGAGAGAGGATGTACATCCGAGGGTTGTGTAAAGGGCTAATGGTGAACAAGTTGTAGTCTTCATGTTGGATCTTTGTTTGCTTCTTTTGCAGGGGATAGATGTGGTACTATGCACCCATCGGCTTAGAACCCTAGGGCCCATTCTGTGGGCACAATTCCACATCAGGGTTTAGTTAGTAGGACACACGAACTTGTCAATTTAGTGCAGAAGCCCAATGGAACCACAGGACTAACCAAAATGCCTCGGAGTTCTACTGGATCTAGCCCAAATGTGAGGAGTCTCCAGACTGGTAATAGACCATGCAAGAAAGGCAAAAATTAGGAGAAGGAGAACATTATGTAGTATCAACAACTATACTGCGATGGCTAGATTCAATCAAGAAAGAAATCTCCTCAAATTCCCTAATGCAAGATATTGTCGAGAGAGTTAAAGATAGAGAGGCCGTGGGGCCACGGGCATATGAGATGGTGCAGTGCTTTTCAAACAAAAGATATATTTGGCCAAAGATTCAATTTGTCAAAATGTGGAGTGGAAGAGAGAATTATTGGGTAAAAAGTTGTTTATTGATGAACAAGAAAACCTTTTTAGTATAACAGCTACAAATGGGAGAAGAAAATCCCATGTTAAGAATCATGCATACAATGACCGTTTATATATTGCAAAACAAAAAAGTAGAGTTCGTCAATGAGGTGAGCTATTTTAGTCATGTTTGGGTGCCATGTGCAGAGGAGCTTGCAAGCAAGAGAAGACATATTGGGCTACTGTAGAGCATGTAGCAAAGGAAAGAGCACTTGGAGAAGTGATTCTATATTTTCTTCTAGCCGTCTTCGTTTCTAATTTCTTTAAAACATCTCAGTGATTCCCCAGTTTCCGTAGTCACTGGCGCAGATTTCTCTTTAGTACTGGCTTAGATTGAAAGCCGTTTGGCCTCAGTCTCAGGCGGGCATGTTCAATCATTGTCCCGATTCCATCCATTTCGGACCAATAAGATGAATATTCGTCAGGTTGGGAGCAAAATGAGAGCTCGGCAAAATCATAAAAGATCCACCAAACCAATTAAAAAGCATGATCTTTGAAACGAGTCTCGGATGGCGAGCATTTTAACATCAACGAGAAGCTTTAAATGATTTGACTGAATCTTCCTAGAGTGACGATTGGACAATCTTTTATAAGAATAATTTTCACTGGTGAAGCTAAGATCTTTATGTTGTTCGGTGGACCTAGTTCCCATACTTGCTTGTCAATCATCAACCACTACTTCTACTACTGCTCAAAATAATAAATTAAATGGAAACGATAACTCTTCTGATCACATTCACTTACTTTGCAACAAAAGAAGCCCTGGCCAAAGTTGTTGCCGAGAAGGTCCATTACGTATTGACATCCACATACAGGCCTTTTTAGCAATGCATCAATTCATTCATTCTTCGTATTCATTGTCTCACATTAACGACCAACAACTTGCCGGCTGTTACTTTTCCGTAGTAATTGATTAACTGCAAACAAGTAGTCTAGCTAACACCAAATTTTATGGGCAATGTCATCATACATGAACAGATTCAGAAGAGAAACATTTGATAATTATTAACGCAGAGATATACTTCAGCAGCTACAGAACTGAAGCGAGGATTTTAGAACTATTTAGCTAAACTTATAGCTGTATATGGGCATAAAAAATAATAGACTCCTGTATCACTGACAAAGTGACGAAGTTTTGCTTTCTGTCAAATGCTTGAAATGAGATTTCACATCAAACTGATTCACCAAGAGGAGGGGGTGGTAGAGATAAAGAGAGCTCCAAGCAGTGAAAAGACAGCAGGAGATAACTTACTGTATATATTTAGGGATTTCACCTTTCCTTAGAAGGGAAAGAGAGTATTCTGCAGTCTGAATAAGGTCATCAATGTTATGCAAGGACCTCTCCTCAGAAGCAAGCATGAAAATAGCACGAAGCTCTGCTTTCTTAGCCAGTCTTGCGGCGAAAGTAAGAGGCAAATTTGGGGAGTTAAGACTCCGCAATATCTGGCGATACAAAGAGAGGACTCGACCTCGATTCCGTGCCAAATCCTCAGCTGTTGCCCATATAAAACCTTTTGCCATTTCTCCGAACTGCATAATGGAACGGAAAAAATAGGGCACTTGTGTTCTAATGAAACTGGAAGTGTTCAATTCATCTCACATATTCAAGTGTCATGATTACTCCATAGATATTGCTTATAGTCTTTCTTTAATGCCTATTACTAGTAATACCTCATCGAAACTGACTGATGTAAGCAACAAAAAGCTGGTTTTGTTTGATTATAGTTTTGCTGAACTTTAGGGACAAATGGAAGTTCTGTCAACTTAATATTCTGGAAACGGGTTTTACTTGGCATTAGCTTTAATTTTATCATGTTTTTGGAAACTTAAATGTGCTTTCTATTAGGTACTACTTCGGCTTAATAGTGAGCCTACAAAATGTTCGCCTCATTAAAAGTATAGCTCTTATTGGGGTTCCATTAAGTAGTACTATTATGGTTAATTTAATTCCTATGGATGTTGACATATCATTTTCAATTAAAGCTAAAGGACTAAGTTTTGGCAAAATTTGAAACCAATGAAGCTTTCTTTTTAATTTTTTGTCCTACAACCCTTCTCCTATACAAATTCATGGTCCTATGGAAAATCAGGTTGATACTTGGTTTTGTCCCCTTTTTCCTCTAATGATTCTACTTCAGACCGTCCAACAATTTATATCGAATTCAAACTAAGACTGAATAAATCTCTTATTTATCTGAAATCCAATCCTAAAGATCCATAAATCACCCATCCAAAAGCATTCACAAACAACTCCAGAACACTAACTTATTCTGAGTGTTCTTAGCATAGAGTTGCAAGTAAAACTTGGGTTTCACATTCTTGCCTCCATCTTGCTCCGATGAGATTCATTTTCCTGAGGGCAAGAATGACGCTGTTGACCATGGAGGATCTCGGGTTTCACAAAAGCATCTTGGAGTGTCAGGTCAGCTCATGGATGATAGAGAGGTTTGGTTGAAGTAGTCCAGCCCCCTTAAGCTCAACCTTCACAGTATGCATTATTGACACCAACAAATTTACATGAAGATAGCCCTCAAGACTACCCCACAATACATATACCACCCATTCTCAGAAGGTTTTCTTTCTCCCCCAAGATGCTACTTCTTTGTCTCTCTTTGTGACAGCAAAACCCTCATGTTCAACTGACATGGTCAACCTATCTTCACTTTACATATTGTTGGATTAATCCAGACCTAGGCTTTGGATTTGTTCATAGCCACTATCAAAGCAGCCATTTGTGGGGGCTATTTTCAGTAGCCAAGCCAACCCATGGGGCAACTTCAGGCTTCCAACCCTAGACGTAAGCTGTTAAAAAGGACCAATAGCTAACCTAAGGGGTCCACGTCATGCATTTATTTTCAAGCAGCCATAAGTCCCTATTCTTTCCATATGGTCTGGAAATTCAAAGCTCAAAATGTTTCCTTGAAGGTTACTATCAAATAAACCTAGAAAGCCCGTGTCCTATGTGCTATGTCCAAATGTGCCCCAATAAAACAACAAAAGTCCTTATAAGTACAGTAACAGGACGGATAAGGGCAGAAGTATTGCCAATCTCGCGAATAACAGGAAGTCGATGCCATCAAGGAGTTGAAACGTTACAGAGGGGAGAGAGAGAGAGAGAGAGAGAGAGAGAAAAAAAAAAAAGGAGCAGCCAATGAACTTAAGACATTGACCACCAATGGTCCAATCAAGAATGTAGTTCCTGCTACAGAAATATGAGAACCCAAGTGATATTGCTCCATATGACCCCAACTGATCTCTCTTCTCCATCCTTTGTTTCCCCGGGTGCAGGCCCACTAACTGATCCTAAGCCAATTCATCAGCCTTGCCTGAACTAGGTACTTTATAGTTATGCAACTATCAACATAAAATTATTTAGCTCTTTCCGCTTCCAAGCCTGTCATTCCGAGACTTACCAATCTCCACTCCCGTTGCTAGAGCAATATGAACTCATTCAGTGCATTCATCTAAATCCAGGCCACTAGAGTTCACCTCTCTTTTTCACAAAATTCTCTAGGATATACTATCAAACAGATGGCAGGCAACTTCGATCTCTATGCACTGAGGTTATAATAAGAGTGGAGCTCTTGTATCATTATTTCTTTGCAACGAAAGTAAAAGTCATAGACAAACTTTCTCCTCTTTTTCATCATTTTTCGGCAGCAAAGCAAACAAATATCAAAGTATAACCGAGGATAAAAATGATATGCTTGCTGGTAATGCTCGACATCAACCGAATGAATGAACATATACATACATATCTAAATATATAAACAACTAAATTACCGTGAAGAGTGTCAAGCAAGTGTACAGGGGTCGCTTCCTTCTTTCTTAATGCGTATGGACTGCCAGTGATCACTGCTTGGAAGGACACAGTAACAGCACGCGATCGTTTTTCTGTTTTTTTGGCAAGCCAGGATACAGGATCAATAAATAGTGCCCAAGGATCTCGACCCTCAGATGCCCTTAAAATCTGCCCACACCCCGACCCATAAAATCTTCTGAGCGGCAAAAAGGGAAAAGATGCCACATTTGTTTTAACTACTGAACAAACTAAGCCCTTCCCCCTTCACAACCCTTCTTTAAAAGCAAATGCTGTATCAAAAGAAGATCTTGGGGTACGCTCTCCATACATCTAGTCAAAAATTTGCTGATTTTGACATTGACAAATCAAAACTGTATGGTAACAATGATAAATGAACCAATTTGATACAAGAAATCCCACACAATTTGCAAATGATTTCAGTATTTAGTTTTGGGTTCAAATGACAAAAATCAAATAGACCTCTCAAGTCTCTACAAATTTCATAATCAACAACATTTACAGAAAAAATTTTGTACCCCATTTCCTATTTATAAAATTGAAATACGGGGAAAATTAACATATCACACAAAAATCGATGAACATTCAGAAACTTCAAATAACTTCCCTACAGATGGGTTGGATCCTATATTTTGGGGTAATTAATTAAGCATATGGGCTTTTGTCTTTCAACATTAATTTTGAAGGCGTTGATTTGAATGTCTAATATTTCTAAAGTATTTTACAGTACCATAGGTTGATCTTTGGTCTTTACATGTTCCATTATGTTAATTTCCTTTTTCTAATTTCTCATGATTAGATAATAGGCTTGTTTTATTTATAATTATTAAAAACAACTCATATCTAACTTAAAATTATAAGATATTAAGTAGAAGAATTCATTTCCTCATAAATTACACTTCTTCTCATTTAATGGCTGCACCATTGTGATTCTATATACTTGGAACAGTCTAAATACCCGATGAAACGAACATGTGCAGCGCGGTGATCGGCATGAAGAAATGAAGTGAAATTGTACCGCAAGATGATGGGACTTGAAAGGCGATGCCATTTTGATGAGGAAAGATATTCAAGGTGGTTTCTCGTATACCCTGGGCAGTTCGGACACATTGCCTTCAACATGAGAAGATAATGATTCCGACTTTTAATGAGGGTGGCAAACCAAAGAAACGGACCAAAGTTTTCACAAACTCTCGGCATCAATAACCTGGGCACACAAATATCATGCTAGGAACTTGAACCTCCTCATTAAAATGAAAACTACGGCTGGGAATAAAGCGTCTCACAAGCTAAAGAGAAAAACTACAGACGTCACAGATCTAGTAATAGGCCTCCAAGGTTGAAACGGGCTGAACTTCGAATAAAAGGTTAAGAGTCTTCTTCTCACCTATAGTGAAAGTAGGAAGAAAAATGAAGTAAAGAGCACAACTTCTTTGATGGATTTTGTTGAAAATGATGGTCCATTTATTGTGTACGAGTTTATACTTGTATAGGCCCACAAGCCCATTCACGCATCCCTCTTTGTAACCTTAATTTCATCTTTTTCTCTCTTTTTGACAAGCACCTCAACAGCTCCTTGTATTCTCTTAACATACTTGTATATCGATAATCCTCAAGCATGAAATTTGTTTTACCACGCTAAGGTTGATCGTCATTTTATTAAAGAGAAGATTATTGCATGGATTATTCATACTACTCACATCTCTCTACAAGACCAACTTCTTGTTTTATTGATGAAGGCATTAGGAATCCAACAACATCATTTTCTTTTGGACAAATTGGATGCCTATAATAGACTACTAGCTTGAGAGAGATGTTGAAAATGATAGTCCATTCATTGTATACGAGCTAATACTTGTACAAAATCATAGGTTGATTTACGAATCCCTCTTTGTACCCCTAATTTCATCTCTTTCTCACTTCTTACAAGCATACCAATAGCTCATTGTATGCTCTCTACATACTTGTGTATTAGCCATGATTGTCTTATTATTGGATTCAAATGATGGGACTTCCCTTACTAGTGGCATAATTGTCCTTTTTGTTGAATTGGTCTTCTAGATTTTTTTTTGTTTATTGTATGGTGCACCAAACAATGCCCTTCACTTTAATAGGAACCATGTTCCTAAGCTTCATATTTGGAAACTTTTTCCTCTTATTTAATGTACTTTATTGCTCAAAGCACATCTATGCATTTTCTCCTAGCATGGCTTGCATGTAAAGGATAATTCCTTGCTTGTTTTTTCATAGCTTCTTCTCCATTTGGTTCTCATTTACCCACTAGTTTGAAAGGTTCTTAATTCCTTGCAACTAAATTCTACTTCCATCAACTTCAAAAGACATCTTCTGATTTGTAAAATCACAAGTGATTTCATCGAGTGTTTTTAGCTATAGCATTTCTAAAATAATATCAATTTCCACAACAAGTAAAAGAAAAAAAAAATCAATGTACATTATAGGCCCTTGAAATAGGACTTTAACTCTCCTTTTCCACCTCACTATTAATTTTTGCTCCATTGGCAACTTTAACATCAAACTTCACTTGTCAATTAATTAGGAGGCCAATATGCTTAACCAACCTGAGGGCATATAATTATACATGCTTGCCAAATCTATCAAAATCATCACTGAGTTATCCTTCCATCCAATTTATCTCATTGCCTTCATTGTTCTTGAAAAAGAATGGCCATAAATGGCCTGAATAAGGACTTTCAATATTGTGTTTTTCTTTGTTGCCTTTCTTGCCTCTTTCTCCATCTTTTCAATTTGCTCTTATTTTTCCTTTGCCATGCTCCCACAATCATAAATAACCACTTACATAAGTGGCTTGGGACAAATCTTTCATCATAATTGAAGTAAAATCTAGGCATTTTCCTTTCCAAAAAACTTCACTAGAATGAACTTCCAAATTGGCATAAAAGATTAAGTTGAACTTGTTTGGTCAAAAAAGTTTTTCTTCCTAATAGTTGGCACTGGGTTTTACTTCTTCGATCAACTCAAATGTGCCTCTTTTATACAGTTTGGCAAAACACATTGTCATTGCTAGGGTTTCTGGTTGGCAAGCTTTAACGCCAATCTAAAAGTTGTCTTGAAGCCCACCAACAAAGCATCCAATTTGGTGCACCATTGAGAGTTTTCCAAGTTTAATTAAGACTAGCAAATTAATTCTAATAATCTTTTACCATCCTTATATGTTTCATTATGACACTCTAACCTAAGCAATCCATTACAGACACCTTTGCATATGTTTTCCACATTAACCAAATATAAATGTTTTCTAGATTGTAGTGTAGAAAATTGGAAAAGCCCAACTTCCTAGTTATTTGGCTTAACTACTCACCAAAGTGTTTAAGCCCCAAAAGAACTATTATGGATACTTTATTCTTTTTGCATTCCTATTTAAGAAAATCCAACTTCTATAAAGGACTTATTCCTTTTATATTCCATATTATAATACTCAACATTATGGTTGGAAAGTGTATTACCATCTAACGCGAGACCTACTATACAAATTGATCTTGTCCTATGTTATTTCCATCCTTTGAGTAATGACCAAAACTACGGAAGCAGAAACCTCGGATCTTGAGTTGCCTTTGATAACTTCCCCATCCTAGTCTTTTTCCATGTTCCCTTCCAAAACTATTTAACTATTTGCCTCTGCTAGGTGTTTTAAAGTACTTTGTCAACCCCTCCCTTCAAATGCTCATCCAAAAGTGCCCCAAACTAATTCCTCATTTTGTCATCCTATCAAGCATACTTGTCTTGTGGAAGTCTACCTTACATTATACTATCACAACCACCCTTTGACCCTTCTAATTGTCTAGCATACTTGCTCTTTTTGACGTGCCATTCTTCCTTTTTGCCATGGGCTCTTTTTTAATCACAAGGGGATTTGTATCAACTGTGGATTGCACTATATCATTAGTTCTCCTTATTGTAGCACTACCACAACCAACCATAAGGCTGACAACAAGGTGAGGCCCCTTTCCTTGCTATGATGTTCTCCTTTGTTCATTTGTAGGGAAATTGTGTCTATTGTGGAAAAAGATTTCTTACTCCTAAATTGTGTCTTCTCCTGCTAACCCCCTTCCCACAACCCCCCCCCCCCCCCCCCCCCCCCCCCTTAAAAAAAAAAGTTTGTGTTTATGATGTTTAAGAAAATCATTTTGGAAAATGATAGAAGAATGTGTTAGTCGTAAAAAGAGAAAGCTGGCACCAAAGGTCTACAACTTTGAGACCTTCGGTGGCATAGCTTACCTAATTCATCCCAATGTAGTTTTTTGCGACAATATCTGGGAGTTCCTTCAAGAATTCACTAAAGCCGATGAGAAAAAAGACAAACCAAACAATTTTTTTTTTTTATAGAAATATTGTAGGAATATCCTTACGTTTATAAAATAGTTCCAAGGATTTCTTAAGGGCACGAAACGACACCGCTTTTGCCCCCTTTGATTGTTATATAAATACACAGCTACAATGAACTTTTCTTTCTTTTCCCAAATTGGCCTCCCACCTCCGAAATAGATGTGATATAGAGAGCTCGGGAGGAGTCCAAAGAAGGCCGCAAATCCTGACTACAAGTTAGGACCTCATTATCATATCCTGACTACAAGTTAGGGTCTAGCTAATAGACCCCTGGTCACTAAAATAATGGATAAAAAAAAATTATCCTAATGCTATCACAAGCATTTCAATCATTAAGCTTTCACTTTTATCGTTCTAAATAGTTAATTTTAAAAGACATTAATTTTAGTAGTAACTTTGCAAATTGTACTAATCTTGGGCTTAAATTATTAATTTCTTGATATTATAGTCTAAGAGGATATCTCTATCTCTTATGAAGAATATGGCTTCCTTATATTTATATCTCTTACAATTCTGCAAAGGAAATCACATTATTTGAATGTTGTCAACTTTAGATGGGTAAAAGGTGGTGAAAAAAATAATTTTTTTCCTTGAACTCTAAGGTGTGAGGAGGAACTATATGTTAGAGTGAATCGGGTACTTTATTAACTACAATAAGATTTACTGTACTATAAGTGTCAATTTGGTACTCTAGATATTGAGAGGAAGCTACTAGTATAATGTAATAGCTGCAAAGAGTGGCAACACGCAAATTGCAATGAAACAAAGGATGATAAGCACAGAGAAAACCTAATCACTCTTTGATCCTTTATGAAGAGTAGAAAAAGAAAAAAAGATAATGATGAAATAATGATTCTACTCATTCTTTATCATCCAAAGATGGAGGAATAACAAATAATACTTTGTTCATAAGATGGTTCCGCTTTAGTGAACTATTATCCTCTTTATTAGAGGCTACCTACAAAGCTATACTAATTAGAGAGATGTAGTTATTATCTTTTTTATTATTTATTTATATATTTATTGATATTTTTTTTTTGGCTAACACCCAAACTCAAACAAAGCATGGTTGCATATATCTCATTAGGTATTTAACTACCCAAATTCAAAACAAAAGAATCAAATCTTATTTTACAATCCTCGTACTAACATTGTCCTAAATTAAATGATGCAGAAGAAATTCCAAAATCAAAGGAAATGCAAAAATGCTACCAAAATTGGAATTGGCAACCCCTTTCGGTAAACGAGGCATAAAAGATTTGGAAGGAACAGTCTCACGAAGTAGTGACCTTATTGTATGGGAGTACTTCCTTTCGTCGGTGTCATTCAAGTGGTCGGATTCTAAGTTATATTCGGTCCGATCCCTTCTTTATCCACTTCTGTTGCTGGTGTCTTTTGAAGTCAACCAAACAGCTTTCACGCACAACAAAAGAACTGGCTCTCTGTCCCCCCCCCCCCCCCCCCCCCCCCCCCCCCTCTCTCTCTCTCTCAGTTTCTGTCAGTTTCTGTCAGTCTCAGTGAATCTTGGTCAATGGTTAAGTTTTAGAAGAAGAAGAGGAAGGTGCAGAATCCAACATGATGTACCTTAGGAATTCTTAAGAACTCACCCGCAGTAGGACCCATGTTTCATGAGTTGTGTCAAAGTGAGAGATTCTGAAGAACAATCACTCTGCTACTGATAGTTGAAGCACGAAAAGAGTTTTTACATCATGTTCCTGGTTTCTTTTAGTCTCTCTCAAACTACTGGTGATAGTGCTTCTTCATTTGTTTCCTCTAGGATTCTTTTATCAACAATGTCCCGTCCTTCCCAAATCTTTAGAGATATGTTGTCATCCATATGGACCAAAAGTGATACTTGTCATCATTGCAAATGGGTAACGACAACACAGAGTCGGGAAACATTTCAACTGGAGGATACAGAAGGAGTAGCCATAACAAGAAAAGCTAACAAATTACCCAGACTTAAGCCGTTACATGGCTCTTATTTCATTATTGTAAATTTGAAACTCAAAACAACGGAACTTGGTGAAATAAAGGACAGGAAGTGCATGTGCACACAAAAGTCTACAAACGGCTGTAGTATTGAACCAAATGGCTCTATATTGACGATTGAAGCATTAAAAATGAAATACAAAGAGGTTCAAAGCAACTCACAATCTACATTTAAACTAAAAATAAAGACAGGACAAGCACGTTAAAGACAACTTGATGTTTACAAATGTTAAGCTGTTTTCAGGTCTGATTACTTCTGATATCTTTAACTGCTTTGACACAAGAAGAACCTTATCACAGGTGCTATGCCTTAGGCGTTCGCTTAGCTTTAATCACGTAAGTGCTTTTTTAAGTACTTCTTTCGTGTAACACTTAGTGAACAAGAACTAACAAAATAACTTCTTAAGTGTACAATAAACACAGCACTGGTAACACAAGCGCAGCACCAATTCGGTCTTCCACCGTGGCAAACCAACACCACGTCCGACTGTCTCCTTCAACATCTATGCTGGCACATGCACTTTAAGTCAATGAGTAAGATGTGCTGCGAATACTTGGTTTGATGACCTGCTTAGCAATTATTCTTCTGCTGGGAAATATAAAGACAATTTCTCACATTCTCTTTGCTAGATGTCCATATATATATATATATATATATATATATAAATTGTACAAGAGTCTGGCAGTTTCACGTCTGGGTCTGCACGCAAGACATAACGAAATAATTTCGCAATTCACAGCACTCTTCCAATCCAGCAACCTAGAACCTTTGGCATATGAACGGAGTGCTTTTTTTTTTTTTTTTTTTTTTTAAACTATCAATTTGGATCTGATAGGCTACATGAACCGTGAGCTTTATGGGAAGATCAGGATGCTCTTCCTTTCTCTGCTATGTTTACCTTTCTTTCTTTTTTAACTGTTGTTACGACTGCAATAATAACAGTATTATGACTCCACATTCAAAGGCACCCAAGAAGTAGAAGTTGAGTTTAGCACTTTTTCAGCTTAATCAATTTCCTCTATCTCCCTAATTACTAGTAATCTGAGCATTTTCCAAATTTGAGGATGATTAAGGAAATACCAATTCAGGCGTACCCATACCACGGCATTCTTTGACAGTCCCCAGTAATAACAATTGTCTATCATATGACATCTCTCGTCCTTGCTGGTCAGAAAACTTGCAAAAGAGGTCTCGTCTTAAAGCACTTTTGGATCCTCAAGCGACTTCCTTCTCTACTTTTATTTTCGGGAAACTAGATATAAATTGCTTGACAAAGCCAGTTTGTTGTTATATTTGACTTGGATTTCAAAAAAGTGAATGATTAAGAACTCAATTTAATGACCTGGAAGACCTATTATTTGCAGATTGTATGTTTCTTGGACGAAGAAGCCAAAAGGAGGAGAAAATAAGATACCAAAATGGAGTAATCTTTACCGCTGATATTCACATAACTTTCAGGAAAAGACCATCCTCACCAGTACATGCATGAAGGAAAGAGCAATAGCAGAACGCATCCCAAATCATCGCCCGTAAATGTACCTTCCCTCTCAGCTTTTGTTCCTGTCTTCATAGCCAAAAATAGGTTTTCTGGTAAGCTATGAAGCCTGCTTCTCGACAGCATGCTTCTACGTTCCCTTGACTTCGTTTGATGAGGTAAAGACAAAGATCTCCGTGGCGAACGTATATGATTCAATTCCATTATTGTGACTCACCTAAATCCGTATTTTGTTAAGACGGCACGGACAAAGTCAATGGCATTTCGCTTTCCCTAGATCCAACAGAAGGCTTGTCAATGTCATTGCTCGAGGCATGAAATTGCGTTGCATCGCCTAATTCCCCGTCAGCACCACTCTCCTCATTTCCAAGCACAATCACCGACCCAAAATGCACACGGCGTTCACCAACCGAGGAATCAATTTTTGATGCGTTAGCCTGCGTTGTTGTGCCGTCGGATGGGACGGCCGGTGGGGGGTTTTCATGAGTGCTCTCGCCATTGTCGAGTTGTGGGTCTGAATGGGGTTTGAAGCATCTATATAAGTAGGCTAGAAACCAAAAGCCCCATGGGATTCCAACCAGAATGAATCCTGCAATTGGATACCAAGACGGGGTGTGTTTTTTTGGGAGAAAAATGTATAGGCCAAGGAGGACTCCCCCGGCGAGTATGCAGATCAAGAACAGAAACGAGACAACGTATATTGTAGCATCTCCTTTCCTTTTTTCCATGAAAGATGAAGATGGATCTTTTCTTCTACCCTCTTTCTGGTTTTCCTCGTTGGTGAGAGTTGTTTCTCCAGGGATCAAACAAGTAATCCGGCGGTGCCCAAAATCCTACACACATACCAATTAAGAGCGTTGAAAGCGGGACTGATTTATTTGCCCAAGTGGTGAGTGACCGTTTAGTTTCTGTTATGCGCTTTAAACGTTTGGGAAAATATAACCGCAGAATAATCTACATTCTCTAAGGGAACGGATTGCTCATTAAATACGTTCTATTTACTCAAGGTAAAATATTTCTCGAAAAATGCTATTAGAATTTGGGGTTTTTAATATACTCAGAAACTTAATCAACCTAGAATGTCCCGATCAACTCGATAACAAACCATATTTTTCGTGAGATGGCTTGTGTTGGTCAAGCTGAAAGACACTTTCTTCTTATTAAAACTTCAGGTCACCTCATATGACTCCCCATTTTAACACTAAACCGTACTTGATCACATGCTTCACCAATGAAAACCCCACTTGTATCTACTCATCTTAGCAAAATAGTTAAGGTGCATGACAAATAATGTCATGACTAGTCCTATGTTTCAAGTTTAAGTTATGGAAAGAAAAAATAAAAAAGTTATTAAAAGGGTTACCTGAGAAAGGGTTACCTAAGAAAGGGCTACTTGGGTTAAGCCACAATATAGTTACCATAAAATAAACCATTGAGGTTTTGGCTATCAAGTGTGATGGTTTGTCACAAGCTCATGAGAACCCATAGAAGACTTGGGCTTATGAAGCTCAAGTAGGTAATAATGTTTAAATAAAATATGTTAAGATAAGCCTTCAAATTTTAATCTTTGGACAAAATATCTAAGGCACATGACAGAGAACATTTTCCGCTAAAGCATGTTTATTTACTTTTTGATGTCCCTGAAAGATTGTTTTTGACAATTGTCAGCGATCAAGCACAAACGATGGTGTTGGAATTTTCAAATTCTATATTGAATATTCACTGAAACTACAGAACCAGAGCCTGAAAAAGTATATGTTGCTACCTTGTGGTTATATATTCAAATCTACACACACGTTTATTTACACCATAGCTTCATCCATGTCATGATAGCACTCGATGGTGCTACTTTCATCATCTATAGGTTCTTTACGTTTTGTTCGTTGCGGTTAAAGTCTTCTACACTGGGCCCACATTGTCCAAACTCTTAACACTCTCAAGCTAGTAACTTGCATATATTTTAAGGACACTAAAGTATTGCTTCTTGCATAAAGGTTTGTAAGGAAGTTAATTGGCCGGTCTAGAGTGACAATATAATTTGTTTTACTCATTCATTTCCATTTCTATTGTTGGTTAAACTAGCAGTATATCTTTAGACACATGGTTCTTTCATTCTACACTAGGTTTTGTTGGCATATGCATCACTGCCTTATTTTTGTAAAGCAATGAGACTAGCCTTTCCAAGTTCAACTTTGAATTTTCTAGTAAACCACGCATTCAAATAATTTCGTAGGTCGTCAATGCCATTGCTTTGCATTTTGCTTATGTTGATTATTTAAAACAACTTATTGCTTCTTGCTTTCCATGTAATGCATTCCTTCAAAATGACACAATATCTTATGAGTGGTTTTCTCGTAATTTCATGTAATTCGCAATTAAAATAATAAGAAAATTGGTTTAGAGGTTTTTGTTGACTAGCATCAAAACGCCAAATCTTGGACATTCCTTAATGTATCTCAATATAGTCATGGTCTCTTCCAAATGAGATCATTTTGATACATGCATAAATTGGCTTAGTAACTAAATTGGATAGTGAACGACCAATTTAGTCATTGCTGGATACACCAACCTTCTAAGTAATCGTTAAAAGCCAATTTAATCATCCCATTAAAATTAGAAATAAAAGATGTATGCCACGTCAACAAGACTTATCAACTTGCCACGTCACCTCCATGTGTCAAGGCCACATAAGATTCATTTAGCAATTCCAGCCCTAAAATTTATGTTAGCCTCACTGAAAATAGGACATGCGCGTGTAACACATGTATGTCATTCTCAATCTCGCACCTACCAATTAGCATGACCATCATGCCAAAATCGTGAGTCCAATGCCAATACAAGATTAGAATAACCTTAAAGTTGTAACTTCTTGTCAAGTTATGTGTTGTTGTACTTGATGTTATTGTAATCCTTAGTGTAAGAATTATAAGTGTGGAAGAATTTTTTCTCTTAAATAATAAAATAATCATTAATTAACACCTCCCCCACCTCCTTCACCGCCTTCACCGCTTTCACCCCCTTTAAGTAATAATAAATAAATAAATAAATAAATAAAGTAGTCTTTATTAGTTTGGTTAAAGGAAAGAGGTGGACATAGGTGCCAAGGATGTCTTGGACCAAACCACGTATGAAGTTTTATGTCTCTCCATCCTTTTACTCATTTGGTTGATGTTTTGTGTTTATTGTTTTTATCATTAAGGGCTAACATTTATATTTGAAAGTGAATCAAAAGAAAGACAAAAAAATTGAAACACCCAATTCAACATCCCCCCATCCCCAACGCCCTCTTTCTTGAGTAGCTATCAAGTCTAATAGAAGCTTTAAAGGAAATACTTATTATTGTAGCTGCTAAAGACTTGCTTTTTATTTCTTTGGTTAGTCAATTCATTTGTTGTTTTGTCCTTTGTATGAATTAGTGGACCCACAACTAAAGAATAAGTACTTCTATAATTCTTATTGTTATTGGCATAGGTTGCATTATTAGTCCACTAAATTATCCCGTACAACTACTAAATTTACTGTGTGATTCTCTCACTTTTTGTTGATATAATTCTAATTATTAAAAAGCTTGCATAATTTTTTGAGATTAATAATTAATGGAGGTAGATACCCCACTATATAAGGAGAATGCCAAACCAAAATATTGGACATAGGAAACATAACTCTTTCAAACATACTCCATCACCTCAATTATAAGGTACTCACGGGCACCTAGTCATAATTGATGGCTATGAGCAATAATGTATTACAATCATTGATTTCAATATGCCTCCTTACACTAAGCATGAGAAAATCCCTAAAATATAATCAACAAGTGATACTTGTGCGAAATAAATTGTCATATTTAGATACCAAGTTTGAATACTCTCTTCCTTAAAACCAATAGCTAAGAGAGAAAGACTCTTTCACATATAAAAAAGGTATTAGGTTGATGATGTAAGATAACTATCGTTTTTAATTTTCTCACAAATCCCAAGTATGAGAAAACCAAGATGACCCAATCAACTACTGATGGATATGAGTGATAGATTGCTGCAATGTGGGATAACCATTCATTTATATGTTTCAATCTCTTCTATACCTTAAATTGCATTCACAAGAACTGAAAAACTTTTTTCACAGACTTGAACATAAGTAATGAATTTCTCGCGGAGTAAAATCAAGGGAATAGCCCATGGCGTGTGATTTATATAAAGGATGCCACGAGCACAAGTACCCTCTTTTAACTTCTACTCTAATGGACTAATCTCATGAAGCTTCGATGGAATTGCATGAATGGCAAACCAGAAAAGATGTTGTACCTATCCATAGAAATAGATCACGTAGATAAACCTGCAAACCTTAAGCTAAATAAGCACTGGAAGATATACAAAAAAGCATAAAGTGCCCTTATTCGATTGGGACGCTCTTCAACATTTAGATGACGTTTGACTAGCTACTGAACAATCCCCTACAATGTTTCGAGTCAGATCTCGATAAAGTATATGACGTGCCTATAATCAGCAGATGGAGCTGATAGAAAGGACGTTAACCTACAGGTACGAGATGAATGAATGCGTGAAAAGGATGAATGAAACATATGCATCATAAGTTAGACGCAGTTAGGAGACAATAATATAGTTTATGGCTGATTGCGGACTAGTGGAGATGTGCAAGTTCTGTTTGTTAGGTAGGTGGGTGTATAGGCCCAAAATGCACGAATTAAGGGATCAAGTTGAAATTGGATTTTGGCTAGGATAATGTGTCGAAATGCTTCTTGCAACCCTTAACCTAGGCAACTTTACTATCAAATTATACGGTAAGGAAAGACATTCTACATATAGTTTCATAAAAGAAAAAGGAAAGGATTCCTTTCGATTAGAACGCCAATTGCCAAGATCTGATACTTAAGAGAGTTGAGACAAAGAAAGTGGCAGTGCAGAAAAAATGGTCGAAACTTGTGGGTTATTACGAGGAAAATTATTCACGAATTTAAATCTTTTCTTTTTTTGAGCTGCTTCCGGCTTACCATTTAAATGATAGGGGCAGTTCGTGAAAAGTCTTCTCAAAGTAGCTAATTACCAAAGTCTAGTGAAACTACTACCATAGGACATGTCGCATGATGTGGGAGCAATTATGCCCGCCAAAGCTAATGGCCTAGCCTATTTGTTGAGCTTCTCAATTAATACTTGTTTGGGCCACAATGCAATCCAGTGGGTTCAAGAAAAGCAAGGTTGAAGACTATCACATGAATATTCCATAAAATCTCTATGATTTTCGTCATTAATATTAAAGGTTTCCTAGATAGCCATTGAGTCCTTAATTTCTTAGATTTTCTTTATTGTCTAAGATTATTTCCTTTTGTTTAGTTTTCCTTAAATGTTTAGATTCCTAATTTATTTGGGATTTCCATACTTATCAGACTCTTGATTTATTTGGGATTCCCTTATTTGTCAAAATCTTGATTTGTTTGGACTTCCTTAATTTTAGAGATTCCTAATTTGTCAGAATCCTTTTAGAATTAGGTTTAGCTGTTTATTTTAAGGGAGTATTATTTCAATTGTAAGAAGACTTGTCTTTTACATAGAATAGAAATCTTAAGTTGTTTGTTCAACTTGCATCCTTTATCTAATTCTTGCCAGAAATTGGTAGTATAACATCTCCTTGATTGGTGACATTGCTTTTATGTCTTAGAGTAAGTATTTAACATTTATCTTTTTTCTTTAATTTATATTATTTTAATTTTTCTCTCTCCACCCTACCCAAACAAAAACTTTTCACACAAAAAACCCAAAAAAAAAATTATATATCTTCCTTAATCCAAGCTCACTCAAGCACGCCACCAAATCCACACCAAGTGGTATCAAAGCCAAGTTATTCTTTTGAGTAAGCTCTTCTTAAGATGTCTAATCCTAGTGGCAACTCTTCGTATAATCCTAGTAGCCATTCTTCCCCAATTCCACCATGGAAAGTTGCAAACAAAATGTTATCGTTTGAGTTAGGTGAGGTGAAAGGGCAACTATTTGAAATCCTCTAGATGAAAGGGCAATTGTCTGATGTCCTCTAGATGTTGCAAGCCTTTCACTAGGGCCCCCAAGGAAACCAAGATGAAGATCGTGTAGATTCTAGTAGTGATGAAATTGAGCAAAGGAGGAGACCAGATGATGATCGTGACCTACATGTAGAGATCCTAGAATTCAAAGGTACTCTTAACCTTAATGATTTTGTTGATAGACTATATCGTATTGAAGGGGTATTTGAGTTCAAAGGGTACAATGATTGGAAGAAGTATAAGGTTGTTGTTCTTCATCTCAAAGAGTATACTTCTTTGTGGTGAGAGAATATTAAGAAACAAAGAGATCGAGATAAAAAAAAAAAGAAGGTCCGCTTATGGAAGAAACTAAAAAAGCTACTCAAAAAGTGATTCTTGCCTAACGATTACAAGCAAGACCTTTATCTCAAAATACATGCTCTCAGGCAAGATGAAAGGAGTGTGAAGAAGTACATCAGGAAATTTAAGACCTTCATAAGGAGGTGCGAGGTACCAGAACCTAAGGATACCATTATAGCTCGGTTTCTTGGGGGGGTGTGAGTTAGTGTTTGGGTAAAGAGGAAGGGAGAAAAAATAAAATAAGATAAATTAAAGAAAAATATAAATGTCGAATACTTACTCCAATACGTATTGGAGGAGGTGCTCTACTACCAATCTTTGGCAAGAATTGGATAAAGGATGCAAGTTGAACAAACAATTTAGGATTTTTATTCTTTATAAAAAACAAGTCTCCTTATAATTGAAATAATGTTTATTTTAAATAGGCAACTAAATCTAATCCTACAAAGATCTTAGTAAATCAGGATTTTAAAGAATTCTAATTAAATTAGGGATTTGACAAATATGAAAATCTCAAATAAATTAGGAATCCAAAAAGAAAAAGAAAATAATCTCATACAATAAAACATACTTAAGAAACTAAGGACATAATACCTATTTGGAAAACTCCCAATATTAATGACAAAAATTGTAGAGATTTTATGGAGTATTCATGAGATGCTTTTCAATATTTTTCTTTTTAGACCCATTGGATTATGTTGTGGCCCAAACAAGTATTGATTAAAAAGCTAAACAAATAGATTGGCCCATTAGCTTCCGTTGGCATAGTTGCTCCCGCATCATCACAACATGTTGGAACCAAACTAGCAGAATGTACTCTCCCATAAGGTCTAGCGATTGAAGACACATATATGTGCCTATATATTTATCTACCACTCACAAGCATCCTAAAGCAATACTCTTTATTGAAACTAGTCAATAACACGTAAATCTTAAAAAGGATTAACGAGGGGGTGATCTTACGCTTTCTGGTGTTTCTGGTACATATTCTGATCAAAAGCTGCAACTAAATTCAAGAACATTGAAACTTAAGAGTCTTCGGCTGACTTCGAATTCGTCCAATTTCAATTTCTAAACTGTTTTATCTGACGGAAAGCTGATTTTGAAAGAAACGAGAACGTTAGCTTTTTTGAAATAGACCCAAAAGACCACCTTTGATCTGGGGTACAATGCATCTGATTTCCTGACTTGACAGGTAGTTGCTTTTGGAGCGCAAGGCGCCTTTTAACGAGCCTAGAAGAAAGCAATTTAATCCAAAATACAAAGGCACGTCCTAGTGTCTTCTAGACTGCACACTTTTGCGAATTAGACGAGAAAACATGATGAAAAGACCTACGCATTTTAAAAAGTTTTTTTGAGTTTGATAACAGCCTCCTTTAACGCAACCGGTAGCAGCATTTGAAATGACCAAGTAAGGTTACCAAAGCATCGTTGTAGGTGACATGGTACCTCAAGATTTGCAAATAAGAACACATAAATGAAGAATTCTTGTATCCATTGACCAACTTTATTGCCTAGCCGTAGATTCCACTATTATAATGAACATTAAAACTCTGTAGATCACTTCCTTTCCAGGGAAACATCTTCTCCAACTCTAGAGGCTACTGGAAGGTGGATTGGCTGCACACTGTTTGTCCACAACTTCAATGAGCCTGTTGGCTATAAAGCTTGCATATACGGAAGAGCATTCGTATATCTGCCATTGCACAAAGAGTTATACAGTTGTATTGTGAAAACCCACCGCACCGTTGCAGTTAATATGATGAAAAGAAGAATTTTCATGTGTACCTTGGTGTTGAACAAGAAGCTGTAGAAATCGCCAATGTGACCACCAGCAACATGTTGGAGATCCAGCTGAAGCTCATCGAGGACTTTCGACGCTAACAGCAGGCAATTTTTCTTTCGCTGAACGAGTTTGATGGTCACCTCGTCGTCGATTATACGAACATCAACCTCGGTCTCTTTCGATTTCCTCTGAAGCCATGAGCTCCTCACAGATCCATTATAGGACTGGTCATGGTCACCAAGGGGCTTCATGTTGCAGCTGTCCACATCTCCAGTCGCATTATCAGCCTCCGTCTTGTGCCTCTTGATCCTTTCTCTTCCGCATCTCTTTTTCTCCACCAGCAATTTGAGCTCATGAACCGTCCTCAGAAGCTCTTTGATATAGCCTATAGCATCGGCTACCACAGATGCCCTATCAGCCTTCATATGTGAAGTTTTGATTGTGCGCCCCAGGCCAGAACAAACAAACGGGAAAAAGCAAATAAATTTGTTAACAGGAATCATATGATTTCCTTAGCAGAAAGTATTTGCAGGAAGTGATCTGTCAAAAAAAATGAAAGAAATGAATTACGGTAAATACTTTGGTAGGGTTTGGGACAAGGCTCCGCAAGGCCTCGTACTTGTTGCTCAAGTGCTGCCTTCTCTGGCGCTCCGTGGCGAAGTGTTTGGTTTCGCCATCCCTGGCTTTTCCAATATAACCCATCTCCCTGGTGAACTCCATGACTCCGTCTTCAAACTGCCTCACATCCCCACCTCCCTCTCTTGCATCCCCTCCCGTGGCAAATAAGGTGCCACTTACTGAGCCAGGCAAGCTGTAGCCATTGGGCATAGACGAAAACAAATCCCTGAATATAGGAGGTTGTGGAGGAAGGTTTAGACGGAATACTGGGTCATACAAAACGGAAGCACCGGAGCCGTGGTCCGATCCTGTTGGAACTTCTCCCGAAAAGCCCAAGGGCAGCTGATAGTTTGCGGCCTTCTGGATCGGGTTTGAGAAGGAGATGGATGAACTCGAGAGCAGCGAGGAGGCTGAACATCTGGGCAACTGGAAGAGATTGAGGAGGTCCGGTGTCGATGGGTACGTACCGTTTTGTAGTGAAGAGTAATCGAACCTTTGGTAGGCATTTTGAACATCTATTTGCTGCAAGGGTTGTTGCTGATCTTCTAGGTGGAGGTGGTGATGATGATAGAAACGATCCACATCTGGCATCTCATGGAGGTTGTGAGAGTCGTCTCCCAGACAAGTACTGTCATAGTTGGCGGCGGATTCGTTAACGCTGTAGGCCAGCTGCTGCTGGAGTTCAATTCCTACGGAAGCGGCTGCAGCAGGAGTATCTTCAGCGTGGTTGTGGAGGTGCTGGTAAGAGAGCTCTTCAATGGCTTCGAAGCTACCATGGGTGTCGTGGCTGCAGTTGGGGACGGTCAGGGGAAACCCATCCTCAGGTATTGCTGCTGTACCATCTGCCATAGGGTTGGGATCGAAGCAACCAGTCTCATACATTTTTGGCCCAAAGGGGAACGAACAATGGAGACGAGGAAAACCCTGATGGACTCGCCGATCAACTTGGATGACCAAGAAAGCGTGAAAGAGAGGGGGGAAGGCGAGGCGTCACTTGAATTCCACCAATATCATACAGATGTTTTATTGCAAAAATCTACATTCCCACACTTTCAGTTGAAAGATTATATTTTTAGTAGAAATAAATAATAGGGAAGGGAAAAGGTGAGGGAGGTTGTTGGCAGGACTCCTGTCACCGGGGACCACCAAAATCTCCAATTCTGAATCCCGACGCTTCTGGCGTGAACTGCAGTACGCCCCATCCATGTCTTTCGAACCTTTTGTCATTTTCTAAAAAAAAATATCATATCTTATATTGAGAATAAGGGATAACTTCTACTAAATATTTTTTGATCTTGAGCGTATCAAATTCAGGGGTAATATGGTGGGGCAAATGGGTGCAGATTAGGGGAACTCAATGTATCATCAAATGCCATCAACAAACAATTCTGCTGCAGTCTCGCTGGAAGTCATCAATTTAGTATAAGGAGCTCAACGTACCATGATATACAAAACATGTCTTGAAGTAATATGATGATCCAACCACATGTTATTCTTGAATTGGATTTGTGATAGAAATATTCGCGAAGATAATATATTCAAATTTCAAATAATGTTTCGTTCATGTGAGTAAATAATTTTGTCTACTTATTGAGACGAAAATTAAAACTATTGCAGCTGACCTGTTAAGTTTTATCAAATAATTTGCATTGCTATGACAAGATGAGAACGTTGACGTAAAATGCTGAAGCATTCCGTTTTGAACAAGTGCATAGTAACGGTAACAAAACTTGAAAACTAAAGCCAACCAGACCAGACGTGTGAGTTGAATCCTTAGAGCATTTTGGAATTGATCAACACTTGGTTCAAATGTGATTACTCCAATTGTATATTCACTCGTGTTTATTAGAGTATAACATTTGAGATTAAGTAAAGATATGTAGAATAAGCCGGTAGGGGAGGAAATCTAATTGTTTTTATCCAAAGACCTTAAATTTAATTTTGATTTGGAATTTCGAAATTGGTGATTTGTGAAATTTAGGGTTTCCCTTGGATTATAGAAATTGAAGTGTGAGAAAGATGATATTTTAGTGATATTTTGTAAAATCAAATTTGATTTTAGTGAGAAAGAGCTTTAATCAGATGAGTTTAGAAGACATTCGATGAAGATGCCTATTTCAAAAGCCAAAACCACTAAAAGTCTGTGTTCAATCTCTCATCTTATTCACTTAACCAATTTTAAGAAAGGCGATTGATCATTTTTATCATTGCATTAGAATTCAAGTTCATTAGTACCTCATCATAGACTAGGTCCCCTAGACTCTATCTCTTCCTTTGTGATTTGACCCATTTGAAGCGAAGGAATGTATTATATAATGTCCTTATAAGAGAAATTGTTTACCAACCTAAGTTTGAAATTCAGGATCATTTCTTTATCTTTTGTAATAAACTCATAACATTATTTATTCTTAAGAGCTTAAGACAAAACTTGATGTGATCAAGTGTCCTACATCCGATCCATTTGATTAGCTTTCGCATCTTATCCTGATGAATCAAAATTGCAACTTGTTTAGCCTAAAGTGCTAGAAAAGGACGGATGTCCTTAACTTAAAATTGCAAGTTGTTCGTGGCCAATGGCATATATGTAAATTTGACATGAACTCCTGCGGATTCACGCAATTTGTGATTTTACTCCAAAGAGCGTGTTTGTCTTTGGCCGGAGACGCACTCTTAACGAGTGGTTAGACCCTAACGTGGGCCCCATGTGGCAGCAATCCCCTCCATGCTAACCGCCAGGCTGAACTAACGAATGCAACTGTCAATGCCTCAAGCGCAACACGGATAGTGCTAGTGCTAGTGCTAGCTTTTTACAAATAATCTAACATTTGAATCACCACGTTCTGGTGAAAACACAAGTAGGTGAGAGGGATAAACGGAAAAGACCCTTCAAGAGAAGTTATTGGCAAATCCCTTCTATAGCTAAAAATTTTGTAAAGTACGTGTAGGACTTTTCTTTGCAATCTTTGACGGAAATGGAAACCCAAAAAAGGATGACAAAAAGGTTTTTCTTTTCGTCCTCTGCTTAGTTGAAGAGAGAGATGCACGCAAGAATTCCTTTCGTGGAATTTCCATAAGTATTAGCTAAACCCTAGAAATGAACCTTTGGAAATTGCACAACTAAAAGTTCCTCAAAGCACGTTGCAGAAATTACCGAGAAAGTGGAAAGTAAACCTCGAAGCCTGAAGATAAGCATCGAGACACCAAACATCTCTCGCGTAAGGAGTAAAGTTAGTGGAAGAGGCCGCAAGAGTAGTACGGTTGAGGAAGAAAACAATAGTAATAGATTTGCTACCTTGATAGATAATCCTTAGGAACCCAATATAGAAGGGTGCAGTGACACACCAAGGGATGGAGCTAGAAGAAGCAAACTTCTAAATATATGATCATCTTCTCTTGAAATATAAGAAAACTAAATAAAAGGCACATGTAAAAAAAAGTAGGTAATTTTATGAAGTCTTCTAACACGTTGGGTGACATATTCAGTTTCCCCCACTAGGTCTTTATTCATAGTTCTAAAGATAATGAGAATAGAAGGACTTGGGTGATAAGAAAGAAGTAGTTACTCAACCTCACAGTGATTGGGAGTTATAAACAAGTTGTAAACTGTAAAGTAAAAATGGAGTGTAAAGCACGGTACATAAACCCAAATTTCTTGAAAACAATAGAGAAAGACTAGAAACATAGAGTGAAAGGACCAATAATGTACAGAATAGCACCCAAGCTAAAGAAGTTAAAAGGGGAACTCAAAAAAAAAAAAAAACACAAATAGCAAGGAAAGAGCTACAAATAGCATAGGAGAAGCTATTCCGAATTTAGATAAATAACTTTTTCACCTCAAATTTTGTGACTAAAGAGAGTAGGAGAAAATACTGTCAATAGCAAAATAAGACTAACTTTGAGTCTTGGGAATATGTCTCTGACCATCTTGTATTGATGTATTGTATATATAAATTTCTGCTTAGCCAAAAAAAAGACTAACTTTGAGTCCCACTGGACCAAAAACTTCGACATATTAAGATGAATACGTTACCCAACTGTAGGTTTATGAAATCCTTGTATGCTTCTTGAGCTGTGGAAGACAAGATGGATAACTTGTGATAAATTGATGAAGAAAATATTACAATAACGTTCTGCACTTGATTTGATGCTCAAAGAACAAAACTATATTCTACACCTGTGTTTATAGCTGAATCAAATAAGAATCCTACAACAAACCACCAACCACAACCCCAACCCCCATCCCCCCGGCCCCACACCCCTTCTCTTACCCCTCCTTCCCTTGCAAAAATTGGGGGAGGTCATGGGCAAAGGAAAAGTCCTTTATTTGCCATGTACTCTCCCATGTGTTGTGTGGGCTCCATCCAATGCTGATATTGAATTCATCTCAACACCCCTTAAGAGGATAACCATACAAATTAAGTATACTAGGCTGGAAAGGAGATGATTATGTTTCCTATTCTAGGATATTGGTTGGCTGACCCAATCTGCCCATATTTCGTGACTGAATTAATCTTACTTATATCTTCTCTTAGATGAGATGCTAATCGATCTTAATGTGCTTCGTGATAAAGTGGATGTGCAACACTTTACCTTGTCATAAAAATAATCTATGGGCTACGGTACCTCTATCTTCAAATCTTTTAGTCTGCCCAAAAGCCAAGTTACCTTGCAAGATGATGTGTTCATTCATGTTATTGATTAAAAAGCACCGGCCATCTAGTGATAGGGGATCATAAGAGACATAGAGTGCTGTAAGGAATTGTATAGGCTTATTCTTTATGGACATGATTGCGTTCGAAGTGTGATAATCATAATCCCTGGACCATACAAGTGGTCTCGTTTCTCAAGATCATCTCCTAATTGGCATGGCCACAAGTTGCTGATGAAAATGGAATTTAGAGACGGCAATGAAGTAAGAAAGTATTTTGAAAAACATGTGAGAAAGAAGTTAATGTTTCAATTTATGAATTTTGTGTCTAATGAATATGGGGCGAAAGGAAAGAATATTTGTATAATTGTTCATTATGTTGACAACATAGTACGTGAGGAAACATATTGAAAAACATGTGAGAAAGATTAATTGTTTCAGTTTAAATTTTGTCGCTCTTGAGTATGCGCCAAAAGGAGGGAGAATATTTGGATAAATATTCATAATACCTCAAATCATGGTATTTCATAAAAACCAAATTTCCAAATATCATGATCTTTATTATGACTATTTTCAAAGCAAAACAAAAGAAAATGTTACATGCATACTTTAGTGCAGTTATTATCTAATTTTCGGCAAGGGTTTCAAGAAAAAGAAAAAAAAATGGTTCTTTTATTCATTCATAGTGTTAAATTTGTTGTTTGAAAACATGATTTTCCCCCATTAACTGTTATGGTGCCTCACATGTTTGGCAAGAAAAAGTAGTAGTTTTAAGGACAACATGACATTTTGGTAACTAATAAAACGTAAAATGCTAGTAAGAAATATTGCAAAATAAAATCGTTTTGTAAAAGGAGAAATAAAGTTCCAAGGTTTCAATCTTTGCTTCATTCTGCTAGAGCTTTGCCAAAATGGCAAATCCGAGTGCTACAGGAAGAATAATTTATATGGATCCTTGTCCAAAAGACAGAAGAAATCAAACATGCAAAAAGAAAAAAATTAGAATTACGAAAATATTTTCTAATTCACTATTTAAATAGATGTGATGAAGATGCAATGGGTGAACAATGGAGGCCAACAAGGTTCGAGGCAATCTTTGTGTTCAAGCTTGCATAATCACGTTATAAGCTTTATTGTTCTTTCTTGTTGTAAATTGACATAAAGAGATAAGATTACTGATAAAAATCAATTTAGGATGTGTTGTGTATAAATCTTAATTTTCGTATATTTGTAGGTTTCCATTCCAAAGTGAAATTAAATGTAATTGTGGTGTGTCTGAACACGAATATTATGTCTATAATATGTTGCGTGCACAAGTGTACTGTGACTTTTCTAGGATAATACACTTGCGCGCACTAGTGTATTGTATTATGTTTATAATACCTTGAAATGCCTCAATTGAAGGAGGAGATGTGCCTAGGATAGGTGGCTGATCCAAGGGCACTAATGGCAAACCTGGTACCCCTTAGGCGGGTGAGGAGGGAGCTAGATCCTCTTCGAAATGACCGATTGTGGGAGCTCTTGGCATTGAAGTGATCAAAAGATTGTGGGACATTAGTGATTGCAGGATATAACCGTGTTGATGTGTCATCCTTGTTAGTAAAATGGTGATGACATGGTATTTGACTGTGCAACATGCAGTGATTGTGCTATTTTGTTCCCCATTAAGCTGATAGGGTAGAACATACTAACAACTTAGGAGGCAAGATCATGTGGTATAGAGGCTTTTAGTAAAAATATGTGTCAACTAATCCTTTGAAGAGATGAAGTAGAGATGAAGTTGTCATCAAGTAGTATAAAGGCCTCTAGTGAAGATGTATGTTAGCTAATCCTTTAAAAAGATAAAGTAGATATGTAGTCTTCACCAAGTAATATGTTCCTTGATAAAGTGAAAATTGATCTCCATATGCTTGGTGCCAGTGTAGAAAATTGGATTTGTCATTAAGTAGATTGTAATGAGGTTGTTGTACCATAATGTTCAGAATCAAAGTAGCATAACCTATAATCCATGGAGAACTTCAATTCAAATGAGTTCTATGATGGTGTCTACAAGACACTTGAACTCAACTTCAATGCTAAAACATGCAACAAAGTGTTGTTTATGCTAGCATCAAGAGATGTAGTTAGGACATATGCAAAAGCCTTCAATAAAGTGTTGGTCATTAGAGTTGCCTATCCAACTAGCATCAAAACTATTGCAACATAACTTATAATTCATGGAGAACCTTAATTCAAATGAGTTCTATGATGGTTTCTATGAGGCACTTAAACTTAGCTTCAATGTTGAAACATGCAATATTGTGTTGTTTGTGCTAGTATCAAAAGAAATGGTTATGGTCTACATAGATGCAAAAGCCCTCAAACTAATCATTAAAGTCACCTATCCAACTAGTGTCAAAGCAAGTTCGGAGTTCTTAGGGCCTCGATAAGGAGGAAAATTTTGTATTGACTAGTCTAGTGCATAAAGAGCAGGGAGTTGGCACAAGATATGGAGAATTTCAAGAATGTTAAGATGGAGTTGAGATGCCAATACCATGTTTAAGGAGCGTACTTGAGATCATAATAAAAGTGTTGTAGGTAATATATGTAATGCAAGTAAGCAAGGTTGATGAAACCAAAGGGTTGCTCTATAAAGTCCTATTTTATGAGTTAGCCATAAAGAAATATATTTTTTACATCTAATTGACAAAGGAAATAACTGTAAGAATATAAGACCAAAAATGGGAGTGTTATCGATAACATATGTAGAATAGGCAGGCAAGGTTGATAAAAATTGAGGGTTGCTCTACAAAATCTTTTTTTATGAGTTATCCATGAAGAAGTGTATTTTTTTTTATATCTATTGACAAATGTACCATCCTTGAGAATGAGGAAAGAACAAGCTAATGATGACTAGCTTAACTATAGGACTAAAGTCTCATTGTAGTCTAGTCTAGGCCAAGCTGTTGATGAAAGCCTTTGACAACAAAGTGAGCTTTATATCATTCAAATATTCTTCTAAGTGAAGTTTTATCTTATAGCTCACTTATACTTAAATGGCTTGTATGGAGAGGAAGGGAACAAATTCCTAAATTTGATTTTGGATTAAGGCTTTGTACTTTTCTACTATGGGAAATCCTTGGAGCCTTGGGTAAAGTAAATGGTTTTAGGATGAGGATGGATGGTTGTAATGAGGGCAAAGGTGTAGTGATGGGTGATTTTGCATCAAATAATGACTCCATCTTTGAAGTAAATAACCATAAGATGGATATTGGGGGCCTAGATAAAGGGGAGTCTAAAGGAAGGGATGATGAGGATTCAACATCTCTCAATTGGATGGTTGGTGTAATGCTCTATGATGAGGGTCTAATGGCATTGTTAGGGGTCACAAACTATGGAAGGCCTAATAGTTGTAGTAATGGTAAGGCAATTAAATGTGTTAAAGAAGTTGGTGGTAGTGAACTAGAGTGTTGGATATAGTGAAAGCTAAGCTCATCAAGAGTAAAATGTACAATAATATAGATCCATTGAGTCTATAAGCAAAGCACTAATAATGACCCTTGGGGATATACGAGAAAAAAAAAGTGTAAAAAGTGGGTTGCTAACTTATGCTTAGCATAAGGATGGAAATGGGTTAGACTACACACCCAAGATCCTCATACGATTAAGAGAAAGAATCTTGTCAATAATATCTTCCAAGGAGAAGAATCATTAAGTGTAGAATGTAGGGGACAATAGAAGGTAAAGAAAAGCCATTAGTAATGTGGCACATTGCACCTAAATCATGAATGTTATATCAAATGGTAGATGGAGGAGGCAAGGCCATGTAATGAGCCTAGGAAGGTTAGGGAGTAGAAGAGAGCACTACAAATTAGGAGATGTAACACTCCCTAAAGGTGAGAGTGTGATGACCAAGCCAAAAGTCCTACACCACATGGAAGCAATCGTTGCATCTAAAGATAGATTTGTTCTCCCTTAAGAGCTAACTTTCCTATTAGTCCTTAGACTTTCTAACTTGGAATAACAGTTATGTTAATCCACTTAGAGTCGTCATCAACTTTGAGCCAATTGAGAATGCTTGGTGTACTAAGGAGTATGAGGACAAAAGTCCTATATAAAAACTAGCAACCTTTAAGGAATGTTTAAATGTAGATTTATTCCTTTAATCTTTGAGTTTGCTCTTGAATTGAACTTTAAACTTTCTAGCATGGTATCAAAGCCAAGTAATCAATTTAAACCTTCGATTAACTTTGACTAATTCAAGTATACTTATTGTGTGAAGAAGTGTTGAAAACAAAAGTCTCATGTAAGAAGAAAGCCATTAATGCATAATATTTAGATGTAGATTTGTTCCCCTCATCTTATAAGCTAATTTTTGGATTAAAATGGAACATGATTCATTGTGCTTCTATCCATCAACACTTTGTCTTTTTTATTTTTATTTAGGGGGGTTCCTCTCATCTCTTTTCATAAAAAAATTTAATCAAATTTGGATGATTGTAATTTTTTAAATTATTGTATCCCATGAAGTTAGAATTAACATTGACAAATTTTTATTACAATCAGGACCCAATGAGTTTTATATTACTTTGGAAAACTAGAGCTATAAAGCCCCTTTTAGTTTTTCGAAAAATTCTTCTACATGGAACATCCTTCACATTTTTGCTTTTCTATGTGGCCGAAAATAAATTTCGTATTTTTAAATATAGAGAAATGAAATGATTCCAAAAACTAATGTACTTTGACATAACCTAAATAAAGTAAATGTTAAAACAAAAGGTTTAAAAGTCCCCCAATTAAGTACCTTGTATCACGCTTCTAGGCCTAAAACCTCTACATGTACCGTGACACCGTATGAATAGCCGAAATTAAATTATTGATCAAAAATGAATAGCAGTAAAGATGGAAGGAGATATTAAATTGATTAGTTCAGATCTTAGTGTGATGACAAATTAGAAGTAAGAATGAAATTGTTTTGGTTGGACGGCATATTTGGAGAAGGAATAAAGTAGCAAAAGGCACAGTCACCCGGGGCCAGACTGAGGATTCAGAACACGGAGACTGTCAGTAGGCCCCAGTGAGAGGAATCTTGGTAACAAACTCTCTAACCAGATTAAATAATACAAAAAGAAAGAATTCGTTGAGATGTTTGCAGTTTCGGCCCCACCACCTCCAAACCCTTCCCTGCCCTTTTTCATGTTTGCTTTTCATCCTTTCTCGGTCATCACTCTCCATCGGTGGCTCCATTAGGGTTTTCCTTGTAGCCTCCTAAAATTTTTGCAACTTTTGGAGTATTTCTGTCCCCAGGTTTGTGTCTGATCTTGCTAATAAGTTGCTATGGTCGTTTAATCCTTTTTTAAATTTTGTGAATGGCGTTCTTCAATGTTCATGTACTCAACTCATCTTCCTATTGTTTGTTACCTGTTATCATTTTTTGCTGTAATTGATGCAGACAGGATCCCAGAAAGCTGGAGGTAAAAAGTACCTTTGGGCCAAAAAAATGTATGAGACTGGTTGCTTTGATCCCAGCCCCGTGACAGAAGGTACAGCAGCTGCTGCTGTTGTTGCAGGAATACAAGACGACGGGGTCTTCCAGACAGCCCCCAACTGCAGCCAAAACACCCACAGCAGCTTCGAAGAGAATCTCAGGTTTTCTATGGAAGAGCTCTCCTACCACCTCAACCACACTAACCCTCCCAACCATGAAGGTACTGCAGATGCAGCCACCGCCATGGGAATTGAACTCCAACAGCAGTTGGCTTTCAGCGGGGACAACGGCCATCAAAGCTTCGATTACCCTTCACAACCAAACAGTCCGTACCCCTTCACACCGGACCTCCTCAATCTGTTCCACTTGCCCAGATGCTCAGCCTCCTCTTTGCTTCCCAATTCATCCATCTCCTTCTCAAACCATCAGCAACCCTTGGGCTTTCTCGGAGACGTTTCAACGGGATCCGACCATGGCTCCTGCGCTTCCGTTTTGCATGAACCACTATTCCATTTAAACCAGGCTCCACAGCCTCCCCTATTTAGGGAACTGTTCCACTCTTCACCCAATGGATACAGCTTGCCAGGCTCAAGGAATCGCTCCCTGTTTGGCACGGGAGAGGATACGGTAGAGGGAAGTGGGGATGTGAGGCAGTTTGAAAATGGATTACTGGAATTCACTAGGGACATGGCTTGTGCTGGAAAAGCCAAGGATGGCGAAACCAAAAACTTTCCCACGGAGCGCCAGAGGAGGCAACACTTGAACGACAAGTACAAGGCCTTGGGGAACCTTGTCCCAAACCCTACCAAGGTATTTACAATAATTTATTTATTTCTTTGATTTTACTTGATAAATCACTTTAGCACAAATAAAGGAAGTTATTTGCTTTTCTTTTGTTCCTGTGTTTGTTCTGGGCTGAAGACTGATAAGGCATCTGTGGTGGGCGATGCTATCGATTATATCAAAGAGCTTCTGAGGACAGTTCATGAGCTCAAGTTGCTGGTGGAGAAAAAGAGATGCGGAAGAGAAAGGATCAAGAGGCACAAGGTGGAAGCTGATGATGCGAATGCGGATGTGGAGAGCTGCAAAACGAAGCGTGTTGGTGACACTGACCAGCCCTACAGTGGATTTTTAAGGAGCTCATGGCTTCAGAGGAAATCGAAAGAGACCGAGGTTGATGTTCGAATCGTGGACGACGAGGTGACCATTAAACTGGTTCAGCGAAAGAAGAATTGCCTATTGTTGGCGTCAAAAGTCCTCGATGAGCTTCAGCTGGATCTCCACCATGTTGCTGGTGGCCACATTGGCCATTTCTACAGCTTCTTGTTCAACACAAAGGTACAAATTTTCCAAATTTCCGTCATACCAGGTGCAATTGCGTGGTGGGTTTTCACATTAGTACACTGTACAACTGTGTTTACTGTTTGTGTGATGCGGCAGATATGCGAAGGTTCTTCCGTGTATGCGAGCTCCATAGCCAACAGGCTTATTGAGGTTGTCGACGGACATTGTGCAGCCGTTCCACCCACCAGTTAGTTGTCTCTAGTGTTGGAGAACATACTGTCCTTTATACTTGTAATGGTCAGAATAATAGTGCAATAAAGTTGGTGTCGCATTTACGTGTTCTTATTTGACAAACATGCCTGGTAAGCCATACTTGGTCATTTGTCATCTGCTTCTTCAGACTGGGTTAAGAAGAAGGCCTGCTATCAACTCAAATTGTTAAAATTTGATGAATGGCATTATAATTCAAACAATCTTGTCCATTCTCTTCCATGAAAATGTATGTATGTTCAATGCCCTTCCAGAGGTGTTGAGATAGTTTTATTCGTTAATTCATGCATATTAAACCTAAAGACCAACCAACGGTTGTGCAATCATCGAAATCAATGCGATTTTATCCTAAGCACGTCTAGCTTGTGAATTTCACGACATATGTTTCTATGCACCATTTTCGTGCCTTCATTCATCTCGTGCCTGTTCCTTGACGCTGCTCATAGGACATTTGAGTCGCCATAATCTAGGGGATTGTTCACTGGCAGACAGAATTTATGTAAATGTTGAACTATGGCTTAACTGAGTACTTGCATCTGTGTAAAGGCACAGTTTATGATTAATATGCGCTTGTTATTTATAGTTTATGTTTTACAATTTTATCTATACGAGCCTAACACACTTCATGTGGTTTGCTGTCGATTCAGCTTCGACTGAAACATATGACAGGAGTATAATCATATCGATGGAAAGTGAGGAATCAAACATGTTGACCCATCAAAAGTAAATGCAATCTTTTTTCTTTTAATGAAATTTAATGTTGCTTAAAGTCGTTTTAAAGGGATAGAATGCCCCCAAACCATCTTGTATTGGTGTATTTTATGTATAAATTCCTTGCTTAGCCAAAAAAAAGAAAACAAAATTGAATTCCATCCATGTTTTCACTTGGTCTTATATTTTTTAGATGGATCTTTTATGAAAAACCTCAGTAATGGCAGGCTTTTCTTGTTGGTACGCCTTAGATTGTCTGACTATACTAGTTTTTGTGGCTCTAAAAGTTTGTTGTATTTGCCATCGACCCAACCCTGTAGAGATGGCTACTAGTGATTCAATTTTCTGTTTGTTCTTAAACTTCTAGGGAACGAGTGATAGGCTACATACGGGTTGCTTGTAAACTAATCATGTACTTTTGTTAACTGTTAACACTACAAAAACTAGATGGTTAATGTAATAAAAGAGATTTAGGATGACGTTTAGTTAAAGGAAGTGACTCAATTAGTAAAGCATTTCATTTTGGAAAGTTAAAAATTCTATGCCTGATGAAGGACCTAAGACGTTACCCACAAAGAACTTTATGCAAACTCGGAAAAAAAAAACATATTTGTATGTGGAGCAAGGTCGACTTCTCAAACCGCATCGCTTTTATTCATACAAAGTAACCATTTCTTGGCCACTTGGTCAACTTATAACTACATTTTTCCAGCATATGAATTGCTTATGATGCGGTATATTTTACTTAGAAATCTTTTATAACCAAATTCTGCTTGGAAGTCCTTTACATATGGAGGCATGACTCTCTTACTTTTAAGTTCACTTTTAGGTATGAACGTGCTTTATAATATTGTATCGGACTTGCATTCAAGAAGTAGCAAGCTCATAGTCTATGTTAGCTACAAGGGGCTCTATTAAGATCATTAAGGCAAAAATTGTAACATTACTTAAAATCTTGCTTAAAAATCCTCTATATATGGAGGAATAACCTCCTTATTCTTAAGCTAATTTTTAGATGAAGCAACTTTCTAACACTGACTTCTCATTCTCTATGTTAAAGTACCCCTCCTAAGGCCTCCTAACCCAAGAAAAGTAGGATTTCTATCCGTTAAATTATTTGAGTAAGTGTTTGGTGATAGACACAGTAGAGCGACAACCGATTGAGTTCATGTCAGAAAAGTTTTTTCGCTTTCAGACAAAGATGAAACAACATTTCTTTTGTGTTCTGAGGTGAAATTTCTTAATTAAAAATATCTAAATAAGGGTTGCTTGACAAAAAACCAAAAAATAAAAATAAAGTAATCCTGGTCTCATGGCTATCTGTTGGTTGGAATGCTTAGGTAACCTATATTTAAGGTTAAACGAGAGTACATGATCAGCTCTCTCCATTTCAAAATAGTTATATAGCCATCTCTCTAGTTTTATTTTCCCTTTTCTTTGAGAAAAATATGAAACTCAACAATTGACAAGAAAAAAAAAAGTGCTAATCCCAAATATACCAATAAGAAGAAGCTATGAGTATTTTTTTTTTCTTTATCTGATTTTTTTTCTTGAAATGTTTTGTGTTCTGAAAGGTCAATTTTTTGACAAATGTTCTAAGAAATATTTTTTTTCCTTTGAAATAGAAGATGATTTTTTGATAAATCACAGAAGCATTACTCTGAAACTTTGTTTTCTAAGATAAATTTAGAAATTAGTTTCAAGAAGGGAGGTTTTGGATGGGAAGGCTAATATAAGACAAGAAAGGTTCCATTCACAAAGAAAAAAGAAAATTAAAATTAAAATTAAAAAAAAAAAAAAGGTAATTTTGACTGAATTAAGGTTTTGGTTTCAACCTAAAGTGATTTTTTGGTCATGAGTGAGATAATAGTAGATCACAAAGAATATTTTGTACGAATTTGATCAGTTTATGGTAGTTTCGAAAGACAAACTAATGGTCTAGTCAATGTATGGATCCTAGGAATCAAATGACAAAAGACAGAATCTACATCCATTTGATATTTCTATCAAAATCTTTTTTCTCTAGATCACCAATTAAAGTGTTTTGAGATGCATTTGAACTTCTGGGCTATAGAGTCTCCTCACATATTTGAGCTGAGACATTTTGCGGTTCAAACAGGGACTAACTGTTGAATACCTAGTTTTAGATGGTTTGAATGTTAAAAGTTTAAGAAAATTGTAAGATGGCTGGCCATAAGAGTCCTTTAGGGGCTAAGGTTTGAGCGCAAATTTCTCAGAGCTTTTCTTTTAGGTTTGTTATCAATAAAACAATTACAAAGTCTAGGATCATTGAGAGTTAGATCTTTTTGACTCTTTCATAGGTATATAATCTTAGGAGATCTCGTACGTGTGATATTATTGGTTACGAGAATGTACAAAATCCATTGATGATTGTTTAGTATTATAGGTAGCAATCTTTTCGGTAGGAATTCAAATTGTTTGAAAAACTAAAAAGTTGAGCAAAAATTTTATGAAAGCAACAAGTTTCAATTGGATTATAAGAGTTTTCAATTAACAGAAAAGAAAATCTGTCACAATCCGTGCATAAACTAAATGACCTGACTTAAACCTCTCAATAATCAACGAGTGTTGGAAGTGCCTTAAGATGCTAAACCACTTGAAGGCATTAAAATGCCTCAGAAGTGACTAGAAAAGAAGCAAATCAAATGAAGCAACACTTTTGACGTGGTAAAGAGATTATTATGAAATCATTGTACCATATAAACCTGGCCATAGTTTGAGATGAATCACATACTGTGCGATGAAAACCATCCTTTCTCTGTCAAACAATTTATCCAACTGACAAATAGTCCAACAAATCAACCGTTACTATGCAATTATGATTCTAATGAGTGCCGCAACTCGTATCTCTGATCCTAATGCCCTCAGAATTGACTTGATGAAACACCACAATACTTTTTTTCTTGTAGGAAAATTACAAATATATTTGATTTCTTTATCACCAGCTACTTGCATCGGATGTAAAACATACATGTATTCACGGCACTGAAATAAGTTCCCCGGACTACATATTTTTTTCGGTTAAAAATTAGACTTCCCACTGTAACACTGCTCCTCGACCAGAAGAGGACGAATGTCTGAGGCTGAAGCTCTGAGAGGAGCACCTACTAGTTGGCGAAAAACAGAGGCAAGACAGTCTCAAGCCCTCCCTTTGGTTGGTAAATTTGAAGTCCTGTCAGTCACTCACTTTCGGAGAAGTATTTCTGAGCATCGAGTGGCTGCTTCCAGGAGTTTGCATCATGCATGTCAGGAGCATTTCCTCCATTCATGGGTGCAAATGCTGTAATTAAAAGAAAACAAACGACATAAAACCACGTCTATTGCACCATGAAAAGAAACACGAAAAGCCATGAAAAGTCAAAATGGAAATCAGGAAATAAAACAAAGAATCATGAAAATGCCAAGGCCTAGATAATGTGTTCGATCACTTTTTTTGGCAACATGGCACCGATCGATTTAATTAATCCAAATAAGGGATAAGGTAACCCCCACTCAGAACACAGACCATGATGAGATGATTTCACAAATCCCACCTTCAAATGTCAAGTCCTTCAGCTTGGTCCGTTTACTCCAGGAGGAGGCTACGTCACTTGAAACAATCTATTTCAATGGTTCAGGCTTGGCCCAAAAGCAAACTTTGGATTTGATCGGTAAAAGTACCAAAATTTACCTAAATAGACTTTCCGAAGTAGACTTCACCACTTACAAACTTTTCAATACGAACTATCAAACCATTTCCAAAATAAAATAAAATACAAAAATACTCTAAGAAAATAACGGTAAATTGGCTTAAACTCAAAAAATAAGCAAATGTGATCTCATCTTTCTCAGTATAAATATTGTTAAAAACACCTAAAGTAGCAGCCAACTACCACGTGGTAGGTAATCATCATTGCAATATCACCAATCTATTTTCTATTTGATGGAATTGTAGCTCTCAAAACACTTCTACCACCCTATGGTTGCCCCCAAGACCATTCAGAATGGTTCTAGAAAGCTCATAGTCACCACAAACCATTTGAAAATCCCATTGAACCTGGCAAATCCTTGACAACCCATGGTCAACTATAAAACCTGTTATATGGCTCCAAAGATCACCACCAAATTACCACAACAATGGCTTCCAGGAAGCCACCATTGCTTGAATACTTCTAGCATCTTTTCATCTTAATTTTTATTTATCAATTATACTACCCACAAATTTTCACTTCAACCCCACATGTTATACTTATGTCAAACATGGTCCTACCAAGAAATCCTCAATTTCCACTTTCTTCCAAACTTTTTGCGAACAAGAAAACAATTATCATAACTTTACTTAATATCCCCTAGACTTTTATCCTTTGTCAGATAAAGGTCCAAGTACTCTGTGTGCAAGTTGATCCACATGTACTGACATTCAAGTCAGATTGGTGATGTTAATTTCAACTATGTGAAATCCCAATTATATACAATTGAAAATCATTAAGGAAACAAAAAGGACAAAAATAAAATAAAAAATAAAAAATTCAAATAACCCTTGTCAAGATGATCAAACCATTACTAATTCAAAATATAAAAATGTTGATTGCTCCCATAATGCTAGGATAGTTTTATTGAACCACCTCAAAGACCTTTTCTAGATATGGTTGAATCACTGCCAAAATGATTGATAGGGACGGTTGGACAGTTCATCTCAGAGAAGCAATCAACTAGCCTCAGAACAAATTAATAAGGATTGCCAAACCACCCCTTCTTGAAGAGATGGTTAGACAAATATGATAGTTAAACTACTCCAAAAAATGATTAATAAGGATAACGTACTCTTTCTAACCTCTCTTCTTTGTTTTTATTTTTTCCTACATTTTTGGGTTTGATACTTCACAAAGATTTAAAATTGATGAGACAGTGTCATATAATAGTCTATAAACATGACATATTTTTTTTGGGTTTGACTGTGCAAATCATCAAGATCTAAACGGAAAATTGGACATAGACATAGCTGGTAGATAACATCAATCTTGCTTATTTGCAAAAGAAAAAGAAAAAAATAGATCCTTACTAGTAAAAAGGTAAAACTGATAAGGAGTGTAAAGTAATTTTGGCTGAAAATAAGTTCATTTTAACCTTCCCCCCCTCCCTGAAAATATCACCCCAAATAACTGCACTTTTAAATTATTTATATTCACCCCACATCAAAACATTAACTTTGATTAGTCCCCTAAATCAAATTCACTATCATTATGAACTGAAAATATAGTAATTCATGTGTCTAAACCCTTGCAATGATTATTTATCCCTTGATTTAAAAGATACGGAAGCCAAAATGAAGCATTTGCTTGCAAAATTAGGGGAAAAGCAGCACTAATTTGCTCATCCCAAAACTCAAAACTAGAAATATTTCAATTGAACTAAACTCCAAACACAAAATAAAAGCACCGCCGCCACCAAACCACTGACACTTTATGCCGCAAAACACAAAAAATAACAATCAAAACAAGCACAACCCCCCCCCCCCCCCCCCTTCTGCTCACTACAGAAATTTCCTCATGAGATATGACTGGTCTGGCCAGTAAACTTCAAGAAATTATAGGTCCCTAAAATCCTCTTTTCCAATTCATCGTACTCCCTTCAAAACTGGCAGCTACACACCACCACTTTCTGGCAATTTTGATACTTTGGAGTCTGAGAATCTTTCAGATTCTTTCCTATAGTTTTTTGTGCTGGTATTGTAGCTCCAAGAACCAGTTTATAAGTTTCCCCCAGTGCTTGTGCATTCAGGTATTAAAAAATTGGTAATTTAACTTCCCGCATGAGTCATTGAGATTCATGTTGTCAGCTCATGACACTGTGCATGCATGTCTTTTCAGATTTTTTAATATGAAGTCAAGGGAAATTTTTTAATGCCTTTTGAGTCATTAGAAGTCTAAAACTAGTAGTGATAATTCACTTTACATATAGTGAAGTGTATTTCATGTCTCTGTCCATAATCACCCTAACAGCAATATGGTCACTTCATGATCTCAAACCAAGTGTAAAACATTCACTTAAAGGGCTAAAACCTACTTCATGTGTTCGATTTCAATTTTTGGTGAGTTATAAAGAGTTAATGCTTCAGAATGTATTTAAGAATGAGATATTAGTTAAGGAGAATTACTGTATTTTACACCAATTGAATAATCAATTTTGGGTTAGGCCTTAGCTCATTATAATCTCAAGAAAGATCCTCTAAATGCATATTTGGTTGTGACATTATGTCATCACATGAAAAAAAAAAAAAAAACTAATATTCTGCTCTGCCAATCCCCAAGAAAAGGTCTAAATGTAGGACTATATTTAAAAAATTAAATTTTAAAAAAAAATGCTACCAATTCTCTGTTATTGCTCCATTTTCCTTGAGTGTAATCTTGTACCTTAATGGAGACGAAACAACACAAGCACTCAAATATTTTTGATATGTGGTTCTTTGTTTTCATTCTTCTCTAGATATTTGTAACATACTAGGATGCTATACAACAAATGCTTAAATCAGGGGTTCCATCTAATTATCTCACCAATGTTTTTGGAGTCTTAGACTTTACACGGCCTGTGCTTAGAAGTTAATTTCAGGAACAGCTAGAAAATATATGATGGTAAGTGGAAAGTTTCTACCAACAAGTTACAGGGCTAAAGTTAAATTCAGTTGCAAGAAAGGAAATTTTCCAAACTCACCCATGATGAAGGTATTTGAGAAAAAGTGTAATTCAGCCAGCAAGCTGAAGACTGAGATTGAGCTTGGAATGACTTTTAAGTTAGAAAGTTGACAAAGAAGTTCAGCTCAAGCTGCTCTTAAGAATATTGTTTTCAACTATAGCAATGGTTTTGTTGACTAAGAATGAGAACAAGAAATAATAGCTCAAGCACACTGAGTGTACCTTTTTCCCTCATTCTCTTCTCCCTGTCGTATTCAAACTTATCCCGAATTTGGTTGACCCTTTCCCAATTATCTCCTCGCATGATCCTCTTGGAACCCAGGTCCTGCATTTATTTCGTGTTGTAATGTCATTGGCAAGTAGATTAAAGGATATAATACTATACACACACACACACACACACACATATATAAAGAGCAAAAAAGACGGAAAAAAGATATTGAATTCTCATAGTATACTGAAAACAGAAACAGCACCAAAATGACATGTTAGAGATAGATTTTTCCCTCTATTTTGAACTATTCTCCCCTTAAATCTACGAAAGATATGATGGAGACTGGGACCAGAGCACCGACCATTAGGATTGGTCTTCAGCCTCTACAAATAGGCATCACTAAATGGTACCTGTAGCAAGTGCCCCATGAATTCCGCCAACAACCTAAACCAACCCCATAGGCTAAGTTGCTAGTTGCAGTATTAACCAACCAAACCACAAAGCACATGGAAGAGCTCCAGACCAAATGCTGTTCTAAGAGTCCCTGGGGTTGTGACGGGAGTTATATTTGTTCTACAATAACTGGCTCCATAACCCAGAAGAGCCTCAATAGAGATGTCAAACACCAATGATGGAGATAGATAACCACAGATGATGTAAGTCGCTAAGGAATACAAATTCTTCTCAACTAATTACAGATGGTGTAAGTTGCTAACAAATATAAACCCTTCTCAACTAATTGCATCTAATTGCAAAATTCAAGTTTTCAGTCTCAAGAATAATTTTCTTTCTTTAAAAAAAAAAGGGAAAAAAAAAAGCCTCACTAGAGGAAGGATGAGAAAAAAATGGAGTAGCCTCAATGATGCCTTAAACTACAGCCTAGTAATAGGAAAAATGTAATTAGATCATATAAACCATGCAAAATGTCCACCTCTATACTTCTTCAAACATGCAAATCTCCCTCATTACTTCTTTTCTTGCTGATATCCCTGTTAACGCACTAGAACCAGCATAGTAAAAGAGAGAATGCATAAAACACACACAGCCAGGTGTGATTTGCCATTATGTGTCTTTCAAGATTTTCACTTAGAGAAAAATAAAATTCCTTTACAAACGGTTCTCTCCCCTTGTACTTGCTTCTTCACCAAGCAGTATGAACTACCCAATAAAAAATATCAAATGCTCTTTCTTGCTCTCTAACTAGTTTGTTTCTTAGTAATTTTTTTTTATATAAGAGAATTCTTTTTAGAAATGAACTTTAATAGGGAGAAAATACTGAATCTCAATCAAGCAAATAGTTCGGTGAATTTTATTCCTTTACAGACGGTTCCCTCCCCCTGTACTTTGCTCCTTCACCAAGCAGTATGAACTACAAAAGAAAAAATATCAAATGCTCTGTCTTGCTCTCTTGCTTTCTAACTAATTTGTTTCTCTGTAATTTTTTTATCTTTTATACGAGAATTCTTTTTGGAAATGAACTTTAGTAGAGAGAAAATACAGAATCTCAATCATGCAAATAGTTCGGTGAATCTTATTTCTCATGTGAAGAACCTTCAACACCTCCCTGAAAGCAAGAATGGCACAGCCAGTAGCCAAAAATACTCTTTTAAGAAATTTGCATGCTCTCAAAATGGAACACCATAATTCATTTTTTACAAATAATTAGATGGCTAAAAAGCATGCTGTATCTGCCATCTCAAATATCCACTGCAGTAAACCAAAAAGAAAGATAACCATACCCATCAGCCTATTGGTATCAACCCAATCACAGAGGTCTGTACATTTCATCTCCACATATAAAAAATACAAACATTTTTAGGACTAGGAAAGATGTGTTTTATGCCATAAACAACTAAAAGTAATTCATAAGTACAACATAGAAAGTGGGTATCATAGCTAAATCTTTACAGATCCAGAACTTGAATATCCAAAAATCCATGTATGGTTACTTTTGCTCGCTTATTTGATGCTATGATGTCACTGCTAGAAGATATCTCGCAAATAACATAGCAATTGTCATCAGTATTGAGAGTTTGACTGTAATTTTTTCTGGAGCTAAACTGTCAACCAGCCATAAGGCCAGTGCAATTTTTATGTGATTGCTAGAAGATATCTCGTAAATAACATAGCAATTGTCATCAAGTCTTGAGAGTTTGACTGTCATTTTTTCTGGAGCTAAACTATCAACCAGCCATAAGGACAATGCAATTTTTATGCGCATAGAACAGCATTACAACATTCACAAGAGTGCCTGACACATAATTGAGTCCTTCAGTTCATGGCAAATTATTTTGTAATGTTAGGAATGGTACTGCAAATTTCATGCTTTGTCCAAGTTGATCCTTCAAACCACAAAATAATATGACCTTCCTCCCAAAATAAATTTCAAATGTGTCCCAAACGCATTTCGGGATTCTCTTACACTCATTGGACTTCTTTGGCACTTATTTTGCGCAAACAATATCAAACAATCTTGCTTCCATGAATGGCTCCCAGTTTCAAGGAGGAAGGACTCACCTCAGACAAGATTCTGTAATTCGGCAATAAAGCATTTCTAGGAAGTTTTTATATTGGAATAAACTTCCAGCCAAAAAAGGTATGAGTTGAAATCAAGCATCTTTAGGAACCATATCTACCAGACTCACAGCCAAACCAAGCACGAGGGTTAGCCTTTCCAGCTCAAAATACTTTACCAAGAGTTTTCCAGGTTTCTTACAGCAGAAGGGACTTCTTTTCTTTTCCAAGCAGTCGCCGATGGACTCTTGTTTAAAAAACATAAGTTTTACTTAAACGTGCTTGTAATAGAGGCACCATAGGACATGATCAAAGTTTCTAGCAATTACAAAGAAGGGTTGGAATCACCTCAGAGCTTTTTCTATAATTCAGCTGGAACACCAAATTAATACTGAGGTCACAAACATGCTAATAACTAGAACTTTATGGTATCAGCTTCTCTGCCCTTCATTCCCACACAATTTTCATTTGACTATCAAGAATGAAGAGGAAGTCAAGTATTCTTGATGCTGCCGTAAAGGAGGTCTATCCTCCAAGACACACTGCCTAGATGGCTAGACAAGCCATAATCATCCTAGAATCTGAACACGCTTTCAAGTATAATCTGAGTAACCAAATCCCAAGTTTGTTAATCCCATAAATTTCAAATAAGCAAGCCGTTTAATGAATTCAACTCATTCAACTCATTCAACTCATTCCCATTTCTGCTGCTCTGACACTCCCCCATTTACATAATTTTTTTGTTACTTTCGAAGCAAACAAGATGGCATATAGAAGTCAAAGCAAACCCATACCTTCACTGGCTCAGCAGCAGACCACCTGCTCCTGAAATACAATCAAGAGAAGGTGAAATTAAGTGTCCATCCGCAACAGTACAGGCACCAAGTGAAGAGAAGAGGGGCCTTATATGAAAACATTAGAAAAAAGAAATAAACAACGGAGGTTTACAGGGCACAAAATAGACTCATCAATCAGTGAAGTAGATTGTGCCAAATCATGGTAGAAAGCGTAGTAGATATTCAATTACATATTCCGTTCAGCAGACGGACAAATTTTTATTTTTTTTATTTTTTTTTATAACTCAGCCGTAAAAGGAGAAAAGATAAACCTGTGCGGGGAAAAGTCGTGGTCATCCTCTTCAGCAGAGTCGTAGTTAGCATGATCTAGTGCAAGCCTCTTTGAGTACCCTTCGTCCCAGTGGAGCCTCTCCCAGTTTTCTCTAAGCTCCTGATACAATTCCATGTACTTCTTGCACCAAGGCTCGTGCTCCTTTACAGAACAATAACTCAGAAAACGGATGAAAGCAGGTACACCTTAAAAATGAGAGGAAGTTTAGGAGTCTCACCGATTCCTTGAGGACGAGGCGAGTGCGGCGCATAAACTGCTCGCGCAGCTGCTTGCGGCGTTTGTTGGGGATGTTGTCCCTCGGTATCACAAACCGCTCACGAAGAGGCACGTGATCCCCTATCTCATGCATCTCGCCGTCCACCACCCACCACTCCGACTTTCCCCCCTCCTTTTCCCCCACCGCCGGCGACTTAGGCCTCCGCCTCCCGGAAGACGCACCGGCCTCGGTCCGGACGCACCGCAGATGCTGGCTTGCGGAGCTCAGGCACCGCGCCGTGGCCTCTACTCGTTTAGGGAGAGAAAGCATCAGGATCGTCCCCGCTCGCTAGGTACTCCGTTCCTGAGATCCTCTCGATTGCAGTTTTCCGTAACAACTTCGATACTTTGGGATTCAGTAAAGCCAAAAAGGATTATTACCATACGATTCTTGTCTTCGCAACCTAAAATGCATTATCTGTCGTCCGAGTCCCCGCGGCTCATTAGCCAGTGTGTTGGTTGCATTAAGTTTCCCAGTAAATTTGCAGGCTATACTATTGAGGGGTTATTTATAAATAGGACTGCATTTTAATTATCAACTATAGTTTTTAGTCCAATTATAGCACCTAAAACTTCTAATATAGGTTTATGATGTCGAAAGATTATTAAAGAACAAAATATGATTTCTAATTGTAAGTTATAACTTTTAACACAGTGATAATATGGTTATACTGCTTAAGAACATTCAAGCTCAAATTCTTCTCAGTTGTATTTTTCTCCTGCCTTTTTGATCAACTTATTCCTACCGATGTTTAAGAAACTATTGAGCACTCCATCCCATAACCTCTTTAAAATAAGTGCACAAAGAGAATGAAATAACCATTGCAGCAGGAGTGACGAAAATTTCATCATAAAAATGAGTATTAAATCATTTCTTGCATGTTGCTTCTTTTTATCACTGATGAATGCTTGATGGATTTGCTTCACTAAACGTCGGGGATCCATTTCATGTACTTTCTATGCTCTTCTTATTGACTAAGGATTAAACCTTTTAGTGGAGGGATTACACAAAATATAGTTTGTCTCTTCAACCAAACAGTATACAAATTTGAGATTTATAGACCAAAACATCATTTTTATTTATTTATTTATTTATTTATTATTATAATTCACGTATTCTAAGATGTCAAATTTAGACCGTACCTACTCACTATTAAGTTAGATATTTGTGACTGTACCAAAACATCATCAAATACAATAATCTTATAATTCTTAAGTCAAAGAATCCTTAAAAATCTTATTATGCTGCAGAATCATCCAAGATAGATTCAATCTCAACCGTTAGATTGCTTGTTGACTTAGCTTTATCTTGCCATGGACTTTTAACTATATTAATCTAACACGTAATAACATACAAAATATCAACTGCAAAGTCATATGCATGAAAGATAAGATAAGATAAGATAAATGCAAACCACCTCCTCTTTGCAATATGGACTTTCTTCTCAAAACTTTCATTTATTCTCTTCCTCCGTAAATCAATCTATTTGATAAATCCACTGTGCACCTTACCTTTTCCTGGCTCATCATGTTTCTCAATCTTCTTGTTGGTAAACGTTTATACATTGTTTGTGTTTAGGGGGGCAATGATCCAGTGACGATGATTACAATAAAAGATGGTAGAATTGTAACTGGATTTTGTAAGAATTTTTGGTATAAATACATCAAGGCGGTTGAGATCCGACGGTAGACAAGTGTTTGTTTCGCAGCAGAATAATCAATCACATTTCCCGCTCTTACTCAGCTACCGGCGAGAGCAGATTAGAGAGGCGATTCGAGGAAGAAGATTGTGAGAATCAGATGTGTGGGAGGGCTCGTTGCACGCTCAGAGGTGAGGACACTGCTGGGGCTTGCCATCGTCGCGATGGCCGTGTCCGCACTGTTCACATGGACCGGTAAAGCCCCCTTTCAGTCTCTTTCCCTCTCTCTCGATCGTTCGGGACAAACGTCCTCTTTTCAGATACTGAGCTGAAAAATTTCTCTTCCTTTTGATCGCAAAAAAAAGGGGAAAAAAGAAAGAGCCATTGAAAAGTTTGCAGTTGGAGTTTCAACTGAAGCAGGACCACACTGTTCCTTAGGAACCGTTAAAGTTTTTTTACTTTTGAACTTTTGAAACCTATGTTCTGAGCTTCGGAAAAGTATACTCTATTATCTTGCAGTCTCGCTCGAAAGCGAAAAAGGTTTCGTAGTTTAGCTGCTTTTTCGTATTGATTGAAATCTAAGTCGAATACCTAGGTACCGCCCTTCCTACAATGTTTCACCGGGAAATGCTCTGCCTGTTGTCTATCGAGAAGACGGATCTGATGCTGACGGTGTTGTTCTTCATTGCATGAAATGGGGACTGATTCCTAGTTTCACTAAGAAAACCGAGAAGCCGGACCACTACAAAATGGTAAACATGCCAGAGCTTTTTCGTCCAAAAGTTGAATTTGCAAAACACCTGGGCTTTGTGATTTATGTTGAGTATTCGGATCCTTCTACGTGTTGCTTTAGACTAATTTATTGCATTTAGGAGCCATTTGAAGATTTTCCATGAATGAGTTCTTTCAACTACCACTATCATTCTTTTCCTTTCAGAAAGCCTCACTTCTTCCCTTCACAAATTGTTAAAAAGGAGAACACACTATAAGGAGATACTAGGCCAAGATATTGGTAATGTGGGATGACTATACTTTAAATATTTAATCTTATCCCAAGTATGGGAAAATATGGGGACCTTGTATAAAAGTGACGATTATGAGCAATGAGGTGTTTCACAACACACGACATCATTTTGAATATGGGGAGATCACATCAACTTAGTTCATTATTGAGGATGAGCTATTAGGTGTTTCAACTTGCCCCCCTTGTCATCACATGAACTTAATCTGTGAGTGATCGTAACTAGTGATGGGATATTGCATATGAACGTGTGTTCTAATACCAAGTTAAAATGACTCACTTCCTTTCTTAAAAATTTGGTGTTAAGAGAGAGGAGGGCACCTTCACCTATAAGGCAAAGTAGGACAATTATTGTTTTAAAATCTTCCATATTAGTTTTACATTAGTTAATATCCCTTATAAGATGTATGCTAATTGTAGTCAACTTGTTATTACCTAGTTCACAAGAAACCTTATTCTAACTGGACAAAACTTCCTAACTCTTTGTCTCCTAGGTTGCCATTGAAGGGTTTGGTTTGGGGACTTTGGCTTTTGTGACTATGTCCATTAGTTCATCTTTGAAATGGTCAAATGTTAGCTCGAAAGCTGTCATACCCTAAATTATGAAGGATTTCAGTTGAATTTTCTACATAGTGTATGGATTATGAAAGCATTACGGCTACTAAGTCAACATTAATTGCATGTAAGTGACTTTTGGAGAGCTTCAATTGTACCTTTGGGTAATTCTTTTGGGTTATAGCATGGTAGCATGGATGTGGCTAGCATCTGTTAGTAGGTTTCAGAAATTGTATCTTTGTGCGTATAACATAAATGTCTTGTATCTTTCTGCATTATAATGCCATTGTGATGCAAACAATCCCAAGAGGATCAAGGTTATAAGACAAGCTATTTGGAAAATATTATCAATTTCTAGTATTAGTAAATACAAAATAGAGGATTATGTTATGTTGATAGATAGCGTGACTCCTGGGAAGCCTAAAATGGACCATGATGCAAATAATCCCAAAAGAATAAGGTTAGCAGAGTAGCTTTTAGTTTTTTTCCAGATTAAACCAGTCTTATGAATAATTCAACAAATTTGAAGGGTAACTTTGACTAGTCCTTTGGATTATATTGCACATGTATTAGTTTTTTTCAGTGGCTTTAGGGATGTTCTAATTTTAACATCAACTAGTTATTTTGTGGTAAAACAGAGATGTCCATATTATTTTTCTGCATTGTGACTGAGACAATTCAGAAGAATTAAGGTTACCAAGCAAGCTTCTGGGCTCCGCAATGTCTGCATTGCTTGCTTTTAGAAAATGATTATCAAGTTTTAAGCATTAGTGTGACAGGTTCAGTATGATGATGATTCTGGTAGATAAAGTATTGTCTCTTGAAATTGTGACCCAAACAATTTCAATAGAATTAAGGTTATTGGACTAAATTTTAGTTTTTCCAAAGGTCCCAGCCATATGCTCTTTGGAGAATGTTCTCAAATTTTGAGCATTATTCAATCCGAATTGAGTTTGATGATGATATTGCTAGATAGAATCTTGACTTGTGGGAAGCCTAAAAGTATTTTGTGAGGTCAATTCCTTTTTGTTTCTACCCCTTCTGGGTTCTTATATAAAAATTTGAAGAATATTGCTGTAGTATGAGATTGTCTTAAAGAATTTAGGTCTTTGTAACTTGATGTCAAGAACATTTTTTTGGTAGCATAGTTGTTCTATGTCATGTCATCTTTGAGCATAGATGGATTAACAAAGGTAGGATGTTCACATGTGCCTTAATGTCTGTTAATACATATCCTTCCTTTGCTGGGACACTTACAAAACAAGCTTCTTTAAGATATTCTATTCATTCTTGGAGACTAAATGTCTCCTTTAGAGATCCTATTATGATGATGGTTGAGAACCTAGTTCTATAGGCGAGAGCATGAAAAGGGGAGGAGAAATAGATAGTAATGGGAAGAAGGAAAATGGAAAGTTTGTTATTGAGCTGATATATAGTGACAGAACTACGGCCAAAATTCAGATTCTATTTACTTCATGCATTGTGGTACTCACTGGATATGGGATTGTGGGGATCCTGGTATTGATGATGAATAGTCCGATTTGGAGATGTATCTGTGGGGTGCATCTATGTTCCTGGGAAGTGAATTTTAATTGAGTTTCAACCAGGCTGTGTTTTGCTGTTACTCACTGCTTTATTTGGCAATTGAGGGTATATAACATTTGTGTGTTAAGATGAGTAAGAACCTGATTAAGAAAAACACAGTGGAGTTCAAACATAATCAATCTCCAACATCGTTCTCAGTGTTGGCAGACTGAACTTCCTAGTAATTTTGTTTGATGACTTGATGCAATGCTTGGCAATGATATCTTTTGGCAGCAAAGTAGCTTGCCCCAAAACCTTGGTCAGCTGTTGAGAAACAACCTTGCTTTTTGCTTGTGTGCAATATGCAAGGTGAGGACAAGGAGAAAGCTGAAGGTTGAAGCAGTATTGGCTATTTACAGTTTGGGAATTTGGATAAATTTTTGGACTTCTTTGCTCTGAACAATGTACAATCCTACAGAGGAAGATAGCAACTTCTACTAGTGGGATTTGTTTTGTGAATCCTTGACTACGAAACAATTTCTGCTGTTATTATTGTTTGAACAGGGTTACATGGTTCTCTTTCAGGAACCATTACTATGCCATAATTTGCTACTTCCTTTCATCTAGTTTCAAAACTGGCAGCCTACAAGTTGATGTCAAGTACATGGGTATTTGGCTAACCTGAAAGACAACACAAAGTAATAAATAGGGAAAATGAAGGGCAAAATTTGAGAAGTACTGATGCTTTATTCCTTGGCAAAGGTGCCTGGTTCATCAAATTTAAATTGATTTTTTTAATAGAATTTTTATGTGTTTGTGACTTACCTGTATGTATGCGAAACACACCAAAGTTGATGTCAAGTACAAGGGTATTTGGCTAACCTGAAAAACAATACAAAGTAATAAATAGACAAAATGAGGGGCAAAATTTGAGAATCATTGATGCTTTATTCCTTAGCACAAGTGCCTGGTACATCAAAATTATGCTGATTTTGTTTTTCTTTGACAGAATTTTTGTGTGTTTGTGACTTACCTATGTGTTGCAAAACAACTACATGTGAACTTACGAAAGAAACCAAAACTTTGTCTAATTTACTGTGAACTGTCCTACCACAAACCTGATTGCAATTTTCCAGGTAACTCCAGGGTGTAGAAACTCGTTTTTGCTATCTTTAGTATGCCTCTGTTGCGCATGTTAACTTGAAACCTTCTGTGTAAGTTAGTGTAAAATGGGGTTTATTTTACTTTTCGGTAAAATTTTAACTGTTGTTTTCATTCATAGTCCTTTGTACTTCTTCCAATAAAATGTACTTGGATGGGATGTATTTATTTTATTCTGGATGTGCTGTATTCCTTTGCATGTGATATGCTCACTTATTCTTGCAATTAACCGGGCTTGAATGAATCTGTTTTGACTACACTGTCCCTCCACATTTAATCATGTTACTTCTATGAAATGCAAAATAACATTTCATGAAATAAGACATGAAATGAGAAATGAGACAGAAGCGTCATCTTTGAGGCTTGCCTGTTATTTCATTATTGCTCTGAAAATCCTTTTGGCAATTTTTTAAAATATTCTGTACGGAAAATTCCTCAGATATTCTATGACTGTCTCTATGTGTCCCAAACATGTTTCTTGTAAGATAATTCTGATTTGAGCCCAAGAACGTGATCAATGTATTATTGCTTCAAATATTATCATCCGAGCTCAAATTGATTACAAATATTTTTACTAAATCATATTATTACTAGGTAATCATTAGATCAAATTTTGGTGTGATATATCTTATAAGTAGATACATATTCCATTGAGTCATAATTGTACTTTGAGATGATTTCAACATCTTATAACTCCTGCTGAAAAGATGCTTATAATTTGATTTTTTTTTTTTTTTTATTGCAGTTCAATGCTCGATCTGAGTCCATATATGAAAAGGCTTCTTTCCGTCGTTTAGTCCCTAAAAATAGGTGCCTTGTGGCAGTAGAAGGGTATGTTTCTTTTTCATTGTAAGCTAGGAATAAATTTCAGACAAAATATTTACTTGACTTCTTCAAATTGTTGCAATTGAAAATGAGAAACTATTGTGCGTATCAGTTAGAAAGAAAAGAGTATGGTTTATAGAGAAAAGTATCCTGGTAATTTTTACACTCAAAGCTAGTTTGGTTGGGAACCTTGTTTGAATACTTTGCTTTGTTTTGAGAGCTAACAAACCTTAGGATACAATTGGCTTTGTTTCCGTCATTGGCATTACAATCAACAAAAGTAATGGCTGGCTTTGCTTGCTTTATGCCATTCAATGTGCCCACTTATGCAACTTTCCAAATTTTGATCCTGAGTTCAAAAAGTGTCTAATATTCTTGTTATATTCCGAGTATACTTGCATTTGTCTTGTGACATTTTCTCCTGCGATCATATATAAGTTTTCTCGAGTTTCATTTTACTTCAAATTGATTTTCCTTGTGATTGTTCAATTTATTTTTCATATTCTTCGAACTTGTTTACTTAGTTTTATGGTAGGAGTCATTTTATTCGCAAGTTTAGTTTAGTGTGGAAGGTGCTTGATTGAGAAAGCCATCTCCTGTTGATTCATTTAAGCTTATATAGGTGAAAGTATCTTGAACTAGAAACTGATTGCTAGAATTTGGATATTGATATAAAAATCCTCCTAGACTAATTAGGCATAGAAAAGACATTAACTCATTGACATTTCATTTTCTGGACCAAAATTACTTTTAGTCCTTAACTATTTTACTTACCCAAATTATTTCATAGCATACAAGGAAAAGACAGAGAGATGAGAATGGTTAATTACTAAAACATGTTACAATCCATATATTAGTCAGTCAAGTTGTCGAAGCCAGAATAGTAAATAATATTTCATTAGTTCTGTTAGTTTATTGTTATTAGGGGGCGATTCTTGTGGGGTTTTGACCTCTTTCATGGTCTTCTCCCTCTCAGTATTGATTTTCTTATTTCATCTGATTCTAATATGCTTGAACGCTAATGTAACATGGAATTGGTCATAAAAGTAAATAAGATTTAGTACTAATTAATGATTTCTTGATGATACTTCATATTCCAAAATCTGGTCAAAGTTGTTAGGATTTATTTATATAATTCCATTCCTTATTTGTACCTTGTAGGGCTTTTATGTTTTCTTTTTTTTTTTAATATTAAAATGTCCCTTAAAATTATCTTGAAGGTGCCAATGTCTAATCCTTGGGAAACCATTAAGTTGCTCCAAACAGTCAGGGTATGTAGATCAGGCACATTTGTAGTATTCCTTTGCACAGTCATGTTGCAAGTACTAGCATGCCTCTCAAACTAAATGACCTGCTTGAAGCCTCTCAGTAATAAAAAAAGGCAGATGCTAACCAGTTGGTGGCATTAAAATGTCGTAGTGAGATTTAAATAGATGCAAATCAAATGAAAGCAACTCTTTTGTTATAGTCAGGAGACTGTAAGATGTTAATTTTTTTCATTTCTATTTGCTATACCCTTCTGTAGATTCTCTGTGATGTAGACCATGGACTTAACACTTTATATTTTGTTTGAAACCATGTGACTATAGGCCTGGCAATAAGTGAACTTTATTTATCTTTTTTGGATGACAAGGATAAACCTTTACAAATAGCTGTAGCACGAGGATTATGCTGTGCTAATGCACAGGATATCCAATTATGTAGGAAATATGCTGTAAACTCAAGGACTTGAGTTGTCCCTTATAAGCACTAGGTTAAGGGGATGGAATCTTGGCCAATTATGCAGGGACATACCAATTTCGTAAGTGAATTTTATTCTTTGATGTTATTGGGACTTTATCAGCTTGTTACTAATAACATTTCAGCAAGTAAAATAGTTTTGTGTGCTTCATTGGCCCAATGCAACTTGCCCAGCTGTCCATCGTAACAAAGGGCATGAAAGATGTTCGGACCCTTTTTAATTTCCACCTTAAATATGACTAATTGAATCTATCCCATAATTTTTGTTCAAATCGTTGCTTCATTTGTAGAGATACAATTACTAATTCTGGAAGGTGCAAAAGCAAATAAAGTGCATATCTGCTGTTGCCACGTGACCCTGAATAATTCTGCTTAAGTTATTCTAATGTCATTGACTGAGTTTCCTCTGATTTAAAGGTTATGTGTCTAGAAATGTTCAGCTTTTTCCATCTCTATTTTTATCTGTTTTTTGCACATTTATCCATGTACTGCTTCAGAGGTTCAACACCATAACTTGGATTCTATTCTTTCTACAGATTTTACGAATGGAAAAAAGATGGGCCGAGAAAGCAGCCATACTACATCCATTTTGAGGATGGTCGGCCTCTTGTGTTTGCTGCTTTGTATGATTCATGGAAAAATTCTGAAGGTAAACCTTTTTTATTTGGATTCTCATCTTTGAGATGCATTTATTGGAAATCTAAATTAAAGTAAGATCTTTTCCTATGCTTAGCCATGTAATATGATATTTTCTCTGTTAACCAATTGAAATCTGTTCTTGAATAAGATATGTCTATTATGATGTCCAAAATTGTTTCTCTTATTGTCATTTCTATGATTTGTTACCAATTACTTGCATTCATCTGGATGATAATTTTTGTTTATTTCCTGGCAGGCGAGATAATCTACACCTTCTCTATTCTTACGACCTCTTCATCTTCAGCTTTAAAGTGGCTGCATGGTGAGTCGTGCCTGTTTCAATTGACTCATATCTTGATTATTCTAATTTTATGGTACGTGGGGATTCTTCAATAGTTAACTTGCCAATCCGGTAAAAAAATATTTTCCCTTTGTTTTTGTTAGTAAACCTTCACCATTAATTTTCTGGCTGCTGTTTCTGCCTGAGTTTTGTTGTTGGCAGGACAGGAAAGTTACAGTTTACCCTTCTGGGTGCTATTTCTCGGTGTATTTATTACAATAAAGAATTGAAAAAGGTTCAGAAGAGGCAAAACATTGCCAATAGATAAAAGAAAAGTTCTACTGGAGCTTTTTAATGGTAACTGTGAAGAATGAACTAGATGAGGAGTGCTGTTTATGGAGAAATACCAGTGACTTTCTGCTACTAGAAGTGTTAACAGAATGATCAGGTGTCGTTTGCAGGCCTGCTCTTTGATTGCATATGGCTAACGATGAATGATGAGATATCTGATAATTAGTAGTTGATTGTAGTATTCAAGTTTATGGGTCTGTTATGATTAAAAATTTTAAACTTGGTTATGCAGTTGTTTCCCATTCTATGTTTCAAATGGGTCTGCTAACTAATCTATCCATGGTAACAGTCTTTCTCAGGATGCTCAAAGTTTGACAATCGTACTAATCTTTGAATCATCTATTGTCATAGACAGGATGCCCGTTATTATGGGTAATAAGGAATCAACTGATACGTGGCTAAATGGTTCTTCAGTTGCCAAGTTTGACGATGTGCTCAAGCCATATGAAGATCCAGATTTAGTAAGAAAGTGCTTTCTAAATATAAGAATTAACTGTATTTTGCATTCATAATTGATAATTTCAAGCGTATACTGTAGAAATTTTACGTGTGTATTTTTATTGTCTACTCATCACCAGGTGTGGTATCCAGTGACTCCTGCAATGGGCAAGTCTTCTTTTGATGGACCTGAGTGCAATAAAAAGGTAAGGCTAGTCCTTCGCTCTGCTTTTAACATTTCTAGATGAACTCATTCATATTAAAGGTCTTAGAATGACATATAAAAGGGCCGTTCACTAAATATCTTCACCACGAGAAATCTGGAAAAATACCGTTCAGATCTCCAAGGCATGAAGATATCATGTGAAGATTCAATGGCATCTGCATGCTTATTCTAGCTGGGGGAGACAGGAGGGCTTTTATTCTTAAATTTCTCTCTCTGTTGTTTGGAAACTTTTTGTGAGATGTCGCTGCAAACTCTCAATTAGAAGTTTCATTTGTTAGTCTCCCATCTGTCAATCAGCCGTTGATTTGAATGGAAACTTAAACGTGAGCACGGAATGTGCTCTTTGTCAGATGAAAGGACTAAAATGCCATTACAACTTCGTACTCAGTACCATTACGCTTGATGGAACAATATTCGCTCTAGTATAACTCCTTCCAACGTAAAATTCTCGAAAGCATTATTTCTCCACAAGAGAGTCTTGACTCTTTGGGTTTTGCCATTTTTTTTTTTTTCGAGGGGGCGGGGGGGTTTTTTGAGAAAGCCATGAGATTGTTCTAGTTGAAAATATTTCTATTCTTGTTCTGTTTGAATGTACCCAATTCTCGACTAAGGAGAGAAGAAACGTCTGATTGTGGGTTTTACCATCTTTATGCAGATAGAACTGAAGGCTGAGGGGAGCCATCCAATCTCTAAGTTCTTCTCAACGAAGAGAGTCAAAAGAGAAGAAGAATCAGAGTTGGAGGTGAAAAGAGTCAAAAGAGAAGAAGAGGAATCAGATTTGGAGGTGAAAGGCTCTTGTGCCGAGTCTACCAAGACAGACGCATCAAAAAGCTTGGAAAAAGAGCCCAATCAGCAGGAAAACAAAGCACTTTCATCCTTAACTGAAGGAGGCCTGGAGTCTAAATCTACTACTATAACTTCTAAAGAAAGTACCGCAAAGTGCCAAATGAAGTTGGAGGATGAGGAGTTGAAAGGCGATTCGGAGCCAGTAACAGATGCAACTGCGAAGCTGTGCTCAACTCCAGCAAGGAAGAAGGGGAAGAGAGGTAATGATAATAACCAGCCTACGCTGTTTTCCTACTTTGGGAAGAACTAGTGGTCTGTGCCTGGGTTGCCTGCGCATATGCACGCTTTGTCCATGTAGGTTATAAGTTTTGTTGTATCGTTATACGACACTGAAGACAATTTCCGTAGAAACTGCTTACAATCTGTTGTAAATCTACAAAGCCTTTAGACAAGCTTCCAGTGGCCTTTTGAAATTACAGCTCTTCCTCCTCTTTTCTTTTTTTTTTTTTTTTTTCCCTCAGATGCTTTCTGTTAAGACCTTTTCGCCCCCCCTTTTTTTTTTCCTTCTTTTTTAAGATCTAGCTCCGCTGATTTCTTGGAAGATTGCAAATGGTCCTGAGCTTCGGTTTCGTCTAAGAAACACATACTGATTAATGTTCCAAACCACAGGTGTGTTAGCAGCGTGGACAGCAAAGGCATGAGAAAACTGTATTCTTGTTTGGGCGGGCTGTAGGGCAAGTGTACTTGTATGCTAAGTACCGTTCTTTTACATTATAACCTCCAATTAGACAAGCATAGTGTTCTATTTTCAGATTAAAAAAGTTGGATGTAACCAACCATCGACGTTTATACAAAAGACATAGGGTCAGATAGGGGTCAGCTTGCGCGGCCTAGGCAACAAATCCGCGCAGAACGCTTGCGATCCAAGAAAAATTTGTTGTCATCCTGCGTAAGAGTAGCATCACTATTGCCCCTCTATAAAAAGTAGGATGGCGAACTATAGCCACGTAGTTTCCATAAACAATTACAAGATAAAACTACTCCATTCTTTAATTTTGGAAAAAAATTAAAAAAAGATTCATGCTTTCCTCGTTGGCATATTTCACTAGAAAACTTCTTATCCTTAAACAAAGGATATTATTTCATCAGGATAGCAATATTTGCACCCCCATCTCGTTCACTAAGTCACTATCCGCCTTCAACCCAAGAAGCCAACTTTGAGCCATATTTGTATATCAGAAGGAAGTGAGTGGATGCAGAATTATCAATCTAGACAACATGAATTGCAGTGTCTATGGAGGTAGATAATCAATCCCACAAGCAAATAGTAGGGCAGGCATTCAAGGAATTAATCTACATTTGCAGATGCAAATGTTGTATTGAAGATAGCTAATATATCTCTTTTAAATACGCAAAAAATCTAAACCTATGGCAAAAGCTCATCCACCAAGATATAATACTCTGCACCCAACTCCACTACTCCATCAAATCTCCGATTCTTGTTAAGAGGAAATTAGCAAATCCTAAGCCGGGACACAACCTATTTAGCACATTTACCTTTAAAAGGTTATTATTTCGCTAGGGGAAAAACAAAGATATTATGATAGAAACGCTTTAATTTCTAATGGTGCAAATAAAACTAATTCCCAATGTCTTCATATGACAGAATTGGCATCTGTATTGGGACTCAAATCTCCAGAGACCAAAATATTCATCGTTGCTCTCAATCATTATTCAGAATATGTCTAAATCTCCCAGCCAGCAGCAGCATTATCTCCCTTCAATAACACCAAGCATTTACCAAGAGAACCTAGAAGACTATAAAGTTAACACGATTATTGAGAGCATCAGCTAAGTGTCATATGGCATGCTAACTTTGTCATACAAGTTTGGCTATTCCATCAGACAGTACACGATTCATGTAATGAGTTGTGCAGGATCTGCGATGGTCATGACAACACAAGCACAAACAATGGACGAATACTGAGCAAGAATACCAATAGCTATAAAGAATTCTAAGCCGCCAACAGAATTTATATTATTTTGCTCAAGCAAAGACAAATTATAAGCAATCAAGATTAGAAAACATAATGACACATATCAAAACGATTAACCAAAGCTGTTAACATACACTGCTTCTTTTTTAATTTTTGTAATCCTGTCTCGATACCTAGTAGCTCCACTAAATAAGGCAAACTTAAGAAAAAGAAAAATGTATTGCTTCTCACCCAATTATGAACCATCGTAAACCAGCAATCCTCTCTTCTTCAAAACACAACCTTACTGCTGTTAAGAATGGACCCCAGAACGCCCAAAACTGCGAATGCCAAAAGCGGGCTCACGTCCAGGGTATCGAAGATTGGCGGGATAATATTTCGAAAGAGATTCAAAAAGGGGTCGCACAGGTCCCGAATCGCCGATAAGGGCTGGCGATCCCAGGGAATGTTGGGGAACCAGCTTAGCAAAACCCTAACCATCAAAACCCCACTGTAGATGTCAAGCCACTTGGCCAAGCCCGCCGCCACCACAGTCAGTGGGGTGTTCAGGTACCCTCTAGGACGGTCATTCAGCGCCGCGAAGAACAGCGGCCCAACCGAGCCGACTAAGTTGCTTTGTAGCCAGACTTGTTCCGTGATTTTGGGAGACAGTTTTTGGATTACTCTGGCGAAAAATAACGCTATGCCTGCGACGGTGGCGAAGGTTTGGGTGATTGGAGACTGAGATGTGATTTTCGGGGTTCGCGGGGGTAAAGTGGGGAGGGAAGAGGAAGAGGAAATGGAAGAGGAAGAGGCAGTGGAAGCAAGAACAAGGGTAGGCTTACGGCTACTGTTGAGGCGGAGACGGGGAAGAGCTTGGGGGTTCTGAAAGGCGGGTCTCAGCTTCGGTGATGAAAGGAAGAGGAGAGGGCTTCGGACGAGGACGGCTTGGGAAGTCATCGGAGGAGCCATGGAGATTTTGTTTTGCTACTCGGCGAAAGGAGAGCCAAACCCCAACTAAATAAACCCGAGTAATATTATAGTTCTTTTATTTTTATTTTTTTTTATTTTATAGAATAAGGGAGAGGGAAATACCATTTTTATTTTTGGAGAATGATTTTTCTATCACAAACTTTTTTAGAAATAATAATAGAACTTTCATAATTCCTTGATTATCCAGAAATTTCACAAGTCCATGATTACTTGATAAGAATTCCCCAAATCTATCAGAGCCAGGTGTCCAAGCCAAACACAAGCAAAGTACAACCATTTGCGTATGAGCTTGTATACTAGACTTTGGTTCAAATATACAAAATCTACCATAAGGTGATGGTTTCGGCCTTAAACTCAACAGAGTCTTAACTGTTAGCCCAAAAAGGAAGACCATATACCTGCGAATGGACATTACCTGGTCCAAAGTATACCACATGGAGTGAGGCTTACAATCCTTAAAAATGGACCATGGACGGAAAGGTAAACCCTCAACACTCCATAATTAGGATTTCCAATCCATCATACAATCCGGAGACAGACATATAAACCTAAGGTTTGGGTGGTCCCCAAACTTGGCTTGACATCCTATTTGAGGTCTATATAAAAATTTCCAAAGGAAGAGTATTAACCATGCTTCACATAAATATTAGTCTCAAGGATTTACAGTAAGGTTTTGATAAGTCATAATATTTATCAAGGTTCATTTGATGTCTTAAAAATCGAGAGTAACAGTCTATCCTAAAATATGCTTAAATAAGTAAAAATATAATTGAGAGGATTTAAACCTGAGATACTTATTTTATAAAATCTTTTACATGAACCTTTCTTATCATCTTAACTACATTTTAGGAGGCAAAATTCTAAGATTTTGTTTAAATAAAATTTAATTACAAAATACTGAGACAATCTTGGCTTCCACCTCATCTGCATCAAGACCAACCCTTAGCCAATCAAAACCGGCAAGAATGTGGTTCAAGGAGGCCATCAGAACTGACATATTCATTTACGATGGATAATCCTATAAACTCGGAGTTATATACTCTGTAGAAGGTGACTTGTAATCTTTTAATTCTTAGGAATGTTTTTTTTCATGTTATCAGGCAAGCAGCTTGTATGCAGTAAAGTCTATCTTGCCTATTTTATGAGCTTTGTATTGCCTTTTCTTTTGTCTTTCCTTATTGCATCAGATTAAGTGAGCTTCTGTGTTAGTTCTATGGGTTAAACAGAAGGTTACACGATAAAAAAATTGAAAACACAACTTCAATAATACAATTACTATTAGAGCATCCAGGTTCTTGTCTCTTCTGATTGAAACGGCTATTATCAAATCTAATGTGGAAAAATTTGTTGAAAAGAATGACTTTGTTCTTTGGAAGATGAAGATGAAAGCCTTATAAGCTAACAAGAAACCTTATTTGCTTTACATGGAATTGAAAAGCTTCTACAAATGATGATTGATTCATAGAAAGAAGAAACTATTAAAAAAGCTTATGGTTCTATTGTTAGTTAACTTTTTCCGCTTTCTGACCAAAAAAAGGAAGAGTTATGAGAAAGATGAGGCATATGCACATATCACACATAGCTATCAAAAAGAGGAGAAAATATTATGGGAGAGATGTGAATGTACTAATAACTTATATCTTTCAAATCCTACGTTCTCATAAAAAGATTTTCATTAGCATTAGAAAAAAAGGGGAGATTGTTGGGTTACGTGAATAGATGTTTTTGATAATAATCTAATGAGTATGATAATGATCCAATTAGCATAATAATTATTAAATTAAGTGTTACACGACATTATGTTCATATTATTCTCGTTGGAGAAATTGTGATTTCCATGACCTCATGTTTGTATTTAAGAAATATTCCTCATGGTTGAGAATGCATGATTTATAGGAATATTACATTTATAGTCTCATGGAAATAATTGTTGGAATACTTTTTTTAGGCCTTTATATGTTCATTTTATAAACCCACTATTATGACACGATTCAATTTGTCTTCTCTCACAAGTATTGACAAAATCCCTTAGTTCTTTTGTGTGTTTCTCTCCCTGTGTGTCATTCCCATCGCTGAGCTTAGAATGATCATCATTGACAAGCAACGTTCGATTAGCGACATCATGGAAAGATTGTATCCGTTGGGTGAGAAGATGGCTTCCATTCTATTCCAAGCTTGAGGTGATGAAAAGAGTCATAAGTTGCTCGATCGCAAAAATCAAACCTACTACTCGACTTGCAATCTTAGCTCTTATTCAAGTTTATACTATGCTTTGTGTGATATTCTTATCGTACTTCAACTCAGATTGCTCTAACATTTGATGGTTTATTTGATTGTTCTCTGTGCATCGAAACTCTATATTTGCAATGTTCATATAATTTGGGGGTTGTATGTAATCAGCCCTTAATAAGCTCAAAAAGTCATATTATTATCGAGGATATTGATGTAATCTTGTTCTGATCATTTTATCATTGAGTAATCTATGGGACTACTACAGGTGTATTATTAGGATAATCCAAGGGATTATTATGCTTCTATTTTTAGTGAAAATAGTTAAAGTCTTTAATGGGGAGGTCAAAAGAGTAGGTAGGAAGAGTTTTTCCCAATTACTTAAATTCTTGTGTACTATCTTGTTGGAATGTTGTCACGTTCACAATCTTCACACCAAATACACTCTCGGTCACTTGCTGCATAGTGCTACGTCTACAATATTGGATTGATTGTTCTAGTTTCACATATTGACTTATGTTCTGTTATAGTTTGTAGTAATTCAATATGCATATCATGACAAGTTATTCACTATACCAAGAGTACAGATAGAGTAAACTAGACAGAACAAATGACCTAATCAAATAAATTCTAAAAACCTAATTCACATGACCTCCCTTTTAGGTTGCCTTAGAGACGCAACAAAGTTTATTAAAATAATTGATTTAGCCACAAATTGAATTTACAAATCAGTTCACTAACGTTAACAACCATTCCAGCAAAATATAACAAGCTCAATCAGCATGTGAAAGTTACCAATATCATCAATATCTCTATACAAATGAGGGGTTCAGTAAAATCAAAGATTTTATACGAAAAAATTCAACTATAGCATAAAACCCCACAATAAAAGCTTAAGAGATAATTAGAATGTATTGAGAACCTTTCACAAATTCCCCAGTTTTTGTTTCATTATAAGGTCAAAAGATATTTCTCTTTCTTGCTATAAATAATTCTGCAAAGTGGATATAATCAATAAACAATTACAAGTAAGTTGTATTGGTGATGTATTTCGTGTAAGACAAAGGTGTAGAGAATTTGTCTATTCCTTTACATTTATTTTGATGATAACAAAATGGTGAGATATATTTTGAAATATAACAATGATATTTTGACTAGAAAATGTGCCATGCAAAAAATAGTATGAAGTATTATTATATGACACTTATTTTTGTATTACGCTTAAAACCAGATATTAAATATGGGAATGTATTCCTTATTCCTACCATCACTTGGGACCTAACTTACGTGCTTAGATTCAAGTGTGGCCTATCTAGAAACTGTGGCCTGTATTTTAAATGTTTTCTTTCTATCTAACATGGCCCATGCTTTCGAGAAGCAACCCATGCTCCTAAGAAGCAGCCCATGCTCCTTCTCTTCGGCCAAGGTGACTTAACAAAACGCATGGTTTCGTTTAAACTATCTCCATTGTCTTGCGAATGAGTCGAGGGCTTCGAACAAACTGTCTCGTTTTATCTCTTGCCGGTCTCTGCTCTGCGTGAGGCACCTAAACGAAAGCACAACCTACGCCTGCAAATCTAACGGGCAAATGTATAGGTAAGGGGTATATTTTGTACATTGCAGTTGTTCTCTTTCTTCAGGCTAAGAGGTATTTGGTTTCGGATACGAAGTTGAAAAAGCAAAACTACAATAGGAGATAAGCTGTGGCCCAACCTTTTTTTTTTTTTTTGTCCAAAATGTTAATAATGTTCCTTGGTTACTTATGGGTGATTTTAATTTCATTCTAAATACAAATAAACAAATCAATTCGAATATCAATTGGACATAGGATATGGAGGAATTGAATGACATGATTGAAAATCTTGTACTAATTGAACCTTCTTTTAAAGCTTAGATAATAGTCTTAGAGCAAACAAAATTCATAGAACTTTTACTATTATGGATTAGACTCTCAATTGTGATGGACTTTCAATTAGTTTTTTGCTTCAAGGTATATTTGAACATCTCCTTACCTAGTGAAAGTTTGACTTAACTTCTAGAAAACGGAAATGCCCATTTAGATTTTACTTCTAGACAAAAACTTTTAACTTCACGCACACAATTATCTCAATTTAGCAACAAGAAGGTAGTGGATCTAAACTGTTCAAGATTGTATAGAAACTTGAAGTTTTTTTACACTCAACTCATGAATCTTAACCTATCTCAATTTGGTAACCTACTTTAGGAGATCAAGAATGCCAAAGGTTGTCTCTAGTAGATTCAACAAATACTAGACACATACCTTTATATTGCATTGAGCAAATATAAGGAAATCCTTCTAAATTAAAAATCAAAGAATCCTTGACTAAAAGATAGGGATAGAAATAGTGAGATTCTCTACTTCCTTGATACATAGAAAAGTCCAAAACAAAATCTCTCATCTTATGCACCACTAATGGAATTAATATCACGTATTAAGAAGACTTGAGGAATGTTCTTATTTCTTATTAGCAATCCATCTTTGGCAACTTTTGTAGGAACAACACTCACACTAGTAGTTAAGATTCCTTGTTCCATAAAGGTATAAATGCTTTATTATTAGGAATATGTGTATTCTTTTACAGTATTTTGATAATTGACAAAAAGTAAAATTGTTTGAATGATTGACCTATAGAACATTTGTATCAAAAACAAAACTAATACAATTTCCTTATTATTTATAATATTTATTTTTCAAATAATACTATAAATGGTCAAATATTAATATTTGGGAATAAAATCTTTATTCCCTCATTTGTTGGGTTGAATACGTGTTGCTTAGAATACTTGGTTGGGATAAATGCTTATTATATGTGCATTGGGCCAAATACATGACCAAAGCCCTTTAGGCCCAAAAGCCCTCATTTAAGTGAAACAGTGAATTTCACTTGGCTGGTTTGGTGCGCACGACGAATTGCCATATACAATGTTTACCCCCTCATGAAGACGCATGAACAAACATAGAGAGCACACAATTGTCCTTTCTCACCGTGCTTTTTCCTCTTTCAACAGACAGATTTTTGAATCAAAAGCTTACAGATTTCAACAAGAAAAACAATGAGGTAATGGATAAATTTGTGTAGTTCTCTCTTCCTACTCTAACAGCTTGGTGTGAGACGTATTTTTAGAATGTAAAAAATAAAAAAAATAAAAAAAGGTTTAGAGTTAGAGAAAGCTCTTAATCAGTGCAGAAAGACAGCAATGTAAAAGACCATTCTTGCCAATGAAAACATGCTCATTTGCCACAATTTTGTGCTCAAAATACTCTCGGAAAAATAATAGTTTGATCTATTCTATTTTCCTAATAGAAAAATCTATTGCACATATTGCATACTCTTGGGAAAATATTACATATTTAGATTGAAGCTTGCTGGTTTTATAAATGTGCACTGTTCACACAGTCTCGGAAGTACACTTATTTCAGCTGATTGAATGATTATTTTTCATTCTAAACCAAGCTAACATATTCTAGAATCAGTGCCGTAATATTTGTGAAGTTTATGCAAAACTTTGAGATATATTTGAATCATATAAACTCACGGTTTTTGGGCAAATATTGAGGTGCTTATTGCTTTGCTATCCGGTGCTTTACATTGACTAGAAATCCTTTGCACCTTGATTTAGAAACCTCTTATCATTTGACAAGGAAAGCTTGTGAATAAAAAGGTTTTTGTTGAATGTCTTTACGATCATTTGTAGCTCACATTTACATTGTATATGTTGCTGCCATGGATGGATTGTATACTAGATATTAAATGTTTATCCATACATGAACTTTGTAAGTGGGATTAAAATTATAACTTGTGCAGCTTGAATCATATATACTCATGGATAGCAAGATCACATCTTGCATATTTATGTGGATTAATCTTATCATTTATCAAACATACTTGATTGAGTGATTATTGGTGCAGCTGTATATCTTTGATAAAATTTTATAATTATCCAAAAATTAAGGGAGACGCAATACTTGAAGAAATTGTATACTCTTATGTATTGCTAGTTGGCTAGACCAAATTATAATTGATATATCTCAAGTCTAGTTGGGAATTAGGATAAACATAATTCATGTATCTATAATATCCTTAGAAACTTATTTTTCTCTTATGAAGAGAAAAATTCATTGGAACTTAACTAGGTTGCATAGACCTATTGTCACGAGACATGTAGTCACTGTGATATAAGATTCTTTAGGTTGTAAGGAATTTGGGTGCCATATACCTATGTAGTACTTTGTGTTAATAGGATTCCTTTTAATTGCATTTGATTAACAAGAGATTGGATGTATAGACTAGGTGAGTGAAACTATCCTTAAACCAATCGCATGTAGTTGTCTCTTCTTTCTCTCTCTTACTTTTTATATTCCATACACACATACACACACATATATATTTCTCTTCATATGATTAAGATTGAAGTTGATTTACAATACAATTGTGTTGCAAATCTTGCATAAACTTGATCAAGTTTTTAAAAAGACTAAAAAGATAATAAATAGACCGTTACTTAATTCAATTCTCCCTTCTTAGGTTGCCATAGTTCTTACACATATTACTATACTTCATGCTTGTAATGATATTAATTATATTGATTGTAGGTTATCTAGAAAAAAGTACTAGCTGTGCATGTTACTTTTTAGGTAATATGTTAGTTTGTTGTCTTTTTACAAACCAAAATAGTGTAACCATATCCATTACAAAAGCAAAATATAGTTATAGCTACTTGTTTTGCATAAGTTTTATGTTTGAAATAACAACTAGAGGATTTTAGCATTAAAGCAACTTATGTATGCATTATGTGTGGAAACACACGTGTGAAGTTTTACCCAAAAACCTAATATAGCATTATACAATAGCACATATAGAAATAAGGCATCATTTCATAAAATCACCTAACAAAGATGATACCCAACTAGTTGAAAGTCAATTAGTTGATATATTCACTAAATCACTAGAAAAAACTAGGTTCTATATATGACTTGCTAGTCTAGTAATTTTATTGAAACATGTCCCTTATTGTTATGGTGTGCGCCAAAACATCCTCGAAGAGCTTGCAAAAGGGGTTTATCTGACGATAATATTTTCCATGTATCAATGTCGAAAACAATTTTTATATTACCTTCATCCTAGTTAGAGGATTTGTTATCCAAATATGCGGTCCACGACTCTTTCACATCTAAACTACAAGGTAATTTAATTTGCGATGTGTTGGCAAAACAAAGCAATTCAATAGGAGAGCTACAAGGTAATCAGACTAATTCTAGATCAATCAATTGCATTCAATACCAAGAGACAGTCACGACAAGAAATGTCATAAAAACTCTTGCCAAGTTATATAAAAAAAAAACTTTACTTCTAATAAGATATTTCTAATGACGAAATTTTCGGGATGTAATTTTCTGAATCTAAGCTTTCTTTAGAATCATTTGAATGACTTCAATGTCATTGTTGGGGAACTAATGTTGATACGGATTAAGCAGGAGGATGAGATACTTACATGAGCTTTTCTTGACTTAATTACTAGAAATCCGGAATCTTGTTGCTATGACTAGAAACTTGGAAACAAGTTGCTATGGCTAACTTAGTGCCTAGGTTAGAGCAAATAAATTTTGGCGATGTTGTTAGAAAAATTCTATATGAGGATATTTGTAGGAAATCTTCAAGAGAAAGTGAAACCCAAAGCAATGCAAAAGTAAGCAAAGCAAACACAGACAAAAGTAGAGAAAGAATTTAGATGAGAGGTAGATTCCAAACTAAAGGTTTAAACAATAAACATATCCCAATTATGGAAAGACTAAACTTTTTAGAAAGACTATAGAATAAAGAAGAATGACAAAGAATTGACAAATAAGAAAAATTCTTCAAAGGCATTCTATCGATGTAGATTCAATTGAGACTATTATCTAATAAGAAAACACCACGTGATTGATTTTAGTGCTTGTGTAAGGATTATTTCCACAAGTAGAGAATGGAGGGTTAAAATAAAGTATTCTTGGGTGATGAACATCCATCTATAGTTGGAGTGGGCAAGACCAGACATAAATATATATTTAGCATCCTAACAATGGTAGAAAATGAGACTGGAAAAAGACATAAATATCTTATGTAAGATAACGGAGGTAAGTATTGCAGCAACGAATCTAAAGATTTCCTAGGGGAAGAAGACATTAGTAGAATCTAACTTTCTAGGTTGGTGGAAACCCAAAAAGGTAGGGAGGTGGGTGAGGGGTGGCTTTTCAATGGGATAATAAAAATTTTGATTTCCTTTTAAAAATTTCTCTTTCAACCCCTATGGTCTTGTCTAGGTGTTTTATTTAGATGTATTGATTTGAGTGTAAAAAGTAAATTGCCAATATAATTAATAAAACACCAAGATTGAAAGAGATAATTCACACATAGGGTGATGGTTTAACCAAAACAATGCTTGACATGTATGTTTATTTCTTCTAGTAAATCAAGCTAAAGAGTTACATTCACTATAATTTATAATAAAACATTACATAGATTAAAAAATTTCAAATTACAACATAGTTTTTCAAATTACCCAAATTATTTTCTCCTAAATCTAAGATATATATTTGTTCCAAAAAAAATGTATATTTTGGTCTAGTAGAGAACCTTTACAACGTATACAAAATATAAATGAAGAATTGAAAATCTCACAATAGAAAAGAAAGCTTGACATCATGGTTATACATCTAACCTTCATTTTTTTTTTAAAATTTAGATAATAAGAAGATAGATGTTGCCACTAGTTTCAAAATATAATGATTTGGAATTGTAGAAAGTTGACCTAGATTTAGATTTACTTTATTTTAGGATAATCAGCCCATGTGATGATGAAATCTAGCATATCTATCACAAGTAACTCTCTACACTTATGATATGATTTTCTTCACGTGATAACCTACAAAGGTGCAAATGTGATGTTCTAATTTTTTTAATATAAGCACAATATGTTGGAGTATTAAGCTATATAATATCGTTAGCACAACTCAAGATGTTAGGTCCATAGTATCAAATGTTCTTTTTCTTTTTGGCACCCTTCAAACAAACAAGAAATACAATGACAAACAAAACAAAGTCAACAAGAATATTCATGGTATGTATTTCTTTTCAAATGTTTTTCTATGCTTACCTTCTTTGTCATCATCGAAACAATATTTACATTAACATAAGTCACTCCTAGACCCCATAAAAGAACAAAATCATAGAAAGGATGAACAAATAGTGGGACAAGCCAAAGCCATGAGATTGCATGCAAGGTTGCCATTGTTCTTTTGGATGAATTGTTAAGATTATCAAGCATTACACTAGGACAAAAGCTATAGCTAGTAGCTATGGCATTGCCTTATTATCTTAACACTCCTACATAAGTCATGGTAACCATTTGGGCTTGGATACTTGGGCCAGCCCACAGGACTTCCTTGGCACAAAGTCCACTTAGACCTTTCTCTTTGGCTAACGCTTGGCAGCATAAAGCCCTACATTGAGTGATGGGCATGCATGAAGTAATGTAGCTAATAGCATGCCAAGTGTTGTAGGTTGGACAATTAGTCCACTTGAGAACAAGAAAAATATTGGGCTAAATAAATCTAGCTTAAATATTGTCTACATTAATTGAGGTGCATCCAGCATTCTAAAAAATAATGTCCCAAAAGAAATGTGGATGACTAAGCAGGTTAAACATATTTTTCTTAAAGCATTTGGTTATGTGGCTTATATCCATATTGATGAAGATAATGGAGGGAAAGATATGGGTAACATTTAAAGGATCATAATTGCTGGAAAATCTATATGAGAAAAGATGTAAGATTCAATAAAATCAATGTGTACAAGGATTATGTAAAATTAAATATTGATAACTTAGAAAACACCAAAGTGAATTAGAATGCCTAAGTTAAAGAGCAAATGCTTCTAGCACCAATGCAAACAAAAGAATCATTAGCTCGTTCCCCTTCACCACTATTTAGAAGATCAATTAGAAAGACACTTCAAATCAACATTGAACTACATACTATACACAAATTCAAGTGAACCAAAACTGGAAATGAAGCCTTCAAATTGAAGAAACAAATAAAGTTATAGCATGTCATGAAAAAGGATAGGGATTCCTAGATTCACAACTAAAAATGGGATCTAGTTGAATTTTAAAATGTTGTAGAGCCTTACAGTATAAATGGGTTTACCAAATCAAGAAAGAAGTTAATTGAAACAAGTGATTAAAGGTGAGAACTTGTTGTAAAGGGAGATGCAATAAAGAAGGTATTGAAAACATGACTTTGATCAGGGTTATGTTTAGCTTGATAGCTATGAATGATCTTTATCTGAAGTAGTTAGATGTGAAGACATTGTTCTTTCATGGAGATATGGAAGTAGATATCTATATTTATAAATCAAAATGCCTCCTTGATTATTACAAGGTCAAACATCTTTCAAGAAGTAGTAGTATGAGTAGATACATGAGTGTTTTGATTGAGTGGATACTTAGATATTAGAAAAAGAAAATCAAATATTAACTTAATTACAAGGGTTCTGATCTTGACCTATAAGGATATGTAGACTTATAAATGTGGGTGACCTAGATGGTGGTAAGAATGCCGCTAGATACATTTTAACATTGAAGGAATAATTGTTAGGTGGATGTCAAAGTTTCAACTGGCAGTGGCCCTTTCAACTATAAAAGAAAAGTATATTTCCATCGCTGAAGGTACAAAAAAGTGCATATGGCTAGATTATGGACTAATAGTTGGGTCGGAATCGGGTCAAAAGCTAAAAGATATTACTTGATGGACTAGTAGTTGTAGTGCGTTCCATCTATTGAAGAAATCAGTATTTTATTCATAAATGAAGCATATTTAGCTAAGATAACCACTTTATGGGAATTGAAAGGAAGAAAAGCTTGGTGATACTGGAAAAGGTGCATTCTCTCGATAGTATCGCTGATATACTCACCATTGTGTTTTGTTGGACAAAGAGAAGTTAATCATTTTTGTTTAGAGGAATAAAATAGTCTTTTGAACATTAAGTTTTGTGGGATAGTCTATAAATATAAGGCTTAAGAGACCTTAACTTATTAAACTATAAAATTAAGTGATCAAGTCATCAGGGAGTCAATTGTGAAATTACTATAAATATAAAGAACAATCATCCCAAACTACATAAAATTTTCAGTATTCCTTGTGATCAAGTTGCTGGCTTTATTTTAAATAAATTTTATTCCCCTAACATCAAGAAGTAGGTAGACTTCAGTAGCCGAAAGAAGTAAAAACAAAGGGCATAGGTGATAAGACCCACTTGCCATCAGTTTAAAAAGATTAAACAAAAATAAAAAAAAAAAAAAAAAAAAGTTGGTAAGTCAGACCCATTTACTTTTTGCAATCCAAAGATGCCTACTTCTACGACGTCGTTTTGTCAAGTAAGTACCAGTAGCTTTCGTATTCGCAATGAAACATACGCACAACAGGAGTTGGAAACCGCAGATATGATGACATCTAGTCAAAACACGATATTAAACAAACACGATATGATACTGATTCATCACTGCGAACACCACGCATTATTTGACTATGTCCACACGAAGACGTCACGGGCGGAATTGGAACGGAACCTTCGGGAGACGGGACAAGCCGACCCCTCTTCGAAGATTTATGTAGCATATTTTAAGATTTGAGAGAGCAAAGCTAAGCGAAACGAAGAAGCAGAAGGAAGAAACCCATGGTCCCTACCAAAGCCACACAAGGATCACGGACTGCCCTTGGATGGGGGCAACAGCACATGGAAACACATCCGTGCCCTTCTTTTACATGTATCAAGGCATGAATACAGGGTAAGAAAACTGGACGTAGCTGCAAGTACAAACCAAGGTAATTCCTTATTTTTCAAAAGCAAATCCCTTGTTTAAATTTATCGGGCCCCGCACACCACCCAACACTGATCTTTCTATAAGATCCCTTCCCAAGAAATTTGAGAGCCTTTGTACCGGGGTTTCTCTCTCCCTCTCGCTCTTACTTACCCTTTGTCTTTTGCTCTCCCTTGCCATTTAGAGATGACAAGCGCTTCAGAGAGTGAAAGTGTGTCTCTTGATCTTCTTAGGAAGAAGATGGCGGAGTTTACTAGGGAAAGGGACTGGCAGCGTTTTCATAGCCCTAGAAACCTCCTCTTGGCTCTGGTATGCATATCCCTTAAACTAGCTTAGCATAAACCTTTTCGCGATTCCTCTTTGTCTTACTGCCTCTCTTATTGTTTCTCCTAACGTTTTTATCCTCCTTGCTTAAGCCTATTCGCTTCGTAACTGTGAAGAAAGAATCACGTAGAAACATAAAATCAGTTTGTTTGTCGTTTTTGGTGTGTTCGTTCACTTTCTACGTTTCTTTTTGGATTCTTGACGATTTGATCAAACTAATTGTATTGACAGACAAAAAACTTCTTCGCAAGTGGGCTCGCTGCTGCTGCTGCTGCTGCTGCTGCTGCTGCTGCTGCTTGCTTGCTTGCTTTATTCATTATAAGTTTTGTCCTTTTTTACTTCTTACATCCCAATTTAAGGTGGATGAACTTTTTAACCAGAGTCAAACCTCGACCGACAGTGTGAACAGATCTTGCTTTGGAGCCCACTTTTTTCTTCATTTTCTTTTTGCTTTTACGTCGTAATGTTCGCACACCAAATAAGAACTAAAAAAAAAAAAGCAGTCTTACGGGCATTAATTATGGTATGGCCTTTTTATTTCCCAGGTGGGAGAAGTTGGCGAACTCTCCGAGATATTCCAGTGGAAAGGAGAGGTTCCAAAGGGACTGCCCGACTGGAAAGAAGAGGAGAAAGTGCACCTGGGTGAAGAGCTTTCAGATGTTTTGCTCTATCTTGTTCAGCTATCTGACATTTGCGGCATTGATCTTGGCAAAGCTGTTCTAAGAAAGGTTGAACTCAACGCAATGAAATACCCTCTTTTGGAAAGGGAAAGCCAGACCATCATCTCCAAAAACAATAATGGGACGGAGACTGGATGATCTTCTTGTATTAAAAGCACCCACCTACTCTAAACATTTTGCTGAGCTAGATGCTGTTATAGGCGTTGTAGGGGTTTGTAATCCTAGGGGCTTAAGGTAGACTTTTAGGAAGGTTTTCCAATTTTCATTGGACGGAGAACACCATAGGTGGCGTGTCAAATCAACTCTCTTGGATTTTATTAGTATTTTGGTGATGAATCAAATCCATCTGACAGATAAGAGATATTCCGACAGTTTTCATTTCTTTATTTGCAACTTCCGCTTACTTTTTGATAGTCTTCCAAATTTACAATGAATATACAAATCTCAGGACTAATGCTTGATCTTGTTAATATCAGCGGGAGAATAAACTAAAAAAGGTATGTCCGTTTACCTTATTGATCAAGTAACATAAAACACAATTTGTAGCCTTAAGTAGAGTCCTTCCAGCTTTGACATACACAATATTTGATTTTTCTTACTGATCGAATGGCTGTTAATAGTTTTGCATTGCTGTACTTATTAGCTTTTCTTTTTTACTCTGTCTGTTCTTATGGCAATATCTTTTGAAATTCCAAATTCCACAATCATTTTGGCCTTAAAAATAAAAATACAGGAATGTAGCATAACAGATTTCCCATTTCTGTTCAAATAGTTTGTCATCATGCAATTATAGTTCGAGGCCGGGAAAAATTCATCTGGCTTATATCACTTCGTTCATAAATGTGTGTATTAAGCTTGGCCAGGATTTCTTTATAAACTCAATTTTGTCTTATCACATTTTTCTTTCAAGAAACATGTTTCTGATATACAACTATTATGAGAATCACAACAAAAAGGGACTTGCCGTTATCTACTGATTAATTTTTACGTTTATCTTTCATTTTAATTACTTCAGTTAGTTTAATTAAGATAGAACTCCTATGTTCTATTAGGCAATATTAAATCTCTTAACGGAGAGATACCTTATATTCATCCACTTGACCCGTGGCCTATAAATTCCTTACTAGTGTAGCACTTTGGATTGCTTCTAATTTTCAGATATTAGAATCACAGCAATAACACACAATGAGTACCATTTTCCATTTTATTAAGATGTATATTACTCTTTTGGCAGGTATTTTACAAGTTATCAATTTTAAGTGACAACCAATAAGGTATTTGCATCCTTATTTATGGGTTTTTTTTTTTACAAATATGTGAATTTATTCATTTAAAAATAATATAATATAAAAACTTAAGAGCATACCCCAGCATTATAATTCATTTAAAAAAAATTAAGTTTGAAATCATTCAACTACGATAAAATAAAAACATTTGCTTAAAAGGGTTTAACATTTTTAAATAAAGATGTTATCTCACATACTATTTTTATGATTTTAACCAATAAAATTAGTATTTCAACAACCTTATTTTGAAAATGTCTAAGATTTTGTTTAGACCATATACAATAAGCACATGTTAAGAAAGAATTTTATTGTTTCCACCTTCGCTTTTGGGGGAGTTTTCAATAGTTAGTTGAATGCTTCTATTGGTGCACAATGCCACTTCAACATCCAAGCCGACATATGAGTTAGCACCATTTTGGCAAGAATTGCCATGTCAGCCCTAAGCATGTGAGTATCCAATGTAACGCAAAATAGTGGCCTTTAAAATGTCAATAGTTTCAATGAATTTTATCTTATTTTGATTTGATCGTATCTAAGTTTGGTTAAAAAAAATCAAATTTAATTGGAGTGTAAATATAAATCGTAATTTTTTTTTTTCATATTTTGGAGCTTTTTCCATTAAGCTTTCTAGCTAAAGTCCAACTTTCCTTTTCCAGGTTGTTATTGGAGTTGTCTTGGCAAAAATCTTCCTCCTTAACATCTTCATCCTTCTCAAGCCAAAATGGCCTAGTTATCACAAAACTGATAATGCTACTAACATTGCAGATTTTATTTTTTTTTTAAAGGAGATTGTGAGACTATATGGTGTTCTAAGAACAATTATTTCTAATAAAGATACCAAGCTCTTTAGTCATTTTTGGAGGACTTTATGGACAAAGCTTGACACAAAGCACATTTAACTATCCTCAAACATATGGGCAAACAAAAGTTATCAACTGAATACTCGAAATGCTCTTGAGAACTACAATAAACAAAAATCTCAAAGATTGAGATATCAAACTTGCTTTTGCAGAATTTGCTTACAATCGAAGTCCAAGTGTCATAATTGGTTATTTGCCATTTGAGATAGTTTATGGGCTTAATCTATTTACTCCTATTGTACTCTCCTTTTTATGCATTAACACATAAGTTAGTTTTGATGCAATTGATTGGGTCAAGTTGATGAAAAGTTCCATGAAGGCATCTAATTCCAAATTGAGAAAATAAATGAGACATACAAGAAAAAGGCCAACAAGTAATGCAAACCTTCAATATTTCAAGGAGGAGATCTAGTATAGGTGCACTTGAGGAATGACAGACTCCCATAGAAAAGAAAGAGCATTGGCACTATAAGTTGATGGATCCTTTGAAGTTATCACAAGGGTTAGAGACCATGCCTACAAAACAAACTTGCCAAGTGATTATTCCAGAGTTTCAACCACTTTTAACATGGGAGATTTATCTCTATACTTGGAAGGTGAGAACTATATAGATTTAAGGACAAATCCTCTTCAATCTAGGGAGAATGATATGGTGGAATCTAATGTTCCATCCAAGGCACAAGCTAATAAAAAAACCTAAGTGTTGTAGGTTCCCACATTAAAGAATTAGGACTACAATGTTTTCCATTGGGTCTAAGCCCAATTAGCTAAATCAACTTAGTTAAAGGATAAATATGTTTGTCTAAAGGAGTTACATCATAAAAGGTAGTTTTTGACAAGTCTCCAAAAATGTTTCCCCAAAGAAATCACCTTTGACTACATTTACTCTAGTTGTTATTTTCAAAGGCCATATTTATTATGTTAATTAGTTAAAAAAAAACTATATTTAGTGCTTTGTAAGTTCCAAAAGGTCTTGTTGACCAAATTTATGATTTTTTTTTGTTTTTGTCTGCCTTAGCTTTATATAAATAAAGATTATGAACTCATTTATAAAAAAGTACCTTTGAAATGAAAAGAAAGCTTTCTATCTTTCTGGCCTTTACTTTATACACCTTTAATTTCTAGTCTTTACTTTTTGGTCTTTTAAATACCCACACTTTTAATTTATGGCTTTGCATTTTGTAATTAAATTTCTTACCATTTACCTTTCCTGCACTTTAAATTTTGAAAATTCTGTCCCGTATCTTGTTATTTCCTTATTTTAGATTCTTATAAACCTAGCTCACTCCATTACCCATCATAAATCATATCATCTTCTCACAATTTGATCATGCAAACCCATAAATGAAGTCACTACTCACACATAGTGTTACCAACTTCTCCATTACTTGGTTGAAATTGTGTGGTTCTCCCATCAAATTTTGTTTTATTGCCATGTCGGTAATGCATCAAGCTTTGGTAGATTTGGACTCCTTAGATTTGTCTCCTTCTTTAGTGATGCATCATACTTTGGTAGATCCAAAGCTTTTCAATTTATATTCATGTCCGATGCTACCTCTTGCTCCAATAAATCTAAACTTTATAAACTTGTCTCCTTGTTTACATATGATTCAAGCTTTGGTATATCCAAATCTTTTAGTTATGTTTTTATTGTCTATGTTTCTTGGATTTGAACTACCTTTATAGCTTTCTTTGGTGAAACTTCTTTCCTTTACCACCTTTCTATCCACATATCATAGTGTTTCATTATAATGATTGTGATTGTAATAGTGCTTATAATGGTGCTTGTAACCTATTGAAGCATGATCATCTTTTTGATTGGCTAGTGGCTTTTGGCTTTAATATCTATGTTTGGTTCTTAAGAGTTAAAGAACCTTATTGATTTGATCTTTTATCTCATCTATATCTGCAAGCATCCTATTTGCTATCACACATGGTGAAATATGTAAAGATGAATGTAAAGAACATTTCCTAAATTGAAACATGACTCACTCACCAAACATTGGTCTTTGGTACCACTTAATGTAGATTTGGTGGCAGGTTACTTATATGTGTAAGGATGTGGCAATAAAATTTTAAGATCTCATTACTTTCCCATTCTATATGGATTAGCCTATTAAAAGTTAGGGATTGCTCAAGCTCCAAAGATGCAAGAATGCTAACATAGTAAGAAATGAAGAATTGTTGCTAGAAACCATCTATTCCTAAAGCAACCTTAAAGGCTAGCAATGCTTAAACTTTAACAAGGGAGGCTTGTCATTAATGGCCAAGTACCTCTTCTTCCTAGTCAACACTATAACACATAATGGGTTGGCAATACAAGTAATCTCACAACAGTAGTGGCCATGGCGTGATATTCTGCTTTAGATGATGAGTTGGAAATCGTGGCTTGTTTCTTGGTCTTCCAAGAAATCAAAGAACCTCTTAACTTGATATAAAAACCAGTGAGGGAGCGGCGTGACATAGGACATACTGTCCAATCTGAATCACAAAAATTGGTCAATTGAAAGTCCTTCTAAAAAGGCATGAATATGCCCAATCTCAAAGTACCTTTCAAGTACTTAACAACCTTCATAGCCATATCCATATGTGAAGTTTTCAGAGAATGCATGAATTGTCTAAGTATCTGAATTGGATAATTAATGTCTAGTTGAGTATGGATAAGGTAGATCAGGTGCCCTAGAAGATGCTGATATGGAGCAGGATAGGCCAATGTTGGGTCCTTAACAAGAATTGGTGGACTAGCATCATATTCTAAAAGAAAATCTTCAGGTTTTGATTTATGGGAATCTTGTAGTGACGAGCTTCAAATACTAACTCTAATGCATATTTGCATTGATTGAGACAAATACTACTTTCTGACCAAGCAATCCCTACCCTAAGAAAGAATTTAGTTTGCCTTAAATCTTTCATGTGAAATCTAAAATAGAGATTGGACTTGGCTAGTGTGATAGCATCTTTACTATTGCCGATGATAAACATATCATCAACATTGATCAAAATAGCCACAATAGTGGATTCACACCTAAGTGTAAATAAAGCATAATCATGCCAAGATTGTTTAAAGCCAGCTTTAAGAAGGGCAATAAAAAAATTTGGCATACCATTGTTGAAAAGCTTGTTTAAGCCTATAGATGGACTTAAGTAGATGATAAACTTTTGGCCGACTAGTGCAGGAAGACTAAATCCCGGGAGATAAGGACATGTAGACCTCCTCATATAAGTTTCCATGGAGGAATACATTATGAACATCCATCTAATGAAGGAGCCAACGAAACATGGAGGCTAATACCATGATGCATTGAACAGTCACCATCTTGGCCATAGGAGAAAAGTTCCTCTCATAATTAATCCCATATTGTTGATGGAAGCCCTTAGCCACAAGGCAAGCTTTATATCTCTTAATAGAACCATCAGCTTGGTACTTCACCTTATAAACTCATTTGCATCCAATTGGCTTTCGATCAAGTGGCAAATCAACCAACTTCCACGTTTGATTTGTCTCCAAGGCATGTAGTTCACTAACCATAGCATTTACCCATCGAGGATCGTAAACTGCCTCATGATAGTATTGTTGTTCTCAAATGGAAGAGATGAAGGCAAGAAAGGCTCAATGTGTGAGAGATAAGTTGTTAAAGGTCACGAAATGGGAAATCGAGCGAGGTATGTTTCGAGGACCTATTGAACAATAGCTATCAGGGTTAAAAGCTATATGGTTGTAGTGATAATCTTGAGTCTAAATGGGAGGTTTAGAATCACGTTAGGAAACTCTAACAATGGGGTTATTGGCTACTGGCACTATATCAGGAGGTGGATCTACAATGGGTGGATCCATAATGGGTCAATTCACAGTGGGTGAATTCAAAGGCATGACAACCAATGAGGGAAAGGGAAGAGATGATGTCTCATCAGATAAGGATGGTAAGGACTAGGATGAAGGAAAAGGATCAAACTTAGATGTTGATGATGAAGGATAAGGCTCATCAAAAGTAGGCCTAAGTGGGACAAAATATGGATCTGGCTCTAAAGGGACAAAAGATTGATCCTTATGAGACAAGGTGACTGGGGAGAGTGACTAAGACTGAGTGAAGGGAAAAATGGACTCATGAAATACAACAACACAAACAATGGAGAAAGTGTGGGTGGTAATGTCAAGAACTTGATAACCTTTCTTTAAGGAAAAGTATCCCATAAAGACACATGGTCTAGCACGAGGTGTGATTTGTCCCCACGCGAAATAATAGTAACATAACACAAGCACCCAAAAATCTTAAGATGTGTGATGTACAAGGAGGTTTACCAAAAAGAATATCAAAGGGAGTTTTCCCATTAAGAACTAGTATAGGAAGACAGTTAGTCAAATGGGTAATAGTAAAGACATTCTCCCCAATAACGATAAAAAATATCAACCTAAAAGCGTAAGGCTTATGCCACATCAAGGATATGTTAATGTTTATGTTTAACTACACCATTTTGTGGAGTATGAACACACAAACTCTGATGATGAACCCCATAGAATTGGAGGAAAGATGTACACTCATGACTAAAGAACTCAAATTCATTATTAGAGTGTAACTTGCAAATACGAGTGTGAAACTGGGTTTCTACCATAGCAAAGAAGGAATGCAAGAAATGCGTTGCTTGACTTTTGTATCACATGAGATACACCCAAGTTCCATATAAGAAATCATCAACGATGGTAAGAAAATAACATGAGCCATCATGATTGAGGGTCCAATGTGGACCTCATATGTCCACATTCACCAACTCAAAAATAGAGTTCGTAAGAAAAGAACTAAATGGAAATGGAAGATGAGTATGTTTTGCCAAAGGATAAACGAGACAAAAAAATCAAGAGATGCATAACAAGAAGAGTGACCAAAATGAAAATACCATAGGGTTTGTTTATTACTTAAAACATTGTTCTTAAACATAATGTTCTGACACACATTAGCCCTTTAAGGAGCATTACATTCAAAAGTTTGATAAGGGTAGAAAACATATATGTGGTGGCAGTCGTTGGAGAAACTAGATAATATAAACAACACTTAGCCCTACCTAACCTCAGTACTATTAAACAATCCTAAAAGAAACAAAAGTATGGGTAAAAGGTGACCTAACAAGAACTATCAAAGGTAAATTTGGAAATAAATAGAAGTTTACACGTAAAAGAATGGATATATATGATGTCATTAAGGATGATAGAGGAAGAAATGCAAACAGTGTCAATGTGTGTAACAGCTACACTACTATTATTAGGTAGTTTAACTCAAATGGGGTTTGATGTGTACGACCTAATGTTCTCCATGCATGTGAGATCACACGTGATGTGGTCACTTGTTCCTGAATCAATGAGCCAAAAAGATAAAGATTAATTTTGCAAGGAAGAAACTATAATTATGAAGTTTGCCATGGGCTCAGTAGGGCCAAACCAACTGAGGAGCTAGACCACTTGTTGATACTACTCAAGTGTAAGGATTTGGCTAGTGGTGCTAATTGTTTGCACTAGTATTGTACTACTCACATGAGGTGATGGTTGATCTCTAGACTCAGTGTTGACTGCATGCGTTGAATGGGTATTGCCAAATCTTTTCCTCTGACCCTTGGGCTTGTTAGGAAACCCAACCAACTAGAAACATTTGTCATTGGTGTGTCCAAGCTGACAACAATGCTTACGGAAAAGACCTAACCTTTATTGCCTAGAACTAATACTAGATGAGATTTGTGAATTCCCAACAATAGTAGAAGGACTATCCTTTTAACCATTCCTAAACATCCAAAGGACATAGGGGATTGGGTCATAAAAGCTGACAAATCTCTCTTCCCATTATTAACTTGTAAACTGTGTTAGTGCTTTTCATCAGTAACTAACAACAAAACTTCATTAAGGGATGGAATAAGGTTGCAAGAGATAATATTACTCCTTACAATGGCATACAAAGGCTGAAGTCCAAGTAGGAAGCATATAACAGGCTCAAATTCCCTTTCTGCCGCCAATAAAGTTAGGAAATCACAAGTACACTTAGCACATTTACACTGAACCTCTAGCAAACATTTATCCAGTTCTACCCATAAATCACAAAGATAAGTAAAATACTTCGCCACAAACTCATTTGATTATTGTTTCACCTTTCCTATCTGTTATTCTAGATCATACTGATGAATACTAGTGATTTTAGAATATCTTGTCTCAAGCATTTTCCAGGCAAAACAAATAGTGGGAGATAAAGAAACTGCATTTACAATCTCAAAGAAGATTGAGTTCATCAACCAGGAAAGCACAATGAGATTGCATTTGTCCCAAAGAATAGCCCGTGAATCATTGCTAGTGGATCTGACCACCTTTCCATTCACAAGGTCAAGCTTGTTCATGAACCAAGCACGATGATCATTTTATGCCACCAAGGGAAGTAATTACTCGACCCTATGAGGATTTGAGGCACCAAAATTGTTGTAGAGACATCTTTAGGGCCTCGAAAGAGTGGATTAGCCATCTTTGCCACATTTTGAAGCCTAGATGACTCATAATGGTCGTTCATGGTGCCAAAATTGGTCATTGATGGAGGTTAAGACAGTGAGGTGAGAAATTGGGTCTTCATTATGAAGACAAGTCACGCTTACGGGTAGGGATACAAAATTACAAATTTGGCCTGATGAAACGATGTTTGCCTCGCATTAGTGAAACAATTCAGTTCACTATTTAAGTGAAGTGGGGCATTTTGCAAGTGAGAGAAATGAGTCTCAAACCAGATATGAGCATGGGTGGGATTTAAATCCGAAAACAAAGTGAAATGGTGCACTTTGCATAAGTGAAACACATGTTTCACTTAAAAGAGATGGTGCATTTAGTGATATGATCTGGTTACGGATTTAGAAAAACTGACTAACATGGTGTGTTTCAAGGGACTAAATGAAATGGTGTGAATAGGTAGGAAATGACAATGAGGACCAAAAAGTAGTTTTGACTTGAAATATCACCTAACCTATGACAAAACGCACCATTTTGAACAATTTGTGATGAGAAACAAATGCCCTAATGGATCTAAAAGCGGAAGACAAAAAAAACTGACTAAGAAAATAGAAAAGCAAACCGAAAGGGGAGAAAAATTGAAAACCAACCATAAACGCACTAAAGAAATTGGGAAAGGAAAAAATTGATTAGGACATAGACTAAGCTTTTCCTTAAACAAGAAAAAATAAGCAAACAAGCAATGAAAAGAATTACTTTAGCCTTAAATGATTAAGGATGAGAAGTAATGAGGAAAAAAATGAGAAACGTATTACCTCTCAAATGAAATCCTTTACCTAGACAAAATCTCCAGAACTTTGCTTGGCTTCTCAAATGGAAAGAAGTCAAGAGACCAAAGCAGTTTAGCTACATATAATGGAGAGTAAGATGATCCTTTCTCTCATTACTAAATATTCATTAACATTTATGGACTATTTTTTTCACTAGCTTATGCAATTTGCTATTGTTAAATCCTACCAAAATTATTGACCAAGTGAAGAAAGTCTTATTAGGAGGTAACTCTATGTTATGGGTTTTAAGTGTTATTTATTTTGTTTAATAATGCTCATATAGAAAGCATGTTCAATTGTATGAATGATGGAGTCCATGTAATCCATGTAGCAAGACCAAGTCTTTGGGAATTGTTGGCAAAACTTGGTCTCTAAGAGTCTTTAGACTTAGTCTATAGGAGTTATTGGCATAGCTTATTTTGTTAGATAGGACTCTAAGAATGATATGGCTATCTTTTGTTGATTTTTTTATAAAGGATACTAAAAGTAGAGAAAAGAGTAATCTAAGAAAAAAGAAAAACATTGTTATGCTTAAAGTAATTAGATGTTGATTTCCCTCAAAGAAACTATTTGTATTTTTTTTCTTTAGTTACTAATCAAACTAGGTAAGTAAAAAAATAAGAGAAAGGAAAGAGAGTTAAAACTAAGTAGGTGAGAATATTTTGGGTAGTTCAGATTCAAATTGTAGAATCACTCGATCTTTCCTATAGCCCTTAGATATTTTGGTTGCTAGATATTTTATCCTTTTCTCCAAAGATACCAATTTCTTTTCTCCCACTGATATGAGTATGGTAAAAAGAACTAACCAATGACTTTTATTTTTTATTTCTTCTTTTCCTTCCCCCTTTCTTTGGAGTAAAAAACTTTGTATAATGAAGATTATTAAATTCAAGAATATTTTCATTCTATTTGTGATTATCATGTGCTTACTAGATATTCCATACGTTTATAATGGGTAGAAGAAATTGGTTTAATTTTTTCTAATTTTTAGCTAATTACAAGGTCTATCTTGGTATCATACACTAACTTGGTGCAAGCCTTTGCTTTTTGATTCAATCCTTATAGTTTTTTCTTCACTTCCACTCATTGTTTTTTTGTTCTAAATGGAAAGTCACACTAATGCTACCCCTACTTTTGCCAACATCATTATACTAGGTATTGATCTTCATTTAAAAGGCCCAAACTATCTAGTCTAGAAGGCTAGGGTTATGATGTATCTAAAAGCAAGTGGGTTACTCAACATCCTTGACATCACATACTCGTGCCCCTATGATTTCATCACAATCACTAATGAACAAGGCTCCATTAAGTGAATTACTAATCTAGCTTTCACAAACTAGAATGTTAAAGATCAAACCACCTTAGGCTAGATCCTTAACACATCGTCATATGTAATAGTCACTAGCCTATCCCACTTTTAGAGATCTGCTAATGCCTGACATGCTCTAGCCTTTGAGTTCGTTGCCTATAGCTCAGTAAATGCAACAACTCTTTATTTAAGACTTCAAGTGATTACCAAAGGCCATAGATCCATTACTAAATATCTTTAAGAGGTTAACAATCTCACTAATCAACTAGCCTTTATTAGAGAACCAATCTCTGATAATGAATTTTTCACCCATTTCTCACCAATAGTGCACTCAAGGAATATGACAATGAGTAGGGAAAACCTTTGAGGTCTTTTCCTAACTCATGAGGCAACTCTAGATCTTATTGAGTAAATCATCACTCATAACCCATCTACAAATTTTGTTTTTGGAAGCTTGAATCACACACAATGATTCCTTTCTCAAAACAACACTATTTAACTCACTTCTTCTAAGCAACCAAGTAATGATGCATCTCTGGCTAATAGCCAAAATACCTTTTATAGTCAATATTATGGTCAATGAATCTTGCACCAAATATGTCATAAGCTAGGACACAAAGTAACTAGCTACCATGAGAGGTATAATCAAAACCCATCATCTCATACTTCTTCAGACCCATTTTCTCAAGCCTACATCACTAGCTACCTACCTACTAACTTTGACTTGGATATTAGAGCCACTCATCACATCACTAATGATGTGACCGATCTAGAAAATGTAATCCTTTATACGGGCCCTCATCAAGTGACTATTAGGATGGTGTGGGTCTAGCCATCACCTACTCAAGTAATTTTTGAAAATCTAGATCTCTTAGTATAAAGAATATTTTTATAGTTTCAAATTTAATTTTGGTTTCTCAGCTTACTGAAGAAAAAAAATTATGCTATTATTTTTTTATCTTGACTTTTATTTTGCTTAGAGCCTAATCATAGGCAAGACTCTACTTCGGGACAAGAGTGATTGCAAGCTTTATTGCCTTAAATAGTTGGCCCAATAGAAGCCCATGATTGACTTGATGGCTTAAACAAATAAACTAGCCTTGTGGCATCTATGTCTAGGACATGCCACCTATGATAGCATAATAAGGCTATCTAACTTTATTAGAACCAATTTACTAGACTTAAGCTCACATCATGTAACATGTGTTGCATTTCCTAAAGCACACACCTACATCATCTTAGTATGCAAAATGTATCACATGCCCCATTAGATTTAGTCCATTTTCATATTTAAGGTTTGGCTCCTATAATTTCTTCCAATAATAATAAATATTATATTTACTTCGTAGATGATTTTTCAAAGTTTACATGGACTTATAAATTCTCTTCACAAGATCAATTTCTTTTAATTTTCAAACAATTCCATGTTTTTGTTGAAAATCAAAGAAATATAATGTGATGACACTACAAAATTTACGTTAGCCATTTTTCACACCTTGTTGGATTAAGGATCCACCAACACATATCAAGCCCACATGCTCATTATCAAAATGGATCTACCAAAAGGAAACACCAACATATTATTAAAATGGGCCTCTATGTGATCCATCACACCCAAGTTTCACTTCAATACTAGGACGACGCTTTTAAATCCTCAACTAGCATCATAAACTTGTTGCCAACAACAAATCTACAATACAAAAGCCTATGGGAAACACTTTTAATATTTCCCCCTTTATTTCCATCTTTGAATTTTTAGATGTCTCGTATATCCTTATTTTACATCCCTAAAATAAACATAAAGTTTCACAATCTACCTTGTGTGTTTTCATAGGGTATCCTATAAGATATAAAGGCTATCAATGCCTCTACATTAAAACAAAAAAATTAATCACCATTGCAAATGCCATGTTTGAAGAACTAATTTTTTCCTTTCAAAAAAAATTGGAATTTCTTCCCCAATGATACTTCATCGGGTGTAAATGTTTTAATCTCAATTCCATCCACTTTTAAGAATTTCCCACCATATCCTTTCTTATGTGATATCATAGAGCGCCACCTATCACATCTATGGTACCTATTCCTACTCCTAATACTAAGTTCTAATCCTTATAAGACACACCCACGTTAGAGCAAAATACTTCCACTTTTTCACCTTCTCACATGACCTCCTATATTGTGGTCCCTACCAAACACGTTTCATAAGAAAAGCAAAGGGGTGACTCCATTTTCCTACCTTTTGCCAAAATCACCCATGAAATGGTCCCCATTCTTCCCATATCCTAACTTGAGAACTTGGTAGAACAAAGTACCTTGACCTTGGCCTTTAATCTAGCAACTCACAAACACCATAATGTAACTTGACTAAAAGGTGGAAAAGTCCCATGACAAACACTCACATGTCAAAATATGTACGCTTGTATTTCCTCTAGTCACCCATATAATGAGTCACCCAATTTTATTAAGGCCATTAAAAACAAAAACTGGCATGTTTCCATGGCCAAGGAATACACTATTTTAATGAAAAATAAAACATGGGACCTTGTTCCTTAACCTAAAAGCATTATTCCAATTGGCTGTAAGTGCTTAAACAAAATTAAACAATGCTCTAATGGCTTATTGGAACATTGCAAGGCAAAGCTAGTTGCAAAAGGCTTTCACCAACATTTAAGTTTAGATTTTACAAAAACAATTAGTCTTATTGCCAAACTGATAACTATTCACACCATTCTTGCTTTTGCATTTTCTAAACATTGGCTAATTAAACAATTAGATGTTAAAAATGTCTTCTTCCATAGCCATCTGAAGAACATATTTACATAACTTAACCATAAGGCTTTATGGATTCCATAAGACCCTCTCATGTATGTTGTTTATTTCATTCACTCTATGAACTTAAACAAGCTCCCTATACTTAGCATCAATGATTAAGTCTTGGATTTTGTATTTCCCAAGTTTACACATCTCTATTTATATTACACACATCCACATATAGCATCTTCTTTTTAGTTTATATTGATATTATCATTATTGGAATTCCAATGCCCCATCCTTTCAATTAATCCACCATCTTTAAACTAAATATGATATAAAAAAACTTGGTAATCTATACTATTTTTTAGGCACTAAGGCTAAATTCACACTGAAAGGATTACTCCTCCATTAAGCCAAATTCATTCATAAAATTACTGCTTATGCCAAAATGGAAAAGGCACATGGAGTCCTCATATCATGCCTCATTACACACACCCCTTCTCTCCATGATGGTGAACCTTTCCATGACCTAACTCACTACTGAACCATCACAAGTGCACTACATTACCTTACTCTCACATGGCTTGATATTCTTTATATGGTAAATATTGCATGTCAATATATGCATGCATCTATTACCATTTATTACCAATGTGTAAAATGGATACTTTGTTTCCTTGCAGATACACTTTCATTTTAGCACAATTTCACATCCTTAGATACTATCTTTCTTCATGCTTATTTGGCTGGTAGATGGATTAATGAACATGATGATCATCGCTCTACCAAAGGATATTATATTTTTTAAAAAATAAACTAATTTCCTAGAGTTTCCATAAACAAAAAATGGTTGTTTAGTTAAGCACCAAGGCCAAATTCAAAAGTCTTGTTAACACAACAACTAAACTAATTTGGATAGAAAACTTAGTAAAAGATCTTCACATCACATTATCTTGGCCACCGATATTATGGTGTGACAATTTCTTTATGTTGTATCTCACTACAAATCCCATTTTTCATGCAAAAACCAAACACTTAGAAATTGATTTCTACTTTATTCGATAACGTGTTTGGAACAAATGAATTTCTATTCATTTTATTTCATCTATTGATTAACATATAGACATCTTCATAAAAGGGCTTTGTATCACTTACTTCAAGAATCTTTAGAACAAGCTCTTTATATATCTTAACTTATCTATTTACAAGAGGGTATTAGAAGATAAAATTAACTTAACAAGTCATGAAGTAGCTCCATGTCAAAAATCCACTTCTGCTGCACACCAAGACCTTATGCGTAAGACTTGTACATTGGAGCCCTCATCTTCCTCACAAAGCATGGAGTGCCACACCTTTCTCACTACTCCTAACTAAAACACCAAAAGGAAAAACATTCCCACTAACCAAAACTTCAATGCAAAGGAATCATGGAGGAAAGAATCAAGGAAAAAAGAATCACTCACAATCCCTTCTCTGTAAATAAGGAAAAACATCCAAACAAATTCAAACTCTCAAGATAGAAAATGGAAACTTGACTAATGACTTCAAACCTCATTGAAATGTCTATAATTTTCTTCGTTGTATAAATAAAAAATTTAATTCAATTCCTTTCTTATGTAGATCACACAAGTCTATGTAAAAAGACCAATTATGTAATGAAGATTTTTTAATTCAAGAATATTTTCATTTTATTTGTGATTATCATGTGCTTACTGAATATTCCCTAGGTTTTTTATAAGTAAAAGAAATTAGTTCAATTCCTTCTAGTTTTCAATTGATTAAAAGGTCTATCTTATTTGATCTTATATTTTAGGGCCATCTCTTTAGTTGGTTAAACAGAAGGAATTGTAATAGCTTTGCTTAAGCATAGAGCAAGGAAAGGCCATATTAAGAAGTGGATTTCTATGCCATCTTTTTAACTGATGTTGATAAATTTCCATTTATGCAATTAATATGTTTTAATTGTTGCTTTATATTGAGAGTAGAGACAAGTTTAGGAACATCCTTAATTCTTAAAGTAATGAAGAACCAAATTTGTTAATGACCCCTAGATCAAATATATCATATTCTAAAACTTGTTCCTAATGCTTGTAATGCATTACATTTAGGCCTACTTGTGGAGCCCCTAACTTTTGTAAAACAACAAGCCTACCAAATTCTTCACTACTATCTTTTTGCCTAAGGTGACCATTCTTTATTGCTAGTCTATCCAATTTTCTAAGTAGGAAAGCCATTTATTGCTCTTGTTATTCATTTTCTTTAATGGAAGTGCTGAGTGAATAATTTTGGAAGTAGTTGTTAAAAAATAATGTATGTAGCAAAGGAGAAAGTCCATGTCACCAAATGTTAGCCTATACATTGTACATGCTGAACATGTGTAAGAGCAAATCATTTCTTACATCCCAACATTACAATTTTGCACCTTCCTTTACAAATAAGCTTTCTTTCTCCATCAACTAACAATCAGAGACCCATAAAGACTACAATCACCATAAAGCCAAATTGGAACAAAAGAGGAAACATTTCAATCATTGCCAACCAAGGAAGGAAATAAAAAGAACCCATTTCAAAATCCCTAAACAAGAATTGAAAACATTGCCAAATGGCTCCTAGAGAATTTTGGCAATTTAGCAACTTATAAAGTTTTCCAATTCTTGCATTACTTTGAATTTAATTCTCTTTCTATGTTTATACAAAAGCAAAAATGTATATAAAGAGATCAAATGTACATACAAAATCATCAAAGTAAATATATTTTCCTTTGCTTTACTTTTTAAGTTTATCTAAGGTATTTGTAGATTTGTTGAAGGATTGAAGAGATTTTTTTCATTCTCTTTCATTTTTCAGTAGATTCTCAAGTTTATCTTGTATCATTCATTAACTTAGTGAAAGCTACTTTGCTTTGATCTTGTTCTTCCCTCACTTTTGATGCCATTTTTTGATGGAAGCCATTACTACCCCTGCTCTAACCAATATTAACATTCCCATTATTGGGATGAGGCTGGAAAGTCCAAACTATTTAGTTTGGAAGGCTTGACTCACCTTCTACTTATGAGCTAACGGTATGCTTAACATTTTAGATTGTAGTTGCCCTTGTCCTAATAAGTTTCTTAATGTTACTAATGCACAGGGTACAACTATTCTAGTTACAAACCTAGCATTCATGGACTAGACTATCCATGATCAAACAACCTTAGGATGGGTGTTGAACACCTTACTAGATGTTGTAGTCATTGGTTTATCCCATTCCAAGCACTCCAATGATGCTTGGAATGCTTTTTCTACCAGGTTTGCAGCACAAAGCTTTACAAATGCCATTGCTCTTTAACTAGTTATTGGAGGTCAACTCTCTTTCAAATAAACTTGCTTTAGTTAGAGAACCTATATCAAAAATTGAGTTTTAAACTCATTTATTTATAAGCCTGGGTCCCCAATATTCTAGCCTTGCTACAACAATCTTTATTCATTCCTAACTTGCAACAGTGAGTTAAAAGGATTGTGGGGTCTTCTTCTAACCCATGAAGCTAAACAAGTTTGTGGAATACTAGTTGCCACCAACCCACTTGTTGTCTTTGTGTTTGTGCTCTCTATTATGTAATTCTCCAGTTAGCAAACCTTCACCAACTACTCAAGGAATTATGTCTCATCAACTAGTGGATTGGCACAATCCAACCACTCTTGCACTTGCAAGATCATATGCTAGATTTGTCGCTACCCTAGACATTGTGCCATCATTTGTCGTGAGCGTTACACACAAGCCTCATCTACTCTACCACAAAACAATTCATTCTTGGAAGTCCATGTCACCAACTATCCTCCACACCTTGTGGCATCTAACTTAGCCTAGTGTTTGGACACTGGGACTAAAAATCATGTTACAAACAATAAGGCCAATCTAGACAACGTAACCCTATACGCTAGCCCACATCAAGTTACAATGGGCGATGAGGTAGAGTCGCCAATTACCCATCTTGGTAAACTTCGCAATCCTACTCTTCCTAAAATTAATGACATTTTAGTTGTTCTAAATACAACCAAAATTTTATTTTTGTTTCCTAACTAACCAAAGAAAATAATTATGTGGTTATATCTTATCCTTTTTTATTTATTTTTTATAGAGCCTTTATAGTAGCAGGCCTTTAGTTCGAGGTAAGAATGCCCGTAGGCTTTATTGCCTTAACCAACTGGGCTCTAAGCAATCACCCACTATGTTGATGGCCTCTATAAATAAATTAGTTTCCTAGCACCATTGACTAAGCCATGCAACCTATGACAATGTAATAAGCCTACTACTTTCTATTGAAAATAAAATTATTGGACTAAGGCCCACCTTATGTAATGGGTGCCACACTTCAAAAAATATATGTTTGACCCATCCTAACATTAAGACTATATCATGAGCCATAGATTTAGTCCACTTTAATATATGGGGTCTTGCCCCTATAATCTTATCTAGTAATAATAAATATTACATTTGCTTTATCAACGACTTATTTAAATTTACTTGAATATATTGTCTATCCTCATGAGATCAATTTCTTTCAATTTTTAAAAAATTTCATATTTTTATTGAAAACCAATTAAATATAAAATCAAACAAATCCAATGTGATGCCACAATAGAATTCACCGTATTTCGTGAATTACTTCAACAATTGGGGATTAGTTACCAGATATCTAATCCATATGCTCTATACCAAAATGGATCCATGGAACACAAATAGGAAACCCTTTTTAATCCCTCCCCATCAATTTCTCATCTAAAAATCTATGGCTCCCTAGTTTATCCCTATTTACAACCATACACCAAACATAAGCTTGAACAACGTTCAACACCATGTGTTTTTAGGTTATCCAAATGGCTACAAGGCATACAGATGTATATGTCTTAAAAAAAAAAAATCTTCATTGCCTTTAATACAATGTTCAATGAACATAATTTTCCTTTTAAGAGCACCGTGTCTACTCACAAGGTTCTATCCTCGATCCCACCTTTTTCTCCCTTGAATTTGAATCTAAAATGGTTAATTGATGTTCCTATATAAACTCTCACATCACCATTTTTAGTTGTCCTTATGTGTAGCTCCTTTACTAAGCCCCTCAATGGCAATTCCTAGTGCGACAATTTCCCCTTCCATAATCCATCAAACCATGGACCCTACCCCCATTATGACTAGTTTACAGAATGAGTCTCACATGGAAAATGCATCATCCATGGTCCCCACATCTAGTACGCATAATTCCATGGAGAATCACAATCATTCCACTCTCTCCCATATGACCATAACCTCCATGGTCCCTACTCACCATAATATGGTCATGTAGTTATCAAGTGGAATTATTCCTTACTCATACTTACATCAATATGCTTTCATTGTCTGCACTGATCCTTTTGCCAAACCACCCAATTTCACAACAACCTTTAAATACTCAAATTGAAAGGTAGTAATGGCAAAGGAATAGATTGCCTTAATGAAAAATAAAAATTGGGATCTCATTCCAAAACCATCTGGCATTATTCCTATCAAATGCAAATGAGTATTCAAAATCAAATACTACTTTGATGGATCCTTAGAACATTACAAAGCTTGTCTTGTTGCAAAAGGCTTTTATCAACATCCTGATGTTGACTATATTGAGACATTTATTCTAATAGTCAAACCTATTATGATTCATAAAATCCTTGCAATTGCCTTTTCAAGAAACTGGGTTATTAAACAATTAGAGGTCAAAAATGCTTTCCTTCATGGAAAGCTTGATGAAAAAGTCTATATGACCCAACCATAAGGTCTTATTGACCTTACAAGACCAAATCATGTTTGTCGACTATGACACTTCCTATATGGTCTTAAACAAACCCATCATGCATGGCACCATTGACTTAGCCAATTTTTATTAACCATTGGTTTTCATGCATCTTAAGCCAACATTTCTCTTTTCCTCTAACATAAATCTACCTACAACATTTTTTTTTTGGTTTATGTCAATGATATAATTCTAATTGGATCCCCTAATGCTCCAACTTATAGCTTTTTCAAAAATTACAAAATAAATTTGACATCAAGGACCTTAGGGATTTCCATTTCTTTTTAGGCATTGAGATTGAACATACCTCTAAAGGTCTTTTATTACATCAAGCAAAATTCGTCCACAAGATCATCACTTGTGCCAATATATGTGACATATGTGGCATTGCCACTCCATCCTCCACTACACATCCACCATCCATTCATGATAGTGACCCTATTCCTAATCCCACACATTATAGAAGCATCATTGGTACTCTCCAATATCTTACATATACTTTTCCTAATATTATCTATGCAATTAACATAGTGTGTCAATACACACATGCCTTTACTACCACTTAGTGGCAAGGTGTCAAACATATTCTTCGTTTTCTCGCTAACACTCTTTCCTTTGGCCTCAACATCACATAGAGTGATACAACATCCCTCCATGCATACTTAAATGCCAGTTAGGCAAGGGACCATAATGGTTGCTACATCCCTCCACTCGTGGTACAACATCCCTCCATCCTTCCACTTGTGGTTTTTACATCTTTCTTGGAAATAACCTTATTTCTTGGAACTCTAGAAAACAAAAAATAGTTGCTCACTTTAGCATTGAGACCAAATTCAAGAGCCTTACCAATGCAATAGCTAAACTAATATCAATTGAAACCTTACTCATGGACCTTGATCTAAAATTATTTTGACCACCTACTCTATGGTGTGACAATCTCTTTACCCTTTATTTAATGACTAGTCCTATTTTTCATGCAAGAACTAAGCATATAGAGATTCATTTCCATTTTATTTGTGAACAAGCCAAAAATAAACAAATTTCTATTCATTTTATTTCTTCTGTTGACCAACCTATAAATATCTTTACAAAGGAACTTTCTACAAATCTCTTCAAGACTCTTCAAAACAAGGTCACCATACGTTCTAATACATTTGCTTGTAGGGGTTGTTAAAAAATAAAGCCTACAACAAAGGATAAAGTCCACGTCACCTCACATTAGCCTTTACATCACACATACTGAACATGTGCAGGAGCAAATCATCTTTTACATCCCAGCATTGCAATTTTGCACTTTCCTTTATAGACGAGCCTTCTCTCTCCATCGACTGACAATCGGAGAACCACGAAGACCGCAATCACCATAAAGCCAAATTGTAACTAAAGAGGCAACATTCCAACATAGAAAGATCCGCCTCAATTACTACCGACCAAAGAAGAAAAGAAGAAGAACCCATTTCAAAATCCCCAAAGAAGAATCAGAAACATTCCTAAACGGCTCCTAGGGAATTCCAGTAACTCTGAAACTCATGAACTTTTCCGATTCCTACATTTTCTTTGAATTTAATTCTCCTTCTATGTCTATACAAAGCACCGGTGTATATAAAGAAATCAAATGTACATATAAAATCATCAGAGTAAATATATTTTCCTTTGCTCTACTTTCTGAGTTTATCCAAGGTATTATTAGACTTCTTGAAGGATTGAAGAGATTGTTTCAATCTCTTTGTACAGTGAAAGGGGTAATGTTGCTAAAATTCTAAGTCATTAGTACATTCAGAGGGCATAGTTTGTGTATGCTCTTCAATCCATTGGTATAAAACTAATTCTGCTTATTTACATTAGACTAATCTAGAATCTATTTGTTGAGTTATGCTTTGTACAAATTTTCTGTACATTCAAATCACTGGAACTTCAAGCCAAGCAGTCATGTTTGAGGGTTGCAAAAACTGTTTGTTTGTGTTGGCAGAAACACCACAAAGGCTCGATGGTTAGTAATGTTGTCTTGGCACTTCAAATTTTGTAGGAAGAGTTGGGTTGGTTGTATTTCTAATCAGCAAATACAAAACTGAAATCGAGGCAATAAGAGTTGATCTTCTTAAGTCCCTTTTGTAATGATTTGGTATTAGTACTTTTAGATGTTCTGAACTTATGACTATAGGATTGTCCTGGATGTGGTACTAGTTTTTAATAAGTAGCCACGTAGTAGACATAACAATACATGCTAGACATTATTTTGAGCTCCGCATTGAGGATGCTGTTGATCATTTCGTACGGGAAATTGTGGCAATGTTTGGGAAGACTGAGTTGCAAGTTTAATTTATTTGATCAGGTGTTTTTGTAATGTTAATTTTCATGAGCTTGGATTTTATTCTAAAAGATCAATCCAATAGAAGAGTCGTCAAGCTCCCTTATGTGGTTAGATCATCCTACTTGTCTATTGGCATAGGAGAATGGAGTCCATTATATAATGATTTCAAAAAATCTATCTATAAGTTCCTATTGATCTTAATAGTTATCCTTCTATCTCCTTTTCTGTGTGTTTAGTAATGAATCCTCCAAGTAGGTCATCGTAGGAGCGCAAGGGGACTTGAAACCCACCATTTATCAGGGTTCAAATCCAATGCCGAAAACTGGAGTCCCTATAGATTCTCTAGACTCTTGTTTCAGAACTACGTCAGCAGCTTCTATTCTTGTACTTGATTAGTGGAATTTACTCATGAATCCATTTTGTTCTTTCACAATGCACTGCTCAAGTTGGCAATTTATCAAGTGTCAGCCTTCGTTTGGTCATTGGCATTGCGTCCTTACTTGGAACGGGAAACAATATACCAGTGGGAGTGTTATACTCTCTTTATGTAGTTCTTGATAGCTCAATTTCATGGTTCGATGTGCACATTGCTCTACCACTTAACAGTTTTTTTATTTATCATGTTTGTTTACTGATAATATACTTGGGAAAAACTGTTAATTTTATCCTTGATATTGAATTAATGCTCTCTAAATAGTGGCTTATACCAGTACTGTAAACGAAATCGTGATTTCAGGAGTACAATATAAAGTTGTTTAAGATACCAAAGAAATGGTTTGTTTGGAATGTGAAATATTAAAGGTGGTCTAATCAACTAAACTTCACTTGGACAGCTCCCTTACGGAAATTGTTCCAAGTCCTAAATGCAGATGATGTTCTTTTAGGCTCGTTTGTTGAAAGGAATCGCGCAGCAAAAGTATTTGTAACAGTGGGCACGTACGAGATTATTGCTCAGTGAAATGGGCAAGCTAGTTACAAGTCAAGAAATTCCTAAGATTATTATTTTCAGAAATAGAATGATATAAGAGGTAGATGTTTATGATCACAATTTGAAACAATGAGATTTACTCCACTAATACACACTAGCTTGACATTACAACAACATAACTATGGACTAGAAACTTTTTTGGTAAGAAGATCTTTTTTAAATAGAAATAAAATAAAATAAAAGGACTATACCCATGATAATTTCATAAATTTTTTAAGGTGACTTAAACAGCCAAACCTTGACGTGAGATACATAGGATAAGGCATTTAACATTACCCTTTTAAGCAGAAATCCAACAAATGGGTGCAAAACATTACAAATAAATTGATTGAGGACTAGTTCAAAGTCATAGTCCAAAGTAAAATAAATAAATAAATAAATAAACAAAACATGAAAGAACATAGGAGCACATAATCATCCTTAACGTGGCCTATAATACTTCAAACCTAATTGATCTTTGCTAGAAATTTTCTGGCATTTACTTGGTAGAAAACCAAGTACTGAAAATACTTGTACCCCTTCACTAGAGCCAAAATGCCGAGCCCAAAATACAGAAAAAAGGAAAAAGAACCTTTAATCTTAGTCAACACAAAATCTCCGAGCAGCTGCAAGAAGTGTTCTTTCCATTCACCAAGACTTGCAAAAGGCATAAGACCACAGGAAACTGGTAGAAATACGAGCAAGATAGCATAGAACAGAAACCGACGAATCCAGTAGGGAACTATTGCCTTCCCTTTTAACCCTTGGGATGCAGAGAGGGGTCCATGAAGGACAACGAACAAAGCTGATGTCGTTACATTAAAAGTGAAATGAAGCAAGCAGAGTGTCTCCCAATATAAGAGCCAACGATACCCACTCCCTCCCAGTGAGTCTACACACAGCTTGCCTGCTAAACCACATACAACTCCTAGCAGTAAGAGCATGAAAGTAACTGGCAAGATCTGCTTTGTAGTTGCTGATCGCTGAAGTAGCAATAAAGCAATCATGACAATCATTAAGACACCATACTGCATTCGACTCACAACTTGAACCTGACATACGAGGTCGTGCAGCCTTGAATTGAAAGACGCCATTGCTATTGGGATCCACCGAGACTTGGACTTCATGGATGAAGGTGCACACGATTTAAGATCCTCGGTAATCCTTTTGTATGAAAACACATAAGCACCATATAACAGGGAGACTGACATGATAAGCAAACCTGCAACAAGGCAATCTGTGCACTTTCTGAGCAGCTCAGCATGTCTTGTCTCTTCCAATTGATTCTTGAACTTTTCAGCTTTAAAGGATGCCTTTGATATACCCATGGCCAGTTTTGACCTCTCCAGATAATTTGATTCAGAGTTGAGGGCCAACTCTGTTGTTTTCAATTTCAATTTTTCCATTGCAAGACCAAGCTCCAAATTCTTAAGGTCATTAGAACGAGTTTGCTCTATGACGGATTTCTCAATAGTGCTAAGAATTCTAATTGCAGAGCGAGACGAAGTTTTGGTGATACAGGCCACTTGGTTTCTTTGCCCGGGCAGAACAAGCTCATGGCTACTGGAATCAGAATTTGGCAAGACTGTCTCTGGTGGAAAATCGTCTACTTCCGAATTGCTTGTACACCCTCCTTTATTCAGAGTCAAATCCGAAGTAGAACCTTCTACATTTAGGCTGCTAAAATGAGATCCCCCCTTTTTAACATGCGACTGATTGATCAAATTAAGCGTCCTTAAGGTGGTTCCAAATGAATTTTCAAAGTTTTTCATAAAAGAATCAAATTTGTCACCGAAGACATTGACTAAGGATTCTCTGATAGCCGACGTGCAGATCATTGAAAGATGATCGACATTCATTTTTCCATCTGATGAGTCCTTAGTTTCAAGAACCAGAGCGACGACAGCTGCGACCGACATTCCAAGGGGGAGACCAATGGCGTCCACATTTCCCTCGCTCCGAAGCAGGGGCTTAGGGTTCCGGGACCTGAGCACCACGCGCTTGGCCGGCAAAGAACAGGAAGAAGAGGAGGAAGAGCCACAAGATGAAGACGAGGATGGTAACGAAGCAGAGCCGCCTTTGAATGCCCCTTTATTCTTCACCTTCTTTCTCTTCTTGTCGTTCTTTTCATCAACAGTTTTGGCCTTTGAATAACTGTTTCCGTCGGAACACGTTGACAAAGGAGAAGGAGGAGGGGATTGTTGGACCGTCCGATTCGGAATGGAGTCGACGGCAACGACCCTTTGTTGGACGGGTTGCTGTGGACGAGAAGAAGGCTCCCCCATCGAGGAAAGGAAGCGGGGAGGCGGTTGAACCTAATTCCGTCGGAAATTCTGGAAGGAAGGGAAGAATACCTGAGCGGAACAAAATATTTGCAATTTTGATAAAATTCCCCGTTGATTGCAATTGATACAAGATACTGAATAAGAATTACAGAAGGATCAAAAATGGGAAGGAAATTGCTCACAAAAAGATTCCATCCAAATTCGGTGAAGTTAAGATTCTGTACAAATCCGGCGAAGATTTTCCAATCGCCGGCGGCTAGGAATCGCTGAGAGGAGGAACGTCGACTCGTGTCGCTCGCGGCTAGGCCTCGCGTCGTTAGGTCTGACGTGGCTGGCGCGTGGATGGTGGTGCTTCGAGGCGCGTGGAGATTTTCGTTTTCTCTAACAGTAGAGGGTTTGAGCAGTACGTCTTGGATTTGAATACCCAACTCCCAGACCGTCGATATCTATTGGTTCAGTTCGGGTAGGTGTTAGCTTGTGAATTTCGGGATTTAAAAAAAAAACACACGCACACTAAACTTGACCTGACAAAAGAAAAAAAAAAAAAAAAAAAGAAACATAGTATAGATATATCAACAACTAAAATTGAATAAGTAATAACTAGAAATTGTTGTGAACAAATTATTTACATAAAACATAAGTAAAAAGACTTTGCCTTTAAAACCATATGATTCCTATTAGATGTAATAGCACAAGTATCGTAAGCTTGCCAAATTTATGATTGTGATCATCTAGTTCACTTTTTAGCACTGTTTTGGTTGTCTTGATCTTGGACAAATGGTTGTTAGTTTCCTTGTAAAATTGTAAAATACCTTTACCTTGTTGTCCTTAGGTTTCCAACTCTTAGTCCCTTTTTCCAACAAGATAGCTAAAGCCATATATTTTCTCACAATTCCTCAATTAGTCTTTGTATTTGACTCTAAAGTTGTGTTTTGTGGTGCTTTTAATATAGATTAAAACCATTGAAAAAGTTAGTTTAGTTATAAATGCATGATGGTTATATAAATGCTTTAGTGCTCCTGTTTTATTGTAGCTTTTGTATGTTTGTATTAAGATATCTTGATTTCACTCCATCACCTACTTGGCCAAAATTATGATGGCAAAGCTCACATTGTTAATATTTTATTATAAACAAAAATAACACTAAAGTTCAAGAGAACTCTCAAATAAAAAGATTAAGTTATAATAGGTGGAAGAAAATCAAATTATCACTATTTGGTGACATAATATGTTCAACAATTTTTTATAAGCTCTTTTGAGAAACAAAGAAATCCAATTTTTAACTATAAAATATTTAACTATTTTCATTCTTAGCTGTAATATGTTTTTCTTCTTTTAGCAAGTCGAAAATCAATAAACAAAAGTATATTATAAATTTAAAAATTAATATATCCAACCATTTTGTAAAGTAATGCGGCACGATGTTAAAGGAGTTAACGGCCGGACTGTAGGTTTAACCTCTACCCATTTTGTTTTATTCCAATAAATATATCTTTATTAAAAAAAAAAAAGGCCTATTGAGGTCCCAAGAGTCCTCTCTAACGGTCATCAATATGTAAGTCTTTTACCTTTTCTTTCTTTTGCTTGGAGTTTTTTATGGTAGTTGAAGTATTTTAAACTAGTTTATGCTATATCAATCCCTTTTACACATAACAGTTAAAAGTAGTAAATAGTTGAGGAAATACTAACCTATACTTAGTGTTATCTTCTTCACAACAATAATAAAAATAAGAACTATCTTTCTAGTTTTTCCTTGTGTTTTTAATATGAAAGTTGTTAACATCACATTGATTAGCCCATTGCCATTTTATCCTTGTGTTAGAAGTTTTATAGATATATTTGTTTAGGCATTGTAATGCATTTTAGGCCTAATGTCTTAAATATTGTCCAAGTTATGTTGAGTTATTATTTCTTGAATGGTAACTTTGACACACTTAAGTAGACTATTTAATTTTTATGAGATGATTGATGGGAATGGCAAACCGATTTTATATTGTTCTTGCAATAACAATTTTATCCACTTGTATAAACTGCTATTGTAAGCACACTAAGCTTTTCATCTTGTTAATGACTACTAATATTTATTTTTTTTGTTTTAGATTTACTGACAAGGGTAGAATATTCTTAGAGTAAAAGGTTGGAGCAATGTAAAGAGGTCCAAATAGAGGACCCTTTTTTTTACTAGAGTTCAAAATAGGTTGATAACAATTAGGAAATGGTTACCCAAATTGAAGTTATCTCACCAAGAATAGTATGTGCGACATTACAAACTTAGATGAACATTTTCTTCCATTTTTTGCTTTTTAGAAGTTGTATTTGATGAGAAAATAAGAATAAAAAATTAAGTTGAGGTTTCTTGTGGTAGATTGGTTTCATCCTCGATGCAAGCAAAGAAACACGATATGACTTAGTTGTATTTTCAGTCTATCTTAATTACCCAATCGGCCCTTTTACCATCTTTGTATTGTATTGTTATACACCGAACTGGGTTATTTTTAATCCAGCTAGAAGTACAACAAAGGCTTTCTCAATCATCGAGAAAATTCCAGCCTAGGTAATCTATAGAGACTAGTTTATTATTACCAGAGATTAGAAAACATTATCAAGTGTAGCGTAAACTTTTGAAGTGTAGTCCAAAGAGCTAGCCAGCAAAAGAAAAAACGAGTTAAAAAAAAAAAAAGAGCCACCCAACCCATATGTCTCATCGTATAGGAGATGAAATTTCAATGTAACTACAAAAACAAAATATTATAAAATTTTATTGAATCAAACCTATATGAAAAAAGGAATAGAAAAAGGACATAGGATAAAAGAAATAGTCAAACAACTATGCCTATCAACACCAAATCAAATATTTTTTTAACTTTAAAGATGTGAAATAGCATTGATCAAGTCCGCTTAAGTCTACGAGAATAGTGAAAGAACTTTGTTCCTCATAAATAAATATTTTATTTGATTGGCCAAGAAGATAAATGAAGTCAAAGTTCACCGAGTTAATAAAAACTAAAACAAGAAATTCAATACCAAGAACCTTGGGCTAAAAGTATACTCAACTGTTATGCTTGCAACCTATAGACTAATTACTTTTACTTTCATTTGCAGTTACTATACGAGAAATGATTAGGTTGAACACGAATATATTTTTTAATGCTATTTATTTTAATCACATAGGCTGCCCTAAACAAGATTGTAGCAACATTGAAATGAATAAATTATTTGAAGAAATAAGTAAAACTAACTTTGAATTGTAAAAATAGAAAAAATAGTTATGATTGATTACTTCATTGTAAGTATTATAAATAACTTAATTTTTTTCTTAAAAACTAGTTACTAGGAGAGAAAGATACTTCAGCATATAAATAATACATAACAAGATAGACAACCATTGCTTTTAGAACACCCCTTCATCCTGAGCACAGGAAAACCACAACAACTTAATCTATAAGTATGAAACGATAAGATGAAATCAAGGAATAAAATCCATGTTAAATGGAATGTGGGGTAATAGTAGGCTTACGACTATACAACAAGGAAGAAATATAAAAGCAATCACAAAACCATCACACATCTACAATTGTCACTTACCTTTTCAGCGGCCCAATTTTTTGTTTTCAGTGGCAAATTTCTTCATCATTCAACAGTTTTGATTACCATTAAAGACAACTACAAAACTCAATTCTACAACTGCATCTCAAGAGCGATCAGAGGGTGATAGCACTAGTAGGTTCTTTAGAGGTTTTCCAGAGATGACCTCAAATTGGAAATGGTTGTAACCCTTGCCTATGGGAATATTGGCACTTTCAATAGATTATTTCATGACATGCAGAGAAAACATTATTCATTAACAGATGCAAGACCAAACTTCTCTGGCCTTCTTGTCCGATATGTAATTTCCATTTAACCTTAGAATTTTCACTCCAATTACAGGATGCAAAAAGGTCCATTAGGATTATATTCCTTATTGAAGCCATATATTCAATAATAAAATCGATATTACATTATTGAGTTAATAAAAAATATAAATCTAGGAAGATTCTCAAGAGCCAACGTGAATATTGCACCAAGCACAAAAATCAAAATGAAAGCTATTACTATTTTTCCAATGTACCGGAAGCTGATTACTGGTTTTGATGCCATCTCAACGAGACGTGAGTCGTCAGTGTTCTACAAAAAGAGAACAAGTATATCAGCTAAAATCATTAAAAATCGAATTGCAATTGAAGAAGACACAAACCTTAAGAGTAAAAAAAATCAAACCATAAAGCAATTGATGCAAAGCATTGTTAGATTTGGTCAAAAATCGAAGTGTACAAAGAATGGAGCAAGATGTCTAAAATATTTCTTCTTCAAGATAAACCTACCACCATCATTTCTACCGGTACATGTACAACGATGAAGAATAAATGATAATCAGATAACTTGAGGTTAGGTTATAGTGAATAGATATGTCTTTCACAACAAATAACAAGGATGAGTCAAAACTGTTTTGTTGTTTTCCACTACACATTGGAATATTAAAGGAAATGTAGTCAACTAAAAGAGCCAATCTTGGAAAAGCACACTCGTATTATATCACCCATAAGCATTTTCCTTTTGTTGTTTTTATCAAGAAGAGAATTCATGCTACCATCAATATGCTGTGCCCCAAAACTCATCTATTCCAAATCAATGATAAATTCCCCTCTATTGCTGTCAATATCACAGATCCATTGTTCATCGTGTGCAGAGATGTGATATCAGACTTTACAGCATAATACTAGACGACAAGAGACAGCAACTGAAGAGTGAATGAAAAAAAAGCATACGTGTAAGAATTACAAATCTTCAAGCAATGTTTTCTGTTATCAGAACTAAAAGCCAGGGTTAAACCACAGGAAAAGAGAGAATAAATTGATCAAAGTCTGATGCATAAATTCACATTTTGAATCTTTCTTTCTTCTACTCCCACATGAATCATAACTTAAAGCAGATTTATATTGACATAGCAAGCTAAATCAAATTCGTAACAAAGATTATAAAAAGTCAAGAAAGGAGATGACTCGGTACATAAGCATTTTAGGCCGCATGAGGAAGCAGGATAAGAGATTAGGGAGATGTGATGGAAGCAAGTTCGTAGTGTCCAACCTCGCAGGTCATTGCTGTTTAAAATTTGACCATAGAAGAGATGTTAGGTGAACAGATCACTGTATGATCTTAATATAAGATCAGTAGTTTATTGTCTCAACAAACAATTTTGCTGTAACTGAAACTTCCTAGGAGCATCAACAAACACATTCTTTTACCCCATGAAGTAGATGACTTGAAGAAGCAAGATAATGGTATGTCCAAGTTAGTATTAAACAAAAGCAGACGAAAGTTTTGGAACATTTTTGAGGGGGCTCTTTCCTGTTACAAAGAGAATGAGCCACACTAATTTGGGCAAAAGCAATATAATGACGATTTTACATCTCCCTGGAAGTTTTGATTTTTGAAAGCTCTATAAGCCATAGTTAAGCGTCATGAAAGAATCAAATAAGGGCTTGAATGAAGGGTTCATCTACATGATGAGACATCAAAGAGCACTTCATCATATGATTCTCTAATATGAGAATCCAGTAAAGACCTATATAACCTACATTATCTACCTCCAATTTGAAATAATTCTCTTTTTTTTTTTTTCTTTCTTTCTTCTTTTAGAATATAGGAACAACCACATCCCAACTCAGGCAAAAGCCTAAACAGCCTGGGAATTTCTACACCTGAGAGGTCCCAAATTTCTTTTCTTCTCTCTTTTAGATCATTCTTTAGCACCTCTTTTCCTTTAGTACGTAATGATACCTCTAAAGCTTCCTAAACCAACTACTCAAGAGAGTTTCTAGAAACAAAAAACGAAATTTATCAGCGGCAACACAGTCAATAGAAAAGGCTCACCCACCATCACGCCAACCCTTCTTTATCAGACGCAACACCAACCAATTCAACAGATAATTGAAGAAGAAAAAACAGAAAGAAGTACCTCTAATGTAGGAACTCGAGTCATCATCGGCCGGACTCCTTCCCATTTTGAAACCCCTAAAAGCAGTGGCAAAAACGTTCAACATCACCAAAAAGAAAATGAATCTTCAATTCTAGACACATTGAAAAAATAAATGAAATTATGTGAAACCCACAAAACCCAATTACCAGCGCAATCAAAATCGGGTTCGATGACCGTCTGCAGCTTCCATCCACCGCCGTAGTCGACGAGAGCAGAAGTAGGCCCAAAAGCAATGGGTTCCTCTCCTTCTCTGGAGGCTTCGATATGCAAAGCAAAGGGTCGGCCGGATTCCAATCTTCTGTTTACTAGCGATAAAGCAAAACCCGCCTCGGTACCAACAGCAAAGCGCCTTGTCTTGCCTGAACTTTTGCATTTAACCTCCAAAAACTGTTTGGAAGAATTGAAGAAATCAGAGGAGCACAAAACAAATCTTATCTTATCAGAGTTATGTATGCATAAAAACCAAATCAACAAAAACACAGAAGGACAGATTACAGTGGGGGTGGGATTTGGAGAAGCTTCAGTTTCAGCCATTGTGAAGACACAGAGAGATATGGGAGAAGCGTTGATCCTTTGTTTTTATTGGGATGTATTTGATAAATATAGTCAACTACCAACCTGTTTGAACTGGCAGGTGGAAGTCTCGTTGGCTTACCACCGAACCAAGGAGAAGTCGACTAGACAAATATAGTCTTGATTGTGTGATTCATGAAAATCAGAAATCTTTCTGCAAAATTCATTTGTAAAACATTATTTATTTTGTGAGGATTTAATTACTTCCATGAGATAGATTTTACAGGTTCCAATCTCAAGATCTTCGAAATAGGAAAGCGAAGTCTTTTAATGATGCAAGGATAACGGATGTTCTTCTTCTTCTTTTTTTTTTTAACTTAAACTTTACCATAAGGAAAAAAGTTTCACGACCGAATAGCAGAAAGGGCACCTAGAATACCGACGCAGTAAATTCTCAATTTTTGTCAAGAAAAAAACTGTTGGTACTGTTATGTAACAAGGAACATGAAGAATGGTTAAGCTAGGGTGTGCATGGAAGAGTTTTGCGCATGAAAAACCTAGAAGATTAGAAGTTGAGTCTTGTCGGCAGCTACATGTAAGAGTTCTCAAGGGTTCAAGCAGCCTATCCCATAAAATCTAGGCAATACCATATAAACAGATTGGTACTTGTTTAGAAAAGTCAACGTGGCCCGATTAAAGAAAAAATTCCTCAGAACAAAGACACTCAGTCAACTTGTGCACCACGCAATCCAAGCTTGAATCTTTGAGTTGACAAAATCTCTCGCTAAAATCAAATATTTTGGACAACTACACCCCACTTACATGTATTTCTCCAAGTGGGAATGGATAGAGGGCTTACCTGCACCAGCCCCGACCTCAAGAAGAAAGTCTTCTATCTTCTCACCAAAACTTTGTCACACGACTCCCAAATGTAATAGAGCAGCTTCTCATAACAACTTGCTGCCACACGCCTCCCAAGGTGATGGAACAACTTCTCCAATTCTCAACCCCTCATTGGCACACGGACTCCATGTTCCACGAAATGTGCCATCACCTATTGAAATGCAAAGCCCTCTTTATAGGGAAAATTTAGCTCCATAATTACCTGAACAACACGATTCCGAACGCGAAGCTCCACATGGCTTAGTGGGTCATCTTTGCCAAATGTCACTCGAGCACAGCAGCCCATTGTGCATGAAGGAGTGATCCCCGGACCACATGGCTCACCGTCATCTCACAACTCCATTATGCATCAAAATGCTATTCCTCTTCTTCTCCAATTTCATTAGTGCAATCAGAATGAACTCACTGCATAAACAAATCAAATCCTAAATATGCTTTCAATACTAAATGCATGTTCCACCTACACCCACTACCGTTAAAGGTGCTCTTTAGAACCCAAGTAGGTTGTTGTTGGGTGTTTGAAACAAAATTAGCCCCGAACGGTTCAGTCAAAGGTTTTTATCAAGAAGTTGGAATCGACTACCTCAAGACATTTAGCCCAATTTTTCATCACACAACATCCGCATTGTTTTATCAATAGCACTTGTCAGCACTTGCCTCTTCCCCAATTCAATGTTGAAAATGCATTCTTACGTAGACCTCTTGATCAACTAGTCTACATGCATCAACCAACAAGACATCGAACACCCCAAATTATATTTGTCAACTTCAAAGGGCCCTCTACAATTTGAAATGAGCCCCTTAGGCTTGGTTGACAAGTTTAATTGTTTCATGTTTGAATATGGTTTTGTTATTTTACCTAATGATTCATCTTTGATTCAGATGTGTACAAAGATGACTTCTTCTCTATGTTGATGACTTGATAGTCATAGCCTCTCTTCTCACTATATTTAATAGTTCATGGACTCTCCAAGTGCACAATTTCTACTTAAGTGCCTAGGAGACTTGCATTTCTTCTTGGGTTTGGAAATGCACAAGACGTCTTATGGACTTCATTTGAATCAATGATAGTATGCCATATATTTATTACAAAGAGACCCTATAGAATCATGTAAGCCCACTTTGACTCCTCTTGCCACTAAGGCACCTTAACTTAGAGGTCCTACCTCTTCTTTTTCTTATCCTTTCACCTTCTTATGCTAAGTGGGGGATCTTCAATACCTTAGTTTTACCCAATCAAACCTTACTCAATAAATTGCTTATGTCAAGTGATGCAAAACCCCAATCTCAACAATTATCATAACCTCAAGTGCATTTTTAGATACATTCATGGCACAATTGACTATGGCATAAACCTTCACCCACACAACTCATTGGATTTGTATGGATTTGCAGGTATCGATTATGCTGGTTGTCTTGCCACCTACTACTAAGCATCAAGCTATTGTGAGCTTTAGTTGGCAATCAACAATCTCTTAATTCTCTGCACAAGTTGAATACAGTGCCTCTGTTACGACCTTCGGACATGGATCGCGTCACCGGCCTATGTAAAGGCTGATCGTTAAGTAAGAGTGGGTTGAAATGTGGTTTCTTCCCAATCTTGTCGGTTGGAAAAGACACAGGTGAGATAAGGAGGAAGGCTGATTTACTAATATAAAAGTACAAAGGGACAAATGATTTTCTGCCTTTACCCATTTCTCACTCCCTCTTTTTATAGGCGAAACCCCCACCACCCAGACTTAATAGACTGGTTCGGCGTGCTCTAGCTATTGGAACTATTACACTACAAAATGCTGCCTATTATCCCTCACTCATTATTATCCGTTATCCTTACCGATGAGAAACTACTCTACCCCATAAGCAAAACTTATGCAGAGCTAGCATGCGCCGCACTTGCAGAGTATCTACTTTCCTTGAGCAATTTACGAAGCACAAGGTGTGGCTAATTTTGCCACGTTGTCCCGATTTCCTTTATCCTGGATGCAGAGCATTGTTTGGTCCTCCAAGAGGTTATAGGTGACAGATGTTACGCCCACTCGCTTAGGTATTTCTGCCCCCCCTTTAATTTCCATGACAGGTGTTGTGATCTCTTGCCTTTGCTGCTCCATTTGTCTTACATGACCCATGTCAATGTGTTCTCCTTATTTTGGTTGTTCCTTTGTGCCAACTTGGTTGTTGTCATTGCTATCAACGTGGATCTTGTTTGGCATTGCAAAAATGGTCAAGTTGTTGCAAAAGAATATGAATAGCTTTGTTTTTTCTTAAAATATACCATAAGAATTAGGGGCCTTCTATAGTCACGATGCAATTTTTTACCAAAAAGCAAAAAAAAGAATAGAAAAATAGAAAAACAAAAAAAAAAGTACAAATAAAAGTAAAAAATGAGAAAAATGAAATGTGGTTGTACGAATTTGGGACCTTTTCTTAGTCTTGCAAGGTAATTTGTGACAAAAACAAAGAACTTTGTTCAAGATGGCAAAAACACGTATGTTGTTTCGAAAGAATATAAGTAGCTTTATTTTTACTCAAAATGTGCTATAAGAATTGGAGGCCTTACATAGTCATGAAGGGTAATTCATGGGAAAAAAAATTGAAGAATGAAAAAAAAAAGTAAACAAAGTGAGAAAAATAAAACATACCATATGAATATGGGGCCTTCCTTAGATTTGTAGGTTAGTTCATCGCAAAAATGGAGAATCTTGTTTAGGATGGCAAAATGCTTGAGTTGTTGCAAAAGAATATAAGTAGTTTTATTTTTGCTCAAAACGTGACAAAAATTGGGGGCCTTTGATAATCTTATAGGTTGATACACCTTTCCTAAAAGGAAAAGAAAAACAAAATATACAAGATATAAATATATATATATATAATTAAAAATAAAAATATGGAAATAAAAGTAATAGAATAAAAATAATTATATAATAAAAAATTTCAAAATAACAATACAAAATAAAAATTTAAAATTTAAAAATTTAAAAATTTAAATTTAAATAAAAATGAAGAATAAAATCAAAAATCAGATATAAAATATAAAAAATAAATAAAATAAATAAAAAATGCATCACATGAACGGGGGCCTTCCATAGTTTTGCAATGCAATTCGTGGTAAAAATGGAAAACGTTATTTGGGATGACAAAAATGCTTGGGTTCTTGTGAAAGAATATAATTAGTTCCATTTTTGCTCAAAATGCCTCATAGGAATCGGAGCCTCTGATTGTCAAGAAGCAATGGTTTTTTACCCAAAAAAAAAACAAAAAGTAAAAAAGTGAGCAAAAAAAAAGTAAAAAGTAAAATAAAAATAAAAATGAAAAAGTGAAAAAATAAAAGAGAAATGAGATATAAAAAATGAGAAAACAAAATGCACCATATGAATCTAGACCTTCATTAGTCTTGCAGGGCAATTCATAGCAAAATAAAGAACTGAATTTAGGATGGCAAAAATGCTTACATTGTTAATAAGTAGCTCTATTTTTTCACCAAATGCACCATATAAATTGAGGGCCTTTCATAGTTATGGAGGGCAATTCATGACAAAAACAAAGAACCTTGTTTAGGATGGCAAAAATGCTTGACTTATAGTGAAAAAATATGAATAGCTACTTTTTTAAAAAAAGAAAAATCATAGGAATAAAGGGCTTTTAGTGTTTTTAGAAAAGGAAAGTAAAAAATAAAAAATAAAAAATGAACAATAAAAGAAATAAAAAAAAATAGATAGGATTTTTGTTGTTATCCTTTTGTCAAGTCCCTACCTTTACCAAAACGAAGAAATAAACTTCCCTAATCAGTAAAAATCTTGTTATCTAATGTAGCAATGGTATTCAAACCTTTTTGTGCCCAATTCACCCATGAAGTAACCATAAAAAAAAAAAAAAAAAACAAGAGTAAAGAACAACCTACTTAGCTTTTTGAATTTTGGAATAGCTTACCATAATGTTTCTGCCTTGTTGTAGTGGTCATGATGAACCACTATCTTATTTCATTTTATGGTTTTATCACTTACTCATAATTTGAGTTATGTAATTTTTTTTATGCTTATAATAGAAGGGAGAGTTAAAAAGAAACACTTGTTTTACATTGTTAATATTTTATCATAAAAAATTAATAATAAAATCTAAAAGAACTATCAAATTATCATTGTTTGGTGATATAATGTGTTCATCAATTTTTTTTTAACTCTTCCAAAGCAAAATGAAATTCTATCTGTAAATATTTAACTATTTTCATTGTTAATGATAGTATGTTTTCTTTCTTTAAGCAAGTTCAAAACCAGTAAAAAAATGTTAAAAAAAAGTATATTAATAATTTAAAAATTAATATAACCAACCATTTTGGTAAGTAGTCTGGCATAATGTCCAAGGAGTTAATGGGCCGGGCTGTAGGTGCAAGACGAGCCCATTTTGTGTACTATAACCTGGCCCATTTTATTTATTTCAATGAATTAATCTTTTTTAAAAATAAAAAACATAAAGAAAAGAAAAACATCGCCTATTTGTCTCTTTCTGCTGCGATCAGCTCACAGTCTGTTGCTTTGTCTGGGCTCGTCCTTGTTGGACTATTTGTTATAGTCCTTACTAAAGTGGGCTTATACCAATGGGAATTACAAAGTCACTAAACTTATTTTAAATAAATGTTTTATAATCCATTCATATGAGACATATTGGATTCTTAATTGTCAAATATAGGACTGGCTAGTGTAAGTCAGTGTCTGCTATATAGAACTGTGATGAGTGGGACTATATAGACGGCACATTTAGTAATTGGCTAGATCCCTCCTTTAGCTCTCCATTCATACATTATGATTCGCATTAGTGAAGAGCCTACATCATTGGTAAGTTAAGGGGTGATTATGATTTAAACTTGTTCAATGGCATAATCATAAATATGGGTGAATTCAGTCATTGTAGCCTTCTCTGACACGTCACACACTTGCACCTTCCTTTTACAAAAGGGCACACGCACAAAAAAAAAAAAAAGTGAGAAGGCTTACCCGATCTTACCCGTTGCCTTGCACCCCTACGTACGCTTACCTGATCTTCAGCGAATCAAGGCCATCTCATCAAGCCAGTGACTAAAGGAGAGAATAAAGGAGAAGAATCAAGACACGTTCATCTAGTATGGACAACAAACAAGGTACTTTTCTCTCCTAATTTTATATCATATATTTGTGTTCTAAATGAGAAGCGAAGATCCTGTGTTGAGCTCGTTTGAGCTTAGATTTTCCAACAATTGGTATCAGAGCCATGGTTTAGCTTCCATTTAGAGTACAAATCAAACAAAAAAAAATTGGGATTTGAAGCTAGAAATTCGAATTTGAGTTTTCGGGTTCGTGGGTATCCAAATACCTGTTTTGGTCAAACCCTGTACCTAGAGGTCTTTGAACATCAAATCGACCTCACCAGTGGCTAGATTGGCGCCGGATCTACTTTTTGGTGCCGTCGGAGGTTTGATCAGAGAAGGGTTGACCCGACCCGAATAGGCGGCTTAAGGAGCATAGAAGTTGTTGCGTTGAGGCCGGCGGAGGTCTGTTTTGGGTCGGCGTACCTATCGACGTCGGACTCACTTCAGGAACTGGTCGTTTTGGTGGTGAACCGACCATATCGGCCTGTGTCGGCCGAAATATTGAATACCGGAACCGGTTCGTACCAGTTTATACCGGTTTCGCCGGTGACTACTTTCAGGCAACGCGTGGAGGAGCGTGGGAGGTCGGATTTGATGCCGAATTTTGTTGAATTTCTCCTTCAACTGTGATCTAGCCTCTAATGTCACTTTTCAGTTTTGTAATTGTTCTGAAATCCCAATTTTGTTGTCAAATTGGTTTGTAATTTTATTAAATGTAAGTAGTTTATGGATGTTTGTTATAGATTTGAATTGTATGTGGCCCCACAGTAGTTTTTTGAACCTGTAGTACTTTTCTAATTTAGTTCAAATGTTATGGCCATGTATTACAATATAATTATTCATTGATTTATTAAATTCATTATTAATGGCCATAATTTTTTTTTTTTACATATGTTTGATTATTTTAATATTTGGCCATTTGTACACATTAAGGCATGCTTTTCTTTAATTATTTTCTCATCCTTAATATTAGCATGTGTGTACTATAACACTTACTGAGTGTAGTTAATGATGCAATTTAAGGACATTTCATTTTGCCCCGAGTCCATAATGTTAAATTGCATATTGTATTGTGAGTTGTGTCCCTTGGTGTGAGAGGGTTTTGTGATTTAGTTGAGGTGTGACCACCAAAGTGGTGCATTCTTAGATAAATTGTAAAATTTTGGTCTTGCATAAGAAAGGGAATGCCTCTGGTTTTGGTGTATAGTTATTAGCCCAAAGGCGGTGATTGTATGCTACTACTTGAAGGTGTACATGGCATTGATTTATATGCATGAGTTTAGACTGGTCAGAATGGTTTATGCAGCCCAAAGGTGGTAGATTGCAATGATTGGAATTTGCTCATTACTGATGCTATGTTGTAGGGCTTTACATTATTTATCATGTATTCTACCCAAAGGTGTTTGCATGATGATATATGTGAGCTCTATTTTTATACACTCACGTGATGCTGACTTTTGCATCATTTGTTCTACAGTTGTGATTAATCTAAACAATATATCTGTTGCCATCGATCTCTTAGACGGCTCAAATTTTAAGAAGTGGAAAGATGATATTTTCTTTGCTATGAATGTGATTGATATGAGCAGAGCTTTAACTGAACCATCACCTGCTGCGATCGCTGCTAAAAGTACTAAAGAGCAAAAAAGGGATTATGAACAATGGAAAAAGTCTGATAAATTATGTTTGTTGACAATGCATCGATCCATATAGGAGCACTTGAAAGGAGGTTTGCCTACAACAGGTACTGCAAAGCAATTCTTAGATGCAGTGACGAAAAGGTATAGTGCCTCCACAAATGCTGAAGTGTCTGTGATTATTCAAGGGTTGTTCTCCATGAGGTATGATTTCTTTATTGGAGATGTCAGAAGTTATGTGGTTAGCATGATCCATCTTCAGTCTAAACTAAATGCACTGGGTTTTCCCTTATCTGATCCGATCTTGGTTCATTATGTTGTGAATTCTCTTCCATCTGAGTTTAGCATGATAAAGACAACCTTTATCTCTCATAATGAAGTTTGGGATATTAATGAACTGTTGACAAAGGTTGTTGGTGAAGAATCTAAGATTAGAGGTGAGAAGAAACATGGTCATGTCTATTATACTCAGGGTAATTAAGCCTCCTCTCATGTCTCGAAGACAATTGGTCAATCATCCCATACTTAGACTTCTTCTTCCTATAGAGGTAGAAGATTCAGGCCCACTTTTCAGCGGTCTTCTCAGCATACTCAGTCAGCTCCTAGGTGCATTGGGTCTACTACTGGTTCTTCAGGGTTCAAGAAAGTTGTTATGAACAAGAGTAACATCAAGTGCTTCCATTGTAAATAGAAAGGTCATGCGAAGAAAGATTGTAATGCATTTAAGACTTGGATGGCTAGACATGTAGGTAAAGGTAAAGGAAAAGGTAATTGTCCTCCTATCTTGGTTTGTGAATCTAATTTGTTTCAAGCACCCTTCAGTTCTTGGTGGCTTGATAGTGTAGCAACTAATCATGTTGCTTTGACTATTCAGGGGTTCATAAACAGGAGGAGACCAGAAAAGAATGAGAAGTATCTCCTAGTTGGAAACAACGAAAAAGTTGATGTACTATTTGTAGGAGATGTTGTACTTATTTTGGACACTGGCTTTAGACTACCTTGTATAATACTTTCTATGTACCGTCGTTCAGACGGAATCTAGTTTCTGTATCTGTGTTAGACAGATGTGGTTATGCTTTTCATGTTGAATACTCTGTTATCACTGTGTATTATAATGGAAACAAGGTTGGTAGTTATGTAATGTCTGATGGTCTATATAGTTTATGTTTATCTCCTCATGAGATTTACGCTACTGGCCATATTGCTCAAGCTATTTCAAAAAGAACTTTACCTAAAAATAAATCTTATGAATTATGGCATCATAGGCTTGGACATATCTCTAAAGCAAGAATGGATAGGTTGATCCAAATGAATGTTTTACCTAATCTTGATAATGATATGGATGTTTGTGTGAAATGTTGTCGAGGGAAGATGGTTAAAGTTACAAAAAAAAACAGCAGTACATAGTTATGGCTTGCTGGAAGTTATTCATACAGATATAAGTGGGCCGTATCGTACTACACTATGTGGTCATTCTTACTTCATCACCTTTATTGATGATTTCTCTCGATATGGTTATCTTTATTTGATTAAAGATAAGTCTGAGTCTCTTGAAAAATTTAAGATATTTAAAGCTGAAGTTGAAAAATAGTTGGACAAGAGTATTAAAATTGTGAGATCAGATAAAGGTGGTGAATGTTATGGTCGTCAGGGTGATACTGGATAACTTAAAGGTCCATTTGTTCAGTTTTTACAGGATTGTGGTATTGTTGCTCAGTTTACGATGCCTGGCAGCCCTTAACAAAATGGGGTTGCTGAAAGGCATAATAGAACCCTGTTCGACATGGTAAGAAGTATGATGCATGGAACTAATTTGCCTTTCTCTTTATGGGGTAAAGTTGTTCACACTACTGTATATATTCTCAATAGAGTGCCCAGCAAGTCTGTCTCCTTAACACCTTATGAGTTGTGGACAGGGAAGAAACCTAATTTGAATCATTTGAGGGTATGGGGATGTCCTGCAGAAGTAATATTGTACAATCCAAGTATGGGAAAGTTGGATTCCAGAACCATTCAATGTTATTTCATTGGTTATCCACTTCATTCCAAAGGGTATCGATTTTATAACCCCTCTGGTGGTCAGAGGATTGTAAAGTCACAGACAGCTAAGTTTCTGAAATTAGATGTTGTGGAACTAAGTAGTAGTTCTCAGACCATAGCATCTATGGGCGATATTGGTACTTCATGCCCTTTACCTTTGCAGATGCATTTAGAGCCTCAATCTTCAGTACGTAGCATTGTTGCTCCTTCAGATATACCTACAGAGGCTCCTACAGTAAAAAAATCTGTTAGAGAAAGAAAATCAGCCATTCATCCAGATTATATAATCTATTTGGGAGAACATGATTATGATGTTGGTATTTCAGATGATCCAGTTACTTATGTAGAAGCTGTTTCCAGTCCTCAGTCTAAATTGTGGATAGATGCAATGCATGATGAGTTGAATTCTATGAAACATAATGCTGTTTGGGACTTAGTTGATTTACCTAGAGGCTGCAAACCCATTGGTTGAAGTGGGTTTATAAAACTAAAAGGGATTCTACAGGTAAAGTTGAAAGGTTTAAGGCCAGATTGGTGGCAAAAGGTTTTACTCAAAAGGAAGGTATTGAAAATAATGAAACCTTTTCACCAGTATCCTCTAAAGATTCATTCAGAATTATTATGGCCTTGGTGGCTCACTTTGATATGGAATTGCATCAAATGGATGTGAAAATCACTTTTCTTAATGGAAACCTTGATGAAGAAATTTACATGGTGCAACCTGAAGGGTTTACTACATGTGATCCTAAATGTCTTGTATGTAAGTTAAAGAAATCCATTTATGGTCTCAAATATGCTTTTCGTCAGTGGTATTTTAAATTTGATGAATTTATTACTTCATGTGGGTTTGTGAAAAATAGATTGGATCGTTGCATATACACCAAGATCAGTGGAAGTACGCCTATTTTTCTAGTACTTTATGTTGATAATATTTTGCTTACAAGTCCTAATCAAGCATTACTTCATGACACTAAGCAATTATTGTCCACACAGTTTGACATGAAAGATCTTGGTGAGGCTAACTTTGTTCTTGGCATTGAGATTAATCGAGATCGTTCTCACATATTATTGGGTCTTTCTCAAAAAGCATATATAGATAAAGTTCTTACCAGATTTAGTATGCAGAATTGCAAACCTGTTAATGCTTCAATTTTAAAGAATGATAAGTTGAGCCAATTACAATGTCCTCAAATAGAAGCTGAGAAAGAATCTATGCAGTCAGTACCTTATGCTTCAGCAGTTGGTAGCATCATGTATGCTCAGGTATGCACTAGACCTGATATTGCCTTTGCCACTGGCTTACTTGGTCGTTATCAGACTAATCCAGGTTACGACCATTGGGTGGCTGTTAAGAAAGTGTTGAGGTATCTGAAAAAGACTACAAATTACATGTTGATTTATAGACATGTTGATCATTTACAACTTGTGGGCTATTCATATGCTGATTATGCTGGCTGTAAGGATGATTTTAAATCTACTTCAGGCTATATTTTTATATTAGCAGGTGGGACAGTATCTTAGAAAAGCATTAAGCAATCACTCATTACATCTTCTACTATGCAGGCTGAGTTTGTTGCATGTTATGGAACTGCAGTTCAAGCCATTTAGCTAAGAAATTTGATAAGAGATCTAGCAGCTTATACTTTCGTTGATAGACCCATTCAGTTATATTGTGATAATCGTGTTGTTGTCTTATCTATTAATGGCAACAAAAGCCTTACGGGGTCTAAACATTTAGACGTTAAATACTTGACTATTCGAGAAAGAGTCAAGAATGGCGAAATCACTGTAGAACATATCAATATAGATGTTATGCTTGCAAATCCTCTTACTAAAGGATTGACTCCTTGTGTTTTTCAAAGACATGTCACTTGCATGGGCCTTAATGCCTCATGGGATCCCTCTGATTAGTAGGAGTCTTGGTTATTTTGTATATCAAACTGCATCTGTATAGTTTACTATGATGTAAACTTATTTTATATAAGCTATGTATGTTGATTATATGTTTGCTTGACTTAAGTATATAAAACATATTGATGTTTTATATGTGTCAAGTTGTATTGTGCATGCATGACTACTTTATCCATACATAAAGCCTTTATTCATATTTATATTTTTCTCAGTATGGCTGGGGCATTTCATTACATGCCACACAAGAATTTCTCGTTATATAAAATTTTATTGAGCTCACTTTCAGCTATATAAGACATTCCAAAAATTCTCACTTCAGTTATTGAGAATTGGATCAACAACAAAGGATGATACCTTTAGATTTTGTATCATCATGTTGCCACACTACTATATTGGCTCTACCTCCGTAGAGTGGAAGGCTTTTGTAATTGTGGATGTCGCTGTGTTGTTTTTAGGATGTAGCTATTGCCATAGTTTGGAGTTGGAAGCTCTATGTGACAGAGTTGACTTTTAAGGGTCGTCTCAGGACTCAACTTATGCGCACATATTTTCATTTTTTTTTAAATCTTTTCATTATTTTTTAATTCTCATTGTTATAGCCCAAGTGGGAGATTGTTGGACTATTTGTTATAATCCTTACTAAAGTGGGCTTATACCAATGGGAATTACAAAGTCACTAAACTTATTTTAAATAAATGTTTTATAATCCATTCATATGAGACATATTGAATTCTTAATTGTCAAATATGGGATTGACTAGTGTGAGCCAGTGTCTGCTATATAGAACTATGATGAGTGGGACTATATAGACGACACATTCAGTAATTAACTAGATCCCTCCTTTAGCTCTTCATTCATACACTATGATTCGCATTAGTGAAGAGCCTACATCATTGGTAAGTTAAGGGGTGATTATGATTTAAACTCGTTCAATGGCATAATCATAAATACGAGTGTATTCAGTCATTGTAGCCTTTTCTGACACATCACACACTTGCACCTTCTTTTTACAAAAGGGCACACACACAAAAAAAAAAAAAAGAAGTGAGAAGGCTTACCCGATCTTACCCGTTGCCTTGCACCCTTACGTACGCTTACCTGATCTTCAGCAAATCAAGGCCATCTCATCAAGCCAATGACTAAAGGAGAGAATAAAGGAGAAGAATCAAGCCACGTTCATCTAGTATGGACAACAAACAAGGTACTTTTCTCTCCTAACTTTATATCATATATTTGTGTTCTAAATGAGAAGCGAAGATCCTGTGTTGAGCTCGTTTGAGCTTAGATTTTCCAACAGTCCCCTCTCACGATGACAGGTTAGCTTACCTACGTATGGAACTCCAGATCTTATTTTATCTACTGAGGGTTTTAAATATGGGATTCCCTTGTCTTGCGATCTTTTCTATCTGCCACAAACTTAGCGAGTCGCCGAATTTCTTTAGCATTTCTAGCAACTCCGACATTCATTTTTGTCTGCCGTTAACAGATCACACGATAACTTCCGGGCTCTTTTCTGTATTCGAGTTTCCTATATTTCCTGGGGTTTATTACTTGCATACTTGGAAAATTTGCCAATTGACTTGTTTGTTATTTAAGTTTTCATCTTAGTTGCATAATAAAAGGTTTCTTGGTTATTCTTCTTGGGAGCAAAACTAAAGAAGATTGCTTGAAATGGCCCACAATTTCGATTGTGGCTGCATGAAATGAGATAGTGTGACTCCAAATTTGATTTATTTATTTATTGTGTGCAACAGCATAATATGCAACAAAACAGACATCATTATGTGTTTGGGATATATATAGTGGGGCAGTATGTGTTGAAAAAAAGAAAACTTTGGAGTAGAAATAACGCAAACATAGTAAATCTTGTGATAAAAATCAAATATCGGGTTTTCTAATCTATTTATTGAAGCAAAATTATTAGCATTTTCAAGACTCTTACTAATATCTAATTTTCACATGTGTGTAAGACGATACTAATTGTTTTCTTTTTTTATCCAAGTCTTGAAAAATGCTTATTCTTTACTCTTTCGAGAACAGGCTGTCATGGGGATTGCACTTCCTGAATGAAACAACAAGCTTTACTTAGGCTGTAGAGATGGAACAATCTGGATTTGGGACTGCGATACAGCACAATGTGCTTGCGTTGTTGATCTTGGTACTGAAATCGGAACAATTATTAGTGAAAGGGGTTGGGTGTTCATCGGCATGGGAAGATAAAGAGTGTAACTGATCCGAAGCTTACCCCGAGTTTTTGACATCTTACAGCCTTCAAAGGAAATAGGTAAATGTAACATCAAGGTACTGGATAAGCGTAGACTGCACTGACCTTCTGCACAAGATGCTATATTGCTAATGAAATGATCAAGATCTCAATAAAGGAGAGAATTAGTTATCCACTCATCTCTTAAATTTTGTTTCCTAAAAACAGTTCATTGAAAATGTTTGTAACTGCAAAAGCTTGCCAAAGAAAGGATCTATGGCCCATAGTGTGCCCCCCAAAAAGAAATTAGGCAGACCCCCATCCAAACAAAAAATTGAACAAGAAGAAAGCAAAACATACTGGGCTTGGAGCTTACCTTAACAACATTTTCGCATACCTATGAACGCCCAACCACCTTCGCTGATGCTACAGGAGTTTTGGACAAGATATTTGTGCACGCCAAACCACCTTGCATGCCAATGACTGTTTATGCCCAGAGTTGCCAATTCATATTAACCTGTAGGAACACCTGGACTGTTCTCTTGAGTTGGCATTTTCTGCGTCTCTTGCATTCCACTACCTAAAGAATTATGGAATAGGAAGAATGGTTGCTTATCTATTTGCTGCTGCTGGCGACATCACCTCCTTTGTTTCAACTTCAAATACATGGAACTCACCCAGCCCAAAGTTAATTTGACTACCTCATCTTCCTCTTCGGTTAACACTTCAGCCCCTGCTTTTTAGGATGGCTTCCAAAATCTGAAGGCTATGAGTCTTGGCTCTGTTTATAAGGTATGAACTCTTTTTTTCTTTGAACTTGTGTTTTGATTTGTATAGGCTTTGATGTATTTTAATCAGGCGTGTACTCTGGTGCTTTCTTTTTTATAAAATATTTATTCTGAAATGGGATCTGAGTACCTGTGACTGCATAAATTTTTATTTTAGTAATCTTCTGCCCATGCTAATTTACAGAAAATGTTTTTAGGGATAGTGTTCCCTAGAAAAAAAAGGGGTGAAGTTTATTTGTGAAGGAAATGCTTGTTGCATTATGGTTTCTAGAAGTCAAAAGTTGCAGTGCTGGGTTGCCTCACTAAATGTTGATGCTATTCAGGAATTGAAAAGGCGTAGGAACTTTAAAGTGGCGTGAGCTGGGCCATGGCTGCTTTGAACCAGCTTAGGGCCCTGGCCATCCCCTATGCAAGCTGATCGTTGACCTTTGTTGAGATTTTACAGTTCAAAATCTTTTTCAATTGTGATCTCACTCTCAACTCCTTTCTTATGGGGAGACTATTTTCACTACTTAGAACCCCTGCTTAATCTGGAGGATACTTTGGTCTTATTTGGATAGACCCTCACTGATATGCTCTAACCCCCAACCCCAACACCAAAAAGGAAAAAAAAAAAAAAAAAAAAAAAAAAATCTCACCTTCTTTTAAAACGAGAAGCATGTGAAAAATTATGTTGAACTATCCATTGGTTTCCAGGGTTTTGTAGTAATGATATTGACTAATTAGCAAAATGTGTAATGTTAGAGAGAAGTGTATGATACATTAGCCATTGTTCTGGTTGAAGCTGAAATTTGTTTATAGCAAAATAAGAGAAAGTTGGCTGAGGACAACTCTTGATGTAACAACTGCTAATTTCATGACAGATGTTCCCATGTTGGATTGGGATTTTGCTCATTAATTTCATTCTTCATTTTGTACTTCATTGTTGGTATGATGGCATCCACCAAATGTAAGCAGAAAGAGTGCAGTTACTGAATTGTTGTTTGATCACTAAGTGGAGGTAATGAAGTTTTCCTTTGATCACTTAGGTGGGACTAATGATGTGACATTTAGGCTGAACAAATTCCAAACTTCAATTTCTTTCTTTCGTTCCTCTCTTTATATCTTTCTTTTTCTTTTTTCTTTTTTAATTTAACCAAATAGATAAGACTCAGAGATATCTGCTTGTTACCAGAACAGGGTCAATTTCATGTCCATGAATACAGAAGTCCCAATGACTAAAAAGCTCTAAACGAGGAGAAATGATTTGAAAGGCACTAAAGCTAGAAAGACTGTTTATTTGGTATGCCTTTTAACTATTGATTGGAAACCCCCAAAAGTGTGAAAACAATGATTCTTTGAGAATAGGTTTGTGAAGGCTTGGAGCTGAAAATTCCTTAATTCTTCTACTGTTGGTAATTCCGCAACACTTTGGGAAAAGGACGCACCAATGATGCTTAAAAAGGCATTTCTTCTTAGTTGCATTGTTCTAGATATTTTGATGGACCTGTTTTCTCGGCTATTGGTTGTTCAATGTGAAGTAAACAAATCCAAAATAAATTTTCAATAATTTACAGGAACTTGTGTTTGCTAGCATAGATATTCAAATAAAGAAATAGAAAGGAAGAAAGAGTCAAAATGACCAGACTTAGATGCTTTGAGGCCTTTTTTGCATATGCATATGCATATGCATCCTTTTTCATTGACCCGCAAATGTCTCATGAGTGTTTTAAAGCTCAAACTGAGCTCTGGCTGTGAGAATCTCTCGATATGTAGACAAACAAGCAAGTCAGTGTCCCCACATTTTGTTGAAATTTCCTTCTTAGCCTATTAATGGTGCATTACACAGCCATCCATTCATTTCATTTGTAACATAGGCATAATTTTTCTCACTGATTTTGTCACCATTTGAGTATCTTCCCGAAGTATTTAGGATCAGCTGATTTTATAGTTCATGCTCTCATTTAGATGTTAAGGATTTTATAGTTCAGCTCATTTCTCCCTAGTTTCATGCAATTTCCTTGCCATTTCCTTTCGATGTCAGTGTAATTTGTTGATGGTGTCTTGTTAGACTTCATAAATGCTTTCTGGCCTAGTCTTTCATGTGACCTTCTTATTCATGATTTTTTCCCCTTCTTTCTGGGTTCGTTTTAATGGTTTGCTCGGCTAGGATATCATGGTAGGTACCACCGGATGAGAGGAAGGCCAACACTTTGGCCTTGTTATGATATGAAAGCATCTCTTCATTGACAATCTGTTAAGTACTCACGAAATGTGTACCTTAAATAATTATATTATGTTGAACCAGAGAACTAAAACGTGGTTTCTTCTTTGTCTTCTTCCCAACCCTTTTCCTTCTTCTTGAGCCCAAAAATTGAAAACCATATCCCATTTTCGCTGTAATTAGTCCCTGGCTGCTCCAGGCAAATTATGGTGAATTTCTTCTCTCTTTTAGACCTCTTGTGAGAGAGGATATCAATTGATAGCTTGAAATTGCCGTTTATGTTGACCTTGATAGAACTAGCATATAAATCTACTATCTCCAAACACTTTACAAGCAAAAACACTTCAACTATGAATGTGATTCCACATAAAGGATAATGATAAGTGAGCTGAGTGACAGATGATGAATTTGTTAATCTGAAGAAAATCTTGTGTTCTGGTTATTTTGACTTTTAGTTGTTTTGTCAAAATTTTGGTTCTGTCACTATGATTTCTCTTCTCTCTTCCTCTAATCTGCTTCTTTAGTTCTTCTTTATCACATGTTCTACATTGGTTGGGAAAGAGCATCTGAATTGAATCATCTTTTCTTTTGTTGAGTAGGAAACTTCCAGTGCTGAAGTGGACACCATTTGACATTAGTGCAAAGGGTCCCATATTTTTTTGTTGCACTGGCATCTGGATTTTTGATGCTGTTTTTATTTTTCAATGTCATTGTGGTTTACGTGGGTGCTGATTGTACTTTCTGCATTGGTGGCATTAAGGTACTGCATTTCTTTCCCAGGCTTGATTGTTTGCTTATTTACTGTGCTGTTCTGTCTGAAACAAGATAATTATCACATCGTCATGTTATTGGGTTCTGCCTGCTGATACTAGACATATTATTTTTATCTCCCAAACAACATCAGGAAGGTTCAGCCTTTAGTAACAGTTTACAGGAACATGGTTTTATAGAAGTGGAAAAATATTCAATGCACCATGTATTATTGGCGGTTCATGTGATATAGCGTCTATTCCAGAAGCTTAAGTTGGTGAAAATCTTGGCAATAACCTGTAATCAAGAATCTACTGAACCAGCATAAAATTTTCTCTCAGGACTTTGTCCAATATGCTAGCGTAACAAAACCTGATAAAAATCCAACAGAACAAAGTAGCTCAATTTAGTGCTACAACCAGAATCAAATAGGCCAATGATCTGGAATTGATGAACAACAAATCAGTCTTTTGTACTATGTTAAGTGCATTTACTGAAAAGCTAACCGTAGTGTATTTATCCAACAGGAATATAACTCATAACCAAATACATAACCAATGTCCGTCACCATTTCAACAGTTCAGTTCTCTTAAATATGAGTTATTGGGAAATTTTTAAAATCATTAATATTTGTATCCTTATCTAAAGAAATTCTATTAAGTCATTGCCATTAATTCATTACTATTATGAGGTCTAGCTTCTTTCTTTCTTTCTTTCTGGGATGCTATTAGTTCATATTACTGCTGCTTAAGTCAATATTGCAGTGACAAATCTTATGATAAACTTGTATTTTGTAATTACATTTGCTTTTGTTTACAGGGAATGCATGCTTGTACGGTTGGCCTGACATTAAGGTATACTTGATTTTACATTTTCTTTCTGCTAAACGTATCTACATGCGGGGAATTACATGACAGTTTCTTTACCTTACTGTTCCGTGTTTTCTGAAATATTATGAGCAGAATAAGCCAAAATCAGCTAAAGACGTTAACTATGCCTCATCCTGGGAAGGTTTCCATTTTCTCACTTGTGGTGCTGTTTTTCTGTGTGGCTCTTGCAATTTTCTGGGCCGTCACTAGGAAGGCATCATATTCATGGATTGGACAGGATGTCCTTATAAGTTTCTTGTAATAACTGGTGGTAGGCTACTTCTTGGTATTTGGGAGGGAATGCATTTAGTTTCTAATGCTTAACCTTTCAAATACTGGATCCCCATTTATGTTGAGTTCTGAAGTGGAAGTGGATGGACTTGCTAAATGCTGTGTAGACATTGGATAGGGTTTTTGTCGGGAATGGATGTTGCTCCTGTCTCCTCTTTCATTTTATCTTTTTTGGCCAACTATTGTCCAGGTTGGAAGTGGCAAGCAATTATCTTCCATAAAAAAGACATGGATGTGCAGTACCCATCAATCAATATATTTATTTTTGGAATTTCTACTGTGATTCGGAAATGATCCAATATTTCTCTGTGAATCTTAATCCATTCCATTTTTCTCAGATAGTATCTTTATCTATTATCTAAACCCATGCATTTATTGTATGTAATTCAAAGAGGAATGTGGATGTGAACCGTATCATACTCATTTAATTCCTCTCTACTTTTGGCATTCATGTTAATACATGACTACTGCTGCATTTTTGTAAGTATATAGTTCTCGCTTTAACAATAAGCTCTTCAACAATAGCCAAATTAGTTTCTTTGGTTTTTTTATTTTTTGATGCATCTCTTTCCAGTTTTATTAGGTTTTTGAAATAGATATTTTCACCTGTGCATAGCTCTGTCATACTGTAGACTTTCATTGAATTCATAACGGATTAGATAGGTTAATATGTAATGACCAGAAGATTTCTGTATTTGTTCTGAACATGTGTCTTCATCAATGTTTATAGGTTGCCGAGGTGACAGCAGTGGTGGAGAATCCATTCCAATGCTTTTGAGAGTCCCTAGTTTCTTTGACCCTTGGGTTGACAACATTCTATTCCTTGGTTTGCTTATTTCATTTGCTTTCAGATAATGATTCAGTGTAATTTAGCTGTTACCACTGAGCACATGGAAAAATTTGAAGTATCAAGATTTCCATTTTTCTAGAGATTATTAAGCCTTTTGGCAATGGGTATCATTTGAAAGCCCATTCTGTGTTGCTGAATGGTCAATACTTCTGGATTTGAGCTTTTGACACTCAATTAGGTGTTTGACTTTTCTGCATCTTTGTCAAACACTGGCATAATGCACTGATTATATTGAATGACTGATTTTACCTTTCTGTTTTACATCTATAATTGTTTGAGGGATAACTTTTCATTCTAACCTTCCCCAAAACATCTCTTGTTGTAGATATGACAAGGCAAGTAAAAAGGGTGTATCAAATGGACATTGTCTTTGGCTGATGATTGGCTATGCGTTTGGTGAGTGCTCTTGCAACATATACATCCTTCTTTTTTGTCTTATTTGGCATTTGCTTTACGAAGATTTATCTCCCCTGTGTCGCCCCTGCAAATATAAGACTGACATGAGGTTATAGTGCAAGGATGTGGCCATAAAATTTTAAGATCTCACTATTTTCCCACTCTAGATGGATTAGCCTATTAACAGTTGAGGATTGGTATAATTCCTCAAGCTCAAAAGACTTAAGAATGATGACGTAGTAAGGATTGAAGGACTGTTGTTGGAAACTATTAGCCTATTAAAGGCTAATGGTGCTTAAACACTAAAAGGGGAAGCTTATCATCAATGGCCAGGTACCTCTTCTTCCTAGTGAATGCTGTAACACGCAATGGGTTGGCAATACAAGTAATTTCACTGCACTGCCTCTCAAATGAAACCCTTCACCCAGCCAAAATCTCCACAACTTTGCTTGGCTTCTCAAATGGAAAGAAGTCAAGAGACCAAAGCTGGTTAGGAGCATATAATGGAGAGTAAGATGATCCTTTCTCTCATCACTAAATATTCACTAACACTTATGGACTATTTTTTTACTAGCTTATGCAATTTTCTACTGTTGAATCTTGCCAAAATTATTGACTAAGTGAAGAAAGTCTTTTTAGGAGGTACCTCTATGTTATGGGTTTTAAGTGTTACTTCTTTTGTTTGATAAAGCCCATATAGAGAGCATGTGTCAATTGTAGAAATGATGGAGTCCATGTAATCCATGCAGTAATTAGCAAGACCAAGTCTCTGGGAATTTTTGGCAAAACTTGGTCTCTAGGAGTTTGTTAGTAAGAATTAGTCTATAGAAGTTGTTAGCATAGTTTATTTTGTTGGATAAGGCTCTAAGAATGATATGGCTATCTTTTGCTGATTTGTTAAGAGAATTCTTGAAGTAGAGGAAAGTGTAATCCAAGGAAAAGGAAAAACTATTATTACGCTTGAAGCATTTGGAGGTTGGTTTCCTCAAAAGAAACTATTTGGAGGTTGGTTTCCTCAAAAGAAACTATTTGGAGGTTGGTTTCCTCAAAGAAACTATTTGTGTTTTTTTTTCTATGCTTACCATTCAAAATCGGTAAATAAAAAAATAAGAGAGAGGAACAAGAGTTAAAATTCTGAGTAAGTGAGAATATTTTGGGTAATTTCGATTTTATTTGTAGAATCACTTGATCTTTCAAGGCCTATAACACTCTGGTTGCTAGATTTTTTATTTTTTTTTCCAAAGAAGACCAGTTTCCTTTCTCCGTATGGGTCTGGTAAAAGAACTGACTAGTGATTTGTTGTCTTCCTTTTTTTCATTTTTTTCCCGCCTTCTTGGGAGAAAAGAACTTTGCCATTCTCTGCTGGTTTATTTGATCTCATATTTTGTGGCCAGCTCTTCAGTTGGTTAAAGAGGAGGAACTATAGCAGTTTTGCTCAAGCACAGAGCAGGGAAGGGCCATCTTAGGAAGCGGATCTCTTTACCATATTTTTAACTGCCGGTGATCAATTTCCATTGATGCAGTCAATATGTTTCAGTGGTTGCTTTATATTGAGGGTAGAGACGAGTCTGGGAACATCCTTAACGCTTAAGAGTAATGAAGAACCAAATTTGTTGACGACCCCTAGATCAAATGTATCATATTTTAGGACCTGCTCCAGGTGCTTGTGATGCATTATATGTAGGCCCACCCGTGGAGCTCCTAACTTCTGCAAAACACCTAGCCTACCGAATTCTTCACTACTACCTTTTGCCTACGGTGATCATTCTATATTGCTAGCCTACCCAATTCTCTGAGTAGGAAAGCCATTTATTGCCCTTGCTATTCCTTTTCTTTAATGGAAGCGCTGAGTGAGTAATTTGGTAGCTGTGAAGGGGGTAAATGTTGATAAAATTCTAGGTCGTGTTAGTACATTCAGAGGGCATAGTTTTTGTGTGTGCTCTTCAATCCATTGGTATAATTTAATTCTGGTTATTTAAATTAGACTAATCTGCAATTTGTTTGTTGAGATATGCTTTGTACAAATTTTCTGTGCCTTCAACTCACTGGAACTTCAAGCCTGGTAGTCATGTTAGAGGGTTGCTAAAAAACTGTTTGTTTAGGTGTTGGCAGAAACACCACAAAGGCTTGAGGCTTAGTAAGGTTGACTTGGCACTTCACATGTTGTAGGAAGAGTTTGAGTTGGTTTTATTTCTTATGAGCAGATACAAAACTGAAATTGAGGCAATAAGAGTTGATCTTCTTAAGCCCCTTTTGGTAACGTACTTGTTCTGGTATTAGTACTTTTATATGTTCTGAACTTATGACTATAGGATTGTCTTGGATTTGGTACTAGTTTCTAATAAGTAGCCACGTTAGTAGACATAACACCAGATGCTAGACATCATTCTGAGCTCGGCATTGAGAATGCTGTTGATCATTTCATATGGGAAATTGTGTTAATCATCCTTTGTTGTTTGTTTTTGGAAAGATTGAGTTGCAAGTTTGCTTTCTTCGATCAAGTGTTTTCGTACTGCTCATGGTCTCAAAGAATCTATTTATTAGTTCCTATCGGTCTTAAGCGTGAACCTTCTATCTCCTTTTCTGTAATGAATCCTCCAAGTAGATCATCGTAGGAGCGCAAGGGGTTTTGAAACCTTCCATTTATTAATGGTTCAAATCCAATGTTGACTCCTTTCTAGTGGAACGGATGTTCCGGACTAGCAGTACGGGCCGGTGGATTAAGCTATCAAGTACGAGGCCAACCTACTTAGTTTCCTTGTTGTTGGGTCATCCACTTCGGTGGTGCCCATGTTTGTTGGTTGCTATTTGCTATTATCTATTTCCGCTGCATTTGTGTATGAAAATTTAACTAACCTCTTAGATGGGAAAGTTGTACTTATCTATTTGTAGACTCAATGACTCTAATACTTAATAAAGATGCTTATTACGAATTGTTGCTTATGATTATATCTTTCAAGTCTCATGAGTTTTTCATGGGTCTAACCAAGTTGTCTCGTTGTGTTTTCTTAGGTAGTTAAATAGAGAGAGTGACCTTGAACAAGAGGCTGACTCAATTCATTACTGAGACTTGAGTGTTGCGCGGATTTCTCCAAGTTTGTGACACAGAGGCCTTTATAGACAACTGGAGTCCCTATAGACTGTTGTTTCAGAATACGTCAGCTACTTCTATTGTTGTCCTTGATTAGTGGAATTTAGTCAACAAGCGATGATAGAATCACTTGAAGGTTTAGAGGTTTGCTTTTCAAAGTTGGAGGAGGCACTAAAAACAAGGAGGAAGGAGATAGGAGATAGGAGAAAAGTTAGACAAAATTAATAGTAGAGTAGAAGAAATTAGCGGCAATGTTGGTGGACTTGGTGACAAATTTGATCAATTTCAATAAAATTTCTTCAATCAACTTCATAAGCTATTCACGAGAGTGCAAGCCAAAACCATGGAGAAGAGAAGGGAAAAAGGTAAGAAGAAGGTTGAAACTCTGAAGCAACCATTGGAAAAGGAAGTTAAGATGTGGAGGTCTTGCCAATAGACAATTTTGTAATGGGAGACAATGTTATAGTGAAAAAGCAACATTGTGGAGGAAGACAGCATTGTGGCAAATAGTATCATAGCATGATGAATCACTTATTCTAGTGTAGGAGGACTCAAAACAAGTCAAAGAGGTTGAAGCATTGATCTTTTTGTAGTTAAGTTCAAGGAAACATAACTACTAGAAGAAAGAATGGGTGATTTAATCTCTGTTTGGCTTTTTGATTTCTCCTATGAGATCAAACAATTGGATTTTGGCAAGAAGGAATCAAGTGGGTTTTCATATGCTTTTGTCTTCTCTTGCACTAGGGAGCAGCTCTTACTTTTTTCTAATATTTCAGTCTCCCTACCAAGCTTCACTCGTTGGGGGCAAACACTAGAAAATTTCTTGACATTTAATTTTAAAAAAAAAAAATAAGAAAAGAAAAGAAGAAGAAGAAGAACCTTTAATCTTAGTCAACACAGAATCTCCGATTAGTTGCAAGAAGTGATCTTCACATTCACCAAGACTTGCAAAAGGCGTTTGAAAACAGGAAACTGGTAGAAATACGAGCAAGATAGCATAGAAGAGAGACTGACGAATCCAGTAGGGAACCATTGCCGTCACTTTTGTACCTTGGGATGCAGAGAGGGGTCCACGAAGGACAACGAACAAAGCTGATGTAGTTGCATTAAAAATGAAATGAAGCAAGCATAATGTCTCCCAATATAAGAACCAACGATACCCACTCCCTCCCAGTGAGTCTACACACAGCTTGCCTGCTAAGTCACAAGCAACTCCTAACAATAAGCGCATGAAAGTAATTGGCAAGATGTGCTTTGTAGTTGCTGAGCGCTCGAGTAGCAGTAAAGCAATCATGACAGTCATTGAGACACCATACAGCATTCGACTCACAACAAGCGGCCTTACAACGCTTGTAATACTATGCGTAAAACACAGTTTTATGGTTTTTTAAGTGCTTGGCATGTTACGCATGAAACACACATTGTTATGGCTATTTCATGACGGTTGCTGTTGGAGTAAAAATGCACAGTATTAGCGTCTGTAAACACAGTTTTTTGTGATTTAGATGTGTTTTGCTGGATTCCAAAAGTACGAATCTTCTCAAAACTCATTTTTTATGCTTCTTTTTTTTTTTTTTTTTTTTTGTTATTTGAAGCTCAAAACGCAACTTCTTGTGCATTTCAAGAGTATGATATGCTACATACCAGCTTTACAACTTCTTTCCTTGCTTCACATACGAGTTGGAGCAGTAGACAGATTTGGCGGTGATTGACATTAACGTGCATTCCTCATTGTTGTGTTGCCAAATTTGTGGTTGCGACCATCTGGTTCACTTCTCAGCATTGTTTTTGTTGTCTTAATCTTGGGCAAATAATTGTTAGTTTTCTTGTAATGTTACATTTTTATTGTTAATTTCTTTTTTCTTCTATACCTTTAACAATATTTTTTTTAAAGTTTCCTGCTTTTAGTCCCTTTTCCTATTAGAAAGCTAAGGCCTTGTATTTCCTCACATCTAAAAATCTTACAATACCTTGATCAGTCATCATATTTGACTCTAAAGATGTGTTTTTGTAGTGCTTTTAATAGAGATCAAAATCATAAAAAAGGTTAGTGACAATTATAAATGTGTGATAGTTATGTAAATGCTTTTGTGTTTTTGCCTTATTAGATATTCATGAATCTATTATTATTTCACATTTTATTTGTAACAAGTTGGGTTTTCTTGATTTCATTTTTTAACTTACTCATAAATTGAGTTTTTGTATTTTTGTCATAAGGTATGTTGATTTCACTCTATCACTTGCTTGGCCAAAATTACAATATCACAACTCACATTGTTAATATTTTATTATAAAAAATAGTACTCAAGTCCAAAAGAACTCTTAAATAAAATGATTAAGTTATAACATAGGGAAGAAAATCAAATTATCACTATTTGGTGGCATAATGTGCTCAACAATTTTTTATAAGCTCTTTTAAGGAAAAATAAAATTATATTTTTTGTTGTAAATCTTTAACCATTTTGGAAAGTAATCTAGCACGATGTTAAAGGAGTTAACCAGCCGGGCTATAGGTTTAAGCCCTGCCCATTTTGTTTTAATCCAATAAATATATCTTAAGGGGGAAAAAAAAAACCTATCTATTAGGGTACCAAGAACTATCTTTCTAGTGTTTCTTTTTGTGTTTTTAATCTAAATGTTGTTAACATTGCATTGATTGGTCCATTGCCATTTTATCCTTATGTTAGAAGTTTTATAGATATATTTGTTTTGGTATCATCATCATTTTGGGCTAATGTCTCAAATATTTTCAAAGTTATATTGAGTTATTACTTCCTAAATGGTAACTTTGACACACTTAAGTCAACTATCTAATTTTTCCTTATAACAAGGCATTCTTGCATCTCATGGGATGACCAATGGAAATGGTAAATTGACTTTGTATTGCTCCTACAGTGACAATTTTGTCCACTTGTATAAATTGCCATTGTCAGTATACTTAACATTCCATAATTCTTTTTATTTGACAAGAAACGTAATCTTCATTTTGTTAATGGCTACTGATTTTATTTTTATTATTCTAGATTTGTTGATAGGGGCAAATTATTCTTAAAGCAAAAGGTTGGAGCAATGCAAATAAACCTAGACAGATAAAGACTTTTTTTTTTTCCAATGGGAAACATACTGGGTTGACAATAATTTGGAAATGATTACTCAACTTGAAGGCATCACAACAGGAATAGCATATGAGACATTACAAGCATCGATGTACATACCTATAATTATTGTAGTAATTTTTTTTCTTGTACGTTTTTTACTTTGTAAAAGCTGGATGTCAACTATATCATTGGATGTTTGAATGAAGGTAGTATTTTGAATAATGTTCATATGAATGATCAGTATACCGATCAATGTATCCACAGAAATTAATTTGTATAACTGTCTTATGAGGATTTTATTACTTCCATTGAGATAGATTTTACGAGTTCCAAAATATATTGTAAATGTGGAACACTCTTTACTTTCTATACCATACAACCTCAAGTAATACCATCTGCCACTGATTTGTTATTTGAAATTCTCGCCGAAGAGACAATCAAAGGAAATAAGCCACTACCACATTTGAACCATCCCCCGAATCACAGTAATTCAAACATCCTACAATCTCAGGATCTTCGAAGAAGGCATTTCCTGTCTCTTCTAATATGGTAGACAAGTTGGAAAGGGAATTTTGATATGCATCTATGAAGATAATATATCTAAGAAACATTTGATTTCTCCAACAAAATGATCAATAAAAGCAAGAGGAAAGCCTTCTGAATCGGCCCTACAATTAACGAGACTCCCAATCCTTCAATTTCTTGCTTCCTTTAGGTTTGGCTATAGGCGCATTCATTCCAGCCATTTTTGCGTTGTACTTGGCTCGAAGAGGATCATTATATGTCCACCTGCATAACAAAAAAAATTTGAGACTAGGATCAAGATGGGTATGTGTATCACCCTAGAATAGGTTAATTAGTGATCCATATAACAAGTATCAAGAAGCAGGACAGGTATGCAAATACGTGTACAGACTAATCGTACTACACAGTTCATGTTGCCACAACAGGTCGTGGAAGAACGAAATGCAAAACCCTAGGTCTAACTCCAAACCTTCCACATTAGGTCGCATAAGTTAATGTGCAAGTCCTTTGTTCATGCACATAAATTAAGATGGATATTTTTAATGGAGGACAACCAGAAGGATGGCAAGGATCAGTAGTATGGCCACATAATATAGGTAGAATATTACTAATTTCCACCTGTAAGTGTGCAGTCCCGCACTTATGTTTAGCAACCCTCCACCACACATAACAACATCTTGGTTCTATAGAAAGGTCTATTCAGAAGTTCCTTCACTAACTGAAATATTTTGACTTCAGTGATATTTGCCTACTTGGTTTCCTACTTTATATCCTAACATCCTTCTATCATTAATAATCTAAAAACAAATGTAAACTTGATCTTCCACTGATATTCAAATTCATGGCTTTTTTTCCTTTGTTGCTTGTAAAATTCATTCCTACAACTTTCACTTTTTGAGGTGCCACACGACAAGGAGGCGTGCTGAGGTTATACCCCCATGGTTAGGTCGAAAACCCCATCAGAGCACCCACCTTCGTTGACCAACTTAAAAGGACACTGGAGCTGTGATATTAATGATGTCATTTTTCACAAGTAGAAAATCTCTAGTCTTTTAATCATGCAATGATAATGATGTTCTTCTTTTCTTTCTTTCTTTTTTTTTTTTATCAACTTTACCATAAGAAAAAAAGTTTCACTGCCAACGAGCAGAAAGGACGCCCAAACTACCGAAGCAGTAAATTCTTAATTTTTGCCCAGGAAAAAATTGTTGTTACTGTTATGTAACATGGAACATGAAGAATGGTTAGGCTAGGGTGTCCAAGGAAGAGTTTTGTGCATGAAAAACCTAGGAGATTAGAAGTGGGTTGTAAGTCTAGTTGGCAGCTACAGTTAAGAGTTCTCAAGGATTCAAGCAGCCTATCACATAACATCACAGGCAATACCATATGCACAGGATTGGCATTTTATGTATAAAACATTAAAGTGCTTGTTTAGGAAAGTCATCTTGGCCTAATTAAAGAAAAATTCAGTTAGTGAACCCGTATCATCAAGTATCCTTCAAAACCCATTCAAGATTTCCCAAGCAACAATAAGCATCAATGAAAATTCAGCTCAACAACCTTTGTCGTTAAAGAGACCCAAGTTTCCAGTAAATATACCCATATCGAAGGCAAGCTCTTCTCAACTATGTTACCATGAAAACCTAACAGAAACTTTAGGTGGTTTTGAACCCAGAAGAAAGAAAAGAGTAGTTCAGTTTTTAATTTTAAATTTCGAAAAATTAACACAGGAAAAAAATCTCTAAAAAGTGAACTTCTCTCACAATTTTTGGTTAATGGATATCATGTTCCAGCACAGCTCCAAGAAAAATGATGGATGAAAGGTCAGTCAGCCTTCATAGCTTTTGTATGCAGTCTTCATGCTAATCAATGACTAAAATTCCATCACCTTTAGTATTTTACATCTTGCTGAAGCAAACTTGACTTTTTAACTTTTATACACATATCTATTATTTCTTCTGTGTTTTATTCTTATTGTCTAATTTTAGTTCAACGTACTTATAGTTACTTACTAGACGTCACATTTGGTCTCTAAATTGTTTGCAATAATATATCATGATACTGTCAAAGGAGAAGAATTCTTGTCTTGAGGAGGTTGTGCTAGTCGGTCATGGTCGGTCATGGTCGGTCATGGCTTTTCATTTTCCAGAAAAGCTCCCAGTGTTTTGTTAAAAAAAAAAATCTTTTTCTTTCTGGCAACAGTGGTGTGACAACTGGGTAGTGAGAAGTGAAGGAAGAGGGGATCTGGATTTCAAGAGATGATAAAGGATGCTAATTCTAATCCTTCCTTTTACTTTTCATTTTTCCCTCCACAAGTTGGTTGGAACTTGAACCAGTGTCCTTTGAGGTTGCAAGTGGCAGGGTAAAAGTGCCTAGATGGAGTGCAGGAGAACCAGTTGGCCAACGGTGCATCATGGTGGAGTAACAGTCATGATGGCAGACTTAAGCAGAATTCAAAACAATTCAAGACACAGTAAGATATTGAAACAAGAACACAGTTGTCGTTGCTTAATCTCAATGTAATAAGTTTCACAAAAAAGAACCACAGAACTTTTATCTTAGATCAATCACAGTGGATGTGAATACAACTTCTGTACAACCATATCAGTGTTTTCTAAATCTATGTTCATGAACTTCAACTCTGACTCAGTGCTTTAGATTCTGAGGTCTTTTATTTTTTGTCTCTTGCTGCGGGGGTCAATAGGTACTAGTTCCCAACTTAGAAAAGGAAGGTGAATTCAGGAAACCTCAGAGACCTATATTAAAAAGGCAATGCATGGGCAACAGTGCTTTTGAGCTGCAGATGGAAATGATATTTTCTTCCAGTATCATTGTTCTCAAAACCACAAACAATAACACCCCAACAACCCCCCCCCCCCCCCCCCCCACCAACAAACCAAACACAAAAAAAAAACCCAAAAACTCAGAAAAAGAAAAAGAAAAAAAGACACTCCCAAAAAGGAAAATGGGTTTATACTGTCATGGAGAAGGGGAAAGCCATTTAAACAGCAGATGACATAAACAATACTTTAAGAGGAATCCGATGGGAAAGAGAAACACACCAAAAGCCATTGGAAATAAAAAATAAGAGGAAATCTAACTGCTCTAAAAAGACAACAGTAGCCAGATTTTCCATTTAAAAACTTTAATTAATCTAAGCCTCATGCTAAAATAAGTTAATCCTTGCCTACCATCTTACAGTTCAACAGTCCATGTATTGTGTTTTAAGTTTATGAATGATATAATTCAATGGCGCAGCTAATCTGGAATTTTCTACGTCAAAAGGAACTCTTTTTCAACTCCATCATTTTATCCAAATCACTCAGATGTAACAGATTATTGCATTTTGAAGGTCTAAAAAACAATTTCTTCACCATGTGGAAAAAAGTATAACGTAGAGCAGCAGATTGACATCAAAGTGAACGTATATGTAATATGACATTAAAATCAAAAAGGGAATAAACAGGTGATAACTATAGAGAAGAGAACGTACGGATTGTTCCAGTCAGTTGTGTCCTCATTGACAAGATGTGTCCATTTTGTCCTTCCACTCCGGCCAAAGTGCTTCACCTGCATAACCTTGGGCAATATTGTTTTGTCCATCTTATCCTCTCCTGTTGGGGCAGAGAAATCACGAGCATAGATACCATCCGATCCAGCCGATGCAGCATAATCATCAGGATTTGACTGGAAGAACGCACCCTTGTGGTAATATTTCTGCATGAACCTCCATTTCTGCTTTGATGGTGGAGCAGGTTTTGGATTCTTCCTCTCCCATTCCCTTCTCTCTTCCTCTGTCATGTTTCTGACCCTTTCAATCTCTTCCTTCTCCTTCAACATAGCCTCGCGACTCTCCCTATCCCTCTTAATCCTAGCAATCTCCCTTGCTTTCCAAGCTTCATACTCCTCTGCCTCATTAACTTCATCATCGGTATCCACATCAGCAATATTTGCCTCCATTTCCAAATTCTTTTGAATCTCTTCATCCTTTCGTATCTCTTCAACCACAATTTGCTTTGTCTCTATTTTTCTTTCCTCTAGTCTCTTCTTCTTAGATTCCTCAAGGGCTTTTTCCTCAGCCTCAAGACGCTCACGCTCAGCAATGGTGTCCCTTTCAGACTTGGGAACAAAAACAGGCTTAACCATGGCAACACCCATATGTTCTTCCTCCGAGTCAGTCTCATACTCAGACTCCTCTTCCTCCTCCTCTTCCACCTCCTCCTCCTCTTCTTCTGGAAAAGCAGCCTCTTCTTGCTCCCTCTGAAGCATCTTCTCCCTAATTCTTCTTCTCCTTTCCTCCAAAGCATCTTCATCCTCCTCCTCCAAATCTAACCCTTCCTGCCTTCTAGCTTCCTCCTCAATTGTTGATACAATTTCCGCTTGTCGGATGCGCCGATGATCAGCTCTCACTTCCTCACGATTATCTATCCGACTCTCTGCCAAACGACGCAGCCTAGCATCATCCTTCTTAACAATATGTGAATCTTCCTGACTGGGGAATGCTTGTTCCAGGGCAGCTGCCCTATCCAAATGGATGTCACCTTCTTCTTGGGCATCATCTGCCCATTCAGGAGCTCTACCAGGCCAATACCTTTTAACTTTTGTCTGCCCAATTTTCCCCCTAAGCTTATCCCTAATTGCAATTATAGTATCACTAACACCTGCCGTGACCGACATTGTCAATTGCAATATAAGCCCGGAGAAGGCTAAAAATTGATGGCAAACTCTTCCCTCTTCAGAATCCTAATTTATCGAAGTTCTACCACTGGCAGGTCCTTGATCCCCTGGAACCAACAATACAACAGAAGAATTTAGTACAAGTATTGGAGACTATTATATGCAAAAAAATGCCAATTACAAGTCACAGGTATCCACCGTTGCTCATATATCATTAGGAAAATGAATCCACAAAATAGAATATCGTAATACAAGCAGAAAGGAAAAAAAACAACCACGCCTCGTTGATGAAACATATCAACAGAAAACATAAAGATGACAGCAATCTTCTCGAACCTATAAAGACTCTCAAGAATAAACACCCTTTCACCCATACTGTCAAGACACGAAGGAGATCAAGAAACATAAGCATAAGGATTAAGTCAAAATCGGGTTTCTGCAATTTAGATCCGGAACCAAAAGCTGCGACTCCATTATACTTCCAAATTTCCAATAATTACTATTACTATTACTATTACTATTACTATTACTATTCATAGAAAACACCATGCTGAACAAGGAAGCTAAATGAAGCACAAAAGGGGCCTAGTGTGATCATAACAAGCTATGAGGTAAATTAATTTTACCCAGTAAATAGGGGAAGATTTAAAGTTCCAATAAGGAGGTGAAGCAATGAAGCCCTAAACGACGATGACAGCAAGAAACCCTAAAACTAAAAGGTTAAGAATCAAAGAAGATAATGGAGAGGGAAGTCACAAACGATTAGCACCCAGAAAGCATTCAAATTCACTTACCTTACTATAATCTACGGTGTTGAGAGACGAAACAGAAGCTCTCCGGGGCGCGAAACAGAAAGGGAGACGGAGAGAGAGTCGGGTTGGAAATGTGCGGGCGAAGGTGGATATCGGGTTATCCAAAACCAGTTTATCTTTCACATGCTCTAGAGGCGGTCGTTTTTTGTTGTTACGACCATAATCGTTGTCGTTTTAATAAAATTTTTTGTTTTTATTTTTAATAATTTTTAACCTTTAAACTTGATATGGTAGTAACAATAGTTCAAAAGTTCTCTTCCTATTAAAATTTAATTTATTATTGCAATTGAAATAGTTACTGAGGAGCCTTGATGGTTAAAACATTTCTTTGCCCACATTTTAGCCACTTGGTATTGGTATTGGTATTGGTATTGGTATTGGTATTGGTATTGGTATTGGTATTGATTACAAGGCCAAACCGTTTTTAAATAGTATATCCAATTATCACTATCAAATCATCCAAAGCCCTTAAAACAACTGGTTTATATAGAAATCCCACCATAAAATCCCTAGAATGTACCAATCTAAGAGAGAGATACGCCCATCTTCACTTCAAAGAGATCAAGATTTACCATTTTATCTTACCTCCCGTAGGAGAAAAGGCCTTGTTATAGGTGCTCGAACAGACTCCAAATTTCTTAATACAGAGATGCCCATATGGCAACGTTGGAAACCACTTTAAATTTGAGAATAGTTGGCTTCGTAGTTTATCCAAATTGTTGGAAACCGCTTTAAATTTGACAACATTTGTGCCCAGAACATGTATAGAATTCTGTCCAAAGTGCACATTACTGGAGCTTCGCAGGTCGCCAATACCATCAAGTAAGTAACATATCAAGAGGCATCGTTTTAGAGAAAGCAAGGATTAGCCAAACGTTTCAATGATAAAGAACTTGTAAATGCTCATGAACTTCGCCACAAATGCTGTAAAACCGATGGAAAAGATAGAACACCAATAAGAAAGGACTTGGTTTTAAAATATATTTGTCTTATCCTTGCTGCAGATAAGGACTTGTAAATGTACTTGCAGCTATCTGTAACTCTAGAATGCAGAGGAATTATAGAACAACTAATGGACCATTCAAGCCAAGTCCCAAACTATTGAAATACGAGAACGTGATTAGACCATGATGCTAACTAATGACAGTATTGTTTCTTTTCCAGCCAATTCAGATCAGCAAAAGCACTTTTTCCAGCATTCTCTTTTTTTTTTTCTTTTTTTCTTTTTAAATATATAATGCCTCTCATCTTTGCTATGTCTACAACACTGTTTCAGGATTCCTACCTACCTCCTACCTAAAACTATTCAATGGACATGGACCAGCTTTCCAGCTACCGTGCAATTTCACTGTTTTCAGAGGACAACCCATTTACACTTCGGCAACTAACATATGCCATGCAACGAGTTGGCATATTACGCATGAAATACACATTGTCATGGCTATTTCATGAAGGTTGCTGCTCGGAATAAAAACGCATAACTTTAGTGTGTGTAAACGCACATTTTTTGTGATTTTGTAATGATCTACATGCTAATTTCCAAACGTGTAAAATCATGCATTTTGTGATGGATTATTTGTTGAGCACAAAACACAATTTATGTGTTTTGCTGGATTCAAAAAGGTACGAATCTTATGTGTTTTTAACAGTCGCGAAACTCGTCCTTTATGCATTTTATTGAAGCTCAAAACGCATCATACTTGTGCATTCCAAGAATGTGAGATCCTACCTGCCAACTTTGCAGCATCTTGCCTTGCTTCACATACGGATTAGAGCAGTAGACAGATTTGACCGTGATTAACATTAACGTGCATTCTTCATTGTTGTATTGCCAAATTAGGCTGTGACCATCTAGTTCACTTCTCGGCACTGTTTTTGTTGTCTTGATCTGGAGCAAATGATTGTTAGTTTTCTTGTAATGTTACATTTTTACTGTTAATTTCTTTAACTTTCCTACCCTTGGTGCCCTTTTCCAATTGGAAAGCTGAAGCCTTATATTTTCTCACAATTAAAAGTCTTATATTCCTTGATCAGTCTTCATATTTGACTATAAAATTGTATTTTGCAGTGATTTTAATGGAGATCAAAACCATTGAGCAGGTTAGTGGCAACTATTAATGTGTGATGGATATGTAAATATTTTTGTGTTCTTGCTTTAGTGTAGTAGTAGTAGTAGTAGTAGTTATGAACCTACTATTGTTCACATTCTGTTTATCAAAAGTTGGGTTTTTATCACTTACTCATAAATTAAGTTATTATATTCTGTTTATCAAAAGTTGGGTTTTCTTGATTTTATTTTATCACTTACTCATAAATTAAGTTATTATATTTTGGCCTTTAGATATATTGATTTCATTCTATCACTTGCTTGGCCAAAACTACAAACACATAATTTTTTTTTTCTGATAACTTAAAATTCTCACAAAACTTTGCTTAACAACTTAAATTAAAAAATATTGACTTGTCCTAGTTTATTAATATTTTATTATAAGCAAAAGTAATACTAGAATCCAAAAAAATTATCAAATAAAAAGATTATGTCATAACATATGGAAGAAAATTAAATTATCAGTGTTTGGTTATATAATGAAGTCAACAATTTTTTATAAGCTTTTCTAAGGAAAAATGAAATTCCATTTTTAGTTATAAAATCTTTAACTATGTTCATTCATAGTTATAATATTTTTTCTTCTTTTAACCATTTTAGAAAGTAGTCCACTATGTTAAAAGAGTAAAAGAAAAAGAAATGTTTAAAAGAGTTAGCGGCAGCCCGGTCCATTTTGTTTTATTTCAATAAATTATATCTTTTTGGAAAGATGAAAAATAAAATAAAAAGAAAAAAGAAAAAAGAAAAAAACACACCGCCTATTCGTTTATAATAAAAAGACACTGTACCTCTCCGACGGTCATTCGCTCTTTCCCTCTCTCTCTTTTTCCCTCTGCTTTCTCCCTCTCTTCGTCTCTGCTGCGATCGGCTTCGTCTGCGCTCGCCCGTACTCACTGCGACAGGTTAGCTATGGAACTCCAGTTCTTTCTAGGATTTTATCTGGTTAGGGTTTTAAATAAGGCCTTAGCTTGTCTTTCGATCTTTTCTATCTGCCACAACCTTGGCGAGTCGCCCAATTTCTTTAGGATTTCGAGCAACTCCGACATTCATTATCGTCAGCCATTAACAGATCACTCAATAACTTCTGGGCTTCTTTCTGTGTTCGAGCTTCCGATATTTCCTAGGTTTAGTGGGTTGATCGGAGTTTAGGGAAAGGAACTCAGGGTGGGCGAATAGCTATTGAATTAAGGTTTTCCTTTTTTGGGGTTTTCTAGATATATAAGGTTACTCGACCTGATACAAATTTGGGAATTCTCTTCACGATCGGAGCCCGGGAGTTTTTTTTTATCTATTGTTGGATTCGGCAAAAGGATTCTGTGAGGAATTCGGGAAGTAAACCCTAGGTCCGGAAGTGGACCAGCTATTGAATTTAGGCTTTTCTTCAAAAGTTTGCCAGTGTTGATGGGTTTTTCAGTTTGATTGGATATCGGAAATTGGGGAATTGTTCGGATGACTCAATATATCAAGCTGATGAAATGGAACGGAAAGCCTTGCGAATCTATGGACTTTAGTTTGGTCTCTTCAACACTATCCCTAGGGTTTGCGATATTTGCTGAATGCGGCTGTAGGGTTTTAAATGATCTGAAGGCTGCTGACTAGTTTGAATCTTCTGCCAAGGACATGTGGAAATCACCTTCTTCATTCTTTATTGTAAGGACTTTATTGAAATTGGGGCTGGTGATTCTTTTGGATCTTTGGACATGGAAGGCAGATATTTGATTTGGTTTGAAGGGCCTCTATGTGGATCATTCTGTTCTTTACTCTATTTCATCCTATTTTTGTTTAATAGATGGCTGCCCAGACTGCAAGAAGGTCAGCGGTTTTTCATCGCCTGGGAAGAGAAGCTGCAACAGTTTCGCCCAATAAAACTGTTTGCATCTTCTGGCTTAACGGCAAATGCAACAGGAACCCATGTAGGTTCCTTCACTGTGAAATGCCAGTAACATGTGCAAAAAGGCAGTCCCACACTGAGTTGTCGGGTCCAGAAAAAAAGAAGGCCACTTACATTCGTTTGAAGAATAAGCTGGTTCTGGAAAAGTTCAGCATTATGGAAAAGCCACATGAAGATCTTGGTTCTCAAGACTACGAGAAGAAAACTTTGAAGAAGATTTTACCTGAGAATATTGAGGAGAGAGGATTGAACAATTTAGAGGATGGTCTTAAGAAGTGTGAAGATATTACTGAAGGCTCCCCACAAAATGTTGATCAATCCTGCGGCAATAAGGGTCAGTTTCAGAATTCTGTCCCTCCTGTGGAAGAGTTAACCTTGGCATGCCTCCAAGGGCACACGAAGGGAGCAGTGGAAAAGTCCAGCGTTATGGAAAAGCCACATGAAGATGTTAGTTCTCAAGACTGTGAGAAGAAAACTTTGAAGAAGATTTTACCTGAGAATATTGAACAGAGGGGATTGAACACTTTAGAGAATGGTCTTAAGAAGTGTGAAGATAATACCAAAGGCTCCCCACAAAATGTTGATCAATCCTCCAGCAATAATGGCCAGTTTCAGAATTCTGTCCCTCGTGTGGAGGAGTTAAGGACCTTGACATGCCTACAAGGACACACGAAGGTAGCAGTGTGTTGATTTTGCGTCTTACTTTGCATTGTCCTTTATTTTTTATTTGGCATTTATTGTTATTATTATCCTTTTTCTTCTTCTGGTTGTTGCATTCAAAGATGAAGAATTTAGTGTATGAGAACAAGTTTTCTAAATATATAATCTGTATTCTTTGTTTGATTCTGTGATATGTAGTTGTTCTGGTAGTCACCTTGGTTTTGTTCACGACAAAAAAATGGAAGGTTATTTGCTAGTATTGCCAATTGACTTGTTGATATGTAACTTTTCATCGTAGTTGAGTGCAAAACTAAGAAAGATTGCTTGAAATGGCCATAATTTCGGTTTTGGCTGCAGTTAATATGATGGTGCAACTCCTAATTTGATTTTTTTTTCTCCTCCATCTGTGTGAAACAGTGTGATAGGCAACAAAACAAACATCATTATGGATATAAGTGGGTCATTATGTGTTAAAAAAAGAAAAATTTGGAGCAAAATAACAAAATATATTGTAAATCTTGTGATAAAAATCAAATATTGGGATTTCTAATCTATTTATTGAAGCAAAATCATTAGTATTTTGAAGACGCCTATTAATACCTAATTCTCATATGTGTGCAAGATGATACTAGCTGTTTTTTTTTTTTTTAATTGAAATCTTGAAAATGCTTATTCATTACTCTTTTGAAAACAGGCTGTCATGGGGATAGCACTTCCTGAAAGAAACAACAAGCTTTACTCAGGCTCTAGTGATGGAACTATTCGGATTTGGGACTGTGATACAGCACAGTGTGTTCACGTTGTTGATCTTGGTAGTGAAATTGGATGTGTTACAAGTGAAGCTGGTTGGGTGTTTATTGGCATGCGGAATGTTGTTAAGGTAAGCTTCAAGCCCAGTATGTCTTGCTTTCTTCTTGTTTTTATTTTTGGGTCATTGTTGCCATTAAGATTTTGCATAACGGTTTAACATGTGATCTCAACTTGCACTTTGATGATATGGCAGGCGTGGAACACTGTTTCTGGTGCTGCATATGATTTGGATGGATTTACTGGCCTCATCCATACCATGGCAACGACTGATGATATGCTTTTTGCTGGAGGCCAGGTAATTAGCGTCTTTACACTTTGAATTTCTTAGAATTTGAATAAAAAATGTCATATCACTGGATTTTATTTTAGTATCTTTGGACTGATTGACCTCTTTTAAGTTGCTTGTGAGACAACATTAATGTTGCTCTCATGATAACCCTTGAGACTTAATTAGACTTTGAAGGTTCAATCTCTTAGATGTGTTATTTCTAATGCTTTAATGCATTCAGGCAAATCTTGTAATTTTGCAGAACTTTCATGCTTGTAGTGTTACATCCGTAATAAAGTTTTTTGTGAATTACAGGATGGTATTATCTTGGCATGGAAGTGCAGTAATGAGACAAATTTCCCATTGCAACCAGTTTCATCTCTTCAAGGACATGCATGTGATGTGGTATCTTTAGCCGTTGGATGGGGCTGGTTGTATTCAGGCTCCAAGGACCATTCAATAAGGGTAAGTTTGTTGATTAAAATGAAGACTTGCACTTTCATCTTTTTGTTTTCACTTGTAGTAATTTGATGAGACACAAGCAGTTATGTTAAAATAATAATTTGGTGTTCCGTTAATTTCTTTTCTCTTCTAACAGCCACAAATTCAGTTTCTTGTAATTGGTCTAAATACTATAAGCATAATAGTTGGATTGAGTCATGATTAAGTGTTTAGCATGAAGGTATTTTGTGAATTTCTTTTCCTTTTTGATAGCTAAAAATTGAGTTACTTTTAGTTGGTTTGGATGCTCAAGCTAAATGTTGGAGTGACTTTTGATTAGGTGTTTTGGGTGCTGTTCTTTTGTATTAGCTAATTTTTTGTATGTTTAATGATTGCTTTTTTCCTTCTTTGCAATGTAGGAGGTGTTTATACACTATTTCCCTTTTCAGAGGGCAATTATGTTGTTTTGTTGCTTATGTGTACTTGAGTAATCACGTTTATCATAATTTTATTCACTTATTAATTGAGTTTCACTTTATAAATGTTTATAAAGTATTTGAAATAAGGTTGTTATGTAATCTTGATATGATTGTATCATTCTTCTTATTTTTCATATTTCTTGTTTCAGGTTTGGGACCACAAAACTTTGGAGTGTCTTATGACATTGGATGGTCATGCTAATACTGTGACGTCTCTTATATGTTGGGATCAGTACTTATTTTCTGGTTCTTTGGATTGCACAATCAAGGTCTGGGCTCTAAACGAAGAGGATTTGGAAGTAATCTATACACACAATGAAGAACATGTAAGTCATTAGTCACCACATTCATAAAAGTTGATTGCTGAGAAATTTGTTGTTTCTCCCCTTTTTTCTTTTGCTTGGAGTTTTCTATAGTAGTTGGAAGTATTTTAGACCAGTTTATGCCATATCAATCCTTTTACACAGTAGATAAAGTAGTAAATAGTTGAGTAAATGCTAACCTATACTTGGTGTTATCTTGTTCATAATAATAAAACAAGGAACTATCTTTCTAGTTTTTCCTTGTGTTTTTAATATGAATGCCGTTAACATTGCATTGTTTGGCCCATTGTCATTTTATTCTTAGAAGTTTTATAGATATATTTGCTTGGGTATTGTCATGCATTTGGGCTAATGTCTTGAATATTGTCAAAGTTATGTTAAGTTATTACTTCTTGAATGGTAACTTTGACATGCTTAAGTTGACTATTTAATTTTTCTTGTAACAGGGCATTCTCTCATTTCGTGGGATGAGCGATGGGAATGGTAAACCCATTTTGTATTGCTCCTGCAGTGACAATTCTGTCCACTTATATGAATTGCCATCGTAAGTATACTTTAGCCTTCCATAAATCTTTCTATTTGACAAAAAAGTAATCTTTTTTTTTTTTGTTAATGGCTACTAATATTTATTTTTTATTTTTTAGATTTGCTGATAGGGGCAGATTATTGTCCAAGCAAAAAGTTGGAGCAATGCGAGTAGGTCCAGATGGAGAAGGACTTTTTTTCACGGGAGATCAAACTGGATTGATAACAGTTTGGAAATGGTTACCCAAATTGAAGGCATCACACCAAGAATAACAAATGAGACAATACAAACTTAGATGTACATACTTGTCATTGCTGTAGTAATTTATTTTCGCCCATCTTTTGCTTTGTAAAAGTTGGATGTCAACTATATCATTGAATGATTGAATGCTTTTTTCTGAATAATGTTCATGTGAATGATAAACCAGCAGGGACATTCACTCCTATAATTTTTAGTTTTAGAGGTGCCACACGACCAGAAGGCGTGCTGAGTTTATATCCCAAGGTTAGGTCCAAAACCCAGTCGGAACACCCAACTTCATTGACCAACTTAAAAACACGCTGGACCTATGATATTAATGATGTCTTCTTTAGCTTTTCACTTTTCACAAGTAGACAATCTATTGTCTTTTAATCATGCCTTGTTATAGGTGCTCGAAAAGCTTCGTTAGACTCCAAATTTCTTAATACAGAGATTCCTATATGGCAACGTTGGAAATCACTTCAAATTTGAGAATGGTTAGCTTCATAGTTTATCCAAATTTTTGGAAGCCACCTTAAATTTGACAACATTTTCGCAGGTTGCCAATACCAATTGCTACTGTCGACAATCAAATTGCCTATCAAAAGGTATCTTTTTAGAGAGCAGGATTCCTGATGTCTTTTGTCACTTTCTCATTTTCTCTTCCACCATTCCAACAACCTAAAACATTAAGGAAGCTGATCCTCCTAGAGAGACATATCCCTAGAACAATTCTCTCATTTTGGGACTACTAATCTCGTTCAAAGTTCAAGAGACACTTTACATCCAAATTAAATTGCGTTTCTGATTTTAATGTAAAGGTTGACTATGGAATTGGAGCTACAGTACAAATAAAAGTAAATGAATGTAAATGTCAAAAAGCAAATCAGAAGTAAGGCATGGTATAATAATCTTAAGGTGGGAATTTTTTTTTTTCTTTCTATCTGAATACAACAATTTCACGAGTCCTCAATAATTGTGCCGTGAAACCATTCTTTGTATTCAAGTACGGGAAGCTTTAACATACAAAGATGTCGAGAAAAACATCTAACCATAACATGCCCTGATAAGATGAACAGAACCTCGTAGTGCATAAACCATTTCCATTATGGCCAGCTGAGTTTTCGATTGCTATGAGCACACTGGTCTTTAGCCAAACGTTGCAATGAGAAAAGACTTGTAAATGCTCATGAATTTGGCCACAAATGCTGTAAAACAGATCGAAAGACAGAACACCAGTGAATTGGTTTAAAAATATGTCTTCTCCTTGCTGCAGATGGTGTACTCGCATCTGTAGCTCTAGAATCAGAGGAATTAACTAATAGACCATTCAAGCTAAGTCCCAAACTATTGAAATAAGGGAACGTGATAGACCGTGATGCTAACTAATGACAGAATGAGTGTTGATTCCTACTAAATATGCGAAGATCATAATCCATTAGGATTCTAAAATCTGCATTACTGGTACCAGATCTAAATATTATAAAACTGAAGCAAGATAATGATTCAAGTGAGCAAAAACAACTATTGATAGGAGTTCCACTCTGAAGAAAAGAAGGTATGCAACTAATGCAGTAGCTTTCAGGTCATGCAGGACAAGTTAGCATAAGCAAATAAAGAACACATGGACGGGGTAATATTGGATGAAAAATTTGGTATAGCAGCTGATAAGTGAAGTAAAATAAAAGAGATCCTCCTCTCTAAACCATTTGATACAATGCTAATAAGTTTCGCTATTTCACGGATTTCACAAAGAAAGTTTGCGAAACCTATGTACATACTTGTACCTTAATTTGTATCCTTGGGTAAGGTGTTAAGATGAATGTTAATGTATCATAGGTTAAAACGGCTTTGAACTTATCGTTTCTGTAGTATTATGGATTGCAAGCTGGGCATTAGAATTAGAGGGGAAATTAAATGAATGCCTCATACTGGAAACACCTTTTACAAGTATGACAACTAAAAAAGTGCCATTAATTTCAATTATGCCCAAATACTGAGGGTGCACGTTGTGCTTTTTTCTTCCTCTCTCTCTAAAACCACCTCCCTGTATGTACCATGTCTGCCTATTGTTTCTTTTCCAGCCTATTCAGATCAGCAAAAAGCACTTTTTCCGGCATTCTCGTATCCTTTTATATAATGCCTTTCATATTTGTTATGTCTACAACACTGTTTCAGGAGTCCTATCTCCTATCTAAAACTATTCAATCGACATGGACCAGCTTTCCAGCTGTCATGCAATTTCACTATTTTCAGAAGACAACCCATTTACACTTGGAAAAGAAAAATGCTCCGCAAGTAACAGATACCCATGCAACAAGTTTAGGAACATTAAACAAGACTTTGAGCACTAATTTTCAGAATAGAAAATGAAAATTCTAAAGCCATTATTAGCATACAGCATATAAAGTGAGAAAAAGCTGAGGAAAAAAATGGAAAAAGCAACAAAGCATTGCCTATCCTTGGTCCACAAGCAAGGTAAAGTACCTTCAATGTGAAATATCGCTTTTTGTCCGAGGCGCATCCTATGCTCCTGCAGATAAATAAAAATTAATCGCTGGTTGAGATCAGATTGATTGTAGGTTTATTTAATAATTTTGCAACTTGGTACAAATTGGGGGAGCCTTTTTCACTCACACGATGCAAAAGGAACAAACATGAACAGTATAACCTGAAATGGAAAGATGTTAACTTACGTAATATGCAGCCCAATGGCAAACCTCATGTTTCAGTTCTGCATCCAATTTCTTTAATAATTCAAACAGCAGCCTCTGAGCCAGCCAGTGAGGAAAATTTAGTAAGAATTTGACAGAAATTGGAAGATAAAAGGCCTAATTAACTATATAAAAGGGGGCTGTCCTTACCTTCAAGATAATCTCTGGAGGAATACAATTAACAAGTAGCTCATACAATTTACCTCGAACCTGAAACAACCTAAAGCATATGGAGATAGGCTCAATCAAACAGTTTGGAGCAAGGTATCGTCAAGGAAATGCAGGTGATTGAGAAAACTACTGATAGATTAACTGGTTCAGAATGCGAAGAATGAAACCACCATTACTATCTGTTGGTGAATTCTAAATAGTGTTGTGACATTGATTAGCATCATGACACCATGTAAATTAAATGATAAATTTCCTAAAAGAATAACTAGATGGGATGTGTCAAATGCTTCCATGACAACACATGATCATTTCTATACTCTTCATGCAGCCACTTAGCTCTGTCAAAGTGGATAGGGTTACCATAGAACAAGAACAATATGACAATTTCAGGTGATATTAACTCTTTATATTTTTTATGAAATGAGAAATTTGCTTATTATGTACAGAAAGAAAAAACAATTTTTTTTGTGTGAAAATTTAGCTTAGAAACAACAGCAACTTATTTCTGCTCTCACTTTGTGTGTGTGTGCGCATGCGTGTGTGCATATGCATGTAGAGTTCGGTTATCTTTTTCTTTAGAGATCTTAAGGTAATTCCTAGCTAGCCCTGAGAGTTGATAATTAAGTTAAAATTACTTTCCCTGAAAGAAACGTAAGATCTTGGTCACGATTAGTTAAGGGGTTCTGTAAACTTTCTCAAAGTGCCCTAATTTCCAATAGAGCTTACCCAGGATCTAACATGTGGTCGTTTCACCTCTGTAGTTGGCAAAAGAGGTATCAGCCCCTTATATTTTCTCTTGGTTTCAACATTCAAGATTAAGATTTCATTGGTTTGGAGCAGAAAGCATAGGAGAAAGAAAGATAAGAACAAGACAGCAGTATGCCCATCAAATACGCTAAGCCAAATACAATTATAGTGGGCGCCCAACATTTAAGTGAGCCCCAATCTTGACGGACTTTTTCCAAAACCTAATATCAAATCCACGAATTTAGGCCTTGATGGTGATTCCCAAGAAGTAATAAATAAGAAAGAGAATAGAAAGGATTGGGCAAAGCACGCATCAAAGTATTACAATTATGAAAACAGATTCAAAATGTGGTTAGGAGTAATTTGCACAATTATTACACTGAATATGATGCAGTTTGGCTGCACATGACATGTATACAAAACTCACCATTTAAACAAATAAAGAATAAACCATCTCCATGTGAACCATAAAGTTGACAGAATGCAATTTACTCTTTAATAGCACCAGGAAAACATACTCCACAATCAGCACTAGATTAAATACAGTGACTTCAAAACGAATTTAGGGACCATTATTTTGGGGATAGTATCAAAAGAACACAGGTTAGTGACGATGATGGGGATACTAACAAGAACAATGATAGGTATCACAAATTTTTTTCAATAAGATGCAAAACAGTCAAACCTTTTAGGACTCTGCTCCTTCATTATGTCAGATGCTATTTCAGCGATATACTCCTCCCAATCCATTGGAGAAATTACTTGTTTGCTAGTAAAGGGATACCTGTATCAAATTACATCATACAAGAAGAATATAACTGTCAGAAACTAAGTGGTGCCATATTTTTAAACTCTTCATTTGAGAACACAGTAATTTACAGTGCTCCTGATCAAGAGTGGTAACAAGCTTAACTGTTGGACACGGCAAGTCTCAAATGACAGTATGGCTCTCCGTAAACTACGATTTGATTTTTCTGCTATACGAGCAGCAAAGCCAGATGGAAGTTGCAGTCCTTCCTTGTTCCCAATGGATTCCAATACGTTAACAATCTGGGAAAAAATAAAGGTCATTTAATATTGTTAGATGAGGCAAAATAATGGTATTATTTTTTGTCATAATTTAACAATCCCCCCCCCCCCCCCCCCCCCCCCCCAACCCACCAAAAAATCAATATATATACTATATATATATCTATCAAAGGGTGATATCCATATGGGAAAAACAGACCTGACCATGGCCTTTTTCATCACATAACATGTTCATAAAGTAATTTCCTACAAATTTAATCCCAGAATATCCAACTTTTGTTAATTCTAGCAGAACCATACTTGATCATTGAAGATATATCAGACTACCATGAGATAGTCGTTGTTCAATCTGTAGAAACCAAAGACAGTTTGTTTGAGTAAAAACTAAATGGCAGGACACCATGCAACCACAAATATTTGCCATTGCTATTTCCCTTTCAGCCTCAATAGGATGTCAATTGAAGGACATGTAGCTGAAATATATATATATATATATATATATTTTGTTTTCTGTCAAGAGTTGAGAACTAAACATGCATAAGGTAACAATATTTTAGGCACAAAGGAACAGCTTCTAAGAGGATATAACAGAAAAGCGAGCATGAAGAACTAGCAAGCAATCAGTCTCAGCTATTAGTAGCTATTCATATTATGGTCATGTCTAAACAACAAACGAACACTGAAATAGCTTAAATTCCCCAGTGTCCTGAAATTCTTAAGTACAGACATAGGAGAAAGGTGCTGGTTCCCCTTAAGTTCTGCTACAACATATTGTTCTTTATATGTAATAACTATGTTAAATAGACAGAGTTTAGTGAGCTTCAGAACTTTGAAAATATGATTATCCATTCAAAGAGTAGCAGCCAAACATTCTTTGATGGCAACTACCACGGGAGAGCCATTATCAACCTCCGAGCCAAAAGAGATTTTTCCAAAAAATTTCCTCAACCTGATTCTACAAAATCAGATGAGGAATGTCTTTGCTATCAAAATTTTCACAACTATATTACTACTGCAATACTAATTCAGTTCAAATTCATAGGACTGATTCAGAAAAATTATTGCTTTGAGAAATATTACGGGAAATAAGAATCTTTGCCAACCTCTTCTTCTGCTGGTGCATTTATTCGCACAATCAAGCAGCGGGATCGGATTGCTTCAGTGACCTTCGAAGAACTGTTGCAGCACAGTATGAGCCTACAATAAGCACTATATTTCTCCATAGTTCTTCGGAGAGAATGCTGCGCTTCTCTTGAAAGCTTGTCTACCTCATTGAGCACCAGTACTGCAACACACAATAGAAGGTATCATCAATGGATGGAAGTTACAGTGTCATGAGACTAGAACCAGCACATCTTAACACTACTATCAATCTAACCAAGGTAGTTTGTTGCAGGGCCATTCAACAAAAATCAAGGGGAAAAGGAAGTGTGAAGGACGAGAGCAATAGAAAGCTTCCCTCCTAGCAATAGCCCCAGAAAATTTGAAAAAAAAAAAAATTGTTTACTAAAGGTAACCATAAGGTGAAGAAGCATTTTATAAAATTAAGAGAATAAACAGGCAATAGTTCGTTTTCTTCTTCTTCTTCTTCTTTTTGTCTTATCTTTTTATGTTCCTGAGATGACCATTGGTATACCTGTGTAGTTGGGGTACACTCTCCTTTTAGCCTTTTCACTTCATCTTATAACTTTCTTCTGAAGAAAAGAAAAGAATTAAGAGAATCTACAAAATCATTGCCTATCATGAAAATTTTGAGGTGATTTCTATGGCTTTCCTAACAAAATTATTTATTCATAAAAGAATGTTACGAATCGCAAAAGAAAACTGACGGCATCCAAATTTAGATAGGCCTAGACAAACAAGTAGGATTCATAGACACAATTAATAAATGTTTTCTTAAGAATATCAGCCAAGGTTAAGCCAAGTTAACAATATATATCAGTGTGATTATTACTTTCTGAAAGTGATTCAAAAAATTAAAAATACTCGGCAAGAGAAACCATGATCAAACAAATTAGTTTCCTCTTTTCCAAATACTTTTTATGCAATTGGAGGTAGCTTGGCAGCACGAGGGAGGATTTTCACACGAGTGATCAGGGTTTGAGCCTCCCCCTCCCCCCACTAAAATTCCCAAAAATCCTCGCCTTCCTGTCTCCCTAAACAAAAAAAAAAAAGAAAAGGATGCCCATCTAGCTGTGAAACAATCAGAAGATTCCACAGAAGAAATAAACGTTTATGCTTCTGGAGGCCCGTGTTCTGGACCCTTTGGTACTGCTTATAAGGTCTAATCAATTAATGAAAGTTAAAATGCAGCGTGTATCCTTTCTCTTAAGGCCAACAAGTTCAAGGATTTTAACCTTGAAAGGAGTGAATCCAAAGGAATTTCTTAAGATGACAACAATAACTCTTAGGTTTGAAGGACAGCTGTATTTATCATTAATTGGCATATGAAGAAATGAAGTAAAAAAATAAAAATAAAACATGAAAAGAACCTTCAGAACTAACCTTTAAATCCTTTTCTTCCTTTTGTATCAATAGGTCTATTTTTAGCTATTTCTTTAATTATTTCTTGAACAACATATCTGTCCTGAAACCCTGCATCACTGGGACTCAATTCCACATGGTTGGTGCTCGACAATGTGGTAAGCTCTATATCAAGGGTTCTACTTCCAGCCTGAAACCAAAATATTGAAAAATACTGGAAAATCAATATTAAAGGAATGAAAATTTTCATGTTTCAGCATGTCCTACCGCTGTGTATAATTTTTAAATAATTTCATCAAATTCAGATAAAAAACAAGGAAGGAAAAGCTTACATCGACTTTCCATGTCTTATTCTCCACCTTCACCTGCGACCAAACGAAGAGGAATTTTAACAATGCACCATAATTTACCAAGTTAACCAAAGATAGCCCTCGGATTGGATAACTGCTAAAACCAAGAAAGATCAAACAACACATTAATCTATCAAATTTACCCTTGAGGCCGCTTTAATTATCATGGGAAAGTATACTCGTGTAAGCATTATTTTTCTGTTCGAATAAGAGGGTCGATTAGTTGAGAAATTATACTGTACTAGTTTCTCCACACAATTTCAAAGGGAAAAAAGGGTTGTTTCTAAACTTTTTCCGTTTTCATGTATAAGAATAACCAAAAGAAAAAAAAAAAGTCCAATATTTTTCTGTTCCTTATTTCCCCAATAACCAAACGAAATTGAAGAAGATAAAATAACAAAGAGAAATAAAGTGACCTTGTCAGCGCTAGGCCCAAACATCTGACGAATGAGGGCCATGATGAGGGTTTTCTTGCCGGAACCCGGAGGACCATAGAAGAGCAGATGTGGGCAGTCCTGCTCCGTAACCTGCGTGTGAGGAAAAGCAATTGCGAGAAACAGATAAGAACACCAAAATCCCAGGAACTGTAATTTCTGGAGCACGAAGAAGAAAAGAAAAATGAATTAGGGTACCAGTTTCTTGAGGTTTTGGGCGATGTCTTGGTGGACGATGACCTGGTCTAAGGTTTTGGGTCTGTACTTGTCGACCCACAACATCTCTGCGTTGAAAGCTTCAGCTCCTTCAACACTGTGTAGTGATAGTTAGAGAGGGAGGGAGAGGGAGACGAAGAGGGCAAAAGTGGCGGGAAAGGAGTGAGAAGGGCTTGGAGCGTGCAAGTTAGGGCTGTTCACACGTGGGTTCTTATCAACAGAGAACCATGGTGGAGGAACCGAAGCAGGCTGGCTGAGATTAAATCAGTGCAGTGTCGCCAAACTCACTTTTATTTTGAAAAGGCAAGCAAGATTATATCAATAAAATAAAAATACATGGAAGAAGACAGATGTGAATTTCAATAGGAAAAGGTAAATGAGACTGTCAGATTATAAAATAAGATGGTTATTCTCTTAATAAAGGCAATGAATTTCACTAATATCAAAGAAGAGGTGAATTTGACTAGGAAAAATGTTACAAATTTTTCTATATTGAGAATGAAAATAAGATGATTTAGTCACAAGTAAAGAAGCTACTTCCCTATATATTAAAATTAGCTTTTGGATGGAACCAGGCCGTGACAACAAGCCTTTGTACACTTTTTGCCAAAGTTTATGGTAACCATGCTCTGATTTAACAAATAAACTTACTACAAGTAAAGAGTTTCTTGTACATGTTTAAAGAGATTGCCATTAGACCTTCTATAATATTCTCCTTCACAATATCGAAGGCAATATTGTAAACTCAATATGACACTCCCTATTGCCAAAGTTGTCAAAACGTGCTCGTCCTGCATCATTCACATACTCTTGTTGGTGCCCATAATCTCTATTTGCATATTTGCATCTTTTAGAACTCAGATTTCTCAAGTTTGATATCTCCATTTCTTAGCATCATCACTAACACTCAAATCCAAATTTAACGTTTGACATCAATTGTATCAAAACAACGAAGCACGAAAAAGATTCCTTTTTCTAGGACTACAGCTTTAAGCTCATAGGCCTAATGATAAATTGACCCTTGTTCTTAAGCCTCATGTGGGCGTTGTGGGAAATTTCTTTCTCTAGCATTTTTACCATAGATATACTCTCTTAATCTCCTGCCAACACCCGCCCGACGCACGACTCTACTGATTGCTTCAGTCTCTGGAGTGAACTTTACCGAGACCTTTTGAAAAGCAATGCAAGTTCAAGACTTTGCAACACAAAGTGAGACTGGCAACGTCTGATCATAAAATAAACATCGTTGAAAAAGAAAGGTTGGAGTTGCCTCGCTCTTGGAAAGATACAACCAAACATAAAGAGAAACTGCATAGAAAAAAGCACTACTGTATCCTCTCCCCTTTATGCCTCAAAGGCATCGTTGTAGAAGCAGTGGCGAAGCACCATAACTTAAAAGCATTCTACGCATACACTTTACCCAATATCAAAAATGGGAAGTTCCGATTTACTCAATCTGCTTCAATAACTCTGCCTCTGAAAATGAGATGACGAGAATCAGGACTGAGAACGTTCCGTCCGCCATGAGTACTATTTTGACGATTAGAAGAGTACTTCACGATTTATTCTCCGTGCAGGAAATATGTTGTTCTGAACTCTCCTGTCAAAGACAATCAGCCATGAGTTGCCCATCGGCCATTATTTGAAAATTTGGATATATAAAATCAGCCATGATTTGGTCATCTACCGTTAAAAGAAAACAAGCATATAGATATATATATAGACAGGCACTAGGCAATTGTGTTACACATGCCCAAAAAGACTGCTAACTTACATGCCATTGAAATCTTAACAAGCAAAAAATGACCACAAAATCTTATGGTCATGGACAATCAAAATCAATTAGCACCGAACCAGCAACAAGAATAAGAACATGAAGTACTAATTTCTTCTCATACTAAAATAAAAGAAAAGAAAAGAAAAGAAAAGACATGGAAACAAAAGAGGAAAATGAAGAAGCTTTAATGAGTTTGAGCAAGCTTTAGAAGTCAAAAGCCATCAGACATTAACATTATGGTTTGGAAGCTTTGATATTTAATCTGATCAAGTAGATTAGGTGTATGCTGTTTATGGAATGGCACAGAAAACCAAACATTAGCTATCAATGTATCATCACCATCACTCGAGCCTTGACCCAAAAAGAGATCGACAATGGACATGTGAACAACTAGAACTTCATTATCAAAATGGAACCAATAAATGAGTTTGTCAACTCCTTGTTGAATTGAGCAAACCAGATCAGTGATTAACAAGAAGCTATTTGAGGCCAAAAATAACATCTAGCTGGTCTTGAACCTTTAATAGATTTCTATGCCAGTGATTATAGAAGTAGCCAGTTCATACCATTGTTGCAGCTCGGAGGGCCTTGCACTGTCACACCATGGCAATAGTGCTAAACAAACACCTTGTAACACCAGGAAAGACAATAACCACTTGCTACCCAATTTTAGCCTCCCCATTTACTAAACTAGTTCCATCCTTGTTGGAGACACTACTAACTACTTTTCCACTGCTCTTCTTTGAAGTGTCTTTGTTAGTATCAGACCTCTGTCTGGTGCCGCTAACCAATCTCCTGACAAACCTCTTTTGTGGCATTTGAGCGTCCTCTGATGCGGTACTTTTAGGAGAACTTGAAAGTTTACCGGAGGTAGTTTTTTCCTTGGGCTGTTCAATATTCTTTTCAGGCAAACCATCCTTTGTTTGCTGCTTTGCATTAGGATTCTGAGGATCTGCATCAGGAAGTAATGCTCTGCGGCTAAGGCGAAGTTGTCCCTTATCATTTACCTGCAACACGCATTATGATTATCAAGTTTCTAATAGGGAGTCGAAATAAAAGCAACTTAATCAAGAGAAAGATAGGAGATCAAGGATCATCTTATCACGGATTTAAGGAACCCAAACACCTCCATCAAGCAGAAAAAAGTTGATAAAAAAATATTCAACAGTTGGTAACTGCTAACTAACAATCTGACATTTCATCATCATCAGTATCAGCACATAATTCAGTTCTTCCATACAATATTTTAATGTTTAACATGATAAACTTTGTCATACAATTTCAGAGCAATCATTTGAAATTTTTATGCGAAACCTTTTAATCAACTTTCTGAGTTTGTTTACCCGGTCAAGAAATAAGTTTCCAAAACATAAATGTTGGGAAGTTAATGGTAGAAATGAACGAGATTTTGAGAACACTACGCAAAAATGCCGTGTGATCGAGAAGGAAAAGCAACATGAGGTTCATTCTAAGACAGCTTATAAAATTCAGATCCATATATGGAGAAAAACATCAGTATCTGTGCACATAAACTATCTTGTCACGCTACTTGCTACATCCCAAACTTCAAAAGGTGAAAGTTGGTCTCTTTAAATTACACAGTACTTCTTATTATCTTATAATCTTATCTATTAACATGCTTTACTGATAAGGACGAAAATACCACATGCGATTTATTTGACAGAAATTGCCCACTGCACTTCCACATCAAACAAGAAATTACCAAAGAGAAAAAGGTAAACAAAAATAAAAAGCCTACAACCATGGCTGGTCAATCTCCCAAGATACTTGCCATGCAAAGGAGAAAGACAGCCATAACCATGGAAAATCCAGCTCCATGGCAAGTGGCCCCATTGCGGCAGCAATGGCAATGGCCACAAGGGGGAGGGGAGGAGGGAAAGAGAGAACGCCGGGCAGGGGGGGGGGGGGGTGTGTGTGTGTGTGTGCGCTGTTTGTTTTGGGGTTTGTGGGCTTGTGGGATGAGTATCTACTGAAGTATATTACATACCTCAACAAGCTTAACATCAACACGGTCTCCAACTTTAAAAGCCTGTAACAGCAAAGGAAATATACATATATAGATAAGTGCCTCTGTGACATCTATTTATGAGTTGAACAAATAACTGTGTAGGTGCTTACATCTTCAGCCTTCGCCAGCCGATTTGGACTCAATTCACTAATATGGCATAGTCCCTGCAAGAAATTTGGAAGTTGAGATTTTTTTTAAAGATATATGCTTCTGATGCCTATTCCTCCTATATAACATAAATGTTAAATGAGTACTGCAGATGGTACAAAAAATATGGTATAGCAAAAAGAAGAAAGATTTGTTGATTGAAGAAAAAAAGATAAAACATCTGTTCGGCGTTGTCATTTAAACATTGAACAATTAAAATTACTCTAGCATCGCTTGAAAACTTTCTGAGACTTGAGAGAAAGAACTAACTAAGCAGGATATAACTACAGAACGGAAATCCAAAATTATTGTATATGTCATTTATATGAAAAAAGGGTTCAAATTTATTAGCATGAAACCTTTCCAAAAAGCTACTGGGGACTCAGAAATTATAAATTTACTATCTATGTTTTCTCACATTCAAATATGAATTCTGTCAACCTTTCATCTAAAAAATACTAATGTTGATACACGGATAATTAATCACGTCATCTCTGATAAGAGTCTACCCCATATACATAACACTACCTCAGATTTTACAAGAAAAACATTACTTGCCATAAAGTCTATTGAGAATTTAAGAAGAAAAAAGAAGGCCAACTCCTCTCCCATGGTTAAATATTTTCCATGACGGTTAGAGATCATAAAGGGAAAGTTATTCATGGATGTTACAATTCTGCAAACCCTGTATGAAGGTTGCACCAATTCTAAGTACCAAGGCTTATGCCTTTGCGAAGGTCATAAAGGCACAATATCCATGAAGGGTCATTGAGCCTTCGTGATACATTGTTGAAGGTTGCATCTCTAAGATGAGTCGTGCAGATTTATGATCACCTAAAGTGGGTCAACGTGCCCTCAACTCTTTGGTGGTACAGACTCAGTAAGGGTTATGGAAGTCAAACCTCTGCGTGGGGTATTAAAGGCATTATGATTAGCCTCGCCTAAAGAGGATTGTAGGTCTAGACAAATTTCGTAACTCATTTGCAAAGGCATGACCACCATGAATGGGCTGGAGGCACCTTGCTGACTCAATGTTAAAGGGGAAAGTGGAGCCCTATATGTGGAGCAACCCACTTGTAGAGGCATGATCTCTGAGTGGGTCAGAAAGGATCCCAACCTCTGATGGAGGTGCTTCTGCAATCCCTTAGAAAAGCATAACCTTCATAAAAGTCGCGGAGCCTCCACCATCCACTCACAAAAGTCATGACACTGTAAAATGGGTCATTCGACTAGTGGAGTTCTACAAAGCCTCAGAATGGTGATTCATGGTGCCTTAACACCTCTAATACATGCTTGACTTCCAGAGGAAACGTCACAGGGCCTCCATGTTCCATCCCATGCAGAGACATGATGCCTTAGAGACCTCCACTCCTCATATGAAAGGAGAAGTGAATATATAAGCAAACATGGGTCTCCAAGACTGGCCCTATAGAAAGAGCCCGTTTACTAATTCCTTTTTTTACACTGTTTGAAATAAATATAAAAGCACAATTCATTATTCTACTTCATATCTTCATACTTCCAAATACGAGATGCTATATTATGTACATGACATATATCCTATAGGTGATTACAGGTTATTCGTCCACTTGTCAAAATGAATATTATTTTCTAAAGGGAAACTAATGAAGCTAGTAACTTTGTCAATATGCAAACCTAGGAAATAAATTTGTTACTTGTAAAAAACTCAGGTCATGTTTTGTCAAACTGCAAACAAGAAGTTAAAATGAATTAAGCCCATAAACCAAACAATTAGACTAGTCAGCACTAAGATATGTATGAAGATTAACTCAGAGAAAGGTTTTTGCTTTAAACAATTTGGGATGAAACACATACCTCTCGTCCAGGTACTATCTCGACAAAAACTCCGTAAGGAGCTATTGACTTAATTTCACGATTCCTAAAATGAGGAAAGAAGTCAAGCATCTCTCAATTCATAATTAAAGTCTAGAAAATTAGGCAAAGTATTAACTATATAAAGAATAAAATCAACCAGAAAAAAAGAAGAAGATACCTATAGACATCGCCAACAGCTGGAACCATTGTCAGATTGCTGATAATGGCTTTCGACTTCTCTAAACTTGACAAATCCCTGGCAGTAATTTTCACCTGCGAAAGCCATAGGTGTGAGACATTGTAGAAGTTTGGGGAATGAAATAAAAAGAAGGTCCTCATCTTATCTTACTACTCCATCATCTTCAGTGTCAATTGCCTCTACCCCAGTTTCTTCAATTATACTCTTCACCTTCTTCCCGCCAGAACCAATGATAGCATTTATCTTCTCAGGTTTGACCTATAAACAACAACAAAATGCCAAGGCATAAATTATAAGTTGCAGGTTATCCCAATATATAGCAAGCTCTATGGGTAGCAAACAAACCTTCATAATGTGAATTAATGGAGCATACTTGGAAAGACTTTTCCCGGGAGGAGGTGAGCATTTCAACATTTCAGCTGAATTGTCAAACATGGAGGGAAAAAGAAAATAGAATTAATTTCACATAGGAAATGGGAGGACAATGTAGACTTAATCTCTTAATCATAACTTTAGCAAATATATGGCTCTGTAGACCCTAGGGAAGTGGAAGAAATAGGATTATACAGATCGGATTGATAACTAGAAAACAAGACCATCCAAAGAAGAAAATATATTGACGAGATAGAAATGGAAAAGAAATAAACAAAACAAGACCATGACAGTTGCCACAAGACAATCATGACTAATCCTTTTTGTGTTCTATCATTGATGAGAGTTGTCACAATTAAAGATATATAAAAAGTTCTGTCAATTATCTACCCATTATTTTGATCAAGGAAGACTGCTGTAGTAAGCAATCAAAGGTTTGTCTTGAATAAATGTGAAAATAAGAGACATTCCCACAATGGCAACTTTGCAAACTCTATTAAAATGTTATCTTTCATCAAACATGTATTTGAGTTGTTTACATATACATGTAGCAACGACAATGAAACCCCAAAACTCACTGAATGTAAGACAAAATTACCTTCAATTTATATTCAAACAAACTAGGACTTCAAATCAACAGTTCTATTTGATTGAAATTGAATTTTCTAGTAATTAGTAAAATATTCGGGTTTGCTGTTCTAAACAAACTTTAGTTTGATTGATGCTTTTTACAAATACACAGATTGAATATCCTGTTCTTAACCTTCAGAGCTTTGATGGAATTTCTTGCTATATTAACTTTCAGAGCTTGTCCTAGAACTTGCATACAGCTTTCTTCATGAAATTCTCCTCACATGAGGGGGAAAAAAAGAAAAAAAGAGAAAAAAAAACATGGCATGTACTTTTACCATCTGCCGTGAGCCAAGCATGATGATAATAATAAGTGATTGCTAACCAACAAATTAAAGAAAACATATGATGCTCAAGAAATTTTGCGTAGTATTGTATGAGCAGTTTTTCATCTTTCCTTTCTAACTAGGGCACCAGAAGGATAGCCTACAACTAAAGAGAAGCTTAACTTCTGCTGAAAGTGTATAATCCTGTATCTCCATGCAGATGAGATTAGGCTTCCACACTATTAATATGTTAAAGAGCCATTTGGAAAGAAATTGAACTAATCATACCATGTAAATAACAAGAATAATTCCAGATGATCAAAAAAATATTTTCATTAATCTAGTGACGCATATTAGCAAGCATACCAAGAATATGCTTTCGGCCATCACTTGCTTGGAGCAGTGCCTTTCTCATAATAGGTATGGTAACTCCTCCCACCTACCATGAAAGAAGGTCAGCGATTACTAGATTTAATGATCAAACTCACTAATTTACAGAAGAACAGAGATGGATTGAATGATTTTTTTGTTTTCCTTTTCTTTTTTATGTTCTCGATTTACATGGACTATCCTGGAAAGGAATTGGACAGCTAGACCCAGAAGAGCTTGCTGTATTCACAGATAAATGGCAGTTACTTTAACCAAACAGCAAAAAGAGGGAAACTAGAAAAATGAAGATAATATCTCACTTTTATGTCCATCTGAAATGCAGTTATTCCTTCCTCATTTCCAGCAACCTGCAACCACCAATTTGTTTACCTTTGCTTGTTATTTTCTTGTTGACATGACATCATTTCAGTACTTCACATAGAATATACACATTTTCATATCTCATTGAAAACTACTGAAGAACAATCAAATTAAAAAGTAAAACTTGTATTCTTGAATATATGACCTTAAAATCCATATCTCCAGAAGCATCTTCAGATCCGGTAATGTCAGATAGAATAAGCGGGGTCCCATCTCCCCCAAACTCCTTTGTGTCCAGGACCATACCCATTGCTATCCCAGCAACAGAGCACCTAACTGGAACCCCAGCATCTTGTAATGCCAAGCAACCTCCACAAACAGATGCCATGCTATTACATAATTAAACTCATTGTAAGTCTAGATAACATGATGAAGGGCTCAATATATGGTTGTCCGAAGAAAGAAGACAGTGTATTCTAAATAAATATTCATGACATAAGTTGAAAAATGCTTAGTTTAGGAAAATACTGAAATCACATTTTTTAGTTTTTACTGATCAACTCAGAAACCATCCACCTTGAGGAGCCATTGCTTTCAGTGATGGTACTTTCAACACGTATGGTGTAAGGAAATTCATCTTCAGAAGGCAGGATTCGCTCAAGAGATCTCTCAGCAAGCATACCATGACCAATTTCTCTTCTACTAGGTGCTCCAATTCGCCCAACTTCTCCAACACACGAAGGTGGAAATGAGTACTGAAATAGTATGCAACTTCTTAACATTCAGTTGGGTTGTAAATGTTGCCAGGGCTAAAATATAAAGTTTGCAAATCCAAGATGTAAAATCAGAAATAGCAACAGTGCTGGCATGTCAAGAAGCTCCATATGAATACGATAGTGATGATAATAAAGAAACAAGAAAAAATAAAAATTAAAGAATAGAAAAACAATCAAACTATCAGGATTCACTCATGAAGTAAAACATGCAAGCACCAGAGTGACAGCTCTGTATGTCAGCAGCTTTGGTTCTTCTAAGTCCACTTGTCAGAACAGCAAGTAAACTAGAGATCCAAGGAGCTTCTTTTGCAAACAGAAAGGTACAAAGGAAGACGAATAGCTTAATAAGTTGACATCAGCTGTACGCTTTTCTCATGTTATTAGTTCTCTTCCTATACAAGAACTGACTCGTTTCATCTGAATTATGCACTGAATTTCTTACCTCATGACTTGCCATTTTCAAACTTAACAGTACACTAAAAAGGCAACTGGTTTATGATCTTCCGATATACTACCAAACAACTTCACCATTTAAATGTATAGCTTGCAATCAACATTAAAATAAAAGATTTAAACATCCCTTGAAAATTAAAACAGGAAAAAAGAAAATCCTAAGGCCATAAATTTCTCAAACATAAGCTATGTAAGAGAATAGAAATTGCAAAGTTACAGGAGACATTAACTGACAATTTTGAAAACTGTTTTCAATCTGTTTTAGATCTAACAGAACATTGAGAAGTGTTTGGATAGCATCCATATTCAAAAACTTTATGCATGATATCCACTTAGAAAAGGTTGTTTGCACTAAGTATACAACAACAGTTTATTTTTTCAGATGTAGAGGCTGAGTTTCTTCTTGATTAAAGTCAATTAAAAATTACAAAAGTTTAAGAAAAGATGGTCACCAGCTTGCCATGCAGTCACTTCCACTCTTTCTTTCAGGAAGTAACAAATTTTGTGTTCACACATGTGAAAAAATAAGCATATAGGTTACCAAAATCTTTCTATTAAAAAAAAGAAAAAAGGAGTTTTTCCAAAAGTATTTGCAGCTCTTTGGCAAATGTTCTACTTTAATTTTCTTTGAGTGTCTGTTTTTTTTTCCCCAAAAGAAACCTTTTTCTTAAATATTTATTGAACAAAGTGCTTTTTATTTTTCAAAAAACAGGAGATTTTTTGAGAAGTTCAACAAACATAGTCACAATATTCTAAGCAAATCAAGAAGCATTTCAGGTCAAATAGATAATAAGAAAATTTAGTTCCATGATAAAAGGCCACAAAATCAAGAAAAAGGTTGCAGGTAGTAGATAGACTTGAAGCACGTCATAACTTAGAAAAACTGTTAGTCTATGTTGCCTAAAGGAGAGGTTATTCACAAGTTAATAAATAATACTAAGATAAATGAAGAGACCTGGAGATAAAACCTCTTCACGTCATCCGCACCCTCGAGGTTGTCTACTCTTTGTGCCATCTGTTTATCACCAAGTGTAACCACTGCCAAAGACTGTAAACACCAAAGGAAAGTAAATAAAAAACACAGTTATAGAAACGAAATAAAGAACATTGATAACACTTAATATGCACGTATAACTGCATTGATGATTATTTCTACATCTTATCACCAGAAAGAGAACATACAAGTCAACTAACAGAATAATGCCCATTGGTTCCACAAGTAACATAGACAAAATTATGAACAAAAGGGTCATCAAGGAAATCACTTCTAGTAGGAGGAGATCTTTCGGGGTTTCAAGTGAGTAGGAATGCAAGGGATTCGCTCAGGCTATAAAAGAGGTAGGCAGGCAATTGGGCTCGAGGTGGGCTCAGGGGCATTTTAATTGGGTGATGATTGAAGGAAAGAGAGAACTAGTAGAAGAAGCACCATCATCTGTCAGTTGCAGCTCTAATTGTTGGTTCCATGCCTGCCATTCTTTAGCTATCATGCAATGCCCTTCCATATTTAAAAGCTATCATGCAAGACATGAAAGCGCTATTCTGACCCTCAAAAATAAGAAAGAGCTATTACAGGGAAATTCTGGTGATCAGAAGTGAAACAAAATAGAACTAAGCCTATGGATTAGCTTTTTCATTATAGACCTACTTTGCCAACAAACTTCTATTTATAGACTAAAAAAACAGTTCCATGAACACATGCAGAAGAACAAACATGAGTAAGCACCTTCAAGGGAATGTGGTCAAAACAAAAACTTTACACTTTATCAAACCTGAGTTTCCCCTCGGGTGAATAGAGCACTTCCATGTGCTCTTGGAAGTAATCCACACCTTGAATTAATCGGACGTATTTCATCAGGTGTTCGTCCATCGCTTCTTCTTCCACCCTACAAAGTGCACCCAAAAAGAGATTCAAACATGACTTGCCTGGCATCAATGACACTCAGTTGACAAAGGGATTCTAATTGTCTGACACTGCCCTAACCCCAAATGTGGGGCTTGAGGGATCCCAGTTTCATATCTTCTTCAGATTGAGAAAAATCAACTCATCTAAGAATAATTCCATTTTTCCCATTAAAGCTTCAGCCTGATTTCGCTGGGTATTTTCAACCTTGTTGTACCTTACACTTTCTATTCAGAAACTCCAGCCCTATAACCATGAATTATACTTTAGCTCTCACAGAAATTGTATCTGTTCCAACCCAATTCAGCTATAGACATTCTGCACTTTCACTTTTGAAACTGTAATTTTTCACCCAAAAATAAAAAAGAAAAAGAAAAGGCCAACAACCTTAAAGGAAAAACAATACTAGTCAATTATCAGTAGATCTATATGCCAAGCGACTGAAGGTCTCCGTGGCTAACCATTGAAGAGAGCAGACAACTTTTTCTCTTTCCTTTTCTTTTTCTTTTTAGAATTTCTTAACATAAAGATATAATTGCAATATAGCTTCAAGTGAGAACGCACTAAGAGAATAGAATGTCTAAAGTTGAGGAAAGGTGTTCAGAAAGGTGAATAGTTTATCTTAATAAGTGCATTTATCACGCTAAAGTTCTTGAAAGTCATTTACATCAAAGTTATTACAATAATTTATTATTCTTAAATGGTGCTCTGCGAGTTTTTGTAATTTCTTGCCCCTTGGACTCCGATAAGTTAACTACACCAAGTCCTTTTGACTGTAATAGCAATTACGTCTGTGTTGTAGTTGAGGCAAAATCAAAAAAGTAATTACTAAAACAGTCTTAACTGCTTGGAATTACTAAGAATATCATTCTTACCTCCACAATGCGCTTTCGCAAAAATTTTGATGTAATGTCTTTAAAAACCAGCTTCACATCTACTTCGGAAAAAAGCTGGAAAAGGACAACGACTGTCATCCATTGAATCAAGTGCTATTTATAATTTAACAAGATAAACAAGGAAGACAGAAGAGGACTAATTCATTTGGCAATTAGAATAAAAAATATCAAAGACCCCAGAAAATCACAAAAATACATACAATTTGGAAAATGAACTGAAAATATCCGTTCTGTAATCCATAAAAGTTTCAATAACTGCAAGAGATATCAAGATAAATGCAAGAGCCATATCAACTCAAAAGATTTTAAGCCAGTTGTATATGCAGCAGCTAGCTCAAGCAACACAGATTATACCTGGTGCTTAAATACTAACTAAAGTCAACATTTTCAATTACCTCCATAAACACTACAGTCAACACCAACTCAGATTGGTATCAACGTTTCTATCTACATAATATAACTAACCAAAAGCATAAAAAAAGGGGTACACCCTTGTATTAGAAGATGTACATCAGGTATGCACCAAAAAAATGAGAGAACCTCTCTAGATGAAAGTATTTTTATAGCACCAAGAAGTCAAGAAATAAAGTAAAAGAATCAGCACTGAATGAAAAATCATTTGTAGATGAACTGATTGTGCATCTTAGAGTATATGGACCTTCTCTCCTAAGGAAGTATAGAAATTTCTGTTAATTTTTGTTTTGGGTTAAACACAGACATAAACATTAGTTGTTAACCTGACTCAATTACAACTGAACATGTCTTAGTAGTTAACGTTGAGTTTGTGAGTATCGCATTAGTGTTACAAAGAACCAGATATCACTGTTTCACACTGAAGAAAATAGGAGGTCAAAGGACATTTTTGAGATTTGCATCATGGTACCAAAGACAACAAGTCTCTATGATAGAAAACATGAAAGATCAAGTCACCGTTTGAGATAAAACCAATTCAAGTAATGATCTTTCCAAAAGAAAAAACTCAAGAAATTGAACTTACTGTCTTGTTTGTAGGAAGATGAAGCTTCTAGTTGGAGGATACAGTCATAGGTGATGCACGTGTAAAGAAAGGGAAGTAGATGCAAACAGAAGAAACCATTTGGAAAATTTCATTCTCAACCAAATTTGCTTTTAGGTTTTCCATAAATAGCCACATAGTTAATGAAAGGCCAAAGTTCCTTATATATTCACGATCTTGTGAAGGCTAAAGTGTCTAATAATTACCTAAAATTGCACTCATATTGTTTCTAAAGCCACAAAATCGAAACTTACTCAGGGAATACTCCTATTCTCTACGAAAATGATGTAATGATAAGGTGGTTATATAAATGCGTCCTCAAAATCCTTGATTTTGGAAACCTCAAGTGTCAATTCCAAAGCCATTATCAAAGACTAAATACCTCATTAAAACGAGATACAGGTAAGGAATAAAGAAATAGCATCACATATCGCACATAGAAACCTCAGAAGCAAGTCTAAGAGGAGGATTTTGGATTTACCAAGGGTGTAGGTTTTCGTGAACTTGGCTTTATATGAACATCACCTTCATCTACTTCACCATCAACAACCACTTCCTCATCCTCCTCATCCTCGAGAAGATCAGGCACCACATCAGTGCTTCCAGAAGCTTCACCAATCTTGACATACCCTTCTTCGGTAAGTATGGTAAGAACCCTTTCTTCCAATAAAGAGAGAGCTTTTCTTCTAGGTAGTTTTTTCTTGATTTGCAGGACTTTCACCAACTCATCTCCAGCAATTTCCTGCACAAGGTGTATTATTTTCTACTATTCATATTCCAGTAATGATAATCAATCACAGCAGCTCTAGAAACCATACAAAAATAATGGAGGATGGAGAATGGAGAATGGAGAATGGAGAAATAGCAAGCACGTAGCACCTATGATACACTAGTCTACCATTAACTAGGATGACGTCTTAAAATTCAAACTAACCATATAAAAAGTTCTGTTTGAACCAACATGCATACCTTTTATTAATCTTACTTGAGCAGTGTGATTAATGTGTGTGCTTGTACGCGCACACATGCCCAATATCTAATTGTTGTGTGTAAACTTAAAAGTAGGAAGGTATATGTAAGACAACGTTATATGAAAGTGTGAATAGGTATGAGAGAACTATAAAATACAAAGAAGATAAAATCTATCAGGAGTCCGACATTTACCATTGACAGTAATGAGGAAATTCGAGGATTATATGGTTAACAGAACTAGGGTGGACATGATAAAACATGTAGAAATGCATTTGATAAGTATTAGATTGTCAGTGAATGCTTTTGTGTATTAACTGCCTCTTTAATGGAGTTACCACACATATTGAATCAAAGGTTATTCAACAATTCAGATATAAAAGAAACAATGAAATTTAAATATTTTATACCTGGCCAACATATCTATTGGATACAAAATACAAATAACTCCAAGGAATATAGATAGAATAAGGTACCCTTCATGAACTAGAAGTTAGACTTTTTAATGAAGGACACGATTGTGTTAAATGAGAGATGCACAACTCATAATAATAATAATAACAACAACAAAAGGCTAAGAGTTTGGATTGATCTACACTAGTCTAACTACTACTTCAGAAAAAAATACTAAATAAAACTGTAAGTATCCAAAAGGAGAAATAAAAATAAATAAATAAATTACAAAGAGCTGTTCTCCAAAAAACAGAATCGCCAAAATCACAAAGGTGAGATCCATATATGAGTTTTTATGTATATGGAAGAGAATTATGATTCAGCTTCCATTTGAATTGAAATATTGATAAGGTGCCCCATAGAAGCACATACTGTTATACCAGTAATATAGAAACATACAAAGCTCCACTGATCATAAAAGTAATAAGCAAGAATAAGTGCTCATGCGAAGCCCACGTAGAGTTTATAAATTTACCAGGCTCACTTTTACATTTTATAATTCCTAACACCTATGAAGAACTAGTTGTGCTATAGCATACCCAAGTTTTAACTATCAAATTCCAGATCACCTCTAGTAAGACACATCATTTTTCACTACTACACACCCCCACTTTTTAAATTTTCCATCCATATCCAAGCCAAAAACATTGGAACATACATGTGCACATGCGTGCATGCACACACAGATAAGTCAAAGGTCAAGGAAAAAAAAAGAAGAAAGATATTTGTTAAATAAAAGAAAGATGTAAAACATACTTCAACATGCTTATATAGCTCAGGTGGAGGTAATTTGATTGCTTCAAGCATTTTTGGTTTACCACACTTCTCAACCAAAGCCTCCACCTCATTGCAAATTACTCGTACTGCATCCTGATATTAGCAACAAGGAAAGCTTATTCATCGATGCTGAACCATTTGCTGTTTTGCAGACATCTAAGAACCAATGGATAATCAAAACTCTCACTTTCTGAAGTACAATTACAAATGTCCCGGATGTTAAATCCGACTCAAGCTCCCAGTAAGAATAAGATGACAAATACAAAAAGCTAATGACAAGCACGATATTTATTCTTTGGCTCAAAAAACATGAACATCTCATTAGACGCTAGTATGCCTCCACTCAAGAAAGTAAATAATAATCAGCTAACTAACAAGAAGACCAACAAATCCTAACATATTTGTGCATAAAATTTGCCTAAAGAATGTAACGACTTCTGGAAAGCAGGATAGGAAGCGATGTATATTTTCACTTTACACATTGATGTGTTGCTCAATAGATGAGTTAAGACTCACAAGTAAAAGGTTTACTGGTTAAACCTTATCCATTACTTGACTCAAATTCAGACCATGAAAGTGCTGCCTCTACCAATCTCTTGGTTACATGAAATTTCTAAAAGAGCATACAGTATAATGAATTTTGACATCTAAAGGGGAAAGACAAGCACATTTCAAGCCTAAGTAAAAATAATTACAAATAAAAAAACCAAGCACAGCATTCCATTCCTTCAACTGAAAAATCTGATTAATATTTTTCAACAAAGCCTACATACTTAAATGAAGCAAACAACCTGCCCAACTTCTACAGCTCGCAGCAACTTTTCCTCTGGGAGAAAATTACAGTAACCCTGCAATGAACAAGTTGACACACATGTGACTAAGAGTTAAACATGAAAACTAGCAGGCACTATAATTTGTGAAGATCACAATGCACCCAGCACTAGGAGACATTCTCAATTATCACTGATATTGTTTAGAAGCAACCAGAACACCCCCGCCCCCTTCCAATTCCCCCCTCCTCTCCTCTCTCTTTTTTCTATCCTTTCTTCCCCTCTTTCTCTCTCCAAACAAACCCCCCTTTTAAAATTTGGAATCCAAATATAGTTGGAATTGGATTGGCAGTATATTATAAAAGAAGAACCACCATAAGCTTTTAAAAGAATGAAGATGTCAGTGCCTTCTCCTTGGAGTGACTGCATAAGGAAAACTGAAGTGCAATTTTCTAGGTTATTTTTCTTTTTCTTCCTTAACCTACATCAATATTCAACCCTCTTGTCAACTACCCATCCTTGAACCCTCTATCATCAAATTTCTTTCAAGACGCCATCAAGAACTCCAACCTAGCACTCGAGTTCTAAAGATTCCTCGTAAGAATTGGTTCCAGAGTCTATTCCCTCCTTCCCAGCATCATTTGGTATTTGGATCCCATTAGTCTTCCCCAGCTTATGCAAAAATAAACTGTTGGCCAAGTTTAGGAGCAGAGGCTAAAGTATGGCAACGGTCCAGGAGGTGGTCTATTCCTTCTGTTCACATGTCATAGGCAGGGGGTTATACAGCATTCCAGAGTTCTGAGGGTTAGAGATACTTAAGGAAATGAGACCATATTGAAGTTAAGCTAACAAAGGTATCCCTTTGCTAAGAATAAAGACCAGGTGCCAAGTGTTCTAGAATAGAAATGTAGATTGGCCAATAACTTCCATTACAAAATTTTTTAAAAAAATTAAAAATTAGGAAAAAACAAACAGTACTACCTCTATCATCAATATTGCACTGTCCGTACCAGCTATCACCAAATCCAACTCAGATTCTTCCATCTCCTTCGTTGTTGGATTTATAATATATCTATCCCCTACAAGACCAATTCGAACTCCAGCAACCGCTTTTGAATTGGGCACTTCTGAAAGAGCTCTGTGGTTTTTCAAAAGATTAAAACTAAACAAATACATCCTTCCATATGGTCACAAAATTCAATGATAAATCAAGATTAAAGAAACAAAAATTTATTACATGTAGTCACAAATATCCAATGGGAAATAATAAAAATGAAAATTGATTAGGCTTACACTGCTATTCCAGCAGCTGTGATTGCCAAAGCATCAGGAGAGTGCAGACCATCGTAACTCAAAACCTGCAAGTATAATGTTCCAGTATAATTTCTGAGAATATGAAATGAAAAGCTAGCAGGAGAAATTTTCAGCTATCAATTATGGTGTGATGTATCACTATTGCACTGAAGAAAGAGCATAATAAGCATCTCACAAAAATAGAATGCAGGTAGCCTCTACCATTTAAACAACCACTAACAGAGAGGATGCATTATAAGTTAAGTTCAGTAAATCAGATAAAAGTAACACCCTTCCATTGATATGATTTGGAGGTCAACTTGGCTAGGTTTTCTTTGATTGGGAAGATATGAATATTATTTCGATACATTGGATGTTACTTGGGACGCAAGCAATAAAAAAGAAACCTTAACTCAACAGCATAAAGGAATGTTTGAAAACAGAACAAATAAGTTCAGAACTGAATTTCAAAGCACGTGATGATTGATATCTAAATTGTCCAAGAGGCCAGAGTATTAGGATATGATTACCACATGAAATGAACTGAAGATAAGTTTCACCAGGATGAATGTCATCATAGAGACTATTGATTTAGCATCATGCCGAAGCATGTGATTATGATAACCAAAACAAAGTCAAAGAGGCATTGAATATATATTCAATACCAGAAGGTTAAACTCATCAAAAAGTAATAGAATGGCTACTTCCCAAAAAGTAGTAGTTAGTTCAAGAGAATTATGTCACACAGGAACGTAGTCCCTTGGACAAAGATGCCAGACGCCATAGACTCATTAGTTATAAACACAATCCTTTCATAAGAAAACTTTATGTTTACGTCTATAACTAAATCTTTCATAAGAAAACTTTTTATTTATGTCAATTTGTTCTATGGAATAAAGAAACTGAAAACTATACAAACTAGAAAGACCACTATGAATGACAACTTCACATCCTGATAAGATCATCTTAAGAGATGCAATAGAACTAGCCACAAAGACAGAATGATAGATGGGTAATACTAAGGATTGGGTTCCACATAAATGTAGGTTTTGGTAGAGTAATGACACCCAGGAGGACATCTCCCCTAAAACCAACCCCAACTCATAAAAGGCAGAACATCTCAGATTCTACACATTCAAAGGATCAAGGGAAAATTGAAAGAAAACACATATTGTGGCCCTAAAGCACCCAATGATGAAGGCTTTGGCAAGTTTCATTGAAGTTGGGCTTCAAAGGGATTCTTACCTTAGGTAAACTATTGATGACAAACTAAACCATTCAACTCTCCTTCTTTCAGGTGTTCAGAGGTTGCAAGTGCAGAAAATGCAATTAAACTCAAAAAGATAGGAGTACGAGTGTTATCTCTGAAATTCAACAAAAGTGATTTACAATCCCAAATTCAAGCTGATTGTATAGTTGGTTATTCAAGTGATAGCCAACCCCACCATCACACGCAGAAAATAAATCCAGTCGATTTAAATAATGATGAATATACTTTGGCGATTGTCTGTGCTGCAGTATATTCAAAAAACATACTAAAGCAATGAGAATGACATATGACCATGAACACTTGAAATAAGACAAACTTGAAGCAAACTAAAACAAGTTTATAAAGAATAGTAGGCAACATTAACACAATTCTTTAGGGGGAACCAAAAGATTGTACCCAAGATAGTATCTGTGTTTCATGGTAGAAGCCCTTGATCATTGTTGTACGCAAAGGCCTATCAATCAATCTACAAATAAGAACCTGCATGCAATTGAAAAGAAAAAAGAAATTATATATGACAAGGCAGCTGATGGACAAAAGGGATTAAGTTACACTGCAGGTACCACAATTCTTTGCAAAGAACCAAATGCTAACACAATTTTGTGAAATCATGCTTGTTAAACAACTAGTTGATTGCTTTAAGAGTCAAACCTGTTACGAGATGCATGCTAAAAGACAAGTACCTAATAAGGTAAAATCCGTGGGAGGGAAAAAAATGGATTGTGTGAACAATTAAGGGTTAACAGAAAAGGTAACAGCCGTAGCCAACTCCAACTGCCAAAGGAAACCTCATCAAACATAATAACAATTTAACCAGGAAGAAGGACCACATTGATTTCAATCTACTCATATTTGAAAGTGAATCATGCAAAGAAGGAAACAAATAGTCACAAGAATTTGTATGTATGCCAATATAACTTGACTATAGCAAAGAGTTCGTTAGGTTTACAAGGGAATGAACATGTTTGCAATAATGTATTACCTCATCTCCCATTCGATTGGTTACATTCAATTCACTAAGTTGCTAATGTTAAAAAGCAATAAGTTCAGACACCATAATTTAGAAAGCATAAAAGGATGGAGAATACCTTCTAATGTATTTCAGAATCAAGAAGTTAGAAATTTTATCACATCTAATTGACAGCATGTATTCAGATCTAATTTGGAAAATGTTTTAGTAGGAATAAAAAGTATCAATCTCTTCATGAATATGAACAAATATCAAGCTCTCAATAGTATACCTGTTAATAAGACCATATCATTCCTGGGCAATGCAGGAATTGTGCTCAGAAATTCATATATCAAGATGGTATTATAAGCTCTTGACATTAACTGTATGGAAAATTTGATATGCAGCTTCTCTTATGAGGTAAAGCAGTTGCAAAAATCCTAAAAGCCACTCTGCAACACATAGGGAATGGCAGAAGATGAAAAGGGTAACCTTAATGACCCTTAGGTGCTAAAGTGAGTTGACACCATGGTTTTCACAGGGACCTGGGCCTTCAAGACGCAGCCAGACCTACGAGTGTGCAGGGTCAATGCTACATGCAACCATACAAAAGCATGGTTGCAAAAGCATCACTAAGACATGAGGAGGCAGGCTACACTGCTTTACTCAGAAATCTAAAGCAAAATTGCTTGAAAATTAGGAGCTGAAAAGTAAATGGATAAAAATCTTTTAGGGTGCGAAAGTAATCAGCATTGTACCAAGAACCATACTGAGCCAGAATGGGAGTTGATGAAGGGCCACTGCTTCCCTTGGCCCCCCAATAAGAAAACCCAAGCTCCTTAAAAACATTTTTCAGCCCCTATATATGATCAGAAATACATAATTTCATTGGAAAGGTAGAAACATCATGTACACAGGGTAGGTACAAATGAGTATGCTAAAAGATTACAATATAAAGTGAAACTTAATGGTCCATGTAATATGATGGCACACAAAAAACTACTTCTATGTTGTTCTAACATCCCTCCATGACAGAAACAACCTTTCATAGCATAAAACACTGAACTCAAAGTGTAGAAAATACTAATAACCAGAACTTGCTTGCAATAACACAATGGAGCACAATCAAACTAGTGGTCCTTTGCACATATTGCACTAGCTCATAAACCCTTGTTTCCTCTGACTCCTTAAAATGACTATGTCTGCAGAGGTCACATAGCACTAGTGGCGAGTGATAAACTAAATTATTGAAAAAACAGTCAATCAAAAGATTAGAGACACATTTTTTTTAGTAGAATGCAACAAAAGAGAATGAATTACTGGTAACAAACTTATGCACTAAAATTTATATTTGGCTCTCTGTTATTTGGCTACCTAAGTCTCACAAAAGAACACAAAAGAAACCCAACATGAACTAACTTAAATCCAAACCAAGAATCAAAGAATACGTTTAAAAATTTCAGTCACACCATGTTAAAATTTCAGGTGGAACACCCATAATATACCAAAACAGCTTCAGCTGCCTGCTGAGACAAATGATTTTGATAACTTAAAAGTAAGGACTAATACCTCATGATCTTTTGTCCTTCCTTCTCGTTTGAAAAAACCACCACTGCGCAAATAACAGACACAAGATAATAACTAAATATGCCACCATGTAGCAAGTAAAATAAAGAGGAAATATGATTAATGCCCAACCTCCCACCCCTCATATATGCGCTGAAACTAACATCTCACTTGTATTTGGACCACCAAAGTTTAAAAAATGACATATGATCTCTTCACACTACCACTTAACCGCAAGTACATCCTCCCCTAGAATATGACATTCAAATAGACAGAATATACCACACAAGGAGCAGAAACCAATTTTTTATCTGAAGCATCGAAATTACTTCTAAAGCTTACAAGAAAATGAAAAAAATTAATAATAATAACAATAAGACAACACCATGAAGAAGAAGTTCGCTGCCTCAAATACTTTTTTTATCAATTTAATTATACATTTTGTTTTTCTTCTTTTCAATTTAAGTCTAATGGCCTGAGTGAAAATGTCATGCTTTAAAATTTGGTGGTGTAAATCGAACTTACAAGGAAAAAAAGAATTACAAGTTTGAGGAGATTCACTGTAATTTCCCCTAGAATTATCATTAACCTTGGGGGGGGGGGGGGGAAATGGAAGACACACCTAGTCCGACCTGCTGCAGAAAAACGCTCTTGATAATTGACTGATAGTGGAAAAAAATCAGAGGGCTCACTTGGAACATCAGCCAAACAAACAGATGTATACACAATCTGCAAGAGGAAAATCAATCTGTTAGTTGTCTAAAAGCTGAAAAATCCAAGATAAAAAATGAAGATCCTAATTACAATTCGTTAATTGCATGGTAACACCAATATGGAGTCCAATTGCTAAAACAAAGCATTCAATAAATTTGCTTCTTGTCCACACCTTACATTAATGATTATATTTTGCTTATAATCAGAAGATCCTTTCTTCTTGTTTTTTCTCTCCCCCCCTCTCCCCTCCCCCCTCCCCCTTTTTATGGTGAGGAGAGCAATTCTAGACTTACTTCTTACAACTAGCCCCCTCCAACCCTTCAAAGATTATGTATTTAATCCATAATATCTTTATGCCTTCTTAGAGGGACGTTGCCAATAAAAAAAAAAATCCATCAGTTTCTTTGAAAATAGCCAAACGAAAGTAGTTTGAAGCACCTTACAAATAGCAAGTATTCTTTGTTGTTACCAGACAAATACTACGAATTTACATGAACTTCAATTTCGAAAAAATAAATGGTTTTGTATGGGACTTTCAGATAAAAAACGGTGTTGTATATTTCCACGTAGGACTTGAAGTAAACAGAAAAATCATAAAATTGAGAAGATATAACTCTCTTTTTCATATTATTCAATAAAATGTATGTGGTGTCTTACTGGAGGGAGAACATAAATAAAATATTACCACAACCAAACCATGGAGAGGAAAAGACACAAAGATAGACACTTCTGGAACATGTAGTTCATATATGAACGTAACGCTAGTGGGAAATGAACTTACAGTTTCCCCATCTGTTACCGTAACAGCACCACTAGCTTGTCTTCCTATATGGCCTGTCTCAACCAAAATCTGCAAAGACTCCAATAGGAAATCAGTTATCTATCCAAGCAAGCAAAACGTTAGTATAGATCTTTAATAAACAGAATTTATGCCACAACTCTAAATATAGTTGAAATTCACAAAGCAGAGCACTCCTAAATATTAAAGACATATCAGGAGCAAGATGAGTAGAGTCTAGTAGGAATATGAGTAAAGGTTAAGTGGGCCATATGATTCCATTTATTGTCACCAAGAATTTCCATAAAAAATTGTTTTCACGTGAACTGAAATGCCGAAGGCCATAGAATACAACTGTGAGATGTTCCCCCATATCCAAGTTACAAATGCTAAGCTAAAATCACAAACGATGGATCAAACATAAAGGGGTTGCTACAAGCTATCTGAGAAAAATTAAACAAAGTCAAGTTCCCCCAAGAAAAGAATGAAACAAGGCTCAAAATATTTTACAAAAACAAGTAAAAGGCAAAAGAAAATGACGAGAGAGGAAAAAGAAATGGCACGGTGCAAACTCAAATTTTAAACTTACATGCCTATCACCAACCGGTATTTGAACTGAGCACGGCTGGGAAAACCACCCGTCAGCGTCGCTAGCGGCAAACTCCGACGCTTCTGGTTCTTCTAAGGCTCTGATGCCAAGAGAACCCCTGCTCTGCTTTCTGGGTGAAAAAAGGGATAAGGAGCGCAATTTGGAGTTTCTCCGAAAGCGAGGAGAATAAGGAGAGAGGAAAGTTTTAGAATGTGAGAATTGGGAAGGGTGAGTGTAAAAGGGCCTCTTGCAGAGGGTGCTACCGCCAGGGCTTGCCAACATCTTCTTCTTTCTCCCGTTAGCCACTGCTCTACTCCAGACTTATCCGCTTCTGCTTCACTGTACTGGCGCGCAAGGCTGCCTTCCTTTTTCTTCTCGTGAAAAGTTTACTTTGAGTAGCATAGAGAGTTTAGCCAATTCATTCAAATGCCATTTCTTTGAAATTGTCAACCTCAAAAGATTAGAAGAGATTCATAATTTTTTTAGTTTACAACAAATTTGTTTGTTCCAAGAGAAATTAACCTTAAATAAGTAAGGTTAATCAACCTAAGTTTAAATCATATCAATTGGGGTCGACATGCATCTAACTTGATGGTGAGTATTAGTTATTAATATATAAGAAAACAAAATCATATCAATTGGAGTTTTTTGAACCCCATAATTTGGAACTCTTTACAACTCCAAACAGAAAATAAATACAATCACTTCTAATACAAGAAAAAATAACCCAAATGCTTAATGTATTCGAATTTTCTTGGCAGAATGATAAACCATGCACATAGGCTTGTGCTCTCTTTTCAAAAGTTTTTGCTTGTTGAATATTGGCTTTGGATAGCTTGTAAAATTTGAGAAAATCATGTAATTAAATACAAAATTGGAAGCAAATGATTGAATTCAACTTATATTGTATTTATGATTAATTATACAAAACGAATCAAATAAATCTTACAATTTTGTGATACAAAAAATATATTCACCCTATTTCTATTTATTAACAAATTTACAAATTCAATTCAAATCTTCTACCCATTGCTCCTCCATTTGCCAAACGACCTTTACTGATCGTTATTAACTATCTTTTATATTTTCAATACCCTTTCTTAAGCCGTTGGTTTGTATGCACAGAATACCTCTCACTTGTTACGAAAATGATCATGTTTTCTCATCTCCAATGCTTTTGTGTTAAAATGTATGCCGGTCGTTCTTCAGTAGAAACTACAATGTGGTTGTTTTGGATCAATTAGGGGATTAATTTGACTTCCAAAAGGTTGGGCCATAAAATGAGTAATTAGGTCTCATGGGTTGCATGGGTCGATCAAACCGTCCAAACTTCTAACTTCTAATCCATAAAATTATCCGTGGCAATTATAAAACCGTAACATTCTTCCACCTTAAAATGGACTTGGACCTCCAAGTCTGAATTCTTCAAGTTTGTTACTTAGGTCTATGAAATATTTTATTTGTTTGCGTAGAAAGCTCTTTGAATCACCTATCAACTTTGTTTTCACTCTCTCCTGAACTCCCGTATGCCTTTACCATTGTTGGCTCAAAGGTCTCAATCAAAATCATCCTAATGGTTGAAATTCCTCTTTCTAATGATAATTGCATTAACAATTATCAATGGAACAAGAATTAAAATAAAGAACTAAAATCTAGACATTGTTAAAAGGGACCTAAAGCTCTTGCAATAAAACTCACTTGATTAATGAAAAGCTTGTTCTGCAATCATAGACTTATTCTTAAATAGCAAACAATAATTTAAATGACAAACTAAAATGCAAAAAATATAGGCAAATCTTTTGACTAAATAATCCCCCAAAACCACCAAATAACTAAATCACTTGATTAGATTTTCTAGAACATCCAAGCCACAACTGATTTATCGCTCAAATGTTTCACTTTTGGATCAAGTCCATCCAAATTGCTCCATAAGACGACATTGAGAGACACTCCTTTGAACATGTGTTTTGCACATCTTGTGGCTTGTGACTAGATTTACCTTTTTGTACTCCCCTTGCTTCATAGTTGCAACTAATATATTGACCCACTTATTATTCAAACCTAAAAATTTTTAAACAAACTTTTAACCTATAATTCATAAAATTATCCACGGCAATTATAAAAAAATTATAAAAGCAGAGTCTCAATTATTCTTTTTTCAATCTTTTCTCTAATAAAATGGTAATAAATTTCTATATGATTTTTTCTTTCATAATACACTAAATTAATTGCTATTTGTATAGAAATTTTATTGTCACAAATATAACCAAGTAGATCTTGTGTTTGGAACTTTATAAAAGAATCCATTTTGTACAAATAATCTTACATGTTATTAAAATCTAAAATATAGATGCCTACCCTATCTATCAAGCAACATCATCTCCATGTGTTAAAACTTTGTTGGCACATGTCACTCCACTTGCATTAAGAAGAAAAACCAAGACACCTCAGCATGCATGTAAAGCACGCCCTCCTTCTCCAAACTTACACCTAACAAAGATCACATTGATTATGCAAAAAAAAAGAAACTCAATTGAATGTAAATTGTTCACCAACTCACAACCATCACAAAATCAACCAAAATTGGATTCATTAACTCACAATCATCATAGAATCAATTGGAAAGGGAGAGCAATGAAATCAATCCATAATTGATTTCCAATTACCAATTCACAATTCAAAAACTTTTCTTTTTTCTTATATTTGAACACATTCACAAAAATCAATCTTAATACCAATTTCCATAAACCTTTATTTAGTCTTCCCTCATGTAGTTTTTACTTGGTCTATAAATGTAAATTGTTTCCATTGTAAAGATTAATTCAGTAGTAAACATTTTCATTCAATATACTTATTTTAAGGTTTTCACATTATTCATGAAATCAATAGGTTTCCTTAAATTCATTTCTCTAACTTGGTATCATTGAGTCTATGGTGAAAGCCCCACCCTTATAAACCGATCCCTATCACAAATGGCCTCCACTTCAACCAATATCATGTTGCTATGCACTCCTTGCCACCACCCTCTTCCTAAAATCCATCCGTTTTAATGGTAGGTGTTTGATTCATAATTAGTTTTTGTGATACATAATTGTTCAAAGGACAAAGACAAAATGAGAACAACATTTATAAGAAAGGCATTTGGTGTTGGATTTTAATGGGCCTCTATGTGTGGATATGGACTAAGTTGGACCTAGTATGTTATTTACAACATCTCCCCTTAAATTAATAGTCTATACAAATCAAATACACCTAGTTTGTTAAGAAAGAAATGATGTTGTTGTATATCTAATGCCTTTGTTAGCAAGTTTGCCAATTGATCTTGTGTGGATGTATGTTGTACAAATAATTCATGTGATGATTTTTTCCTAAATGAAATGATAGTTGATTTCAATGTGTTTAGTCTTCTCATGCAAGATAGGTTTAGTAGCAATTTTCATGGTGACTCACTATCTCAATAAAGTGTTACAAGTTGAATAAGAGGTACTTATGGGTTTTTAAAAAGTCCAAGCAACCAAATAATCTCACATGTTGTAAACACCATGGCTCGTTACTCTAATTCTATAGAAGATTAGGAAACATTTGATTGCTTCTTACTTTTCCACGAGATCTTGCAAAAACCAATGGTATTATGTCAATCCATGAGGCAAGAACCATAAGTCACATCACAATAAATGCACAACTCTAAGCTATTGTCAGATTTCATCAATTAATCCTAACTAAGAGCTCGATTAACATATATGATTGCTTTGAGTGTAACTTCATGATAAAATATCTTGGGAGCATGTATGAACTAACTTATAAGATGTACCAAAAAGTTAATGCAAGGCAACCATGTTATATTGCAAGCCTATTACCACACTTATGGCTAAAAAATTACCTATTCTAAAAAATGCCTTGTTTCCTTATACAACTCTTGCATTATTTTTCAACACTCTTAAGGCCTTGCAATACTTTATCATTACCAAACCAAATATCTCACTTTTAGTCAATAAATTATGTCAAAATATGCATTCACCTTCTAATATGGATTATCACCATCTTAAAAGACTTCTATGTTACCTTTGGTAAAGGAATTGCATAAACAATAGTCCCACACTGGGGCAAGGGAATCCAGCTTTGCACCTTATAAAGGTAACGGTTTCTCCCATGATTGCTGAGTTCTCGGTTTTCATCAACTAGAGTCTAGACTTCTACATGGTATTGGAGCTAAGGTCCCTCTAAATTGAGTAGGCTCCCAATAGGCCAAACTCACACCAATAAAATTAACTAGGTGTTCATCTGTGGGGGAGTAAAGGAGCTACACAAATAACAGTCCCACAACAAGGTGAAGGAATCTAACTTTGCACCTTATAAAGGTGCGAGTTTCCCCCTTAATTATCGAGTTCTTGGTTTTCACCAACTGTCGTCTACACTTCTACATGGTATTAAAGCCAATTGCTTACATGTGTATGGGGCCTAATCCAGTCGGCAAAGTTGACCGAGCTTGGATTGAGGGGGAGTGTTAAAGTAAACTCTTACACCGGTGAAGTAGCTTACCTTTCACGGCCTTATAAGTGCTAGTTCTCATCTCACCATTGACTTAAGGTTTTAGTGAGCCAACTGTGGGGTTTGGTTGTTAACTAGTATCAGAGCCAAGGGTCTTCTAAACTGGGTGGGCTCCCAATGGGCTAGACTCACATTGGTAAAATTAATTAGGTATTTGTCTGTGAGGGAGTAAAGGAACTACACAAACGGCAGTCCCACATCAGGGCAAGAGAATCTAGCTCTACACCTTATAAAGGTACAGGTTTCTCCCATGATTGTTGAGTTCTTAGTTTTCACCAACTAGAGTCTACACTTTTACATGGTATCGAAGCTAAGGTCCCTTTAAATTGAGTAGGCTCCCAATAGGCCAAACTCACATTAATAAAATTAACCAGGTGTTCATTTGTGGGGGAGTAAAGGAACTACGCAAACAACAATCCCTCACCAGGGCAAATGAATCCAGCTTTGCACCTTATAAAGGTGCGAGTTTTCCCTTTGATTGTCGAGTTCTTGGTTTTCACCAATTGGGGTCTACACTTCTACATGGTATTAAAGCCAATTGCTTACATGTGTGTGGGGCTTAATCCAGTCGGAAAAATTGACCAAGCTTGGATTAAAAGGGAGTGTTAAAGTAGACTCCCACACCGGTGAAATAACTTACCTTTCACGGCCTTATAAGTGCTAGTTCTCATCTCACCATTGACTTAAGGTTTTGGTAGGCCAATTATGGGGTTTGGTTGCTAACTAGTATTAGGACTCCTAATAGGGTAGACTCACATCGGTAAAATTAATTAGGTGTTTTTCTGTGAGGGAGTAAAGGAACAACACAAATGGCAACCCTACACCGGTGAGGGAATCTAGCTCTGCACCGTATAAATGTACAGGTTTCCCCCCTAATTGTTGAGTTCTCAGTTTTCACCAACTAAGGTTTACACTTCTACATGGTATCAGAGCCAATTGCTTACACTTCTACATTTAGGGCATGTTATCTCTTGGAATCTGTTTGCACACTCAAAGTTTAGTGCATCTCTTAATATATAGTGGCTTAGATTGAACTAGATATAAAACCACATGCAAATAAACTTCTACACACTATTTTTTCTTAGGAAGTAATCTTGTCTCACAAGGCTCCAAAAAGTCAAACAATAGTTGCCCACTCTTTAGTATAAGCTAAATATAGAGCCTTAGCCTCTACAACAATAGAGTCAACTTGGCCTTGTTCTCTTTTTTGTGACCTCAATGTTGCACAACCACACCTCACTGTGCTATACATTGACAACTTAGTATCTTAAAAGATACAACCAAGCCTATGTTTCACAAACGCATGAAGCATGTTGAAATAAACTTTTGCTTTGTCCAATAAGAGGTGGCACTTGCACTAATAACTACCAAATATGTTTCCATAAGTTAGTAGACACTTTCATGAAGCCTTTGCCCAAGCCTGGTTTTCTTGCTCTCAAAAATAAACTCAGCTTGTACAAGTCCCTTGTTTGACAAGGCCTAAAGAAGAACAACATTCAAATGGTAAGACAGCAACAAAACAATGTCATATTACTTCAATAGACAATGCTTTGCCATACTTTTCACCAGCTTAGCACAGCTGTGTTAACAGTCAGAACGACAAATTGTTTTAACCTAAACTAACCTCCCTACTTTCCCACTAGTATGCTGTAGATTATTTAAAGCTTTAAGAAAATTGTAGCTCTATATGAACTCTATATAAACAAGTTCATTGTCTATGGAAATGATTAACAAAGTGAATAGCAGTTACACCTTCGCAGCGTTGGGTCTTTGCTGTGATAATTATAAAGAAAAAGTTTGTAAATCATATAATCCTATCTACAAAGTGTATAGAGAAAAACAATACCTTGGGTTTTTGCTGTACTACGTCTTTTTCAGGTTAAACCAGTGCCATGGTCCTTGGTTTAAATCTAAAACAAGACACTTATCATAATCTTGTTGTCAATTTGATAAAAACAATCTTTTTTTGTATGGTGGCGAACCGATTCAGTTCTTAGTTTCTGGTTTGAAAAGGTGCATTTGGCTTTTGCCATAATTAAAACCAAAAAAATTGCTAATTCAAAGCTATAAGTCAAGATAAAAAAAATTAAAAAAAAACTTAAAGAAGTATATGATCTCGGCATGAAAAGGCCTCTCGAACCCGCTAAATAAGGTGGCTCTAAGACAAAGTGTAAGAGGTTGTACTTGGCAATTTCGTAAGATCCCGCCGGCAAAAGCTAAATCTTGTTGATATTTTTGCCTCCGGAAGATTCGCATATAATTATGGCTCTCGCCATAAATGCAGTAGCAAGAATCATATTCAACCCTACAGTTAAAGAACGTGTAGGCATCATCAGAACTTTCCAACTTCCAGGGAACAAGAACGGAAAAACTGCTAAAGAAGGCATCACCAGACGCAGCGGTATGTAACATGCGACTTTATCCCGATTGTTCTTACTATTGTGTAATTTGCATTTCATCCTACAGAATACGGGGTTTGGGGTTAATTTCTTGCCACTCTTACTCCAATTGTAGATTCTCTTTAAGAATTCTTTTCTAAGTTTGTCTCTCTATGATTTAATTACAACGAACCATGAATAAGAAGTAGAAGCCTTATGAAATTTTTTAGTTCATAGACTGATGCATGAATATAGATAATTATGTTTTAGTTGTGATGCGGTGCTTTTATTTCCTCTGTACAATCTCCTATATAGGCAATTAGGTAACGAGATAAAAAACGTTTTGATGTGATTGGATAGAGATTAAATTTAAATAAGTAATGTGATAAGGTCATCACGTTTCTCAACAATCATGAAGTCCATTTTTGCATAAATCTAGTTATTCATATTTTGTATAATCTTCTACAGTAATATTTTAATCTAACCTTCAGTCAAATTCTTCATTTACTTTCCAACTGATTGTATATGATTTGAATATTTTCAATTCCAGTATTATTCGAATATGTGCAGTATGCCAGTAAAAAAGCATAGTTAGCATCTAATTAAACTGTTGAGTCATCAAAAGCATTTATAATTCTTGATAGTTAAGTGATGTCGTTTTATGATTAAAGGGCTGCATTTAATAAGTTCTAGTCATTGCTACTGTAGTATAAATAAGAGTTGTACGGGAAATGGCAGGAGTTCAGTTCAGTTCAGTTAAGTATGTTAGAGATTCTGTTGACTTTTGGAGGTCTAAGTTCCCTCAGAGAATCTCCACATTCTTGAATTTCCTTGTAATTGCTTCTTACTTTCCAAGATAGGTCACAAGCCCAAATTTGTTAAGAATTCACTTTGGGATTTCTTTCCGGCAAATCCTCACCTACTTGTTTGTTTACTAAATCTCAAAATCAGAATCTGGATCACTACAAAGTGGTACCAGAGATGATTGACCACAAGCAATCGAAGGAGCCTGAGGCGGACCTAAGGCGGAAGGAATTATCTGATACAGTGCATCAATTGTTTGCAGCTCATAATGCAGAAATTGATGGCATAATAGCATGATTTGACACTATCGAAGACATTGGCAAGGGCTCGTTGGTGCAGAGTGGGGGAAATCGGAATTATTCAACATCGTGGGTCAATCAAGCCTTGCAATCTTTTGAGTATCGTGATATACCGGAGGAAGATAGTGTTCGAATAGCATCATGGCATCTAGACAGTGAGGCTCAAATGGTGTACCAACTCCTAAAGAAGGAATACGGCAACAAAATGATAACTTGGAACGCATTGACGAATAAGTTGATGAAACAATTCCAGCCTACACTCTTAATGATCATTTTGGTGAACTCACTAAATTGAAACAAATAGGATCCATCCATGGTTATCAACTTCAGTTTGATAAGTTACTCCTACGCTTTGGTACTTTAGGTGTTGAATAAAGTATTAATTGTTTCATAAGCGGTTTAAAAGAGAGAATTTGCTCATCAACCTCCCACATTATTTACTGTCATTAGTTTTGCTAGACTATTTGAGGCTAGAGAATTAGCCACTAGACATATTGTTTCTGCTTTGGTTGGAAAGCCAATTGGAATCGCTGGAGGGGATAACAAAAAACATAGAAACCAGAAATCAGTTACCTATTAAGAAGTCAAGTTCATTGGAGATAATGAATAAGAGAGCACAGGGCTTGTGTTTTAACTATGACAAAAAATTTACTTCTGGCCATAAATGTAAAAACCTATTTTTGTTAGAATAACTAGTCCTGAGTGAGTTGAGGGATGAAGACGAGGAAGTCATTAAAAAGGTCCACAGTGAGTTGTCTATTGCTGCATTGTATGGTGTAAGAAGGCCAAGAACCATGTGGATTCAAGGAGATGTTGGTAAGAATAAGAATAAAGTTGCTATGCTGATTGATTCTGGAAGCATTATATGTGGCCACAAAATTCAATTTGGCCAATTAGCCCAAACAATGCATTTGCAACTAGATGCGGCAACAAAATTCAATGTTGAGGTGGCTAAGGGAGAAAAGATACAGGGTAGGGTACTATGTTTGGATGTAGAAATGAACTTGTAAGGCCATAAGCTAATTGGCAGATTTTTATATTCTGCCTATATAGAATTTGGGGGTTATTTTGTGGGTGCAATGGCTAAAGAAGTTGGGAGAAATAATTTGGGGAATTCTAGAGATGAAAATAACTTTCAACCTAGATGGGAAACTAGTAGAGCTGCATGGTAATAAGGAATTGTGCAGCAAGGTGGTAGCAAGTTCTAAACTTAATAAATTGTTAATTCATCAAAAGGAAGGATTTGTGTTGAAGGTACACGTAGTGGGAGATAAGCCAACAAATGAACTGACAGATCAATGACCAACATGTTTTACAAGATTACTTAGCACTTATACAGAGCTATTTCAAGAATCCATCAGATCACATGAGCATTAAATTGTGCTAAAAGATGAGAGTAAGGTGGTTTTTAATAAACATTATTGTTATTCTTACTTGAAACCAAAAGACATTGAAAAACTAGTTCTAGAGCTTTTAGAAGAGGGAGTAGTTTGCGACAACACCAATCCCTTTTCTTCACCAATGATTTTGTTAAGGAAAAAAGATCGAAAATGGAGGATGTGCATTGATTACAAGTCCTTCAATAAAAAAATAGTGAAGAATGAGTTCCTAATTCTTACTGTGAAAAAGCTCCTTCACGAATTGCATGGAGCAAACATATTCACTAAATTGGACCTCCATTCTAGTTATCACCAAATTTAGAAGAAACAACAAGACATTGGGAAAACAACCTTTCAAACACCTCAAGGATACTATGACTTTCTAGTCATACCATTTGGTTTAAGCAATAATCCCTCTACATTTCAAAGTCTAATAAACAAGGTATTCAAAGAATTCTTGAAAATTTTTGTTTTAGTTTTCTTTGATGACATTGATATATAGTAAAAATTAGAGTGAACATGTAGAACATGTCTAGTTAGTGTTTGAAAAGTTAAGATTGCAACAATTGTTTGTAAAATGAGAAAAGTATGCTTTTGGAGTCCAAACTGTCTATTATTTACGACATGTTATATATGGAAAGGGTGTGAAAATGGAGGATGATAAAGTTACTATAATTCTAGAATAGCCTACACTAAAAACAGAGAAGGCTTTGAGGGGTCTTTTGGCTTTGATAAGGTATTCTTGAAAATTTATTAAGCATTATGGCCTGATAGCAACTCTTCTCATTAAGCTTTTGAAGAAAAAAGCTTTCAAATGGAGTGAAGAGGTTGATATAACATTTAGAAGGTTGAAAACTACAATGACTGAAACACTAGTCCTTCAACTACTAGACTTTTCTCTTCTATCTATTGTGAAGCAAATTCATAGTAAGAATAGACTAGAGGAGTCTCCAGACCTTGTGGAATCAAAATATTTCCACTCTAGCTCAACAATGTCTGTTAGCTAAGTTGGTTGGATTTGATTTCAACAATCCAAAGGTGGTAGTAGTATTTATTAGGAAGCAAATTCATAGTAAGAATAGACTAGAGGAGTCTCTAGAACTTGTGGAATCAAAAAATTTCCACTCTAGCTCAACAATGTTTGTTAGCTAAGTTGGTTGGATTTGATTGTAAGGTTCATTATAAACCTGGTAAGCAAAATTTGGTTGTTGATGCTTTGTCAAGGATAAGTGAAGTGATATGTTAAGGGCAAAAGGAATGTGATGTAGGGAGGAAGGAACAAGTTGTCATGGTCTTCAAGAATAACACTTTTGAAAATGTTGAAAAAGAATTTACAATGAATAAAGGCAAAGGCAAAGACAAAGAGGAGACGAAGAGCAAATAATGTATTGGAGAGACAAAGAGGAGAAACTCGAGAGGTACAAAGGTGTAATGGAACAAGGTGAGAGCAATGTTAGTGTAGAAATGGAATGAGGTTAGAGAAGTATTAATGCAACAATAAAGGATTTGGAATTAAAAGCAATCTCCCTAACAATACCAAAATGGTTAACTACCATTTATGAAGAGGTGTAAAATGATGAGGTAATGCAAGATATTTGGAATAAACTAAGTACATGAAAAGTTGGTAAGAAGTGGTAATACCAAAATGGAGTTTTATTTTGCAATAACTGAATCTTTTTTAGGAAGGAGCCGATTCTGATTTCAGTAATCCTATATGAAACGCATGGGGCAACCTGTGAGGGCTATTTTAAGACCCTTCAAAGACTAAAAGCTATATTTTTCAAGCTTACTATGAAGCAAGGGGTTTTATAGTTTATGAGACAATGCAGTGCCTATCAACAAGTGAAATTGCATTATACTAAGCCGAGTAGACTTCTCCAACCATTACCTATTCCAAATTAAGTTTGGGTTTAGAAGGGTTACCAACCTTTAAAAGGAAACAAGCAATGATGGTTGTGGTTAATAGGTTGTCAAAGCTTGCACATTTTCTGCCACTATCACATCCTTATATTATAGTAACAGTGGCTTATCTCTTCTTTGAAAATATCTTTATGTTATATGGAATGCTTAAAAACATTGAGTATGATACGGGTGCAGTCTTTACTAGTGAATTCTAAAGGTGACTTTTCAAATTACATGGCACCAAATTTAAATTTTCTATTGTCTATCATCTACAAATGGATGAGCAATGTAAAGTTGTTAATAAAACATTAGAAGTCTACTTGAGGTGTTTTTACATGGGATCATCCTAAACAATGGATTAAATGGATGTCATGCTATAAGTTCTACTATAATAGTAATGTCCATGGAGCCACTCATTAATCTCCCTTTAAGGTAGTTTACGGTACAGCTCCTCCATCTTTATTATCATATCTCCCTAGATCTTGTATAGTAAAGGCAATTGATCATGAGTTAAAAGGCCAGTAATTTGGTTCTTAAGAGCATAAAGGAAAGGTTAAGGATGGCTTAAAACAAAGTGCAAAAGTACTATAATGTTGGTCATACAGAAGAGCAATTTGTAGTAGAGGCTTTGGTTTACATAAAACTTTAGTCTTACCATGGAAATTCAATCACAGCAAGGAGGAATTATAAAATGTCTCCTTATTTCTTTAGGCCATTTGAAATGCTCTAAAGAGTTAGTAAGGTAGCTTACAAATTGATGCTACCAAAAGGATCTTGAGTCCATAATGTCTTTTATATTTCAATGTTAAAAAGAGTTGTTGGATCGAATGTGGAAGTCCAATCTAAATTATGAACCTTTTTAGCTAATGAGGGAGGTTAGTACTCAAGCTTTTTTGGAATATCAACATAGGATGAAACAACTTGAGTAGCAATGCATTGACAAGGCCATCCTATTCAAAAAGCCATTTGGGTTTATGCCAAATTGTTTAACGTAACATACCCTTTTTTAACCTTGGAGATATGTATCCCATTAAAAGAGGAGTGACATAGTGTACTAGAAAAGAAGCTTGGTCAAAATCTAATTAGATTGCTAAGTCATCAAAAGCATTTGCAAAACTTGATAGCAAAGTTATGTTGTTTTATGTTTGAAGGGTTGTGATTAATATGCTATAGTCATTGCTAAATGCAATATAAATAAATGTTGAAAGGGGAAGGGCAGGAGTCCAATTCAGTTAAGTATGTTAGAGATTATATTAACTCTATGGAAGTCTTGACTCCCCTTGAAGAACCTTTGCATTCTTGAATTTCCATGTAATCGCTTCTTACTTTCAAAGATAGGTTGCAACTATAAATTTCTTAAGAATTCTCTTTGTGATTTCTATTGAAAAAAATCCCTCGACCATTACTCATTAGTTTGCCAAACCTCAAAATAAAAAATTAGACCACAACAATATGTTTTCTAACATTTTAATTATATGATTTTCCAAAGATCAATTATATGAAAGCGCATAATTGTATGATCATCATAATTATATATGATCCTCTTTATATGAATGTGCAATTAGATGAAATGTTCATAAATGTATGATATTTGTATCATAATTCACATTTTTCCCCTTTAGTATTTTATAGACAAGACATAAGAAAAAGGAGTATTTTAATTATAAAATTGCATTTACACATACAAATGCTATATCTCTTAATTTTATTCAACTTTTTACATTTTTAAGTTTGTTTAGGTTACATTTTTTTACTCCTTTATTTTTTATATTTTTGTTTTGTTTCATATAACATTTTGGGCTATATTTTTCCTTCTTATATTATCACTTTATGTTATGTTAGTTTTGTTTATTATTTTATTAGATTTTCGTGAGATGTAAATTTACAAGAACTATTATTTTATGTTTTATAATCTATCTGTTTTTTTATCTCATCAAAGGTATGACATTTTGGGCTAACTTTTATCTTCTCATATTATCTCTTTATTTTCAATTATTTTACCATATTTTATTTAATTCTTTACATTTTTGTTTTCATCAAATGTATAAACTTCAAGCTAAATAAACATCATGTTGTAAAAACGCAAGGAGGGCTTCACTCCAATATACATCCAAATAATTATCAATGTGACAAAATAATGTTTTCACACCACAAAATATTATCTCATATGTTTCTTCAAATACACGTAGCCAGCTGGCAATAAAAGTAATTGCAATGTCATGTAACCATGAGACCTTTAATGCCTTATATGTATTCTTACAAATAAGCACTCAATTTCACTAGACATGGAATTTAAAGAAGATGAAGAATGATATTTCACCTAGAAGGTAAAAAAGCAATAAGCCTTCGTGGTTATTATCTCCAACCAAACAATGATCACTACACATTGTGAATTCTAATTTATTACAAACATAAACAATAGTAAAATGATATAATTGTGATTTGTCAAACACATTTTGACTTTCATACATTTATACTCTACAAGAAATATGAACTCTTTTAACTATTACATAATCCTAAATGGGCATACAAAGGAGAAGATATTAAAAATGGCAAAAATAAGAAGCCTATTGAAAATAATTCAGCGAGCAATCATGTCAATTGGAATGTGTTATGTTGAATTAAAACTTATTCGACAACCACCACCTAACCTTTGTTAGTGTATTGAATATATGTTGGTTGAACTTTTCAAATATAAGGCATGACCAATATCTTCGCCATTTCTTATTAAACTAGTCATCTTCTTTATGAAAATGTATAACAAAAGCAATTTTATAAATTTGAACTTAATTAAAGCAAATTTTGCTTTTACCCATCTTTAATCACAAGTACCTACCTTTTGTTAGTTGCTTATTTGTTGAATTTTTAACATTCAATCTTCCATAAAAAATCACAAGTAATCATCAACGAATGTGCCAAACCTAATATGATTCTTGTGTCCCAACAATTAGAGAACTTTAAATGATGATCAACTATTCAAGAATAACCAATCAAAAAGCCTACCAACCAAAAATCAACTCAATTACACCACTAATTGACCTTCACTAACAATCTAAACAACTAATCCATAAGACTATTAATTCCTATGAAAATGTACTCCAATCTTTTCTTTTCTTTTCTTTTCTCTTTCCATAAGCTAGATTTCGAGATTTGTTATGCGCCTATTTGTCACCAAATTTAGAGACGTGATTGATCTCTTTTATATCTATTCTTGTTAGGCGAAGACAAGTGCCCAATGAAATTGTAGATGGTTAATAAATGAAATTACAGGTAGTTATGAAAGACAATTTTAAAGAGTGACACCAATTGTCCTTTTAGTCATTGTTATCAACACTAGTTAGATATTTTTTACAAAGAATATTTTCAAAGAAAAGATGTCCTTAATTTTTCAAAGGAAAAGGTTTGGATGGATTTAAGATTATTATAATGCTTGTGAAATTGTAGGCTTTGGTAAGGATTTTGTGAATGAAAGACATCCATATTTAACAAATAAGGAAAAAAAAAGAGACAATTATGAATGAAAATAAATAAAATCCAAATGCATTTCAAATGAGCACAAACTTATAAAATTATTGCTATTATACATAAATTCAAGGAAGATGACTAGTTAATGAGAAAAAGAGAAATATTGATTATATTTTATGATTTAAAAAGCTCAACAAACATATATCCAATATACTAGCAAGGTTTTGATGATCCTTATCAAATAATTCTGATTTTAGTTAACACATTCCAATCGATATGATCATTTGTTGAATCATTTTCAATAAATTTTTAATTTTTGACATTCTTCATAAAATAAATTAAACTATAACAAAAGAAATTACGTTCTTCATGGACTATAAAGAAAGATGTATGACAAAATTGATGGAAAAAATGACGTATAAAGTTTTCCACTTTGATTGAACTTGTAAGGAAATACTAAAACAGTAACGATGTATTTTAATCACAAGTAAAATAAGCAAATTACAATCAATACAAAAAGAATTTCTATGTGGAAAACTCCTCCAATGCGAAGGATAAAAATCACGGGACCGATCACAGAGTCCACCCAAATTTCTACTATATAAATCGTTAGGTTACAACCCAGTCAAGTCCTTAACAATAGGAATAGGACTAAGATTTACTGATTCAACAATAATAGAATTACCAATTAATAGTGAAGAACAAGTTGTCAACAATAACTTAACTAAGAAAAGTTGGAGAAATATCACCCAAATTTTTTACCACGATCTGCTGACTTAAAGAGCTCCAAATGACGATCCAACCGTTCACAATGAAGAACACCCAATCCCAAACCTGCTGACAAAAAATCAGCTCAATTGGACCACAGATCGACCTTAATCAAATGTTTGATCAATTGCTGCATAGGGCCTCTAATTCCTGCAAATTTTTTCTTTTTTCTTTTCTCTTTCTTTTTTCTTTTTGATGGCCACTCACTTTTTGAAGAAAAAACCCTCTATTTTTTTTTAAACTTTAGGGTCACATTATCCTAATTGGACCCAATAATAAGTCCCTGAATATAGGCTGGACCAACCCAACAATTCTCCCCCTCCAGCCTAAATGAGGGAGATTCCATATGTCCATTTCTTAAGTACAATCTAAATCGGCCTCATGCCGACAAAACTCAAACTTTTCTCGTCAAAGTGCCTTTGTCATCATATTAGAACCATTATCCTTAATATGTACCTTTTCAAGTGCAACCTCTTTGGTTTCCATGATATCTCATATCCAATGATACCTTACATCAATGTGCTTTAATCTTTGATGAAAAGTAGAATTCTTAGCAAGACGTATAGCACTTTGATTATCACAAAATAACACATATCTTTCTTGCACGAAACCAAGTTCTTTTATGAATTCCTTCATCCAAAACAACTCTTTATATGCTTATGTTGCTGTAATAAATTTTGCTTCCGTTGTAGATAAAGCAATACATTTTTGTAATCTTGATTGCTATGCCACAACTCTCTCTGAAAACTTAATCAAGTAGCATGAAGTATATATTCTATTATCAATATCTCTTGCCATGTTAAAATCTGTATATCCCACAAGAATAGGCTTATCACTCCCAAATGAAAATTTCAAACTAGAAGGGCCTCGAAGATACCTTAGAATCCACTTCACTACATTCCAATGTTCTTTTCTAAGATTGGAAGTGAATCTGCTAACTACTCCAACTGCATGAGCTATATCTAGCCTTGTACAAATCATTGCATATATTAAACAACCAATAGCCAAAGCATAAGGAACTCTTTCCATATCTTTTCTGTTTTCTTCATTTGTAGGACATTGTTTCTTATTAAGCTTAAAGTGTGTAACAAGAGGTGTGCATACCACTTTAGCTTTATCCATACAAAACCTTTGAAGCACTTTCTTGATGTATTCCTCTTAAGACAACCATAACTTCTTGGCTTTTCTATCACGACTAACTTTCATTTTAAGAATTTGCTTTACTGAGCCTAAGTCTTTCATTGAGAATGACTTACTTAACTCTTGCTTCAACTTTTCAATTCTTGCAACATTCTTACCAACTATAAGCATGTCATCTACATAAAGTAGTAAAATGATAAAATCATTATATGAAAACTTCTACACAAATACACAATGATTAGAATTTGTCTTTTTGTAGGCTTGCTCCCCCATAAAAGATTCAAATTTTCGATACCATTGTCTTGATGTATGTTTTAAGCTATATAAATTTTTCTTTAGCTTACAAACATAGTTCTCTTTACCTTTTTCTTCAAAACCCTCTAGCTGCTCCCTGTAAATTTCTTCATTTAAGTCACCATGAAGGAAAGCAGTCTTTACATCCATTTGCTCAATTTCAAGATCAAGACTGGCAGCTAATCCTAAAATCACTCGAATTGAGAGCATTTTCACAACAGGTGAGAAAATCTCATCATAATTAATTCCCTTTTTTTGACTGAAACCTTTAACAACTAGTCTGGCTTTGTATCAGGGTTCTGAAGAATTTTCATCATGCTTCAATCTATAAATCCAATGATTCTTCAAAGCTTTCTTACCCTTAGGCAATGTCACCAATTCAAATATTTAATTATCACGCAAAGATTTCAACTCATCTTGCATTGCATCAACCCATTTTTTCTTATTCACATCCTCTGTTGCTTTTTCACAACTCTCAGACTCACCTGTATCAGTTAACAATACATACTCCTCAGTAGAGTATCTAGAGGATGGATGGTGATCTCTAGTAGACCTCTTCAATGGTGGAACTAAAGATGGATTTTGTTGAATATCAACAACATTATCTATCTAAGTATCATTATTATCTGTACCATGTTGGTCATTTTAAATCTAATCTTGAACATCATGTTGAATATCACTTTCAACTTATTCTAGCAATTGTCGCTGTAAATCAATTGAAGGAATTAAATCAATATCAATACCAATCTTAGAGCCTTGTGACATATTCTTCTCACATTGGCCAATATCTGTCATATTTTGATTCTCAAAAAATACAACATCATAACTCCTCACAATTTTCTTCACAATTGGATCATAACACCTATACCCAAATTCGTCAGAACCAATAACCAAGAAATATACATTCTCGTGTCTTAATATCTAACCAATAACCCAAACCTTTCTTGAGTAGTTATCAATAAGGGTCACAAAGTAGGATGCTCCACCAAGCGTCCTTGGGTTAACTAGGCCACAAACATCAGAGTGTACTAACTCTAAGAAATCTTATTTTCTTGAAGGAGGGTGACTATAGAATGAAACTCTTTTATGTTTTCCAGCTAAATAATGTGCACACTTTTCAAGTTTTACACTCTTAATCCTAGATAACAAGTTCTTCTTTGCTAACATTTCATGCCCTTCTTACTCATGTGACTTAACCTTTTGTGCCATAAAGCACTTGCATTCTCATCTTCCATTACATTACAAATGTCTTTGGAAATCTTAGCCTGAAACAAATACAAAGAAGACTCTTTCGTGCCTCTAGCCATAACTAATGAACCTTTAGTAAGCTTTCATTGTCTATTATTGAAGATATTGCAAAAACCTTCATCATCAAGTTATTTGGTAGAAATCAAATTCAAGCAAATTTTTGGTACATATCTAACATTCTTGAAAACCAACTTGGATCCATTACGAGTCTCCAAGTATACATCTCCTATACCTGCAACTTTAGCCAAACAATCATTACCCATCTTCAATGTGCCAAAGTTTCCAGGAGTATAAGAAATAAAGAACTCACTCTTGGAAGTAATATGAAGAGAAACACCACTATCAATTACCCAGCTTGTTCTATTACTTGTCAAATTCACATTATCATCATAGCACACAATAACAAGTTCATTAATAGCTGTTGCAACTCGATCATCATCATTGTTATCCTTCTTCTTCTCACTTTCATTAACTTTATTCTTCTTATTTCTACCTCTACCATTCTTCTTTTCATTTTTCAGCTGGAAGTAATTTTTCTTGATATGACCCATCTTGCCATAATGATGACACTCTACATTTTTATGCCACGATTTAGACTTTGACTTTTGTTATAACCTTTTGAACCTTTACTATGATTTTTCCCCCTGTTTTCAACAACCAAAGCTTCAAAATAAAATAAAGAACCCTGACTCTTTCTTTTCATCTCTTCATTCAAAATACTAGTCTTGGTAAAATCTATAGTGATAATACCATCGAGAGTAGAGTTACTCACTGACATATGAAATGTTTCTCAAGATTCTGGTAAAGTACCAAGTAACCAAAATCCTTGTACTTCATCTTCAAATTTCATATTCATGCCTAAAAGTTGATCTAACATTGCCTTAAACTCATTCAAATGATCAGATATGGATTGCCCATCTTTGTATTTCAAGCTAATATCTTATTTCATCAAATACATCTTATTATTTCCAATCTTTCAAGCATATAAGGATTCAAGCTTCTTCCATAAAGTTCGAGCATGTGTTTCTTTACTAATGTGATTCAAAACATTCTTATCTACAAATCTTCGAATGAACCTGCATACAATTTTATGCTCAAGAGTTCAATCGGCCTTACTCATGTTGTATAGTCTAGTTTCACTAAACACCGGTAAGTGCCAACACTTCACATAAAGCAAATCTTCCATCTTACCCTTCCAAACATGATAGTTTCTTTCATTCAAACTAATCATCTTATTAGTGCTTAGTTCCATCATTCAATCAAATCCAAAAAATAAAACAACCACAACCTAAGCCCTTGATACCACCCTGATGGGAAAAACGATGTATAAAGTTTCCCACTTTGATTAAACTTATGAGGAAATACTAAAACACCAACGATATATTTGAATCACAAGTAAAATAAGTAAATCACAATTAACACAAAAGAATTTTTACGTGAAAAATTCCTTCAATGTAAAGAATAAAAACCACGGGACCAATCATGAAGTCTACCTAAATCTCTATTATATAAATTGTTAGGTTACAACCCAATCAAGTCCTTAATAATAGCAATAGGACTAAGATTTACTGATTCAACAATAATAGAATCATCAATTAATAGTGAAGAACAAGTTGTAAATAATAACTTAACCAAGAAAAGTTGGAGAAATATCACATAGATTTTTTACCACGATCTACTGACTTAAAGAGCTCCAATGACAATCCAACCATTTACAATGAAGAACACCCAATCCCGAACCTGCTGACAGAACATCAGCTCAATCGGACCACGGATCGACCTTGATCAAACGTTTGGGCAACTGCTGCGTAGGACTTCTAATTCCTACGAAATTCTGCTATTTTTTTTCTCTCTCTTTTCTTTTTGACGGCCACTCACTTATTAAAGAAAAAACCCTATATTTTTCTTTTTAAATCTTAGGGTCACATTACCTTAATTGGACCTAATAATAAGTCCCCGAATATGGGTTGGACCAACCCAACAAAAATAACATTCTTCATAAACTTTTAAGAAATTATGTTCGTCACAATTAATGCTATTTTACTATTGTTTTATGTTTAGAATGAATGAGGATACACAATACATTAAACATTGTTTGGTTGGAGATAATAATCACAAAGGCTCGTTACTTTTTAATCTTTTAAGTGAAAGAACATTTTTCATCTTTTTTAAATTTAGAGTCTAATGAAATTGAGTGCTTATTAGTGAGAGTGCATATAAGCACTGAAGGTCTCATCATTACATGACACCATAATGAACATTTATTGCCACTTGGTTTGTCATATAACGTGGGCTACAAAAAATTATTGTACTTTTTCTTTAAATACATGTAACCAAAACCTTTAAGGAGTACATGAACAAACCAAAGCAAACATAGATCTAAATAATTGTAGGTGTAAAGTGAAAGGTAACAAATACAATAGACAAACCCTTGTTAGGCGAAGTTTTCTTTGCATTTTCACGACCCAATGTTCATTCAACCTCAAGTAGACCTTTGGTGGGAATAAAAATATAAATAATAGGATAACATAAATAAATAAATATATAGACCAAACCATCATTCCTTTGATGAGATCAAAAACATAAAGAATAAAAAAATGCAAAATAATTATGCTTCTCAATGACATCTTATGAAAATCTAATAAAATAATTGAAAAAAAAACAAGACTACATAACTGAACATAGAATGGCAGAAATGGATAATATGAGAAAAAAAAAAAACATAGTCTAAAATGTTATATCAAATAGAAACAAAAATATAAAGAATAAAAAGTTAAAAATAAAAAAGATAACCTAAACAAAGTGAAAAATATGAAATTTTAAACAAAAGGAAAGTTAAGACCAAATATCAATGCCACATAATAAGATAATTCTCATTTTTCTTTGCTTAAGTACATTTGTATGCATAAACATTCAATTTTATAATTAAAATACTCCTTTTATTTTTGTCATGTTACTCTACAAAATATTAAAAGAAAAAAGGAAAGTCAACCATGATACAAATCTCATACAATTATAGTACTGATTTTTCATTTTCATTTTGATTACATATTCATATAAAAAGGACCATACACAATCATGAACATGAAAAATAAAATCTTCTTTCTCGCGATGGATAGACAATCCACATCAAATATAACTGATGGTTGTAAAGTCAAAAAATAGAACTAAAATGTTAGAGAACATGGTCAAATAATATTGGATTAAGCAATAATTAGATTTGTGTGGGCAACGCATAAGATAACATTAATGTGATAAGAGATAGATATAACCTTTCCTTATCATATTGCCATAAAAAAATGTTATCATTTAAAAGATTTAACACGTAAGCACAAAGCCACATGACTTTTTGTCAGAGTATCACATTAATTGTCAATGTACAGCTAATATTATAGGAGACTACAACATTAATTTTCAAATTTGTGATTGATCAGTTTGTGTTCCGTCCAAGACAGTTAGACTTGTATCATGTCAACTGAGCGTTTTAAAGAATGAACAGGAAGTTTTTCAAGCTTTTAGGAAGATGAAGTACAATGACAGTTTTTCGAATGAGTAATAAATTTTGAGGGGCATGTTATCATATATCAATTATGCAAGAATAAAATTTTCTCTTCGTAGCCAGATCACTCCAGAGACATTTATTTCAACCCGAGTGAGAAATCAGTTCGTAGTGTGGTAATAGAAATATTTCAATGATTTCGCAACTCCCCTTCGAATCACGTAATATAATTATATCTTAGAAAGGGAGTTACCACGTTTACTACTATAGATTGCATCATATCATAACTAACGCTCATCAAATCAAATTTAAATGTTTCTAAGTAGACCTTTTACAGTTATAAAGCATTCAAGCACTTAGGTCCTATAAGGAAGACAAGTTGGCATATATTTCAAAAGTGTAGTCTTTTGGTTGTGTTAAGTTAATTTTTTCCTTAAAACGAGACCGAGAGTTTTTCTTTCCAAGATAGGATATTTGGTTGCATCACAAGACTCACAATATGTTACTAAGAAAATTTACTTGCCAACTATAATAACTTGGAATCCAGAAACTTTTTCGGATTAATGACCTCAAGCATAAAATTTTTCTTTCCAAAGAAAAGGACCACGGTTTTATCCAGAATAAAATAAGAATGAAGTTGAGGCATTTTAAAATTTTCACTCTTGAAAGCACAGTTTAAAATGTCTCCTTGAAGTACCAAAGCTTTGATTTTGCATCTTCAAATATGTAAACATTTTAATGCAGGTTCATCAAAAGGGTTTTTCTAATCACATACCCATGACGTTGCATTGATCAACTTAATGTTCTCTGAATGTGCATTTGTTACTCCTCAATATATGATGCATATCAATAAATCCATGAAAGAGTAGAATACACTTTTATCATATCAATCGTCAAATATCTGCATACAGCATCAAGTATAATAAGTTGGCATATCATATAGCATACAACAACAAAACAGATTCACATACCAGCATGTAATGAACACATCATTTGAGTTATAAACGCACACATATTTAATATATTTTGAATGCATTCTTGAAGGATAATATAACGTGGAAACATCAAATTTCAGATTACAAAGCAAGCTTACACGAATAGCAAATGCTAATACTAACGAACTATTAACTTTCTTCTCAAATTGAATTTTGACAGGAATCATCTCCAAGGACAACCTTACCTCTTAGCACATCTTTGAAGCTTGTGATCTCCGTTGGGCGTGGACTGCTTTGAACCTTTGGTGTTCAAATATTATTGGCTTGTTGCAGGTTTGTTTGTTTTCATATGTTCCTGCACCAACAAAGTTTTTTTTCCGTGACATCATTTTTACTCTAAGCTTCTACAGGGCCCACTGGATGCCATAGTACTTAGTTAACGCAAAAATAACTAAAATTTCTCAATCCACACGGAAATAAAAATATACCGCATTACAACTAAAACATAAGTATCTATAAATCAAAAGATTTCTTAAGTCTTCTGCTTCTTATTCATGGTTCGCTCTAATCAATAAGATAAGTAATTTACTAAAATTAAAGAGTGAAAAAATTTGAACGGAATTCTTAAAGAGAAAATCTTGAATTGGAATGAGAGTGACAGGAAGCCGTCGATTGATTTCTAAGCACATATAAAACTTGTTTTATGAAATGAAAGAGATCTTGCTAATCTATTAGGATCTAAATATGGATAACAAATTCAAAATTTATAGAAATACCAATCATGAGAAAATATACTATTTTTGACACTCCAAATTGCTCTTTCTCTGTTCATCGATCGTGGGAGATGAGAAATGGTAACGGGAGGTTTAACTTCTGTTTTATTTGAGATTGTATAGAAGTGTACGAAGAGTTCCGTACCCAAAGAGTCGTTTGTAAAATAGTTTCGTTGAGGCCCATATTGTTTATGCAGCGAGTTGCAAAACTCACATGCGATACAGAAGACGAAAAGGCTAATTTTTTTTTTTTTTTTAATTACGTTGCCCTGAAGATGCTGAAGTTGCATAAATTTTTTGAACAAATAGCAATTGTTCACCAATCCAGATCTTCCAGTGGATTCCAGCGTACGATGCACAACCCCTTAAGCGTCAGCACAAGCTCCTAGAGCCGCCTTGTTCAGGCAGGTTGGACAGGCTTTTCTCAGGCGGCTTTTCAAGTTTCTAGAGCTAATTGTGCCGAAAGCTCCATTGTACCATTTCAAATCAGAAACTAAAAGCTGTATCCGCTTTCCGTGTACCAAAAAGAAATATTATTTTTTTATCAAATTAAAAACAAGAATTATGACAAGTGTCTTATTTTAGATTTAAATAATTAATTCTTGAAATTTAAAATTGGAGAAAGAATAAAGTTCCAGGTTAAGCAATGTGATAAATCCCCGTAAGTAGTAGAATAGACTGCAATTTTGATCAAAAGAGACTCACTTGTCAGGGATTTCGGGAATTTAAGACATTAGTATAAAGAAATAAACAAAAGCTATTAACTTGCATGAAAATGGCCAGATTCTGACGGGCCGAGATCAGTGCTCCGAATTGACAAGTGAAAAATGGCCGACAAAAAAAACACTCCTCTCGAAAAATGCTTACGCGGGAAATGATCAACCGAAGTACGCAGCCCGATCGTGAATGTCTGATCTCTTTCCTTGTTATTTACGTCTGAGCTCTATCTCAGCGCTTTCACATTTTTTCCGCGGGAAGCTTCCTTGGATAACCTCTTGAAAGTAACAAATGAAGGTTCCGGAATTGCAATCAGTAGTACAGTGAAAAGCAGCCTATGACATCAGATGGTGCAAAAGTGTAGAAAGAACTTCAAATTCAGAATCCTAAAAGAGAATGATTTTGTTGGCCCTTTTAGAACAAAATCAAAAATAAATGTTGTATGTCGCGACATCTGTTGGCATTCAGATTGCGTGAAAGTTAGACAATCCACCTTACTAGTTTTCCCTCCTTTTCACTCTCGAGTAACCAGGAATCCTCTCCTTACAAAAAGATGTGATATCTGTTCACTGTCTCACCCTCTAACGTTGCTAGCACGTTTTGGTGTCAAAGCATCAGTTTTTCTAACAAGTTGGAATACTCTCCTGTGTGCATGGCTCTATGCGAGCGTACGTAATGATGGGTTGCGGATCATACTTTCATTTGATAATTTTCCAAGCAACTAAAAATTTGGCACTGCGTTTAATTACCCCCCAGCGGTTTCTTCTAGGAATAGTTTTGTGAAACTCGTTTTGTCAACTCCAGATGTCCTTGAGCTACCAGCCATTTCAATCAGCTGTCCATATCCGTCAGGACTCAATGATGGTTAGCATCTTTACTGACGACTGAGTATTACTGCTTTCAGCTAAAAGTGAACTGTTTTAGTCTAATGAATGGCGGTAGTTCACTAATTGGTTTTAGTTGGCTTCAAGCAATGGCAAGGAGAGGTGAAAAAACAACTCCAAAGATTCTAACAACAGTAGGAAAGTGCCAAATTTAATATTAAGATTTTTACCTTAGAACCAAAACTCTTATTTTTTCTTTACCACATACGTAAAAAAGAAGTTAAAAACAAATGTTTTCTTACCAAAGATCTTATATTTCCCAATAGATTGAATTTTGATTTGTTCTTGAGGAACATATGTAGAATTTTAGTTTACTTGTTAATATAAGATTCTTTTAAGGTATATCTAGAAATTAGACAAAAACAAGTCCTAAAATTCTTTCTCATACTATTATATTTTTTTCGGCCTTCATTAGGGTTTTTTTTAAATCTTCCAAAATGATTATAGAATGATCTTAAAGGAAAACAGTTTATCTAATTTATCTTTTAAAATTATAACTTCGTCTAATAAATTATGGCCATGAAGTTTAGCAAAATGAATAGCAATGGATAGCTGAAATGCAGACGGATAGACGAAAAATACTTTGTCTAGAAGAGTATTTTCGAGTAGTCTTGGGTATATGAAAAAAGAAAAAAAAAAGTCTTAGGGTTAAAAGAAATTTCGAATTATCTGAATTTCCTATAAATGGTTCTTGATTTTTTTTTCCAAGGAGTGATTAAGTTTCTCGTAGTTTTGGACACTTTATGTTGTAATATTCATTGATCAAAATTGAAGCTTTATTTGGAGAGTTTACTTCACTCTCTAGTGAATTCGAAATTTGTTTGGATTAATGTTGCCTGTTTCAGATTCTCACTGCTTTCCTGCAATGTCAATCAGTATCATAGCAAGGATTCGCTTGACAAACAGGAGCGCAGAAGGAACTTGATCAACTTTGGTTCTTGACAATAAATGTTAAAGGATGGAGGTTGAGGAACTATGGGCGCAGGTATTGAAGATCCATGGTGTACTAATCCGATTGAGACTCAACTCCCACCAAAATCGAGATGCTGATGTTTAAGGCTTTATAGCGTTTACTGAATACAATTGACTAAACTAACACAGTACAAGGTACTCGAGGACAGTATCCTCAACTACGCTTTGAAGTAAGAAGAATCTTGGATGGGTGACAAAGACGGGGCACTCGATCAATTTTAACCAAAGATAAAAAGTCACGATTGAAAGAAAAATATTGGGCGAAGATGGATATTACCACACATTCAATAGGTGTATTTTCATTCAAGATCTTTGGATTAGATTTTTGAATGTCGTCTAAGAAAATGGAGCTTTCACAAGAGCATTTACTGAAGCTTGTGGCTTTTCAAGTAAGGAGCGGATGTAATTTGAAAAGGGATGAACGAGAACAGTATTTAAGGTATACGTTGGCTGAATTTTAAACACGGAGGAAGATGCTTGCTGATGAGGACTTTTTACGGGCGAATTACGAGCAACATTTCTTTCAAATGTTCTAAATTGTCTATATAGTTTTAATACACCTCTAAATTTTTAAGATTGTCAACTCATATCAATTTGACTGAAATGTAGTATAGAGTGCGGCAATGTATCTTATAGGTTGAAGCCTAGCATTAGTGAAAGGATTAGCTTGTTTTAGAAAAATCTTAAACTTATGTAAAGGGTGCAGAAGAAAAATGTTTGGATTTGACAAATCTGGTCATCTTATTATAAATGCTTGACAAGTAAGCTTGTAATTTCAAACGTGCATAACAAAGAAGAAAGCAACTAATATATGAGAATGAGATGATGAGCTAGATGTGATGGAGAAGAAAGTAAGATAGTATATTGATATTGTCTGTATATTCTATTTAGATAAGTAGAAGACCCATCAAGAAGATTCTATTACCCCCACAATGTTTTCCATCATGTTTCACGATTAATAAGAAAGTTTAGTGACTTGATCACTATGGTTGATCAAGATAGAGAATCTTACCATTGTCCCCTACCCATTTTGTCTATGGAAAAAAAAAAAAAAAACAAAGAGTTTGTAAGGCCGAAGTAGTAAATGAATTTGATTGGGGGCTTGAAGATCTCATTAATCTTAGCTTGATTTGCTGCCTATGATGCCTTTTCCAAAACAAGTTTGAAACTTGGGATTTATGTCCTTTTGAAACAAGTTGAAGTAAAAAAAGAACAACGCTCAAATGCACCGTCGAATCTCCATAAACGTGTGTTTCCTTTATTTATGAATTATTTTGGTATCCTAAATTGAAAACTAAGCCTGTATTGGTAAGTGGGATACAAATAGGTGCATCTAGCAGGTTTTGTCAGCTTTAATTAGATTATCTCAATCATTAATGAGTTTTGATTATAATTTGAACTAGCCTTTAGGGATACAATGCAAATGAAACTTATATTTTTAGGATATATGCTATTACACCTAATTCAACACCATTACCTAGAGATATGGTTAATTGTAATTTTCAATAAAAAGGTTAGAGATTTGAGTAATGAAGAGTGTCAACTATGAAAGTTTTGTACATATCATTTGTTTATCTTTGTTGAAAATAATATGACATATAACTTCTTTTTTTCAATATTCTTGTTTTTAAATTTTAAGAAACTTCACTTTTAGATAGAGGTTCATTTTCTCTCCCTTCTTCTTTGTCGTGTTATGATTTATTCATGAATGATCCATTTCTATTGTTTATTTCTTTTTCTAACAAACTAAGGAAAAATAAAAATTAAATGATTTTAGCTAACTAGAATGTAATAAGAATTAGGTGACTTTGATTGACAGAATAACAAAAACTAAAAAATATTTGTTTGGTTGATCCATTTAATTTTTTTTTGTTGACTTATACATAGTGCCTACTTAGACCTAATAGTTAGTAATTATTGCTAATTTACCACTAATCCAACAAGCCTTTCAACTGGAACACACTTAATACAAGTACTTTTCCTTCCTAAAAGATTGGATTCTTGTATTTAGAACTATCTATAAATATATTCCAACTCCAACGTAACTAAGATTCAAATACTCGTAGAAACAGAGTCATAGAGTTCAACCTGAATCTTAAACCTCGTACGCATGTTTTGATGATTTCATCCTCGGTGCTTGTAGGTTGACTTCCTTATGCGTCCTTACATTTTTAATATCTATTAAGAAAACTATATACTAAATCATTTTTACAACTATTCTCAAATATTCTGTTACTAGATCTACAGAAGGTCTAATCCCTCTATTGAATAATTGAGACTATTCAAATGTCTAGTGGGAAAAAGAAACAATTTTGGTGAGAAATAGTTCTTCATATATTCATTGTCTTGTCGTGCTATCATTATTTGAAAATTTTCCTTACTTTTTAGTAGGGTCTATCCTGCATGCAGTCGACCAAAAGACAACTCTTTCCTCGCCAGAAGTTCATCAAAATCATGGACTTCGTTTATTAATATCTTCACTCCTCCACACCTCCTTCACAATCTCCTGTAAATGGCAAATTTCATTTCCATAATCCAATCCAAAAAATTCTCTCGTTTCCTCAACGTATCATTCCTCTTTCTCCTCTCTCTCTATCTGAAAATCTATCTCTTCCCTTCGGACTCAAGTTCTCATCACTACCCCGTTGGAACCCTCACAAGCACCGTCTCCCATCCTCGGTTTCTCCGAGATATCAGCAGAAATGGTTGCACCGGCCTCCATAGGTACGATGATAATAAGCACAAGTGTTTCTATGTTAAAACACATGAAGGCTGCAGGACTAAAGGGTACATAGATTATCTTCGAATTTTTTACTGCAATTTCGGGCAATTTCCATTGCTGGGTCATGTTGTTCTCTTACTATGGCTTCTTGTTTTGTTCTACCTATTGGGTAATACAGCAGCAAACTACTTCTGTTCTTCTTTAGAAAGCTTGTCTAGGATCTTGAAGCTCTCTCCCACCATAGCAGGAGTCACCCTTCTTTCACTAGGAAATGGTGCTCCTGATGTCTTCGCTTCTATCGTCTCTTTCACAAGATCCGGCAGTGGTGATATTGGCCTCAACAGTGTCCTGGGGGGTGCCTTTTTCGTATCCAGTACTGTTGTCGGAGTCATGAGTATCTTAGTTAGCCCTCAGCAAATTTCAATCGATAAGCATAGCTTTATCAGAGATGTTCTCTTCCTCCTCTTCTCTCTTCTTTCTCTCCTGTTGATAATCTCCGTGGGAAGAATCAACTTGTTGGGTGCGATTTGCTTTACTTGTATTTACTTGATTTATGTTTGTATTGTCTCGGCCACACATTTCTTCTGTACAACTGAAGAGATTGTGCATAGTGACGACGAGGTCGGCGAGATCACCATACCATTACTCGGTTATGTCGGAGATGAAAAACCAAGTTTCGTGGATAAAACCGATGTTGAAGCACAAGAACAAACTCCAGGCTTTTGGAATCATAACCCAGCAGTTTGTTCTTACTTCGGCAACATTCTACGCATATTGGAGTTGCCTCTTTACTTGCCAAGAAGATTGACGATACCTGTGGTTAGCGAGGAAGGATGGAGTAAGCCATATGCTGTAATTTCGGTTACTCTGGCGCCACTTCTGTTAGCGGCCCTGTCCAACACCCAGAGAGAAAACGTGGGTTTTAGGAACAGTCTAGCGACATACATGACAGCAGGGTTGATTGGGATTGTTCTGGGGAATCTAGCACTTGTGACCACCAAGAAGTCTAGCCCACCAAAGAGGTGCCTTTTCCCTTGGCTTGCTGGAGGATTCGTGATGAGTATCACTTGGACATATATCATTGCCGAGGAATTAGTTTCTTTGTTGGTTTCTCTTGGGCATATAATTGGTATAAACCCGTCGGTTCTCGGGCTAACTGTTCTAGCATGGGGCAATTCACTTGGAGATTTGATTGCAAATGTTGCTTTGGCAGTCAATGGTGGGACAGATGGGGCCCAGATCGCCATCGCCGGTTGCTATGCTGGACCCATGTTCAATGTACTGATGGGTTTGGGTTTGTCATTTGTTTTATCGACATGGTCGACTTATCCATCTTGTTATGAGATTCCTACAGATCCGTTCGTGTATCAGACTCTGGGGTTTCTGACGGGAGGCTTGCTTTGGGCGCTTGTGATATTGCCGAAGAAGAAGATGAGACTGGATAGGTTTCTTGGAGTGGGTCTTCTGACCATCTACTTCTGCTTTCTGTTCCTCAGAGCAGCCGGCGCTGTGGGGCTTCTCAAGCTCCGTGGCACCTCCTTCAAACACTAAAGGCCTCGCCTTTTCTACACTCAAATGTACTAACCTCGTTAACTTTCTCTTCTTCCCTCTTTTTCTTCCATGAAACTTAAATTTTTATGTTGTTTGTGTAAAATAAAATTTGCGTAGCATAATGCTGCCCTAAAATAAAATAAAAAAAAATCATGAATTATGTTTTTTTTTTTTTTCACTTGTCGAAGGTGGAGATGTTTGGTAATTAAAAAAAAAAAAAAGTGGGTCTCTGTATCTGGTCCACCCACCAAAAAGGACGCTCTATAAACAGTGCCATCGCTCCAACCTTATCCCCTCCCAACCCCTCACCGTCACAGGCGTGACTTGGCTTGCTTTTTCTCAATTACGCAAAGGATGATCCGAAAGATGCCACTTACCGCATGAATTTGGATGGATTTTTGATATTCAATCAGTGTGACCATCTTTTCTTTGACACGTTTCTATTCCCTGATGGCCCATTTGGATCTCATTTTGTTCATCAATCACCTTTCCTTGTCCGCTGGCGTCAACTTTTTTTCCATGGCACTCAGCCTTGTGCCGTCTTAGGGGTAACGTTACATGCACTTCCCTTTGCAACAACTTATCTTGTTATGATGGTCTTCATTTGGACGGGCTTTCTTCCTTTCCAAAGTTGATGGCTTTCTTTTTCCTGGCCAGTTGGCTGCATTAATGATGTGACGGGCTGCCCCGTGTAATATTGGCACTATGTGAAGCTCAATCAATTGAGAAACACAAACCTACAATAATGTTGTGAGCCCAGAACTAGTGTCTGTCTTGACACCCAACTTGGGCGTGTTCTGCCAAACGGACGTGCGAGATCCTCGTCAGCAGGTGTAGTATCCACTTGGGCCACTTGCTCCAAATGGTCCATCTTCATTACGAAACTGGAATTTTTGGTTGTTTAACGACGTTGAACTGGGTTTAGGACAAAGACAGAATGAAAAGGATTCAGGGAGGCCCAATCTTGCTCACGCTTTCCCAAGAGTAGAATTTGGTTTTACTCCTTATGATTCAAACAGCATCTTAAAGATTGACATTTCGCCTTTCAATTGTACCATTTTGCTCTAAAGTTTCGAGAAAAGTAAATTGCTACTTACCTCATGCTTCTATGAGCAGTTGACTAACGAACTCTTGTTTAGATCGCCATTAGGATCAAGTCGTGAATTTCAATTTTCAAAAGTTATCATTATGAATGCGGCTCATGCGATGAAATAAATAACTACTCCTATAACAAGGAAGGTGCCCAATTTCATCAATTCCGGATGATAAATCAATCCCAAAAGGCCATGACCATTTTTCTGTTGTTCTACTCAACTTTCTTCTTATGAAATTGACATAAATGTTTAATTCTTTTATGTGAAAAAGTTGGTTTCTTCTTTCAAATTAGTTTTAAAGGAGAACACATTTATTTTAAAAAGTTTATGAAATAAGGTTTTAATAACATAAGATACTCCCCATACTATATTTAATATGGTTCTTGTAACTAATATGGCATGTGAGTTTTGTAACGGTGGGGTAATATGTCCCATACCATACATAAGAGGTGTCATCTACTGAAATAAGCTTTTATACACATGTGAAGAAACTTTTTTTCCTATAAAATTGACTGGTAATCAAACGATGTGTACTACATTTAAAAAAAAAAAGAATTCTCATATGAAACTTAGACAATGTGAGACATTCATTCTTGCATTCCTAACACTTCAAACAAAAAGGGAAATAATTTTAACTTTTACCAATGTTCCTTTCCTTCTTGTACAAGCACTCCAGACAATTATGCCGCCATATGGAGGAGCATGGCTTGATTTAAGTATCTTTTTCTCTTTCCATCATTCTCAGGGTGTGAATTCTCACTCCCGAACAAACGGGAATCATGGAGTAACGCAAAATTGAAGTTACGAAACTTATGAGGAAAATCATATTGATGGGTCCTTAATACAAAAGTCGAATTATACAAGGGAAAGTATATGGAGTCTGCATGAGGGAAAGGCCAGAATGCTTCAGGCTAGGTGAAGACAAGATAGTATTGTGTTTAAGCGACTATGCACTGGGTGGGGCTTGGATCGACCCCAGCTCCTAAGAAAACAGATGGCTTTTGAGCTCATGGAGACTATCGGCTACATTTGTCAGGGCAAGACTTTGCTCATGGTCTCTTCGTTGTGTTGAGATGCGTTCTCGATTAGATTCCCCTTCAGTTGCTTTTAGTTGTAAAGGTTTTTCCTTGGAGTGACTTGTCATCTTTTAGTGTGTCAATATGTACCCACTTGCCCATGAAAAAAGTGTAGAAGGGACGTTCAAAAACCAAACTCTAAGACCAGAGGATCGAATCCATGATATTATTCTCACTAAGTCGCCCATAACCCTACTGTCCAACTTAATGTAGCGCCTCCAACATGAATTTGTCATTGACGACTTTAGTAATATCAACCATCTTTTTGGAGTTGAAGTCCTCTGCTGATATGATGGTATTCTATTTCATCAAGGCAAATTTGTGGTTGGCATCATCAATCATACCAACATGACTAATGCTTGGATTGTCCTCACTCCTTTCGTTGCTAACACCATCCCTTCCAGACATTTTGTGACCCTTTACATGATCCTACTTGCTAAAATGCCTAAAAGCCTAATCCCAAAGCTAGTTTAAGGGTTAAATGGTTCTCTTTAACTTTATCTTAATGATCTTACTTTGGGACATAAGACTTTCATCTTGCATATATACCATTACACATTAAGCATCATTAGGCTTAAGGTCAGACGAGATGGAGCAAAGTTAACCTAGTCTTTAAAACCATGTTAAAAGGCCTAAATGTCACGGACTTAGCCGTCCGTGGGGCGCCTAGTCTCAGCAGAGATCTGGGCCAGCCACTCTTTACCCTCAGTTAGACAGATGAGGTTCATTCTAGGACAATTATTGTCCGTCCCGGGACAATATAGAAGGAAATGGGCAATATAGGACGGGTCACGGAAACATGTGCATCCATATTGAGCCGGAGAGTCCTTACAATGACTTGCGACTAAGTAAGCCGACTACCAGCTTCCAAACTGAGACTCCCCGTACTTGATAAGATGACATTCAACATATATGGGTCCACACGTTTAAAACCACCATCGCAGCGGAAAACTACTTTAGAATAGAATTACTATCTTTTCCAGCTTCAAACATAAAATTAGGGCACCACCGAGTGGATAGCCCAACACAAGGAAACTGCAGGTCAGCTGGGTGCTAATCGCCCGGCCGATGCCACAAGCAGACTGCGTCCCAAACTGCCTAGCCCGTATTGTCTCGACCTGCACTTGCCAGGTCGGGACAAACTCCCCCACCTAATCCAGCGACGCCCTCGTCGCTGTACGGAAAGTAAACAAGCAGGCTACATCCTTCATCGGCTGGTCTCTCGGCTCGTACTTCCAGTCTAGGACAGTCTCCCCCACCTGATTCAGCGACACACTTGTCACTCCAAGGCCACGAGGGTGAGGTTCATTGAGCGTTGTCCTTGGCTCACCTGACCCCAACGACTCCCGACTCGTACTTCTAGCCGCCCTCATACCGATAAAGTGTCAGATACTACAACTTTTACTACACACTCACACAACACTCCCCGCTCGGCGGGCTTGTCAATTCGACAAGGAACCGTCGGCGTGTATGGGTTTGCTTCTTGCTAAGCAAATGATCATTCAAGATTTTTACATCACCTTTGTCAAAAGACTTTACTATCGTTAAAGGGGAGACCACTTGGACTGCCCTGTCTTACTTCCACCTTATCTCCGTGGAGGGATTTCAACACGTTCTACTGTAGAAACCAAAGAACTTTTGGGGTTCAAGGTCTAGCCGGTCAGCCGCCTTTTCCCATTCCGTTACGAACTTGCAAGTCGCTGTTTTGTTATCACCACGCACCCTCGCAAAGAGGTTCGTACGCTTCGTGTTGGGAGGGAAGGCACTTCGCCAACACCTTACCTCTGATGTTTTAGCCAACCATTTATACTTTTGTCGGTCAGCCCCTTTTCTTTCTCTTGGTAACCTTATAGGATTAGATCACTCCCACACGTAACTCTTATAGGGACGTCAATTCATCGGCGCCATAACACCGGCTCGACAGTTTGGATATCGTAATTATGGGAGTCGATCTATCATAACCAGCATCACCAACATCGAGCTATTTGCATCGCCCTTCGATGACTCAGGTCGAAGTCCATGAAGGCGTTCTCCCGTGATCACCCTGAATTTAGTAGGGCATCAACAATTTCCCCTCTCTCCATCAAAGGATGCCAGCATGGCGGAAGGAGTCCGCCTACACTCCTTCTCGGTGGTTCTGCCTTGTCGGCATGGAATAGCTTCAGCATACTGACGTGGAAAGCCGGGTAAATTCTAAGAGTGGCTGGGAGGAGTAGCCGGGAAGCCACCTTCTCAACCTTCGCCATAATCTCAAATGGTCCCACATACTTTCTCACCAAGCCCTCATGGAGAGGTCGGTAAGCCTTATACTGGAAAGGTAGAAACTTCACTAGAACTTAATCTCCAATGTTGTAGGCAGTTGGCCTCCACTTTACACCGGCCCACTTCTGCGGTGCACTCCTTAGGAGCCAGTATAAAAATTCCATACTTTGGACAGACAATCTACCACCACAAGGATTGAGCAACACCCCTTCGACTTGGGTAAGCAAGTGATGAAGTTCATGGAAATGCTTTCCCAAGGCCGAGTCGGTATCGGTAACGGCTCCAGTAGTCCTGCGGGAGCCCTCCTCTCAGGCTTGTCTTGTTGACAAACAAGACAAGTCTTTACAAACAATTCGATTTGGTCTCGCATATCTGGCCAATAATACGAGGCTTCTAGAAGAGCCCTCGTCCTCCTTTGTCCGGGGTGTCTTGCCCACAACGTGTCATGATGCTCGCCAATGAGCCTACAGCGAAGGTCTTTCCACTTCGGAACATAAAGGCGACGTCCCTTTGTGTAGAGCAATTCGTCTTTCATCCAGAATTGCTTAGTCTTTCTTTCCTCGACCAGCTGTACTAGTTGCTTAGCCACTGGATCGTGGCTCATCCCCTCCTTGATCAGAGACATCAAATCGCTCTCCATTACGCTCAAAGCCGCTAGTTCCATCTTCCGGCTAAGGGCATCAGCCACCACATTAATCTTCCCTGGCTTATCAACCATGGTGTAGTCGAATTCGGACAGGAAATCCTGCCATCTGGCTTGTTTAGGTGACAACTTCTTCTGGGTCTGGAAGAAGCTTGTGGCCACGTTATTCGTCTGGATCACAAATTGAGAACCCAGTAGGTAGTGGCGCCATATACTAAGGCCATCATGTCGTACGATGTCCTTTTGCTGAACAGATGCATCTCGCGTCTACTAGGGGACCCAGCTGCTCCTTAAGTTTCGCAAGCTTAAGTAACGCTAACAGGCTAGGGACCTTAGCGAACGGTTTCGCTCCGGGTCTAAACTCGATCGGATGTTACAATACCCACCTACAAGGTAATTGTTCCACCAATGCATACGCACTCCGATCCATTCTCTACTAGGAGTTTAGGTATTACTCACGGGGAGGTTCTCCTGGTCCACACTCCCCAACTCCTTTGCTGTGTCCAAGTGAACCTGTCCACCCTTCCTGCCTGTCCTTATGAATCGCATGGCAGGGCTCTATCATATCGCGCACACATTTGGGGTTGGCACAAGGCGAACCTAGCATATTTACTGCCACCAACCACCTGCGTACCTCGAGCTAAACCTGGCTCTGATACCACTTGTCACGGACTTAGCCGTCCGTGGGGCGCCTAGTCTCAGCAGAGATCTGGGCCAGCCGCTCTCTACCCTCAGTTAGACAGATGAGGTTCATTCTAGGACAGTTATTGTCCGTCCCGGGACAATATAGAAGGAAATGGGCAATATAGGACGGGTCACGGAAACATGTGCATCCATATCGAGCCGGAGAGTCCTTACAATGACTTGCGACTAAGTAAGCCGACTACCAGCTTCCAAACCGAGACTCCCCGTACTTGATAAGATGACATTCAACATATATGGGTCCACACGTTTAAAACCACCATCGCAGCGGAAAACTACTTTAGAATAGAATTACTATCTTTTCCAGCTTCAAACATAAAATTAGGGCACCACCGAGTGGATAGCCCAACACAAGGAAACTGCAGGTCAGCTGGGTGCTAATCGCCCGGCCGATGTCACAAGCAGACTGCGTCCCAAACCGCCTAGCCCGTATTGTCTCGACCTGCACTTGCCAGGTCGGGACATAAAGGCCCACTCAAAAGGTGATTCAAGAGTTATAAATTCTTATTTTAATTTAAAATTTACTTTAGAGAACTTATTTTTTGAGTAAGACTCTCGTCTTGATAAAAAATTAAAGAATTGTTAGTTATGATAATTGTTGTTCTACCAAAAGTTTCTACATTTGCAAGAATCTTATTTCTTAGTGCTTATGCAAACAACAAATTGTTGCTTGTTCTAGTAACAAAGCAAAGATGTTGCTATGAGCTTCTTTAAATTGAGGCCTTGTTCCATGATCTCCATGCCTTTCCAACTGGTCTAACTATTCTGTAGTGTGATTACCTCGCAACCCTTTGGTTAGCTAAAAATCTTGTTTTCCATGCATGCACCAAGTATGTTGAAATTGATTTCCAATTTATCTATGAACGTGTGGCTTGGAAACAACTTTCTACTTATTTTATATCCTTCGCCGATCAAGCCATGGATATCTTCTTCATCCCGGTCAATCTTCTGAAGTCCAAGCTTATGCTTCATCGCGCTTCATCAACTTGCAACGGGTTATTAGTGCAATCTCCACATTATCTCTCAAGCCATGTCAACAGTCTAGTCAAACTCCACGTGTACAACATTAAAGTCCACCTCCGCACTTGAGCCACATCGGTTCTAAAGTCCCTCGTGCCTCACATGTTTGTCCTCACCTAGCCGACGCTATTCAGGAGGTCAATTCCGCAGGATCATGCTTGATGGCCACTTACCCAGATCAACAACAAATTCCCAAGTAGTCTTATCCCTAACTCTGGAAAATTTCGTACTTATAACCAAATTTTCCTTCTCCGTTCGTGTATTTATCGCGCAAGATTTAATGAAGCACAACAGCATCACCGAAGATCCACAATCATCGCGTAAGAAAGGAACATTTTCAAATCACACAACCAGACGAGGAAAGAATATTATGAAGCATAGCTGGAGTCCTGTCTCACTTGTACAAACTTGGTCTCCGTTCATCAAGAAGAGAAAATGGCAATTGCACTATCATTGGCAAGGAGATTCAAATTTCATACTTTAAATAGCTTGTGACTTAATTTTGATAACTAGTGATTTAATTATATAATCAATTGTATAGGTTCAAAGAAACACTATAAATATTGTTGTGTACAGAAATTAAATCATCAATTAGAATACAGCTTCTCCAGTTTTCATTTGTGTTCTCCATCTTTTCAATGGTTTGGCTCGCTGTTCTATTCTTATGTAGAGTTTGCGTTTTCTCTTTGCTGCCAATCGTTTTGCACTGAACGGTTAGCGGTACATGTAGCACATGAAAAGACTTAGTGAGATGACAATTTTTAGCCATTCAAGAGGTAAGTCTGAAGCAAGTATTGAAAGTGACGCTGAATCAACTGAAGCATTCATTTTGATTTTAACAGAAGGGAAACACTCTTTACCGACGATGTCCTCTTCTGTTCAATTCAGACAAACAATCAGATCCACTCACCCTCACGGCTCTGCCAGGGGGGCATTAATCTGTAAGAGATCTGTAATGCATGCCGGTTCCTTAGCTTGATCGTGATTTATACACAAAGACATAAAATTATATAGGTGATCTCCGGGAAAAAACTCAAGGAGAAAGCTCAACTGCCGAGGAAAAAGTAAGCAGGATATAAGATTTTCGCAGCTCAGGGCTGTAGGTATGCTTAATTTGGCATGGTCAATCGACATTAGATGATAATTGAAGTTGGGAAGCTATTAAAGCATTACGATACCAAAACCAAGTAAAGTTATGGACATTGTCAATGAAAGTTCAGTAATAATGCCTCCTATTTTGGAGAAAGAAAGCACCTATATGCCTGTAGCTGGGAAAAAAGAAGAAGAAAAACACATGTTATTAAGAACTCAAATGTAGGCAAAACATTTCAACTAAGCAAGCTAGTCGCTTTTCAGGAAGCTTGCAGTGAACTAATCCCATGGACTTCGTTCCGAAAACATTATTAGGTGTTTACAGAAAGAATCTGGAGCTACCTATGCGCTTGAATCAACCTCGAAGACACAGACACTGTATAAACAACTAAAAGCCCTCCTCCCAACACCCCATCAAGCTTCATATCTCTCCTTGGCAAAGCCACAAGAGCCCATAGCAACCCAGCTGCCAAAAAACCCAGCGTCTCCAAGAGGTATGGATCTCTTGGTATCACTACAGGTGATGGAAAGTTTGACCAAGACGAGCCTAGAAAAGACAAACCCAAACCAAAGAGAGTGTTAAGAATGGGGCCGGCATAACAACCTGAATAGCTATTTGAGCCCCCTTTGCTCCACCTTTCATAGCCATCGTCAAATTTGTCGTCAGATCTCCAAGTGAGTTGCCCCAAGCAAGAACTGTTACAGCTAGTATAGAAGGATTTAGTCCCCAAATATACCCCATTGAAAGTAGCAACCCCACTAATTCCTTGGCAGTGATATAGCTCCAAGTTATGCTCATTAGAAAACCTCCAGCAAGCCATGGGAAAGTGCATCTCTTTGGTGGGTTCGACTTCTCAGTTGTCAAGAGTGCAAGAACCCCAAAAGCAATCCCGAACACCAAAGCAACTCCGTAAGCTATCAGACTTGTGTTGAAGGCGTCCTTTTCTTCATGGAAGTTCCAAAGAGCTGACAACAGAAGTGGTACTAATGTAACTGAAGCAACTGCATAAGGCTTAGACCATCTCTCCTCACAAATGACAGGAATTGTCAACCTCCTTGGTAAGTAAAGGGGCATCTCAAGGATGGAAAGAAATGTACCACAAAAAGCCAACGATCTCCAACAAAAGCCGCTCTTCTTGGATTCCACCAAAGATTCACCTTCCACAGCCCCTTCCTCTGGTATCCTAAACTCCTCCCCGTTCTCCATGCCATTGAGAATAGGTATCAAGTCGCAGTCATTGCTCGTATTACCATGTCTTTCACTATCTTCTCCAGCCCCCTCCTCTGAGATCCTAAAATCCTCCCCGTTCTCCATGCCATTGAGAATAGGTGTCGAGTCAGAGTCATTGCTCGAATTACAATGTCTTTCACTGTCTTCTACAGCCGTATTCCAGACCATCATCACATAAACGACATATAACGAAAAAAAGGCAATTGCACCCCACAGGTGGATTTTCCCCTTTATCAATATGACAATCAAGCACCCAAGAACCAAAAGGAAAAAACACGCATCCCTTATAAACGCATACCTGTTCACTCGAATCTGCTTTTTGTGCATTGAAATGCTCATGATTCCGACCACAACACATGTTACAAAGGAAGCAGCCCCGAGTACTGAGTTAAGGCCAATTCCACCCGTCCCGTTACCCATAAAGGAGACAATGATTGCAAAAATATCTGGTGCACCATTGCCAAGAGAAAGCAGAGTAACCCCAGCGATTGTAGGAGACAATTTTAGTAAACTTGATAAGCTTTCTAGTGAAGAACAGAAGTATTCGGACGCCATGTTTCCCAACAGATAAAACAGAACTAGAATCCACAGAAACAGAAGAGTGTAACCCAGAAGAGGTAAACTCCCAAGTTTGCAATTGAAAAGGTAAAGGTAGTCAATATAGCCCTTGGAAACACATGGATCATGGGATTTAAGGTACGAGCACTTGGCTTTGTAGTCATCAAGAGTATGTAAGTCCTTGCAGCCTTTCTGGCCGGTGCTATTGACGCGATGGTATTTGATGAAAACAAGATATTCTGAAGAGAAGAGATGCGTAATCAAGAAAACAGATGCCAATAACAGAAATGAGATGTTCAAGAAAATGAGATAATTATTCCTGGCAGAAATGGAAAGAGTCATTGCAGAAGATCTAACAAATCAAATTTCATGCACCGAGTAAAGTGGAAGCTTCATGACGAAGAGAATGGGTACATCCATTTCGGCCAACAGGTTAATGTAAGGAAGCTTGCCTCGCCATATTTGAGCAGAAATACTCAACGAGAAGACACACAAGGGGTAGCAGCAAGTGCTGGTTACAGTTGGAGGTGGATGCAGGTAAACCTCGTTGACATGAGAACGATTGACGGCGTCTACAATTTCCATAGTGGCTAACTGACGTGGTGGGTGGGGACTTGATTTGTAAAATTGTCCTATGATCGCAAAATCTCGAAGGGAAAAAAAAAAAAAAGGGTAAAAGAAGAAGGCGTCCTTCCTTAAAAGGAATTATACACGTGGCGGTGGGCCAGAGGTCTCTGTTCCTCGGCATGGGGAGCACTTCTACGAAGAAAAGGGACTAGACCCATATTAAGTTTTCGCTTGGTCATTTTGTTCTCTGAAATTAAGCTTTCAACCATGCCTTCCCGATGTACTGCGTTGCATGCACCTGGCGGTGTAAATACTCAGTTAAAGCACCCAACATCGCATGTGGTCTGTGGTGAGATTGATTCTATAATTTGATTAATCTGCTTTAAGTTTATGGAAAGCTAATCAGTGAGCTAGCTTAACTCTTGGGGGACAAGTTCAGTTAAAAACCCATCGGGGTTGGTCGGGGTTATTCATATCATTCCACATAAATCAGCCCAGGAATCACAAGTGAACCTGACGACTAAAGATGGTCACATTCTATATGGTGGTCAGCTCCCACCCACCTTGGATACATATAAAAGAATGTGAACGAGTGTGAATGCAATAATTCTATGTATATTATATGATCCTGAGAGCAGCCCTCACGTTGTCATACAGCTATAAAATCATATAGTAATTTTTCCTTTTAAATTCTCATTGATTGAAGTGTATATGCAGTTATACCTAACTAGATTCTTAGAAGACAACCTAAGGATCACATGCTGTTCAAGAAAGGGGAGATTGTGAAAACATGGGACAGCTGTAAAACCACATGGTGTTTGTGGGATTTGACACTAATGAATAGGATAAACCTATTAAAATCTTTTTCTTCATTCGTTTTTTTTCTTTAATAGATAACATTATCAAGCAAATAGCATTTTCATATTAACTTGTCCCCCTCAATCGAGTCGAGTTTTATTTCTTCTAATTATTTGCCGACGACTTTCGGAACACACAAGAATACTTCACTATTAAACGACAAAATCTGATAATCATCTTTATGACCTAGGAGCAATAGTTTTCTCTTCCTTTTCATACTATGAGACCGATCGGCATTGCCTTGGGTTCTTGCCCCACCCTAAACTAATGGTTGAACTCGTGTAACAAAAGAAAATGGCATGAAATAATTTGGGGGATCAGAGAGCTGTTTCTCTCCAGAATTCTCGGCGCCGAAAAAGTCCAACGTTGTCGATGGTCAAAGGATTGTTATCTTTTTGACCATCCTTTTGGTGCTTCTCCTTCACGTGGATACTCTTTTGAAAACGATTACATAGAATTAGAATTGTTATTAGTCCAAACCCTCTATCTTTACTGCTATATGATATGCCACTTACCCTTGTATAAGAGCAACTATCGCTTGATGCCCCAACTTCTAGCAGTAATGATAACCCTTCAGCATGCTCAAAGCAGCGGCACATGCCTAAGACTTTTAAGGAGCTTTGAACCAAAACGTGGAACACACCTGCGTCTGCAACTTGCAACCGGGCCCCTACCTCTACCAAAACAACAAAGTAGATAAAAATGTATCTATATCTACATTTATATATAGGCACCGAATACAATTACAGTTGAGAGCAAGAAATAAGATGACTTCTCTCTCTTGAATATTTTCACCAACCTAGAAGATCTTCTCGCCAACGCCATAAGATCACTCACCAACTCCTTTTCATCAAGTCTACGTAATCAATCACTCAAAGAAGGAAGAAATTTGAAATTCAAAGCAACATTCTCAACCAAAATGAAAAATTCCTCAAGACAAGATATGGAAGAAAATCACAAAACCTTTTCAATCCAAATTACTCATGAAATCAAAAATCAAAGTTTACCAACTTTGTTTCCATTCCCTACCAGCCTCAATAACACTATAAATTGGGGATCATTGTACAAACCAGATCATCAAATACAATTTACAAAAATCTTGTAGTTCCTGTTCCTATTTTCTAAGCATTTTATTATTTAATTGAGGGTATTCCATGAAAATACATAAAAGTACACAAGGACCAAACTTGTTATACGCACCTAGGATGGTGGCATAACACTGACACCCTAAAATTCCAAAGATAATTAGTTCTAGGTGGTTTGCAAATAATTGTTCAAAAAGATTGAGGCCATAAAGAGATCTAAAAGGCAAATGATTAATAATATATGTGACAGTGAGAAGACAAACATAAAGGCTTATGTCACATCCAACAAATATCAATACTTACTTTCAACAACTCTATTTTGTTGTGAGGTTTAAACATAAAAGGTTTCATGAGCTATTTCTTTCATAGACAAAAAGGATTGACACTTAAAGAAGAAAATTTTGATGCCATTGTTAGAGTGTATGTATTTCATGATGGCTCCAAATTGGGTGTGAATCATGGAAATGAAATATTAGATTTTGGAGAAAACTTAGCTTTCGAAATAGAAAAGAAGTATCCAAGTTGTTATGAATATGAGACATAATCCATTTTAAATATGATTTTGATGTTTAACAAAAAAAATTATTTACAAAGTTAATTTTGCATATAGAATATTTTGTGCCATAAAACAACTTAATACAAGGTCATTATGTATAATTTTTATTGAGAAGATAAATGTTTTATTGAACTTTATAATTATATTTTGGAGATCAATTTATTTTATTTCTCCATTCTTATGAGAAGTTAGCTCATCTTGTTGCCAAAATACTTTTCTTTATGAACTTGTGGGCTGAAATAATAAATTGAAACACCCAAGTCCAAGTACATTTAAGTGAAACTCTCGTTTCACTATGTTCTTTATTTATGAGTTTTATTTTTGTTGTTTTTTGTTTTCATTTTCTTTCCCTCACGTATTTTCATGTTTTATCTTTTCTCTTTCTTACCTTTTTTCTTCTACCTTAAGTGACCCATTTTATTTTCTCTCCTATTTCTTTCTCTCTCCCCATGGAACACACCTTCTTTTCTTCATTTTTGTTTTTCTTTTTCCTTTTCTCATCTCTTATTTCTCCCCATGAATGCACAGAAACAAGCACTAACTTTTTCTTTCTTCTTCTTACCTTTCTCTCTCTTGTCTATCAAATCTTCAACGGCTATTTTTTTCTGACACACCAACGGGAAGATCTAAGGTGAGTAAAAGACAAGGAAAAGTCAGTTTGTTTTATTTAACTTCCTTCTCTCTTACTCTCATGTTTTGTGTAGAAAATACTCAAAATAGAGAAAAATTCTGCTGCTCAATGTTTGATTGTTAGGACTTGAATCCTACACAAGCCCACAATTTAGGAACATAAGAGACTCTAATGGAATAATACTCGCTTATCAATATAAATAGCTCTAAAAGAACGATAATCAAACCATAATTCTCAAAGCATCCCTAATGACAACAATAATCCCAATAACAAAGTACCAATTATGAAACTATAGATAAACTACTTCTATGAAAGTTATAAGACAACTAAAGCTTACACTAAAAAGACTACTAGAAGAAAATAAGGTTTCTCTAATAATGTGCCCTTTGAAAAGATTGAGAAGGCCTTATATAAGTATGTAATCTTAGTTGCCTTAGGTTTTGGAGTCCTAGTTGCACTAGGTCTTGGAGTGGACCTAAGTTAAGCCTTGTCTTAACAATCCCTACCCTTTTAGACAACCTTTGTCCTTAAGGGTAAATACTAAAAGATGGAAACTGGTGTCAGATATACTCAATGTCTTCTTAGGTTGGCTTGTAATTTGGATGTTTTGACCATTAAATGAACAAATCTACCCTTGGATTGTTTCCCCTTCACACCATGTGACATTTCAAGTATATGGAAGCAAAAAAATGGTTAAGGCATAAGTATGATGTTGTGTCAAGGTACGACATGAGATGGTACCTTCTTGGAGACATGTTGTCATATGATGAGTAGGAGGTTATCACACTATAGTGGTTATAGTAAGTGGTGTATTGGAATCTCGTGATGTTAGCATATTTAATGTCATGGTATTTGTAATTTTTTTATGTAGATGTTCTTTATACCTTGGAATGATAGAGAAACATTGATAACGAAAGAAAAAAAGGTGGTGTAGATGATAAGGAAAATGGTGAAGAAGTTAAATATATATATATTTTTTGGTTGAAATGGAAATTGATGTTCATTATAGGAGGTGTTAGAAACAACATAGACTTTGTCCATTATTAGACAAAGACATCAATAACCTTTAAATCCCAAGGGGTATCCAAGAAAGACATATGGTGTGAAATGTTTTTCTAGTTTATGTTTTGCGTATGGATGTAAACATGGGTAAATAAGACATTTAAAAATTTTAAGATAGGAAATCATGGGTAGGGTATGAAATAGTGTTTCCTATGGTGTTTTATTTTTTATGATTGGGCTTGGTAATCTATTAATAATATAGACTATTGTTTCAAATGCATAATCCCATTATTTTAATGGTACATGGATGTGATCTAGTAATGAGAGCTCAAATTTAGTAATATGTCTATGTTTATGCTCAGAAAATCTAGTGAGATATTCTCTTACTAGAAAGATATTTTTAAAGGAATTGAAAATAAATTCTTTGGCACCATCATATAGAATGCTTTTGATTTTGTATTATAGTTGATTTTCAACAAATATTTGGAATTTGGTGAAGATATTTAAAATTCATCTTAGGATTGTATTGAGATTGGAATAATCATCAATAAAGCATATATAATAGCAACTTCCTATGGATATTGTTAATGGAGTGGGTCCCTAATTATCAAAATGTATTAATTATAATAGAGCTTTAGCCGTATTGTTTGTGGCAAGATGGGCCTGACATAGGCTTTTAGAAACCTAACAAAAGTTGCAAAAAGATGGAATTTTTCCTTAAAATTGAATATCATTTATTCTTAGCAACTTTATTACATATTCAAATTTTTTATGACCTAAACGATGATGCCAACTAGTAATACCATTTGTACGTGCAATATAGGCCATAAGATTAGGTCAAGGAGGCTTCAAGTTTAGGTGGTATAGCCTATGATTAATTAGGCAAATGTCATACATCACAATTAGTATTAAATAGAAAAGCACATCTATTGTCCTTAGTAAATTTTGAAATTAATAGTAACTTTTTTTTATGTGTAGTACAATTAAAATATTTGATATTTGTAAATTATAAGGGGTATGAAAGTTACTTATGCAGGTTATAGGGAGACCCACTCCATTGCGAATAGTGACTTCTGAATCCCCGTTATATTTTATAGATCATCAAGCCCATAAGGATCAAGAGAGTTATGATTCATGGCCTTGAAATTTGGAAACCATTCATTTTTAATTTGGGCCATATTTTCTGAATTTTGTGGGCTTTTATTAATGTTATTAACCTCATAGGGATAATGGACTGAAATTGAGCTTTCAAAGTCGATATTTAGGTTAGTTTGGATCAGATTTGACCCTATACACTTGTAGTGACAATGGTAGGCCAAGTTTTTAGTAGATCTGGCATTGAATTGGTGGCCGGCAGCTGGGTTAGCATGGAGGAAGCGTCTATTGGAGTTAGCAACTAGCATGAGGTGCAGGGCATACCTGCTGGTGGCTAATTTGGCAACCTATTACAGAGGTCATCGTAGAAACTATATGGGTGGTTTTTAGTGCTAGGGAGTCGATGATGTGGACGATGGTCATTGTGGTTTGTTCCGCTAGTTTAAGTTGAACCGCATGGTTTAGGAGCAACTTGCACAAATCTTCTTTGCCTAATGTTGCTATACATGTATGCACAAAGATGGCAATGGCAAGGTTGGCAAATGGGTTCCCAAGTCCTTAAAAAATATGTGTAAGATATTTATTATCAGACACAGTTTCTCCAATCAATCAAGTTTGATCAATGAGCGCATCAAGTTCTTACATAAAATCAATTACAAAACAATGATTTTTATTATTGCTTGGAGGCATAGGCATATGGCAAAGGTACAAGCTGTGCTATAGGCGTGAAATTTATTGGAAAGAACATTCTAGATTTTAGTGGAAGTGGGGTATTTGGCAATGATAGTGACAATGTTGTTGTTGCTTTTATTTAGGAATCAACCTCATGTTGTTTGATTTTGAATAATCCAATCTTGATATGCTGGATTGGTGTTATGCATTATGGTCTTATCTTCAATAGTATTTGTAATAAACTTGGATGGACATGGATATGAACCATTGAGAATACTCAAAATGCTAGAAGCACACAAATATGCTTAGTCCACACTTTTCAGACCAAAAAATTGTTATCTTCAAGGTGAACCTTAATGACAGGTATAATAGGGTTCCTAAATGCGGGTAAAGGTAAGGCATGAACAACAATGTATATGTGATTGGGTTGGGTGGCCATTTCAATGGTAGGATCAAAAATAAACAAAGGGCTTAAGCCATTAGTGGATGATACCACGTTACAAAGATTAGTTCGTATTATTTTATTGAGAAATCCTTAGACCAAGATAAAACCCTAGACAAAAGCATAGAGATAATATAAGAAAATATGTTTAGGATTTGATAAATTGTATGTATAGGAATAGATCTTATTTATAATTGTGTATAAGATTTTTAATCTAGGAAAGCAAATAACGAAACAAATGATAGTTGACAATTATAATCTAGGAAAGCATTTGAAAATATAAATTCAGAATTTATCCATATTTGGAAAGGTCAGAAAATATTATGACTTTGAATTTATTGTGTGATTCAAAATTTGAATTTTGAATAGAACTTCCTCTTGGATTCTTTTAATTTAGGCATAAAAATGATTGTTTGCAATATCTGTTGATTTAGTAGTTGATGGTGAGACTTTATTCCTGCAAGGCTGGACATATTTGCTCAAGACATAATTAGTAGGTCTAACTTTGGTGATGAGGCTAATGTGGTAAGAATATGGAGACTTTGATGTTCACATCAAGCAACTTAATAGGCACTGATTAAAGGGTGCATGAATAACAAGAATGCAAGTAATTCAAATCACATGTGATATGGGTACTCACTCCTAAAGCTATAATCCATGGGTGTTTAATTTTAAATAAGTGCACATACCTTCAAAGTTGCTTGGTGGTTGTGGTGACGGAGCTATATCCATAGTATCAAACATCCTCTAAAGATGATTCAGTGTGAGTGGAGTGGTTGGGCTCATCGTTTACATGGGTAAATCACGGTGCTTGCAAAAGGAGTGTTCCCAACTTGACTTTAGTTCCCAAATTATTACCTTTGATCACGGGCTTGAAAAGCATGGTTATAATAACCCGATTGCTGCGTAGGCATGAATCGGCCTCCAAAATTGGTTGGCCCATATGGAGTTGGAACAAGCCCATTTGAACCTAGATTAAACACCTGCAAAAGCTGTGGGCTGAAAGGCAATTGAATTCCAGGTCCATCAAATTGCATTTGCCCCACGCCCATGCTAGTTTGTGCATTTGAATCATGGGCAAAACTTGATGGCTGGTAATCAGGTTTCACCATTTTTGCTTTGTCTCCTTCATGAAAGCCGCCGATTTGGAAAGCCTGACACCAATCAATCGCCCGTTGCCTTTAAGAGTGAACCAAGGAGGATAACCGACTAATTTGTAACTTTTTTCTCTTGAGTAGTTGGGTTTGTAAGAGTGGGAGTAGATCAAGCATCTTTGCCTCCATTTTTAGGGCTGTTGCCGCCTATGAACCAAAGAGCGAATTTGGCAATGGTGATTAGCAGGAGCAAGTTCTTCCAGTTCTCTCACACCATTTTCATTTCTTTCGCCTCCAGTGTTTATCCTCCTTTGCTAGAATGAAGGCAGAGTCCACCTTGGGTAAGGGGTCCTTGGACAAAATATTGGTCCTAAGATTTTGGAACGATTTCGGCAAAGCCAACAGAAAATCCTTGACTTGATGCTCTTCTTTTTGTTATTCAAGCTATTAATTCAAACGGCAGGAGCAGTTCCGGTGGTGGCAGCGGATTAAGTGCTCTACTGTGTCAATTTTGACCTAGAGGTTGTCGATGTTAGAGCAGCACTTTGTGACGGTGGTGCCAATCACCTTGTTCTCAAATTGGCTTTGCCAAAGCTGATATGTTTAAGTCTGCATGAGTCTTTTCAAACGAGTCTGGATGCGTCTTTCAAACCTCTCCACCAATGTTTCCCGAACAGCGTACATCAACATTTGTGGACACATAAGGGTCTACAGACTTCTCAAACTAGCTCAAAATTATAGAGTGAGATTGGTCCCAATCTTAATGTTTATTTATGTCAGTTTTTAGACAAGGGAAGAACTGTCTATATACTCTTTTTTGTTCTTGCCTAATAACTGATTTTTATCTCCATAACTCATTGTTAGGGTCATCCTTGAGCTTGCCAATGACTGGAGAAGATTCGAGCATTTTTGTTACATATAAATAATGGGTTTTAAGACGAGTTCGGGCTTTGTTATGAAGAAGAAGACAGGGCCAACGGTAAGGAGTTTTTGGTGATATAATGAATAATTGGTTAAATATTTTCACTTCGAATTTGCCGAAACAAGCCAAAGGAGATTGCTTAGGCGGCTTCTCAAACTCCTCAAAGTGGGAGAAGCAGATAAACACGTTTCAAAATTAGAAAAGTTGACTCATATGCCGACAAGCGGGCGCACTAGTAACGTCCAATTCCATAGCGACGCCACTAGGGACGGGCCCTTGACTGTACTCATTCTTTGTCGCCGACCATTATTATTTCAAGTTCTGCCTTTAACAATAATGTGAGCTTGTCACTCTGATGGACGTTGGCCGTACTAGGCTTACCTTGTGGGCAGGCATCCGTTCCATGGATGCCTCCATCTCACTTTGTCTGAGCCCGAATTTTCTCGCGGCGGCTCAGAATTTCTCTCGGTATTTCTTGAATTTCAGGTCTTTGGGTAGATACAACGTCCTGTACCCTATAAATGGACAATCACGAGAGAGAATTGATTTGATTTTATAGGTACGTCCATTCTTTTACTGACAAACACCTTAATGACCTGCCAATTTTAAGGGGTACGGAGAGACAGACGATTCCGGGAAAGAAGCAGGAAAGAACCTGCGTTATTTTCAAATAATTGGCGGTAAATATAGCACATGAACCTACTTTGCCTGATGGCAATTGTAGCCATTCAAGTGGTAAATCTGAAGCAAGTATAGAAAGTGAGGATCAATCACTTGAAGTTTCCATCTTGATTTTGACAGAAAGCGACAAGCACTCTATCGACAATGTCCTTTTCTGCTCGATTTACATAAACAATTGGTTCTACTCGCCCACACGGCTCTGCTAGAGGCCAGCTTCTTAGGTTGATCGTGATTTATGCTCAAAGAGACATGTTTATAAATTCTGAGGCACCAAGAATAAACTCAAAGCTCTGTGAATAATTAATTAAAAAGAAGAAAAACCATACTAAACAGCTGCCTTGGAAAAGTTAATCAGGTCATAGGATTTTTGCAGCTCCTGGCTGCAGTATGCTTAATCTGCATGGAAAATAGACAGTAGATGATAATTGATGTTAGGAAACTATTAAAGCATAATTATGATGTGAAAGTTAAAAGAGCATTTCTATTAGCTGAGTAATGTTCTGGACATTTTCAATAAAGGTTCAGAAATAATGCCATAATTTTGGAAAGAGAAAGCACCTACACACCTGTTGGACAAAAAACACACTATTATTACAGTTCAAATGAAGGCAAACGATTTCAGCTAAGCGAGCTAGCAGCTTTACAGGAAGTTTGAAGTGAACTAATTTCATCGACTTCATTCCGAAGTTTTCACCGAGAGAATTAGGTGTATATAGAAGGAAGCTTAAAAGACCCATGTGTTTGAATCAACCTTGAAGACAGAGACACTGTATAAACAGCTAGAAGCCCTCCCCCCAACACGCCATCAAGCTTCATGCTTCTCCTTGGCAGAACCGCAAGAGACCAAAGCAACCCAGCTGCCAAAAAACCCAGCGCCTCCAAGAGGTATGGATCTCTTGGTATCACTACAGGTGATGGATAGTTTGACCAAGACGAGCCAACAAGGGACAAACCCAAACCAAAGAGAGTGCTAAAGATGGGACCGGCATAACAACCAGATATAGCTACTTGAGCACCTTCCGCGCCACCATTCACAGCCATCGTCCAATTTGTCGTCAGATCTCCGACTGAGTTGCCCCAAGAAAGGACTGTTAGAGCCAATATAGAAGGATTCACTCCGCAGATATAACCAATTGAAACTAGCAACCCCACCAATTCCTGAGCAATGATATAGCTCCAAGTTACGCTCATGAGAAAACCTGCGGCAAGCCATGGGAAAGTGAATCTATTTGGGGGGCTTGACTTCTCAGTTGTCAAGAATGCAAGAACCCCAAAAGCTATCCCAAACACCAACGCAATTCCATGAACTACCAGGCTTGTGTTGAAGGTACCATTTTCTTGATGGGGTTTCCAAAGAGCTGACAACAGCAGTGGTGCTAATGTCACTGAAGCAACTGCATATGGCTTGGACCATCTCTCCTCACTAATAATAGGAATTGTCAACCTCCTTGGCAAGTAAAGAGGCATCTCAAGGATGGAAAGAAATGTAGCACAAAAAGCTGATGACCTCAAATAAAGGCAGTTCTTCTTGAATTCTGCCGAGGATTCACCTTCCACATCCGCTTCCTCTGAAATACTATGCTCCTCCCTCTTCTCCATGTCAGTAAGAATAGGTATATTCAAGTCAGAGTCATTGCTCGAATTACCCTGCCTTTCACTGGCTTCTCCACCCTTCTTCCAGCCGAAATGTGAGGTGCAGACCATTATCACATAGACGATATATAACGAAAAAAAAGCAATCGCACCCCACAGATCGATTTTCCCCTGTATCAGTATAACAATCAAGTACCCAAGAACCAAAAGGAAAAAGCAAGCATCTCTTATAAAGGCAGACTTGTTCACTCGAATCTGTTTTCTGTGCATTGAAATGCTTATGATTCCAACCACAACACATGTTACAAAAGAAGCACCTCCGAGTACTGAGTTAAGGCCAATTGCACGTGTCCCGTTACCCATAAAGGAGACAACAATCGCAAAAATATCAGGTGCGCCATTGCCAAGAGAAAGCAGAGTAACCCCAGCGACCGTAGGAGACAACTTTAGTAAACTTGATAAGCTTTCAAGTGAAGAACAGAAGTATTCAGAGGCCGTGTTTCCCAACAGATAAAACAGAACTAAAATCCACAGAAACAGAAGAGTATAGCCCAGAAGGGGTAAACTCCCAATTTTGCAATAGAAAAGGTAAAGGTAGTCAATATAGCCCTGGGAAACACATGGGTCATGGGATTTAAGGTACGAGCACTTGGCTTTGTAGTCATCTAGAGTATGCAAGCCCGTGCAACCTTCCTGGCTGCTGGTACTGACGCCATGGTATTTGCTGAAAACAAGATATTCTGAAGAGAAGAGATGTGTAATCAAGAAAACACATGCCAATAAGAGGAACGAGAAGTTCAAGAAAATCAGATAACTATTCCTGACAGAAACGGAAACAGTCATCGCAGAAGATCTATCAAATCAAATTTCATACACCGATTAAAGCGGAATGCTTCATGGTGAAGAAAATGGGAACTTCCATTTCAGCCAACAAATTAATCCGAGGAAGCTTCCTTCGCCATATCTGGATAGAAATACTCAGCGAGAAGGCAGATAACGTGGAGCGTGACTAACCTCTGCAAGTGGTGGTTGCAATTTGTGGGGGATGAAGGTAAAACTTGTTGACAGAAGAACAATCTACAGTTTCGAGAATCGCTAACTAACGGGGCGGGTGGGGGACCTGATTTGCGGAGTCATAAGCAAAATTGTCTTATACTCCAAAATCTTTCTCAGAAAAAGAGGCAAAAGAAAAAGCGACCGTGGCGTTCTCAAAGGAAAAATACACGTGGAGGTTGGTTAGATGTCTCCGTTCAAGGGAAGGGGGAGCACTTGTATTAAAAAAATGGCTTGCAAACAAGTTTCCGTTGAAAACGGTTCCCTGTTCTTGTTTTAGCTCCGGCATTTTGTTCCCTCAAATTTAAGGATTTTAACCATGCTATGTCGACGTATGCGTTTCTGGTCTGCGTGTTCTGAATGCTACACGGTTGCACTTGGCGGTGTGAACACTCAAGGAAACTCACCCAGCATCACAGCTGTCTTTTCTTTCTTTTTTCTAGCCTTTTTCTCTGAAAGTTACACCTCGTCTGTGGTGGGTATGACGTTATAATTTTTTTTTAAAAAAATTCTTTTGCATTTAATTTATTGGCGAAAAGGAAACAGGACATGTGTCAAGCAAAAAGAGTGATGCTTTGGGATTTAAATCTAATTTATGTTTCTGTAAAGCTAATGGGTGACCTAACTTGACTCTCAGTGGAAAAGTTTAGTTAAAAACTTACTAGGGTTGGATTGGGTTGGACTAGATTCATATTGTTCCTAGTAGATGAGCATAGCCATCAGGAACGAATGCGACGGCTATAGATGGTGAACTTCTATTGTATAATCAGTTCCCACCTCCCCCGGATACATCAAGGGCGAAGCAAAGAACCACGATTGTTGATGATGATGCCATCCTATTACGTGAATGCAACAATTTTAGGTATATTGTACTATTATTTGATCACCCCCTTATGTTATTATACAACTATTATTTGATCACCCCCTTACGTGATTGAAGGGTGTATACTAAAAAACCTAATCAGATTCTCAGGTGACAACGTTAGTTAGAACTCCATTTAAAATTTCAGAGGAACTAAGCATCACATGTTGGTCAAATAATATTTATTTTTTCAAAGAAGTTGATAGTTTTGAGAAAATGCAAGAGGGTGTTTATGGGATTAATATAAATGATTGGGACAAATCCGTCAAGCTCTTTTACTTCATTCCTTTTTTTTTAATAAAAAAATCGCTAATGTGTTTAGAATTCCTTTTTGATTCATTCCTATCCTTATCAAGCAAATGACATTTCATATTCACTTGTCCCCACGATTTCAATTATTTTGTTTTTTTTTTGGGACACGCAAGAGTACTTTATTATGGAACTACAAAATCTGATGGTCATCCTTACAACGTAGGATCAAAGATTATATATTTATTTCTATTAGAAAGATTAAAGTCCAACCAAAAATTTGAATGTTGAAGATGAAAATTTTATACAAAAAATATATGATCATTGGATGATGTTTATATATAAAATACTTCAACAACTCATTGCTAACTTTTGAGTTAGATTTTGAACCTTTTAATATAGTATCAAATTTAGGTTAATTTTCTTTAATTTTTATATAAACCCTTAAAATATGTTTGGTATGTAAAAGAGATCCATTTCACCCATTCAACTTTGAGCTTGGAGTATATTCAAGAGAATGTTGAAAATGAAAGTTTTGTATGGAAAATATACAATTCTTGATGATATTTAAATGCAAAAATATCTCTTCAATTCATGAACTAACTCTAGATTGGATTTTCAAATTTCTAAGAGCTAGTTGACTAGATGAAAGAATATTTTTTATATTTAGATATTATTTTCTTTTTTATTTGGGATATTGAATTCAATACTTTTTGTATACTAAGTTTAACTTCATTTGAGGCCGTAAATGATAGAAAGGGCACTTCCTTGCACACTAAATAAAAGTTGGTTGGATTAATCTTGGCTTTGATGTAAATATTAAAAGCATAAAGTTTAGTTCAAAAACCAATTAATGAATTTTCAAGATACTTTTTATATTTAAACACTATCTAATTATCATACTTATATTTTCAATATTTTTCTATGATAATTTAGAAATTCATTTGGAATAATTTGGAAACATTCTTTGCCTAGTTTGGCTGAAAAACATGGACGAAAAAAAAAAGAAAAAGAAAAAGGGAACAATGTTTTATATAAATTCTAGTTTGCCTTTTCCACGAGTACAATTTCCCTTATAAGATCAACCACTCTCTAAACTGCAGTATAAAAACCTAACTAATTAACAATTTGTGAAGGCCCATCATTACAACTAAACAGAAGAAGAATCTAGACCCAATCGAGAGGATTTTAACATGCCTTCTCCCTTCAAAATAACCTTATTGTCAAGATTAAGCTCAAGAAAGCGCTGCTTTTATGACCCATAAGTCCTCCTCATCATTTTTCTTCATTTTCTGGTCGACTTAAACATCAGATTTTCCCTCATCTTCTGGCAAATCTTGTTTCTCTTTGATCATTCTCTTAGCTACCGTGGTGATTCCATCGGATTCATCTTGGTTTGACTCCCCATTTGCTTCTTGGGTATCCGCTTGTAGTACTTCGGTAGTAGTTAACGGAAGAACAAGCTCCTTTTATTTCTTTGTAAGTCTTTTTTCTTCAGCTAGGTTCATATCTTTGGCTTCCTTGGCTCCTCGAGACCTTGTAACCATGGCTGCTACTGTCGTCTTGGCCTTTTTTTTTTTTTTTTTTGTAGGTACTTGAAATGAGACAATTTCATTCCGCACAGTTGTTGACACAAGCTAACAAGGTCTCTTACAGGTCCCACATATGCAACCTCTATGCTAGCATCACTGACAAAATCTGACAGGTCTTCCACAAATTCATATTTGAATGACAAACTCATTTCTAAGTCAGAGCTCCATCTAATGTCGAAATCTTTAACGAGGGCCCCAATATCCGCCCTTCCAAGAATTATCAGGTAAGAAACTCTAGCTCTGTCTTTGTACACTGCATTTGACTGGAAAACAAAAGACCATCAACACTTTCTTTAGTGGCATCAAGTCAGTACTCACCACAAAGAATAACTAAATTTGTTTTACACCAATCTGCCTCGCCTTCCTCATATGCATCAGCCTCTAGCCACGTGATATGCAACTTAAAAGTAGGGAAGAGCACTTTCTTGGTAAGGCCATCAATTCTAGGCATACCATCCACTCAATCATAAGTAGCATGTTTGTTACTAAAAGTAAAGTAGCCCATTTTTTATTAATAGTAAAGTAATTCTCATTCTTAAAAGCTTGGGAATCAATAAGCTATGGGTCATGAACTTTAATACTAAGCCAAATGTTAGTTCTGGTACCTTATCAAATTTAGGATTTGTTACATGCCTATTTTAGAAAGCACATAACTAGATGTCAGAAGTAGGATTACACCTCATTAAGAGAAAGACTTCACCTTATAAGCCTTATTAGAGAGAAACTTCACCTCTTAAGCTCATTCAAGAAAAACTTCACCTTTTAAGGATTGAAAACATTTGAGCTAAGACTAAATTTGAATTAGAAGTTAGAATTCAAAATAACAACTACTTCTTACTCTAACTCCTTTAGGGCATTTGCTTTCTACTTATCCTTTGTAATATAAGGAATTGAATTATCATTGATCAATACCTCATCATTTGGTTACTTCATTGTTAGTACTTGATGAGCTTCATTATTCTTAATACCTCTTCTACCTATTTTTATCTCTTTCTATTAGGGATTCAAACACTTTTGATATCACTTGTTGTAGAAATTTAATAAAGCACATCATATATATATAAATTGAACACACAATTATAAAAATTCATACATATAATTTCTTACATCCATTGTAGTCTTTCTTGATTAGATTTTTTTTCCTCTCTCATTAAATAGATATCTTATAAATTCTCTTATCGTCTATAATTTATGAGAGGTGTTCTCTCTAACAACTAGCTAGCTCCCAAGGAGACTCTTTCATGAAAAAAAGGCTTGGTCATTAGGTTTTTTTATATTTCTTTTTATTTATAGAGAAACCCCAGTTTTTACAATTATATGGATACCTCTAATTGTAATAGGAGATTATAATCATATTCTTTAACCTAATTGTTTGACCTAACATAACAAACTCCTTTTTGGAATAATTATTGCAACATCCCTATACTATAGGAAAATATAAAAAATTCTTCAAATATAACTACACAACTATCTTTGGAAGGAGAAAGATTGAAGAAAAAATCTTTTCAACTTTTACAACTATAGTCTTTGAATAGAAAAAGACTGAAGAAACTCTCTTCAATTATAGTCTTCTGAAAGAGAAAAACTAAGAAAACTCTCTTTAACCATAGTTTTTTAAAAGAGAAAGACTAGAGAAACTTTCTTCAACTAAATGCTTCGTCTATCATGAGGCCATCAACAATAGTAAAAATTATGAGACCCACCAAAGAGTCCACCTTTCATCCAAAATTGTTGGTGTCTAGAATCAACATTAAAGCCTCCCACACCTTATTGAAATATCAACAATTGAAAATACCAAAAATTTTACTCTTCATCCACAACAAGATTAGACGTATTACAAGCTCTCCTTCAATCATCAATCCATTAACAACATTATCAAAAAACTCCCTTTATAGCCTTGCAAAAACCATAATTTCTTTTTTCATTTTGGCACATGCACCTTATATGCATTGGCTATGCATCTAGAGCATGCACCTCTTGCACATATCTTGTGTAGGGAGTTGCATTGTTTGGGACCCAAGTCCACCTAACCTAGTTTTGACCTATCAATGACCTAATCTTTGCTGCCATTTTCCACAAGCTGATCTTTGAGATCTTCACCATGACCTGGATTAGAACTTGTCAATCTACCATTTGTCACCTTCATCTTTGTTGATCTATTGTCACTAGTTAGATTTCTCATTGTCACCCAGGAGTTGTAAACCTAACCCAACTTTTTCAACCAAACACCACTATCATTTGTTGTTCTTTTACCTAGGTTGGAAATGGAATCTTCCATAGATCATTTGGATACCTATCATTTATTGCCACATGTGATAAATTGGAGCAGAACTTCAAATTTGTTTTTGGCTATCTATCTTGGTCTTTACCTTCAAACACTAATATCTTCACTATTCTTTGCCATTTGATGCCATAACTTAAGCCAAAACAATTCACATGACCACCATAAGCATTCTAACTAGTTTGATCTTCAATATAACAACTTAAAAAATACTAACTAGCTTTAAAATATTATGTTTTCCAATAAGATTATCTTGAATTTGGCTCACAAATGCTTAATATGGATAAAGACACATATATTTGCACTTTGTAAATCCTAAATTCACCACTCCAACAATATATTTTGGTCAATCTACATCAATATCATAAAAAATTGAACCAAATTTAAGGAAAAAAGAAATCTTACCTTAAAACACATCAATTTATTTCTCCAATTATGTTCACCACATTTGATCTATCATCTTTGGTTCTAATGTTTTAGCTTCATCAGCTCAAATACAACTTGTTAGGGATTTAAATGGCTTTGATACTAGTTGTAAAAATTCAACAAAGCACATCACCTGTGTATGGATTGAACAAACAATTATAAGAATGCATACATTCAAATATAGTAGATTTAAAAGGTTCAGAATATCATAATATCTTATATTCCATGTAGCCCTTCTTCATTAGATTGTCTTTTCTTTTCCCTCTCATCAAACAAGTATATCATGAATTTTTTCATCATCTACAATCTATGAGAATGACTTTCTTTAACAACTAACTAGCTCCTAAGAAAGCTCTCTCATGAAAATGGCCTACCTACTAGGTTTCTTTATACTTCTTTTATTTATAGAAAAGCCATAGTTTCTAAAATTATATGGATAACTCTAATTGTAATCAAATATTACAATCATACCCTTTAACTTAATTTTTCTATTAATCTTAATACTATCTTATTCTCATGATCTTATAGAAAAGGTCTTTACTTTTTGACAGGAACACCATCTTATCTCCCCTCAACCTAAACCACCTCTCATATTGCCTTTCCACAACCACCTACCTTACCCTTACCTTAAACATAACCATTTTTACCAATTGGACCTCCCATTTCCTTCCCTACCTTTAAACCACCTTCACCACCCTCTAATGATCCTTAACTAGACCACCCTAAAGGGTCACCTATTTTATCCATGGCACCATTACTCATTCCACCCTTACTCGCCAACATACATATGTCTTGACTAGATTTGCTCACCGAGATACCAAAATGACATGCTTCATTCAAGCCTTTTGGGATTGAGATGGTGCGAAGCTATGGCTACTGAATACATTGTTCTTATGAAGAGTGGCATATTGGAACTAGTGCCTTTACCACATGATGCTTGCCTAATTGGTTGCAAATGTCTCTATAAGGTCAAGCTCCAGTTTGATGGCTTTCTTGAACATTTAAAAAAAAAGTTACTATTGAGTCCCTAAGACAACCTGAGAGAGAGGTGAATTAGATTTCTTATATAGACTAGATATTTTTCTTTTCAATTTCCTAGGTACAATATCATATTTGCAATGACAATGTAGGGTGTAAGTTTAAATACTTGCAACTATTCAAAGGATAGACTCAATATAGACAACACAATAATAATAAGTAATCATACTACATATATAGAAGCTATAGATCTAGTAGACATATAAAAGCATCAACGTCACATATATTTCAAGGAATGAGAGCAAGTTTACAATTCTCAATAATATTGTCTATATGCTATCAAACCTATAATTCATGCATCTAATATTTTTGAAGATAAAAAATCACACATGCAAGTAAAGAGTTAAGAAGGGAATTGGACACAATCATTTTAAATGATTGTAAAATCTCTTCCAACTGACCTCCCTTGATGAACTTGTCAAAGGGTTCCATTTTTATTTATTTATTTACTTTAAGTGATTAGATGAAAACATCTAACCTACCTTCTTTGACAATTTGTCAAAGGGTTCCAAATAAAGTAATCCCACATATTACTTGTTACAAGTTTAGTTTTTGAGTAAGATCAAATAGTCCTCCACAAGGATTAACAAATTATAGCACATAAAGGACTAAAAAAACCCCAAATGATAAGCATACTTTAGCTCCTAGGGTTTCCATGCTCAAGCAATATACAATGAAACAAATAGAGAAAGCAATAATATGAGCCATATAATAAAGACCAACAACATTAAGTGAAAAAAGGAGCGAATTCTTAAGAGCATGATGAAAACATATTACAATTTTCTCCTTCACTATTGTATGGTCATTGACCTTTTCTTTCATTTTCTTTTTAAATCCTTAATTGTCAAACTAGCCGAAGGTCATAGAATGACTAGAATGGCATATCAAAAGGGCAAAACAATCGAAAGCCTCCCATCTTTTTCTTTTTTCTTTTCTAATTCTCTTTGTGTGTTCACTCCCTTCCTTTCTTTAGCTTTTCTATTCTAGCACTGGTTAAGATAGTGCCATTTTTAGAACTTTACTAAAACATGCATAGGCTGGCCTCTTTGCATAGGTCCTTGTTGCTTGCTAACTTAGGTTAATTCTAATTACACTTAAGCCTAGTTGGAGTCACCCCACATTGGTATTTATTCTTTTGCTCACGGCTTACCCCTTAATTCTTAATGCACATTTCCTTATAAAATTTGGACATTAGAGAAAGAGTTCCATTAAAGAACAACGTCCACTTTAAAAGACATAAAAAGGCTATGAGCATATTTAATTCAATGATGATTTCCATGAGAAATAGTTTCAATATCCTTATAAAAATGTGAATTTAGCACTATGAGGAATATTGTATAACATGTAATCATATATTCATGGAAATAGACATAAGTTAGCAATCATCATAAACAATATTAGCTTACTTGACTTAACAACTACTAGTTAAAGATTTTCACCAACATGAAGGCATTGAATTCATTAAGACTTTAGCCTGGTTGTCAAACCAGTCACCATTCAAACCATACTTGTCCTCATGTATTCTTAAGGTTGGCAAATTCCTCAATTAGATGCCTCTAATGCTTTTCTTTACACTTTCTTACAAAAGAGGTGTAAATGGTCTAGCCTCAAGGGTCCATGAATCATACTTGTCTAATCATGTCTATCATCTTCATCACTTTTCCTTTACATAGTCAATTCATTGGCATATAAACCATTTAACTCATATTAAAGAATTACAACCAAAAAGAAAGAATCATAAAATCAATTCACATGAGTTCTAAGGCGAAAATGGCAGGGAGCACATATGTGGTAGATGATTAGACATTGCATGGTGTAGCTGATGTTGCAATAATCACATGTGTTAACAATTGTTACCTACATTTGACATGTGTTAAAGCTTTGCTTTGTTTTGTTTTGTGAAAAGGAATTGAATGTTTATATCATTAAAGTGGTGCGCTTTTGAGTTGATTTTAGAATATGGTCTTTTTGGATGCAAACTAGCAAATACACTGATAGAGTAATATTAAATATACTAGCACTGATTATAATGAGTTTCTATATAAGGAAGGTGACCCTACCTTAAAGGATATTACTGGCTGCCAATGCTTGGTTGCATAATTGATTTATCTTATAATGACTAGGCTTCACATTAGCTTTGCTATATGTTTATTAAGTCAATTCATGCATTCTCCCAAAGAGTCACATCTTAAGGCTACCTTTCAAGTCATTAAGTATGTTAAAAGGTCACCTAGTCAAGGATTGTTTATGAAATCCAATAATAAGCTAGAATTACATGCATATTGTGATGCTATATATGGTTTAGCCTTATGGGTTGTTGTTCTACTATTGGTTTTTGTGTTATGCTTGGAAACTTTCTTATATTTTGAAAAAGCAAGAAGCAGTTTACTATATCATGATCCTTCACTAAATCAAAATATCATGTTATGGCTTCAACTACATGTGAGATTGTTAGGTTGCATGGACTCTTCATGGACTTTCAAGTCCCTTTGATTTGACATGTAACCCTTTATTGTGATAATAAGTTTGCTATAAAGATTGTTGCTAACCTAGTTTTGTGTGAAAAGACTAAGCACATTGAAATTGACCACCATTTAATCAGAGACAAGAAAGTTATGCGAATCATATAGACTGCCCATATCTTTACATGAGATTAGCTTTGCTGACTTATTGATGAAGGTGCTAAGGATCCAGCAACATCATTTTCTTTTGAGCAAGTTGGTTGTTTGTGATTTGTATTGACCACTAGCTTGAGGGGATGTTACAACCATTATTAATGGATGGTTGGGATTTCTTAAATTAGAGTAATTTGAATAATTTCCCTAGTTTGCATAATTCAATTATGTATAGGGAAAACTTATTTTTTAGAAGATGAGAGAATAAGAGTAGAAATAGGATCGAGGTTAGAAAAACAAAGTAGATAAATTTGTATCTTACTTTCCAGTTTTGCAAAAGTTCCTTGTGATTCAATGGAAGTATTTTTCCAAATTTTGCATTTTGACTTGTGCAACAACCATAGGTCCTCTACGTAAGGAAAATAATAGAAAAACTTGGAATGACTTTCTAGTAGTTAGACCAATTATGTGCTTTGTCTCATGGGCATGTAACAGTGGATTAGACCCACTATACTTGTATAGTCCCAATAGGCCCATCATGTAATCCTAGAAACCCTAGCTCCTTTACTTCTTTTTCTAAGACCTTTTCTTTACGAGCAGTGAGGCTTATGTACGAGAGGCACAATGTTTATTCATAGTTGATTTTTTCGTGAAGCTGTTTCCAGCGCAAAATCAAATTTTATCGTCGAGTTCATGTGTTAAACAAACCAAACAAATGATGTTAGGAAGCTATTCATGCACTATTGCATCAGAGTTGCAAGTGTCAGCCGAGACAAGTTTGGAAGCATCCATTTACGCCAGAGTTTAATCAAATGATGTTAATTTTGGCAGAACAGGCAACAAGGCGTAGAACAGTAAAATAAAAAACCTGTGCGGGCACAGGTTGGAGGTTGTGGTGGATGAAGGTAGAACCTGCTGACAGAAACAATTTGAGGCGTCTATAATTTCGGGAATCGCCAACTGGCGGGATGGGGACCAGATTGTGCAGTCACAAATGAAGTTGTCTTATAGTTGCACCATCTTCTCGGGGAAACAAACTAAGAAGAAAAGAGGATCCCTGAATCCTCAAAGAATAATAATCGTGGTGGTTGGTTACATGTCTCCTTTCAAGGAGGTGGGACAAGATGGACTGGAAACAAATTTGAGGTCAAATCCGGACCTTGTCCTTTTCCTTCGCTTGGCCATTTTGTCCTTCAAATTAAGCTTTCGACCATTCTTTTGCCGTGTCCGCGTTCTCGCGGGGCGTGTTATGGATGCAACGGTGAATACCGCGGTCGGTAAAACGGACCACACATAAATGTCTTTTCCTTTTCTTGCGCAGATGGATGTCTCTATCCTACCGTCTGTCCACCAATTGGTTGATGGTGAAGTTGATATTATACTTTACTTATAATCAAGAGATTTTTTTCTTTTCAGTTTTTCAGTTTTTCTTGTTCAGAATTTCATCTTGTCGTTCGAGTAAAAAAGAGTGAAAAGTAAAGTGAACTACTGAAAACAAATAGTTGAACAAGAAAGAAAAGGGGACAGCATTAAAAAATCAGGGCAGTTGTAAAATCCAAGTAACGTTTACGGGACCTAAATTAAGCGGCAAAACTATCAAAGTCATCTTCTTCCTCTCTCTCTCTCTCTCTCTTTCTATGTTTATTCAAATCTCTTGTATATTGGAACAGTTTTATTCCAATTATTACCAAGCGAATAATTTTCCTATTAACTTGTTCCCTCAATTTAATCATTTTTCATTTTTAATTATCTAAGGACCATTATTGCAAGAGTGTGGAATATATGAAAACATTTATTATAAAAATTACAAACTTTGGTTGCCATTTTTGAAACTTAAGACCGAGATTATCTCTTTCTCTTTACACAATAATCAGTATCTGCTTCTGGTGTTACCCCACCATATAGTACTAGTTGAAGTTGTGCAACAAAAGAGGAAAATGGCATGTGTCACGAAACAAGAAAGGAAGGGAAAGCAAGAGGGATTATAGAAAAACCGTACATGTATATTGCTTTCACATAATGATAATATGTATAAAAGGTCAGATATATAATACAAATAGTAGTCAATAAAAGGGAAAATATGCATAAAGAGTATTTTTCTATTACACAAGAATCTAATCTCCAGAAACAACTTGATTTTGACAAATAATTGACAACGACTTATAGAATAGATCTCACGTCTAATTATAGATATAATTAGGATACAATTAAGGAAATAATCAACCAATCCCAAATAAACAACTATATTTCCAACACTTAATCTCAAGTTTGTCACTTACAGATGTTGAAGCCAAGCTTGCTCAATAGATACATATGTTATTTCTAGTTAGAAAGACAATTCCCCATAACAATAATCCCAAAACACTAAGAGAAAGCTATATAGAAGTGTTTGATAAAATTTCATAATATAAATATGCAATAGGGCTTCCAATTTATAACAAGGCCGAAACATCTAAATGAGGAAAACTAATTGAAGTCAACCCAATCGCAAATTAATGAGGGTTGGTATGATTGAGAGAGTTTTCAAATTCTAGTAAGATTAGAGTAAACATGATTTCTATCCTTTTTCTGTTATGACTAACATGGCATGTGCTGTTATGTTGGCTAACATGGTGTGAAGAATGAGCCAATGTGGCATGTTGACAAGGTTTGATAACATGGCAAATTGTGTGGAGGAGAGAGGCAATATTTATTCTAATATTCCCTAGAGCAAATAGGTTGTGCAAATCATGAGCTTTGATTGAAGAAGCTTGAATCTCTTGGTGGAGAGGCCTTTGGTGAAAATATATGAAAGTAGATAATTTGTCACATCAAAGAAATGGAGGGCAAATTAAAGACATGTAAAGATCATGTAGTGATGCTTCTATCCACATTAATTCCGCAGCAATATCTGCTTTTGAATTCTATTTCTTTTTGAAATAATGTCAAAGATGACTATAATGAATAGAATGAAAGGCATGCATTTTTGCAATTATAATAGTAATAGATAATACCAAAATAATTGCCAATGTGATATCAAAAGACAACTTTTTTGGGGGGGAACATAACCAGAAAAAAAAAAAAAGAAGAGAGACTTGTAAGGAGCAATGAGATGGTAGAAAAAGAAAGAATTAAGCAAATAATTCTATGAACTGTAATAAAAAAAATTGGTAAAAGGATAGATGATACTAGCTTTGAGTGACATCTAAGGGGCCAATTGCATTCCTTATGCACTTTGTTAGTAAATATATTTCTGGAGAGTGTAGAATATTGTGTAAATGGAATACAACTCATGGGGCAATGTTAATGTGATATAAGACAAATACTTCGACCAAAGCTTCTCTTATCATGTTGGCACAATAATGTGTAGTCAATTTAAGACTAAACAATTGCAGCAAAATAGTAGAACTCGGGAAAAAGGATTTGCAGTCCCCCGCCTTACCGCTTGGCCATGTCGCCAAAACAATACAAAAAATATATGAAAATATTCATTTTTTTATTTTTATTTTTGTACTTGTATCTTGAATACCGTTTTCTTTAATCCATTTCCTAAAAGGAATCCTTACTTTTCTCTTTAGATTAGATACATTTTTTTGATTGATTCTATAGTATCTTAAAACAAACACACTATTTAAAATAAAAGCACCCCTTCTCTTTTTTATATTGAAAACCCAATTCCAAATGTGGATTTTTTCAGTTACAAAAAAATAAATAAATAAAAATTCAGGACAAATTTGAACCATTAACTATTGACTGATCATCTAGAGGATAGCAAAGAAAATAGGGTTTTGGTTACTTCACAGGGTAAGAAGGTTAGGGCTATTTATTACTGAGCGACTCTACCTATTGATAGGACAATAACCCTATCTTACATGTAACCACAAGGTAGCATGATTTCAATAGGCTCTCACATCAAACACCTTAAGATTTTAATGATACTTTCCTTTGGTAACAGAGTCACTCTAAAATGTTTGTTTTGGTATGTGATTGTTGATTGGCTTGGAATCCAAGTCTGCAGTGTGGCAATTGAGAAAATATTTCAATGATTCCATGGCTTCCCTTTAAATGATGTCATAAAGTTTTGGAAGGAAAAAGTTACCCCAAATGCCAGTACATTTTCCTTTTATAGGGATTCCATCTTGATAGAAATAAAGGGCTTATCAAAGCAAATTCAATAGTTCTATATAGACTTCTTAAAAGGGATAGAATATTGGAAAACATACTTTCTAAGTCTATAAAGAAAGTCACAGCTAGCAAGAATATTCCATATTGTAATCACTCGGTTAATTTTGAAAATGTTTCCTTGAATGATAAACCAAGTTTTTTTTTCTTTTTTTTGATAACCCATAACTCCACCAAGGTTTGCTTGATGGCTTAAATTGGAGAGCAAGAGCTTTCTTTAAATTATGTTTAAATCAATTAGAAATGCAGCCAAGAAAATTCAAACCCAAAATACTTACTTTTCATGATCTTCCACGTAAGCCCTCCTCATCATTTTGATTGCACCCGAGGGGCATAAATCAAGACCTTTTCCTTTCTAGAAAGAAAGATATATCTTTAGTAATATTTAAAGATTTAACAATAATAGCTATTTAATAAAGGACTATTAATATCATAAAGATTTTACTTGGCAAGTGAAATAACTTTTGAATTTCAAAAATATCTTTGAAAAATGGAAAGTTTTCCTTTTCAATAGGGATCACGCTTTTTTGGTAAGAAGCTAGGTAAAATGCATGTATTTCAAGAACGTATTATGATATCATATCATGTAGAATTTCTTATAATTCCATGTCTATCAATTCAATGTTCATTTGAGACCCCATAATTTATAATGCATATCAAATAAGTACTACACATTTTTATGATATCAATGCAAACTCTTATCCAAAATGCGTACAACATATGATAGCAAATAAAGTGTAATAAGATATTCAACATATATGCACTTGTATCCAAAAGTGCCAACAAATCATTTCTATATAATTAGCCCATTTTTTGCAAATCATTTTTTTAAATTGGTAATCAATCAATTTGATTCCGGATTCATCTATAAACTTACTTGTTCACATCATATAAGTTGAATGTTTAAAATTAGAGTAATAAACTTTTGAAGCATTTGTGAGCATATCATGAGAAATAATAACTATTCAAAGAACAGTTGTCTTGATGAGCATATTTTTTGTATCAATGATGCAAGAATATCACAAACAAATCACTTAAAGATATATATAATTTAGGACATGAGTGACAAATCAGTTAATAGTGTGGTAACAAAATTATACCAAAAATATGTTCCTTAACTAAATAGCCGTTTACATCTTATGCTATGACATTTAGAGGATGTGGGACCAACTCTCAATTGTTTTTTTAAGGGAAATATATTCACTTTTCATGGCCAATTTTGATTTTGATTTCTTTTTGAAACACGAACTCGGGGAAGGGGGGAAGGGACTTAAACCCATGACCAGTGGGAATGTGATCAAGGTTGATTTTGATTTTTTATGCCTTTATGAATGTAATTGGTTTATCAGTTGGATAAGCAAGCGTGGTTAATGCAAAAGTGTGTTGACACGTTACTTTACATCAATATATAGTTCTACCTTTGAGACGTAATGAAGGTTTTTTGTAGGATAGTGTTAAAATTTGAGTCCTAATTGTGGAGGTATTATATATTTTTCTTCTCTTTTTCCTTTTACAAAAAAGAAAATGTTTGGTTATCAATTTTTTTTTTGCAAAAATATACGTTTTATTTGTTTTAGTGTAGAAGCATATCCCTTGTACCTTATGAGATATTCCAAAATACACATGATGTTAATATGGGATATCCCATAGGGTATAATTACATTTCTTTCAATTGATTCATTTTGATAAGGGGTATATAGGCTTGAAACCCATTTATGGATGCCCTATTCAAGTAAAAATTTGTGGAATGCAACAAAAACAAACTTTGTAAAGTCATTGCATTGATTATTATTATTATTATTATTATTATTATTATTATTATTATTATTATTTTAAATTGAATCTTTACAAGCCTTTTGAAAATTTATGAAGACTTGAAGAAATTGATCTAGAATTTGAAAAGAATAAAACCAAACTTGTTCGTGCATCATTTAAGGTGAATGCAAATGCAGTTGGAGGGATGAAAGTGGCATAGGTAAGGTCCAGGTGTGCCACATAGGTGAGTAGTAAGTTGTGCAAGTCCTCTTTAATGAATGTAGAGGTTCATCTGGGCACGACTATGGTAGGGGTCAACAATGTGAGGGAAGGGAGAAAACAAAAAAAATTATCCATAGAATACTAAAGGTGTGTAAATGTAGCTAATGAGCCTCCTTTTCTCTGGCCTTTTAGGTAGTGGCTCTTGCTGTAGTACTTGGGCCTTTAAGTGGATTTTCCCTTGGGGGAAACTTATAGGAATGTCTTCAATGAGGAATGGTGTCTAAATCTCCTTACAAAAGAAAAGGGCTTGTTAACCAAGAACCCACACTAACAAATCCTACAATAAGTAGACACAAGCTTTTAGGAAACTAAAATGCTTCATTTTAGAAAGATTATGTACAAATCAACCCCTTTTTTGGGTTGGGTATAACCCACACAACCAGGTATAGCCTATACAATAAGCCCACACTCTTCCATACAAGACCTATATGGAATCCACAAACATAACACAAGCATAATACCAAGATTATGCGTAGTTCTACAAGAACAACACAGCAACAACACTATAACAATTCACACCCCTTCTCTACCTAACGACCACAACCCAATAACTATAGCCTTGGCAGGTTGGATGCTATCAAAGGTTGGGTATTTTGATAAGAATTCTTGCTTATCCATCCAAGTAGCTTCAGTTGAAGGCCTTCCCTTTCAATGAACCAAAAATTTTGTTTCTCTACCTTAAGTCCTACATTTTAGCATTGTTTGTGGCTTGTTTTCCTTATCCAATTCTTCTAATGCATCATGGAATTTGTCGAGGTCTACATCCTTCATTGCATCTAAATCTCTGACAAGTCTTTTTAGCTTTGTATCTAATCCATAACCTACTGCCCTAATCCTCAGAATCACCTTATAAGGACTATTGAACTTAGGTTTCAATTTCTAGTTCTTACATTGGGATATTGATATTTGCTAGTATTGTGGAAGTCTAAAATACACCAAACCTCTTAGTTAATATTTAACCTTTTTTTTTCATCTGGTCTTAACTAATATTTGCTCAACAGAAGTCCCCTTAGTTAATTCCTTTACATAAGCTAGGAAGGAAGGGGGACTTATTCCAAAGACCACTTTATATAGGTATATAGGGTTGAACTATGCCAACTTGTATTGTAGCAATATTGGACCCATTGTATCCATTTTACCCACTCCTTGGAATGTTCCCTAGCAAAGCACCTTAAATACATCTTTAAGGTCTTTTTTAGGACTTTAGTTTGACCATCGTTTTAAGAGTGATAAGTAGAGGAGAAATTGAAATTAGTGTTATGAAACTAGAATAAATCCTCCCAAAGCTTATTACATAAATAATGGATCTCAATCACATACAATGATGTAGGGCATTCCATATAGCTTAAAGATATTATCAAAAAAAAGCTTGTGCCACAAAGACTATTGTATAAGAGTATAAAGTGCCCAAACTTAGATAATTTATCAACTACCACTAGCATTACTAACTTTCCAAATGACTAGGGTAATCCTTCTAACAAATCCATGGCAATGTCCACTTATACCTATTCCAAAATTAGAAGTGGTACATAAGGGCCCCATTAGTTTAGTGCTTTCACTCTTGTTTTGCTGACTCACAGAACATTCTTTCACTACTTGTTTTACTTGATTTTTCACCCCTTTCCAACAGAAAATGGCCCTTACTTCCTTTAGAGTTTTCTTCATCCCTTCATGAACACTATAATGCATCTCCTTAATAATGATTAGAATAAGAAGAGAATCAAGGGAAAGATATACCTTTTCTTTAAAAAGTAATATTTCTATCCTTATAATGCCATGGTCCCATGGCCTTGCCACATTCTATTCTTTTAATTATTTCCTAGGCCCTTGGATTTCTCCCAAGTTCTTCCTTAATTGAGTCTAACCTTTAAAGGTGAGGGGTTGTTATCACTGCACAGTGTCATGATATTGTTGCTTAAACCATCCTTTCCTTCCTTTTTTTTTTGTGTAGAAAGGCCATTTGCTACCACATTATCATGTCCTGCCTTATATTCCATAAATTGTATCCCATAAGTTTTAGCAACCATTTTTTTTAAGATATGTCATTATCTTCTGATCCTACAAAAGTTTAGACTTCTTTAGTTAGTTTTAATAATGAACTGACTCCCTAGGAGATAATATTGCCACTTCTGAATTGACATGATAATTTCCAACATCTCTTCTTTATGCATGGAAAGCTTTAAATGATTCCCATATAGGGTTTTACTAAAATATATGATGGCTCTTTTCCTTTATGATAACATTGCTCCAACTTATATACCCGATGTTTCACACTTCAGAATAAAGGGCCTTATAAAGTTTGGTAATCCTAGCACTGAGGTAATGGTCATTGCCACTTTCAACCAATCAAATGTCTATTGAGCTTTCTCATCCTAAACACAAGTGTACTTCTTTAACAAATTAGTGAGAAGTTTTGTAATTTTATCATACCTTTTAATGAATCTTTAGTTGTACCTTATAGGTTTTAAAAATCCCCTTAAGGCTTTAATTGTTTTTAGAATGGTTCTTTAGAGAATAACTTCCACCTTGCTTTGGTCTACTGGTACTCTCTTAGCATTCACAACATGCCTAAGAAATTTTAGTTATGTAAACCCAAATTCGCACTTTGATAATTTAACATATAGGCAATTCCTCCTCATAATCTCTAACACCATTCTGATGCTAAAAATGATCTTTCCAACTCTTACTATCAACCAATATATCATTAAAAAAATACAAAAACCATCTTTCTCAAATATTCTTAAAACACCATATTCATTGAAGAATGAAAAATGGATAAGTTATTTGTCACACCAAATAGCATCACCCAAAACTCATAATAGCCATGATGAGTTCTGAAGGTTGTCTTTTGATATCCTCATCTTGGCATCCTTATTTGATTATAATGACCTTAGATCCAATTTTGAAAAATAATGGGCTCCTTTCAACTAATCTAATAACTCATCAATAATAGGGATGAGAAATTTGTCTTTCATTATTTGTTTATTAAGCTCCTTATAGTTAACATAAAGTTTTCAAGAACCATTAGCCTTTTTAATTGGTAACACTGATGAAGAGAAAAGACTCTTACTTGGTTTGATAACTCCCTTATCTAGCAATTCCTTTACCAACCTCTTAATCTCCTTTTTTGGGACATAAGAGTATCTATAAGGTCTTGCCAACACTGAATGACCCTTTCATTTCAAAACTATTTTACAATCATGACTTCATGAGGAGGATGACCCTTTAGGGCCTAAAACACATCCCCAAAGTTTGTTAACAATTACTCAATCTCCTAGAATTGATTAGCCTTAACTCTTGCAACTCCTAAACTATTCTTCAACTCAAACTCTCCTTTATTCATAAGCTAGACAATTAGTAACTACCCTTTTTAAACCTCTTCTTATGTGAACTATGTATCTATAACTAACTAGGACATTTTAAGGTGTAACCCATGAAGAATGACCCTCTTATTTTCTGTGGTAAATTTAATCTAATGCTCTAAAAAAATTCTAAGTTATATCCCTTAACATCTCCAACCATTACATTCCTAATACCACAAGTAATGAAAGGACATACAAATCTAGCTTCATTTCAACTCCTTGTAGTTTCACTTCCATTCCCTCACACATTCCACAACTCTCAATTCCCCTCCCACTTGCAACCAACACTTTTAATGTCAAAGGGCAATCAACCTTAAGCCCAATATAAGAAACCAACCCTTAATCAATAAAATTATAGTTGTTTCCAAAATCAATTAGCACCTAAATTTGTCTCTTAAAAAACTCCACTTGCCTTTCAACCTTTATAGTTTTAGGCTAGTTTGTTTTCATATCATAAAAAGTCATGGTTGAGATTCATATAAACTCATTAGTCTTAAAAAAATTTGTAAATTCCCCTCCCCTTATTTTTTGTTCAACCCCTACATATTCATCTCCTCACTAATCCAAACATACCGCTTCATAAATAAAAAACTATTTTCTTCACTTGTGCCCACACATATAATGGTCATTGTAATGGTAGCACAACCCTTTCTACCACCTTTTTTCTATCTCAGTAGTGGAACTTCCTAATAGGTAAGGCAAGTTGAGTGGGAAGGTTGGATACTAGCTGGTTTACCATTGGGAGTGCTTTGTTCATGGCAAGAGGAGGTGGTAGTACCCATCCCCTCTTTCTTGTGCTAAGTGTTCAAGTCCCCCATCACACAAGTAGGAAAATAAGTAGGCTAGCCCCTAAGCTTCACAAGTTAGTCCTCATAAATAAGAGCATGGTGGAAATCCTCATTTAAGGTGGTAGGGTGTTTGGCATCAACATCTCTTTGAATCCCAACCTTCAATCTGCTTATAAAAAATTTATAACTTGTGCAGTAAAAGGTCTAATAGTAACTAGAGCATCCTAAAACTACTCGTAATGTAGTTTCACATTATCTACATGTTCCAATTTCATCATTATATGAATTGAATTGTAAGCATAAGTAAAACCATACTTATTCAAAAGACCTTGGAATTTCTCTCATGCTAGCAACTAGCCAATAGGTTCTAAATCTACTCGATAAGAATGCAACCAATTAATTATCATGTCACCCATATTCCAAGTGTAGATTTTAACCTTTTTCAAAATTAGTCAAGCCATGGAATTCAACAAATTTAGTGGCCATAAAAATCCAAGCCAAAGGGTCATCATTGTTGTGGAACTGAGGAGATTCGAATCAGACTATATGTCCCAATGTGCTTGACTCGAAATCTTAACCTAACTTGTTCAAACTCAACCTATTTGGACTTAACTCATCCAAACTTGACCCATTTAGACCTAACCTATTTAGACCTAATCAATTTAGACTAGACCTAAATGTATTCGAACCTATTAAGCCATGATCTAAATCTTTTACTCCATTATTGTGCAAGGTTTGCAATGGCTCCCCCATTGTTTAGATCCCCACTAGGGGTTTTAGAGATGCCATTGAACCTACCCCATTAGCAAAGAGGTCATCAATCCTAGACAACAAAAGGGCCATCCCTTCTTGAAGTTCTTTCACGTTTATTGACAACTATAAAACTGTTGACTCCACTTAGGATACTTTCACTTCCATTAGCTGATGGCTCTAATACTAGTTGTAGCTTGTAAGCCTCCTCCTCCTCTTTAGCCTTCTAGGTCACTACTCTAACTTTGGTATTTGGGCCTTCAAGCATATTTTCCCTTCAGAGAAACTGATAGGAGCATCTTTTATAAAGAATGGTAGCTAAATCTCCTTATGGAAGAAATGGGCTTGTTAATCAAGAACCCACACCACCAAATCCTATAGCAAACAAAGACAAGCTTTCAAAAAGCCATAATACTTCATTCTAGAAAGTTTTGTCTACAAATCAGCCTTTCTTTTGGGTTGGCATAACCTATACAACAAGCTTACACCTTTCCTTATGCAACTTATACAAAACCTAAAAACACAACATAAGTATAATACTAAGATTATACATAGTTTTACATGAACCACACATGTAGAACCTATTGGCTAGTTGTTAATAGCCAATATAAGTGTGATTGATCATGATTTGAGGAATTAATTGTTATCATTTTTTGTTCTAGCTGAAATGGCATGCATTATTATGTTGGCTGACACAGTGTGAAGAATGAGATAATATGGCAAGTTGACTAGGTAATAACATAACAAATTGATATGAAAGAGAGAGGCAATATTACTTTTTATACTTCTAAGGAGGTAGAATGGCCTTCCATCTCCACTGTTAAAAACTAACTAACTAGCAAGCCGAGCCCTCCTTTGTACACCTCTAACTTTCTTCCACCTAACCATGTGTTGATTGGGAAACAACAACCAGTCACTTCACAATATTCCCAAACCTAATGGTACCTAATAGCATTTTGGCCTACTCTAACCATGGTCAAGGCCAAATGCCATCACCCTACTCTTAGGAGGGGTCACATGGTTTCATCTTTATTGCAAAAGAATTCATTGATGACGGCCAAGGCCTATATAGATCTAGTAGCCATAGATTCAATTTGAAGGGTCTTGACAAAAGTTAGGAATGGTTAAAAGGAGAGCCACCCAATATTTTTTGCATTTTAGACACTAGGTAACCTTTTACCTACCATATTTGGCCACTAGAAAAGCTTTTCAACCATAAGTTTTGCCAAGACAATTTAGGCTATTTTGTTTCTAAGCATCTTTGGTATAGGTCCCTAATTAGTCTTCATTTAATATTAGCTTATTGGTTACTAGGATGTTTTCTTAGGTTGGACCTATTTTAACTCGAACCTTGAAGACAAGGTTCCTCTTAAAAGGGCTTACTATCACTTGCACCAAACTAAAAGCCAAAAATCAATAAGACCAAGTTAAAGACCAACATAAAGACAGTCAAAGACTAACTAAAGAAAAGACAACAAAAGATGAGCTATGATTGTTGAGGTTATTTTATATTGGGTTCTATTGTTAAATAAGATTTTAGTTGTTAAGGTTATTTTACATTAGATTAGGATGTTTGATAACATTTTATTCTTAATATACATTTTGTTAATTTTGAAAATGATTGATTACTATAGATTTGGGCCAAGTAGTGTGCAAAGATCATTTATTTGAAATCCAGTAATTACTTTCAAAGTGTCATTTCCTTGAAAGAAATTATCTTTCTAGTTTTTCTTTTTTACAGAGGTCACAAATACCAAAATATTTTTGGAGAAAATTTTGCTTCCCTCATATTGAAGGATTTTCCATTGTTATTCAGTTTCTATAGTGCAAAAATGTTTTGGTATTAATTTTATTCTCTTTGCCAATGCCCATGTTACTAAAATTTTGATGTGAAGTTTTTTTTCTTTCTTTTTTGTTCATTTATTTCCCAAAACAAAAGCCGCAAGTTTATGGCTTCTCATTTGATCAATTTTCATATCCTTCTTTTGATGTCTTGATGATGCTCTTTAAATCAAGATTTACTTTTCCAAAAAATTTATGAAATTTAGAGGCCTAAAAGTTGATTATAGGCCAATGTTCGTAACTTTCAAAAGTCAGAAACAGTAAAATAAAAGCTAACATCGATATATTTTGAATTCGCCAATTGCTCCATGTGTAATGAAAGAAATTTTATCGATACTTGGTGACTTGTTGACATACATTAGGCATCTATTGCCAATGCATGCCAAGGAAGAATTAAAGGAAAATATTTTGACAGAAAAAAAAAATGAAAACAGCTTTTGATGCAGTTTTGGAGTAAGCCTTAAAAGGTAAGTAGATTCTCTACTGTTCAATGAATTTTTTTTTTTTGATATACCAAACGGGTGTATTATAATATTCACGTTTTCTACCAGAAAGGTAAACACGTGTTAAACGAATCCTATTTTTAAGAGTTTGCAGTTACTTGTGCAATTAACGGAGAATCAGATAAGCACAGATATAGTCGTGACCCCATTTTGGTTGGACAACTATTTTAGGCCTCCATGGGCGGGTGTCTCTTGAACTTGTAACTGGTTCTGATGTGAGAATAATTATGCTAGTCCAAACTAATAGCCTAGCCCATATGTTAAGTGTCATAACAATTACATCTTGGGGTAAAGAAGCTAAACTTAAAGAGTATCCCAAAAATTTAGTAAGAATCTTGAAAATTTAAGAATCCCGCATAGTTACTCCCACATGAGGTTCAGTTGGATCAAATTAATGCATTCACAAGATTCTCTTTCAAGCTAGTCATTCGAAAGTATCTATTGTATTAAGTTTGAAAAATAATTATATGTGCTGTCTATTATAAAAAGGTTTTGTTAAGAGATTTCTTGGTTGATCTACAATTTGTATGTACACTATCCTAATTGACTATGATAAACTATCTCAATAGGTTTCATTAGTTCATTAAAGATAAGAATAGTTGTGGTATATTACATATTGTCAAGGCCGTAAATTGATATTCTACTTCAGTTGCTGAACGTAAGATTATAGCTTGCTCCTTGTTTCCTGATTGAATGTGGTAAACCCCAACTGAAAGGAAGAATATATAAGTAAACCTAAGCCTGAACAGTTTTTGATATGTTAGCACTATGATAGACGAAGGAAAATTTTAAGCACGTCAAGACCAACACAGAGGTTGAATAATGTGCTTCCATTAATCACATTGGGCTCTAAACAATTAGAAGGGATAAAGACTCTATTGGCTGAAGTTACACACAAAAATAACTACATATTGTTGCCACATCATCCCAGTATGATAATTACTATTTTTTGATAAATCAATTAACTTTAATGTATAATTTCAAACCTCTACAATTCAATGACATTTGGAGGATTATTACCTAAACAATAGGAGTTCATGCCATTTTCTCTTCAAATTAAAATCCCTCCACCCCCACCCCCACCCCCACCCCCACCCCGGTAAAAGGGAAATATATTTAAAGATATAGATAGTAATAAAAATTATACCATGTTAAATAACTAAAGAAATACCTGATATTGTTTTAAATCCTTAATTTTTTTTTTTTTTTTTTTTTTGGGATTGTATTAAGGAGGAGCGTCTGTCCGTCAATAGCTGTGGTGAGCGTACGATCCATTCAAACAACGGTTGACCCCTTAGAACTGGGCGGGCACGAGGAGTCGGGTCAAGACCTGCCCTCGTTCCCATCTCAATGGATCGTTAACATCGAGGGGGCTTCAAGTCTGTATACTCCAATCGGCGATTACTCCCAAGCTGAAGCTCTCTGTCCATTTCTCTCCTACACATCCATTTCTTCTAATCCCTTCCCTGCTTGCATCCATCTTGAATTTCAGAGGTTTGCAATGGACTCTGCTACTCTAAACATGACGTTGCTCTTCGCGTCCCCTAAATCTTCGCCGAAATTTAGAAACCCGAATCATAAGATCCTTCCTGGACTTCGTTTCGATGGAAAAATTTATGCAATCTCTCCCAATGGCTCATGTTCTCCTTCTGCCTCTAAAAAGGTTTGTTCATGCTGTACAAAGCTTCTTATTTTGTCAATTATTTTTACTCTTCTTTCTGTTCGCATATCAGTCATTTTCAATTTATGGTTTATGGCTTACTATGTTGTTCAGAGAGTTAGTCTTTTCTCCTGGGTGCTCTTAGCGGTTTGTGTGAGAGACGAGAAGGAATGTTATGAGAAATACACACACACTTACACTTATACGTATATAAATTTCGCCGGACAGTTGGACGGATGGTTCTCCGTGAAGAGGAAGTCTCCCCTTCAAATTCGGTGATTCTGATTTATGAGCTGATCCTTAAGAAGTAAAATGGTGTATTCCCTTTGCAGTTTGAGAAACAAAACACATTGAGCAAACTCAGCCCTAGGATGACGACATGATTGTATAAATAACCACTCAGCTATTGCTTTTATCTGACAATCTCGAGTTGATATTATCGTTGGGGTAGCTAGCCTACTTTCCTTATTTTGTACGTGTGAGCTCCTAGAGGCCTGATGCCACCTGATGATTATCAATCTTTTAGCGATCAATGTCCTTGTTACCTGTTTTCTTTATTTATTTATTTATTTATTTATTTATTATTTTATTTAAATCACAACCACTGGTAAGCTCTGTTCTCCTTATTATTATCACAGTTTATATGCTTGCTTATCCTTCTAAAAAACAGCAAGGTCTGCTGTAGAACTCTTAGCTGATTGAGCTGTCTTCTGTTATTCTTTTTCTCTACGAAGCCCAGCTTGTTGCGGCTATGATTTTCTGAAGTCTTCTTTCTCTTTTTTAGACTCAGTCAAGTTCAGCAGGAGATGTGCATGGACAGAGAAGCAGTCTTGAATCTCTATTTTGTTATGACAAGGCCATACCAGAAGAAAAAATCGAGAAACCTGTGGGGATCTCTTTGGCTGAAAAGGTAATTGGAGGTAATACACGATGTGCATGTTGCCAAGCCAAAGGTGCTGTTCTTTGCTCCACTTGCTCTGGTTCTGGCTTATACGTTGACTCGATTCTGGAGAGCCAGGGAATTCTTGTCAAAGTTCGCTGTCTAGGTATATCACGTTCTTTCTCCAGACAGCCTAGAAAACTAAAAAGTTTGCTTTTTGTTCCAAGTTTCTAGCTTTAGGTCAGCTTATTTGGCATTTTATTTTGTTCATAGTCAACTGAAGTTATTAGTGGCACTGACATCCTTGCCTAGGTCGCGCTTCAAATTAAAGCTAAGAATTCATTTAGCTCTTACAAGGAGTAGGAAAGCTGAAGATGTGAATCTATTTACTTTCTTGGTGGGGAAGAAGCTATTTGGTTTTGTTTTGAGATAAGGGGCAATAAAGAGGGTATGTTGTTCAAGTTGCATCAGCAACTATATATTTGTTGATGAAGGCCTGGTCTTCCTCTGGAAGAACAAAGAAAGAAATTGAATGAATAAAGTTAAGGCAAAACGAAAGAAAAAAAAAATACATAAAAAAGGAAATAAAAAAGGCAAGGAAAACTTATAGTGGTAACAGCTTTTGATAAAACATAAGTTCCATCTATAATGAGAGCTGCTCCTTCAAACTATATTATTTATCATTATCTTTAAAAGTTGCAATCGGAATAGGTGATTTTTACAGTGATGAATGATGCCAGGCATACACAATGATCCCACTTCTATTATGATCTAATAATTGAGTTTATGGAACCGAATCAATGGTTATAACTGACTAACTACTTGTATTTTCTTTTTTAATTGATCTTGACGGTAGGGTACCACCTGTAGTAAATAAAGAAGGCAATAATTTGTTATTGGAAAAAGGCTTGTACATTAGCTAAGTGATTTATTTTAGTGATCTTTCTTCTAATGGTTTCCAGGGCTGATTTTGCTCTCTCATTTCAAGCACCTTTATCAGGAAGAATATCAACTCACTGAACTTACATAACTCACCCTTCCATGGTTAATGGGTTTAAAGTTAGAAGATTATCCCTTAGATCCCACTATACACAATAATTAGCAAAATATCTTCTTACAGCTGCATATTTATCCCGATGATTCTGTCTCTTGGTTGGTCAGACATCTTCAGTGTTTAATGCCATCTCTTATTCCTCCTTTGTACGGTAAGATTATGTTGACTATAAGAAGAACTGATCTTATTTAGGCACTAAAGTTCAATGGACAAAAGTTGTCCTCAACTGCTCTATCTACTAGTCACCTAATTCCTAATGTTTTCATGTAAGTTGTACTACATACAAAACCTAACCTCAAAAATCCCCAGGTTCTAAGCTCGTCAAATTTAAAATTATCCTTTGCTAAAATTTTGTTTGTTAGTATGATTAATTAGTATCTGTTGTGAAAACATTATTATATTCAGGGGGAAGACATTCTAATATTATAATTATTGTTATGTAGGCTGTGGAGGAACTGGTAACATAATGTGTTCGGAATGTGGTGGTCGAGGTCATCTTGGATCCAGTTGACTTGGACGTGTGGTTTGCATTTGTTCCTTTCTTCAATTTGTGGCTGCCTGCTGTATTTATCTTCACTGTTGCCACATTAATACTCATCTATTCCATTACGTAGCCTTCCAATTTTGTTCGATTATTTAGTTGTTGATACATGAACAAATTTACGCGGTGATTTGTGATAAACTTGCATACATGTTTTGTAACGATCTCTCCGATACGGTTTACCTTTTCTGGTGGAGGCTGTTTTTCCCCCCGAGCTATTGATGTATAGTCACTGGTTTTAACTGCAATAGATCTATGGCAAATGCCAAGTATTATTGGTTGCCATTACATTCTATCCACAACTATTGAAAAACAAAATTTCGTTTCTTGTTATCTTTTCTAGTGTGTACTGGAAGTAAAGAATACAATGTTGTAAGACTCATCATTTCTGGCGACACAGGACTTGTGAGGACTTTTCCATTCTCAGAACAAAAGAAAAGGAATAGTCCTTCAAGTCACCGGATCTAGTTGAGGTCGCTCCCGCCGATGGTACTCTTGATGTCTCTGAATTTCTTGGATACGCTCGGGGATAGTCCAATCAAACCGAGTGTTGTGTGGATTCTCTGCGTAAGAGACGTAGTATGCTGAAACGCATGCTTGTAGCCAGGCCATAGCTATCCGGCACTGATACAGGCATCCACATAGAGGTCAATTTCCTTTCAAACCTAGTTATCCGCTTGGAAGCTTAATTTTAAATAACAAAAAAGGTGCTTACCATAAAGTAGCCAATCAAGAAAGCATACAGTGTTACTTCTGTTGCATGGCTTTCGTGAATAGCAAACGCCCATATTCCACTCAATAGGCCGCTTATAGCACCCACGCCAACGCCAGAAAGAAAACAGAATGACCCTGTAAGGTCTGAGTTGATTAAAGTTTCCAATTCAGTAGTCCTGAACAATTCCCAGGTATCGGCTGATGCCTGAACGAACCCCTTGTTGTAAACCCCTACGTGAACAAAACCCCACCGGTTTCCGTAATTTATCAGGCTTGAAGCTATTCCCGAATAGCAATCAGCACATGAAAATAAGACCTCCCCTCTCTCCCCTTCTAACAGCTTCATAGTTCGAGCGGAGCCGTGAATAATCCCAACAATGGGGGCAAGGACTGAGCCGAGGCAAACACTTCCAATACAGGATCTAATCGTGTCATGGATGGCCACACTTGTGCTGAAATCTTCCCCAATAGCGAAGTGCATGTACTTCACACGTGATATTGAAACCAGCACAATGTTCTTGATGACCTGCGCAGTCCAGGCTAGGCTTAGCAGGATGAGGCAAATGAATAAGGGGTCGAAGCCAGTTCTGGACGCTGTGGCTTGTCCGATGCCAAATACAGCGAAAGAGGAACAAAGAATGCTGGCAAGGAGTGACAGAATGATGAAAACCGTAGTTTTAGCAGGAGGGAAGGCGATGGAAAGTAATAAGACCTTGGTGGCGTATTTGAACCGTGGTGTCACCCAACAACCATAGAGAGATTGAATTATTGAAAATAAAACGGCAATGGCACCTGCAGTTATACTCCCGGCAGAGGGAATCAACATAAGTAGAACACCCATGGCACATGTCAGCACCGGACTAATCCAAAAGACTGCCGTGAATGCTTTGGAGGGGTTGCTTTTACTGATCCCTTGCCAGGTGAAAGCAACAATCCCGGCACAGGCCACTGAAGTGAGAAGGGGAGGGTACCATTTTTTGGGGCGGAAGTGGCGGTTGTGGGCGGAGAAGAGGCCAAGGATTGAGAGGACGATTGTCAAGATGATCACTAGTATATAGTGTACAACGAATATAACCCAAAACGCCCTCCTGGGGACCGGCCTTTCTGTCGAGGTTGGAAAGCTTGATTCTTGTATCTGCATCAAACATGAAATCAAGCTAACACATGACAAGCAAAATTGATTGTGCGTGTAGAATTTAGAATATGTAAAATAGGAACTGCAGAGTTAGTGCGTTCTTCTTCAATCCCAATTATGAAAGACAAAAATGGAGCAAAGAAGGAAGAAATTAACCCAAGGGCTTGACACAGAGAGAGACAGAGAGAGACAGAGAAAGAGCGTTGCTGCCGGAGGAAGTTGGATCAGGCAATACACAATCAAGAAATGGTTAGGTAGAGAAGAAGAAGGAGAAAGAACCTGAGTTTGTATGTCGACGCCCTGCATAGTTGATGTACGCTGGTCTCTTTCCCGACTCTTCATTTGTTCGAAACTCTTCTCCATTCTTTATTTTTCTTTGCGTGATGATCTTGCAAACTCCAAGGGAAAGTTATATTATCACCCAAAAATACACTTCCGAGAAGCCGTGTTAGACTAATCAAATTACAAAGATTTGACCAATTCCTTATTCCCACTCTTCTGTACTTGGTTTGTGTATCGGTAGGGCTGAATCGGGATGCTTGACGAGGAGGAAAACAGAGCTCAGCTATGGAACGTGTTGACGAAGGTCAATTTCTACTGGTATTTTCCTCGTCTTCCAGTTAGATATCACCCTTACAGAGAACGGTGTTGGGCGTTATTTAAATCTATTTCTCAACTAAACAAACTGAAAGTAAAAGTAGGATGGCCTTTCAAACCAACCAGAAGAGCATTTGATTGGCTGAACTGTCAACTAATTTTAGTTTTTTTCTTGTTACTTTCCACGCCAGAGATCTTGACTGGCTGACAGGAGAACAGGATATGCATAAGGTGGACAAACCAATCAAACACAACGTGGTGCCCCTCAATAAATGACAGCACTGTTACTTTTCCCAAAACTTGTTTTCTTTCAATAAGTTTAAGCAAATACAATATATAACGTTAGACAAGCCAGCAGGGTGCAAGTGCAAGAAAGAGAAACGTCAACTCGTTATCACTTGTATTTTTGTTATCATTTTTATTAGACAAGTCAGCTCTTTGATTTCTTTAGCCTTTTTTTTTTTTTTTTTATAACTATTTTAATGTAATCTTGTGGTTGTTTTATGTTTGCGCGAGAACATGATATTAATTACTAACTTCTTGTATAAATAGTTGAAGCTAAAAACTATGATGAAATCATACTTGGAGCATAGATGGATCGTTGTTTTTGGGTGATAACAAAAGTCATGTAGTATATTTTCTTAACCTTCAATGAAAAGATCGACAACTCGAGTAATAGCAATCATGGCGACATAGAAGGCAGTTCGGGTGGGAGATGCACTGGTGGGGAAGGACGAATCAAGGAATGTATTCTTGTTCAAGACTCGAGACGTCCAAAGGCAAAGCATGATTTTCTGTGATAAAACAAAAAGGAGGATCCCACATGGTGGATTTGCCGGGCGGGGCAATTTTTCAAGTATCACAAAGCCATCAAGGGGGGACAAGGTGCAAATCGCACAAAGAACTTCCAGGAGGAAGTACAAATTTGGTACAAACTTCTCCCAGAAGAACATGGAGAAAAAGGAGTCATTTGTCTTAGCAGCCATAGGACTTTGTGACTTCCACGAGGCCAAAACACAGGTGTTCAAAGTGGGACTTGTGACCTAAAGTAGGAAAATCCCCAAAGCTACATCCGGTCAGAGATAGCCATCCAAGTCAAGAAGTTAGCACCGAGTGAAATGATGGAACAGCGCGTGAACGGTCTTTGCTACAATTGTGATGAGCACTTTAGCCCAGGACACTAGTGCAAGTGACTATTATTTTTGGAGGTATCAGGGACCACGGAGAATGAAGTAGGGGCACTGTGGAACAGAAGCAAAGTTTGAAGTGCTGACTATGCCAAAAACCATACCACATATATCGTTTGAGCACTATATATGAGTTCCGAAGCCCCCAAACATTAAGGTGGAAGGTTAGCTGTCTTCGAAAGCACTTAAGCTCCGCTTCTTCCTAGACTCAGGGAGCTCACGTAAGTGGCATTTGCAGGAATGGAGGCGGTTTTAGGGGCACAATGGCTTTGTATCCTCAATCCCATCCTCTGGGATTTCTCAGAACTTAGAATGGTTTACTAATTTGAAGGAAAAATGGTAGAACTACATGGCTTTGTAACAACTCCAACCCAGGTGATCAAGGGCAACAAGATGAGTAAGGAGGTGCAAAATGAGAAACACGGATGATATTACAAATTACCAGCTCCCAAATATTCTACAGTCGGCAAGATTGAAGGACCCAACATTTGGGTTTAGGAAGCAGCCAACATGGGAGAACTTCAGGAGGAATTTTTGAATGTATTTGAAAAGCTGCACGGATTGCAACCTTCTTGAGAGTATGAACACTGCATACCCTGATCCCAGTGTCAGTTAAACCCTATGCACAAGCCGCAATTCCACAAACCGAAAATCAAACATCTAGTATCCGAGTTGCTCAACACTGGAGTGATCTAGCCAAGCACCTCTGATAAGAGAGATGGATCGTAGTAGATGTGAATGGACTACCATGCAATCAATTTACAGATTATCAACGAAAGATTTTCCATACCCATCATCGATGAGTTGTTAGACAAACTGCAGGGGGCTGAGTTCTTCTCTAAACTAAACTTGCGCAGGTTATCATCAAATATGAATGAAACCGGCAGATGTAGAGAAAACTACCTTCCAAATGCACCATGAGCACTTAAATTCCTAGTGATGCCCTTTTGGACTCACAAATGCCTCCATCAACATTTCAATTGTTGATGAATTCTGCTTTCAAGGATTTCCTGCGGCTATTCATCTATTTTTATTTTTTATTTTTTGTGACATACTAATGCTAAAAGGTAAAGCAACATGCCCCACTAGTGCTTTTCCTAACCTTGGTGGATTCAACAAATTCCGCGTCGTTTTATCCACGTAACACCAATGAAAAGCTACTTGGATACATATCTAAGTGTTCTAGTGCGTTTTAAGTACATGTAAATTCTCATAACGACAATTAAATGAATTTCTTTAGGTTTAGATTGAAGTCATGCACACAAACATATTAGTTTTAGATGTAGTAAGATGAGCAAAAACCCTATCATACTTCTATATAATTTAGAATCCACATTTTACTAGAAGTAATGAGATCAAATGTTAATTTCCGGTTAGAGTTTTCAAAGTTGAAGCTTTTCAAGAGATCGAAAATGAATTTCTATTGATTTATAAAACTCCCTTCTCCTGTGTGCTTAATTTGGAGATCAAGAAAGAAAATTAACTCCCCTATCATGCTCATTTTGAACTCATTCTACATTGAATCAGAAAATTTGTTGTAAAGATCATTATTAGTAGTAGCAGATTTAATATTATCAACATATTTTTGTACCAAGAGCATATTTTGTTCAAAATTTTTTTGTAAATAAACTTGTGTCTATCCTTCCTTCCCTAAATCCTTAACTTGCAGTGGAATGAGGACAGGAATGCATCTCGCTACGTAGACGACCGTCTGCTTCGGAATGCTCTGATACCATGTAACAAACCAAGAAGAGTGAAAATCATCCAAGCAACATAGCTAAACCAATACTGGATTTGGTGGAAACTACAATAGTATTATTACTGTCTCAATATTACTAAGACTATCATCAAACTCTCTTATACACAGTTGTCTACAAACCAGTAAAACGAAGGAACCATTCCCAGGTAATGTGACGCAACTTGGACACGAAAACCGGAATATAGTTTGCTTATGCCCAAAGAACAAGCCCAATAAAGAAAAGTAGCCCACGTAAAAAAAAAATACATGGGCAAAAATATATCATCCAACATGACGTTGCCATACACATATAAGGCAATGTGCACATAAAATTTGAGGCCTTGCCATCGGTTTAATGTCTTACATATCTAGGACCATTTCAGGTTGATCCCGCTGAGCAAAAGCTTGATATCTCTGCAGCTCTTGGAGGCGAGATGGGATGGTCGAATCAAACCAAGGGTTCTGAGGATTCTCCGCGTACGTGACATAATAAGCTGAAAGGCATGCCTGGGGCCAGGCCATAGCTATCCGACACTGAAACAAGCATCAATATTGATATCAATTTCCTTTCAACTTATATTATCACTAGAAAACTTAGCTTTCATTAAGAAAGAGCGAGCTTACCATGAAGTAGCCAATCAAGAAAGCGTATAGTGAGACTTCTGTAGCATGGCTTTCGTGAATAGCAAACGCCCAAGCTCCACTCAATAGGCTGCATATAGCACCCACGCTAATCCCAGAAAGAAAACAGAACGATCCAGTAAGATCTGAGTTGATTAACGTTTCCAATCCCGCCCTCCTGAACAACTCCAGAGTATCGGCTGATGCCCGAACAAACCCCTTGTTGTAAACCCCTACGTGAACGAAACCCCACCGATTCCCGTAATTTGCCAGGCTTGAAGCAATTCCCGAGTAGCAATCAGCACATGAAAATAAGAACTCATCTCTGTCCCCTGCCATCAACTTCAAGGCCCGAGCTGATCCATGGATTACCGCAAGAATTGGGAGAAGGGCTGAGCCTATGCAAACACTTCCCAGCCAGTATCTGGTTGTATCATGGGTAGCCACACGTGGGTCGACATTTGTGCCACAAGCAAAGTCTATGTGCTTCACGCATGATATTTTGACTAGCACTATGTTCTTGATGACGTGCATAGTCCAAGCCAGGCTTAGCAGGATGATTGAAATAAATAAGGGGTCTAAAGGAGTTTGGTACATAGTGGCCCCTCCGATGCCAGACACTGCAAGACAGGAATAAAGAATGCTGGCGAGGATCGATGTAATGACTAGTTCCGTGGTTTTAGCAGGAGCGTTGGCAATGGAAACTGATAAGACCTTGCTGGCATATTCCAACCGCGGACTAACCCAACAACCGTAAACTGATTGAATTATGGCAGATATCACGGCAACCAAACCAGCTGCTATACCCCCAGCAGAGCCAATCAAAACGAGTATAATACCAACAGCAAATGTTAGTGGCGGATTAAGCCAAAAAACTGCCCTTATTGCTTTCGAGGGATTGCATCTAGTGATGCCTTGCAATATGAAAGCAGCAATTCCAGCACATGCTACTGAAGTGAGCAGGGGAGAGTACCATTTCTTGGGGTAGAAGTGGTGACTGTGGGCAGCGGAGAGGCCACGGATTGTGAGGAAGATTTCCAAGATGGTGACTAATATCAGGTGTGAAAAAAATAGAACCCAAAACGAATTCCTGAGGAACAGCCGTGCCATCGTCATCGGCATTGGAACGCCTGATTCTGATTTTTGCAACCCCAATAAACCAAGTTAGCAAATCACAGGCCAAGTGGGGTGTATTATAATTCAGAATATGCAAAATGGAGAACTGAACAGTTAGTACGATCTTCTTTAACTCCGATCAAGAAGAAAGACTGGAAGACCAAACAGGGAAGAAGAGAGAGAATGGAAGTTGGATAAGGTGCAAAGATAGAAATTAGCCCAAAAGAACTTCAGAGAGAGAGAGAGAGAGAGAGAGAGAGAGAGAGAGAGAGAGAGAGAGAGAGAGAGAGAGAGAGAGAGAGAGAGAGAGAGAGAGAGTTGCCGGAAGGAGGATGGAGCAGAAAATATTCAATCGAGAAATGCTCTCCGGTTTAGGCAGAGCTTGCAGGAAGTGAACCTTGATGCAATTTGTGAAAGTCTATCTTATTGAGTTTGTAGCTCGACGCTCCGCGTAGTCGAGGTACTCACGTCTCCCGAAAGACTTCACTTGCTCAAGATTCATGTCTACGCTTTCTTTTACTTGGCCATCACGATTGAGACACTTGAAAACTTTTGACAACTCCAAGTAATTGTCTTATCACCACCCAAAGACTACACACTTTTTAAAGTCGTCGTAAACTATTCAAATTACGAAGATTTGACGGAGTCCTACTCTCTCCCATTTCGTTCAAATTCTTAGTTGCTGACGTACTTCTCTCTGTGGATGGATTACGTCTGCTTGGCACGACTGAGGAGGGACCCCGTTCCCTGTTATAGTCCTCGTGATGATGTTGGGTTTCATCTTCCAGGGAGGTCCCTATGTGCTTTTCAAAATTTATGAACAAAAGAAAGTGAAAAAAATGAGGCCTTCTCAGAGGAGACAAGTGTTAGTTTTTTTGACCTGCCCACCAATTTTGGCTTTGGGCTGATTATTTTTTTAATCAGTTACACTTTCATAATCAAACATTAAATATAATATATAATCTCGTTATATTATATAATCTCATTAAATATAAGAAATCACATATTTGATGTGGGACTTTTGTTCTACATACAAAGATAATGGTTTTGTATAAGTTAGAAGAATTGTAAGAACATGACTAGCATCCTTAGTATAATACTCTTTATTCACTAAATTGTACATGCATTGATTAAATAGGTGTGAAATATACTTAATTACATGTGTGAACCATTTGAGATGTTCGAAAAGAACAAACAAACAGTATAGAACGACAAAACGAACCATAATTTATTTGTCGTTCGTGTTGTAGTTATACCTGTAGTGTCCCAAAAATATTACGAGACTGCATTTAGGAACCGTTGGAAATGCGTAATAAATTATAATGGCATGGTTGTTCCCAGGGAATATGATCAGAGTGGTGTTGACAAATGCATTCTACCTAACATTTTGTAATTTCAAAAGCGTGTAAACATATTCAATGTGATTGGCAATTTGAAAGCAAGGATTAGGCTTAGACATCTACTTTATGTGTGATGTTGTTTGTCTCTTGATTGTCTGAGGAATAACGCGTTTCTCTTTGACATAAAGCCAATCAAGAACCTTACACTTTCCGAATTAAGTGGGTAGACAACCAATCAAAATGTGCACGACGTTCCAGAGGTGTTGGACGAAGAGAAGGATAAAAAGCATGAGGTACATTAAAAAATGACAACTATATGATCACTGTAAAACGCCACAGTTCGACAACTCAGGTTTTGGTTACATTCATAGGAATAGTTTGCAACCATAGAGCATTTTGATATTTCAAACATAAGATGGAGGGTGTTGGGAGTAGTGTGTTGTCCCATGTTATCCAATTTCTACTTAGCATTGTTTTAAAAATTTATATTCCTTCTTTACAAACAAATTGTAATAAGAAAATAATTTTTTTAATATGATATTAAAATATAAGTTTAAAAAGGTATCGTTGTACATGTATTATCATAGTCCAAAATAGTTTGTGGGAAAATGTATAACTCACATGACGAGTTTGCAATCTTATATTTTCTAAATTTTTCTTTCAAAATAAAATTTAAGAGGTGAAGTAGGTTTGAATGACCTCTTTGTGGAACTCTAAAAATATTGTTGATCTTTTTTTTTTAATATTCAAGTACTTAAAAAAGATGATAATGTCTAATTGGCTCCATGGTAAGCCAAGGGGACCGTCAACTTGTTAGTCCAATAGATTAGGAATTCAACACCTTCCTTCTCCCAAGTGTAAGTAATGCATATAATTAAAAAATATTGGTTGGTTAGAAAGATGTCTTAGCAACGCATTTTACTTTGTTGTACATAAAACATATTTGGCATACATTAATATAAAAATGTTGTATAAGATTTAAAGATTTAATTATAAACAATTTATAGTTACTAATGATCCACTAAACTATGTAGTGGGTGAGAAGAATATATTGATGGATACTCAAATTTTTAAGTAGTTTGGTATACAACTTTCAACTTTTATCTATTGTCCAGTAATCCAACAAAGTCGTTGCTCTTCACTAAAATCAAATAATTTTACAACAATTTTCCAATTTTCCAATTTTCAAGGTATAACTCCAATTTCTCAATACTTAGAGAAATTAATCTTTCCTTGTGCAAAACACATGACCTTACAATAATTTCATAGATAAACAACCCAACACCAAATTTTGTGATTTGGATTTTGAAACAACAAGATAATTATGTCACCCTAATTGGGCATCAAATTTGTTCACCCAATAGCGTATACTAGTAAAACCCAAAAATCTAGATGTCTACCTAATATCATATGCAAAGAAGGAAAGTATAAGATAAAATTATATTTGAAAAGTAAGGATATAGAATATTCACCACTTTAGATTTCAAGGAGAAACACTTACTCTTTTATTAGAAGCAATTCTAAAGAAATATAAAGTAAGAATATTTACTACTCTTGGAACAAGCCAAAGAAATATAAGACTTAGAAAGTAAACCAATGCCTAACTCTTAATAATTTAATCTCATAAAACCATCTTAATTACAAAAGAGTATTGGTATTTATAGGATAGATACTCATATTCCAAGAAGCTAGTCAAAAAGAAATAATTACATTATAAATGTTGGCATGGGTTCCTAACATGGTCAAAGTTGGGTAGTTACATAATAAATGATAACATGGGTTCCTAAGATGGTCGAAGGTAGTAATTGCTTTAGTTGTCTAAGGTATGGATGTCTTGGAAATTGATTAAGGTGGATTAGTTTAAGTTGGTCCAAAGTTAACTAAATTATGCTCCCCTAGTTGGAGAGAACTTTTCCTAGAGCCTAAGATGTCTTCATTATGATTAAAAAAAAATAGATTTACTATGTTGAAAATATTTTAAACTCCATACGTACTTGGAAGCTCCACCTCATAGCATTGTCACCAATCTTCTTTAGAATTTTAGATGTTCCATCAACTCATGGCTAAAGTCTTGCATATCTCCTTGGTGGAAACCATCCCTTTATGTAAATGTATCCAAAGCTAACCACCTTCTTCAAATTTAGTAAACCAATGATGCTTGTTAGCTTGAGCTTGATACTTTTGATTTTGTGTTTCAATCTTTTCTTAGATTTTTTCATGAAACCTTTTAAGGAATGTAGATCATTCTTCCACATCACCATTGAACTAGTGTTTCATTGGTAAGGGCACCAAGTCCAAATGGGTTGTTTGATTCTATCTATTTACTATTTCAAAGGGATTGCAACCAATTGTCTAAGTATGGACTAGTTATAGGAAAATTTAGTATGCAGAAGAAGCAAGTCTCATTTAGGAATGTTCCACCTTACTAGAATCCTTAAGAGGTTTCCTAAAGTTCTATTGATGACTTTAGTCTACCCACTAGTTTAAGGGTAACATATTATGCTAAACTAAAGCTACATGCCAAACTTTCTCCACATTATTCTCCAAAAATGGCTTAAAAACTTAAAAGTCTCAATAAAAAACCATAGTTTTTAGAATCCCATGAAGCCTTACAACCTTTTGAGATGAAATTACACAATGTAAGAAAGCATCATTACTTTTGTTGTAAGGTATGAAACATGTCATGTTTGAAAACCTATTTACTACTACTAAAATTGAGTCTTTATTTCTCCAAGTTTAAGGCAATTCCAAGGTGAAATCCAAGCTCATGTCTTTCCAAGGAGAATATGGAATAGGGAAAAGAGTATATAATCCTATATTTTGCTCATGACTTTTTGCTGTATACCATAACAAGAAAGTAGCCAATAATTATTGCACATCTTTTTTTACTTTAGGGTGATAGAAACATTTTTATGCTAAAGTTAGCATTTTGCCTCTACCAAAGTGCCTAGGAAGGTCTCCTTTATTTGCCTTTTTAATAATAATGAGCCACAACAAACACTAAGGAATGCATAGCTAATTATTTTTTAATAGGTACCCCTCCAATAGGACGAAGTGATCATGGGCACCTTCTAAAATTGTCTTCCATACAGAACAAAAAGCAACATCACTTGAATAAAGTTCTTTAACAATCTCAAAGCCTAACTCTTAAGCCCCTAAGGTAGTCAACAAAAAATGTCTCTTACTAAAGGTATTAATGGCTCAATTAAGCTTCCTAACCTTGTGCTTAACAAAGAAAGAATAGGATTATAAAGACTCCACCCACTTAACATGACAACTATTAAGCTTTTGTTGACTATTGTGATATGTGAAGGCTTCATGATTAGCAAATACAATAAACTCTTTTGGAACCAAATAATGCCACCAATGATTAAGTGCTTTAACAATTGCATACAATTCTTTACCATAAATTGAAAAGTTCTTTTAGGTTTTATTTAGCTTCTCATTGAAAAGGCAATGGGTTTACCTTTTGGGCCAAGAATAACACTAATTTCCACATTGAAGGCATCACACTCCTTTTTAAAGAGCTTTTCAAAATTAAGAAGAGTTAAAATGAAGGCTAATATCACTCTTTCCTTGATAAGATCAAATCACTTTTGGGTTGCTTCTATCCTTTAAAAAGAATCACTTTTTAAGCATTTTGTGATTAGAGCAATCAATGTATTGAAACCTAAAATATATCTTTTATAAAAAGACAACAAACCATATAAGCTATGTATGTCATGAATTGATCGAGGCACTAACCTACTCATAATTGTTGTAATTTTGCTAGGATCCACCTTGATCCTTGTATAAAAAATAACATATCCTAAGAATACCATACTCTTGGTAAAGAACTTACATTTTTTCAAAGTGAAATATAGTTTATGATCCTATAAGGCTTGAAAGACTTGCTTCAAGTGATTTAGATGTTGATTTTCAAACTTGTTAAAGATCAATGTCATTAAAATAAACCATAAGAAATTTTCTTATAAAGGGTTTAAATATATAAGTCATTAGATGTATAAATGTGCTTGGAGCATTAAAGAGTCTAAAGGGAAAAAGCATTCATTTATAAAGTCTGTTTTGAGTTTTGAATGGAATCTTCCATTCATATCTAATTCTTATCTAAATCTAATGATAAAACACTACTTAGATAGATCTTGGAGAAAATAGCATAAACATGAAGTTGATCAAGTAAATCATCCAACAAAGAAATTGGAAACCTATATTAGATGGTAACCTAATTGATTGACTTGTTATTATTACACATACACTATAATCCATTTTTCTTTGGCACTAACAAAGTTGGGACAACACATGGGCTTATGCTTTCACAAACCATCTTTTTGGACACAAGTTTATTCACTTGCCATTGTAGCTATTTTCATTATGTAGGATTCATGCAATAAATAGCCTAGTTAGGAAGAGTAGCTTCTAGAACAAGATCAATGCAATGTTGAATATCTCTAGCTAGTGGATGTACATTGAGGAATTTTTTCTAAACCAACATCTTCAAGCTCCTTAAAGTAGTTGCAATAAGGGATATGGTTCAAGTTAAGGTTAGGAATTTTATTCCATGAGTATGAAAGCATAATCCATTTCACCTTCATGAATTGCTTGCTTCATTTAAGTTCCTAAAAGTGAAAATTTGCCCTTTCTTGCTTAATGGTTTGGATGTACTATTTGGTTTGAAAGGAGCTAGCACAATATGGTTTCCATCCTTGTGAAATGAATAGGTGTTTTTCTGCCCATCATAAAAGGCTTCTTGGTCATATTGTCAAGACTTTCCCAAAAGTAGGTAACATGCATGCATTAGCACCGCATCACATAAATCATTATTCCTATAGTTTCTTCTAATTGAAAAGGAAATTAAGGAATATTTGTTAACTTTTACCTTATTTTCTCAGTGAAACCAATGTAACTTGTATGGTTATGGATGCTCTTCCATCTTTAATTGTAGTTTTTCCACCATTTCTAATTCTATAATGTTTGTGTAGCTTCCTCCATCAATGATAATGTCACATACCTTACCATGAAAGGTATAACAAGTGTAGAAGGTATTCTTTCTATGCCAATCATCTTTTTCAATTTGATTCAAGTTCAAACATCTTTGAATGATTAGGGCTTCCCTTAACATGCATACACCAATTCTTCATTGCCTATGGTGTTGGTTCCATCATATTCTTCTACCACATCTTTTTCAACAAGAGCAGCCATCTTTGGGTTGGAGCAATTGGAAGCTATACGCCCATAGACTTGACACTTGAATCATCTACAAGAACTTGCATTAAAAGGCTTAACTTGTATGAAACTTTCACCTTTAAAAAAACATTTAGATTCCATAGGCTTTATTGGCAAGGTTGACTTCATAGTTGTTAAACCTCTTTCTATTGTAGCATAATTTCTTAACACTAGCTTGTAGTTGTTACCACAAGCTCCTTTTTTTTACTCCATTGTCAAAGCAAACTTTCATACATCATTGAAGGATAAATATTACTATAAGCAAACTAAATCCCTAATTTCATTTCATAAACCTATCAAACATTGAGCGATCATTTGTTTTTCAAGTTCTACCATGTCATACTTTAACAAGAGGTGCTCAAATTTCATAGTATAATCTTCAATATATAAGTCCATCTATTTCAAATTTTGGAACTTAAGGAAGATTTTAATTCCATAGTTATTGAGGAGGAACCTTTTTCATTTTCTCCCAAGTTCTGATCTTCCTTTTTTTCTTTGTAAGTTTTTTTTTTCTTTACAAATTTTTCCGCCACAAATAAACATCTTTTTTAATTTCAAGACAATCAACTATACCTTTTGATTTATGGAATAGTCTTTGATGACAAATGCACATTCAATGGCATGAAGCCAATTTATGAATTCATTTAGTTGCATTCTCCCTTCAAACTCTAGAATAACAACTTACAAATATCAGGAGATTATTACAAATATCATTAGATATGACAAGGATGGGGAAAGTATTGTCATCAAAGTCTTTATAGGTAGATTAGTAGAAAGGATTCTCATCCTCTCCAATTTTGGAATGTTAACTCCTTTAAGACTCAAAATGGGAATCATAACATTCCCTTTTTCAATAACATGCTAGTTCTTCTTAGAGGTCTTGAATTTATCTCCTTATCTCACCCATTTTCATCTCATGCTAATCCATTTTGTTTGCCTCAAGGAGTCAACATGGCAAGCACAATAATGATGACCAACCATTAAACCAAAGCTTTAATACCAATCTTCATATTGGATGCAAAAAAGGAAAGTAAAAGATAAAATTATCTTTGAAAACTATGGCTACAAAATACACACCACCTTAGAATTCAAGGACAAACACTTATCACTCTAGTGGAAGCAATTCCAAAGAGATACAAAATAAGATATTCACCACTCTTGGACCAAGCTAAAGAAATATAGAAATTAGAAAGTAAGTCAGTGCTTAACTCTTAATAACTTAATTTAAAAAAATGTCTTGTTTACTAAATAGCATAGTTATTTATAAGAAAGATACTATTATTTCTAAGAAGCTAGTTAAAGAGAAGTAATTATATCATAAATGTTGACATAGGCTCCAAAATGGTCAAAGTTGGATAGTTACATAATAAATAATAGCATAGGTTCCTAAAATGGTCAAAGGTAGTAATTGCTTTAGTGGTCCAAAGAATGGATGCCTTGGTAATTGAGTAATGCCATGCATACTCAATGGTTAAAATTATGTGGATCTGAATATTTCTTTTATAACATACAAGCTTTATCTTTTCATCTACCTAACATATACTATAACAACATGTGCCTTCTCTACCTTGTTAGGAATTTGGTTTTTTATGCTCATGCAAAGTATATTGAGATTGATTATTATTTTATTCAAGAGTATTTAAATCATGGCTACTTTTACATCTAATTTTTTTTCCTTTGCTAGCTAATCCGCTGACATTTTTACAAAAGGACTATCTTTAGAATGGTTTTGTCTTCTTTAGTATTTATTGAGAATTCATCATGCCTTATTAGCTTGCAAGGGATGTTGACCAAGTTTACCCAGAATGCCACATCACAAATCCCTACCACGTCAACACCTTCCTTACAACAACCCAAAATGTCGGTTTTGTTTTCAAACAACTTGGGAGAGTAGCTATTGTAGTATTTCTTAGTTGACAACTTACATAGATGACTTAAAACAAAAGGAACTAAAGGACAATTGTATAACAAAATAGAAGAGCAGAATTTTTTACCAATGTCTTTTCTTTCTTCCTTTCATTATTTTCTACCTTCAATATTTTCTAATTGATGCTTCCTAGCCACTGATCCTTGGTAATTATTATTTTTATCTTGATACTAAAGTTCAAGTTGATGCATAGTAGTGTTTGGCATTTGAAGCAATATGTACAAGATAAAAGTTTCACATTGAAAGTAAAAATAAAGCTTAAATAAAAGAAATGTTCTCTTAATCTTTAAGCTAGTTTTTTAGTTAAATTTTGACCTTCTAACTTGTTTAATCTATTTTAATTCATTGTCTTTTACTTTTTAGAATGATTTGGTTGTTTTGATGAGTGACGCGCTTGATAAATTAGGCACGTAAAAATTTTGACCTTCTAAATTGGTTGTTGAAGGATCAGATTTTTTGATCGACTCGCAGCACGACAGAACTGGGGAAATGTCGCCTTTAATTTGAGTGCACCCCAGAACAGTGCGTTTCACCCAATCTTATGTGCACGCTGAAATGACTGTGTTTTGAGAATAAAAGGAAGCTATAAACAATGCTTTATGGAACGACTCGTCTTGCAAAGGCGTGCACTGTACAAGGCTTAGAGAATAACAGAGCTAAATCTATTTTGTTCAAACAGCACAAGCTTGGGTTTGAGTGTTTTTGACTCATCTACATAGATGTCACTAACATATTTTCCAATATTTACTCTGTGCATCATATTAATTTGTGACACATTCATTTTTTTTGTGCCATATGTGAAACTCCACATCTTGGTCACTTTGTTTGGGATTTTTCTAATTTTTCTTAACCATCAAAACATGGCTTGTGCATTTATATATTATCCCTTAACAGTAATTACAAGGACAAGAACTGATGTAAACTCAAAATCTTTGTCGGCTCTGCGTAGTGTTGAGTAAAAGTGATGCGGCTGTCTGCAGGAAGTTTTATATGTAAAGTGTCTATGTCTTGTGAATACCTATTAGAGTTGATTAGGGCAAGCGAATTGTGTTTAAGTTTAATAATTATAAAGACTTTAAAAAATTAGCAAATTTACGTCGGTATAAATTCATGAGTATTGGTTTTCGCTTTACTTCCCTGACTAAATAAGGTTACAAGTAAACACTACAATGAATTAACATTTGAATTGCTGACTGTTGGGTTTGGTGTATTGATGCTGGATATTTCCACGTTACGGGCCCACTGTTATAAGGGCCCAATGGATCTTTATACTTTTTTAAATTTTATTTGTTTATACGTATGTACTCAATTTATTTAAGAAGTTCAAACCCTTCTAACTTATCACTAAGTTATTAGGTTTTCAACCACAATCTATCGTATATGTGTAGTTTTCTTGTAGTTGTTTATTCAGTCGCTTTTGTACATAAACATACGGCCATGTAATGTTTTATTTTGAGGCGAATGAATAAAAAGAAAAGCCTTTGGGCGTTCCCAAAGACGACTTCTCCGCACTCAGCCTGCTCTTTCTTGATTCTTGGCATCCCATTTTGATGTAGATGCTTCTTGACCTCGGTGACCTCCTCCTGTCCTTGTTTCAAATAGCGAATCGTAAGATGAAGCTGATGATGGCTATAGCTATTTTTTAAATGCAAGGTATAAATCACAATATGAAATAATTAAGCTGTTGAATATGATAGGGGCAACTTGATAAGTAATGTAGATAAGTCAAGTGTTAAATGATATCATCTACACGTGGCGCAAGCTTACGTACGACAACATGGTTGTTTCATCCCCTTAGGTGATATAATCAATCATTTCAAACTCTGACACATCTAAATGATTTTATAAGTTTCCACAACCTAATTTTTTGCAGGTAAAGTGTCTAAAATCATGTGACTAAAGAAAAAAGTACATGTGAACTATACGTCAGGTCGGACCTCGAAATGCTTCCTTCATCTTTAGGATTAGATGATATGTACTTCTTATCAGTTCATTCTACATTGGGATGTAATGGACTATATAGATTACAAGCAAAGAATAGTCTGAAAATATCATTATAAATATAAATTATACTTTGTAACTTACATTTTATCGCATAAACGAGTAAATTTTTGCTGTTCAGTTTCTCCCTTGGGATGCTATTTAAGAATAGAAAGCAGATCAGGCAAGGCTGAGGCTAATTGTTGTTGGCTCAACATATACGATAACTTATAAATAGGACCCCGTTTTCAGACTATAGGATGGCCTGCGCAGCTTTACTAAATAGAGACTTGGATCTTGTTGGCTATAAAACCCGGCGACCATCTTCACCCCACGAAGCCCAAAGATGAACAATGAGAAAAGAGAGTTCTTGAACCGACAGGGGTAGTTCTGTAATTCAACGGTTAGCACCGCCATGGAGGTGTTGTTAAGGCACTGTTGCGAATGTTGGAGTGAAAACTATAATTTCTGTCACCGACAAGAGATGGTGACAAAGGGGGGGCCTTCGCTTCCAAGCAAGGTAGCCAAAGATCTAATCCACACCCTTCCCACTTCACAGTCTTTTCATTGTTCCACCAAAGCTGCGGCTTTTCCTCGGTGTCAGTCACATATAAGATCTCGCTAAGCTTGCATCTTCGTCTCCGTCCATTTTTCTCTCTCAGAAAATTTTCCGACATTTTCTCTAAATGGGCATCAAAGGATTCATGATTTTTTTTATTCTACTAGCAATACTTTTTTCTTTTCTATACATTCCAACCAAACTAACTCTGCCCATCTCCAGTTTTAGGCCTTTCATGAACTACCTGAATGTACAAAAATCACACAAACCTTATCCGGTAACCTTTGCCTACCTGATCTCGGCGTCCAAAGGCGACGCCGGGAGGGTAAAACGTCTGCTTCGTGCATCGTATCATCCAGGGAATTACTATTTGATTCACATGGATTCTGGGGCACCGGCGGAGGAGCATCGGGATGTAGCCGAGTTTGTGGCTGGAGACCCTGTTTTCAACGAAGTGGGTAATGTCTGGGTCGTAAAGAAGCCTAACTTGGTGACCTACAGAGGACCAACCATGCTTGCCACAACTCTCCATGCAATGGCAATATTCTTGAGGACCTGCAAGTGGGATTGGTTCATAAATCTCAGTGCCTCTGACTATCCTTTAATCACTCAAGATGGTAGGGTGAGTGCCATTTTTCTGTTTGCTTTTTATTTAGTTCATTTTATTATCGATTGATTTCCTTCTTATTTTTTTTTTGCATCCGCTATACTTACCGTTCCAGAGGCTTTCCTTCCCTCTTGGTTGTATTTTAACCCTGTCTCTCTTTCTCATAGGCTTCCGGATTTTTCTTGCATCTAAGCTTCTGGTTGCAGTTCAATCCATGTAATTTGTTGGCCTTAATCGAATTTTGCAGATCTAATTGATGCCTTCTCGGACTTGCCGAGAAATCTAAACTTCATACAGCACAGCAGTCGCTTGGGATGGAAACTGTGAGAGTTTTATATCTTTTCTTAAATTCCCTATTTTCATTTGTAAAATGGTGGCCTATTTTACGTGCTGAAACTATTATCTTTTTCTTACTATTTTGAGCAAGATGTAAAAGATATCTGATTTGCAGAATGCATATTTCAGGAATAAGAGAGGGAAACCGATAATGATCGACCCAGCACTCTACAGCCTCAATAAGTCTGACATTTGGTGGGTTATCAAACAGAGGACGCTCCCAACTGCCTTCAAGCTCTATACAGGTTTTTCCCAAACTTTGCCTTCCTCCAATTTAGGCCTTCAAGCTCCATATAAAAAAGCTTTCTTCTTTTTTCTCTGACTGATAACTTGTTACTGGCATGTGAACTTCTGAAAAAGATAACCACTCCCATATAATGTTAAACAATTACGTGGCACATAGGTTAAGGAAGTAAACTATTTTTGTTAATTGGGGCCCCATGTTTTCACTTATTTGAAGATGCTCCTTTTGTTTTAACTATTTGAATTGATTGTTGTTAGATGTCCCTTTCCATCTCCTAATTCTGTTGATGGTAGGTAAGGTGGTGTTAGCTTGATTGATGTTGGACTGGGCATCCCATTCCTCCATCAACCATTGCCGCCCACGAGTTAAAACCCACATCCGATCGTATCACCTAAACCTTAACCTTGTGGGCGAGATTGGCAATTTAAAGGAGTTCAACTCCAGTGTCAAACAGACAATTAGTAAACCTGAATATTCCTTGCGGGGGGACGAAGTAAAAAATTATGGAGGAGCATCAAGGAGAAGCACCGATTAAAGTAAAATATCGGTATGCATTCTTGGGAACTCTTTAAACCTTTAAAATAAAACATGGTCTCCGTCATTGATCTGTAACTCCATTTATTAGAACTCGAGAACAGAGAATAATTTGCTCCGTGAGTGAGGTGGCAGGATCTGGGAAAAAAATACATATATATACAAATATCGATGCATATCTTTTATATACTGTTCTCTTTGCAAAAGCACGTGCTTGCCTGCTTGTACTGATCGCTTATGGAATCTAGATGGGGTTTCTTACAACAATAATCATTTTATTAGACATTTTCTGGAATTTATTAATCACACATCATGAGTTTGTATCATTGTTGAAGTGAAAAATAGAGCAAGAGGTGGACAAAGATCTCAATTCCCATTATAAGCTGGAAAGGGGAAGGGGAAGGGAAAATATAATATTGGAAAAATAAAGTGCGTTGTTTGCATGTGATTTTAATATCTGTTTGTCCCAGTGATTGTTATTTGGTGGTGCTTATTAATATATGGATCCTGGTTGAATTTACAGACCCGTAATTATACTTTTAAAGCTTGTATCATTATGATAAGGGCTTCATTTGTAAGTTATAGCATATTGGAATTAGTCTCTTCTTATCAAGGAAACTAGAGAGAATTAATGCTGCAAATGGCACTCTCTTCCTCCTTTTTTTAGCGACTTGTACATTTATATTAGTTTAGGTTGTCTAAATTATCTTTATTTTGGGAAACAAATGTTGAAAGAGAGAGAGAGAGAGAGAGAGAGAGAGAGATGAGGCTTGAATGGTGGTTGGACGTCTCTTTAGTACTTTTATGGGTGATTAATTATCTCTTTGAAATTGAGAAATGATTTAGTCATTAAAAAGCCTTTGGACCAATTATCCTTTGAAAGTGACTTAGTTGTCCCAAAATTTCCTACCGATGGTGGGCTAAGCCCTTATAACCTTTAAGAAGTAGCCCACCTACGTATAATGAATGAGGAGGTTAGCTATCACTTTAGTATTAAAGGGATGGTCAAACTATCTTAAATATTTTAGGTAGACTGTCATGTATCTTTTTTAATAATTTTCAAATTTATTTGTTTTTCTGTAAATTTCTAAACAGGGCTATTGTCGTAAATAGTAAATTAGGAGTATCTTTATAATTAGTTATTTAACTAGTTTGAGTAATTGAAGTCAATAATATACCATACATACATACATACATATTTTTTATACAAAAGTAGTGGTTTGAAATAAACAAGTATCACATATAGTGATGCAGTGATGTACTTATGAAATGGATGTTGTTTGAGGGAAATATTTTTCACTTTTTTTTTTTTTTTCTGAATTCTATACGTATCTCTGATTTGATGTTCTACAGTATAGCAGAACATAGACCAAATGTCATGAAAAATTACATGACTAAAGCTGTGGATTTTGTTTCTTTTTGTTGGCTTCCCTGTCATCAGGCTCGGCGTGGACCATCCTATCAAGGTCTTTTGCTGAGTATTGCGTGGTGGGGTGGGATAATTTGCCGAGGACCCTGCTCCTCTACTATACCAACTTCGTCTCCTCTCCTGAGGGATACTTCCAGACGCTTATATGTAATTCCGAGGAGTACAGGAACACTACAGTTAACCATGATCTCCGCTACATCACATGGGATAATCCTCCAAAGCAGCACCCGAGGTCCCTTGGACGTAAAGATTACAGGGGCATGGTTTTGAGCAACCGTCCTTTCGCCAGGAAATTTAAGAAAAATGACAGGGTTCTTGACAGAATTGATCGCCAGCTTCTCAAAAGACGACATGGAGACTTCCCATATGGTGGTTGGTGTTCTGGGAGTAGAGAGTCGCATGATCCATGCTTAGCTTTAAAAATTGAGAATTATGGTGTTTTGAGACCTGGAGTAGGGGCTAGAAGGTTAAGAACTTCGCTGTCCGCCATTATTTCCGGTAGCAATTTTGTCAAAAGGCAATGTAGATGATTCTTAGTTAAAACTTAATGCCCCTGATAAACGATATATTGATTTGTCTTTCCAAGTCCTTGAGGTTTTTATTTTTTTATTTTTATTTTTTTGACTAGATTAGCTGATTTCAGTTTAAAATAGTAAAATGAAGGATTTTATGGTCATAAGGTTCCGTGTACCATTTTTTTAAAGGAAAGAGCTTCTTGTGATTTAGGCTTGTGCCTTTAGTACCTTGGGTTTAATATAGAGTGATATCTAATTATTTTCTGTCTTTTTAGCTTTCTATTTAATGGCAAACTGTGGCATTTTCAAAATTTGGTACGTCTCACATGCGTACTTGGTTTTTGGAGCATATCAAATTAAAACACCATGAAAAATGAATGTCAAAGCTTAATTTAATCGCTTTTCCTCCAACCAACCCACGCAATTTCAATATGTTAGGTGGCTATTTCTAGCTAAGTGCATGAAAACTTTACCGGAAACTTCGTTATGGGCGTCGACCCCCCATGAAGTCCTTGTCATTATCGCTTCCTATCTTTATTTTGATCATCATATAATGTCATCTCTATCAAACTTTATCTTGCAATTTGATGATGACATAGAAAATCAATCATAAAGAATAAAAGACAGGAAAAGCGAGAAATGAAATGATTTTAACTTGAAAATCATGTTAGAGAGAGAGGTAAGAAAGCGTGAAGGGGAGGCTTCCCCTTTGAGTGCCATTCCTACTGTTGGAGATACATTCGTATACTTCAAAAATATTCCTTAATTATTTTCTTGATTAAGCGTAAGATAATTTCAGCTTCATTTGCTTAACTTTACCATGCCAAGGGATTTAAGTTTCTCATATCAATGTAAGCCACGATCTAGACGCAGCGAGCATTTGATGATGTTCTAGATTCATCAGTGGGCTCTGGCTTGGAGTAACCCGACCTAGCCTGCCTAGATCCGGTTCAGCTTTCATTTGCTTGACTCAGTTTAGCCCAACTAGGGGTAGATCGGACAAAGCGGATCCACTGCGGGTTGTTTGTGCTGGCCCAACCGATTCAATGGGGTTCACATCCACGTCCAACCCAACCTGGGGCAACATGGCCTGACCCAATTTCCTCCGTGGTGGATGGACTATGGAGGGCCTTTAGTTCAGGTCCATTCCATTCAAGCCCAGTAAATATTGGGTTCCATGGATCAGGCCTAGTTCAAGGTCAATCCCAACCGGTTAGGTTCAATGGACCAGACCCAATTTGTACATGTCCCCTCAAAAGCGGGTCCCTTCATTTCTGGATCCGTTCCCGATTCTGGACCGAGTTGGATTTTAGTTATGGATTTAAGTTATGGATTTGAGACCAAATCTTACATTTATATATTTTTTATTATCCCATCTATTTTGTAGAAATGAAACTATAATAAGAAAGTATTTTTATAAAAGAGGCTGGAATGGACTCTAAGTGAGAGGCTAAGGAGTTTTTTTTTTTTGTTTTTCTATATTGAGAAATATAATTTCCATATTAATCCCGAAGAATGTCGGAGAATAGCTTCGGACTAGAAATAAGCTCCTTAATACTGTTGCCAGATTGTTCTCCCCTGAACTCTTTCAAATATTTCTGGATCACGTCGTTTCTGAAATAACAAAAAACATGCTACTCTTTCACAACATCCTTATGAGCTTTGCTGTCTAGCAAATATTAGGGCTAAGGATACCGCATGTTGTAACAGATATATCGACGCGGCTTGAAGGGAGCTTTCTTACTCTCCCTATAGACATGTTTGGCAACCATGTGATCAAGAAATGTTCAAAAGAGTTTAGGAGAGAACATTCCCCCTACTTACTGAGGACCTTATTTTAGTCCGAAACTTTCCTTTCATATTCTTGAGGATGAAAATGAGAACTGGGTCGCCCAATTTGCTTATCACTATCTAAGAGAAACATGTACCAAACTCTTGGTAGACTCATTGAAAATCACTACCTAGTCTTTGGAAAGCCAACCTTGTGAAAAAATGTCATCACGTTCTTATCATTTCAGCAACAAGATTCTTCTTAGCTTCTCCATTAGCACAACCGACGCATCATAGTAAACGTACCACACCCAATTTGTTCGCTTGTGTTAAGAAATAAAATAGAAACGGAAACATTTGTTAAACCATAATTGCAAGATGGAACGCCCTGTTACAAACTACAAAAAAGAAAACATTTGTGTTGGGGTATGGAAAGTTGGTTTCTCAACCACTAACACCTCTTCTTATTATCAAGGAAGAGTGGTTACACGTAGAAGTAATTTGAATATTAAAATAAAAAAAATACTCTAACCGTAAAAATATCGTGAAACACAAGATAAAGAAAAAAAAAGAATAGAAAAAGAGAAGGAATATGAACTTTATTTGTAGATGTAAATAATTATTGACCAAATTATGTAAATTTGTGTATTTTTTTGTATGATTTTTATATTTTTTATTTAATTCTGTATTTAATCATCATTTGAAACAATATCTTAAGTTTGTAGAATAGTTTATTTGATAATTAATTTAAATTTAATTAAAAGACATCTCTTACGTCAAATAGAAAACAATCAAGTCTTTTCACACTGAGTTGCAGCCTACTAAACTAAAAGTAAATGAGACACGTGGAATACAATGTCCGGCTTGGGTCACGTCCTAACCCACTGTCACGCACTCTCACTTGTGACCGTGGAGCCCAATGGGGCTCACTTTGGCAGCGTGGTACACGTTCCTTAGCAACTTGCAATCTAAAAACAGTTCTCGACTACCTCATTCGACTATGTTTATTGTCTCATAAAGTTTAAAAAGCTGATAAATTAGATGCTGACCAATCAAAGCAGTTAATAAATATCAAATCCTTAGAATCGGAATTAGAAATGGCATGCATACGACACTGATAAATGTTAACCTTTTTAAGCAGGCGATACCCATTGGCAATATCAAGCACAACTGCTACAAGGAAATATTCCTTCATTTCATGGTCTGTTTATTATATCAAGGTCAAATTTTTTAATTTTAAAATTTCTAATCCAAGTTTTAGAATGATTTAAATTTGAAACTTCTTAAAGTGGTTCCCATGATATTCTCCCTAAAACATTCCTAAAGGAGAGATGTACTAACTCATTTAAAAAAAGAGACACCAACTCATATAAAGTTTCAATAATGAAACTTCACTTCCTTTGACTATTGACTTGAAAGGAAAAAGCTTGTCCTAATACCATAGTAAGTGGCATGCCTCCTTGACTAATTGCTCTAATGCCATATTAAGGTGTCTCCTTGATATTCCCTTAAAAGTGCTCGTGAGAGGAAAGAGGCAACAACTCATAAAACTTCAAGAATAAAAACTCTACTTATGGTATGGGACGAAATCCCAACAGAAACCTTTACCTATATTTGCATTTGCATTACGTTAATAAATAAAATTAACATAAAAAATAATATCACAAAGATGAAAAACAATTTGAAGAAAATGAAAAAGAGAATTAACGGCTTCCCATGAGTAGGGCTGCCGCATTCCTACCCGGTCCCAACTCGGGGATGTATAGGCCCGCGGTCTAGAGCACTTACACGGGTTTCCAACGCCTAGTCTCTCTGTGCACTGTAAAATTGAAAATCACCGCTTACCGGCTTGGTTCCCGATGTAATAGTATTGCCCATGGGGACTTCCCAAGGAAGATCCCTTGCTTGGCTCCAACGACTTCCAGGTGAAAACTGCAGAAAAGATGTTGGGGGACATTAAACCCTGAGTGAGGAACAAATTGGATCGAATTTCCGCTGGGTTTAATTTCCTCCAACTCTCACCTGCAGTTTATTCGCTCTGTATCCCTGTTTTCCAGTTACCTGCCTCTGAAGTCTAAAAATGCTATCTCAAGCAGATTTTTGGAAGAAGAAAATGGAGTGAGACCCAGAATGCAGAACTATGGTAATGGGATGAATTTCCTCCGATTCGCAGACAGCTTGTAGCTAACAAGCCTTAATTTCCATTTATGGGGTGCTGACCAGACGACTTTAGTTTATAGGAGGAAGAATCATGGAAGTCTAGTGAGTTGGTCTAAGATTAAGAAGAGGACAACATCTGAGGATTTGGAACGGAGACACCAAAATTCTGGAAATGCACTCTTTACTTGCTTAACCAAGAATAACCTAATTACAAACATACATATCGACCGAACACGGGTCGGTCAAACCCGGATGGGCGAAGCCCAATAAACAAAAACAAATAATGAATGGCCCAACAACCGAAATTGGACCCAAAGGAATAAAAAGAAATAAAAACAAATAAACTAATAAAGCACAATGAAAATAATGAACATATCTTAACAACCTCCCTCAAGCTGGTGATTTGTACAAATCAAATACACCAAGCTTGCCAAGAAGATAATTATGCTGTCGACTAGATAAAGCTTTGGTCAACAAATCTGCAGGTTGTTTATGAGTCCGAATGCTACGTGTTTGGATCAGTCCCCGTTGTTGCTTCTCTCGAATGAAATGGCAATCTATCTCAATGTGCTTAGTCCGTTCATGAAAGATAGGATTGTTCGCAATATGAACGGCAGCCTCATTGTCACAATACAAAGATATGGGTCGTGGTACAATGACCCACAAATCACCAAGTAGGCCATGTAGCCAAACAATCTCACAAACGGCGGTCGCCATGGCATGATACTCAGCCTCAGTGGAAGATCTGGAGACAGTTGCTTGTTTCTTGGTTTTCCAAGAAATCAGGGAGCCTCCTAACTTGATACAGAATCCAGTGAGGGAACGCCGAGACATAGGACATACGGCCCAATCAGAATCACAAAAACCACTCATCTGAAAGTCCTTCTTAGAGGACAGGAAAATTCCCAAGCCCGGGGTACCTTTCAGATAGTTAACGACTTTAAAGGCCATCTCCATGTGAGAAGTCTTGGGAGAGTGCATAAACTGATTAAGTACCTGAACAGGATAGTTGATATCTGGGCGAGTATGGGTGAGATAAATCAACCGACCAAGAAGGCGCTGATAGGGGCCCGGATCCACTAATAAAGGATCATCAATCTGAACAAGGGCACTAGCATCATATTCCGAAGAAGTGATTTTCAGATTCTGATACATGGGAATCTTACAAGGGCGAGCTCCAGAAAGCCTAGCCTCATATATGAGTTCCAACGCATACTTACGTTGGCTAAGACAAATACCAGCTTTGGATCGAGCTATCTCAATTCCAAGAAAGAACTTAGCTTGACCTAAATCCTTCATATGAAAACGAGAACACAGATGAGATTTTACCTGAGCTATGGCATCCTCACTGTTACCGGTGATGAGTATGTCATCAACATAGATGAGAATAGCAACAACAGTAGACCCACGCCGAAGGGTGAAAAGAGCATAATCGTGCTAAGATTGCTTAAAACCTGCTTCAAGAAGGGCTGTAGTAAACTTGGCATACCATTGTCTAGATGCTTGCTTGAGTCCATAGATGGACTTAAGTAAGCGACAAACCTTCGGACGACCAGTGGGGGAAACTGAAATTCCAGGAGGCAAAGACATGTACACCTCCTCATGTAGATCCCCATGTAGAAAGGCGTTATGAACATCCATCTGATGTAGTGGCCAATGGAACATAGAAGCCAATGCCATGATGCATCGAACTGTGACCATCTTGGCCACTGGTGAAAAAGTTTCCTCATAATCAATCCCATAACGTTGAGTAAAACCCTTGGCCACAAGACGGGCCTTATATTTCTCAATGGATCCATCTGCACGATACTTAACCTTGTAAACCCATCGACATCCAATAGGCTTACGACCAGGGGGCAAGTCTACTAATGTCCAAGTGCCACTGGCCTCTAAAGCATGAAGTTCTTGAGTCATAGCATCCACCCATCTAGGGTCTCGAACTGCCTCATGATAGTAGTGAGGTTCCCGTATAGCGGAGATAGAAGCTATAAAGGCTCGGTGAGCGGGGGACAATTGATCAAGAGAGACAAAATGGGAGATGGAATAAGGGATATTGCGAGGTGTGACAGAGTGAGAGACGTGATTACAGTGATAGTCCTGTGTCCAGATGGGAGGTTTAGACGCACGCTGAGTGCGTCTAACTGCAGGGGATGTAGGTGTTGGCTTAGCAATAGGTGAGGATGGAGGAGGTGAAGATGTAGATAGTGGTGGAGATGATAAGACAGGAGTATCAGATGGATGGGTTCTGATGAGGATGGAGAAGGAGAAGATGTGTTTAGAGTAGTTGTTGGTGAGACGGGAGATGAATCAGAATTCAATGGAACAAAGGATTGATCCTCGAGAAGGGAAGATCGAGAAGGAGAGGACTGGGACAGAGTGAAGGGAAAAACTGACTTGTGAAACACGACATCTCGAACGACAGAGATAGTGCATGTGGCAAGGTCAAGCACACGATACCCCTTCTGAGATGAAGGATATCCCATAAACACACAGGGCCTAGCACGTGGGGCAAACTTGTCCCCACGTGGGAGGACGGTAGCATAGCACAAACACCCAAAGACTCTAAGGTGTGAGACGCATGGAGGTTTACCAAATAGGACATCAAAAGGGGTTTTACCATTCAAGATGGGTGTAGGAAGATGATTGATGAGATGGGTGGCAGTAAGGACACATTCCCCCCAATAACGGTCTGGAATGTCAGCCTGAAAGCGCAACGCTCTTGCCACATCCAGGATGTGTCGATGTTTACGTTCAACTACACCATTTTGCTGCGGAGTGTGAACGCAAGAACTCTCATGGTGCACCCCTCGAAGTTGAAGGAAAGATGTGCACTCATGACTAAAAAACTCAGTTCCATTATCTGATCGCAAACGACGAATGTGAGAATGAAACTGCGTCTCAATCATGGCAAAAAAGGATTGCAAAAAATGCAATGCCTGACTCTTGTATCTCATAAGATACACCCAAGTGCCACGCGAAAAATCATCAACGATAGTCAAGAAATAGCGTGAACCATCATGATTAGGGTGCCGATGTGGACCCCATATATCAACATGTACCAATTCAAAAATAGAATTGGTGATAGAAGTACGAGACGAAAAAGGTAGGCGAGTCTGTTTCGCCAAGGGACAAATGGGACAAAAAAACATTTGATGACATATAACAAGAAGAATGGCCAAAATAACAATGCCATAATGTCTGTTTAGTACTCAAAACATCAGTCTTAAACATAGTTTGCTGACACACATTAGCCCACTTAGGGGCATTACATTCAAAAGTTTTGACAAGGGTAGAATAAACATCAGTTGTGGCATCTGTCGGAGAGACAAGGTGATACAAGCGACGCTCAGCCCTACCCAGCCCCAGTACTGTCCTAGTCAAACGGTCCTGGAAGAAACAAAAGTGTGGTAAAAGAGTACTAGACAAGAGCTGTCAAAAGTGAACTTGGCAACTGACAAAAGTTTACATTTAAACGAAGGAACATGAAGGACATCATGAAGTATGATGGATGGTGAAAGTCAGACTGTCCCAATATGGGTGACGACCACACTACTATGATCGGGCAGTGTAACCCAAATAGGGTTTGATGCATATGAACGAACATTTTCCATGCAAGAGAGGTCACATGTAATATGATCACTCACACCTGAATCAATAAGCCAATCAGACAAAGATGAACTTTGCAAAGTTGAGACCGTACCTGTAAAATTCGCCATGGGCTCAGTAGGCCCAAAGCGACCAAGAAGCTGAACCACCTACTGATATTGCTCAGGAGTAAGTGCTGGACTGGTAGAACTATCTGGGGATACTATGGCTACACTGCTCACTGGAGAAGGCTGCTGATCTCGAGGCTCTGCGCTGACTGCATGTGCAGAACGTGTGCTACTCCCTTTCTTCTTCGGATTCTTGGGTGGAAGATTCTTGGGAGGAAAGCCAATTAGTTGAAAACATTTATCCTTAGTGTGACTTGGGCGCCTACAGTGCTCACAAAATGGTTTGGACCCACCTTGTCCAGAACCAGAAGAGGGAGTATCCCTCTGACTACTCCCAAACCCCCCTCCAAAGGACATGGGGGACTGTACAGCAAAGGTAGCCAAGTCTGTTTTCTAATTATCAGCTTGTAGAGTCTGCTGGTGTTCTTCATCAGAAATCATTAAAAAAACTTCATCAAGTGGGGGAACAGGACTGCGAGAAATGATGTTGCTTCTCACTGTAGCATACATAGGCTGAAGCCCCAAAAGGAAACGAACAACACGCCCAGACTCTCTCTCAGCAGCCAACATAGCAGGAAAATCACATGTACAATTACCACATTTACACTTAATCGTTGGCAAACACTTATCTAATTCTGCCCAAAGTTCAGTGAGACGAGAAAAATACTTAGCCACTAATTCATTTGACTGTTGCTTGACCTCCGCTATCTGTTGTTCCAAATCATAACGGCGGGTTCCAGAAATTTTACAATATCTAGTTTCTAGCATTTTCCAGGCAGTGCATGTAGTAGAACAATGTGAAATGGAGTTCGCAATCTCAGGGGAAACAAAATTCAAAAGCCATGAAAGCACAATCAAATTACACTTCTCCCAAAGACTAGCAAGCTGATCATTTTTGGGCTTGGGCATTTTTCCATTCACCAAGTCCATTTTAACCCGTGAACCCAAAGCAATAACCATTTTACGTTGCCAAGGAAAATAATCAGAGGAACCAGTGAGTACCTGGGGAACAAGAACGGCGGTGGAAACGTCACCGGTGGCCAGAAGCAGTGAAGCCAGAATTTCTACCGGATCTGTGCCCTTGGAGGAGTCAGATCTCGAACTCATCTCGTCAGAAGTGGCCGGCAACGAGGAAGACGGAGGTGGCGGCGTGAAAAACCAAGTTTTCGCCAGACTGCGTGACGCGGGTCACGTTTGGGTTAGGGATCCGATCGAAAGATCCGAAACCCGTGAGATGGATCGGCCCGCTTATGTGGAAATGAGCGGTGGGTCGGTTGAACAGAGAAGACCCAAGCAAAACGGTGCGTTTGCTCCGTTTAGTAAAACGGTGCGTTCGCACTGTGGAGTGAAACGGTGCGTTCGCACTGTGGAGTGAAACGGTGCGTGGGGACCGTGAGTGAAACGGTGCGTGCGGACCGTGAGTGAAACGGTGCGTGCGGACCGTGAGTGAAACGGTACGTGCGGACCGTGAGTGAAACGGTGCGTGCGGACCGTGAGTGAAACGGTGCGTGCGGACCGTGAGTGAAACGGTGCGTACGGACCGTGAGTGAAAAACGGTGCGTACGGACCGTGAGTGAAAAACGGTGCGTACGAACCGTGAGTGAAAACGGTGCGTACTGGGATTTAAGTGAAACGATGCGTAGGGATAAGGGGGTAAAGTGGTAAAATGACACCAGCTTTGCAAACCCTAATCCTAGAACAAAACGCATCGTGTGGGACTTAAGTGAAACGGTGTGTTTCACGTTTGACGGATGCGGGACAATCCGATCTGATTCAAATATCCAGATGGATAAGTGAAACGGTGCGGAGTGAGAAGGAGGGCAAAATGGTAAATTTGACTCGAATTTCCCAACCTAACCCTAGGACAAAACGCACCGTATTGAAGGACTGTGACCGAGCCTATTCTCCCAAAACCAGATCGAGCAGCGGAAGACGGAGGACAATGAAGGGAAAATAGGGACCAGAAGAAAAATCGAAATAGGTGAAAATCTGACCGAAAAGAACAAGATCGGGACACAGATCTGTTCTCGACCGAAAGGGGAAGCAAGTGACGGGGCGTATTACTCAAAAACCGAAAAGTAATACGGAGATGAAAAAAAAGGAAAAGAAAGCTTACCAAATTGATGACAGAACCTCAAGCTGGCTCTGATACCATCTAAGATTGAGAAGAGGACAACATCTGAGGATCTGGAACGGAGACACCGAAATTCTAGAAATGCACTCTTTACTTGCTTAACCAAGAATAACCTACAAACATACATATCGACCGAACACGGGTTGGTCAAACCCGGATGGGCGAAGCCCAATAAACAAAAACAAATAATGAATGGCCCAACAACCGAAATTGGACCCAAAGGAATAAAAAGAAATAAAAACAAATAAACTAATAAAGCACAATGAAAATAATGAACATATCTTAATAGTTGGTGAGAAAAAAGGACAGCAAAAATAGTGTGGGGGCTTTAGAGTGTTGTTTGTTTGGACGGCAAAGTACAAGTCGCAGCTTGTTCTGATTGGTCAAAGACCGATATTGTTGGCTCATTGGATGAGTCTATGTAATGTGAGCTTATATCAATGATGCATAAATAATCATTCTCTATCGTGGCGATGCAATGTGATTTTATTAGTCTATTTAATTGTATAAATATTGTACATATATTTCCCTTTTACATATATGGTACTGGTTAGTGTGAGTCGTTGTCCATCTAATAGACTTTGATGAGTAAGGCTATTTGTATGGACATTTTATTAATTGGTTAAGTCTCCCCTCTAACTCTCTGTTCATATATATATTTAATATATTTAATGTTGTTAAAGGGAGATATTTTAGAGATAACAATGAAATCTGTTTTATTGTGTTTAGTCGTGGGAAACTGTCCCTCAGGGTAGTTTTGCTACCTTATCCATCATGCCCTTCTCTCCCGTAAAACACTAAGCACACAACTCACTAATAACCCATGACTCACACACACTAAGTAACCGCTTATTCACACGGGTAAATAAAAGGAGTTTTTACGCAGTCATTGTTATCACCTTCTCCATAACCTTTTCACGCAACAACTTTTAGCTATCTCATCGAGCTAGTATTTGGAGAGAATAGAGTGGAAGACTTAGTCCAAAATGGCAGCGCAAATGGAAAAATACGGTATGTCTTTTGATCTAATTATGTTCTGCATATTAAACCCATTTATCTCTCCATGATCAATGCTTAGATCCTGTAAAAGAGTCTGATTTGAGATGAAATTTTCTAACAATTGGTATCGGAACTTTTATAGCATTGATTTGGTGAGCCAAATCAAGCCAAATCGAAACAAAATCACGTTTTGGTACTGATCTAAAAATGGGTTTTTGTATTTTTTTAGTCTAACATTTCGAACTCAGATTTGAGCTAAACCAGTGGTCCTTTAGACAGGATGAGATTAGATTTGGAACCAGCACGGCTTACTGGTTCCGCCGATGCCAAGAACCGCCAGAAACAGTAGTTTTTTGACCGGGTCGCACGTGACCCGACCCAACCTGAACCGGGTCAGGTAGCCATCTGAACAAGTGATCGGACATAGATCGTCTGTCGATGATCTCAATGGCGTCTCGACCGGCTAGAGAATTGAGTGGCTGGACACCGAACCGGCCAAATCAGGCTACCCGATTTTGATCGGATCTGGTTTAATCCAGATCTAGCCGCCGACGGGCACTGAAGTGCTGCCGTTTATGGCGTTGGATGTCGGCCATGTGCCAACGATTTTGACGACACCTCGATCGGCTGGATAATTGGTTGACCGGACGGCAAATCGGCCATATCGGCCGAAATCGGCTGAGTTGGCCCGAATCGACCGAGTTGGCCTAAACCGGCCGAGTCAACTCGGCCGAACAGGCTGAATCGGCCATACTGACCGAAAGCCTCTTCCGGTGGCACATAGAGGCACGTGAAGGCGCTTCGAAAACCCCTTTTTATGTCAAAATTTTTATAATTTTAATTTGAATATTTTGATGTAATTTATTTTAAATAATTGTCTCTGTTTAATGATTATTTGAATCAAAATTATTTAATTTATTATTTAATTAATTTTATATGCCATACTTGTATGTTAGTATGTGATGATTAACTGTTTAAAAAATTAATTATGACCTTCTAAATGTTTTTTGTTTATTTAAATGTTATATTAGGCCGTTTTAGTCTAGTATACAATTATATGACACTTAAGGTGTTAATTAAGTGTAAATTTAAAGACAAATGTCTGTCTTTTAAAAATTAAGTTGCACATTTGGATTATGAGTAGTGTATGCTGTATCCCGCAGCACAAACTGAACTTATAGCTTGATTGAGTTATGACCACCATAGTGGCACACCTTGGTTAGGTGCTGGGTTTGTGTTTTGTGCATTTAAGGGATTTCTCCAAGTACGCGGGGGTCATGTGATTCAATTGGATTGTGACCATCACAGTGGTGTAATTTAATTGAATTATGAGACTTCGTTCTTGTACTGTGGATGAGTCTAATCTTAGTACGTTTCATTCTCCCATAGGAGGTGATTATGTGTTAGGAATTGGATGTTGCACAACTAGCATGCCTGGATTTGGGTTAATCTTTACAGTCCATACACCCACAGGTGGTGGATTGTGATGATTGGTTCTTTCTTATGACAGTTGTTGTGTGGAGTGTTTCTAGATGGCATGTCATGTCGACTGCCTGTAGGTGTTTATATGATAATGCTTGTGAAACTCTTTTCTTATCTACTCACTGTGTGCTCCTGTTATGTATTATGAATTACAACAACTTTCACAATCAACAATTGCATAGTAACCATAGAAATCTTGACTGGATCGAACTTCAAGAAATGGTTGGCTGATCTCTGCTTCGCTTTGCGAATTTCTAATCTACATTCAGTCCTCACTACTGAAAAACTAAAGGACCCTATTGAGGCTAGCATAGAAGAGTATAGGAATAAGTATGCTACCTAGGCTAGAAAGAATGAGTTTTGTATATTAACAATACAAATGACAATTGAGGATCACCTTCAGGTGGATTACCCACTGATGGCATTGCTAAGGAATTTCTTAAGGCAGTGGAGAAACAGTATACACTGCCCATTAATGCTTTAGTTGGAGAGCTTCTGCAAGATTTATTTGATCTTAAGTATGATGGGTCCATGCCTGTGAGAAATTATATTATGAAGGTGATTGACTATAAGGCCAAACTCAAGAAGGCAGATGTTCTCCTTTTTGATGCAATCATCATTCATAAGGTTTTGAATAGCCTCCCTACTGACTTTCTTATTCTTAAGACAACTTATCATATGCGGCATGAGTAGTGGAAAATCAATAAGCTGTTAGCTCAAGTAATGGTTGAAGAGAACCAATTAAGAGTTAATAAAAGTCAACTTATATACTCAAGGAGTTACTTCTAGTAGAAACAGGAGATTCAAGCCTCAATGTAATAGAGACCCTAAAAGGGTTTGCCCAACTTTCATTAAGTAGCCCCTCAGGGCAGTGTTGCTGGGACAAGGAGGTCTCAAATGGCTGCTGGGGTCAAGCCAAATGAGACTGTATGTTTTTATTGTAGGGCAAAGGGGCATAAGAAACTAATTGTCCCTGGCTCAGGAAAAGCAAGGGAAAATGCCTAAATGGAGGGATTCGTAAACCGAAGGAGGACAAGTGAGGATGAGAAGTATCTCTTTGTGAGGAACAACGTGAAGGTTGATGTGGAGTTCGTTGGAAATGTCACCTTACTTTTAGAAACTGGTTTTAGGATAACTTTATATAACACCTTTTATGTACTGTCTTTTAGATAGAATCTAGTTTCAGTTTCTTTGTTGGACAAATTAAGGTATTATTTTGAAGTTAAGAACTTCATTATTAATGTATGTTTTTATTCGAACCTTGTTGGTTGTTGCACTTTGAATCATGGTTTATATAAGATTTGTTTATCTTCACATGAGATCTATATTACAATGGATGATGAATGTAATGTTCCTAAGAAGGTGATATCTAAAGAGGAATCATATACATTATGGCATAAGAGACTTTATCACATTTCAAAATAGAGAATACAAAGGTTGATAAAAGTAGGAATTTTGTCCACTTTTAATGAAGATTTGGAAACTTGTGTGGATTGTTGTAGAGGTAAGTTAACTAAGACAAAGAAGAAGACTGCAGTTCACTGTTCTGATTTGTTGGGTGTGGTACACACTGATATAAGTGGTCCATATAGACCAACGCTACAAGGTGATGTTTATTTCATTACCTTTATAGATGATTTCTCACGTTATGGATATGTGTATTTGATCAAAGAGAAGTCAAAGTCCCTTGAGAAGTTTAAGGAATTTAAGGTTGAAGTAGAGAAACAGTTGGGAAAGAGTAAAAAGATTGTGAGATTTGATTGAGGTGGAGAATACTATGGGAGACATGGTGACACAAGACAGCATAAGGGACCATTTGCTTAGTATTTACAAGATTCTAGCATAATAGCTTAATTCACTATGCTAGGGAGCCCAGAACATAATGGTGTCGCTGAGAGGTGAAATAGAACTTTGATGGATATGGTTAAAAGCATGATGAGTAGGAGTAATCTACCCTAGTTTCTATGGGGAGAAGCCTTAAAGACTTCTATGTATATTCTTAATTGTGTTTCTACTAAAGCAGTTCAGTTGACTCCGTTTGAGTTATTTAAGGAACATAAACCTAGTTTAAACCATATTAAAGTTTAGGGATGCCCAACAGAAGTGAAACTGTAAAATCTGACTCTGGGAAAGTTAGATCCATGAACCACTAGATGTTATTTTGTGTCCTACCCAGAGCACTCCAAGGGCTATCGATTCTATAACCTTGGTGGAGGTCCGAGAATTGTGGATTTGCAAACAGCTAAGTTCTTAGAGCTTGATGTTGTAGAGAAAGCTGAATGTTCACAGACCTCAGAGAGCGGAGGCATTACCTATGTGGGTGTTGAAGCCAATCCTTTTACTTCATTGAGCATGCAACCTGTCAAACCAGTTTTAGTACATTCAGATGTGCAAGAATATGATACTAATGAAGTTCCAATTGTGGAAATGCAAGCTCAAGATCAAAATAGTATAGCTTCGCCAGTTCGGAGATCTACTAGAGAGAGGAGATCAGCTATCCACCCTGACTATAAGGTATATCTTGGTGAACATGATTATGACATTGGGATTGTACAAGATCCAGTGACCTACTCTGAGGCTGTTTCAAGTCCATAATTAGAATTTTGGTTAAATGCTATGAAAGATGAAATGCAATTCATGAAGCATAATGAAGTTTGGGATTTAGTTGAGCAACCTGAAGGATACAAGCCTATTGGTTGCAAATGGGTGTTTAAGATAAAGAAAGATTCCACTGGAAAGATAGACAGATTCAAGGCTAGATTGGTTGCTAAGGGATTTACACAGAAAGATGGAGTTGATTATGATGAGACTTTTTCGCCAGTATCCTCTAAAGACTCATTTAAGATTGTTATGGCACTAGTGGCTCATTTTGATATGGAACTGCACCAGATGGATATTAAGACTGCCTCTATAAATGGAATCTTGGATAAAAAAGTATATATGGAACAATCTAAGGGTTTTGTGAAAGATAATGCTAGCAAGTTTGTTTGTAAGCTAAAGAAATCTATTTATGGGATTAAGCAAGCCTCGAGGCAATGGTACTTAAAATTTGATAGCTTTATCACTTCGTGTAGTTTTGTTGAGAACTTGATGGATCGTTGCATATATACCAAGTTCAGTGGGAGTACCCTAACTTTGTTAATTCTTTATGTCGATGACATATTATTGACATGTAAAGATATGAGGTTACTTCGAGAAACTAAGACATTATTGTCTTCTCAGTTTGATATGAAAGACCTTAGTGAAGCTTCTTTTGTTCTCGTGATTGAGATCCATAGAGATCGTTCACGTCGGCTGTTAGGTTTTTCTCAGAGGGCATATATTGATCGGTTATTAGCAAGGTTTAACATGCAAGATTGTAAACCTAGAAGTGCACCAATACTTAGAAGTGACAAGCTGAATAAATTACAATGCCCTCAAAGTGAAGCTGATAAAGAAACTATGAAAAAAATACCATATGCTAGTGCAGTAGGTAGCTTCATGTATACACAGGTTTACACCAGACCTGATATTACTTTTGCCACTAGAGTTCTTGGCAGATTTCAATCTAACCCTAGTCATGATCATTGGGTTGCTGCCAAGAAGGTTATGAGATACTTGAAAGGAACAAGGAATTATATGTTAACTTATAAACATGTGGATGATTTGGAGCTTGTTGGATATTAGATGCAGATTTTACAGGCGATAAGGATGATTTGAAATCCATATCAGGTTATGTTTTCATTATGGTAGGTGGAGCAGTGTTACGGAAAAGCATTAAACAGACATTGATTACATCTTCCACCATGCATGCAGAGTTTGTGGCTTGTTATGGTGCAGCTATTCAAGCCATTTGATTGAAAAATCTTATAAAGTTGTTGACTGTCCTTGATTTTATTGAAAGACCCATTCAATTTTATTGTGATAATTCTGCTGTTGTGTCATTCATCAATGACAATAGAAATATCAAAGGGGCCAAGCACATAGAGATCAAATTTTTGACAATTAAAGAGAGGGTAAAGAACGTTGAAGTTGCAATGGAGCACATTGGAATAAATGCCATGGTAGCTGACCCACTTACTAAAGGGTTAAGCCCTTCTATATTACAAAAGCATGTTGACTGCATGGGTCTTTGTTCTTCATTTGATGCCTTTGTTTAGTGGGAGCTTATGCTCTCTATTTTGATGCTTATGCTCAGTGGGAGCTATTAATGTTTGTTGAACACTTTTATTCAGTGGGAGCTGATGTCCACTTCATTGTTATGTATCATTGCAGCATTTGTTTGTTTATTGTTATGAAACTTTGATTGATGCATGTATGTCTTAGTTACCTATCTATTGTTTAATTTTCATAAACTTGTGAGACACATATGTGCTTGTTTAAGACAGGTTATAAAGTCTTAAGGGAGGTGCGACCTCAAGCATTTGGCCAGGGCACATTATTGTGGCCATATTATAATGTCTTGTAGCACACAAATATTTATGTACTTGAGTATTCTACACAAGACATTTATATTCTCCTGGGACGGTTTGTCGATGATGTCTTGTCACCTTGGGGATGTCCTTCTAGGACGGTTTGTCGATAACATTTGTCATTTGAAGCAATATTACCCTATGATGGTTTTGTCGGTGAGGCTGGTCATTAGGAGAATGGGACTGATAGGAGGGTAACGCTACATTTCTTTTGTGGTGTTACTTGTCTACCACACTACCATATAAGATCTATGTTCGTAAAGTGGAGGACTCTTGTGACTATCTTGGGAGTTATGTCTCTAAATGGCATAATAACCACTATTATCTTTGAGTTTGAAACTTTATGTGACAAGATCAGCAATAAAGGATGTTTTTGAATTTTCTGAACCATCATAAAATGTTTTTAAAATTATTTTCATATATATAAAATCTACTAGTAGTATTATTTGTTTTTATGATCATTGCTATAGCTCAAGTGGGAAATTGTTGGCTCATTGTATGAGTCCATGTAATGTGAGCTTATATCAATGATACATAAATAATCATTCCCTACCATGGCAATGCAATGTGATTTTATTGGTCCATTTAATTGTACAAATATTGTACATATATTTCCCTTTTGCATATATGGTATTGGCTGGTGTGGGCCGTTGTCCATCTAATAGACTTTGATGGGTAAGGCTATTTGTATGGATATTTTATTAATTGGCTAAGTCCCCCCTCTAGTTCTCCGTTCATATATATATTTAATATATTTAATGTTGTTAAAGGGAGATATTTTAGAGATAACAATGGAATCTATTTTATTGCGTTTAGTCATGGGAAACTGCCCCTCAGGGTAGTTTCGCCACCTCATCCATCATGTCCCTCTCTCCCGTAAAACACTAAGCACACAATTCACTAATAACCCACGACTCACACACACCAAGTAACCGCTTATTCACACGAGTAAATAAAAGGGGCTTTTACGCAGTCATTGTTATCGCCTTCTCCCAAATCTTTTTATGCAACAACTTTTGACTATCTCATCGAGCTAGTATTTGGAGAGAATAAAGTGAAAGACTTAGTCCAAAATGGCAGCACAAATGAAAAAATACGGTATGTCTTCTGATCTATTTATGTTATGCATATTAAACTCATTTATCTCTCCATAATCAATGCTTAGATCTTGTAAAAGAGTCTCATTTGAGACGAAATTTTCTAATAGATATTTCTTGACTTGGATAACAATTCAGTTCTCGGTAACTTCATTTTTTGCTTAATATTTTAATTTTTAAAAATCTTTCCTCGTTAGAAGGAATTAATATTAGAGAGAGAATTTACATCTAATTTTTTAATGATAAAATTACCTAGATCTAGGGTCAAAAGCGAGATTTTAAGCTTATTTTGTCATGAAAATTTGAAAAAAAAAAAGAAATAAAAAATAATAACCACAACATATGTGAAAGGAAAAAAAGAAAAAAAAATATGTAAAACATGTTGATCTTGGTGAATATACATATATGCATATATATCATATTTTGATCATGGTTAACATTGTTTACCTTAATCTTTTTTCTCCATATAAGCTAATGTTAAAGTCAAAATTATTTCCAATGACTTAAGTTTCAAAATCCAAGTCAAGTATGGAGAGGTTTTAGGACTTGAATTGTATATGCTTTGAAAGTTCATAACCAATAAAATTTGCGAGACAAAATAAAAATACAATAAATTATATTTTCTCTTTTCCAAATCTTAGAAGTCAATGGCCTCTTTCCTGCTTGTATACATATAATATTTGCGCTCTTCAGTTTATGTGGTTACAGAGTCTACACCCTCCTTCTAAAAAGCCACACGTTCTTTTGTGGCATCTTTTTGTTGCAATTTACAAAGAACGAAGTTGCGACGCATGTTTTCAAAATTCACAGATGGTCCGGTCCCACCTCATAGACAATCTACAACGGTCACTTTTTCTGCTCTTTAAAGTGAAAACCCACAAGTACTTTTTCTTCACTTTAAAGCCGACAGTTCATTAAAAAAATAAATTCCATCCACCAAATAATAAAACAATATTTCAAAAGCAGACTACCAAAAAAGAATGATCTAGTGCATCGATCCATGCCATCTCGACTCTACATAATCTGGTCGGAGAGGGACGGTAGTCGGCGGAAAAAGTTGACCGGAACGGACGGCATGTCGTCCCGGAACCTCGGGTGCCGCAGATAATAGAATCCCGAGCCCAACACTAGGGCCTTGAGGGGCACGGCATAAAATACCAACGACGCGAGTAGACAACACAGCACGAATATCCCAGTCGCTCGTGGGTCCTTCCAGTTAAACAAGGCCTCCAGACGCTCCCCCTGTGCCGCCAGATCCCCAAGTAGGGTCTGGGCCCTACCTGCTAGGGCCCGCAACCTATCGTACCTGATACGGACTTGTTCCGATGGCCGTGTGCTTGGGAACCCGTCGAATTCTTCATCGAGCTCATCGGGGCTTGCGGCATCCACTTGGGATAGTCTAGGGTCCATGCTCAGTGGAACCCTTTGCCGGTATCTGAATCTCAAAACTATTATTAAGAAGGCGTACATACAGACTGTGGGGAGCACCAGATGGGGACATAGGACGACGGCCACCAGCAGCACATGCAGTAAAATCGTTGTCGGAGGGTGCACCCACGTGCGAATCCCATTCAGCCAACTTGCGAAAGTGGCGGCGCGTGATAAGCAGCCAACTAGCCGGAACCAATTGGCCTTGCTGCGCCTCATGCTCCACACGTGCGTGTTAGAGTCCAACAGGAATTGGACCACTTCCTGTCCCAAAGGTGGTTCAGACCGAGCCAGTCGAGCTGTGACTATCCGCATAGCTGTGTGACGCAGAATATCTTGCTGGGCTGGACCCAATGGACGCACATAGTGCATCCGCGGAAGCATTGGGGTAGCGTAAGCTTGGATGAGATTGAGCCATGATGAGCAAGAGAATCGAACGGCGATCTCAAGCTCCCCCATTTTCTTTGCGCCACCTGGAAGCAATACAGTAAGGGAGTACGAGTTTATGTACGCCCGATTTGTATCAAGTGTTGATAGCCGTACTCGTACTTCTCCAATTCGAACATCTTTTCCGGGTTTCCCGGACTCATCCTGCTTGTACCTCCCGTTGTCGAAAACGCCAATTGAGAGGACAGTGCAAGGATCGAACACGTCCCAAGCGTACTGCTCGTTCCACCGAGGATTAAAACGGTCGAGAATGGTGCGCGTCCGGACCCATTTGGGCCCGTACTTTGCTACCACGTAGGCGTCGGTGGTTCCACGCGCACCGTCTTTGGTTTTCGCAGGGAGTAAATTAGTGGCTCCACGAATCCCAACCTCAAGCAAGCCGATTGGCGCTTTGGCTAGCTGTTTGGCAGAGGGTCGAGCATCACTTGTCACGTGAGCTGGCTCGTCCAACACGTGATACCCGCCCTCCAAACATACGCGCACGTGTATCCTCCCACTGTAAGGAAGATTCTCATCACCGACCAGATTAAACCATCTTGACTTTGGCTCCGTTAGATCATCAGTCCTCCTCTCGATGCTCGGCACGTGTAGCTTTGTGTGCCCCACGGAGCGACCATTAGTGACATCCTCAACCGTAACTATCAGAAACGGCTCAAACGGCTCAGCCGCCACAAAAAAGAGATCCTCATTCCAAGTCGGATTAGCCGAGCCTGACGAGGACGAGTCAACTGATGTCCGGCTCGTCTTAAAAACCTGCGCACCGAGCTGAGCTTTTACGTAAAGCTCGGGACTCCGAACCTTAGGCACGGACTCCGGACGCAGCTGCAAATCCTGGGTCTGGATGACCGTTAGTCTCAGGTACCACAGCTTCGGAGACAGGTACACCTTGCCTCGGGTCTCCGGTATGAACCCTCCGGAATCTGACTGCCATGCTTCCTGAAAGGCCTCGTCTGTCTGAGTCCCGATCCATACTGCCAGCATTACGTCGTTCCCTGGAGAACTTTCGGATTCCAAAGTATACCACTGCGGAGCCAAAGGACTATCCGGCGGAACTCGTTTGGGCACCTCCTGCAAATCAAACGACACAGTTCCCAAGCAGCTTTCAGCGCTCTGATCGTTCTCCTTTTTCTCTTCTGCCCACACGGACACTTCCAGTGAGGTTGAGTTCAAACCTTCTTTATCAAAAGCGAAAACTTGGTCCCAATCCTTATCTCCCTGGCTCTTGGTTTTGACACTGTGCGTTCCGATCACAAGCTTGGCATAAGTCGACGATCCGGCTTCTGGCTGGGCCCGTTTGGCCTTCACGACACGTACGTAGAGGAAAGGCATGCGGTCAATGAGATCGCACGGGCTACGGTTCCGGCCACTGTCCAGAGATCGAAGGTCAATCTCGTTTAGGCCAAGATCGGGCCGCTTTTCGGCCTCAGCTTTATCTTTCACTGGCCTAGCCTTCTCGGCCTGAGCGACAGGAGGATTCTCCACCTCAGCTTGTGGAGGCGGCGCCAGAGCCTCGGGTTTAGGATTTTCCGGCGGGGGCTCCGGCTTTGGATTCTCCTCTTTAGTCTCTTCCTGGATCGGCTTCTCATCTTCTTTCTTCTCCTCAACTTTCTCTTCCTTCTTCTGATCCTCTATTACATTTTCTGTCGGCGGAGGCGGAGGCGTCTCTGATTTCTGCTCTACCGGAGGGGCCGCCGCTTCTGGAGCGGGCGGATCCTCATCAATATAGTAAACCTTGAGTGCAAGCTCTCCTTTAATCTGCGAGAACACACTACGCTTCTCCAAGGGATAGTATACTAGCGCTTCAGACCCAGACTTCACAAAGTTGCTTCCTGTAATCTTCACTTTACCAAGAAAATTACTTCTCTTACCATTCTTTTTATCGTTGTACAAATTGATCTCCAGGATCTCAGAGGGCATTGAGTCCTTGTCGTGGACCACAAAGTCCAGCTGCTCGTCCCACTCAGGGTTCAGATCTCTGAACTTGGTCTTCGTTCGCCTCCTCTGGCCGTCGAAGTCCACGATCGCATACGCGTTCGCGGTCCCTTGGCCGTCCTTCGGCATTAGATTCTTGGCGTTGCAGACTTGCACCACGAGCTTTCTCGTACTGCTTTCTGCCATTTTGCAGACTCGGAGATTGAAGGTGGATTTGCTACAAAGAATGAAGAAGAAAGGTAAAAGAAGGTGGTGGTGGTGGTATCCGAGGAATCGAGCAAAAGATAGAGAGAGTTGTCTTGTGAAAAATGATATGAGAAGAGGGGCCGGGGGCCGCTATTAAAGGGGAAGCTGGGGAGTGTGGACACGTCAGGACGAACACGTAAGACAAGAGGTGCCAACGTGGTGAGACCTTGGGGTTCGAGATTTTTGGATGTACAGCGGTTGGCCGAGCAGCAGCGTGCCTGGTGCTGATTCGCTGGTGGACTGGAGCGACCACAACGGCTGGATGTTGGAATGGGGCATGGTCTTGTGGTTATTCACGAAGCAGCCACTACGGTTCCCTCATGAATTTCACGCAGTCGAAAGTATTCTCCACCGTACTGGGCACGATGATTGTATGGGTGTATGGGCACAATCTCCACGACTAGAAGATCTAATTACCAGCGATAATCTTAAGAGCCTCCCTAAGGCCATCCCCGTAATTTCGTCAAATGAGGATGGCCGGAATTATGAGAGAATAATAAGATGGATCAAGATACGCATAGGATTCAGCTCATTTGTCTTCATGCCCTCGGTAAGTTTATTAAAAAGTACGTACGTGTAAGTGGCCACCTGCTGCCTTCTGCAAAAATGAACGTTGCTTGTTTCTTATGCTTCCCCTGTCAGAAGGAGAAAAAGACTAAAAACAAAGTGCTTGCCCACTTGAACGTGGAAGAACAACCACTTGATGGATAATAATATTTACCAACATGCGTCTCTTGTGCAAATGTTTCACTCCTTTCCTAATTTATGTGGCTTTCCCAGGGGGATGGCAATGACTTTAGAGGAGCTTTGTAATATAAACATCTACCAGAAACTGGTAGTTGAAAATCTATGATGGGCATTCCGCAAACAAAAGCATATGTGAATTGCAGCAGGTTGATTTACACAATTTATCTGATTATGAAACTCCCTCTCTATCAACACTAATCTTGTGAAGTAGAAACACTCAGTGTGTGCTCCCCGTCGATCTTGCTGGAATTCAGTGTGTAGGGCATCGTGTAGTGTGTAGAGCCTTTGGAGCACACAAGTTCTTAAAGCTAAAAAATAAGGCACCAAGAATTTTCTAATGTACCAGGCATTTTATTTTTCTTTTGGTAGAGTAATGAAGTAATTTAAACCTAGAAGCTTAAGGCTTCTATTAATAACTTTGTCAGTGAATTATTGGTCTGAATTCCACAATTATTTTATTTGATCAACGTCTAGTAACGTTGATCGACAAGGGTTATACATTGTTCGCTTTGGTATATTTCTAGACATAATACTAAGCCCACGACTAAGATACGAAGTCAAACGAGTCATGTACTGTTTCTTGAAGGTTCACTACAATATCACCTGTCAAGTTCATGGATAAGTAAAATTTACTTCAAATAACTGTCTATAAATAGTTTAGACCTTGCATTTAGTTAGTGTCGCTATGCAATAATTCTCTTCTCTTGCTTCTCATTTGAACCGATACCCCATAGTGAAACCCACTGGCCTTTGAATCATTTCTGCATCCTCTGTCATGCTCATTTTCCTAATTCTTTATGGCAGTTCCTCAAATGCTAAACCTATACCTTAAACCCTTAAAAGGAGAGGAAAAAAAAAAAAAAAACCCTAAACGACACGTTCTAATCACACGAACCATTTTTCATAGATTAATTCAGGGTCTGAAAATAGAAAATTTTAAAGTAATACAAAGGTGAATTCGTAAAATAGAAGTGACATATTTGTCAATGTGAGAACAAATAAATCAAGATGTCCATAGGATTCAGTTCATTTGGCTTCTTGCTCGCTAAATCTTTATAAAAAGTTCAGGCAAGTGCCCACTACCGGCCTCCTGCAAAAGTGAACGTTGCTTGATTCTTGTGCTTTCCCTGCCCCTCAGGACAGAGGATTAAAGAAAGTGCCTCCTAAACTTGGATCTTGTGTTCTCCAACGTACCTCTCTGGCACAGAAGTTACCAGTAAACTTAGAGGATTGTAGTGGCATATAAAACGCCTAGTAGAAATAGGCAATTGAAAATTAAAAAAGAAAGATGTCGGGCGTTAACAATTTGATCGAGATTTCTAATATAAAAGTTGTGATGCTTTCCTTCACATGAAAGGAGTTCCGTTGAGCCGGTGCCCTCGGAACTAAAAGTATCAATTTTTTATATTGGAAAGTATCTTTGGGCTTCACGAGAAACAAATGTTATAGTACCAAATGTATTTCCTGTGGGTCTTCTATTCCTTGAGCAAATGGAATCCAATCAATAATATTATTGTTAGAGTGTTTATACCACATAAGAAGTATAAATACGTGAGTTTGACCATATTAATGGTGGAAGTATATTTCTTATTGTTTATAGGTTTTAAGATGGATTTTTCTACTTTAATATAAAATCAAAGTCATAAGTCTTCTTTCTTAATGTGTTGTGATGGATTCTCGTTATCCTCATTTTGTTTGTTAGTAATGTTTCTTCTTGATGTTTTGTGCTTTAACAATTATGATCCTCAATCCTTATGTCATAAGCCTTATCATTGATGGCTAATCAAGAATTATTTATTTGAATATCATCGTTAACTTAGGTCCCTATTACCCAAGATTACCACCATCTAAGTTCTAATCCGATGATCTAACAAATAATCACACTTAATTGTAGTTTCATTAATGAAGGAGATTGTACATTTGTTTTACATTTAAAATTAAATTATAAACTCAAATTTAATTAAAATCTATTTGGCTGATCGGCCGGTTGGTGACTTCTAGCCATTTGGTGTTCAGTCTTCCCGACTGGGTTGTCCGGTGGGTCGTGGTTCCGTCTGTTCCAGCTTTGTCGGGAAGCTAGGTCTCGATTTGGGCGACCTGGGTGAGAGATCAGGACGTCTGATCGTCCCGACTGGGTCGAGACAATTGGCTGTTCGGTCGATAGTATCAACTAGTCGCGATCTTTCTTTATGGCCGTTTATCTACGCCGGATTCCGGAGTCGCTGGACGGTTTCTGGCAATGCTGGGAAGTAAAAGAGAAATAAAAAATGAAGCAAGAATAGGAGAGTACTTATTCTTCTACGGGAAAAGTTTGGATTGAATTTTCTTGCTTGCTTGGACTATACAGATGGTCCTTTTTATAGGCAAAGTCTTTTTTTTTAAATAGATATATATATAGGTAAATTGGACCTGTACAAAATTCAAATATTTACACTCATTTAGTATGTGATTAAGTATGGTTTTCGATTTTAGATTTGCAGAATCAGATTTTGAAATTAAGATGGCTGTTCTTGGTTGTCTTTTTAGATGGGTTTGAAAATTTTTGGATCTGAAATGAAATGGGTCTTCAATTCTTCAATGCTTCTTGTGAATATAAGCGGTTTTTAACAAATCATAAGATGCTCCCAGGATTTGAGTTCCGTTTCATTTGAATTTTCGCCCATTTCTTCATGTCCATTTGAATCTTCCACTAAACTTTGCTGCACGTTACTAGAATGAGGGAAAATATCACAGGGATAAGAGGGACAAGATTTATGATAAAAAATGGCCAGATCTGTTGAAAAATGGTTGGGTTTTTTGATTTTCTCAATTGCAAAACCTGGTGAAGAAGGCGGGTCCAACGATTCAACCCATTTTATACATTTAAACCTTATTCTTTTCCTCTTGGGCTTTTAGGCCCTTTGGGCTCTATTGCCCCATTGCAAACTGATGGTGCATTTTGCATTGTCAGTTTGGTTTGAAGACGAGGAAATCAAGACTCAGTATAGCCACCGTAAAAATATCAGCTGATTTCCACTAAGTAGACATATTTGAAAATTAGTTATTAACGATGTACTCTTTCTTTTGACAAAGTGAAAGTTAATCTCCATATACTTTATTTTAGTATGAAAGATAAAATTGATTGTGAAATAGATAGAATTAACATTATCACTCCTTAATATTGAAGTACGGAGAAGGAAAACCCTTAGTTCTTGAAAGAGAGACTAAATCCATATCAATTCAGCCATAATGTCTATCACACTTTTTTATTTAGACCCTGTACTTGATCTTGCTTCAATTCTTTGGTTTTTCAACTTCTAAGAAATTAAATTGTTGTCAAAGAAAATACAAAATCCTCCCATTCAGCGTCTATTTTCTCTATCTCTTGCCCGAATTGGCATTTGAAGGGCATGCAATGATGTAATAGTAAACATGGATTAAAAATTCTGCAACATGGCTTATAGAGTAAATACCTTAGTATCCTTTTTCCAGCTTACTAGTAAAGAATAGATGGATTGTGCATATATTGACATGCAATATTTACTACATATGTCAAATTTAGCTTCGTCAATATTGGATATTGTATTGCTTAAAGAATACTTTGATAAAGAAAGACATTTGGAATGACTTACCACAAAACTTGGAGTTTCAATAGGACGAGGATCCCCCATTCTTGATCGAATCAAAATGTCTTAAATAAACCTTGATTAGTGTAAGAGAATTCCACCTTGTACGGGTTCTCCACTTCTATACCAAGAAAGTGATGTAAAGGACCTAAATCCCTTATAGCAAATTCCCTTTGAAGAGATTGAAGGACTTATCCATTAGAACTTTTGGCATCTGTAAAAATGATACCATCCACACAAACAAGAATAAATATTAAGTAGCCATTTGTATGTCAAATAAAAAGAGATGAATTAGATATGACTGTTATGAATCAAATTTTAATTAGATGGACACTTAACCATTCGTACCAAGCTCTTCATGCTTATCTTAGGCCATATAATGATCTTTGTAACTAACAAATATAGTCTTTCTTTTAGGCTATTGAAAATAGGTAGTTGTTACATGGAGATTTTTACTTAGAAATGACCATGTCGAAAGGCGTATTTCATATCCAATTGTCGAATTGGCCAGTTTTGGGAGACAATGAGGCATAATATAACTCTTATTTTAACAAGCTTGATAATATGATTAAAAGTTTCATTATAATTAATGTCTTGTTGTTGATGAAATCCTTTAACAACTAATCTTACTTTATTATCTTTATAGATCAAATTAGCTCTTCTCTTGATCTTGTATGCCCTTTTACATCTAATAATCCATTAACCATGTCTGTAAGACATAAGTTCCCCATGTTCCATTTGAAATGAATGCATTCTATTCTTTTACCATTCCTTTTCCCCAGTTGTGGAATTTTTAAAGCTTGAGTGTAACAAGTGGGTTTAGTTTCATTTGCTATTATTGTGAAGGCATACTGTTGAGGATTTTGATGTGGCATTGCTTGCCATAGTGGATGATTTGTCATTAACCTAACGTGGGTAATTCCACCATGGTGGAAGTTTTTTACTACTCCTAGAATTCTCCTTGTTATGCTTGTGAGTAGCGGAGTGCATCACTAGGCCTTTCAATGAAAAATCTTCTAGACTTGATTAACTCTTGTCTCTTCGATTGCCACCTATGGAGTTGAAAGGGAGTGAAACAAGAGTTTCAAGAGAAAAGTACAATTTCCGTTTCAAGAATGAAAATACAATGGGTTAAAAACATAATTTTTTCTGCCATTTCATTTAAGTTTAATCCTATTTATACTAATTGGTTAGATTGAGATTTTCTAATGAAACTACCCTTTCCTTTTTTATTACTAACAAAACACTCCCCTTACCTAGTTAATAGTGCCAACTTCTGTTAATTAACTGTAAGAGAACCTAAATCAAGATTAGGTCACCAGAAACTGAATTCTGGTGGAGGAGAAGATGAACAGACACAGGATGAAGAACCCTAGATTTGTGAATATCTCGATTCATTGAAATTTCTTGATGAAGTGTTTACAGAATAATTACAAACATATATACTATACATGATTTACATGAAAAGCACATTTACAAACCAAATCACAATGTTTATGGAAAGAAATCTCTCGGCAGTGCTGGAGAGAACTTCGAAGGAGAGGGACAAATGTGTTCATGGGTGGAACTGGGTCATAAAGCGGGTCATGCGTTCATGTCGGGTTGCCTAATTCCGCTAGGGTTGGCGCTAAGCTGGCTGGCCGGTTAATGTGGCGCTGATGTGGCATTGGTGGTGACACATGTGGATGACGTGTCCGTTAACATCCCCCCACAAGCTGAAGGGGCTGATTGCATCATCAGCTTGGAGCGAAGAAGACGAAAACGAGCTGAGGAGAGACCTTTAGTGAAGATGTCTGTTGGTTGATCGATGGAGGAAATGAACTGTAGGTGAAGTTAACCACGAGCAAGACGCTCCCGAACAAAGTGAAAGTCGATCTCAATGTGTTTAGTGCGAGCATAGAACACTGGATTAGTTGTCAAGTAGAGAGTTGAGAGATTGTCACACCACAAGGTCGATGAGTGAGACGATAAGGCATAAAGGTCACAAAGGACATACTCAATCCACATAAGCTTAGCAATGGTGTCAGCAAGAGATTTGTACTCAGCTTCAATGTTGGAATGGGTAACAGTGCATTACTTGCAAGAACTCCGAGAGATAAGGTTCTTGCCTAAAAAGATGCAAAAACCATTGACGGAGCACTGATCATCACAATCACTAGCCCAACCTATGTCTGAGAAGGATGGAGAGTAGTGGAAGGGCTCTGAGTGAGAAGAAGACCTAAGCGAGGAGTTAGCCAAGTACCATAAAATGTGTTTCATAGTTTGCCAATGAGCGGTGGTAGGTTAATGAAGGAACTGGTAGGCGGTGTTAGCAGCATAGGCAATCTCAGGTCGAATGAGAGTGAGATATTGAAAGGCACTAACAATGTTGTGATAAAGAATAGGATCATCAAGGGGTTCACCATTCCATAAGGAAAAAGGCTCATTAGTGGTGCAAGGAGTGGAGACAGCTTTGGCATCAGTCATCTTGGCACATGCAAGGATGTCATGGGTGAACTTGGCCTGATGAAGAAGAAGACCATCAAGGGTAGGTTGCACCTCAACACCAAGGAAGAAATGAATGGGGCCAAGGTCCTTGAGGGCAAACTCCTGTTGAAGAACCTATAAGAAAGTAACAATAGGGGCTTGAAGGGACCCAATGAAAATAATATCATCAATGTAGACTAGAAGGATTATGTTGTATGGAGGAGTGTGTTAGGTGAATAGAGACGTGTTGGTAGTAGAGATCGCAAAGCCAATAGAAGTGAGAAAGGAGCTTAACCATTGGTACCATGCACGAGGGTCCTGTTTATGGCCATATAGAGAGCAGTGAAGATGACAAACATGAGAAGGGTAAGCTGGATGAATAGAGCCTGGAGGTTGTTGCATATACACCACTTCACTGAGATGACCATGAAGGAAGGCATTTGAGACATCTAGTTGACGAGTGGTCCAACCATGAGAGTAGGCAAGTGAGAGGACAGTGCAAACCGTGACTGGCTTGGCGACGGGGCTAAAAGTCTTAATGAAGTTGATGCCTTCCTGTTGATGAAAGCCCTTGGCAACAAGGTGAGCTTTGTGGCATTCAAGAGAGCCATCCGAGCGAAGCTTGACCTTAAAGATTCACTTGCAGCCAATGGGATGGATACTAGGGGGCGGGGAAACCAGGGTCCAAGTGCCATTGCAGATGAGAGCATTGTACTTAGCAGACATAGCCTCACACCACTAGGGGTCACGAGCTGCCTGAGTATAGCAAATTGGTTTAGGGTGAGGATAGGCAAAAGTGGTAAGGACATAAGTGTGGTGGCAGGTGAGGGTACGGCAGGTTAGGGTGCCATCTTGAAGACGGGTGACAGGGCAAGCTAAGGGAGTAGGGAGAGGCGAGAATGGGGGAGAGGACAAGGGGAAGTATCAAAGGGAGTAGGTGACTCGGGGTCGGGGGGGGGTTGTCTATGGTGGGAGGGGGTGCAGGAGAGGGCATCGGGACAGGGATGGGAACAATAGTGGGAGGGGGTGGGGAGGACTGGGGAGTAGTGGGGTGTTGATAAGGGAATACCACCTCATGGAAGACTACATCGGTAATGATGAAGATGAGCCAAGTTTGGGAATTGTAGTAGCGGTAGCCTCGATAGCTTGGAGGGTAGCCAAGGAGAATACAGGCCTGAGAGCACAGAACAAGCTTGTGGGGAGCATACGGTTGAATGTAGGGGAAGACAGCACATCCAAACACCTGGAGATGGGAGATATCTAGAGGATGGTGGAACAACAACTGCTATAGGGAGTGATTGCTGAGGAGAGGAGTCAGGAGGTGATTGATGAGGAACACTGCCGTCTCAAACGCAAAATCCCAAAAGTGTGGTGGAACAACAGCTTGTGTGAGGAGGGTGAGGCCAATCTCCATAATATGCCGGTATTTGCATTCAGCGGCACCATTCTGAAAAGGTGAGTAAGGGTAGGAGAGGCACTGATGAATGCCATGTTGTTGTAGTTAGGCGTGGAGAGTAGAAGAGAGAAACTCAGGAGCGCCATCACACTGAATGGCTTTAAGATGGCAATTTCATTGATTCTCAACAAATTTATGAAAGGCAATGAAAGTAGGAAAGAATTGAAAGTGAGTAGAGAAAGTGTATAGTCAAGTAAATCAGGAAAAATCATCGATGAAACACACATAGTATTTATTTCCATTGAAAGAGTCAATCGGGGCAGGACCCTAAATATCAAAATGAACTAATTGCAACGAGTAAGATGACTTAGAGGGAGAGAAGGGATGGGAATGGTGGTGACTCTTTGTTTGGTGAAATTCTAAATGCAAGTGAACATGTCGAACAAGTAATATAATGATAAGAAAGATATCGTCCTATAGAGATTGGTAATTACTAAGCCAACTAATTACTAATGGTAAACAACTCCTAAAATTTATCTAATAAACCAAATTGATAGATAATAGACTAATCAACTAAATTTAATAAAACTTAATACGCGAAACATGTTAGAGTGTCCGATTTCACCATAACTATGAGGTATTAATATAGATTACGTATGCTTGCAAGAGGGATAATATCTATGTGATGGTGGAATCTCATAATTTATTTACTATCCTATGTCTAGGTATAATGAACATATTTAGTTCATTAATTCACTATATCTCTATATGTGAATTGAAACAAACAAAATGCATTAGGATTTGTGAATATTCCTAGTTTACACCGAAAGCCACACAAATAATATGGTATATGTCTATTCATATTTAATTTATGGTTACACATTACAAGAAGCAATTGCATATCATCTCCTGTCGGTCTCAAACATGCAAATCAGATTATTCAAGTGGTAGCTAATCACTTAAAAGCATTAAACACAGTAATATGTACTTCACATAAAAAAAATATCTTGCAAAACATAATAATCATAAGATTCATACCATGATAATTAAGTTACATCATAGCTCTAACAAAAATAAACTAAAACATAAAGAAACAATGAGAAAGAATAGTAATAAGAAATAAAGAAGGCATCTTGAATCCAAGAACAAGAAATTTGTCACCCTTTTTGTCTTCTCTTTAAGAAAACCTTGAATTCTTGGTCTCTCTCTTGAGTTGTGCTCAATTTCCTCCTTTCCCTCCTTTTGTCTCTTCTCTTATCTTAAATAAGATTTAGGTTTAGACCTATCTCTTATCCTAGTAGAACTGGGTTTTGGAGACCTAAAATAATTGGGTTTTGAACTCCTAAATTAATTAGGATTTGAATTCCTAACATGACTAGGTTTTTAAATAAATAGAAACCCAACAACAACAGAAAATCTAATAACAATCATCCAAAGTCCAAGTCCATCTTGACTCTCTTGATCTTGATATTATAATTTTGCCACATAATAAGCATAAGGTTCTCCATGTTCATTCTTTTTCTCCCTGCCTCCTTATGCTACATAAACAAAACAAATTTAGATAAATAAAGAAGAATTCAAATGTTTTCTCATAAATTATTAAAGTTATTTATTACCTAAAATAGGTAAAATAACTCTATAAAAATAAAGTTATCAAAACCCCTAAACTTAACATTTTGCAAGTCCTCGAGCAAAAGCAATAAATAACATATGTTTTTGACAAAACCCCTTTGATGAAAGTCTCCCAAAATTGCTCAACTTAACAATTCAAAGAGAAATATAATTTTCATCCAAACACCACAATTGTTTCATAAGATAAGATAGACTTTTAACTATGTTGACCAAGTGTGTGTGTGTGTGAGTCCTCATCTTTTCAACTATATGCACTCCAAATAAATTCACATTAATATGCAATCTCTTAAAATCTTTAACCAAACCTCATAGGTTTGCTTTTCATTCCTCTCTTCACTAATGTAGGCCAATCATTTAACCAAGAATCAATATGACTTTTATAAGCTTGTAATGTAAGGCTGGGCTAGGGGTAAGATGGAAGTCATTAGGCTTAATTCACCTATGAACTCGTTACTTTATAAGATCTCATCAAAAACTCTTGTCACTTTCTACCATCAATTTTCTCATTCTTTTCTGTCCAAAAATGCTTGATTTCACTTGGATTCTAACACTCACAAAGCCACAATCATGCTTGCATCAATAAAACAAGTAAAAGTACTAGACATGCAATCACCACACTCTTGTCTTGCTAATCATTTCAATTACTATGCTTAATGGCTTGATTCAAGACATTGAATAGCTTGAATTTGATAAGAAATGATAATAGGACTCCATTCTTGGGTAAATTTTGCACTTTTTTTTTTTTACAGAAATGAAATACTATGCCCTACACAATCATTGCAATCAATTTCTTCGCATGCTCCATCTTCCTCTTAACCTTTATTCATCTCAAACAAACTTCCATCCTATAGGTCAACATGTTCATAGGCATGGGACGATAAGATAAGTTGTTCCAGGCTTATGGCTATATATATGTGGGTGTCATAAAAAAAAAATCAGGATAAGAATCAAGGCTTAACGGGGTGATTGGTGATAAATAAATAGGGTTGGCTTGAAAGGCTCAAACGATCCAAAGAATGACCTACATCATTTTCTCAATTAGATGCAGCCTAGGATTTCACCTCAAGAGAAAATCAAAAAAATTCTAGGAGTCGGGTGAGATTTTAGAAAATCACATACTTCACATGAATGTTTTCTAGAGATACATAATTTCAAAAATGAAGGATTTTTAGTGCTTAATAGGTAGATTAACATAATTAGAATCACACTTAACTTACACCATAATTGCAAGTTTGAACAAAATCTATATCTTCCAAAGAATCACCAAGAATTCACAACAATGGATGTAATCACGACATAAGAATTTTTTTTTAAAAAAAATTAGATTTAGCAAAAAAAATTATTTTTCTATCCCCAAACTTGAAATGAAACATTGTTCTTAATGCAAAAAGAAAGAAGGCAATAATAAAGAAGGAATAAATAACTCCCCTGATTTTAGGTTATGTCAATGTAGAGCTGTGAGGAAAATATGGTGACAAACTTTTAGCAAAAGACTCAAACAGAAATGCTTGGGTTGCCTCCCAAGAAGTGCTTGCTATATAATTTTCAGCCAAACTATCCTGGATGTTGTTGCTCAAGGAGGATGAAACTGCAATAGTTTAGGAGACAACTTGTGTTGTAGAATGGTTGAACATTCTTTAACTAACCTCACTGTCTCATATACTTCTAGCTTCCTTTTATTTTTCAATATCTCTTTAAAAAATTCTACACAATTGGGTATTTGAACTAAAACATCTGCAAAAGGAATGTTAATGTATAGTTTTGAAGATATATCAAGGAATTCCAAAAATTGCTTATCTCTTTCATGTTACTAGAATTTATGGGGAAATGGAGCTAGAGGTATATAGGGTATTAGATTTTCTAGAACAAGCTTGCTCCTAGGTGCCTCCTCAAGTTGTATGTTGACATCTTTATCATTATCTTTAAGACTTTCCTTGTCAACATTAACTTCTCCTACTTGCTTGCCACATGTTTGGGTTATTGCCTCTGCGGTATCTATAAGGCTTTTCTCCACATTGCTAGGCAAAAGATCCTCTTGATTCTCTGAGATCATGTTGATTAGTTGACTCAATTGCACCTCTAATTTTCTGATTGAAGCTTCTTGATTTTGAAGGCTCACCTCTTGGTTCATAATTCTCGCTTCAGTACTCTCTATAAAATTTTGTGTGGTGATGGCTAGTTTGGTAATTGTATCCTCTAATTTAGGCTTCTCCTCTTTTGTTTGCTTAAATGTTAGCTATGGTCTTATCTCATTTAGGTTACTTCATGAAAAAGTTTAATGGTTGTGTTATCTCGGATTATACATGTTGGAGTAAAGATCATTTTGTGACCTACTCAAAATCGTAACAAAATTAGCATATTCATTATATTAAGCATAAGGGTTACCTACTATATATTCAATGCTTGCATGTCCTCCATCACAAAATTCACATTCTCTACTCTAAATTCTCACAACTGGAGTACTTAGGTTATCAATCTTCTTATTAAGCACTTCTAATTGTGTGCACATTGTGGTGAAGATATCTACTTCATGGATTTCACTTGCTTGCTACATTGGTAGTGTCTTAGTAGACCATTGATAGCAATTGAATGCCATCTCTTCTAGAAGCTTATATGCCTCTTCTGGTGTTTTGTTGTGCAAGGACCCTCCTGTAGTTACATCAATTATGAAACAGAGATTTGTACTAGACCCATCATAAAAAGTTTGTACTTGTAACCATATGGGTAGTCTATGATGTGGACATCTCCTCAAAAGTTTCTTGAATCTTTCCCAAGCTTCATACAATGATTCACTATCCATCTGTGTAAAAGTGATAATATCTTTGCACATTTTTACAGATTTTGCAAAAGGAAAGAACTTACGAAGAAATTTCTAAGCCAAATCATTCCATGTAGTAATTGATCCTGTAGGAAGAGAAAAAAGGTCAACTTTTAGCTTTGTCCCTAAGAGAAAATGGAAATAGTCTTAACCTAATATCATCATCTGTGACTCCATTATATTTGATTAGGTTATAAATTTCAAGGAAGGCTTTAATGTGAGCATTTGGATCATTGATTGATAGCCCACTAAATTGCAAGGAGTTTTGAAGCATTTGGATGAGTGCTGGCTTGATTTCAAAGTTGTTTGCCTGAATTTCAGGCCTCTTAATGCTTAATGTGACATTCCAAAATGTTGGTGCAGCATAGTCTTTCAAAAGTCTATGTGTACCATCATTTTTCTCCATTCTTATTACTTAATCTTTCAGCAATAACAACTTAACAAGGATTTTTTTTAAGAAAAAATAATAAATAAAAATAAAAATAAAACCTAAAAAATTAATTAAAAGAAAAATAATTTTTTTTAAAGAAAATAAAGGCTAGATTAAACCTAGAAATTATTCGGTATTAATATTAATTAGCAATAAACAACCAATCCCTATCAACGGTGCCAACAACTTGTTCTGTGAAATTCTAAATACAAGTGAATATGTCGAACAAGTAATACAATGATAAGAAAGATATTATCCCACAGAGATTCGTGATTACAAAGCCAACTAATTACTAACGGTGAACAACTCTTAAAATTTATCTAACAAACCAAATTGATAGATAATAGACTAATCAACTAAATTTAATAAAACTAAATATGCGAAACATGTTAAAGTGTCTGATTTCAGCATAACTATGAGGTATTAATGTAGATTATGTATGCTTGCAAGAGGGATAATATCTATGTGATGACAGAATCTCTTAATTTATTTACTATCCTATGTCTAGGTGTAGTGAACCTATTTAGTTCATTAATTCACTATATCTCTATACGTGAATTGAAACAAACAAAATGCATTAGGATCTATGAATATTTTCAGTTTACACTGAAAGCCACACAAATAATATGGTATATGTCTATTCATATTTAATTTATGGTTACATATTACAAGAAGCAATTGCATATCATCTCTTGTCAGTCTTAAACATGCAAATCAGATCATTCAAGTGGTAGCTAATCACTTAAAAGCATTAAACACAGTAATATGTAACTTCACATAAACAAAATATCTTGCAAAACATAATAATCATAAGATTCATATCACCATAATTAGGTTACATCATAGCTCTAACAAAAATAAACTAAAACATAAAGAAACAATGAGGAAGAATAGTAATAAGAAATAAAGAAGGTATCTTGAATCTAAGAACAAGAAGTCTATCATCCTTTTTGTCTTCTCTGCAAGAAAACCTTGAATTCTTGGCCTTTTTCTTGAGTTGTGCTCAATTTCCTCCTCTCCCTCCTTTTGCCTTTTCTCTTATCTTAAATAAGATTTAGGTTTAGACCTATCTCCTATCCTAGTAGAACTGGGTTTTGGAGACCTAAAACAATTGGGTTTTGAACTCCTAAATTAATTAGGATTTGAATTCCTAACATGATTGGGTTTTCTAAATAAATAGAAAACCTAACAACAACAAAAAATCTAGTAACAATCATCCAAAGCCCAAGCCCATCTTGACTCTCTTGATCTTGATATTACAATTTTGCCACACAATAAGCATAAGGTTCTCCATGTTCATTCTTTTTCTCTATGGCTCCTTATGCTACATAAACAAGACAAATTTAGATAAATAAAGAGGAATTTAAATGTTTTCTTACTAATTATTAAAGTTATTTATTGCCTAAAATAGATAAAATAACTCTATAAAAATAGAGTTATCACTCTTAGTAAGAGCGCATGCCTTACATATGGGGTCAAGGGGGAGGTGTACTTTATTGACGTCTTCTAAAATGGAAGGAGAATTACAGTAGAGGGGTGTCCAAGGCGGTGATGCTAGAGAGCGAAACTATGAGGACTGGAGGCAATAAAAGCACGAGGCAGATTGGAGACGCCAGGTGAAGTGGCTCGATAGAGACCACGATCAAGCGTTCCGTGGAGGAGGACTTGGCCCAAGTGGGATGAGATAGCCCAAAAATGGGTAGGGGAAAAAAGGAAATGGTAGTTATTTTTGAAAGTAAATTGAGAGATAGAAAGAAGATTTTTGGTAATGGAGGGAACAATTAAAACATTGGAAAAAGTAAAGGTAGGAGTGCGAAGAGTACCTATGTGTGTGATAGGGAGAGAGACACCATCACCCACAGTAAGTTGTTGAGAGCCAGTGTAGGGAGTCACATGAGTGAGACCTGAGGTGGAATCAATGACATGATGAGAGGCACCAGAATCCGGGAGCTAAGAAGCAGTGTCAAGAGTGGAAGGAGCGAGTTAGGTAGGCCATAATGGGTGAGCGGAAGAGGAAGGGAAGTCAAGTAAGCTGAGGGACCGAATCTAGTGTGGTAAGGTGGAGTATAACTATGGTAGGGAGGCGGGGGAGGGTGTGTTTTGGTGTGAGATGGTGCACCATAGTTATAATGGGCATGCAGAGAGAGGTGGGATTCAGTAGGGTAAGGCACATGGTAATTGTAGTGAGCATGTGGGGGAGGGAGGGATTCAGTGGGGTAGGTTGCAGGATAGGTGTTGTGAGGAGGCGGAGGAGTGGAAGATCTAGTATGGTAGGGTGTAGGGGAAGTAAAGTGGCCATGTGGGTGAGAATGGGTTTGGGCCGGTGGGTTGCGGGGTAAGTTGAACTACGGGTTAAATTGCTCTGAGTAACTAGACATATGGTGTTCAACCTATTTACAAAGCCCTCAGAAAGGCCTAGTTTTACGGCGGCCTCAAGGGTGAGAGTGAGTGGGCCAGGCCAGGGTGGGGGGTGGGTAGAAAGCCATCTCGGGTGGATTGGGTGGAGGTGGGTTGGGCCGGGCAGGAGGGTAGGTTTCGGGGTGAGTGGGGCGGGAATAGGTCGGGTGTAGGGTGCCCCTAAAAAGCACCCGGGTAACTGAAGAACGCTGCTGAAGAGATGACGACAACCCCCCGACCATGCAAACGTCCTTCTTGAGCAAGAATGAGGCCGTGAATTGCTTCAAGACTTAAGGGATTGTTCTGGTGTTGGATGGAGATGGAGGTGGCTAGGGTGTCATAGTCATACCCTAGCCCCTAGAAAAGTTGGCTGATGTATTCATCATCGTCAATCTTGATGCCGATGGCAACCAACTAATCAAAAAGGGATTTCACCTCATGAAGAAATTTGGTCATGGACTAAGAGCCTTTCGTGATGGTGTGAAGTTGGAGGAGGAGGGAGGAGGCACGAACAGAGGATTGGGCTGCGTAGGACTTCCGAAGGAAGGCCCATGCGGTGGCCAACAACTTGAGGTCGGATAGTTGGGTGACCACCGTGTTGGTGGAGGTCGCCAATATCCAACTCAGGGCCGTTTGGTCATGGATAAGCCAATCCGTGTAGGTGGGGTTAGGTTTCTCAGGGTTGTTCAGGGTGGTAAAGGTGCAGAGAGGAGCAGGTTCCATTCCTAACAAAATTGGGAGCATATGATGGGAGAGAAGGAACAGAAGAAGATGGGTCTGCCACACAACAAAGTTGGAGCCATCGAAATGCTCCTAGAGGGATGGGGAAAGGGCGGAGGGTTGAAAGGAATTGGGGGTGGCCAACATGGTGGGGAATTCAGGAAAAACGGGGGAGGAGGGGGGGAAGGGGAGTCATCGATGGGGTTGGAGGCCATGGGTTCGGATCGGGAAAAGGTGTTAGCCATGGTGGCTCTTTGATACCATGTAAGAGAACCTAAATCAAGATTAGGTCACTAGAAACTGAATTCCAGTGAAGGAGAAGATGAACAGACACAGGATGAAGAACCCTAGATTTGTGAATATCTCGATTGATTGAAATTTCTTGATGAAGTGTTTATCGAATAATTACAACTATATATACTATACATGATTTACATGAAAAACACATTTACAAACCAAATCACAATGTTTATGGAAAGAAATCTCTTGGTAGCATTGGAGAGAACTTCGAAGGAGAGGGATGAATGTGTTCGTGGGCAGAATCAGGTCATGAAGCGGGTTGTACATTCATGTTGGGTAGCCCAATTCTGATAGGGTTGGCGTTAAGTTGGCCGGCCGGTTGACGTGGTGCTGGTGGTCACACGTGTGGATGATGTGTTCGTTAACATTAACCTTGCCCTTGATGAATCAGAGTTACTCTTACGTGACTTCACTGTTACTGACTTTGCCTTCAAAGGAATTAGAAAGATGCACCATTAACCAATTATACCTTTGAAGGAATCAAAGAGATATGCTTTGGAACTAAACTATTGGTGCTTTCCATGAGCTTCTAGAAAGTCTCCCATAAGCAACTTACCATGAGTAGCTTCCAGAGACCTTTGTTTCCAAAGACTACCCCTCCTCGTCAAGTCCACCGCAATATCTGGCCACATCACTTGCCTAAGTGGCAGGTGGTAACACTTCCTTAGCCCTTGTTGCCATTAGCTTTCTTTGTCGATACATGACTTGAGATAACTTGCGGGTGCCGATCGTGGGGGGGTTAAGAATGGAGAAAAAGGATACTATGCATTCTTGGTGGAAGAAGAAGATTGGATAGCATTCAAGGGATTTTTCTATGTATAATTTCTCTTCAAGTTTTTACAAGGAAGGCTCAAACCTTTGCTTTTCTTGTAATAATTTTAGTTGGTTTGTGCTCATAATCAAGATTTATTAGTTAATACAAGTGGTAGAAATTTATTTTCCATGTTGCTTTGATTCTTGTACCAATTTTGCAAATCTACATGGTATCAAAGCCATTTGATATCCATTTTATCGCTTTCTTACCTTTGTTAGCTTGTTTTTGGGTTCTTTGATCCTTTATTTTCCTCCTTGCAAACATTTTATTGTCATCGGTATCTTTTATCAAATGCTTGTTTTACGTGCTTTTTTGTTTTTATTGAGATGTTGTTTCTTGATTTTGAATTTCTAGTGTTTATAGGGGGCATTTCTTTAAACAACTCTTAGGCAACTAGTTTTCTTATTGGTTTTATTTATTTATTTATTTATTATATTTATTTTATTTTTAATTTTTTATGGAACACCTTATGGTCAAGCTTGATCGGCCATTGTTCTCCTAGGATTTCTTGATTTATCATGCTCAATTACTCGATCACATTATCCAAAACCTCTCTTTATGTTCTTCCTCATGCTAAGTGACAAAGCATTCCTTAATTAGGAAGTCAAGACTAAACCTTCGTCACTTGGTGGAAGAGAAGCACCCAATGTTCCGGAATGGTATTATAGGTTGACGGGCTAGCTGAGTGAGTACAAGCTGGACTTTTATGTATTGGATTGGCAATACGGGCCAATAGACTGAGCTGGCAAGTATGAGTCCAACCTACCTAGTTTCCTTATTGTTGGGTCCTCTACTTAGGTGGTGCTTGTTGTATTATTTTCTTTTGTATTCCATTGTTGTTATTTATGAGAATGTAACTAACCTTTTTAATAGAGGAAATGTTACTTATCAATTTGAAAGTGTAACGACTTTGATATTCAAGCAGATGTTGGTTACAATTCATTATTTATTATTGTAACATCAATTCTGTATGAGTAATTCAACGGTTTAGAATTATAAAGTGTCATCTGAATTTTATATAATGTTTACACATTTATCACAATGCTCTAAATGTGTAACTGATAAGCCATTCAATTCCTATGAGAAGGCTAACTCCTATATAAAGGGAACCTTCTAATTCCTTTCTCTTCACTCAAACACTCAAGCTTTTTCTCTTGTTCTTATATTTTCCTTGTGTACTTTTAAAAAGTTCTCTTATAAGAGTGATCTTGGCTAAAAGATTAACTTAGTTCATCATTGAGACTAGAGTGCTGAATGGATTCTCCAAGTTTGTTATAAGTGGTATCAGAGCCTGGCTCTTGAGGCAAGCTGAATTCTTGAGATGGCATCTGAAGGTGCGGGAAAATCCTAACACCAGCCTTAGGGAGCAAAGCAAAAGAGGATGCAAGCTAAAACAATGGCATCCATGGAGGGAAGACTTAGTTTGCTAGAAGGTTACATCTCTCACATTAAGGAGTAAGTGGTGGAGCTGAAAGGATTTGCTGAACAAGTCTAAAAGCTTAAAGAAGTTATAGAAAAACCTTAAACAAGTGCTACCTTCACTACTATACCTTATGGAGATATCCTCAAGCCAAAGAGATATGGTGGGAAATGAGATGAAATAGAAGTTAAAGACTTCTTATGGCATATGGGGTAATATTTCAAAATTGCTAATATTACCAATGATCTAGTAAAGGTACAAATTGCTTCTTATTATCTCACCCATAGTGCTAACATGTAATAGTGTAGGAAATGTCAAGAAGCAAAGGATGGGGAGGATGAGATTAACACCTATAAGGCATTCAAGAAGGCATTGAATAAGCAATTCCTTCATAAGAATGTGGACCAAAAGGTTCACAAAACATTGAAAGATTTAAGGCACACCACGACTTTATAAGCATGTGTGCAAGCCTTTATCGAGGCAACTTTATACATCAAGGATGTGCTCATAGAAGACTTTCATGAGTGGTCTTCAGAAATGGGCAAAGGATAAGATACAAAAATGAGACGTGAGCAAGTTGAATCAAGCTATCTCTATTGTGAAATCCTTGCTAGATCAAAGGTAAATTAATGTTTCATCTAGACCACCTACTTGGAGTGATAATTCAGGAAGAGATAGAGGGAGTCGACCTTCATTTAATCAAAATGGAGCCTAATTCAACTAGAATGGAGGTAATAGGCCATCTCCTATTTGTGATGGTGACAAAAATAAAGGTAATCTCTCTTACTTTACTTGCAAGGGCCTTCATTATATGAAAGATTGTTCAAAGAAGAGATCGTTGAATGCTATGGAACAAGATGTGGTTCCAAAGGAGACCCTAACTAAGGAAGGCTATATGGCAGCCCTTCAAATGTTTAATTCGATAGAAAGGAAGGCCCTGAGATCTATTGTAAGATTTTTAATGTATGTAGAGTGTACAATTAACAACAAGAATGCCAAAGTAATGGTGGATTTGATTGCAACTCATAATTTCATTACACCCCTAAGCCAAGAAATTTGGTCTCTTAGTGAAGAAGGATATTGATTTACTAAAAAAAATAAACAACACTCCATGGCTAGTGGCTGGAATCACCCAAGGAGTGGACCTACATCTTGACAAATGGAAGAGGAAGGTAAATCTAATAGTGGTGGCTATGGATGATTACAAATTAGTCCTTGGGTTAGATTTTCTCCACGAAGCTAATGATTTCCCTTACCCCACACATAGTTGTTTGTGTATATTCGTAGGTGATATGTCGTGTATGGTCCTTACTAAAGTAATGAGTCTAGCACAAAGGAGTCTTTTTGCAATGCAATTAAAGAAAGGCATCTGCAAATGCATCCGGAAAGGCAAGAAGACTTATCTTGCTATATTGAAGGAAAAGAAAGAGACTATGAAGGAAGACAATCTTCCTCAAGTTGGTCATGATCTCCTTGAAGTGAATAAGGATATGATGCCTCTAGAGATGTCAAAGCAACTATTGGGTTTTATGGCTTAACAAGAAGGGGGGTTGAATTGTTCTTGTACCGAAAACTATACTTTTGATTTTCTTAAATAATTCAATCAAACAATTTTGCAATTTATGTGAAATAAAGTAATCGAATAGAATTATTTAAGCAAGTAGAGAGAAAGAGAATCAACACCCAATTTACCACGGTGGTTTGGCACTCTATTTGAGAGTCCTACGTCCACCTTCTTCTCCTTCAATCCAACCGATTGAAGTCACCTTTACTCAACCTGATTAGGAGAATATGTTCTCCCTAATCTAAATAATTCCTTTTCAAAGGAATTATCAAGTCTGAATACAAATAATGATCAAAAGATCATATATAATAGCAAATCCCCAAATAATGTGTTAGTTTATGGGATATTGCTAATTAGAGGAGCTATTTAAACAAATATATCAAGATATAAAGCTCCAATCATGAAATCTCCAATTTAAAGAAATTAGGGTTTCAGACTTTCCTCAAAATTTATGTGCAGAAAATGTTTATGAGTGAAATCAACATATAAATAATGTTATACAAGCTATGATTGAAGATTTAATCAAAGATCAAACCAGATAATCCAATATCACCGAGTGCTTATGAACCACCGAATGATGACCAATCTTGAATCAAATGGTAAGTAAGCTTAGTAGATTTTCTTCACAAAGAGAATGCTTCAAATAGATTTAAATCATCAAGAGAAAACCTTCACGCACACATCTCCTTTAAATAGAAGCAGATCTAGGGCTTTTCTTTGAATTAAACCTGAACCATAGCCTTCTTCCCGTTAGGAATAGTAGGCTATCTATCAAATTAGCCTCATTTCAACCTTCTGATTCGAAATCCAACTGTTCTGACAGTCCATCTCCTCTAGATTCCTTCCATTGAGGTTTCGGCGCTTAAGAGAAGTGAAGGCAACATCAGGGAGAGGTGAAGTAGCTAGTGGCTAGGGCATAACTCATCAAAGAGTAAGCACTTCTTATGTGCCCTTAAGTGAGACGACGTCGTAGCTAGCAAGCGTAGCAAGGAAGCTTCAATTTTGATCAAGATGACACCGTAACAAAGAACCTCAGTTATGATCAAGATGACATCGTAACAAGGAATTAGATTGGGCTGATGTGAACTTGGGCCGCACCTATATTTTCACAGTCTAATAGCAAGGGTCTAGTACACTGATAATATATTCAGCAGGTATACACGGTCCATCATCAACAAGGTCCAATATCAATACAAGGTCCAATATCAATACACGGTCCATAATCAATACATTGATAATGTATTGCATATGTAGATTTTGAACTAATATTAACATAGAGTTAAAGTCCCCCATGTTCCTGCAATTTCATCAAAACAAGTATCATATTCCTAAAATAAGATATATTCAAATATATTTTCTATTTCTTAAAGAAATATTTAAATAAAAAATATATTCTAATAATCAACATATATTTGAATATATGTCACAAAGAAAACCTTAAGAATATATTTTATAAGGAAATGTAGGAAACCAGTTACTTTATAAATATCATTAATTGATATTATAATTTGTACACCTTTTACTTTCTATAGTTTTTCTTTTTGCACATTTAGAAAAACATAATTTTAGAATTGATATTTACAAGAAAATATTTTTAGTCGCAACAAAACCCTATTTTCCAACAATCTCCCCCTTTTTGATGATGACAAAATATATTTCAATAGTATTGCACATGTCATCAAATATCAATTTTGTTTTTCCAAGAGAACACAACTTATCATTGCAGCATAGATACAACCATATGATCATAAACACGTCTCCTATACATGCGTCTAGCATATTTCAAAATTTTGTATAGAACATGCAAAAATTTTTTTAAACAGGGGTGATATGTATATGTATCCCACATTCTGCACTGATAGTCAGAAATGAGACTTCACATGTGCACACTATTCTTTCCCCCTTTTTATCATAAGCAAAAAGAATGATCATGCAAGTAAGCAAGACAAGATACATCAAAAGAAAATGAGCAAGCAGCAACGGAATAGAGATAAGAGTAGGGTACTAGTCAGATGTTGTATGAGTGAAAGGAGAGCCGCTCCCCCTCAAACTGAGCAGTTTGGAAAACAGTAAAAGAATAGAGAGATAGTAGTGATAAACAGTTCAAAGATTTTCAAGAAGTAACATTCCAAGGTCTCATCTAAGAGCATAGAATCTATCCTTTGATAAAGGTTTGGTTAAGATATCAACAATTTACTTATCAGTGCTCACAAATTCAAGTACAACATCACCTTTCTGAATATGATCCCAAATGAAATGATGTCTAATTTCTATGTGCTTTGTTTTAGAGTGCTGGATAGGATTCTTAGTGAGATTTATTACACTTGTGTTATCACATTTTAATGGAACTCTATATGATAAGATGCTATAATCCTCTAACTGCTGTTTCATCTATAAGATTTGAGCACAACTACTAGCAGCAGCAATATATTCAGCTTTAGCAGAATAAAGAGCTACACAGTTTTGTTTCTTAGAGTGCTAAGAAATCAACATATTTCTAAGATAGTGACACCACCACTTATACTCTTCCTATCTAATTTACATCCAACATAATCAGAGTCGCTAAATGCATGCAAATCTAGAGTTGTGTCTCTAAGGTACCACATTCCTAGGGAAACTGTGTCTCTAAGGTATCTAAATATTCTTTTAACAACAACTAGGTGCTATTCTTTAGGATTGGATTGATACCTAGCACACAGACACACATTAAACATGATATCTAGTCTAAATGCAATCAAGTATAGTAAAGAACCAATCATGCCACGATACAATTTAGTGTCTATACTAATTCCATCTTCATCATTTGATAATGATAAAGAAGTGCTCATTGGTGTGTTCATTGGTTTGGAATCATGCATCTTGTGTTTCTTGAGCAATTTATTTGTGTATTTTGTTTGACTTATAAAAGTCTCTTTGTTGGTTTGTTTGATTTTCAAACCAAGAAAGTATGTTAATTCACCCATCATACTCATTTCAAATTCATTTTGCATGCATGCAGCAAATTCTTCATATAGTTTAGAATTAGTAGAACTAAACACAATATCATCAACATATATTTGAACAATTAAAATTTCCTTTTCTTTGTTCTTTATAAATAATGTGTTGTCCACTTTTCCTTTTCTAAAATCATGATTAATTAAGAATGAACTTAATTTATCATACCAAGCCTGTGGAGCTTGTTTCAAACCATATAAAGCTTTTGATAATTTAAAGACATGATTTGAATAAATTGGATCTTCAAATCTGGGTGGTTGTTCAACATATACTTCTTCCTTTATAATACCATTCAAAAATGCACTATTGACATCCATTTGAAATAAGGTAAAGTTCATACAGCAAGCAAATGCAAGTAAGATCCGAATAGCTTCCAATCTAGCTACAGGTGCAAATGTTTCATCATAGTCAATCCCTTCTTCTTGACTATATCCTTGTGCCACTAATCTAGCTTTATTTCTAGTAATGGTACCATTTTCATCTAGTATGTTCCTAAATACCCATTTTGTGCCTATAACCGGATGATTCTTTGGTCTAGGAACTAGATTCCAGACCTTACTTCTTTCAAACTAATTTAATTTTTCTTGCATAGCAAGAAGCCAATTTTCATCTTCAAGAGCCTCATCTACTTTCTTCGGCTCTACTTGAGATAGGAAGGCTTGATGTTCACATGTGTTGTAAACCCAAGACCTTGTGCTTACTCTAACATTTGGATATCCTATGATGTGATCGTGATCTACTTCATTTCTAACTCTAGGAAAGGAAGGTTCCCTAGTTTCAGACTCCCCCTCAACTTCAGCCCTATTTGGAACCTTTTTAATTCTATCATTCACTTCAGTTTCTAGAATGCCTTGACATTCATCCTCAAACTTAACATGAATTGATTCTTCTACAACTAAAGTTCGTTTATTGAATATTCTATATGCTTTACTTGTATGAGAATATCCAAGAAATATTCCTTCATCACTCTTGGAATCAAATTTTCCAAGTGATTCTTTTCCATGATTCAAGACAAAACATTTACTTCCAAAAACATGAAAATATGAAATGTTTGGTTTTCTTTCAAAGAATAATTCAAATGGTGTCTTTTTCCAAATAGGTCTTATTAAAGCATGATTTGAAATATAACAAGCTGTGTTTACAGCTTCTCCCAAAAAATTTTTAGAAAGATTATATTCACACATCATGGTTCTAGCCATCTCTTGAAGTGTTCTATTTTTCCTTTCAACAACACCATTTTGTTGTGGTGTTCTAGGAGTTGAAAAATTATGTGAAATACCATTTTCTAAACAAAATTTTTCAAAAAGTTGGTTTTCAAATTCACCACCACGATCAGTTCTTATTTTTATAATTGAAAAACCTTTTTCATTTTGAATCATTTTACAGAATTCAGCAAACTTTTCAAATGCCTCATCTTTCCTAGCAAGCATGTATGTCCATGTGAATCTAGTATAATCATCTATAATAACTAAGACACAATGTTTACCATTTAATGTTGTTGTTCTCATAGGACTGAAAAGGTCCATGTGCAGTATTTCTAATGGTTTAGATGTGCTTATCACAAGCTTCGATTTGAAGCTACTTTGTGTGTGTTTGCCCTTAATGTATGCTTCACATATTCTATCATTGTTGAATTCTAAAGAAGGAAGACCTTTTACTAAATTGTACTTACACAATTTTTTTATCAATCCTAGACCCGCATGTCCTAGCTTTCTATGCCACAACTAAGCATCAGTATTTCTATTTACAACCAAACATGTTTGTTCAACATTCATCTTGCTTAAATTAAGCACATAGATATTGTCTTTCCTTTTTCCAACAATTTTATGTTAAACATACTCAACAAGACAACTTTCTTTTCCAAATTTTATTTTGAATCCTTTATCACACAACTAACTTATGCTAAGTAGATTAAATTTTAGTTCATCTACAAGCAACACTTCAGATATGAGTAGGGTATCAGAGTTACCTATTGTTCCCATTCCTCTTATTCTTCCTTTGGAGTTATCTCTAAAAGATACCGTACCTCCATTTTTCAACTCAAGTGTTAAGAAGAGCTCTTTCATCCCAATCATGTGTCGAAAGCATTCGCTATCTAGAATCTACATGTTCTTGAGCTTTTTGTTCCTTATCCATTCACTCATATCATACAGAAATAAATTTGATCGTTGAAGTGCTTGGTACCCTTTTTACTTTGGGTCCATTAATGTTAGTTCGACTTAGATTTTTGTCATTCTTAGGCAACCAAAGTTTCTTTACTTTGTAAGCCTTTCTAAGTCTTATAAGGCATTTATCAAAATTATGACCAAAATAATTGCAGAAAGAGCATTTATTTTCATGCAGTGGAATTGAACATTCTTTTTCCTTAAAGAAATGAGTGAATGATTTTGATTTATCATTCAATTTATACCCTAGTCCCACCTTATCATATATACCTCTTTGAGAATTTATAATTCTATCAACATGCAACTACCATTTGTAAATTTCTGTAACAGCAAGTTACTTGCATCAAGTTTTGATTTCAAGTCATAGTTTTCTTTTCCCAGTTCACGGATTCTATTTTAAAAATTTTCAGCACATACATGTGAATTATTTTCTACATGTATTTCAATATCAAAAAATGCGTTGACACCATAGAAAGTTTCTGTTCCTATTTGCATGTTTTCAGATTTTCCTTGTTTTTCATACATATCATTCATACAAGCATCATATTTCATATATGCATTGGCAGAAATAACAATATCATCATTCAAGGAAATCAAAGTATCTTTCTTTTCAGCTTCATTTCTACATGCAGTAAGTTCTGTGTTTTGTTTATCAATAAAATCAATTTTTTATACAGAAGTCAACTATTCTTGTTTTTATGATTTATTTTTTACTTTTAACTTTCTGTATTTATTTTTTAATTTATTTGTATATTCAACTAAATTAGAAAATACAGTTTCTAATCCAAAATTTATTTAAAGAAATAGTTCAAAATCATTTACCTCATTATTTTCTTCCTCAAGAGTTACTGTTGCGGTTAGGCATAGATGTGCAACCTCTTCTTGAGTTTTTTCATCAGATGAGCAGTTCTCATCATCCCAGGCAGCAATCATTGCCTTCTTTTTATTCTTACTGTTTCTCTTCTTGATCATCGGACAATCAATCTTGATATGTCCTGGTTTCCTGCATTCATAGCACACTTTCTCCCTAAGTTCATTTAATTCTTTTCTCCTATTTTGTCCTATGTTTTTGTTTAAGCCTCTTCTTAGAAATTTTCTAAATCTTCTAGCTATAAGAGTTACTTCATCATTTTCTGACTTTTCCTCTTTAACCTTTTCAACTTTTACTCTAAGTGCAAGTGATCTCCTATTTTCCTTTTCTTTTTCTCTTCTCATAAGCTGCATTTCATGAGTCTTAAGAGAACCTAGCAGATCATCTAAGTTCAGCACCTCTAGATCATGAGCTTCTTCTATAGCCATCTTTTTAGGATCCCAACTCTTGGGTAGGGATACTAACATTTTTCTTACCATTTCATCATTTGTATAGGTTTTTCCTAGCAATTTAAGTTCAGAAATAATTTTAGTGAATCTACCAAACATATCACTAATAGTTTCAGAATCTTTCATAACAAATAATTCATAGTCGTGTGTAAGCATATTAACTTTAGAAGACTTTACCTTTTTAGTTCCTTCATAGATGACTTCTAACTTATTCCAAATTTCTTTACCGGTGGTGCAAGAGGACACTTTGTTAAACTCATGTGCTCTAAGACCATTATAGATCATATTCATGGACTTAGCATTTAATCCCATTACTTTGGTTTCATTTTTTTACCATTCATCAGTTTCGGGTAATGTAATACCTTTCCCGATTACTTGCGAAGCTTCTGGATCTTGGCCTATTATGAAGACTTGCATTAATTGTTTCCAATGCCTAAAATTAATGCCATAAAACAAGGAAGGTTTATTAAACCTTGTAACAGCTTACCCTTTTTTAGAAGCCATAATATGGATCTACTCTAGGATGTTAGTCCTTTTAATTAGAGAACCTGGCTCTATTACCAATTGTTGGGTTTTATGGCTTAACAAGAAGGGGGGTTGAATTGTTCTTGTACCGAAAACTATACTTTTGATTTTCTTAAATAATTCAATCAAACAATTTTGCAATTTATGTGACAATAAGTAATCAAACAGAATTATTTAAGCAAGCAAAGAGAAAGAGAATCAACACCCAATTTACCACGGTGGTTTGGTACTCTATCTCAGAGTCTTACATCCACCCTCTTCTCCTTCAATCCAACCGATTAAAGTTACCTTTACTTAACCTAATTAGGAGAATATGTTCTCCCTAATCTAAATAATTCCTTCTCAATGGAATTATCAAGTCCAAATACAAATAATGATTAAAAGATCATATATAATAGCAAATCCCCAAATAATGTGTTAGTTTATGGATTATTGCTAATCAGAGTAGCTATTTAAACAAATATATCAAGATACAAAGCTCCTATCACGAAATCCCCAATTTGAAGAAATTAGGGTTTTGGACTTTCCTAAAAATTTATGTGCAGAAAATGTTTATGAGTGAAATCAACACATAAATAATGTTATACAAGCTATGATTGAAGATTTAATCAAAGATCAAACCAGATAATCCAATATCACCGAGTGCTTATGAACCACCGAATGATGACCAATCTCGAATCAAATGGTAAGTAAGCTTAGTAGATTTTCTTGATAAAGAGAACACTTTAAATAGATGTAAATCATCAGGAGAAAACCTTCACGCACACATCTCCTTTAAATAGAAGCAGATCTAAGGCTTTTCTTTGAATCAAACCTGAACCATAGCCTTCTTCCCGTTAGGAATAGTAGGCTATCTATCAAATCAACCTCATTTCAATCTTGTGATTCGAAATCTGACCGTTCTGACAGCTTGTCTCCTCTAGATTCCTCCCATTGAGGTTTTGGTGCTTGAGAGAAGTGAAGGCAAAATCAGGGAGAGGTGAAGTAGCTAGTGGCTAGGGCATAACTCATTGAAGAGTAAGCGCCTCTTATATGTACTTAAGTGAGATGACGTCGTAGCTAGCAAGCGTAGCAAGGAAGTTTTGATTTTGATCAAGACGACACCGTAACAAAGAACCTCAGTTATGATCAAGACGACACCATAACAAGGAACCGGATCGAGCTAACGTGAACTTGGGCCGCACCTATATTTTCACAGTTCAACAGCAAGGGTCCAGTACAATGATAATATATTCAACAGGTATCCACGGTCCATCATCAACAAGGTCCAATATCAATACACGGTCTATAATCAATACATTGATAATGTATTGCATATGTAGATTTTGAACTAATATTAACATAAAGTTAAAGTCCCTTATGTTCCTGCAATTTCATCAAAACAAGTATCATATTCCTAAAATAAGATATATTCAAATATATTTTCTATTTCTTAAGGAAATATTTAAATAAACAATATATTCAAATAATTAACATATATTCAAATATATGTCACAAAGAAAACCTTAAGAATATATTTTATAAGGAAATGTAGGAACTCGGTTACTTTATAATATCATTAATTGATATTATAATGTGTACACCTTTTACTTCCTATAGTTTTTCTTTTTGCACATTTAGAAAAACATAATTTTAGAATTGATATTTATAGAAAAATATTTTCAGTCATAACAAAACCCTATTTTCAAATAGCAACTACCTCCTAAGAGGGAAGTTGATCATGCAATTGAGTTGGAGTCGAGGATGAAGCCTTCAGTGAAGGCCCCTTATAGAATGTCCCTACTTGAGTTGGAGGAACTTAGGAAATAGTTGAAGATGCTCCTAGATGCGAGGTACATTCGGCCTTTAAAGGCTTCATATGGTGCTCCAGTGCTTTTCTAAGTGAAGAAAGATGGATCAATGCAGTTATGCATTCATTATTGAATGTTGAATAAGGTAACCATAGAAAACAAATACCTTATTCCATTAATAGCAAATTTTTTTGACATACTGAGCAATGCTCGTTACTTTACCAAGGTGGATTTTAGAACGGGATACCACTAAATTTGAATTGATATTGGTAATGAGCTAAAGACAACTTGTGTGATGAGATATGGTTCTTATGAATGGTTGGTCATGCTCTCTAACCTAACCAATGCTCCAATGATGTTCTATACATGAATGAATGAATAACTTGCTCCATCTCTACTTGGATAAGTTCATGGTGGTGTACTTGGACAACATAGTGGTTTACAATAACTAGTTGGGAGTGCATGTCGAGCATCGAAGGTACTATTCAAGGTGTTGCGAGAGAACAAGTTATACCTAAAGAAAGAAAAATGTTCCTTTGCGCGAGAAGAAATGGAGTTTCTTGGGCATATCATCACCAAGGGAACTTTGTGAATGGATAAGGCCAAAGTGAAGACAATTTAGGAATGGGAAACTCCCTCAAAGGTAACAGAATTCAGATCCTTCCTTGGTCTAATTAATTATTATAAATGATTCATTGTAGGGTTCTTAGCAAGAGCTACACCCTTGATGAAATTGTTGAAGAAGTCCAAGACTTGGGATTAGATGAAGGCATGTCAAAAAGCCTTTGAAAACTTGAAGGTTGTTGTGACCAAGGAATTGGTGTTGGCATTGCCAGATTTCTCCAAGCAATTTGAGGTACATTCAGATGCATCTAATTTTGCTATTGAGGGTGTACTCATGTAGAAAGGACATCCCATTGCTTTTAAAAGTTAGAAGTTGAATGAGGTAGAGTGTAAGTATACGATCTAGATAAAGGAGATGATGACCATAATTCATTATTTGAAGACATAGCATCACTATTTACTTAACTTGTAGTTCTTGATCTAGACAGATAATGTGACGATGAGTTATTTTCAGACTTAAAGTGAGCTAGGTGGCAAGACTTTCTTATTGAGTTTAATTACCTAATGGAATATAAGTTGGGGAGAAGCAACATGATTGTTGATGCTTTCAGCCAGAAAGCCAAGTTGGTTGCCATGAGCATAGTTGTGGGAGACATAATATAGCTCATGCGAGAAGGAATGACCTTTGATTCTGTGGCTAAACAATTAGAGTAACTCATGAGAGAGAGCAAGATGAAGTAGTTCTGGATGGAAGATGGATTGCTCTACGCATAACTATGGAAGACATAATATAGCTTATACGAGAAGGAATGACCCATGATTCTATGGCCAAACAATTGGAGTAACTCATGAGAGAGGGCAAGACAAAACAGTTCTAGATGGAAGACGGATTGCTTTATAGAAAGAAAAGGTGCTTATACATGCTTCTGTTTCTGTAATAAATTTTGCTTCTATTGTAGATAAAGCAATACTTTTTTGTAATCTTGATTGCCATGCCACAACTTCCCATGAAAACTTATTCAAATAGCATGAAGCAAATCTTTTATTATAATATCTCCTACCATGTCAAAATCTATATATCCAACAAGAGTAGGCTTTTCAGTCCCAAATGAAAGTTTCAAACTAGAAGTGCCTTGAAGACACCTTAGGATCCATTTCACTACATTCTAATATTCTCTTCCAAGATTGGAAGTAAATTTGCTAACTATTCCAATTGCATGTGCTATATCTGTCATTGTACAAATCATTACATACATTAATCTCTTCCCACAATGCACAATGACTACTACAGGCCTATGCCTTACATGCCAATGGTAGAAAAGAGGTAGGCAATGGTCATTAAGATGCTTTTTAAAAATTTATTAGATAGAAATGATAAAACCCCAAACTAACTAAAGAAATCATGTCTAATTCCTTGGTATAAGAGGAAACCCTAAGAGCAAATAGGAAAATGTATAATGGATTTGATTAACTCATCATCAAATTTCAATACAAAAGATTTGCATTTTATAGGCAAAAAACTATGGCCATACAAGAGAACAAAATCGTGTAAGAGGGAAAGTGAATTAAGGCTATAATCACTTTGCTAGAAAAGGATTATGAAATTGTGGTTTACTGTTGATTGTGCAATCGACGTTGTTGATTGGAGAATAATCTTCAATTTTGTTGATTTGGCAATTGGTGCTGTTGATGGGAGAACAATCTTTCATTTTGTTAATTTGGCTGACAAGGATGACGAGGAAAAGAATCCATGACAGAAAAGGTGGAAGCTATGATTTTAGTAGGTAGATTCAGCAAGTGCATGTTCGGCTTTCATAGGAGACAATAATGCACATTAGTGTGTCCTAGGTTAACATGGCAAGTCATGACTTGTTGGTTGACATAATGTGCAAATTATGCTGATGTAGTATGTTGGCATGGTGAGTTTATGTGGATGATAAGGAATTTATTTCTTCTAATATCCCTCCGCAAGCTATGGGTTGCATGGATTGAAGAAGCTTAAATATAAAAGGTGAAAGTCCTTTGGTGAAGACACATGCTAGCTTATCAACTAAATAGATGAAATGGATGTTTAATTTCTTTGTCTTTACATGCTCACATATGAAGTGAAAGTCAATCTCTTTGTACTTTGTTCTAGTAAGAAAAATGGGGTTGGTATTGTTGTAAAGTGAAGAGACATTATCACACCATAAGGTTGAAATGTGAGACACGAGAATTTGAGGATCTTGTAACAAAGTTTTTATCTAGATTAGTTTGTCAACAATGTTAGCAAGACTTTGGAATTTTGCTTTAGTGCTTGAGTAGGCTATAATTTTTTTTTAGGGGAATAGCTCTAAGAAATTAGATTAGAACCAAGAAAAATACAAATACTACAAGTGGAGTAATGATCATCATGGTCACCTCTCAATCTTGTGTTGATATGGAATGTGGGAGCCATACAGACAATCAAGCTAGCTAGTGAGGGAAGAACATTTCCTAGGGTGGGTGTTGTTTTTGGAAGGTGAGGTTATGATTAATTGGAATGATTCTTTAAAGGTAGTAATCTTTATTAATACAAGAAATCTTTAAATCTAGCAATAATTCAGATTCAAACAACGATAGTGGCCAAAGGATATTCTCCAACTCAACCTCCACAATTTTCAACTAAGATTTATTTAATTGGTCAAATTTTGGAAATAGCTTTATTTTGAATAAATTCCTAGAATGAATAAAAGTTCTTTTTTGTTTGATTTAGTTTCCATAAATGTTAAGGGGAGGATTAGTAAGGGGAAGAACTTTTCAGTTTTGTAAGTTTTCTTGCCATTCAACAAAAATATTCTCTTAAATCTCTTTGTTTTGATTTTTGTGCAATGACCATAGCTCATCCATGTAAAGGCAAAAGCAAGAAAACTTAAAGTAAGCTTTAAGATTCAAAGTGGAACTATGCATAAATGTAATGCCATGACAAGAGGTATATGCAAGGAATCATGAATTTATTTGATTAGCTACCTATGGCTAGTGGTTGGAGCTGGCAGATAGTGTTGATTGCATATGGTATTTCATGATGTGTTAGTGTAAGATATTATAGTGCATCAATAATACTATAATAGTAAGTGGGGTCAATAAAAGGATCTCTATCATTGATGGATGGAGGTTGAGACATAGTAAATGGTGTAAAGATGCCTTATACATCACCTATTTTGGCACGTTGAATAACCATATCAAACTATCCCTAATGGAGGGGTAAACCATGTTTGGCATTTTAGGCTTTAATTCCTAAAAAAAATAATGAAGATGGCCTAGATCATGATGTCAAACTTCTTTTGAAGTTTCATAGGATTTTAAAGATAGGTGCATCAAGATTCCCTATTAATATGATATCATCCATATAGACAAGCAAAAATGTTCTATATGTAAAAGTATCAAGAATAAAAAGAAATGAGTTTGCTTTGGAGATGAGGAATCCTAAGGATTGTAGAAAAAGACTCAAACATTGGTGCCAAGTATGAGAAACGTGTTTTAAGTCATAAACACTTGGGTTTGATTCATATAAACTTCCTTTCCAAGATGCCCATATAATCGTTGTAAGTAATAGATGTAATGTGGAGGAAGTAATAAACTCTTGGGTTTGATTCATATAAACTTCCTTTCCAAGATGCCCATATAAAAAAAAATTGACATTAAGTTGTTTAATTATCTACCTAATAGTGTAAATGGTTGCAAGGATCATAAGAACAATTACTAGTTTAGCAATTAGGCTAAAAGTTTTGGTATAATCAATACCAAACCTTTGATGAAAGCCTTTTGCTACAAAATGGACTTTGTATTATCCTAGTATACTATCAAAACAACATTTAATTTTGTATATCCATTTACATCCTATAGGGGTAACATTGTTAAGAGGTGAAACTAATTCCTATGTTTGCTTTTTTAAGAGTGCAATGCATTCATTTGCCATAGCTATACTCTAGTTTTGATTTTATAAGCTTGTATAAATGTTATGGTTATTAATTTGATGAGCAAAGGTGTTGAGTACATGGGTATGTTGATGTGTTAATGTGCATTTGCAATTTTACCGTTGGATAAGTTGACATGTTAGAAAATGTTTGGTCTCTACTTAGGGAAGTTAAATTCGTTAGTTGATCATGATTTGTAGTAGCTTGATCCATTGATTGTTCATCATTTTGGGGAGGTGGATTTGTTGGTGGAGATGGGTTGATACAATTTTGTATATGGGGAATGGATGTTTGTAATGGAACCAAAAATTATGTTCCTATTGTTGTTAAAGGATTTTCTTTTTCCTTTTTGGAAAATAAAGATTGTGTTTTATTGAATGTAGCAACAATATAAGTTTTATTTGTTCTTATTTAGAGGCATTGATATCTTTATATCCCTATAAATATCTAAGAAAATACAAGGATTGGATCTTGATTTTGTTTTGAAGAATGCCTAAGATATGGGTATTGCCAATTTGCCAAAGACTTTGAGTTGGCCCACTAAAGGTTTTGTTTCTTTATAGTTTTTCCCAAGGTGTAAGATTTATGAGTAACCTATTTATTATGTGGGTTGAAAATTCAAGACCAAAGTTCCAATAACATAAGGGAACATGGGTGTGATGAATCAATTAAAGCCAAGTTTCTATTGTATGTCAATGTTTTCTTTATACAAATTCTTTTGATGTTGGGCATATGGGCTGGAAATCCGGTTTTGAAAACCTAGTTTATTTAATAACTTATGGAATGTGGTAGAAATAAATTTTGCAATGCCATCACATTGTATATTTTTAAGTTTGTTTGGAATTGATTTTCTACAAGATTGTGAAAATTTGTAAGTATTTTGAGAAATTGGTTTTAAGCTTGCAAAGGATATATTCAAGTAAATTTAGAATAATTATTTATAAAGCATATGTAATATTTATTGCCTTGGGATGAAATTATAGGAGTAGCCACCATATGTTAAAGTGGATGAACTTTAGGGCGGCTATGACCCATTACTAGTAGATGGATTTGGACACATGTGCCTTTAGATATGTGATATAGATTTCAAGAATTAGGCCTAGTTCTTGAAAATTTTATTTGTATTTTATTTGATAGAGTTAGTATTATGTCATAGTTTTCATGTCTAAGATGAAGATGTCAAAGTAGACTTGTGAGTTTATTCTTGGAAGTTGTCAAAGTAGTGGGGAGTTGTTGGTGTGGCAACTACTTTAGGCGATAGAGCTCCCTATCAACCAAGATTTGGAGAATGGTCCAACCGCTACATAGATTTGGGATGGTACAAAAATTTGAATAAAGGAAGAAAAAATAATTACTATCTTTTGTAAATTTTAAAATAAATAATAAGTTCTTGGAAATATTTGAAACAATGAAAAAATTTGAAATAAAAAAAGTTTTTTTTTCTTGGTTGTGTTTTTTAGTGTACCTCTCTAGGTTATCAAAAGGCTCACTCTGTCACCAACAATAATTTGTTAATTCCCATTGTAAGGTAGTAAGTTGTTATTTGCAATATGATTCATTGCCCTAAGTTCAAAAACTAAAAGCAATTAGATATAGTCTGTGGTAGTGTGTGGTTGTGTAATGGGCTGGGATAAGAATTGGCCTGATTAGGCAACCACCTAACTTTTTACGAGGGTAGAATCCTAGGCAGAGTTCTTATATTCACTACACTTGCATACATCACATCACATAAAAGTAAGCCTATTAATTATATATAGGGAATCTCATTAGATCAACATCATATCATTATCACACTTCTATCATGTTGTCTAAATTGTGTTCTTCCACATCAATGTCAGGTCCCTAAAGTTCACAATTAATTTCATGTGCCAATATCCCTTCTTGATTTGTGAGATGAATCTCTTTTGCCACGATCTTTGGTAACTTGCTATCTTTTTAATAAACTCAATTTGCATAATTATACAAATTACTAATAATGATATGAATACAATGCACATATATGTAATGTAAAATAGTTTAATTACACAAACAATAAATAAACCACACAAGCATATGATTTTTTGATATTTAGAATAATTAACTATCTTAATCAGATTAAAGAACTAAAACACCATGCATGCAGATTTTAAGTGAGTGGAGGAATTCTCCAACCCACCTTCTTTGGCCACATGTCAAAGGGTGCCAATAATACTCAATGTAGAAATTATAGTAAATAATTTCTCAAAGGTATATCAGCAGAGTATAAACTATTTGACCCTTTTATAGATTAGCACATAGGCATATAGTAAGGATCAAATTTGAGAAACCTATAGCATATAAGTTCAATTTCTATTTAGATCAACAAGAATAAACATATGCAACATAAGATCTAAACAATAATAGATAGATTATATCAATGAATAATAGTTTTCATAGATTTCGCACAACGTAGGTGATGCGGATGCACTTAAGGCCTAATATTACAAGTTCCAACATCAAAGAATTAAGAGTCCACAATGTAACCTAGTGGATTTAAGAAGGCTAAAGTTGAAGAGTAGTCCAATAATATTCCATAGCATCTCTATAGTCTTTAATATAAGGGGTTTTCTAAATAGTTATTGAGTCCTTAATTTCTTAGGTTTTCTTTATTATTTGAGAATTTTCCTTTTGTTTGGTTTTCCTTAATTGTCTAAATTCCTAATTTATCTAAGGTTTCTATACTTGTCAGATCTATGATTTGTTTAGGATTTCCTTATTTGTCAAAATCTAGATTTGTTAAGACTTCCTTGATTTTAAGGATTCTTAATTTGTTAGGATCCTTCTAGAATTAGGTTTTAAAGATTCCTAATTTACCAGGATCCTCCTAGGGTTAGGTTTAGCTGCCTATTTGAAGGGAGCATTGTTTCAATTGTAAGCCAACTTGTTTTCTAGAGAATAGAAACCCCAAAGTTGTGTGATCAATTTTTGCATCCTTTATCCAATTCTTACCAAGGATTGGTGGTGGTCGTTGACTGGTGGTGTTGCCTTTATGTCCTGGAGCTTATTGGCATCTATCTTTTGTTTTTGTTCTTCATATTTTCATTTTTCCTCTTTTCCTCCCTACCAAACACTCATTTTTCCCATAAAAAACCCATAAACACCAAAAAAATGATTTTTAGTTATTTTCTTAACCCAAGCTCACTCAAGCCCACCATAAGATTTGCATCAGTTGAAGTACAGTGAAGTTGAGGATTGATCTTTTTGGGCAAACTTGGCCTCTCTGCAATTTCTTCCTTTTATTCTTGGGAGAAGATGCATGTTGTAACATTAATCAGATCTATTAGTAACCATTGGAGTTGTTTCACTATCGTTGCAGAAAGAGAGAAAACTTCAAGAGTTTCTTTTTCTGCACAGATTTTGCATCTAGAGGAAGGAAAGAGAATGACTTTTATTGTTCTAGACAGTGTGGTGTCACCTAAGCAGAGTCTTAACGTGGCAAAGGTAGCATCACTCGTTTGAAATATGTTAAACCATGTTTCCCTTCTTTGATCTGCCTTTAGTCCTTCATGCGTAGGTTCTATTTAGTTAGGCTTTTCACGTTGGGCCACATCACAACTACATGGACAAGGCTACACGGGCTTCCTTTCTACTCAGGCCTCCTTATTTTTCTAGTCAAGGCATTCAAGCTGGACCGTGAAAAATATAACCATGATAATCTCCCCACAATTAAGTGCATAATATTAACTTAATGACATAAGGAAATTAAATATAACAATAATGTAATGCTCATGGAATCATCATTAAAAATATTAGTTTATTTGACTAAAAAACATCCCCTTTTTTTTATGATGATGAAAACAATGGCATGAGAATATATAAATGGGTAAAAGATTTTCAAAATGTAAGCACAAGTTTTTATTTATTTATTGATTACTTACACACATAGGGAGGGGGAAGGGACTTGAAACCCTAATCAAGTAGACTCGTTGGTCAAGGGTTGGCTTAGCTAACCATTAAACTAGGGGTCCCATCACCATAACTCTCCCTTTTTATAAAAGTGTTGTCATAGTAAACTCCTCCAAACTTCTTTTAAATCTTTTCCCCTTTTTCGTCACCAATATAGAAAAAGGTAAACTCCCCTAAGAATAAGGCAAATAAGTATGGAGGTTTCATACACCAAGAAGAAATAGGATGGAGCACAAAGTCAAAGGAGTAGAGAGAGAGATGTCATGTAAGCCCAAGAAGCATGTCATTGAAAAAGGATACTGACAATAGAGAATGATAGTGTAGTATATGTTAGAGTAACATTCAAGCATTGAATGACGTGGAATGCATAGGCAACAATGATGATTGTTAAGAAACATTTCCAATAAAAAGTAGTAAAAAAGCATATAACACAAGATTTAACTCCCCCCTCTCATTATGCAATTGGATATGCTAATAGAACACATATTAGGGCATAAAGTGGAAGCAATAGAGGGTTGGAGCATGCAACAAAATAGTACTACCAACAACAGAATAGTATTGAATAGGTGCAAGAAGGAGCAAGCGGTGGGAAAACGATATGCATAGAATGAGCTCCCCTTCAAATGTAGTATTGATAAATATAATGTTTTTGATGATAGAAACTACAATAGTATTTTATTTAAAGTATTCTTGGCCAAACATTGATTATAGAACATTTTATGGGCAGGCCACACCAATATGGAATAAAGAGATAAATAAGCTTGAAAGTCCAAACCCAGCGGAATAGAGCCTAAGACAAGCTCGAATAATAGTCTGCTTAAAGATATTGCATAACCCAGCCTAAGTGCCTATAGAACTATGGGTATCTAAGTGAGAGACAACCTAGTTTTGACTCCACAAAGACAAGATCTGAATACTCGTGACCTATCTCTTTCAACTTGTACCTCCAAAGAATCCAAAATGGCGTCATTCTGTTTAAGGAGAAAATGGAAAAGGAAAGACTCAAATGTAATCACGAAATCAGATCCCATCCTCCTCCTCCTGAATAAAATCCCTAAAATCTTCCATGAATGACGCCTTGATTCTCAAAGGAATTTTTGCTTTGATTCATGAGCAAATTGTAACAATATTGATTGCAAAGGTTGCTGTTGGAGGGCTAGAGTTCTATAAGAAGAGAAGCCAACCTTGAAGAAGAATCATCCGAATCAAACATGAAATCTGAAGCTTTCTTGCAATTAAATCAAGAGGTCTACATTTTGTAAGAAGTTTTTGTTTATTTTACAAGCAATAGTACTCTTTAGAATATACTTTATTACTGCTTGTGTTAACCTTAAGTAATTGGGGGTTCTTAGCCATTTACTTCAATCTTGTGTTTCATCGTATATTCTTTGATTCTTGAAGTAAATTGTTACAATTGTGTTTGAAATACTAGATTATGTGAGGTTAGATTGTAATTCTAGGATTACCCTATATTTGTTATTGTGATTATAAAAGGTACCCTTTAGTGATTTACTAAAGAAGGTGGAGTAGGGCTTGTTGAAAAGCTTGATTCACTTTAGAAATTGTGTTGTTTGATTTGTTTGATATTATTGTATCTTTATTTGTTTTACCATATAGTAAATTTGAAAAAAAAAATTTAAACACACTTAATTCAACCCCCTTTCTTAGGTGACTTTAGGCCTAACAAGTGGCATCAAAGCAAGTTCTAGGAATCTAGAAGTATAGAAACCCTAAAGATCATGGAAACAAGTCACCTAACCATTTTGCCCTACAATAGACCACCTTCTTTTGATGGCTCTAACTATAGCCATTGGAAGAACATGATGAAAATATTTCTCATAGGTTTGGATCCTAAATCATGGAAAATAATTGTAAAAGGAATCAAAATTCCTAAAGAAAGTGTGGACAAATGGAATGATGAAGTTACCTTAGAGATGAGTAAGAATTGCAAAGCCATGACTACTTTGTACTCAACTCTTGCACTAGTAGAATACAATAGAATCTCCACATTAGAAACAACCAAAGAAATCTGGGAAAAATTAGAGGTTGTGCATGAAGGTACTAAAAAGGTAAAACAATCTAAGATTTCTATGCTTGTACATGATTATGAACTGTTTAAAATAAAAGATACTGAAAATGTTGGTGAGATGTTTGGTAGATTTACTAATATTATTACTGATTTGAAATTACTTGATAAGTCTTACAGAAATGATGAGTTGGTTAAGAAAATATTAAGTTGTTTGCCTAAATCATGGGATCCAAAGAAAACAACCATTGAAGAGGCTTATGATCTAAACACTTTGTCTTTAGATGAATTATTAGGGTCACTTCAAACACATGAATTAGTTATGGCAAGAAGAGAAAAAGAAAAAGTAGATGAGAAGAAAATGAATAAGAGTATTACCTTTAAGGTATTTGAGTCTACAAATGATAGTGATGTTGATGAAGATTTTACCATGCTAGCTAGAAAATTTAAAAAGTTTTATAGGAAGGATAAAGCTAGGAACAATAAGAACTATCGTAAGAGAAAAGAAAATGAAGGAGAGGTACGATATGAATGCAAGAAAATGGGTCATATATGTGTAAATTGTCCTAAATTGAAAAAGAAGGATGAGAAGTATGATAGGAAAGATAGGCGAAAAGCTATGGTGGCCACATGGGATGATGATAGCTCATCATTTGATGAAGAGGAGGAAGGGGTAGCAAATCTATGCTTTCTAGCCATATGTGATGCATCTAAGATGAAGAATCTGCCCCCTTTCAAAGATGATGAAGGAAATCTTGCCAACTTGGGTCTTATGGAAGCATGTGAAGAAACAAATAATGAGGTACCATTTTCTTCCCCATCTGAAAATTTCAGTTTTAAAGAATTACAAATTGCATTTAATGAGTTACTTGATGATTTCAATACCCTGAAAGGCAAGTTTTCCAAATTAAATAAGAAAAATATTTTTTATGAAAAGGAAATAAAAAATTTAAAATAAGAAAATAATGAGTTAAGAGCTAAAGAAGGTACATAACATATTTTGGAAACCAAAATTGATGAGAATAGGTCAAAGGATAGAGTGCTAGAAGAAAAATTAAAGAGAATGGATAATGAGTTAAAAAGAACAAAAGAGATTTTGAATAGTTTACAAAGGGCAGTAGCATGCTTGATAACATCATAAACTCACAACAAGGAATATATGATAAAGTCAGGGTAGGATACAAATCAAAACTTAACAATAAGACTTTTGGTTTTATGTGCAATGCTTCAAGTTTACTACATGTTTCTCATATGAATAAATCTGCTAGGATATGTCATTATTGTAAATTTCATGGTCACTCCATAGAAAAATGTCCAATAAAACTTAGAAAGCATTACATTGTCAAATGGGTACGGATTCCTAAAGGAATGACAAAAACTAACCCTGAAGGATCCAAGAAAACTTGGGTACCAACAAAGTCAAGGATAAATTTCATTTGTATAGGGCCATATAGGGGAGAACAAAAGCATACAAACAGACTTGTACTTGGACAGTGAGTGTTCAAGACATATGATGGGCAATAAAGAACTCTTCACTAGCTTCACTGAGGCAGATGGAGGTAAGGTTTCATTTAGAGATAACTCCAAAGGAGTCATTAAGGGATTTTGTAATATAGGTAACTCTCCATTATGCTGCATAAAGAATGTCTTGTATGTTGAAAGGTTGAAATTTAACCTTATTAGTATTAGTCAAATTTGTGATAGAGGTATGTGTGCTAAATTTACATCAAAATATTGTAGGTTATACAGCAAAGATAGAAATATTAATGTAATGTGTAGAAAAGTTAGAAATGTCTATATACTCAAGTTGAATATTGATAATCCTCTTGACACTTGTTTGATGTCTCATGCAAATGATGAAAATTGGGTATGGCATAAAAAATTAGGACATCTTAGCTTTAGCCAAATGGAAAAAATCATTAAGAAAAATCTGGTTAAGGGATTGCCTAAGTTTGAGAAAAATCTTGTTTGTGATGAATGTATGAAAGGAAAACAAACTAAAAATAGCTTTGAATCAAAGGATATCATTTCCATAACAAAACCTTTACAAATACTGCATATGGATCAGTTTGGACCTATGAGGACAGCCAGCCTCGGGGGAAAAGATTTACTGTTTTTCAAACTGCTCGGTTTGAGGGGGAACGACATTACTTTCACTCCTACAAAATCTGGTTAGTACCCCACTCTTATCTCTATTTGGTTGCTGCCTGCTCATTTTTTTTTCTACTGTCGTCTGTCTTGCTTACTTGCATAATCGTTCTTTTTGCTTATGACAAAAAGGGGGAGAGAATAGTGCACATGTAAAGTCTCATTTCTGACTATATCAGTGCAGAATGTGGGATACATATACATATCACCCTTGCTTGAAAATTACCTTGAAAATTACCTGTTCTATGATAAATTTTTGAAATATGCTAGATACATGTATAGGACTTGCTTACGATCATATGCAGTAACTATTTGCAACTCTAACTCTAACTATATGATGATCAATATGTTGCAATGATAAGTTGTGTTCTCTTGAAAAACATGATTGATATTTGATGACATGTGCAATATTATTGAAATATTTTGTCATCATTAAAAAGGGGGAGATTGTTGGAAAATAGGGTTTTGTTGTGACTGAAAATATTTTCTTGTAAATATCAATTCTTAAAATATGTTTTTCTAAATGTGCAAAAAGAAAAACTATAGGAAGTAAAAGGTGTACGAATTATAATATTAATTAATAATATTATAAAGTAATCGGGTTCATACATTTCCTCATAAAATATATGCTTAAAGTTCTTGTGACATATATTCAAATATATGTTGATTTTTTGAATATATTGATTATTTGAATATTTCTTTAAGAAATATAATATATTTGAATATATTTTATTTTAGGAATATGATACTTGGTTTGATATATTTGTAGGAACATAAGGGACATTAACTCTATGTTGATATTAGTTCAAAGTCAATATATGCAAATGCACCAAAATATGAGCTTTGTAAAAGATCATATTTTTGGACCTTGTTGATATTGGACCATGTATATCTGCTAGATATGTTATCACTGGATTGGACCCTTGTTACTGGACTGAAACAATATGGTGTGGCCCAAGTTCACGTAAGCCCGATCCCATTCCTTGTTACGGTGTCATCTTAACCATTGGTGAAGTCTTCTAGCCACAACGTCATCTCACTTAAGGGCACATAAGAGGTGATTATTCTTCGACGAGCTTGCCCTAGCCGCTAGCCACTTCACTCGTCCCCGATGCTGCCTTTGCTTCTCTCAAATGCTGAAACCTTAATGGGAGGAATCTGAAGGAGACAGGTTGTCAGAACAGTCGGATCTTGAATCTGAAGGTTGATATGAGGCTGATTTGATAGACAACCTACTATTCCTAACAGGAAGAAGGCTATAGTTCAGGTTTGATTCAAAACAGGCCCTAGATCTGCTTTTATTTAAAGGAGATATGTGCGTGAAGATTTGATCTTAATGAATGACATCTATTTGAAGCGTTCTCTTTGTGAAGAAAGTCTATTAAGCTCACTTATCATTTGATTTGAGTTTATCCATCATTCGGTAATTCACAAGGGTTCGGTGATATTTAATTATCTACTTTGATCTTCGATGATATATTCAATCATAGCTTGTATAACATTATTTATGTGTTGATTTAACTTATAAACATTTTCTACACATAAATTTTGAGGAAAATCCAAAACTCTAATTTCTTCAAATTGGGGATTTTGTGATAGGAGCTTTGTATCTTGAAATATATGTTTGAATAGCTCTTCTAATTAGTAATATCCCATAAACTAACACATTATTTGGGGATTTGCTATTGTATATGATCTTTTGATCATAATTTGTATTCGGACTTGATAATTCCTTTGAGAAGGAATTATTTGGATTAGGGAGAATGTATTCTCCTAATCAAGTTGAGTAAAGGTGACTTCAATTAGTTGAATTGAAGGAGAAGAGGGTGGACGTAGGACTTTAAGATAGAGTGCCGAACCACCGTGGTAAAATTAGGTGTTGATTTTCTTACTCTTTACTTGCTTAAATAATTCTGGTTGATTACTTATTATCATATAAATTGTTGAATTGATTGATTGAATTATTTATTAAAACAAAAGCATAGTTTTTGGTACAAGAACAATTTAACCCCCTTCTTATTAGGTCATAAAACCCAAGAAGGCATCCTGGAATTAAAAATATACCTGCAAATTAGGCTTTAAAGAAATATCTGGTGCCTCATTTTGTTGAAATTGGAATTACATTGTCTTAAAAATTTCAATGAAGTTGTGGCTACTTAGCCACGAATAGCTCAACCATTGAGGGAGTATTGAAATAGCTCTTGACTTAATTTAAAACAATGCAATTTGACTTAAAACAAAGTTTGAATGTTGTCTTAGTAAAAATGATGAAATTTTGAGAGAAAAGAAAGAATCCTTTTTAGACAAAATAACATATAAGTGCCATAGAAATAGGTGAACAATAAGCATACTTCACTTGTAGTATTTTTGCTATTGTTGACTAACTCCCCTTGCAAGTGTGTAGACTAGCTAGTGTAGAGATAAAATGGAAATAACACATTTAAAGTTATGCATCTTATTGGTTGAACATTCCTAGTTCTCTCCAAAGTGCATAAAATCTTTGTGAATATATTTGCCAATTGATTAGAAATATGCACATATTCAATAACAATGTGTTTAGTTTTGGAGTGCTAGATGAGATTCTTGGTGAGATTAATGGTACTAGTATTATCAAATTTGATGATGGTTGTGTCCTTAGGTATGTTATAATCCTCTAATTGTGACTACATCTATAAGATTTATGAGTAACCATTTCCAAAAGCTACATATTTAGTCTTAGTAGTTGAAATAACAACACTTTGTTGCTACTTTGAAGACCATGAGACTAGCATGCTACCTAGAAATGACAACTAACACTTGTACTTTTTCATTATGTACAACAATCTACATAATCTACACCACTATAAGTATAAAGTGTGAAATTTGAATTTCTATGAAACCAAATGCCTAAGTGTAAAGTATATATATGATACCTAAGAATATGTTGACATCACTCATTTGTGATTCTCTAGGTGCAAATTGGTCCCATGCACACAAACAAACACCAAATAACATATTTGGTTTAGAAGCAATAAGATAAAGATGAGAACCAATCATGTTTCTATACAACTTAGCATTACACGATTTACTATCCAAACTAGCATATATTTTAACTAAAGTGCTTATGGGTGTTGATAGTAGCTTAGTTAAGCCAAGGTCAAACTTAATGAACAAATCATTAACAAATTTGGATTGATTCATAAAGATTCTAGAATTAGTTTGCTTGATTCGTAATCCTAAAAAATAATTAAGTTCACCATGCATGCTCATTTCAAATTCATTTTTCATCATGTTAGCAAAATAATCAACCATGCTATCATTTGTTGATCAAAACACAATATTATCAATATAAACTTGCATTACCAATAGATCTGTATCCTTACTTTTGATAAATAATGTTGTATCTACATGTACTTCGTCTTTAATATATCCATTTAAAAATGTACTTTTAACATCCATTTGGAGCTTGAAGTTTTTGTATCACGCAAAGGCAAGTAATATTATAATAAATTCTAATCTAGCTACAAGGGCATATGTTTCATCAAAATGTACATAGAGAAATTGATGCTTATTGTGTGGTAAAATCGTAATATCAAGATCAAGAGAGTCAAGATGGGCTTGGGCTTTGGATGATTGTTATTAGATTTTATATTGTTGTTAGGTTTTCTATTTATATAGAAAACCCAGTCATGTTAGGAATTCAAATTCCAATTAATTTAGGAGTTCAAAACCCAATTGTTTTAGGTATCTAAAACCAACTTCTATTAGGATAAGGTCTAAACTCAAAACTCTATTTAAGAAAAGAGAAGAAGCAACTCAAGAGGAAGGAGGAAATTGAGCACAACTCAAGAGAGAGACCAAGAATTCAAGGTTTTCTTGAAGAGAAGACAAAAAGGGTGACAGACTTCTTGTTCTTGGATTCAAAATGCCTTCTTTATTTTCTATTATTGTCCCTCTTCATTATTTCTTTATCTTTTAGTTTACTTTTGTTAGAGCTATGATGTAACCTAATTATGATGGTATGAATCTTATGATTGTTATGTTTTGCAAGATATTTTATTTATTTGAAATTGCATATTATTGTGCTTAATGCTTTTAAGTGATTAGCTACCATTTAAATGATTTGATTTGCATGTTTAAGATCGACAGGAGATTATATGCAATTGCTTCTTATAATGTGTAACCATAAATTAAATATGGATAGACATATAGCATATTGTTTATATGGCTTTCAGTATGAACTATGGAATGTTCATAGATCCTAATGCATTTGATTTGTTTCAATTCACATATAGAGATATAATGAATTAATGAACTAAGTAGGTTTGCTATACCTAGACATAGGATAGTAAATAAATTAGGAAGTTCCACCATCACATAGATATTATCCCTTTTATAAGCATAAATAATCAATATTAATACCTAGTAGTTATAGTGAAATCATATGTTCTAACATATTTTGTGTATTTAGTTTTCTTAAATTTAGTTAATTAACCTATCATGTATCATTTGAATTTGTTAGATAAATTCTAGGAGTTATTAACCATTAGTAATTAATTGGTCTAGTAATCACCAATCTCTGTAGGAGGATATTTTTCTTATCATTATATTACTTGTTTGACATGTTCACTTGCATCTAAATTTCACCGAACAAGTTTTTGGTGCCATTGCTGGGGATTGGTTGTTTTATTGCTGATTAATATTAGTATCAAATAGCTTCTAAGTTTAATCTAGATTTTATTGCCTTTATTTTATTTTATTTTTGTCTTTTTGCTAAAAAAAATAAATAAAAAAATTTGTTGTCAAACAACAAAGATGGAAAACAATGCTAGTTCACGTAGACTCCTAAGAGACTATGCTGTACCAACATTTTGGAATGCCATATCAAGCTTTCAGAGGCCTACAAGTTAGGCAAACTACTTTGAGATTGAGCCAACACATAAAGTAGATACCTGTTCGGTGAAATTTAAATGCAAGTGAACATGCCAAACAAGTAATATAATGATGAGAAAAATATCGTCTCACAGAGATTGGTGATTACTAGACCAATTAATTACTAATGGTGAACAACTCCTAGAATTTATTTGGCAAATCAAATTGATAGATGATAGATTAATTGACTAAATCTAAGAAAACTAAATACACGAAATATGTTAGAGCATATGATTTCATCATAATTACTAGGTATTAATATTGATTATTTATGCTTGCAAAGGGGATAATATCTATGTGATGGCGAAACTTCCTAATTTGTTTATTATTCTATGTCTAGGTATAGCAAACCTACTTAGTTCATTAATTCACTATATCTCTATATGTGAATTGAAACAAACCAGATGCATTAGGATCTATGAACATTCTCAGTTTACATTGAAAGCCACACAAACAATATGGTATACATTTATCCATATTTAATTTATGGTTACACATTACAAGAAGCAATAGTATATTATCTCCTGTTAGTCTCAAACATGTAAATCATATCATTTAAATGGTAGCTAATCACTTAAAAGCATTAAACACAGTAATATGTAACTTCACATAAACAAAATATCTTGCAAAACATAATAATCATAAGATTCATACCATAATAATTAGGTTACATCATAGCTCTAACAAAAGTAAACTAAAGTATAAAGAAATAATGAGGAAGAACAATAATAAGAAATAAATAAGGCATCTTGAATCCAAGAACAAGAAATCTGTCACCCTTTTTGTCTTCTCTTCAAGAAAACCTTGAATTCTTGGGCCTTTATCTTGAGTTGTGCTTAATTTCCTCCTCTTCCATGTTTTGCCTTTTCTCTTCTCTTAAATAGGGTTTAGGTTTAAACCTATCTCCTATCCTAGTAGAATTGGGTTTTAGAGATCTAAAACAATTGGGTTTTGAATTCCTAACATGACTAGGTTTTCTAAATAAATAGAAAATCCAATAACAATAAAAATCTAATAACAATCATCCAAAGCCCAAGCCCATCTCAACTCTTTTGATCTTGATATTACGATTTTGCCACACAATAAGCATCAGGTTCTCCATGTTCATTCCTTTTTTCTTTGCCTCCTTGTGCTACATAAACAAGATAAAGTTAAGTAAATAAAAAAGAGTTTGAATGTTTTCTGTCAATTATTAAAGTTATTTATTGTCTAAAATAGGTAAAATAACTCTATAAAAATAAAGTTATCAAAACTCCCAAACTTAACATTTTGTTAGTCCTCGAGCAAAAGCAATAAATAATATATATTTTTGACAAAACCTTTTTTATGAAAGTCTCCCAAAATTGTTCAACTTAATAATTCAAAGAGAAATATAATTTTCATCCAAACACCATAATTGTTTCATAAGATAAGATAGACTCTTAACTATGTTGACCACGTGTGTGTGTGTGAGTTCTCATCTTTTCAACTATATGCACTCCAAATAAATTTACATTAATAGGCAATCTATCAAAATCTTTAACCAAACCTCATAGGTTTGCTTTTCATTCCTCTCTCCACTAATGTAGGCTAATCATCTAACCAAGAATTAATAAGACTTTTATAAGCTTGTAATGTAAGGTTGGGTTTGGGGTAAGATGGAAGTCATTTAGGCTAATTCACCCATGAACACATTACTTTCTAAGATCTCATAAAAAAATCTTGTCACTTTCTACCATTACTTTTCTTATTCTTTTCTATCCAAAAATGCTTAATTTCACTTGGATTCTAATACTCATAAAGCCACAATCATGCTTGCATCAATAAAACAAGTAAAAGTACTAGATATGCAGTCACCACACTTTTGTCTTGCCAATCATTTTAATTACTATGCTTAATTGCTTAATTCAAAACATTGAGTGACTTAAATATGATAAGGAATGATAAGAGGATTTCATTCTTGAGCAAATGTTGTACTTCCTTTCTTTTCTTTTCTTTTCTATTTTGTTTTTGGTAGAAATGAAATATTAGGCCCCACACAATCATTGCAGTCAATTGCTTCCCATGCTTCATCTTCCTTTCAACCTTTATTTATCTCAAACAAACTTCCATCCTACAAGTCAACATGTTCATGGGGATGGGATGATAAAATAAGTTATTCAAGGCTTATGGCTATATATATGTGGGTGTCATAAAAAAAATGGATAAGAATCAAGGCTCAGCGGGGTGACTGTTGATAAATAAATAGGGTTGGCTTAAAAGGCTCAAACGATCCAAAGAATGGCCTAAATCATTTTCTCAATTAGATGCAGCCTAGGATTTCACCTCAAGAGAAAATTAAACAAATTCTAAGATCCGGGTGGGATCTAAGAAAATCACATACTTCACATGAATGTTCTCTAAAGATGCACACAATTTTAAAAATGAAGGACTTTTAGTGCTCAATAGGTGGATCAACATAATTAGAATCACATTTAACTCACACCATAATTGCAGGTTTGAACAAAATCTATATCTTCCAAAGAATCACCAAAAATTCACAACAAGGGATGTAATCATGACATAAGAATTTTTTTTTTCAATCAGATTTAGCATAAAGGTTCTTTCCCTACCCTCAAACTTGAATAAAGCATTGTTGTCAATGCGAAAACAAAAGAAAGCAATAATAAAGAAGAATTAGGAATAAGAAAACTCCTTTGATTGTAGGTCATATCCATGTAAAGCTTTGAGGAAATGGTGATGACAAAACTTTTAATGAAAAGACTAAAACGAAACTACTTGGGTTGCCTCCTAAGAAGTGCTTACTTTATAGTTTTCAGCCAAACTATCCTGGATGTTATTGCTTAAGGAGTATGAAACTATAATAGTTTAGGAGACAGCTTATGTTGTAAAATGCTAAAGCATTCTTCAATCAACCTCATTGTCTCATATATTTTCAACTTCTTTTTGTTCTCCAATATCTCTTTTAAAAAAATTTCATAACCAAACATTTGAGTTGAAGCACCTGCAAAAGGAATGTTAATGTGCAGTTTTGAAGGATATATCAAGGAATTCTAAAAATTGCTTATCTTTTTCATGTTGCTGGAATTTGTGGGGAGATAAAGCTTGAGGCATAAAGGGCATAGGATTTTCTAGAACAAGCTTGCTCCTAGGTGCTTCCTTAAGTTGTATGCTGACATCCTTATTTATTCCTTTAAAAATCTCCTTGTTAACATCATCTTCTCCTACTTGCTTGCCACATGTTAAGGTTATTGCCTTTGCAGTATCTATAGGGCTTTTCTCCACATCGCTAGGTAAAAGACCCTCTTGTCTCTCTGAGATCATGCTAATCAATTAACCCATTTATGCCTCTAATCTTTTGATTGATGCCTCTTGTCTTTGGAATCTCTCTTCGTTGTTTTGCATCATCTTAGCGAACATGTCCTCTAAATTAGGCTTCGTCTCTTCTGTGTGCCTAAATGTTGGTTGCGATCTTATCTTATTTAGGTTACTCCATGAAAAATTTTGGTGGTTGTACCATCCCATATTATACGTGTTGGAGTAAGGATCATTTTGTGACCTACTTGAAATCCCAACAAAATTAGCATATTCATTACATTGAGTATAAGGATTACCTACTTGACATTCCATGCTCGCATGTCCTCCACTATAAAATTCACATTCTCTGTTCTGAATTCTCACAATTGGAGTACTTAAGTTATCTATCTTGTTATTGAGAACTTCCAATTGTGCACACATTGTGGTGAAGATATCTATTCCATAGACTCCATTTGTTTGATGCATTGGTAGCCTCTCATTAGACCATTGATAACTATTGAATGCTATCTCCTTTAGAAGCTCATATGCCTCTTCTGGTGTTTTGTTGTGCAAGGACCCTCCTGTAGTTGCATCAATTATGAAACGGAGATTTGTGCTAGACCTATCATAAAAAGTTTGCACCTATAACCATATGGGTAGTCCATGATGTGGACATCTCCTCAAAAGTTCCTTGAATCTTTCCCAAGCTTCATATAGTGATTCGTTATTCATCTGTGTAAAAGTGATAATATCTTTGTGTATTTTTTCAGATTTTACAAAAGGAAAGAACCTATGAAGAAATTTCTAGGTCAAATCATTCCACGTAGTAATTGATCCTGTAGGAAGATAATAGAGCCAACTTTTAGCTTTGTCCCTAAGAAAAAATAAAAATAGTTTTAACCTGATAGCATTATTTGTGACTCCATTGTATTTGATTAGGTCACATATTTCAAGGAAGGCTTCAATGTGAGCATTTGGATCATCGTTTGGTAGCCCACTAAATTGCAAGGAGTTTTAAAGCATCTGGATGAGTGCTAGCTTGATCTCAAAGTTGTTTGCCTGAATTTTAGGCCTTTAATGCTTGATGTAGCATTCCAAAATGTTGGTGCAACATAATCTTTTAAAAGTCTATGTATACCATCATTTTTCTCCATCCTTGTTACTTAATCTTTCAACAATAACAACTTAACAAGGAATTTTTTTTTTCAAAATAAAAATAATGAAGCAAAATAAAAATAAAACAAAAAATGATTTTTTTTTTCCTTTTTTTTTTACAACTAAAAAAATGATTTTTTTGTTTCAACAACTAGAAAAAAAAAAGATTTTTCTTTTCAAGAATTAAAAGATTTTTTTTTCAAGAATTAAAAAAATTTAAAAGAAAATAAAAGCTAGATTAAACCTAGAAATCATTCGGTATTAATATTAATTAGCAGTAAAACAACCAATCCTCAGAAACAGTGCCAAACACTTGTTCAGTGAAATTTAAATTCAAGTGAACATGTCGAACAAGTAATATAATGATGAGAAAGATGTCGTCCCACAGAGATTGGTTATTACTAGACCAATTAATTACTAATGGTGAACAACTCCTAGAATTTATCCAACAAATCAAATTGATAGATGATAGATTAATTGACTAAATCTAAGAAAACTAAATATACGAAATATGTTAGAGCATATTATTTCACCATAATTACTAGGTATTAATATTGATTATTTATGCTTACAAGAGGGATAATATCTATGTGATGGTAAAACTTCCTAATTTATTTTCTATCCTATGTCAAGGTATAGCAAACCTACTTAGTTCATTAATTCACTATATCTCCATATGTGAATTGAAACAAACCAAATGCATTAGGATCTATAAACATTCCCAGTTTACGCCGAAAGCCACACAAACAATATGGTATATGTTGGTTTTTATGGCTTAGTAAGAAGGGGAGTTGAATTGTTATATTGGCGATTTACAAAAATAACTTGAAACAATTTGTTATATTAACATAAACATACAAATAATCAGAGTATGGCACAATCAGAATTCAAAACCTTAATAGTCTTCTTTCAAGTCAATGAAGATAGTATCACAATTTAGCACTTCAAATATTCTTATAAATTCAAAGACTAGTAATAACATAACAGGTGTTCTAAGAAGATTGATGTAATAATAAGCACAGAGATTCACACCAAATTTACCATGGTGGTTCGGCACTCACACCTTGAATCCTACGTCCACCCTCTTCTCCTTTAATCAAACCGATTGAAGTCTCCTTTACTCAACTAAGTTAGCAGAAAACGTTCTTCCTAACTTAAACAATTCCTCTTCAAGGAATCTCTTGTAGAAGATTTTACAGTATGATCAAAAGATCATCAATTAATTACAAATCCTAAATAGTATGAAAAATAGTGGGATTTTGTAATCAATAGGAGCTAATATGATGTAGATACAATAGTTCTCAACTCCTATCACGAAAACCCTAAAATGAAATAAATTAGGGTTTTAGGTTCCTCTCAATGCTTACATGCAATAATTGTATTTTAATGAAATAGCACAGAGTTATACAAGGTTAAATCGATGATATGAACAATTAGATAAGTATTTAATCACAATATCACTGTAGCCTTGAATATCACGAATAGTCATGAAGATTGCAAGATCAAGGAATGAGCTCAATAATAGAATTTCTTCTTAATAAAGGTTACAGAATTGTGTTAGTTTTTCTAACCCTTCTTTGTAGAACAACTTTTTTTAAATAGAAAAGTTAGGGCTAGGGTTTCAAGCATATCAAACCTCATTCATAAGCTATCTTCCCATTGGAACAGTAGATTAGCCTTCAGATCTTCCTTCTCCATCTCAAATCAGATCGTTCTGACATCGGTCTCATCAGAAATCCTCTCGTTGAGGATTTGGTCACCAGCGGCGCCGTTCTCCTCTTTCTCTTGCTCTCTTTCATATCGGCATCTCTTCGACAATCTTCTGCTTAGGGCATCAGGTAGATAAGTGAGAGCATGTTAATGAAATGGTGAGTTTCACATCAACACCCGTGAGTTGATTTGGACCAAAAGCAAGCCTGATAGCACAAGCTAATAAGGACCGAGAGCTTAAGAGGTCTGAGTACTAGAGACCTAAGAACTCAATATCTAGTCCGAGAATATTAATTAGGCTAGGAACACAGTATAAAACCCTAGAACATTGTATTAATCCAAGAATAGTATAATACACGTCCTTAATAGAAAGATTTATTCCAATAGGCAAGGCCATATATTTCAACCTTCATCAAAACATAAGCAAGCATCATTTTCTTAATCACAATGTATGTTATATTCAATTTCAATTTAATAAACATTATACTCAAGACATTTTAACTAATGCAACTTAGATAAATACCTTATCAAATGTCACTATATAGTAACATTATATTAAGAAATGTAGGAACCCTATTACTTTATAATATTATTAATTGATATTATAATTTGTACACCTTTTATTTCCTATAATTTTCTTTTTCACTTAATGAAAAACATATTTTATCAAATATCTTCAAAAATATATTTTGTCACACACAAAACCCTTATTTTCCAACAGTATATGTCTATCCATATTTAATTTATGGTTACACATTGCAAGAAGCAACTGCATATTATCTCTTGTCGGTCTCAAACATGCAAATCATATCATTTAAATGGTAGGTAATCACTTAAAAGCATTAAACACAGTAATATATAACTTCATATAAACAAAATATCTTGCAAAACATAATAATCATAAGATTCATACCATAATAATTAGGTTACATCATAGCTCTAATAAAAGTAAACTAAAGTATAAAGAAATAATGAGGAAGAATAATAATAAGAAATAAATAAGGCATCTTGAATCCAAGAACAAGAAGCTTGTCACCCTTTTTGTCTTCTCTTCAAGAAAACCTTGAATTCTTGGCCTCTATTTTAAGTTGTGCTCAATTTCCTCCTCTTCCTTGTTTTGCCTCTTCTCTTCTCTTAAATAGGGTTTAGGTTTAAACCTATCTCCTATCCTAGTAGAATTGGGTTTTAGAGATCTAAAACAATTGGGTTTTGAATTCCTAACATGACTGGGTTTTCTAAATAAATAGAAAATCCAATAACAATAAAAAATCTAATAACAATCATCCAAAGCCCAAGCCTATCTCGACTCTTTTGATCTTGATATTACAATTTTGCCACACAATAAGCATCAGGTTCTCCATGTTCATTCCTTTTCTCTTTGCCTCCTTATGCTACATAAACAAGATAAAGTTGAGTAAATAAAAAGGAGTTCAAATGTTTTCTCACAATTATTAAAGTTATTTATTGCTTAAAATAGGTCAAATAAATCTATAGAAATAGAGTTATCAATACCCTTGCCGACTTACGTGCAGAATTGGAAGTGTTCCTAAAGAATAGAGAATGTGAATTTTGTGGTGGAGCACATGAGAGCACGAAATGTCAAATAGGTAACCCTTATGATTAATATAATGACTATGCTAATTTTGTTGGGATTCCTAGTAGGTCAAAAATGATTATTACTCTAACATGTACAATCTGGGATGGCACAACCATCAAAATTTTTCATGGAGTAGCCTATAAGAAATGAGACGGCCACAAACATTCAAGCAAAATGAAGAGGTAAAGCCTAACTTAGAGGACATGATCAACAAAATGGTCACCACCATAGAGCGCTTTATAAAGAGCACTAAAGCAATATTGGATACAATAGAAGAGATGAAGCCTAACTTGGAGGATGTAGTTACCAACTTGGCCATCACCACACACGACTTTATGGAGAGTATTGAAGCGAAGTTGCAGAACCAAGAAACAAGATTAGAAACAAGGTTTCAGAACCAATAAGCTTTAATCAAAAGATTAGAGGTGCAGATGGGCCAGTTAATTGATATGATCTCAGAGAGATAGGAGGGTCCTTTATGTAGCAATATGGAGGAAATCCCTATAGATACCGTAGAGACAATAACCCTAACAAGAGGCAACCAAGTGGGAGAAGATGATGTCGATAAAGAGATTTTCAAAAATGTAGATAAGGATGTCATCATAGAACCAGAGGAGGCACCCAAGAGCAAATTTTTTCAAGACAATCTTAAGCCCTTTACACTTCCTCCAACTCCATCTCCCCAGAGAATCCAGCAACATGAAAAAGATAAGCAGTTTTTAGAATTTCTTGATATATTTTCAAAACTACACATTAACATTTCTTTTGCAGATGCTTCAATTCAAATGTTCAGTTATGAAATTTTTTTTGAAGAGATATTGGACAACAAAAGGAAGTTGAAAATATATGAGACAGTGAGGTTGATTGAAGAGTGCTTAACTATTTTACAACATAAGCTGTCTCTTAAACTATTATAGTTTCATCCTTTTTGAGCAACAACATCCAGGATAGTTTGGCTGAAAACTATAAAGCAAGCGCTTCTTAGGAGGCAACCCAAGCATTTCCATTTGAGTCTTTTGCTAGAAGTTTGTCACCACATTTTCCTCATAGCTTTACATTGACATAACCTACACTCAGGGGAGTTTCCTTGTTCCTTCTTTATTATTGCCTTCTTTCTTTTTGCATTGAGAACAATGTTTCATTCAAGTTTGGGGGTAGAAAAATAAATTTTTGTGTTAAATTTCATTGAAAAAAAATTTGATTGAAAAAAAAATTCTTATGTCATGATTACATCCTTTGTTGTGAATTCTTGGTGATTCTTTGGAAGATATAGATTTTGTTCAAACCTACAATTGTGGTGTGAGTTAAGTGTGATTATGATTATGTTGATCCACCTATTGAGCACCAAAAGTCCTTCATTTTTTAAATTTGTGTATCTCTAGAGAACATTCATATGAAGTATGTGATTTTCTTAGATCTTATTTGGATGTTAGAATTTGTTTGATTTTCTCTTAAGGCAAAATCCTAGGCTACATCTAATTGAGAAAATGATTTAGGCCATTCTTTGGATCGTTTAAGACTTTCAAGCCAACTCTATTTATTTCTCACCAGTCACCCCACTGAGCCTTGATTCTTTTCTATTTTTTTATGACACCCACATATATATAGCCATAAGCCGTGAACAACTTATCTTATCGTCCCATGCCTATGAACATGTTGACTTCTAGGATGGAAGTTTGTTTGAGATGAATAAAGGTTGAAAGGAAGATGGAGCATAGGAAGAAATTGATTGTAATGATTGACTCGGGCATAGTATTTCATTTTTGCAAAAAAAAAAAAGAAAAAGAAAGGAAGTACAACATTTGCCCAAGAATGGAATCCTTTTATCATTCCGTATCATATTTAAGCCACTCAATGTTCTGAAATAGGCCATTAAGCATAGTAATTGAAATGATTGGCAAGACAAGAGTGTGGTGATTGCATGTCTAGTACTTTTACTTGTTTTATTGATGCCAGAATGATTATAGCTTTATGAGTGTTAGAATCCAAGTGAAATCAAACATTTTTGGACAAAAAGGAATGAGAAAAATGATGGTAGAAAGTGACAAGAGTTTTTGATAAAATCCTAGAAAGTAATGTGTTCATGGGTTATTTAAGCCTAAATCACTTCCATCTTACCCTTAGCCTAGCCTTACATTATAAGCTTATAAAAGTCCTATTGATTCTTGGTTAGATGATTGGCCTACATTAGTTGAGAGAGGAATGAAAAGCAAACCTATGAGGTTTGGTTAAAGATTTTGAGATATTGCATATTAATATGGATCTATTTGGAGTGTATATAGTTGAAAAGATAAGGACTCACACACACACACGTGATCAACATAGTTAAGAGTTTATCTTATCTTATGAAATAATTGTAGTGTTTAGATGAAAGTTATATTTTTCTTTGAATTATTAAGTTTGAGCAATTATGAGAAACTTTCATGAAGGGGTTTTGTCTAAAACATATGTTGTTTATTGCTTTTGCTCGAAGACTAGGAAAATGTTAAGTTTGGGGGTTTTGATAAATCTATTTTTATAGAGTTATTTTACCTATTTTAGGCAATAAATAACTTTAATAATTATGAGAAAACATTTGAACTCCTTTTTATTTACCTAAATTTATCTTGTTTATGTAGCATAAGGAGACAAGGACAAAAGGGATGAACATAGAGAACTTGATGCTTATTGTGTGGTAAAATTGTACTATCAAGATCAAGAGAGTCAAGATGGGCTTGGGCTTTGGATGATTGTTATTAGATTTTATGTTGTTGTTGGGCTTTCTAAATAAAAGAAAACCTAGTCATGTTAGGAATTCAAATCCTAATTAATTTAGGTATCTAAAATCAACTTTTACTAGGATAAGGTCTAAACTCAAAACTCTATTTAAGAGAAGAGAAGAAGCAACTCAAGAGGGAGGAGGAAATTGAGCACAACTTAAAAGAGAGACCAAGAATTCAAGGTTTTCTTGAAAAGAAGACAAAAAGGGTGACAAATTTCTTGTTCTTGGATTCAAAATGCCTTCTTTATTTCCTATTATTGTCCCTCTTCATTATTTTTTTTATGTTTTAGTTTACTTTTGTTAGAGCTATGATGTAACCTAATTATAATGGTATGAATCTTATGATTGTTATGTTTTGCAAGATATTTTATTTATGTGAAGTTGCATATTACTGTGCTTAATACTTTTAAGTGATTAGCTACCATTTAAATGATTTAATTTGCATGTTTGAGATCGATAGGAGATGATATACAATTACTTCTTGTAATGTGTAACCATAAATTAAATATAGATAGACATATACCATATTGTTTGTGTGGCTTTCAGTATAAACTGGGAATGTTCATAGATCATAATGCATTTGGTTTGTTTCAATTTACATATAGAGATGTAGTGAATTAATGAACTAAGTAGGTTTGCTATACCTAAACATAGGATAGTAAATAAATTAGGAAGTTTCACCATCACATAGATATTATCCCTGTTGCAAGCATAAATAATCAATATTAATACTTAGTGGTTATCGGTGAAATCATATGCTTTAACATATTTTGTGTATTTAGTTTTCTTAAATTTAGTTAATTAACCTATCATTTATCATTTGGATTTGTTAGATAAATTCTAGGAGTTATTCACCATTAGTAATTAGTTGGTCTAGTAATCACCAATCTTTGTGTGACGATATCTTTCTTATCATTATATTACTTGTTCGACATGTTTACTTGCATCTAAATTTCACCAAACAGTTTTGCATTTTCATTTAATCTATAACCTATACTAGCTTTATCATACATGCCTTGTTGTGATTGTAATATCTTTTCAAGCATTTCACTGCTATTAGAAAATTTGTTCAACAAACATGTTGAGCTATCTAGTTTGTTTTCAAGCTTTTTTCTTAAGCATTCAACATTGGATAGCTTTTTAGTGAAAGAAATCAAGTTTGTTATCATTCATTTCAGATTTGTTTCCAAGAGATAAAATTTTTTCTTTAAGCTCTTTGATTTCAAGTTTCATATATGAATTTTCACTAATAATTAGCTCATGTTGTTTCTTCATTTCCTCATATTCTTCTACCTCTAACCTTGATTTCTTTAGTTAACATTCAAGTTCATTCTTTTTAGATTGCATCCTTGACAGATTTTCTTTTAATACTTTATTTTCAAACTCTAACTTATTTAATCTACTAACCACTTCATTGAACGTATCATTCAACTCATTGAATAAAGCATAATCTTGACACTTGTTAGATGTACTTATAGTCATCACAACTCTCCATTCCCATAAAGTATTGAAACTTTCTTTCATCCTTTTATTCATTAGAGGATGAGCTATCTTCATCCTAAATAGGCAATTGATTCACTATTTTCAGCATACCTTTCTACTCCAATGAAACATATGTTTGTTGTTTCTATTACTTCTTCATCAGAAGATGAGTCATCATCCTAAGTAGCCACCAACGCTTTCTTTTTAAACTTTCTATCCTTCTTTGCCTTCAAAGTTAGGCAGTTTGCCTTTATATGACCTGGTTTCTTGCATTCAAAGCCAAGATCATCAATAGCCCTTGTTGCATTCTTACCTTTTGGTTTGTAGAACTTTCTTATTTTTTGGGCAAGTAAGGCAACATCATCATCAAAATTAGAATTATTATTATTATTTACAATAGTTTTAAAAGTAATATTTTTATTTAATTTCTTAGACTTTTCTTTATCATAAATTCTCCTGTTAATTTGATGCTTATATGTTAGTAAGGATCCTTGCAATTCATCTAGTTTTATTGTATTCAAATTATTAGCTTCTGATATGGTAGTTCTTTTAGCATCCCAACTCTCATCCAAACATGCTAAAATCTTTTTGACTAATTCCTTATTTGGATAGGTCTTTCCTAGCAATGTAAGTTTAGTAACAATATCATAAAATCTAGTAAACAATCAAAAATACTTTCACTAAGTTTCATCATAAACAATCCATAGTTATGAACTAAAATGTCAATCTTAAAGTCTTTAACTTTTTTGGTTCTTTCATGCAAGACTTCTAATTTATCCCAAAGCTCTTTTGCTATTTGACAAGTAGAGATTTTATTATATTTAAATGCAGTCAAAGAATAATACAACATAGTCATTACTTTATCATTTTTCTGTATTTCTTTAGAAACATCATTTAACCAAAGTAAAGGTGATTCTTTAGGTATTTGTATTGTTTTGTTTATGATTTTACAAGATTCTACATCCTATCCCATTATGTGCATTTTCATTATATTCTTCCAATGGTTATAGTTTGTATTACCAAATATGAGTGGTTTATTAAAAGTTAATATGACAACCATTCTAGTTGCTATGCAAATCTCATTAATATCTAACTAAATATGGTCATATTAGAGATAGGTTGGCTTCTATGCCACTTGTTGGATCTTTTAGCAACCTAAGAGGGGGCAAAGGGTGGGGGGGGGGGGGGGGGGGCGTGTTGTGGAGCTGAATTAAGTTGTATAAAAAACTCTTGTCTTTTTTCATTATGGGAAGCAATCAAGGCAACAAGTAAAGTTATCACACAAGACAAATACACAAATTTTTCATAGGTGGTTCAACCTAAGCCATCTCGACACCTACTCCACCGCACTCTAGTAACAACCTGTTAGAGTCACTCACCAATCAATTAACAAATTAATTACAAAGGAGAACCACTCCCTCAATCCTGGTTATGAATTCTCTCCCCAAGAATTTTAACAATAAGTAACAATTAAGTACAAATTTTGAATTCAACTTTTGTAAGTTATGAATTTAAGTTCAAAAGCTTTAAACAAATTTTGGAGACTTAATACAGAATGATATGGACAAAAGGCCTAAAATCACATGAACCCTAGCATTTTTCACTTGTATGAAATTAGTTCAAATAAGATATGAATTAAATAGCAATCTAATTTCCTAACAAGTGTATCAAAGTAATAATGAGCTTAGATTAGAATCATCGAAATGAAGAACCAATTTCGTGGGCTTGAAAAGCTTGAGAAAGGAGTATGAGTTGCTTGAAAAATGCTTGCTTTCTCTATGATTTTCGGACCCTTCATAACAGTGAGTATAATGGTCTTAAGTAGCTTTAAAACAACTCACCTTTCACCTCCAAATAGCTGTTTAGACATCTCTAAGGCAAGTCACTTCTTCTTCTCACTAGAGTCCTATTTGTTATATGATTTTGTGTTGTTTAGAGAGTAAGGAGATAAGGCTAAGTTTCTATCTTAATTCCATTCAAAATTGTACTCTAAAATGCCACCATTTTATCCAGATATTAAGTTACTTAATTAGAGCTTCACAAAACAGAAAATAGGTTACCAAGTCAAAATATAGATCTCCCTTGAATCCTCCTCAATCCTTTTCAATCTTGAAGTAATTATTTGTAGGTGCTTCACAAATTGATAGATCAATTTCTCGCTTACAAAAGCCCTATGATTTCAGCTTCAAAAATTCTCTAATTTGCTTCCAATTTCTCTTTTAAACAATTAGGTCATAAATTGTGAAAAACACCTTAATCTCTTCATATTAATATTCTTTGAATAGTGGGTTATTGATATTTCTTTATAAATTTGTTCTATTCTCTGTTAGCTATCCATTGACACCTTTTTCTAACTTGAACGAAGAAGTTATCGATGGTTGATTTGAACTGTAAATGGAAGCAACATTGAGCGAGTGTTTACTATTGAACATCACGTGTTTGTATGTTTTGATTTAGAAAAATTTTATCATGGTTGAATATATATATATATTTGAATATATGTTGAATATATGAAATGGTTTACACATATTGAAAATCAAAGGAAGTAAAAGGTGTGCAAATTATAATATCAATTAATAATATTATAAAGTAGCTAAGTTCCTACATTTTATTATCAAACATCAAATATGAAGTAAATTTGATTTATTCTATGCATATTTTAATTAGTAGCTTAATTCATATTATTATTCATATTAAAGAAATTTGATACTTGGAATTGGTGTGCTTATAGGTACATATGAAAAGCAAAGGCTTGTTACATTAGAGTACACATTTTCATTAGACCGACCATATATCTATATATATAGGTACATGAAACATAAATATATGTATATATATATACATATATATATCTGGAGCCCATGAAGCTAAGGCTCGTGAAAGTGCAGCCTATGAAACCGGAGCCCATGAGATGCAAAACCCAAGCCCATGAGCAATAGAGCTGGAGCCCGTGAAAAGTGAGGCTGAAGCTTGTGAAATTGAAGCCTAGCACTTTTCATTTAAATAAAATGGTGGTGTCTTGAGCAGATAAGAGCTTAAGCTCTTATGATTGAACCTGTTTGAAGCCCTAGCTGCACAAGTCACCTTCCTCCTTTTAATCTCTTTTGCGACGCATACTCTAATGGAAAGAATGATGAGGTGACTGAGTGTCAGAATGGCTATTTTGCCAAAAAAATCATGTTCTGTAGCTGTATGACGTTGTGTCTACCAAATCTCAATGGAAGAAATTCAAAAAGGTTTGAACCGAAACCTTAATGTGTTCAAGGTTTGAATATCTACTATAAAAGGGAGCTTCAGATGAGTATTTGTGCTTACTGATCGATATACTTGTTAGTTTGATCAAAAGAGATTGAAGTTTCATTGATTTGCTCTTGTTGCCGTGTTCTTCAATCTTTGAAGAAAAAGAAAATCTTCGGTGATATTTCCTAAATTTTTATCTTGTGAATATCATTTGATAGATTGATCTTTGTATATGCTAGATTATCTAAAAACATTATTTACACAAAAAGATCATTGTAAATCTAAAACCCTAGATTTATGAAATTTGGGGATTTCATGATTAGAGCTTGGATTAATTCTATATACATTCGATTAGCTCTTTGATAAGCTTAAATCCTCACCCATATCATATATTTAAGGAATTACCTTGATGTATTAAGGTTTTTATAAACCTAACTCTGTAATCGTGAGCTGTATAACTCCTTTTGAGGAGTTGTGGGGTGAAGGAGAAGTGCTCTCTTAATTTGGAGTAAAGTAAACTTCAACTTGGTTTAAGTTGAAAGAGAAGAGAGTGGAAGTAGGTGAAAAGTGCCGAACCACTGTGAAATTCTTGAGTGTGATTTTTCTGTTCTAATTTACATTCTTATGCTTTGATGTTATTATGATAGTTAATCTTATTATGATTGCTAAGCAAGAAATCAAAAAGAAGAATTATTTAAATTAGCTAAGTTTCTAAATATGCAATTCAACCTCTTCTTCTTGGATAGCCATAAAACCTAACAATTGGCATCTAGAGCCAGGTTCTTTGATTTAAAGGCTTAATATCCTAAAGTAGATCCACTTATATGGCTATGGAGAAAGGAGTAGCTATTACGGGGTATAATAAACCACCTTTATTTGATGGGATAAATTATAGACATTGGAAGCAACTTATGCAAGTCTTCATTATCGGTCAAGACCCTGAAGCTTGGCAAACAATCAAAAAGGGTACTACTTTATCCGAAACTGATGAATGGAGTAAAAATGAAGCCAAAATCATGGGAATAAATACTAAGGCTATGAACATGATTATTCCCATGATTTGTAGTAGGCTGAAAGCTCATGAATTCAATAAGGTGTCATCTTGCCTCACCAGCAAGGAAATATGGGACAAGTTAGAAGTTATATTTAAAGATACTAAAAAGGTCAAGTCATCTAAAGTAACCATGCTCACTCATGATTATGAACTGTTTACTATGCTTGAATCAGAAACTATTAGTGACATGTTTGGTAGATTCATTGAAATAATCTCTGAACTTACGCTGTTGGGTAAGACCTATACAAATAAAGAAATGGTTAGAAAAATGCTAGTATCTCTACCTGAGAGTTGGGATCCAAAGAAAATGTTCGTAGAAGAAGCACATGATCTAGATAGTCTAATCCTAGATGAGCTATTAGGATCACTAAGGACTCATGAAATGCAATTAATTAGAAAAGCAAAAGAAAAAGAAAATAAAAGGTCACTTGCTCTAAAAGTAGAAATAGAAAAGACTGAAGAAGTTGAGTCCAAAAATGATAAGATTGCTCTTATAGCTAGAAGATTTAGAAAATATCTTAAAAAGGGCTTAGGAAGAAATAGAGGACAACCTAGAAAGAATGAAACATATGATTCTAGGGATAACTTATGCTATAAGTATAGAAAACCTAGACATATCAAGGCTGATTGCCCTTCACTCAAGAAGAAGAATAATAAAGGAAAGAAGAAGGCAATGATTGCTGCCTGGGATGATGAAAGCTCTTCATCAGATGAAGAAGAACAAGAAGAAGTTGCTCATCTCTACTTGACTGCAAATGCAACAATAGAAGAAGAACTCGAGATAAGTGATTCTGAACTTGAAACAAATCTTAGTGGTGACATTGAGACTGCCTTTTTTGATCTGGTTGAATATGCAACAAAAATGAAAGAAAAATATAAGAAGATGAAGGCCAAATATAAATCTGCAAAAGTTAAATGTGAAATTGATAAACCTGTCATAGCATTGTCTATAACTTGCATGCATGAAAATATTGATGTATTTGAGAATATTTCTATTAAGATCGATACATGCTCTATGATTAATACTTATTCTCATCTAGAAAATAAGCATGATGATGCATCAAAAACAGTATGTGAAAACCGAGACATAATCAGACTTAACATGAAAATTTAGGAATTAGAAAAAGAAAAATCTGAAATTCAAATGAAATTGGATGACATTAATATATTGTTAAACAAGTTTACAAAAAGTAGTAACTTGTTAAATAATATGTTAAAATCACAAAGAGGTGTATACAATAAAGTTGGTATAGGATACAATTCTTTGAAGAACACAAAAACATCTACAAATTTCTTTGATAATAAGGACTATGAATTTTTGCTGCATCATAAATGTTCTTATTGTAAATATATTGGTCATTCATTCGATACATGTCCGGTTAGATTTAGAAGAGCATACAAGATCAAGAAAGTATGGATGCCTAAGAAGATGAACAATGTAATAGAAACTAACACTCATGGACCCAAATAAAAAAAGGTACCAAGATCTCTAACACAAACTTTTGTTTCTGCAGGATATGAGCATGAACATAGACAAGAAGAAGCACAAAGAATTATGGATTTTGGACAGTGGCTATTCCCGTCATATGACTAGGATGATGGAGCTTTTCTCAACACTTAAGTTGAAATCTAGAGGTACTGTATCTTTTGGAGATAACTCCAAAGGAAGAACTAAGGGTATAGGCAGCATAGGTAACCTAAAATCCCTTCTTATATCTGATGTGTTGTATGTCGATGAATTGACGTTTAATTTATTGAGTATAAGTCAATTGTGTGATAATAGTTTCAAAATCAGATTTGGAAAAGAACTTTGTCTTGTTGAAAATATGGAGAATAATGTGAGAATTATTGGGAAAAGAAAATATAATATCTATATGCTTGATCTTAGTAAGTTAAAAAATGAACAAACATGTTTAATTATTAACAAAAGTGTTGATGCTTGGTTGTGGCATAGGAAACTTGGTCATGCTAGTCTAGGACTATTAGAGAAATTATCTAAGAATGGCTTAGTTAGGGGATTACCCGAGCTCACCTTTAATAAGAATGAGTTATGTGATGCTTGTGTGAAAGGGAAGCACACTCAAAGTAGTTTTAAACCAAAGTTAATGGTATCTACCTTAAGACCGTTAGAACTAATACACATGGATCTATTTGGTCCTTTAAGAACAACTACTATGAATGGAAAATATTATGCTTTAGTTATAGTAGATGATTATACAAGATATACCTGGGAATATCTACTTGTTAGGAAAGATGAAGCATTTGAGAAATTTGTTGATTTCTTTAAAATGGTCCAAAATGAAAAGGATCTTACCATAGTTAAGATTTGAACAAATCATGGTGGTGAGTTTGAAAAATTTTGTTCTAAAAACCACATATCTCATAATTTTTCAGCACCTAGAACACCATAACAAAATGGTGTTGTAGAAAGGAAAAATAGGACACTTTAAGAAATGGCTAGAACCATGATGTGTGAATACAATCTTCCTAAACATTTTTGGGGAGAAGCTATAAGTACAACTTGCTATATCTTAAATAGAGCATTCTTAAGACCAGTTTTGAAAAAGACTCCGTTTGAGTTATTATTTGGTAGAAAACCTAATATATCCTACTTTCATGTGTTTGGAAGTAAATGCTTTGTTTTAAACCATGGAAAAGAGTCACTTGGAAAACTTGACTCTAAGAGTGATGAGGCCATATTTCTCGGTTACTTTCAAACTAACAAAGCATATAGAGTTTTCAATAAGAGAACTCTAGTTGTTTGAAGAGTCTATTCATGTAAAATTTAAGGATGATTCTGATCTGAACCCCATTGAACAAGAAGTGAATGATAAGTGTGTATCCGTTAAGGGGGAGTTAGACTCAAGAGAATTTACCTTTCCTAAAGTAAGAAGTGAAATAGATCAACAACAGATCCTAGGAAATCCTATAAATAGTGTAAGTACATGGTCTAGATATCATAACACATGTGAACATTAAGCTTTCTTATCTCAAGTAGGGCTAAAGAAAGTAGATGAAGCTCTTGAAGATGAAAGCTGGTTCCTTGCTATGCAAGATGAACTAAATCAATTTGAAAGAAGCAAAGTTTGGAAATTAGTTCCAAGACCACAAAATCATTCAGTTATAGGAACCAAATGGGTGTTTTGAAACAAATTAGATGAGTGCGGGACAATTACAAGAAACAAAGCCAGGTTAGTTGCATAAGGGTATAGTCAAGAATAAGGAATTGACTGTGATGAAACATTTGCACCCGTAGCCAGATTAGACACCATTCAAATGTTGCTTGCTTTTGCTTGCTACATGAACTTTACACTCTTTCAAATGGATGTAAAGAGTGCTTTCTTAAATGGTGTTGTCAAAGAAGAAGTTTATGTGGAACAACCACTTGGATTTGAAGATCCCACATGTCTAGATCATGTATTTAAGCTTTTTAAAGCTTTATATGGGTTGAAACAAGCCCCACGGGCTTGGTATGACAAGCTAAGCACTTTTATGCTAAATACAAATTTTAGAAAAGGCAAGGTAGACAATACATTGTTTATTAAGACACAAGGGAAAGAAATCTTAATTGTCCAAATCTATGTTGATGATATTGTATTTAGCTCTACAAATTCTGTTATGTGTGAACAATTTGTAGATTCTATGAAACATAAGTTTGGAATGAGTATGATGGGTGAATTAAATTATTTTCTTGGACTCCAAATTAAACAAACATCTAAAGGAATATTCATAAGTCAAACTAAATATACAAAGGAACTGCTTAGAAAATATAGCATGCATGATTCTAAACCAATAAACACTCTCATAAGCACATTTACATCCTTGTCACATGATAGTGTTGGAATTAATGTTGATTCTAAAATGTATAGAGGCATGATTGGTTCCTTGCTATATTTAACTGCCTCTCGGCTAGACATTATGTCTAGTGTTTGTTTATGTGCAAAATTTCAATCTAATCCCAAGGAACAACATTTAAAAGCTATTAAAAGGATCTTTCGGTATCTAAAAGATACAATTACATTAGGCATTTGGTATTCAAGAGATACTAAGTTTGATTTACATGCATTTAGTGATTGCGACTATGCTGGCTATAAAATAGATAGAAAAAGTACGAGTGGTACATGTCAATTTCTAGGACACATGCTGGTTTCTTGGCACTCCAAGAAACAAAACAACGTTGCTCTTTCTTCCACTTAGGTAGAATACATAGCTGCGGCTAGCTATTGTGCTCAGATTCTATAGATGAAATAGCAATTAGAAGATTATGGTCTCTTCTTTACTAAGATTCCATTAAAGTGTGATAATACCAGTGCAATAAATCTAACTAAAAATCTAATTCAGCACTCTAAAACCAAACATATAGAAATAAGACAACATTTCATTTGAGACCATGTTGAAAAATTCAATATTTCTATTGAGTTTGTTAGGAGTAACCAGCAACTTGCTGATATTTTTACTAAAACCATTGGACAATGAAAAGTTCTCTACTCTCTGAAGAGAGCTTGGTATGTGTCTGCTTAATGATATTGCTTAAAATCTGTGAGCATTTTTGTTCTACACCTTGTTTGTGTATTCTTTATTTGGTTCCTATCCTGAGGGGGAACACTGTCACACATCCGAAACAAGTCAGACCTCTGCTACCATACTCTTCATTTTTATCCATCTTTCTTACTTACCTTTCCCCATGATGCTCTTTTTGCTAATGTCAAAAAGGGGGAGAGAGTACATTCGTAGCACATGTATGTTTCATTTCTGACTTTCAATGTAGAATGTGGGATAAAACTCTCTTACACCTTACTGTGTGCATAAACATACTTGCTATGATGAATATACTTGCTCTAATGAATATCTATGTAAACATGAATATGCTTACCATAGTTATACATTCATACATGACTGGGATACATAATTATGCAATCTTTATGCCACCCGAGTAGTACCATGTGCTAATTGGTTGGATTCAATATGAAAATTTCATCATCATAAAAAAATGGGAGATTGTTGAACATCATGTGTTTGTATGTTTTGATTGAAAAAAATTTTATTATGGTTGAATATATATATTTGAATATATGTTGAATATATGAAATGATGTGCACATATTGAAAATCAAAGGAAGTAAAAGATGTGTAAATTATAATATCAATTAATGATATTACAAAGTAGCTGGGTTCCTACATTTTATTATCAAATATCAAATATGAAGTAAATTTGATTTATTCTATGATATTTTAATTAGTAGCTTAATTCATATTATTGTTCATATTAAAGAAATTTGATACTTGGAATTGGTGTGCTTATAGGTACATTTGAAAAGCAAAGGCTTGTTACATTGGAGTACACATCTTCATTGGACCGACCATATATCTATATATATGGGTACATGAAATATATATATATATATATATATATATATATTTATATATCTGGAGCCTATGAAGCTAAGGCCCGTGAACGTGCACCCTACGAAACCGAAGCTTGTGAGATGCAAAACCCAAGCGTATAAGAAATAGATCTGAAGCCCGTGAAATTGAAGCCCAGTGCCTTTGATTTAAACAAAACGGTGGCATCTTGAGCAGATAAGAGCTTAAGCTCTTATGATTGAACCTGTCTGAAGCCCTAGCCATACAAGTCACCTTCCTCTTCTCAATCTCTCTCGCGACATCGACTCCAACGGGAAGAATGATGAGGCGACTAAGTGTCAGAATGGCTATTTTGTTGGAAAAATCATGTTTTGCAGCTATATGACATCGTGTCTATCAAATCTCAATGGAAGAAATTCAAAAAGGTTTGAACCGAAACCCGAACGTGTTCAAGGTTTGAATATCTGCTATAAAAGGGAACTTCAGATGAGTATTTGTGCTTGCTGATCGATATACTTGCTGATTTGATCAAAAGAAATTAAAGCTTTCATTGATTTGCTCTTGCTGCCATGTTCTTCAATCCTTGAAAAAAAAGAAAATTTTCAGTGATATTTCCTAAATCGTTATCTTGTGAATATCATTTGATAGATTGATCTTTGTATATGCTAGATTATCTAAAAACATTATTTGCACAAAAGGATCATTGTAGATTTGAAACCCTAGATTTGTGAAATTTGGGAATTTCATGATTAGAGCTTGGATTAATTCTGTATACATTTGATTAGCTCTCTGATAAGCTTAAATCCTCACCCATATCATATATTTGAGGAATTAGCTTGATGTATTAAGGTTTTTATAAACCTAACTCTGTAACCATGAGTTATATAACTCTTTTTTAGTAGTTGTGAGGTGAAGGAGAGGTGCTTTCCTAGTTTGGAGTAAAGTAGACTTCAACTTGGTTTAAGTTGAAGGAGAAGAGGGTGGAAGTAGGTGAAAAGTGCTGAACCACCATGAAATTCTTAAATGTGATTTTTTTGTTCTCATTTACATTCTTATGCTTTGATATTATTGTGATTGCTAAGCAAGAAATCAAAAAGAAGAATTATTTAACTTAGCTAAGTTTCTAAATATCCAATTCAGCCCCTCTTTCTTGGATAGCCATAAAACCTAACATTTACTAGGTTATTTTCTGGGTTATAGGCATACACAGGTCATGAGAACGGATCAGCCTTTTGTTGGGTCACACACATAGGCAGGTGAGTTAGACTCATGGGTTGGACAATGTTTCCAAGTCTGATGCCTTATGGGTCACACCTCTAGATCACAAGTCACAAGTGCAAGCATGAGCACAAGTAATGCATTCTAGACTGGGTTGTGGGCTCTGTTGGTCTGGGTTAAGAACCACACGGGCCTAGGTTGTTGGAAAATAAGGTTTTGCTGTGACTAAAAATATTTTTGGTAAATATCAATTCTTAAAATATTTTTTTATATGTGCAAAAAGAAAAATTATAGGAAGTAAAAGGTATACAAATTATAATATCAATTAATGATATTATAAAGTAATTGGGTTCCTACATTCCTTCATAAAACATATTCTTAAAGTTCTTGTGACATATATTTGAATATTTGAATAAATTGATTATTTAAATATTTCTTTAAGAAATAGAATATATTTGAATATATTTTATTTAGGAATATGATACTTGGTTTAATGTAATTGTAGGAACATAAGGGGCATTAACTCTATCTTGATATTATTTTAAAGTCAATATATGTAATACACCAAAATATGAACTTTGTAAAAGATCATATTTTTGGACTATGTTTACATAATTAAACTTTGGATCCTATTGATATTGGACCGTGTCTATCTACTGGATCTGTTATTACTGGACTAGACCCTTTATTGCTAGACTGAGACTATGTGATGCGGCCCAAGCTCGCATCAACCTGACCCCGTTGAAGTCTCCTCACGCTATGGTGTCGTCTTGTCCATCAGAGAAGCGCCCTTGCCACGATGTCGTCTTGACCATTAGAGAAGCTCTCTTGCTACGATGTCGTCTTGACCATTAGAGAAGTGCCCCTGCCACGACATTGTCTCAATTAAAGAAGCACATAAGAGGTCTCTATCTCTCGATGAGTCTACCTTAGCCACTTCACTTATCCCTAATGTCATCTCTGCTTCTCTCAAATGCCGAAACCTCAACGGGATGATTCTGTGGAAGACGAGCTGTTAGAACGGTCGAATTCTGGCTTTGAAGGCTGATATGAGGTTGATTTGATAGATAGCCTACTATTCCTAATGGGAAGAAGGCTATGGTTCAGGTTTGATCCTAAAAGGCCCTAGATCTGCTTCCTATTTAAAGGAGATGTGTGCATGAAGATTTTCTCTTGATGATTTACATATATTTGAAGCGTTCTCTTAAGCTCACCTACTATTTGATTCAAGTTTGCTCATCTCTTAGTGACTCACAAGGGTTTGGTAACATTCAATTATCTGCTTTGATCTTTGATTATATACTCAATCATAGCTTGTATAACATTATTTATGTGCTGATCTCACTTATAAACATTTACTACACATAAATTTTGAGGAAAATCTTAAACCCTAATTTATTCAAATTATGGATTTCGTGATAAAAGCTTTGTATCTTAATATATATGCTTGAATAGCTCCTTTGATTAGCAATATCCCAAAACTAACATATTATTTAGGGATTTGCTACTGTACATGATCTTTTGATCATAATCTATATTCAAACTTGAGAATTCCTTTGAGAAGGAATTATTTGGATTAAGGATAACGTGTTCTTCTAATCAGGTTGAGTAAAGGTGATTTCAATCGGTTGGATTGAAAGAGAAGAGGGTGGACGTAGGACTCTAAGATAGAGTGCCAAACCACCGTGGTAAATTGGGTGTTGATTCTCTTACTCTTCACTTGCTTAAATAATTTTGTTTGTCTGATTTCTTATTATCATATAAATTGTTAAATTAATTGATTGAATTTTTTATATCATACAAAAGCATAGATTCGGTACAATAACAATTTAACTCCCCCTTCTTGTTAAGCTATAAAACCCAACAATTGGCATCTAGAGCCAGGTTCTCTAATTAAAAGGATTAATATTCTAGAGTAGATCCACATTATGGCTTTTGATAAAGGGTTAGCTATTACGGGGTTTAATAAACCTCCCTTGTTTGATGGCATTAATTTTAGGCATTGGAAACAATTAATGCAAGTCTTCATAATAGGCCAAGATCCATGATTCTTTTCCATGATTCAAATTTCCCAATCCTTACCTAAGAGTTAGGATCCTAAAAAGATGGCCATAGAAGAAGCTCATGACCTAGATGTGTTGACTTTATATGATTTGCTTGGTTCTCTTAAGACTCATGAAATGCAGCTTATGAGAAGAGAGAAAGAAAAGGAAAATAAGAGATCACTTGCACTTAAAGTAGAAGTTGAAAAGGTTAAAAAGGAAGAGTCAGAAAATGATGAAGTAGCTTTTATAGCTAGAAGATTTAGAAAATTCCTAAGAAGAGGATTAAACAAAAACATAGGGCAAAATAAGAGAAAAGAATTAAATGAACCTAGGGAGAATGTGTGTTATAAATGTAGGAAACTAGGACACATCAAAATTAATTGTCTGGTGATTAAGAAAAGAAATAGCAAGAACAAAAAAAAAGGCGATGATTGCTGCTTAGGATGATGAGAACTCCTCATTTGATGAAGAAACTAAAGAAGAAGTTGCACATCTATGCCTAACCGCAACAACAACTCTTGATGAAGAAAATAATGAGGTAAATGATTTTGAACTATTTCTTCAAATAAACTCTGGGTTAGAAACTACATTTTCTGATTTAGTTGAATATACAAATAAATTAAAAGATAAATACAGAAACTTAAAAGTAAAAAATAAATATGAAAAACAGGAAAAGTTGACTTCTTTACAAAAAATTAATTTTACTGATAAACAAAGCATAAAACTTACTACATGTAAAGATGAAACTGAAAAGAAAGATGCTTTGATTTCCGTGAATGATCACATTGTTATTTCTACTAATGCATATATGAAATATGATGCTTGTATGAATGATATGTATGAAAAACAAAGAAAATCTTAAAACATGCAAATAGGAACAGAAACTTTCTGTGGTGTCAGCGCATCCTATGATATTGAAATACATGTAGAAAATAGCTCACAAGTATGTGTTAAAAATCTTAAGAATAGAGTCTGTGAACTAGAAAAAGAAAACTATGACTTGAAATCAAAACTTAATGAAACTAATCTACTGCTAAAGAAATTTACAAATGGTAGTGGCATGTTAGATAGAATTCTAAATTCTTAAAAAGGTATATATGATAAGGTGGGACTAGGATATAAATTGAATGACAAATCAAAATCATTCACTCATTTCTTTAAAGAAAAAGAATGGTTAATTCCGCTGCATGAAAATAAATGCTCTTTTTGTAATTATTTTGGCCATAATTTTGATAAATGTCTCGTAAGACTTAGAAAGGCTTACAAAATAAAGAAACTTTGGTTGCCTAAGAATGATAGAACTCTAAGTCGAACTAACACTCATGGACCTAAAAAGAAAAGGATACTAAGCACTTCAATGATCAAATTTGTTTCTGTAGGTTATGAGTGCACAAGTAAGGAACAAAAAGCTCAAGAACATGTGGATTATGGACAACAGATGTTCTCGACACATGACTGGGATGAAGGAGCTCTTCTCAACACTTGAGTTGAAAAATGGAGGTACGGTATCTTTTAGAGATAACTCCAAAGGAAGAATAAGAGGAATGGGAACAATAAGTAACTCTGATACCCTACTCATATATGAAGTTTTGCTTGTAGATGAACTAAAATTTAACCTACTTAGCATAATTCAGTTATGTGATAAAGGATTCAAATAAAATTTGGAAAAGAAAGTTATCTTGTTGAGATGCTAAACATAAAATTATTCAAAAAGGAAAGACAATATCTATGTGCTTGATTTAAGTAAGATGAATGTTGAACAAACATGTTTGGTTGTAAATAGAAATATTGATGCTTGGTTATGGCATAGAAGGCTAGGACATGCGGGTCTAGGATTGATATAAAAACTGTGTAAGTACAATCTAGTAAAAGGTCTTCCATCTTTAGAATTTAACAATGATAGAATATATGAAGCATGTATTAAGGGCAAACATATACAAAGTAGCTTCAAGTCAAAGCTTGTGGTAAGTACATCTAGACCATTAGAAATACTGCACATGGACCTTTTCGGTCCTATGAGAATAGTAACATCAAATGGTAAATATTATGTCTTAGTCATTATAGATGACTATTCTAGATTCACATAGACATACATGCTTGCTAAGAAAGATAAGGCATTTAAGAAGTTTGTTGAATTTTGTAAAATGATTCAAAATGAAAAAGGTCTTTCAATTATAAAAATAAGAACTGATCATAATGGTGAATTTGAAAACCAACTCTTTGAAAAATTTTGTTTAGAAAATGGTATTTCACACAATGTTTCAGCTCCTAGAACACCACAACAAAATGATGTTGTTGAAAGGAAAAATAGAACTCTTCAAGAAATGGCTAGAACCATGTGAATATAATCTTCCTAAATATTTTTGGGGAGAAGCTATAAACACAACTTGTTATATTTTAAATCATGCTTTAATAAGACCTATTTTAAAAAAGACACTTTTTGAATTATTCTTCGAAAGAAAACCAAATATTTCATACTTGGGAAATTTGATTCCAAGAGTGATGAAGGAATATTTCTTGGATATTCTCATATAAGTAAAGCATATAGAATATTCAACAAACGAACCTTAGTTGTAAAAGAGTCAATTCAATGTTAAGTTTGAGGATGATTGTCATGGCATCCTAGAGACAGAAGAGAAAGATGGAAATAAAAGTCTTCCAAATAGGGTTGAAGTTGAGGGGGAGTCTGAAACTAGAGAACCTTCCTTCCCTAGAGTTAGAAATGAAGTAGATCACGATCACATCATAGGAAATCCAAATGTTAGAGTAAGTACAAGGTTTCGGGTTTACAACACATGTGAACATCAAGTCTTTTTATCTTAAGTAGAGCCAAAGAAAGTAGATGAGGCTCTTGAAGATGAAAACTGGTTTCTTACTATGTAAGAAGAATTGAACTAGTTTGAAAGAAGGAAGGTCTAGAATCTAGTTCCTAGACCAAAGGATCATCTAGTTATAGGTACAAAATGGGTTTTTAGGAATAAACTAGATGAAAATGGTACTATTACTAGAAATAAGACTAGATTAGTGGCACAAGGATATAGTCAAGAAGAAGGGATTGACTATGATGAAACATTTACACTAGTAGCTAGGTTGGAAGCAATTCAGAACTTACTTGCATTTGCTTGTTGTATGAACTTTACCTTATTTCAAATAGATGTCAAGAGTGCATTTTTGAATGGTATTATAAAGGAAGAGGTATATGTCGAACAACCACCTGGATTTGAAGATCCGATTTATTCAAATCATGTCTTTAAACTGTCAAAAGCTTTATATGATTTAAAACAAGCTCCATGGGCTTGGTATGATAAACTAAGTTCATTCTTGATTAATCATTATTTCAGAAAGGGAAAAGTGGACAACACATTATATATAAAGAACAAAGAAAAAGAAATTTTAATTGTTCAAATATATGTTAATGATATTGTGTTTGGTTCTACAAACTCTAAACTATGTGAAGAATTTGCTGCATGCATGCAAAGTGAATTTGAAATGAATATGATGGGTGAATTAACATATTTTCTTGGATTGCAAATAAAAAAAACAAACAAAGGGACTTTTATAAGTCAAACAAAATACACAAATGAATTGCTCAAGAAATACAAGATGCATGATTCCAAACCAATGAACACACCAATGAGCACTTCCTTATCATTATCTAATGATGAAGATGGAATTAGTGTAGACACTAAATCATATCATGGCATGATTGGTTCTTTGCTATACTTGACTGCATCTAGACCGGATATCATGTTTAGTGTGTGTCTATGTGCTAGGTATCAATCCAATCCCAAAGAACAACACCTAGTTGCTGTTAAAAGACTATTTAGATACCTTAGAGACACAGTTTCCCTAGGAATCTGGTATCCTAGAGACACCACTTTAGATTTGCATGCATTTAGTGATTCTGATTATGCTGGATGCAAACTAGATAGGAAGAGTATGAGTGGTGGATGTCACTATCTCAGAAATATGCTTATTTTTTGGCACTCTAAGAAACAAAATTGTGTAGCTCTTTCTTCCACTGAAACCGAATATATTGCTACTGCTAGTAGTTGTGCTCAAATCTTATGGATGAAACAGCAATTAAAGGATTATGGCATCCTATCACATAGAGTTCCACTAAAATGTGACAACACTAGTGCAATAAATCTCACTAAGAATCCTATCTAGCACTATAAAACAAAGCACATAGAAATTAGACATCACTTCATTCGGGATCATGTTCAGAAAGGTGATGTTATACTTGAATTTATGAGCACTAATCAACAAATTACTGATATCTTAACCAAACCTTTATTAAAGGATAGATTTTATGCTCTTAGATGAGAACTTGGAATGTTAGTCCTTTAAAATCTTTGAACTATTTATTATTGATATCTCTTTATTCTTTTATTGTTTTTCAAACTGCTTGGTTTGAGAGGGAGCGGCCCTATTTTCACTCCTATAGAATCTGGTTAGTACCCTACTCTTATCCTTGTTGGTTTACTATCTATTCAGTTTTTTGTCGCCTATCTTGATTACTTGCATAATCATTCTTTTTGCTTATGACAAAAAGGGGGAGAGAATAGTGCACATGTAAAGTCTCATTTCTAATTGTATCAGTGCAGAATGTGGGATACATATCAACCCTGCTTGAAAAATCCCATGTTCTATGGTAAATTTTGAAATATGCTAGACACATGTATAAGACTTGCTTGTGGTCATATGTAGTAACTATTTGCAACTTTAATTGTATGATGATCAATATGTTGTAATGATAAGTTGTGTTCTCTTGAAAAACATGATTGATATTTGGTGACATGTGCCATACTATTGAAATATTTCATCATCATAAAAAAAGGGGAGATTGTTGGAAAATAGGGTTTTGTTGTGACTAAAAATATTTTTGGTAAATATCAATTCTTAAAATATGTTTTTATATGTGTAAAAAGAAAAATTATAGGAAGTAAAAGGTGTACAAATTATAATATCAATTAATGATATTATAAAGTAACTGAGTTTCTACATTCCTTCATAAAGCATATTCTTAAAGTTCTTGTGACATATATTTGAATATTTGAATAAATTGATTATTTGAATATTCATTTAAGAAATAGAATATATTTGAATATATTTTATTTAGGAATATGATACTTGGTTTAATGTAATTGTAGGAACATTAGGGGCATTAACTCTATCTTGATATTAGTTCAAAGTCAATATATGTAATACACCAAAATATGAACTTTGTAAAAGATCATATTTTTGGACTGTGTTTACATAATTAAACTTTGGATCCTATTGATATCGGACCGTGTCTATCTGCTAGATCTTTTATTATTGGACTAGACCCTTTGTTGTTAGACTGAGACTATGTGATGCAGCCCAAGCTCGTGTCAACCTGACCTTCCTGAAGTCTCCTCGCGCTACGGTGTCGTCTTTTCCATTAGAAAAGCGCCCTTGCCACGATGTCGTCTTGACCATCAGAGAAGTGCCCTTGCCACGACGTCGTCTCACTTAAAGAAGCACATAAGAGGTCTCTATCTCTCGATGAGTCTGCCATACCCGCTTCACTCGTCCCCGATGTCATCTTTGCTTCTCTCAAACGCCAAAACCTCAATGAGAGGATTTTGGAGAGGACGGGCTATCAGAACGGTCGGTTCTAGCTTTGAAGGTTGATATAAGGTTGATTTGATAGATAGCCTACTATTCCTAATGGAAAGAAGCTTATGGTTCAGGTTTGATCCTAAAAGGCCCTAGATCTGCTTCCTATTTAAAGGAGATGTGTGTGTGAAGATTTTCTCTTGATGATTTACATCTATTTGAAGTGTTCTCTTTATGAAGAAAGTCTCTTAAGCTTACCTACTATTTGATTTGAGTTTGCTCATATCTCGGTGACTCACAAGTGTTTGGTGACATTCGATTATCTACATTGATCTTTGATTATATACTCAATCATAGCTTGTATAACATTATTTATGTGCTGATTTCACTTATAAACATTTACTGAACATAAATTTTGAGGAAAATCCAAAACCCTAATTTATTCAAATTGGGGATTTCATGATAGAAGCTCTGTATCTTGATATATATGCTTGAATAGCTTTTCTGATTAGCAATATCCCATAAACTAACATATTATTTAGGGATTTGCTACTATATATGATCTTTTGATCGTAATCTGTATTCGGACTTGAGAATTCCTTTGAGAAGAAATTATTTGGATTAAGGAGAACGTGTTCTCCTAATCTAGTTGAGTAAAGGTGACTTCAATCGATTGGATTGAAGGAGACGAGGGTGGACGTAGGACTCTAAGATAAAGTGCCAAACCACCATGGTAAATTGGGTGTTGATTCTCTTACTCTTCACTTGCTTAAATAATTCTATTTGTTTGATTTCTTATTATCATATAAATTGTTAAATTAATTGATTGAATTTTTTATATCATACAAAAGCATAGATTTGGTACAATAACAATTCAACTCCCCCTTCTTATTAAGCCATAAAAGCTAACATAGGTCACTCTTTTGCAGAGTCTATTTGTGAATTAGGTTGGGTCGCGCACAGTACCATATTTGGGTTGCACTTTGCACTGGGCTTCTAGTTTTGGACTGCACTAAATGGTCCAACATTTATTTTCCCATTTTCCTACAAGAATTCAAATCAATTTTCTTATAAATAAACAACAATGATTTTAATTATAATATTCTTATATTATAATTCCCTATTTTTCATTATCAAAATATTAAAATATTCCAACATGTTCTACTTTATAACCTATCCTAGCTTTATCATATATTCCTTGTTATGAGCTAAGTATCCTACCTAGTAGCTTGCTACACTTGGTAAAGTTATTTATAACAATGTTAGTTTCTCTTAGTCTTTCTTTACAGTTCTAACTTTTTCAGTTAGCATTGCATTTTCCTCTCTTAATTTGATGATTTCATCTTTTTTAGCAGGTTTTGATTTTTCCAGCAATGTTGCATTTTCTTTTCCAAGTCTAGCAATCTTTGCCTTAGCTTTAGCTAGCTCTATACCATCATCTTTAGTTGCAAGCTCATTTTTATTTCATTATTTTCTAGTTTTACAGATTTTAGTTCCTTTTTGCATGCATCACTTTTCTTTTTCAAGAGTATAAAATTTTTGCTTGGTTTTTCAAACTTCTCTAATAAATCATCATAAGTAGTACAAGTTCATTATCATCATATGGATCAGAATTTATTACCTCATTACATGAGTTGTTGGTGGCTAACATCAATCATAAGCTTGAAATATCTTCATCATCCTTTTTAAAAGGTAATCTAGACAGAGTAGCTTTATCACATTTTGCTACAATGCATATCTTAGCCATTGATTTTTCTTCTTTTTCTTCTTTGGATGAAAAGTTATCATCTTAGGTAGTCACCATGGCTTTTCTTTTACTTTTCCTATCATCTTTTCAAGTTTCTTTTTCAACTTTGGACAATTAGTACGAATAAGCACAAGTTTCTTGCTTTCAAAATGGATTTCTTCATCATTATTTTTTCTTCTTTTATAGTTGTTGTTGTTCCTAAATTTTTCCTTCTTTCTAGGTTGCCTAAGTTTCCTAGCTACCATGGCAATTTCATCTTTTAAATCATCTAAATCACTACTAGGCTTTTCTACCCAAAGGCTATGTTCTTACTACTACTAATCTTAACCTTTTCCTTTTCTTTTCCTTTTCTAATTGGTGTCAGCACATGTGTTTGTAAAGATCTTAGTAGCTCATCTAGGGATAGATTATTTAGATATTAAACTTCTTCAATGCCAATTTTCTTAGGATCCCAAGATTAAGCTAAATAACTTAGTATTTTATTGACCAATTTATCATTTTATATGATTTTCCTAGAAGTTTAAGACTAGTAATGATATTAGTGAATTTGCCAAACATCTCTCCTATTTTTCAATAGGTTTCATCCTAAATAACTTATAATCGTAGGTGAGTATCTAAATCTTAGTGGCATTTACTCTTTCTACACCTTTATGTATAACTTCCAATTTATCCCATATTTCTTTTATTTTGGTATAAGTAGAGATATGATTGTTTTCTACTAAGATAGTGCTAAATAAAGGTGTGTCATGGCCTTATAGTTTGTTTTCAAAAGCTGACCTTTCTCATTAGTCCATTTTTTCACCTCCTTTTTAGGGATCTTAACACTAGTAATAATAATTTTCTAGGTCTTTAAATCATTTCCCATAAGCCATACTTTCATCATGGTTTTCTAATAGTTATAGTTTGTCCTATAAAAAGGGGAGACTTATTAAATGGCAAAATAGTTTGTAAGTTGGTTGCCAAGACACTCTAATACTCTAAACTTAGTTTAGATATTCAAAGTTTGGGCTTTGATACCCTTTGTTGGGTTCCTAACCAACCTAAGAGAGGGGTGAAATAAGTTTCTTTGTTTTTATCTTTTTGATAAACTTAATTTACGTAATTACACAAATCATTGATGATGATACAGTTATAGTGCATGTATATGTAATATAAAGTAGTTTAGTTACACAAACAATAACTAAACCACACAAGCAGATGAATTTTTGAAACTTAGAATGATTAACTATCTTAATCAAGTAAAAGAACTAGAGCACTATGCACATATATTTTAAGTGATTGGAGGAATTCTCTAACTCATCTCCTTTGACAATATGTCAAAGGTGCCAACTATATTCAATGTAGAAATTACAATAAGTAATTTCTTAAAGGTACATCAGCCAAGCATAAACTATTTGATTCCTTTATAGATTAGCACATAGACATATAATAAGGATCAAATTTAAGAAACACATAACATCTAAGTTCAATCACAGATTTAGGGTGTTTGTTTCTTTTCATATCAACAAGAATAAACCTATGCAACATAGGATTTAATGATAATATCCAACTTATCATAGTGACTAATAGTTTTTGTAGATTTCACACAATGTTGTAGCATAGTGAACTTGCATATTGATCTTTTTCAGCAAACATGGCCTCTTTACAATTTTTTCCTTTTATTCTTGAGAGAAGATGCTTGTTGTAACATTAATCAAATCTTTTAATAATTGTTAAGCAATTCAGAAGCTATTGGAGTTCTTTCATTGTCATTGCAAAACGAGAGAGATAGAAAGCTTCGAGAAGTTTTATTTTTTGCTTGGATTTTGCATCTAGATTAAGGAAAAATAACAACTTTTACTTTTCCAAGTAGTACAGTGTCGCCGAATTAAATCTTTAACATGGCAAAGGCAACATCACTCATTTGAAATATATTTGCCACATCTCCCTTTTTGGATCTACCTTAAGTCTTTCACCCATAGGTTCTCTTTAGTTGGGTTTTTCATGTTAGTCCACATCACAACTACATGGGCTTCTCCATGAACAAGGCTGCATAGGCTTCCTTTTTACTCGAGCCTCCTTATTTTTCTGATCAAGGTAATCATGCTAGAGCATGAAAATTAAGTCCATGAATATATAGTCATAATAATCTCTCCATAAATGAGTGCATAATGTTAACTTAATGCTATAAAAAATTAAATATAACAATTATGTAATGTTCATGGAATCATTATAAAAAATATTAGTTTACTTGAGTTAACAACCTTTGTCATTGGAGGAGTTAACTAGACACAAAAGGAAAGTTGGTTCAAGGTAAGAGTTCATGTACCATTATTTAGAACAAAAATGTCAATGATTTGTAACCAAAATATTATGACTATGGAATAGTTTCGAATCTTTAAAGAAATCTTTCCAAAAACCAAATTCATTCTTGCAAATAATGAATTGGTCACTTAATTCACAAGCCCAATTTCTATTCTAGTGTAAGGTTGTTTTCTTTATAAGTTCTCAATGTTCTATATAATTGATTCATCCAATATGAAACCTTGCATTTCCTATTACTTGTGTTCTTGGTATTCTTATTTGGTTGAAGATAAATTTTGAGACTCCCTATGGTTTCTTGAAATTTCTCTTTTATCTTGGTATCATCAACCTTCATAACCAATTTCCCTAATCCCTATTTGAAATGGCCTAAAACATCATCATCTTTAACTTTGCTTATGCAATTTGAAATCCTACCACTAGAAATGTCTTTGTTCCTAGTATTGGCTTCCAGCTAGAATGTGCTAGCTATTTAGTTTAGAAGGCAAGGATTGTTGCTAACCTTTGAGCTAATGATTTGCATTATCTTCTTGATGCTTCCTTATTGTGCCCTTATGAATGCATGATCAACACAAATGCTATAGGATTAATCATTTGGATTATGAATCCAACATACCTTGATTGGTACAACCATGATTAGATATAATGTTGGGATGGATTTTGAACATTACTTCAAATTTTATTGTCTTTGCATTATCCAACCTTAAGACATCTATAAAAGTCTAGAAAGCCTTAGAGTTTGAATTTTTTTGCACAAAGCACTGCCCATGCCTCCTCCTTGTGACTTTGCCTTTGATCTATCACCAAAGGCCATTGCTCTATGATGGAATTCCTCTAGAAAATTGATTCCCTAGTTGATCAACTAGAAGCTATTGGCAAACTGGTCTTGAATAATGAGTACCTCACACACCTTTTTTGTATGTTGGATGCTCCCTAAACCTCCTAGCAATAGTGATTGCCATTCACACTAGGACGAACCAACTAACCTATGAAGACCTTTAGGGTCTTTTGTTATCCTAGGAAGCCACAATCAATCTTATAAAACAAACACAAGCCACTTTGGTTACATTTGTTACTAAACCTACTATTCATGACCACTATGGCAACACAAGGCTATTTGATAGAATCATTATGGACAATGCCCTCGAGCTCCTCCATGTTAGATGATGGCCCTTGTTGGTGGATGATTTCTTCTCTCTAGTGGTGGCCATCGGTGCATAGTTGAAGTGCTAACTTTGTTGGCTGTTAGGATACCAAGTAACCTAGTGTCGAGCATGCCTCTCTTAAGACCAATATCATGTGCTTGTTATCTCACAAACTTATCATAACAAGCAACAAACTATTACTCCTTGAGCTCAATTTTTCTTTGGAGTACCTTCTTTAGTCCACCAAAACTCTAATTGGTTCCTTAACTTAGGAGCCAATAGCCATGTTAGCAATGATCCAATGGGCCTTGACAACCTCATCTCCTATGAGGGCAATCAGTAGGTGACTACAGGTGATGGTAAGGTCTTCCCCATCTCCCATACTAGTAATTTAACTAATCCTTATAATTATAAAATATCAAATGTGCTAGTTGTCCCTTCATTATTAAAAAAATTATTATTTGTTTCTCAATTTATATGGGATAACAGTTGTGTTATTCTATTTTACCTTAATTTTTATGTTGGACAAAATCTCACAATGGGGCTAAATCTCCTTCAGGGAACAATTGATTGTAGCCTATACCACCTAAAACAGATAGCTTATATGCAATCAATTATTTCTTTAGTTACCATTTATACCAATCTCATGAACTAGAATTATAGACTCTGTCACTCTATTTTTTAAAATTTAATAAGATTGCTTAAATTAATAAAGATTAGGATTTGTTCTAAGAGAAGAAGACATGGTAAAGTCCTAAATTTTATTACCAATAGGTAAGGTTTTCCAAGTTATTGTTAATCAAAATATGAAGTATGCAAAATTAGAAAATTAGATTTACGTTGTTTAAAGGAAAAGAAACCTTTGGATACTTAGGGAACTGAAAAAGGGATTTGAATTCAATGTTTGAAAAAAAGTCTTTTATTTTTTTTTCGAAAAAGAATTTGACAATAAAGGATTTTTAAACTTTGTGATTTCAATCTCAATCAAAAGTTGTTAGATTTAGGCAACTTAAGAAAGAGAAGTTGAATTGGGTTATGAACTTTTTAATTATCTTTAAGAGTTTTCTAACTTTAGTTAAAATTGGTCAAGTAGTTAACAATCATGTTTCAAAAATGCATTGCAAATCAAACTTAATAGCAGTTCATTTCAACCTTGCACTATATCACATATAAGGAAATCAATGCAATATATGATCAATTTTGAGCTCAACAACATTTCAATTTGTTTACAAATACTCATCTCAAAAACTATTTCTTACCTTTTTGGTAGTAATTTGAAGAAGGGGGGTTTGAAATTTAATTTATAATTATATCTAAGGGCCTTTCTTTGTGTTTTTTAGAAAAATCATAATATATATTAGTACAAGGAAATTCAAAAGAAGAATTAAATATATAAATCAAAAATTAAAGTGCAGAAAATAGTAGACAATTCACATAATAACACAAGACTTTGTTATAAGTAAAATTTAACATATACCAATGATCATTACATGAAGCTTAGGGGCATTCCTCTATGATGAGACCATATAACACCACATCAAATCAAAAATTGTCTAAAATGGTATCATCAAGTCTCCAAGTTTGTAGGGTGTATAAGTTTTCAACTATTTTGGGATTTCTTTTAAAAATAAAATCTATCTCTTAAAATTTTTTTAATGGCTTCAAGAATTATGCATTATGAAATCATATCATTTTTAAAGATCTTATTATTTCTTTTATTCCAAATAATATAAACAAAGGATGCAAGCACAAAGCTAAGTATACATGTCTAAAAACCTTTCTCTCTTGCATAGTGAAGGAATTAGTTGATCCTTGAGTATCATGATATGTATGATGACATCACATTTAGTAGGGTCTCTAGTCTTGCACAAACTACCATTGAAAGTTGACAATTTGGGAAAATTTGTTCTTGAGATTCATCAATTGCATTACACAAATAACAATCTTTATTTTCAAAATTTCCTAAATAGTGGAGTCTACCTTTTGTAGTAAGTCAATTATGCATTGCCACCCAAACTATTGTTAAATGTTGAGGGATTGCATACTTAGATCATACAATGCCATAACACAAAATGTTAAGATGGTTTGGCCCTCCAAATGGCACCTACATCCATTATTCCCTTACCCAAACTTATGCAAGCGTAGTTCCACTAAATCTAAACTAGATCTACAAGAAATTCACTTATCACTTATTTTATACAAATCCAATTTCTAGAACTCAATAAATTGATGCACAAACTCGTGCATCCAGAATGCATTACAGCTTCTCCCAAGCCAAATTTTGACAAATATAACTTAAGGAAAACAAGTGTATATTTTTAGATAAGCCCTAAATTTTTCTCCTTTCTTGAAATCTACACAATATTCCAACAATAATAGGAAATAAAGCTAAATCTAGGAATATACAAGTCTAACTTAGAGTGATTTAACAAAGTCTAACCGTTAGCTTCAAGGTCAAATGATTTCTCAAAGCATACCCAAATTGGTTCTAACTTCTCTTCTCAATCTTACCCAAACAAATAGCTACTGCTCAAAATAACTTCAGAACGTTACCGTTGGCTAATGCTTCTTCAAAATCGACCAACAAATCTTCATCTTTGGTTTGGTGCCGTTTTCTGCCAAAGATGGTAACGCAAAGGTTTTCACGTGAACAATAGCCTTTTTCTCCCTCCTCTTTCTTCAGTTGAACAAGCGTTGCATATGTGAAAAGCGAAAGCCATCCAACTGAGCTCTCTCCTGCTTTTTCTTTAGTTAAACGGTGTGTTTCTTCTCCTTGACGTGCGTTTCATTAATACAAATGGTGTGTCTCAACCCTTGAAGTTAAACAGCTATTTTCTCTTCCTTTTCACTTAATGCACAACAGTAACGTTTTGTAGGAACAGATCTATTTTCTTGCCCTTCGGTAATACATACAGCAAACATTCAGCCCCTCCCTTTTTTCCTTAAGTCGGTGCACCTCTCCTTGTCAGAGGCGTCTTAATCCTTGCATTTCCCTGTGTAGTAGGTCAGAAACTATTCTGTTCCCGTTACATTTATTACAACACATTGTACGGTACTTAATTCAAGGATAGAGTGAGCAAATTTTTGCTCTTTACTTGCAGCGTTTATGCAAGATTCACTTTTTCCTCCTCGATGAATTGTAGTGCAGCAAAGTTCTTTTTCCATGCCCTTTTTTTTCCTTTTCCAATTGAGCGAACAGATCACATGTCCCGGCAGCAGGTTGCAGTATGCGGAATGATCCCACATATATTTTCCGCATTAATTCAACTAGCTTATGAAGAAATATAATAGTACGAGTTGCTTATGGAAACGTTTGAATATGTGTACTTCAAAATAACCATTAAAAAAAATTGAATATTTAATATGCACAGTATTCAATAAGTTTTATGTTGACACAAGGTCACATATATTTCATGCTTACAATACTATGTTTTCTACGTTGGCATAGTCAGCATTACAATGGATTTTCCACTAATCAAGTAGCCCACAATGAACAGATTATGTAGTTACAGATAGTAGCCCACTCCTCTCTGAAGAAAGATAGTATCAATCGCAAACCTTACGTTTCTAGGTTTTCAGATTTCAGTGCAACAGTACAGAATAGACGTGATAACCGCTTCATCACACTGAAGAGCACAAGAATACACAAAGTATTTCAAGTAATAACGAGTATTACGATTTTCACTTTCAAAACGGAATTTTTTTTTGAAGTGTTTCCCCAGCTCTTGCCCTTGTTTGAAACGATCGGTTAAACGACAGATCATCTTCCCGTTAGTGGGAAATAGCTTTTTGATCCAGCCACGCATGACAAAACGCTACTGAGATCGGTCCCTTGCATGAGAATGAACGGGACAGCTTTTGCATGTCCAGACCCTTCGAACAGAAAACGCCCAAAATGGCCAAGCAGACAGATCGATCGATAAAAGCGTACCTTTACTTTTGTGTACTTTAAAATGGCAGCACTCCATTAAGTTGCTTCTTTAGTCTTGAAATAGGGACGTTGAGAGACGTCTTATGCTGATCTGATGTTGTGCGTTTTGTGGAGTGCCATACAGCTAGTCGTGAACAGCAGTATGCGCGCCATGATTTCACTAGATCGTATAGATACTAGTTTGAGAGAAATCGACCATATATAAGTAGAAAGTTCCTGGTGAGTTAGACATCGGACTATGCAGATTTTACACAAATATTTTAGTCCAAAATGTGTGGCAAACAGAGTATCTATAATAGCATTTCACTTTCAGATGTACTAGTGGTGGTGACGGCATTTGAATGCCATTGTGTACGTGAATTTTGAATCATACGGCATTGAAAGAATGTTGTAGATCAGCATCAAAACCTAGTCGCAAATGACATTTAAGGCATATTTCTTAAACGTATGAGAGCAAACAGAAAATAAGAGTAATTTGCATGCAATATGCAATAAAATAGAGGTGATAGATAAAATTAAACAATAGTTTTAGTTCTATATAAGCACTTTTACCACAAAAAGAAATAGAGTTACTCTACTAATCTATTTCACAATTAATTAAAAGAGATTCTCTAAATCTATACTTTCACCATAATTTCTCACCCACCAAGAAATTAACTCCACTACTTCCTTCACTCTTAAATACACAATACACTTAAGATAAACAACCGTAAGCCTTAAAATCCTTAGAACTTTCAACAATCCAAAAACCTTAAAAACTTATCCTTTTTTGATTTAGAGTAATTCTAGCTTCGTTTTACAAAAAGATGACAAGCTTTATGCATAGTAATCTTTTTCCAATATGCAATGAAATAAACTATTGATAGCATAATGAATAATATGAACACAGCACTTTTTTCCCTTTCAAAATCATCACCTTTGGAAGAACCTACTCCACCACTTGAAGATCACTGAACTTCCCATTTAGATCCGTTCAGATTACATTCGATTTACAAGTGGAAGGACAACACAGCACAACAGTGGGAGGAGCAGTAGGATTTCACACAAAATGGCAAAGCCCTAACCCAGTGAAAATACACAGGGTAGGGAAGCTTTTCCCGTTTCGACCCTGAATGAGTTGGTGTCGTTCACTTACTTGGTTTTAAAATCAACGTCAAAATGTGCATACCAACATCGCTTTGAATGTGAGTTTCGTAGGTTTGAAATGCACATATAGGCATTGTTTTGAACATAAACGGTATAGTGAAATGCACAGAGTAACTTCATTTTGGGGGAAAAAAATCGTAGTGAATCAAAATGTACACAGTAGTGTTCTTTTGAGTATAACTTAAGTTAAGACAAAACGCAAATGGTGATGTAGTTTTGTCTGAAAATCATGTTAAGTCAAAACACACAGTAATGTTGTTTCAACCAGGAATCATGCTGCACAGCATTGTTTAGACTTTGTTTCACAAAATATAGAAATTTAACTAATGAACTTCAGTGAAACTTTGATCAAATATTTTTTTTAACTTAATTAGAGACGATGCTTGGTTAATCTAAACAAATATTTCAATAATTTGACTATCAAATATTGCATAACATCTAAATGTAGTAATAAGCCAATCTAATATTCGAACATATTCTTTTAATGGTTTTTCTTCAAAAAATATTGCATATTGTATACGCATAGTGATAGACAAAATTTCCGCAATATTTGAGCAAATGAGTTGATGATTTTTCTTCAAAGGTTCAATAATAAAATATATCGATAAGAGTAAATATAATAATGAACTAAATTCACAAAATAAATCTGGACATAAGCAAATCCTTTTCTTTTGTATCTTTGTCATGATCAAAATAGTGAAAATTACCAATAACAAAAAAAAAACAAAAACAAAAACAAAAAAATCATCCAAGAAACTCTGGAAGAATAGAGCTAAAACTATAAATGACTAGAAAATGAAATTAGAAAAAGTCACAATACGAGCTATGAAGTTAATTGATTATCTGTTAAGTTTTGAAAAAATAAAACTGGAATCCTACGTGGAATCTCATAAAGATAGAAAAATAAAAATCTATAACTTTTTCTTTTTTTTTTCTTTGCAAAAGTAAGAATAGTTAAGCTATATGAATTTCAAAAACTCTCTCGGGGTACGAGCTTAATGAAATTATGAAACTTGCTGGAAAATAGGACTGTGAGGAGAATTTTGTAGTTTATTGTGTATCTAACCGCCGTGGGAGCAAATGGTGCCTTCTCTACGCTATTTAACTAAAATATCTCACAACATGATTTCACTGTCATCAGCCAGAATCTTAGCTCAATGCATAAACAACCAGGTTCCCTTTCCATACTAAGATAACTTAAGCCTTTTCCCCCAGTGTTTCTTCGGACTTCAAAACAATATTACTCCCTAGTAATAAGAATCACGACATTGATTCCTCATCCCCGTCCTTCCTCTCTCTGATGTCTTTCCCTTACTTCTGGTAATTCAAAACTCTAGATTAACAGCCATTAGCTTTAACCAAACCTGAATTAAATATTTATTCATTTCGAAGTGTCCACAAAAGGTAAAACCAAAAAAAGAAAAAAGCAAACCTACTTGGCTTTATCCAATATCTGAGCTCGATATTCAAATAAATAGACGTTGTGAGAAGGGCGTCTAACATAATATTTTGCCAATATCTACCACATATTTTTTAAGATAATTGTAGATATCAATCTCTCTTTCTTTACGTAACAGCATATCATGAATGCAATATCTTGACCTTATTTGTGACCGTGTCAACTTCATCGACTTCAAAGTAGAAATCCAGAATCTTACCATTATGAAAATTGATCACCTAGGATTGTCTCGTGTGCCTGGTGTCTCATCAAACTAGCCTGGCCACCGTTACAATAATTGTGGTAGGTCTAAGAAAACAGTTAGCTAAAGTTCACACCAAATTAATAATTTTTTTCCACTTTTTAACGTTTAGTTCCATAGTTCAATTGCTCTTAGAAAAAATAGTTCATCCCTCTCTCTCTCTTTCTCTTTCTGTACACGTACAAACTTTCACACATATAAACATATATACAAAATTAATATTGTTTTCCTCTCAAAAGCGAACTTTATAACACATACATTCAAATGAAACTAGGGCTGGGGGTACATTAAGTTGGACCAAATTCCACCAAACCTAAATTGTGAAGCCTTTGCATGTTTATGTGTGCCCGTATCTTTATAAATTTTCACCTAAGGCTTTCGCTCAGTTCCTATTCGCTTAGGAACCAAAAAAGGTCCATTCTCTTATTCCGAAATCTTAATCTCATGGGATTATGTACCTAGAAAATACGTGGTGTGTTATGGTCATTTTTATAGTTTCTCTTCAACAAAGTATCACCCAAATAAATGCAAGATCCAAAAGAAATTTAGTTTGGTGCATCTGCTTGGGTTTTTGATTGTGATACTTATACGAAACAATCACCAGAAAAGCAAATAATATTAAAGTAAAAAGCACAGGATAATAATAGAGTAGTGTTCTGTGAGTTAGCCTCGTTGAAGTGTTTGTGTATAAATGCAAGATCCAAAAGTAATTTACTCTGATGCATCTGCATGGCTTTTTGACTGAGATACTTATATGAAACAATCGCCAGAAAACTAAATAATATTAAAGTAAAAAGCAAAGGATAATGACAAAGTAGTGTTCTGTGAGTTAGCTTAGTTAAAGTGTTTGATGTATAAAATATCGGAGCAAGAGCGTGACTTCTTTTGTACTGGCTAAAATGGAATATGTTATCTTGATGCCCTCGTTGGTGGACGTCACAGAAAAAGTGAAAACACCAAACATTCTGGGGGGACAACCATCATTAATCTATCTAGTGCTTACCAAATGATACCAAAACCAACCCACTTCAGTCGGTGGGCTCAGACCTTCTTTACTACCAATTTTGGCCTTATAATATTTGACTAGGCCTTTTTTAAAATCAAATGGAGTTTATTACCCTCCCATGTCTACAGATTATAGCAACAAATGCCTCCAGTTGCGGACAGATGTACTGGAATAACTTATGTACGTGTTCTCCTATAAAATATATCATATATCTGCCAAACATTTCTCCAGAACATGTACGTGTAGTCGTTCTTCCAGAGCTTTAGAAATCAGGGCACTTTGCTGGGCGCCTAAAGTAGCATATTACAATAAACTAGAGTACAGAGGTAAAATTAAGAAAACAAATGGCAATTTGTAAATATTTTCTTCATGGAGTCCATTTAGCTCAGTTTTGTGAAGTCAAGTATTTTATAGAAAAGGTCAAGCTTAATCTCGATTGAAGTAGAGAATAAACTCTAAGAAGAGAAGAGGAGCTATCTTGTCATCCAAGTTATTTAATGGAATTCTTTTTAGAAAACTAGAAATCCTTTATAATTGGAAGTGCACGTTCCTATTGGATTCACGCCAGACTTAAAGATTATTCCACTCACATTGACACGTCAAGAGAGGCACAGGATCGGGTGTTAGAGAGCTAAATTTCTGCCTTTACATGATTTGAGGAGGAATAGTTTCTTTGATTTTTTCATTTGGACGGTGAAGAAGGTCCTGTCAATAAAGAAAGGTCAGCGGTAATACGTTTGTCTTACGGATCCTCTCCGCTCATCACACAACCAGAGTTCTTTGAAGGTTTTTTGTTTGTCGCTTTCGTAAGTGGGATCATAATCAATGGAAAGAAGCTGCTCACCGTGTGGTTGGTGATGTCTCGATGAATGCGCAACCGGGCCAAGCTCTCACACAAAGCAAGTATGAAAGGATGACCATCACCGGAAAGAAGCATATTTCCTTAGTGCAGAAGTAATAATGTTCTTTCTTTCAAACTTTACGGCAATAATGTCAAAAACATATTTTTTTTCTTTCTTTCTCTCTTTTCGCTATTCCTGGATCTTACCTGCTAGTCTATTTCTTGATCTTACCTGCTAGTCTATTTCTTGTTCTTTTCACTGCATCCAGTAGCATGTGAAGATTACTAGACTAGATCCGGCTTCAAATGAAGAGTTCCATCGGTGAATTATTTAGTTGGATCCCACTAGTTTTCACTTTAAGCCTTGACATTGATATTAACTTGTAAACGCAAGTGCAATTGTTTGACTTAGAAGTAAAACATAGACCGTGTTGGCATTTTGACATGCTTTTGTTTTCTGATTAGCTACTTGTGAAATGCCCTATTAGTTCTGGTAGAATGTCAGCGAAGTTGGCCTCTGGTGGAATTCCATATATGATGGATTCACGGTTGGCAGCGTCGACGACAAGCGGCAACAATCTCAGGTCCTGGCGTGCTGGCGTTGACACTGGCGTGTCCACAATGGCTGAGGTGACAGGAAAATCTGACGGGACTGCTGACGTAGCGGACACGCCTAAAGTCTCGTGCGTAAAAAAGAGGCCACTCGCTAGTCGTGGTTAACAGCAAAGCTTGCCCACTTTCAGTACCCAATTGCCCCAATTAGAAGTGGGTGTCTCATTACAAGGCCTAATCCTACGAAGGACGGTCTAAACTTTTCCCTTCTTTTTCCATAAGTCTGACCAACTAATTCAACATTGCAATGTAAAAACTCATTTTTGGAGGCAAACGGATCTAGGAGCCAACCTTGGAGAATGAGTGCAAAACTATTAAGAAGATATAAAAATACAAAGGCAAAAAATAATAAATAAATGATGGGCTAGCTAGCAAAAGCTAAAATTTCCTGTTAAGATTTCCAAGTAATTTAGGCGAAGAAAATTCCTTATGATTTGTATTTTTTAACTTTCTACAATGGATCCATGAAATCAATCTTTTATGGGTCATGATTTGTTCTTACTACTTTAGTTATTATAAGCAAACTAATTTCTTTTCCTAAAACTTGCTGGTAAGGAAATGAGAAAAATAGTTTATACGTAAAGAATTTATAATAGTCAAGTTGTGTACTTCGTAAGTAATATCTAAAAAGAGACCCTATATCAGAACCCTGAACTTAGAGAGAAAATTTAATTTTGTTTTAAAACTGATTTATAAGAAAAATGGTTGATACATTAATATATCGAGAGAGAATTAAGTCACTAGAATTTTACCTTTTGTATATTATTTTACTTTTAGCTGGTTCTTTTCCTCTTGAGAAGGAAGATTTCTCCAGTAAAACCTCTTTTCGCGGATACAGCAGTGTTGGAAATATAAAGTAAGAGCAAGTAAACTGGACAGACTATATGGCAGCCTTTTAGGAATCAACATCCTGCAGATTATATTAACCCACCTTCATCCAAAAGCTTTCTTTTGCTAAGTTTCCCCAGAAACTGAGGTCAGATAAATCAAGGAACAGACTTGCAGCTGATATTGTCCCTGTATTTACGTGCTTCTTGTATTGCTAAAAATCAACAATTTCAAGACTACAAAGTTTTGCCAAACATTTGTTAAAGGTGGTATGAATCTTATCCCAAGACCCAATTGCAAGATAATTTAAACTACAATTTGAATCTTACCTGAAACAAAGATAGGAAAAAAGACTAGTCTTGGACTTCCATCATCGCTGTTGTTATTCAACTATCCACAAAATAAACGCTTCCATCCCTTGTGTATCCAACTAATGAAGTCATATCTCATGACAACACGCTAACATCCTACTCAGGGATTCCGTAGAAACAATCCATTGAAATAGGACTGTTACACTTTCTTGGAGAAAATTTTATTCGCGGTGATTGATTATGTTTGTAGAATTTAAAATTTTCAAATTGATTAAAAGGCAAAACCTAAGGCTAACAATGTGGTATTGTGAGATAACCCTTAAAAAGGTTATGAAAGAAAAGTAAGAATAATGAAAACCTACCCCGCACTTACTTTCGTGACTCTACTCGAGGCGCACTTCGTTTGTTTGATGTAAACCTGTTTTGACCTGTTCGATTCATATGCGTGCGCATGTAATAAACTATAGCTTTTCTACTATGATACCCATTCAAATATGCGATCTTCGAAATCGTTGGAATTTCTTCAGTCGTTGTGATCTCTTATATGTGTTACCGTTAATTTTCATAAAATAAGGTATTTTCTTCTCATTCTGAGCTTGTTGTATTATCCACACAGATATCTTCTTGCATGATAACACCATAACCTTACAACCCTTCTAAAATTCTTTCAAGTCATCGATTTTCATCCTATGCTGCTTCTTACTCTTCACAGTATCCCTCAAGTCTAGTTTCAACACTGACAGTGCTGCTTATAATTGCTATTGCAAGAATCAAACAAGGAATCTTTGGTAGGTATACCAGATCTAGCTCATATCTAAGTACCTTCATTTAAAACAATGCAAAAGTTGACCTCCCCCTCTTTACCATGAGAATATTGTCCCAGGCAAACTTGGCGAGCACGTGATCTCAGTACTTCGGTTTGTCCGCGCAGAATGTGCCAATCGACTTTCACTAACGTTTGTTCAGCGGTTCTGTTTAAACCTTTCAATCTATGAGAGCGCACACTGCCATCATAGTTTAAGGAGATATCAAGCATTTCACCACATGAGTGATCTAAGAGTGGGTGAGAAACTTCTATTCACAATCAGGCAACCTAAACTTAGAAACTCCATGTAGTCTAACAATCTTAGGCTAGAAGCATAGCTCTACATCAAATGTTTCTAATTTACAAGAAATAAACAGTGTTGGAAAACCTATTAGCAACAAATATAGGGTTTAGTCGTAGTATACAATCCAGACCTAAAAGAAAACTTGTAGACGAATCTTCTGAAACGATGTTAGAAACAAGTAAATGCATATGAAGCTTGATACCTTAGCTTGACCATCAGATATGCCATAAGTGTGGAACTTGTCCAAAATTGAGTCAAAATATACAGCCTTTCAAAATAGCTACAAGTTTTGTCGTCCCCTATATGACTTATTTTGGCATAAATCAGTTGAGACCACAAACAAATCTTTTCTTAGGGTTGCTAGAATTTCACTTCTTCCCTAGTCTCTCTTCTCAAAAAACTCTAGGAGTACAGATGCGCATTTCACAAAGTGAAAACCAGTTATGCACATATAAGTCGACTATGGACTATTCTGTCATGCAGGCTGCACATATCTCCTTATAGTTTTGATCCTTTTGGCTTATAATTAAGGAGTAAAGCTGTTCGACTTCTAATTAAAATAGCAGCTTAGTTCAATGATCTTGACTTACGTGGAATGATAAACCAAAATTTCAAAAGAACATATACTACCTAACATGCGTATCACTGTTCTATTTCTGATCATCCCTAAACTACTTTTGTGTTGCTTTACTCAATTTTCATTGGAAAAGACTACTAGCTGCCTATCTAGTGAAAGGATAGCACCTATATTAATCATTCATGCATCATATTCAAAATAGAATAGCCTATAAAATTGGTAAACCTAACATGGGCATGGACTATAATTTTCCTCGAAATTTAACAAAACTTCTTTCAGCCTCTTCTCCCTAGTTGAACTTCCTTTTTTGCGACAAATTTCGAGATACATCCAACTATAGGCCTGTGTATTTCTAGAACATGGAAACTGTAAACTTATCTACTGTTTACAATCTAAACCACTCCTAGTTGGCCTTATGTATTCTTTATTTTCTATTTATAAATATGTAAGTTAATTTATCTAGGAACAAGAAAATACAAAGATTTAGGAGCATACCACAATAATACAATTCATTTAAAAGAGCCCTATGTATATTTCTAGGACATAGTACAAGTCTTCACACAAGAGATTATAGCACTTGGTCCATGAATTGAATAGAAGTGCTTGGCACAGTTGACAGCTTAGGAGCATCCACTAATAAAATGCCTCCTTTTGCCCTGGATGTTGTCTTCCACTCTTTCCTCACCTTTATCCGAATTTGCTAATAAGTACTATGCCTACAGTTTTTGAGAGACTATGCATGTCTGACATATGAATCACGTTATTAATGATGGAACGAGAGATTTTTGCATCACAACATTCTTTCTTATGACATTCTTGTCAACGCATAGTTGTAAACTCTCTTTTTTTCTTCTTACAAAAAAGTGATAGAACGACACATGAACTCATGTCTGCACAAATAAAACATTTGCTCTATAATTATTCCACTTTCTTGGGCTTATGAGTAAATTTACCCGAGGACAAGGTCCATGGGATGCTGATCTCACTCACTGGTGTCAACTCATTCGATAGATTGGCATGTAAATCATCACATACAAGTACTTTGAACTCCTTAATTTTTGTTTTTTTTTTGTTTTTGGATAAGTATGAATTCCTTAACTTTGTACTAACCACATTAGATTTCTTATCCACGACAAGAACTATAACTACCTATATGCACTGGGCTTTTTTGTTCTGGTTGACTGCCAGATTTTACTCAAACTTTGTTACTTTTGCATCATCCTATTCAGCATCTTAGAAAGGAAGGATAATAAAGACGGTCAATCCGACGTGCCACCCCTCTTCTACATTGTCTCAAACTTTACAGCCATATTACGAGCCTTTTCCTTCCATCCAAAGGGCTGGTAGCCCAACCTTTTCTTCTTGTCTTGCTCTTACGCCACTAATTTACTTTATTACTCATTGAGCTTGAATTCATTTACATTATTTTTACCAGAAAATCCTATGATTAGTAAACAAGGAGTTACCTCAGCTTATAATGCAGTGGCAGGCTTTCGAGTCTAAACGGCTCTAATCTGACATCGCAATCCATAGATGAGCAATACCATCCATTTTCTTTTCCTCAATGTTCATCATCATAGGCTTGTGGACGATACTACTGGGAAGTTTGCTCTGTAAGGTATGGGATAAGTCAGTTGGGGTCTAGTTTGTCAACAGGGTTGGCGGTATACGAGATTTTAGTGCATAGCCTCTTGGCAGCTAAAACCTTATTTCGAATGTATAACATTCCTGCAACTATCTCAAATTTTCGCCATTTACTATGTTTGTTTCTTAGGAGAACTCGAAGGGCTTCTTACCCTATTACTGACGTAATTGGCGATTCTTTTTCTAATTTCATCCTTCGGCAGCTTACTAAAGAATATCGTTCCCTTAATCCTAATTGACTCAGTGGAAGGTGTAGGAATATAATGTTAAGCATATTAATTGTTTCAGAATTTATCCCGGAAAAGAGAAACTTTCACTTGGTAAATTTTGCTCGAGATACTAAAAAATGTTTGTGGAATTCAAAAGATGTCTTTGAAAAAGGTACACTCTCTACTTATAAACCTAAAAACACAAAAATAGGAAACAACCTCCAAAAAGGAAATAATGTAAAACAAAAATAAAATTAAAAACTTAGCCACGGCTTAGTTCATTATTAATTTGAAGTGCAAAGGATTCCACTTCCAGCAAGAAATTTTGTCTAATCCATGGTCCGAGTAGACTTTTGAGTCATCTTTCATACCCGGATGAAGCTCAAATTTCCTTGGGTCATTTTTGTTTAAGCAGGTTTTCTGTATCTTTATATACTTCTGTTTCAGATGTTCCTCCCCCCTAATACTTCCGTATAACCTTTTATATCATATTTTAAATTAGTTAAAGAATGTTAAACACTGATGTTACTCGTTCCAGCACTTCTTGTTCATCTAGCCTTTCCTCCCATGAATCTACATTGACAAGAAGTTAACTATTTGTATTCTGAGTCCATTGTAATATATCAAGAGACAAAACAAAATCCGGCTTCTGGCAGAATGAGGAGAGAGTAGCGTATTAAAACTGGAAAACTAGTCGTTGTCAAACAAGTACAAAAGAACAACCTAAATGTGTACTTACAAGACCAAACAAAAATCCTGGACTAGTCACGAAGCAACAAAACAACTAGCTGTAGAGCAAATTCCATTTAGAGGTAACAGAGAAAGTCAACAATCACTTATTAGTTTTAGAAGGCACCGTAAAAGCATCTCTGTATCGCCAAAAGAACAATCCTAGCCTTTCGAATGAAATATAGGGGGAAGTTCAATATAAGTCCAACAATTCGTTCTGTCAACATAGAAATCGATGGCCAAGTCCCGCTTGCTGTATAAATTCTGCCAAACCTGATTAATAAACAAGCCGTAGAAAAAAAGTTTAGTCTCTTTCGTTCTAAGTCAATAAATGGCAATCGATAGTCACAACTACTCTCTCTGGATTTTATATCAAATCGGTTCTTTGCGGATCAATTGTCGGCTACCTGTTTAATTGCGGTGCATGATTTATCCAGATCTGAGTGTCTTCTTCTAATATCAAAATCTAAGAATAAAAAATGGCTAATTACTGTTAATTTTGTACTCCGTGTCCCAAAAGGAAAATTTAATAGATAAATAATAAGTGATAGTCTCCTTGCCCTAGACAGTGAAAGTAAGTTTATGTCTTCTTTTGTATTTTCCAATTTAAAGCCTGCTTACAACCAAAATATAATCAAAGCCTCAGTAATCCTAATGGGAATAGAAGTCTTGCAGAAGGTCAAATAATGAGGATTAATCGAAAGTTATACAAAAAAGAATTACTAACGATGATTTCAAGGGAATCAAAAGAAGTTTTGAACTATATAGAAATATTTGTGAGAAGACTGAAAGATCTCTCATTTCCTTTTCAATTTCTTTACGTTAATTCGCTTTTACATAGTTTTCTTGCTGTTTTTACATTAAAATTCATGGATTTGAGAAAATATGTATCCTCCGGGTGAGCAGATCCGCAGAATTACGTACAGGTATGGGTTATACCGAGACCGGTTTAATCTCCGCTGTTCATATTAATCCAAAGGGACAGTGAGGATGTAGACCGTGGCACCCGGTACAGTTCTTCTACTGAATTATTCCCGACAGTGAGGATGTACGCATTAATGTACATATACATTACTCCCGACAGCGTCTTCCCACAAAACTACGTCGAGATAAGCAAATGACCTAAAGCGATGTCAAGTTAGGCAAGTGGGAGCTAAACCGAAAAAAAAAAAAGATAGAGTGAGAAACGGAAGTTGACTTGGTGCACCAGTGCTCCTCTGTATAAGTACCCTTCCATGCTCTCTGTTGCCATCACCAAACTTTGCTTCTTCTTTCGTAATTTGTTTGACAAGAAGATGGCGCAGAAAGCTTCCCTTAGACTGTTGGTGCTCTTTTTGGCTTTCACCTATATCGTATCCTGTGCTGCGGTTCCTACAACTAGTAAGTCTCATACAAGAGTCTAACTGTAGGTTCGATTCAATTCTTAGGCATTTCTTTGTAATCTTTAACGACTACTAATTTCTCCTGGTTAATAGGGAGCTTCATGTCGAATAAGGGGGGTGCAACAGTGCAAGATCTTCTGGCACAGGTCACACTCTCTCTTTCTCTCTCGCTCCTCTCTCCCTCTCTCTCCTTTTTGTCCGATTATTGAATCTGACAGCAGAATACTGACACGTTTATAAGTTTTACGCAATTTGCAGGATATAATGGATTCCGGCGATGGCAAAGACCTTTATGATCTAGGGGAACGATTTATGGAGGGGAGAATGGATTTCGAAACCATGGACTACAAGGCTCCTGGAAGAAACACAGGCCATGAACCAAAAACCCCAGCAAGAGCTTGAGTCCAAACCCTTCAGATGTTGTGCATAGCACGAAACGTTGAAAGAGTGCTTGGATCTTGAGTTGGAGTGTCTTCTCTTGAATTGGGATGCCGTTTTCTGCAATAAATCTTGGAAATGTGTGCTGTGTGCTGTGCGCTGTTTATGTATGGTGTGTGACCTAAAAGTTCTATGGTGTTTGTCTTGTGAAATCTAAATATCTATCTAATGGTTTGCTTTCGCTTTTCCTTTTTCTTCTTTTTTTCCTTTGGTTTTGTTTCTTCTCCTTCTGTTTTCTCTCTTGTATTTTTCTTCAACGATTCACAACTTACGCAATGTTCGGACAGCGGCGTGGCTAATCCTGCCAGCCCTAGAACTGCTTTGAAAAAGGCAAATCCTGGTTTATAACAGGTAGATAAGAAAGAAAGGAAACGATGTAGACTCCTTCTTCTAGAAAGCTTTAGATCCTAATAAGAGTTCCGAAAACCTTTTATCCCAAAACCAAGATCAACTCCAGATCTAATAAATGGAGTATTAGTTATTTCCCAGAACTATGAAGAAAATATTTACTAAATCAATATCTGATCACCTGACATTTTTTAACAATTTTCAAAAATTGAGATTGCTACAGAAGACAGCTTTCTGCAAGAATTCCAATAGTCTGAAAAAGTCTTCTCAAAGTGCCACCGATCCCGAAAAGGATTAAAAGAGAAAAGAGCTGACCACAAGCATACGGATGAACAAGGAAAGAAAGATCTATATGGGCAACGTCTTTAGAAGAGCCACTTGCTAGATTGAAGTTAATTTCAACCACTTGCTATCTAAGATTAAGTATTTTTTGAAGTTTCAAATATCCCTAATAGATACATATCTAAAATAGTAATATTTTACTTCCAAAGTAGATATTAAGTTTTGAAACATTAAGGAGCGGTATGAATTATATTGCATCATAGGTCAAGGGAAACTCAACTTTTTGGGAAGGAGTTATTAAAATACAATGATGCTTTTGGATGAGGGATACATATCCATTCCAGTAATTTCAAAATATGTGTGTGTGTCATGCGCTCACTCTAATAAAATTTTGAGGAAAATATTATCACTTTTAAGTCTGAAAGAATAACAAAAAAGAAAAAATGATACTTTCAAATGAGGGATGTATGTCCATTCCAGTAATTTCAAAATATGTGTGTATGTGAGTGCATGTGACCAAAGACTTTTGAGGAAAACATGATCACTTTTAAGTCCAGAAAAATAACAAAAGATAAACATATGCTTACGGTGATAGTCCACTTTAAGACCCTTGGACTCACCAAATCCAGGTTTAGTTGAGTTTTGACTGGGCTCTGACTTTGCTTTACCGCATTGTCATACAGGTTCCAAGCCATGCGAGATATTACCCAAACAAAGAAGACTATAACCATGTTCAATGCAATGTTCATATGCACAGAAAGATGCGTTAAAATAAGACCTTGTTTTCATGAAATAGCGCACACGGGTTATTATAAACAACCATGTAACCAGTCTTTAAGTGGTCTACTTTTGTGCAGTAATGAGATTGCGTATTGATCATTAGATGGTAAAGGAAAGAAAAAATACGTGGGGATTATCTAAGGGAGAGATTTCACTCTTTTGATTTATGATTCCGAAGAGAAAACCAAATGGGGAAAAAAAGTAACAAAAAATTGTTTCATGTATTCCACAGCAAAGTAGGAATCCAAGGGAAATAAAGTGGGAAAAATGTTGCTTTTGTATGTTTTGTTTCTTACGCCTCTCGCTTTCATTTATTTTCTCCTTGACCTGACAAAACACTCAAAAATAAAATAAAATAAAATAAAATAAAAGGAAACTTAAGAAAATTTTCCGTTTCTGACTTTTCTCTCCTTTTCTCTAAAGGTGAAAGATATTTAGTCTCTAACCGTGTGCGTGTGGAGGTACTAATCTTCCAGTTTTTCACTACATCCACCCATGTTTGACTGTCTCTAAGGACAAGTTCATTTGTTTAAATGTATCTTTTCATCATCTCTTCTCTCTCTTCTACTGTTTAACTTTCTTATATCTGCAATTGTCGAACAATTATGTAAAAGTAAATGATTCAAAACTTTCAATTTCTATTTTCCGAAAACAATTATTTTTGGTTGTATCTCATCTCTCTTCGTACGTTACATGTAAGCTGGTACGATTAAGTGTTAAAGCGTCCAAGACTTCCACGCAAGTTAGTAATAATCTTCAACGCCAGAAGTGAGAGCACGTGCGACATCTTCCGGTGGAGAAGAGAGACTGAAGGTTTTTAAAACATAAAAACATTGAACTCAGGGAAACCTATTCGATGAAGTAGATAGGTTTGATGCTGCGTTTATATATTAACAGATAGGAATGGAGAACTTGTTTGGATTGGATTAAGAAAGTATCTCTTTCTCGTTTCCCTAAATGATGTTAAGGGTGTCTAGCAGTGATACAAATCACGAACCACCATAAAACGGACAGAAACTCTAAGATCTGAGGTTGCCGAAATATGAAAATGTAAATTGGTGTCTCAATCTGTAAGGTATTCAAAGTGCATAAAAATGCCTTACCCAAAAAGGAAGCCTAGTTAGGCACCTATGTGGTACAGGAAAGTTTGCATTTACCTTCATCCACGGGTAGATGAAGTCATGGAAGCGAAGGGTGCAGTAGAATCCTTGTAGTTGTATTTATCTCTCGAAGAATTTCTCCAAAGGTTCCAGTAGAATCATTTACTCGCGCTGAAATACAACATATTTTGATAATCTACTCTTCAATCATTCACCATAAACCTATGATTCTTGGTGTAGTACGGAGCTAATTTTTGTATGAGTGACAGCTTGTGAGACTCGTTGCCTTTTTGCACTACAATACGTGCTTGTGCTTCAAGTTGTTGGACACCGAAGGTTGCTGGACGCCCACCCACCAACCCACTGTTTCGGAACACAGGGAAAGAGCTTTCAGATGTTTCATTTATCCAGTACGGCGAGGAGATAGTACTGTTTGTTTATACATGGATCACGATAATTGTACCATTAAATCTTAATCAGCGCCCTTTATCAAAGACTATGAATTTTATGAATTATCACGTTCCCCACATTACCAAACTGGCACATAAAACATCAAAAAGGAGTGTTCGATTCTCAGATAAGAAAATGATAAAACTTATCAGTAGTTCATCAATAATTTAAGATCGGAAGTTTAGGGCATCGTGGCCATCAGTATGTGTGTCCTGAAAGCGTGTGATTAGGCCAAAGTTGGTTCTTTCAGGTGAAACAAATTATGCAAAATATTGATATATATACGATTGCCTGAATCTGACCTATGGTACGATATTGCTGCAAGAGTGAAAACAAGGATGAAGGAACACAATATGAACCATATAAAATAAAATGTTTATGGACAATGATTACTTGGACCAGATTTAGGGTACAATGTTTCTCCAAGAGGGGAAAAAAAGATTGCGGAACACATAGCAGCAGCCATAGAAAATGTTCGTAAATGAACAGCATTAGGATAAACATCTCTTGGTATTCTCAAAGTAACAGGTACAATCCCATGACCTTCGACAATTAATGAGTTATTTAAGAATTTGTTGGACGTCCTGTCCTCTATGTTGCCAATATCCCTGTGATCATACATAATTCCTTTATGTAATCAAAGGTAGGACATGGGATTTGCTGCCATAATGATTCTTCTTCCTTTGTTTTTTTTTTATATTTTTTTAAACAATTTTAGCGGTAAAAATATGTACGAAAGAGTAACCATATAGATGCGGTTTAGAATTCTATAAAGTCATGTGGACCCAATTTTCTATTTATTTTTTCCTATTTTCGAAGTTGCTTTAGGAATCGGCTCCAACGTACCTTTTCTTTTCTGTTGTGGCAGTGCTTAAATAGAGCTGAAGTTTGGTTTCGGGCTTTTATATTGGCAGACTTGGCTCTTATTAGATTTCAATATTCGCGCCATTTCTTTCGTAATGTTAGGTGTACAAAACAGTCTCCAGTGGCAATTTGAGAAGGAACACGAGAAAAACAAATGGCTAAAGTCATTAGAATGATATGAAAGGGTACATAATTGTTAACCTGAATTATGTAGAAAATTATAATCAAGCTTCAATACTTTAGTCCGTATGAAAATGTTAAACTTTCAACAATCCAACAATCAAAATGTTGTCAGTAGGGAACAAGAGTCTCTCAATAGAGTCAGAAGATCAAGCTGGGGTTTCTCCTCGCAGAAAACACAAAACTGTGAGCTTTCTTCGTTTTCATAACAAACTAATGGGTCAAGACTGACCGCATCTTCCAATTTGAATCAAGGACGTCAGATGAAATTTGAATTCGGAGATACAACAAAATGCAACTTCAGAAAGGGGCATTTTCTACCCTAGCCATCGTGTGAGCCAAACGAGAAAAAGTGAGGTGTTTTTCTTTGCGGGATTGTAACGCTCGTTTCGCTTGATACACCGCTGAACTTGGTCCTGAATTTTCGGCGTGGGTCCGTGACTTGAAACAGCACAACCAGGGCATGAGATTTTCTATATAATCAGCTCATAAGAGCATAACCAGCCCATCACATTTCCATATAGCTAACCCACAAGAATGTCTTATAAAATCAGCGCACATTTAACCAACAAGCGAGAGAATAAAAATCTATTCCCAAATGTCAATACATGGCGTATCTATAATATTTTTTTAAAAAATGTTATAACAGAAAATGCCTTGTATTTTCATTTTTATAGCACATTTTCTGCTATGAAAAAACAAATTTGAAAAACCTTTTCTTTTGTTGTCTTCAAAATAACTAAGGCAGACCCATACTCATAAAATAAAAAGATAAAAAAAAAATCTAGTACATGACCCTAGCTCAAAAATAACCTTTAAAAAACTTTAGAGGTCTTGAAAATACTTATTACTATTTATAAACCTTAAGTCCTTAATCAATGAGATTCCTATTCTTCACATTCTTCTTGATCTTGAATGGTAGTACTTTTTAGGTTTTATCTGTCAAATCATCTCGTATTCCTTTAATTCTAATATGATAGACTAGAATTTTAGAGGACATGCTCAATAGGGTTGCAACAAAAAATTTTCCTTCAATGGCTTTAATTATCCAAGTCACCTCCTCTCTCCATTGTTCAATCATTTGATACGATCTATTCATGGCTAAAATTGTCCTCTCTATGTATTTAGTAAACTTCCAATTAAAGAATAGATAATCATTTGATTCTTGTTGTTGTTGAGATAGATTCCACTATAGTAAGTCTACCTATCATAGTAATTCGACAAATGAATTTGCACTTATGTATCCCTCATTGTTATACTAGTCTAACTTAACTTCTTATCTACCTTAGTTCAATTTTGAGTAGCTTTGATGATATTATAGTATGAATTAATGGCCAATTGTGGAAGCTCATGTCTGACTCGTAAAATGCTTTTTTAGCTTCAAGTTAGTGTTCTTTTTATCTATGTTTTTAATATGATTCTACCCTTACATTTTTTTGAGATCAACCATTTTGTCCAAAAACAAATATGAGTGATTTACCAACGATTGCCTTATATCCATTTGTTCCAATCTTCTAATGAAATGTTGGTGTAACTTATTTTCTTTTAAGCCACTTTTGCAACACATCTTTTAGTTGATATACTTGCCCTAGGAAGAGTTAATCCTTTTCTCAATTACATACAAGGTTTGTTATTAGTGTATTTGCATAGAGAATAAGGCAACTTTTGTTAGTTGTAATTTTTCCCTAAAGCTGATATACATAGTACTTTCTCATTGAGCAATTTGCAACAATAGATACTATTATTACTTATGATATAATATTTTTATGAAAATATTTGCTTGTTACTCCTTTGCTTCAATCTTCAATGTCTAATGGAGTGGCAATAGATTTCTATATTTGTTTTTTCCTCTCACGAAATATAATATTTGCTACAATATTAATAGTAGCCCCATAATCACAATAAGGCAATTGGCTCTTTAATTTTGACTCCAAGATCATGTAAATATTGGGTCAATAGTTATGCAAGATGGGGTGAGAATTTGGTTCGAAACCTATTGTTCTAATTCAATTAATAAGGTTAGAACTAAACACAATAGTGATATAAACACGTGTTTTACAAGTATTTTTAATCCAAATATCAAATTTCAGCAAGACAAGGAGAATTAGTCAAACACAATACTAAAACTATAATATTTAGAAACAAAAATCAGATGACGCAATAAGAAACTATACATTAACTTATAGGTTCAGTTCAACTTCAAGAACCTACATTTATAGTCTTGTAATCAATGTGATTAGGGTAGTCCTTTCCACTATAATGAATAGACCATACACCAAGAAAGCACTTGTTAGTTAAACAACCAATTCAACACTCCCTTCCCCTCAAGCCTTTTTTCTTGGTTGGCCATTATACCTAACAATTAGCGTTAAGAGCCAAGTTCTCTAATTAAAGGCTTAATATCCTATAGTAAAGCCTTATAATGGTATTAGAGAAAGGTGTACCTATTATGGGGTTTAATAAACTACCACTATTTAATGGTAGAAATTATAGACATTGGAAACAATTATTGCAAGTGTTTATCATTGGTCAAGATTCAAAAGCATGACAAGCTATTGAAAAAGGTACTGCACTACTCAAGACTGATGAATGGAGTAAAAATGAAGCTAAGGTTATGGAGTTAAATGCTAAGGCCATGAATATGATATATAATGGTTTAAGAGATCATGAGTTCAATAAAGTGACTTTTTGCCTTATTGGTAAAGAGATCTAGGATAAGTTAGAAGTCATCTATAAAGGTACCAAGAAATTTAAATCCTTTAAAATTACTATGCTTACACATGATTATAAATTGTTTACTATGAAAGATTTTGAAACTATTAGTGAAATGTTTGATAGATTTACTAAAATAGTTTTTGAACTTAAATTGTTAGGAAAGACATATACAAATGAAGAAATGGTCCAATGTTAGTTTTCTTACCTAAAAGTTGGGACCCTAAAAAGATGGCTATGAGTGAAGCACATGACTTAGATGAGCTAACCTTAGACGACTTGCTAGGATTACTAAAAATTCATGAAATACAATTAATGAGAAGAGAAAAAGAAAAAGAAAAAGAAAATAAGAAATCACTTGCTTTAAATATAAATGCAAAAAAAATTGATGAACTAGATTCTAAAAATGATGAGATTGTTGTGCTAGCTAGGAGATTCAGAAAATTCCTTAGGAAATGTATAAGCATAAATGTAGGACAATCTAGGAGGAAAGAAACATACGATCTAGGGATAATATATTTATTGAATGTAGAAAATTAGGACATGTTAAGGTTGATTGCCCTCTGTTTAAAAAGAAAAATAATAAAAATAAGAAAAAGGCCATGATTGCCTTGGGATTGATAAGAGCTCATCATTGGAACAGGAGGAATAAGAAGAAGTCACACACCTCTATCTAACTATAATAGCAACTATTGAAAATGAGAAACTTGAGTTAAGTGATATTGAACTTTTAAATGATGTAAGTTATGGCATAGAAACTACATTTTTTGATTTAATTGAGTATGCAAACAAGATGAAAAATAAAAAATAAGAAATTGAAAGAAAAATACAAATTTATAAAAAGTGAAACAAGTTATGATAAAGTTGTTTCAACAAACTCTACATCATCTTTAAACATGAATGTTTATGGTACTAAAACTATTTGCACTAATTCTAATGTAGAAAATCTAAACATGAGAATATGTGAATTAGAAAAGGAAAAACAACAAATTTAGTTGAAGCTGGATGGCATTACTTTACTATTAAAAAAATTCATAAAAGGAAGTACCATGTTAGAAAAGATGTTGCAATCACAAAGAGGCATTTATGATAAAGTTGGTATAGGTTATAAATCAAATGAAAACTCAAAATATTTTACAAAATTCTTTGAATAGAAAATCTGCACCACTCCATTGTATGATAAATGTCCATATTGTAAATATGCTAGTCATTTAATTGATATATGTCCTATTAGGCTTAGAAGACCATATAAGATAAAAAAATGTATGGATGCCTAAAACTTATAGTAATATTTTTTTAAATAACTCTCACAGACCTAAAGAAAAAAGGCTACTAAGCACTTTAACAAATATCTTTATTTTTATAAACTTTAGGTGCAAAAGTGAGAAACAAGGATTTTAGAAATATGTGGATTTTGGATAATGGCCACTTTTAGCATAAGATTGAGATGATAAAGCTCTTCTTAACACTTAAGCTAAAAACTGGAGGTATGATGTCTTTTAGAGATAACTCCAAAAGAAGAATCAAAGGTATGAAAACTATCGATAATCTAAAAGCTCTAGTCATTTCAGAAGTTCTATTTATGGATGAATTGAAATTTAACTTGCTAAGTATAAGTCAACTTTATGATAAAAACTTTAAAATAAAGTTTGGAAAAGAAAGGGTTATGGAAAGAAAGAATAGGACACTTAAAAAAATAACTAGAACTATGATGTGTAAATATAACCTTCCAAAACACTTTTGGGAGAAGTTGTAAGCACAACTTGTTATATGTCAAATCATGCATTCTTAAGGCCCATCTTGAAAAAGACTTCATTTGAATTATTTTTTGGTAGGAAATCAAATACCTCTTCCATATCTTTGGTAGTAAATGCTATTTTAAATCATGGTAAGGAGTCATTTGGCAAATTTGACTTTAAGAGTGATGAGACTATATTTCTAGGTTACTCTTATACTAACGAAATATATAGAGTTTTCAATAAAAGAACTCTATTAGTGGAGAAATCAATACATGTTAAGTTTGAAGATGACGGAACTACCTATCTAGAAAACAAAATCAATCCTAATTCAAATGAACAAGGAAACAATGAGAAGGATGGAGCTAGAGTTGAGGGGGAGTCTAAAATAAAAGACTTTTCTTTCCCTAGATCAGAAACATATATTAGGTGATCTCATTAATAAAGCGAGTACATGACCATGGTATCATAGAACTTGTGAACACCAAGCCTTCTTGTCTTAAGTAAAGCCAAAGAAGACAGATGAAACTATTGAAGATGAAAACTAGTTGCTTGCTATGCAGGAAGAGAAATCATTTTAAGAGAAGTTAGGTATGAAACTTGCTTCCTAGACCAAAAGACCATCCTATTATTGGCACTAAATGGGTGTTTAAAAATAAGCTAGATGAAAATGAAATTATCACTAGGAATAAAGCTAGATTAGTTGCACAGATGTAGAGTTAAGAGGAAGGAATAGACTATGATGAAACTTTTACAGTGGCAGCCAAATTAGAAGCTATCAGAATGTTGCTAGTATTTTCTTGTATGAATTTTACTCCCTTTTAAATGGATGTAAAGAGTGCTTTCTTAAATTAAATTGTTAAAAAAGAAGTGTATGTTGCACAACCATCTGGATTTGAAGATCTAATGTTTCTTGATCATGTCTTCAAGCTTTCAAAAGCTTTATATGGACTTCAACAAGCTTCATGGGCTTGGTCTGATAAGCTAAGTAATTTTCTACTTAGTGCAGATTTTAGAAAAGGAAAAATGGATAACACATTATTCATTAAAACAAAAGGAAAAGATATTATGTTGAATCTAAGCAAAATGAGTTTAAGATGAATATGATGGGTGAATTGACTTATTTCCTAGGCCTTTAAATCAAACAATCTAGCAAAGGCATTTTTGTAAGTTGTTCGGTGAAATCTAAATGCAAGTGAACATGTCAAACAAGTAATATAATGATAAGAAAGATATCGTCCCACAGAGATTGGTGATTACTAGACCAACTAATTACTAACGGTGAATAACTCCTAGAATTTATCTAGCAAACCAAATTGATGGATGATAGATTAACTAACTAAGTCTAAGAAAACTTAATAAAAGAAATATGTTAGAGCATATGATTTCACCATAATTACTAGGTACTAATATTGATTATTTATGCTTGCAAGAGAGATAATATCTATGTGATGGCGGAATTTTCTAATTTATTTACTATCCTATGTCTAGGTATGGCAAACCTACTTAGTTCATTAATTCACTATATCTCTATATGTGAATTGAAACAAACCAAATGCATTAGGATCTATGAATATTTCCAGTTTACACCAAAAGCCACACAAACAATATGGTATATGTCTATCCATATTTAATTTATGGTTACATATTACAAGAAGCAACTGCATGCTATTTCCTGTCGGTCTTTAACATGCAAATCAAGTCATCTAAGTGGTAGCTAATCACCTAAAAGTATTAAACTCCGTAATATGTAACTTCACATAAATAAAATATCTTGCAAAACATAATAATCATAAGATTCATACCATCATAATTAGGTTACATCGTAGCTATAACAAAAATAAACTAAAACATAAAGAAATAATGAGGAAGAATGGTAATAAGAAATAAAGAAGGCATCTTGAATCCAAGAACAAGAAGTTTGTCACCCTTTTTGTCTTCTCTTCAAGAAAACCTTGAATTCTTGGCCTCTTTCTTAAGTTGTGCTCAATTTCCTCCTCTCTCCCTTCTTTTGCCTCTTCTCTTCTCTTAAATAAGGTTTGGGTTTAGACCTATCTCCTATCCTAGTAGAATTGGGTTTTAGAGATCTAAAACAATTGAGTTTTAAACTCCTAAATTAATTGAGACTTAAATTCCTAACATGACTGGGTTTTCTATTTAAATAGAAAATCCAATAATAATAGAAAATCTAATAAAAATTATCCAAAGCCCAAGCCCATCTTGACTCTCTTGATCTTGATATTACAATTTTGCCACACAATAAGCATCAGGTTTTCCATGTTCATCCCTTTTCTCCTTGCCTCCTTGTGCTACAAAAACAAGACAAATTCAAATAAATAAGAGGAGTTCAAATATTTTCTCATAAGCATTGTATTATTTATTGCCTAAAAAATAGGTAAAATAACTCTATAAAAATAGAGTTATCATAAGTCAAACCAATATGAAAATGGATTAGTTAAGAAATACAATATGCATGATTCCAAACCCATAAACACTCCCATGAATACATCTATGTCTTTATCATATAATGAAAAAAGGGTTAGTGTTGATTCAAAACTATATAAATGAATGATTGTTTCATTGCTTTATTTGACTACATCTAGACTTAATATCATGTTTAGTGTGTGTTTGTATGCTAAATACCAATCTAATTCAAAGGAACAACATTTAATGGCTAATAAACAAATATTCAGATATTTGTAAGACTTGGCCACATTAGGGATTTGGTATCTTAGAGACATAACTTTTGATTTGCATGCTTTTAGTGATTCTCACTATGTTAGTTGTAAGATAAATAGAAAGAGCAGAAGTCATACATGCCACATTCTTGGAAAAATCCTAATTTCTTGGTATTCCAAGAAACAAAATAGTGTAGCTCTTTCCTCTACTGAGGTTGAATACATAGTTGCTTCTAGCTGTTATGCTAAGATTTTATGGATGAAACAACAATTGGAAGATTATGGTATTTACTCCACCAATGTTCCATTGAAATGTGACAATACTAGTGCCATAAACTTAACAAAAAATCCTGTTCAGCACTCTAAAACTAAGCATATAGAGATAAGACATCATTTTATTAGAGACCATGTTAAAAAATATCATATTGCTCTTGAATTTGTTCAAATTGACCAACAACTTGCTAATATCTTTACTAAACTATTGGATAAAGAAAAATTCTATGCTTTTTAGCAAGAGCTTTGATAACTCTATTTTTATAGAGTTATTTTACCTATTTTAGGTAATAAATAACTTTAATAATTGTGAGAAAATATTTAAACTCCTCTTTATTTACCTAAATTTATCTTGTTTATGTAGTGCAAGGAGGCAAGGACAAAAGAAATGAACATGAAGAACCTAATGCTTATTGTGTGGCAAAATCATAATATCAAGATCAAGAGAGTCAAGATGGGCTTAGGCTTTGGATGATTATTATTAGATTTTCTATTGTTGTTGGGTTTTCTAAATAAATAGAAAACCTAGTCATGTTAGGAATTCAAGTCCCAATTAATTTAGAAGTTCAAAACCCAATTATTTTAGGTCTCTAAAACCTAGTTCTACTAGAATAGGAGATAGGTCTAAACCTAAACCCTATTTAAGAGAAGAGAGGAGGCAAAAGAAAGGGAGAGGAGGAAATTGAGCACAACTCAAGAAAGAGGCCAAGAATTCAAGATTTTCTTGAAGAGAAGACAAAAAGGGTAACAGACTTCTTGTTCTTGGATTCAAGATGCCTTCTTTATTTCTTATTACTATTCTTCCTTATTATTTCTTTATATTTTAGTTTATTTTTGTTAGAGTTATGATGTAACCTTATTATGATGGTATGAATCTTATGATTATTATGTTTTGCAAGATATTTTGTTTATGTGAAGTTACATATTACTGTGTTTAATGCTTTTAAGTGATTAGCTATCACTTGAATGATCTAATTTGCATGTTTGAGACCAACAAGAGATGATATGTAGTTTCTTCTTGTAATATGTAACCATAAATTAAATATGGATAGACATATACCATGTTATTTGTATGACTTTCGGTGTAAACTGGGAATGTTCATAGATCCTAATGCATTTGGTTTCTTTCAATTCACATATAGAGATATAGTGAATTAATGAACTAAGTAGGTTTGTTATACCTAGACATAGGATAGTAAGTAAATTAGAAAGTTCCGCTATCATATAGATATTATCCCTCTTACAAGCATAAATAATCAATATTAATACCTAGTAATTATGGTGAAATCATATGCTCTAACATATTTCTTGTATTTAGTTTTCTTAGATTTAGTTAGTTAATCTATCATCTATTAATTTGATTTGCTAGATAAATTCCAGGAGTTGTTTACTGTTAATAATTAATTAGTCTAGTAATCACCGATCTTTGTGGGACGATATCTTTCTCATCATTATATTACTTGTTTGACATGTTCCCTTCATCTAAATTTCACCGAACAAGCTTGGCATGTGCTTGTTTGAAAACATCTTTTAAATTTTATACTTTGTTATTGTACTTTACTTTCTACCCATTTACAACTTGTGCATAAGTTTGTATTAAAGGGGAGCATTATGAAACTTCATATACCTTATCAGGTCAACTATTCTACTCTCTTACTACTTAACTCACACTAAATCATATCTCCTTGAGTTATTACATACTCTTTTTTTTATTATGACAAAAAAGGGGAGAGAGTATTATTGCACATGTATGTTCCATTTTTGACTAACTATTGTAGAAAGTGGGATGACTCTTTAACACCCTGAAAGTATGTTGAAAATATGTTTTTTAATTGTGTTACTGCTACTGGTTGTTAAGAATTAGAATATCTATTAATATTGCTCACTTTGCTCACTACACAATATGTGATGAAACTTTACTCTGCCAGTTGTCATGAAACAAACTTGATATTATGAAAAACATTATGCTATGTCAAATGTCATGAAAAACATTCATGACCAACATTCATGTTACTGTTTAGATTGTTGATGATATGTGCTATTGTATGCATAAGTTATAAAAATTTTGTCATTGTAAAAAAATGGGAGATTGTTGGAAAAATATATGTTTTACTATGATGAATTTTCTTATTAAATGTATATAGATGTTTTTCTTATACTTATGTGAAAAATAGAATTATAGAAAATAAAAGGTGTACAAATTATAATATCAATCAATGATATTATAAAGTAGCTAATTTCCTATATCCTTATATATTGTAACCTTATTCAAGTTTTATAAGAATATTTCTTGAAAAATAAAAAGAGGAAGAGAGAAAACATTAATTGCATGATGTTTCTATTAATGAGAATTTGATGTTGGATTTTATGTTATTGTAGGAAAAAATTGTTTATGCAAAAGTGGTCCAACTTATATGAATAAGCTTTTATGATGAGGTAATGATAATGTAAGTTAATCTGAGGCTATGAGAAGTAGGTTGGTCCGAGCCTACAAGACATAGGTTGATCCAAGCTTGCGATGCATGAAAGCTACATGCTTACCTAAACACACCATTTGACTAAGAAGTTGAGTGCCCTAAATCAAGTTCTACTCCAATTAGATCCTTAGCTCCTTTCCATAGCTAAATGTCTATTCTCAATGGGAAGATTTGTAGATAAGTGATCGTTGTGTTAGAATGGCTAATCAAGTGACTATATGATGATTAAGGGTTTGAATCAAAGCCTTAAATGATGGAACAATTCTATTACTCCAATAGGAAGAAGGTTCCAACTCCATCAGGTGTGGCAGAAACTTCAAATTAACTATTCTTGTTTGAATATGATATAAAAGTTCCATTCTACAATTTAAGAGACAATTTTGCATAAGACTATTGTGAAATCAAAAGGATAAATCAAGACTACTCAAAGTGTTGTGATTTTGTGAACATCTTTGGTGATATTCTTCAAAGATTCTATTATTATGATTACATACTTTTGTATACTATTGTTTATGTGATGATTGAACTTTGATTATTATTTACACATAAACTTGGTTGTAATCCAAAACACTAATTTGTTGAAATTTGCAGTTTTGTGATAAGAGCTTGGATTTGAACTTAATATCTTAGCAAGCTTAATTATAAACAATATGCTTGATAAACTATATATTATTTAGGATTTTGTTCTTATAACAAGATTGAGACAACCTTTAATTGTAACCCTAAAGTTCTGTAATTCCCTTAAGAAAGAATTGGAAGGATTAAGATAATGTTTTCTCTTAATCAGTGAGTAAAGTTAACTTTAATGGTTAAGTTGAAAGAAGAAAAGAGTGGATATAAGTGTGAATGTTGAACCACTGTTATAAATCTTGTGTTTGTACTTGTTGTCTATTGTTGTTTAATTTGTGGTTTATGATGATAAGTGCTGGTGTGTTTGAGAAATTGAATAATAGACATTGTTAGTTAAACAACTAATTCAAACCCCCCCTATCTTCTTGGTTGATCATTATACCTAATGAGTGTGAGTGTTGAACAACCATGGTAAACCTTGTGTGTATGCTTGTTGTTTGAGCTTGTTGTTTATTAATACTTATTATTGTGTTTTAGAAAACTAATTAATAGACATTAAGCTAAACAACCAATTCGACCCTCCCTTCTTGGTTGGCCATTATATGTAACACAATTGGTAGCTTGATGTTAGTAGAATAAGTACTAAACCAAATATTGCTCATACAATTAAAGTAGTAAGTTATTTTCTTTCAAATCTGGGTAAAAAACATTGGGAAGCTATAAATTGGTTACTTAAGTACCTTAAAGGAACTCTTGAGTTGTGTTTATGTTGTAGTAACGATGAACCTATATTGTTGGATACATAAATGTATATATGGCTAGTAACCATAATGCGAGGAGGTTTATAAGTGCTCACCTTCACAAGGGGAGTATTTTCATGGCAATTTAGGTTATAGGATTGTGTTGCCTTGCTACAATAGAAGTAAAATATATAGCAATCATTAAAGGCGAAAAATAAGTTTTGTGGATGAAGACGTTTCTTCAAGAACTTGGTATAACCAAAGCTTCATTTGCTTAAATAAGAATGCATTCTCTCATTCAAGGTCTAAATATATTGATGTCAAATATCATTAGATTATAGATGTATTAGAATTTGATAACTCTATATTTGTAGAGTTTTTTTGATTGCTTTAGACAATATATGATATAGTATTGGTGAAATTATATGTGCATTTGTCTACATTTATATATATATATCTTGTTGGTTTACGCAAATATCGTTGGTTTAGAAGAAAATGAAGGAAAAGAAGTAGCAAACCTTGAAAAAGAAGAGAAGAAAACAAACAAATAAAAGAGAGGGTTTGCTATCACACACGTAGGGTAACTCATGTGGGAAAAAAAAGAAAAAAAAACATGTGAATTATGAAGTAGTGAGAGTTAGATAGGAGACAAGCAAACAAACAAAAAGGAGGAGAGAGAGAATTGTCACATTGCGTGGTCTAGTGTCGAGCAACCAAAATAAAAAAATAAAAAATAAAAAATAAAAATAAAAATAAAAAAAGAGAGAGAAAGATTGCTAGCCGGGATGTAGATGGCCGAGGATTTGCGAGAAGATTTGCTAGGCATGACAATGTAGGTCCTAACAATCATGCAATAGCTTACCATCACCTTTTTTTTCCTAGGGAAGAACCAAAACCTGCTTGCATCTACGGCCATATTTATGTGTTTTCCAGCAAGATTTAAGGTGTTTTTTGTCAAGGAAAGAGCAAATTTGATTGATTTACATGTTTTACGATGGTTTTGCATCATTTTTTGGCGAAGAGAGATGGCAAATGTCTTCTGTGTGTGACTTCTAGCAAAGCTAGATGATTTTCCAACCATTCTAGGCTTATTTTTTGCAGATTTGTGTGATATTTTGGCAGATTCATGTCTTAGGTTCTTTTTGGCAAGTTTCTATGCAAAATGAGTAGCAACACATGGTGGCACATGGTGGTGGCATGAGGCAGCATGTGGTAGTGTGTGATGTGTGTTTTTCTCCCCTCTTCCAAACAGTTTTTGCTTCTCTGTTTTATATGTAGGGTTATGCAAAATTTTTATGAATTAAAGACACTTTGATGACAACTTTCATGTTTTTAATTTAAAGATGCTTTGTTCAATTTCCTGCATTCTTCTTATTTGTGTAGACCTTATGTTTTAGTTTATTTTGTTAAAGCTATAATGTAACTTAATTATAATAGTATGAATTGTATGATTGTTATGTTTTAAGAGATATTTTATTTGCATAAAGTTGCATATTTTGGTGTTTAATGCTTTTAAGTGATTAGTTATTACTTAAATGACTTAATTTGCATTTTTGAGATTAATGGAAGACAACATGCAATTGCTTCACGTAATATGTAACCATAAATTAATATGGATAGATATATACTATATGGTTTATGTGACTTTTGCTGCAACTTGGGCATATTCGTAGGTCTTAATGCACATAGTTCATTTTAATTCATAGATAGAGATATAGTAAATAAATTAAGAAATTCTACCATCACATGACTATTATCACCCTTGCAAACATAAATAATCAATATTTATATCTAGTAATTATAGTGAAATCAAATGCTCTAACATGTTTCACTTATCAAGTTCTTTTAAATTTAGTTGTTTAATCCATCCTTTGTTATTTTGGTTTGTTAGATAAATTGTAGAAGTTATTCACCATTAGTAATTAGTTAGTTTCATAATTTCCAATCTTTGTGGGACAATATATTTCTCATGATTATCTTATTTGTTTAACATATTTACTTGCATGTAGGATTTTATTGAACAAGTTTTTGGCACTATTTTTAGGGATTGGTTGTTTACTACTAATTAATATTAATATTGAATAGCTTTTAAGTTTAATCTAGCTTTTGTTACTTTTATTTTATTTAAACTCTTAATATTTTGTTTTGTTTCAGGAAAAAATGACATTAAATGTTTATCAATGGCCTATTGAGAGATTACCAATGCATAAAGTAAGTGGAGTCCATGAAGTAGATGCTTTCATCAAACTATGCATACAATTGGAAGTACTCAAGAAGAATAAAGCATGTGATTTTTGTGGTGGAGCACATGTGAGCCCGAAATGTCAAGTAGGTATCCTTTTTGCTCAATATAATGAATATGATACTTTTGTTAGGACTTTAAGTAGGTCACGGAATGATATTTATTCCAACATGTATAATCTAGGATGGCATAACCATAAAAAAAAAAAAAAGAAAACTCATGGAATAACTCAAATGAAATGAGACTACCACCAACATTCAAGCAAATAAAATAGGCGAAGCCTAACTTGGAAGACATAATCAATAGAATGACCACCACCACTCAATGCTTTATAAAGAGTATTGAAGTGATATTAGGTGTAACAAAAGAGGCGAAGACTAGTTTGGAAGATATAGTTATCAACTTGGCCATCACCACAAAAAACTTTATAGAAAGTATTGAAGTGAGACTTTAGAATCGAGAAGTGAGCCTTCAAAACCAAAAAGCTCTAATAAAAAATTTAGAGGTACAAATAGATTAATTGGTCAATATGGTCTTAAAAAGACAACATGGAAAAAAGCCTTAGAGAAACTATAAAGGTAATAACCCTAACAAGTAGCAAGTAAATAGAGGAAGATGATGCTGAGGAGAAGATTTTCAAAGATATGGATAAGGATGTCAGCATACAACCTGAGAAAGCACCCAAAAGTAAACTTTTTCCAAACAATTGTAAGCCCTATATGCCTCCACCTCCATCTCGCTAAAGACTCCAACAACATGAAAGAGAATAAATTTTTTAAATTCACTGATGTATTTACAAAACTACACATTAATATTCCTTTTACAAATGCTCCAACTCAAATGTTCAATTATGAAGGTTTTTTGAAAGAGATACTAGATAACAAAAGAAAGCTAGAAGTAGATGAGATAGTAATGTTGATTAAAGAATGTTCAACCATCTTACAACATAAATTGTCTCCTAAATTGTTAGAATTTCATTCTCCTTAAGTAGCAACATTGAAGATTGTTTGGTTGAAAACTATAAAGGAAGCACTTTTTGGGAGGCAACATAAGCATTTTGTTGGTTATTTTACTAAAAAGCTATCATCACATGTTCATCATAGCCTCATATGGACATAGTTTGCAATCAAAGGATTTTTCCTTATTTCTTCTTTATTGTTGTTTTCTTTTCTTTTTACATTAAGGATAATGCTTCATTCAAGTTTGCAGGTGTTGTTGTTGTTATTGTTGGAAGTGTGCTATTATTGTTGGGTTCTGTTAGAGGTTGTGTTTTGTGGTAGTTGTTATGTTGGTGGAGTGTTCTGGAAGTCTTTTTTTGTGTGATCTTTTTTTTAGTGTTGGATCATGATTGCCATGATTGGATCCCTTATTATGAATTCTTGGCTATTTTTAAGGAGATATAGATTTTGTTCAAACCTACAATTGTGATGTAAGTTAAATGTGATTCTAACTATGTTGATTCACCTGTTGAGTACTAAAAGTCTATATTTTTCTTGAAATTATGTGTATCTCTAGAGAACATTCATATGGAGTGTGTGATTTTCTTGGATCTCATCCAAATCTTAAAATTTGCTTGATTTCCTCTTAATGTGAAAGCCTAAGCTGCATCTAATCAAGAAAATGATTTAGGCCATCTTTGGATCAATTTAACCTTTCAAGCCAACCTTATTTACTTATCTTTAGTCATCTTGTTAAGCCTTGTTCTTATCCTGATTTTGTTTAGTCACACTTACATATATATATCTCTTAGTCTTTTAATCAATTTATCCCATTGTCCTATGCCCATGAACACATTGACTTTTAATGTAAAAATTTATTTAAGCATAAAAGAAGTTAAGGGGAAGGATGTAATATAGGAAGAAGGTGATTGCAATGAGTGTGTGTGGCATATTAAGTCAATTTTGTAAATGAAAAAAAGAAAAAGAAAAAGCAAAAGCAAAGGAAAAAGAAAAAGAAAAAGAAAAGGAAAAAGAAAAGCATTTGCTTTAGGATGGAATTATCTCTCCATCTTTTGTTAGATTTAAGTCACATAGTTTTCTAAAATAGATCTTTGAGCATTGTAATTGACTATCATTGGTAGGAGAGGATTGAGGTGGCTATACTTAAAAGTAATTTTGTTTTGCTTTATTGTTACACACGTGATTGTGGCTTTTGTTAGTGTCAAAGCATTTTTGGATAGGAAAGAATAAGAATAACAGTGGCAAAAAGACTATCTTCATGGAGTAAAAAGGTAGAAAGTGGCTAGAGTCATAATGAGATCCTAGAAAGTAATGTATTCATGGGTTATTTGAGCTTAAATGTCTTTTTTCTTACCATTAGCCTAGCTTTACATTACAAGCTCATAAAAGTCTTATTAATTCTTGATTAGATAAGTAGTTTACATTAATGGAGATAGGGATGAAAAGCATACCTTTGAGGTTTGGTTAAAGATTTTAAGAGGTTGCATACCAATGTGGATCTATTTGGAGTGCATATAATTAGGAAAAAAATGTGAATTCACATACACAAGCAGTTGACATAGTTAAGAATTTATCTTACCTTTTAAACTAGTGACAATGTTTAAATGATAGTTATGTTTTTCTTTGAATTGTTGAAATGATCAACTATGGGAGAATTTCATGAAAATGTTAGTTATTAATATATGTTGTTTAATACTTTTGCTCAAGGATGAGCAAAATGTTAAGTTTAGGGGTGTTGGTAACTTAATTTTTATAGAGTTATTTTGATTGATTTAGACAATATATGATAGAGTATTTGTGAAATTATATATGCATTTGTCTATATTTATACAAATCTTGTTGGTTTATACAAAAAACATAAAATAAAAGCAAATGAAGTGGCAAACCATGAAAAAGAAAAGAAGAAACATAAACAAACACAAGAGAGGGTTTGCTTTCACACATGTGGAGAAACTCATGTGGGAAGGAAAAGAGAAAAAATTGTGTCAATTATGAAGTAGCAGGAGTTGGATAGGAGGCAAGCAAAGAAATGAAAAAGAGGAGAGAAAGAATTGTTAGGTTGAGTGGTCTAAGTCCAAGCAACCAAAAAAAAAAAAATGAGGGAGAGAAAGATTGCTAGATTGGACATAGATGGCTAAGGATTTGCCAGAAGATTGGCCATGCTCAACAATGTGGGTCTTTAAGAATGCCCAATGGTCATGTAATAGCTAACTGTCATGGTATTTTCTAGCGAAGAATTGAAACCCACCTATGTCTTCAATCATATTTATATGTTTTTTAACAAGATCTTAGGTTTTTTTGGTGAGGAGAGAGCATAACTAACTAATTTGCATGTTTTCTAGTGGTTTTGCACCATTTTCCATTAAAGATAGATGGCAAACATTGTCTATGTGTGACTTCCAATGGAGCTAGATGATTTTTTTTGGCCATTTTGGGCTTCTTTCTAGTAGGTTTATAAGATATTTTGGTAGATCTGCATCTTTGGGTTCTTTCTAATGGGTTTTTGTGCAGAACGAGCAGTGGCGCATGGTGGTGCATGGAAACATGGCAACATATGGCAGTGCATGGTGGTGGCACATGATGACAAGTGACACATGTTTTTCTTGTTGGTGCTTGAATAAAAGGAAACATTATGGGAAAACTTATTCATGAGATTAAAGAAATTAGTATGAGAACTAGAGAGAAAATAAAGGTTTTTTGGTATACACTATAACCTTCCTCATCATAGTGAATAATTGTTCTTTAAGCTAAGAATGTAGGAATTATTGTAAACCTTATAATTCGTGTGCATATTTTCTTTACTAATATTCTCTTGGTGTGTGTAGTGAGATCCTAAGAGATTCCATGAGTTTGAGATTCATGAATTTGTTTTTAACAATTGGCATAGATTTAAAAGTTAACAGTAGGAGAGTGACGGCTAAGCACCATTAAACTCCTTGGAGAATAACAAAATGGAGACCAAGTCCTGAAAAGAAATTATAAATCTCTAAAATTTCAATTTAAATAAATTATTATTCATTGGACATAACAAATTATTATCCTGAAAGGCCAAAATTGTTATCAACTCTTTTTAAGCAAGGGAAAAAAGGATTAATATTGAATTCATACTTAACAATAGAGCCCATTAAAAGAGAAAACAATTGACCGCAAACATAAGAATGAACAACAAAAGAAAGATGTAAAAGGTTAACCTTTTAAGAAAAGTTACTTGCTGGGTTAAAGTTAATTTCAATTGCTAGCTTTCTAAGATTAAGGGTTTTTTAAAGTTTCAAATATTGCTAATAGATAGATATCTCAAATATTAATCCTTTACTTTCAATTTAAATAGCCAAGGTTTTAAACCATGTCATTAATTACTGTATTTACTACCTCTTCCATTTTCCCATATTTCCCAATAACATATTTTTATAAAAATTAGGAGAATTTTGGAAGTGTTAAGTGATGAGTTGTTAAAATCTTAATGTATAGTCTCATGATAGAAGAATTAAGAGACCAAAGGTTAGTTGGGCAAACATCTTGTGGAAGAAGTTCATTCCACCCATTGTCAGGTTCTTTATGTGAACATTTATTCATAATAGTTTAGTTGTGGAATGTAACATGCAAATAAGATGTATGGAGTTAGCTTCAAAATGTCAATGTTACACATGATGACATTAAGAAAGAATAAGGCATTTCTTCATGCATAATGAGTTGGCAAAATGAATATGGACCAAATATGTTGTTATTCTACAAGTAAAAATTGACTTTTCTTTTCTTCCATTACAACGCACCTCTTAGTTTTTTGAAACAGATTAGAGTAACTAGCGAAAAGCCACTATTGTAATTATAAGGAGTTTAATCACTAGAAATAAGGGGTTGGATACAAATGGCATTGCCTTACAAAAACAACAATATTTATTATTGGTTACATCAATTCTCAACCTCCCTTTACAGCATAATGTTAAAGCTTTGGAGAAAATCTACAACCAACTAGGTAGATATCTTTTCTCTAATCTACATATAAAAAAATGAAACACCTAACATAGACTTAGGTGTGCTTGGTGATGGACATTGTAAATATGCTTCCAATTGATTTCTAGGTCATTCCTAGATCCCAAAAACCTTACATTCAAGTCATAGAATATAAGACAAGGATTAGGTATTGCACTTACTGCCAACTGCAAGGTCACGACTACTAGCAATGTCAAATATTTCATGACTACACTTCTAGCGTTTGATAGAATGCACCTAAAACAAATGTAAGAGAACTTGTGCATAGTGTAGGCATGAACATTGTGAGCAACGAGGAATTCTAAGGCTGCACTCTAGGTGTTTGACATAAGGCTTCTAAGCCAAAAACAAGTGTTGCTACTTAATCATTGTGCAATGCATATGTGTGTGGCACAAACTTGCCACCTGCGCATGTTGCATAGTAGGCATGTAGCTCAAACATGCATCTTGCATGCAACACACAACAAGCTCATTGCATAAACATGCCTCCCATGCGAAACTTATAGCAAGTTCATAGCATGCAATAGGCATGCATTATGGACCAACATCCAATGCATGATGCATATGAGGTGCGTCATTCTATTACCTTAAGCATGCATAATGCACACAACAAAGTGGCCATAACCTAGCTTGGTATGTGTATCACAATGCACATTAGAAAATCATCCCACCAAGGGCACATAAAAGGTGCTTGGCAATATGTCCCAAAGACCACTCCAACACCAAAATCCCACAATTTAAACTCTAAATCTAGAACAAGGCAAATATGGAAAGACAATTGTTAAGAGGTACAGAAGAGCTTCAAAATGACTACAAGGATAAGGTAAACATTTAAAGAGACATAGGAAGCTCAACCAAGTGATATGGCAAACTTGGAGAACTTACAAATAATGGTAAATAAGAACATAGGGGCAGATAAAAGGATAAGGAACAAATTTAGGGCATTATCATATGACAAGTTTAAAGAAGTGGTGGAAAAGTATAATTCAAGAAACCTTGTAGAGGCATAATGGAATTGATAATAAATGTAGCTAAGAGGATAACCTTAAGTTAGATTTAACCGAAACTAGCATGACAATGAATAGTAGGATACTTGTAATGGTTAGTGAAAAAGCTTTCATTTTAAATGTCTAGTATTATCATATGGAATATTAAAGGATTGAATCCTTTAGAAAAAATGGATTTTGTTAAATGGGAATATAAGAAAAACAAAAGTATTTTTAATAGGTCTCTTAAAGCCAAAACACATAATGTCATCTTGTCTCAACAACCAAAAAAGTTAGGCTTTTCCAAAGTGTTACACTATAATCTTATGAATACTCATATATGGTTGGTGTGAAAATATGAGTAGAAGATGACATTAGTAGATTGTTCAAATAAGAGTATAATCATAGAGGTTTAAATGGATGGAAAACAGTTTGTGATGTCTACAATATTTGTGCAAATCATATCCAAAGCTGATAATTATTGCAACACCTAGAGAACTTATAGATAGTTAAGAAGCCATGGCTCATGAAGGCATATTTTAATTCCATCATTTGTCAGAAAGAAAAGTGAAAGGGTAGACAATATTCCATAGTGGCAAAAGAGAATTTAGAAACTTAATCTATTAGTAGGGACTGAATTATTGTGGATTTCTAGTCCTTCTATTTTATGTGGGGTAACAATGTTTAAGGAACAAGATGCATGTAGGTAAGATTGAATAGAATACTATGTAATTTAAAGGCTTTTACAATTTTTTTTTCCCTAAAGGTGTAACATCTTACAAAAGTAGGGTTAAATCATTTTACATTGTCAATATAGTTATAGGAAACATTCTAGGGAGCTTGATCTTCCTATTTCTAAAAACAATGGCTAAAAGCTACAACCATAAGAGACTTGATTGCAAGCCAATGGATAGGACACTTAACCACATCATCATGGACACATATGCATTCTAAGAAGCCTATAGGTTAAAAACTCTTTGTAGAATGGTAGAAACAAAATAGAGGTAATAAGGAGCAAAGAACACCTAAACTCATAGAGCAAGTGCAAGAAAAAGAGCTTTAGTTGAAATAAGTATGGTTAGAAACTATTTTGAAAGATCTCTGGCATTACAAGAATAGTTGCTATAGAATGTTAGGGAGGATGAAAATGTTTTGAGAGATAAAACTTGTGTCAAATGACTTTAAGAATAAGACCAAAATTCAAAATATTTCAATGAATGCGTAAGGGAGAGATGTTAGGCTTCTCAATTTAACTTTCAACTACTTGATCGATTAAGAATAGATGATGTGGAGACTTTGGGATCCATGGTTATAGATTTGTATGAGTTGTTAACTTCAAATAGGGTTTATTTTAATGATCATGTGATGGTAGACTTCTTTACTCATATTTAGAGTTCAGTAATGGCAGAGTAAAATGACATGCCATGTAAAATCCCAACATGGGAGGAAGTGTAGCAACACTTCAAAAACCTTGACCTTGATAGTGCTTTAGATCTAGATGGCTTCACAAGCCATTTCTCTAAGGTTGCCCAAGAAGTGGTTAAAACAAATTTATATTAGACAATTGTGGATTTCTTCGGGGGTGGTTAGATTTTGAAAAATACAATCATGATAGTTTTAGTGTTGATTCCTAAGGTTGCCTAATCAAGTAGCTTATTAGATATCAAACTAATAAGCTTTTACAAGATCTTAATAAAGATTCTTAATGAATGATTAGTAAAGATACTTCTTTAAGTAATATCACCAAAATAATCTAGTTTTGTTAAGGATAAATCTATACAAGAAAACATTGCTTTGATTTAGGAAATAGTTTATAAAATTAATAAAAAAGTGCCAAGGGGTAATATGGTATCAAATTGGACATGTCAAAAACTTATGAGAAGTTGGAATGGTCCTTTTTATTGAAGGTTATATCGTGATTCAAATTTTTAGAAGCATGGATCAATATGATGTACTATTGCATATTGAATAACTACTTTTCTATATAGATGCAAGGCAAGAAGTTTTGTTTTTTCAAATCTACAAGGGAGCTACATTAGGAGGATCCTTTATCACTAAGTTTGTTCATACTTACCAAGCAAGCCCTTTCTCGAAAGTTGAAACATCTTATGCAAGTTGGGGATATTGGGAGTTACAAAGCTACAAATGATTTTGGATGTCTCATACCTATTATATGTAAATACTATGATGGTTTTCTTGAATGGTCATAAAAGATCAATTTTAAATTTCATGGATTTGTTAAGGGAATATAAGGGTTACAATAGATAGAAAGTAAATGCAACTAAATGTAATTTTTCATTGGCAAAGAAGTTAACACCACATAGAAAACACCAGATTAAGCATTGGATATTATTTTCTCTAGCAAATTTACCAATGAAGTGTCTTGGAATTTTGCTTTTCAAGGAAGGATCTAAGTAGAGATATTTTGATGAACTTATAGGGAAGACTATAGGGTTGTATCCCTAATTGAAAAAATTGTTTTTTTTTTCTCATGGTAGGAAGCTTGTACTAATTAAAATATGTTTTCTTCCATTCCTATCTATTGTTTGTCATGATCAAGGCTTTAAAATCAATGTTGCAAGAGATAAACAAGCATATGTTAAATTCTTATAAAGTTATAGGAAGGAGCATAAAGCACACTAGGTGGGGTAGGGTAGGGTAAAGCCTCCTTATAGATGAAAGGGGACTAGGGATAAAAGATATGGCTTGGTTATGGAAAGCCTTTTGGTGAAGATGGCATGGAATTATGTAAAAAGGGATTCCTTGTGGGCATAATTCATAAGGAAGAAGTATGGACATCCAGAGGAAGTTTTCCAATAACCATGAAACATTTAGTTTTCACATTGTTCGGAGCTACTAATACTCACATTCCTTTTATTGTAGCATAATAGGTGGGTGGATCAAAATAGAGGTCAATCTTTTTGGATGAACAAATGGCTAGATAAGATTCTATGACATCCATCTTATGAGGACAATTAAAAGAGTATTCATAAGGCTTTGAAGGATAGTGCATTTCTAGAAGCGACTTTATCTCCAAAGTAGTGAAAGCAAACAAGTAAAGTTACACTCACCAATGATCTAGATCAATTGGCCTTTAAGGAAACTTCAAATGGTGCATTTTTAATAGTGTCTATATATGAAAATAAAAGACTACATGAAGAAAAGAATAGTTGGAGTAAGTTCTGATTCCATAAGTATCTATTATATAAGATTGATTTCTTTATGTAGAGGATGATGTACAATGGGTTCTCAACTGACAATAGAATTTAGAGGTGAGGATACTTCTGTCAATATTGATAGAGAGAGTTCTATCAGAGGTTTGTCAAATAATGATATCTTATAGAGGTAGTACTTTCCCATTAATAATAGAATGTATAAGACTTGAAGAAATAAATATTACTATAGTAGTTTTAAGTCTTCAATGAGGATGTATGGTAAAATGGTCTTGTCCATCACCAAGTTCTCTAAAATTGAACATAGATGGATCATGGAAGGAGGGAGCATGTACAAGGGGAGGCATTGTTTATGATTGGAGGGCTCATGTCATTATGGCATATGTAGTCAATTTAGGAAAAGGCAATAGTGCAAAAGTAAAAGTCCTATCTTTATTGGTTAGTCTTAAACCATGTTCTTAACAACGAATTATTGTATTGAAGATTAAAGCTAATTCTCAATTTATGATTCAATGCACTGAAGGGGTATACTTAGTCTTTAGTCTTTAGACTTTAGACTTTAGACTTAAGAATATGAACTCTGTGGGTGCTTGGGATTTTTATCTCCTTATATCAAAATTTCACATGTATTTTGTGAAGCAAACTTTCTTGCAAATGGTTTAACAAATGTTGGTCATACAATCACAAGGATATAAGTCTAGGAAGATCAATTAGGCTTGTAACATTATCAACCTCTATGTATATTTTCCTATTCTTTGTTTTATGTGATACTCTTAAGCTATTTATTTAGATTACATCAAATTTTTGTTTCTATAGTATTTTTCCCCCTTGATAGATGGGACTATCAAATGAGGGGTTAGGTTTGATGCTCTATCTCATGTATCCTTTACACAAGTATTGATTCTTTGATCAAATTGTGCTATCCATATTCATGACAAGGGAATGACTCCCTTTTTTCTTTGAAAAAAAAAGCAAGTTTTTTGGATCATATGCTTTAAAGAGTTTACATCTTTCTATAAGGAAAATTAACATTACAAAGGAATCATCAATTAGGTGGAGACCACCTCTACCACATGAGCTAAAGCTAAATATAGATGGGTTTAGTGCTAGTGAAAATAGTATAGATGAAGGTGCCTTGAGAGATAGTAATAGGAGTATTATTTATGCACTAGCTACAAAGTTTGGATAGGGTAGTAATGCAGATATTAAGGCTGGTGCCATACTCACAACTCTTAAGCTATGCCACACTAGGAATCAACTTCCCCACATCGTCGAATCAAACTCTGTTTATTTAATGCAATGCATATTACATTAATGGAAACTTTCATGGCACTTAAAGTATGTGTTATGACATAATGCTAGCTTGCTACCCTCACACACCAAGATTTGATACACTTTGGATAGGGGAATTCTAGTGTAAATAGATTAGCAAATCATGGCCATCATGTTTTGACTGTACAAAATTTTGAACAATTAGGCTCCTTACCAAGATCATATTGAACATGCTTTTAGGAACAATCAACTTGGATTAAGAAACCATAGGATACTAAAGGGTTATGCCTATATATGGCCCTTTTTATTTCTATTTTTCTAAACATGCACACTTTAACTAAGTACTTGGTACATAGATTTTTCAATTTTGTTTTCTAAAGGTTTGTTTTATGCACTACCCTTTGTTTTCGCATGAGATATGGTTAATAAAATGTGTTAGGGTACTATTCATACTTTATTAAAATAAAAAATAAAAAAATTTCAAAAAACTTTGACTCACTAAATTTTAAGTAAAAAGTCTAAAAAAATCCAAAAAATAAACATATATTTACATTGATAGTTTGTTTCTAAAATCTTGGACTTACCAAATCTAAGGGTTTTTTTTTTATGGCTATCTTTTGTATTCGCATGAGATGTGGTTAATAAAATGTGTTAAGGTAGTACTCTTACTTTATTAAAGTAATAAATAAAAATTTTAAAAAATCTTTAATCACAAAATTTTGAGTAAAAAGTCTAAAAGAATCCAAAAAATAAACATCTACATACATTTATAGGTTCTATTAAGTTTGATAGGCTTTTTGATGAATATATGAATTTGATCTAAGAACAAAAGAATACAAAATCCTAAGGGTAATATCCCAACATTACAAGCTATCTAAGAGAAAATTAAGTTTGAAATTTTCCACATATGACACAATAAAACATTCCCTTAAAAGGCTTAATATCCCTAGATATTCATTTAAAAAGGTTTAAATTCCTAAATAGAGTTTTTACAAGCTTCTTAATAAATATATGAGTTTATTCATTTAAGAATGAGATAATATAAGGTTTTAGGGGAATACCCCTCCATTACAAGCTTATTTAAGAGAAAAATAAGTTTTAGAATCTTCTAACTATTACATAAGAAAATCTTTGTTTGAGAAAGTTTAATATTTCTAAATAAAGATATTCTCTCACATATTACTTTCTTGATTTTAGCCAATAAGATTGCTATTTCAACAACCTTATTTTGTTTAAATATTTACAATTTGTTAAAATAAAAAGTCTAAGAAGTTTTGTAACTAAATCCTTTCTTTTAACTACTTTAATCATCCATTGCAATTTAGAATTTCAATAATTGATGATCTTATGAAGGCTATGTTGAGTAAGGATGTTTCACTAATTTTTTTCAGTCCAAGTATAGTAAAGAAATTGGTGTGCTTATTTTCAACTTAAAACTCAAAAAGTATAATACAGGCCAATTGGGGAGAGTAATTGAGATAACACTTCCGATGTAGGTGGTTTGTCCTTACAAATGAGTCATCTAATAAAGTTGTGTTTGTTAATTCCACCTAACCATATTAAGCCATATCATTCAACCTTAATATTAACGTAGCACAATTTCTTGTATATTTCTTTATAATAATAAGAAGGTTTGGAGAAAGTAAATATGAGAATATGTCATAGTGTTGGAAGACCACTCAAATTCCATATCATGTTTCCTTTCATGTCAAGATATATAATTGAAGTTCTCATGCATTTAATACTATAAATCTATCTACTCTATAAGGATAAACTTAGATAGTTAATAAGATTCTAGAATGACCATCCTAACATCACTTTATTCCAGATTTTGAGGCCTAGTAACCTAAGTCCTCTTTCCTTCTTAGTTGAACAAATAACCTACTACGAGATCGCATTGTCATATGCATTCCATTCCATGAAAGATATTACCCAAACAAAGAAAACTCTACCTATTTTCAACGTAACGTTCGTACGCACACAAAAGTGGCGTTAAAATAGGACTTTCTTTTCATGAAATAGTGCATATGGGTAATTACAAGCATGCATGTAAAACAGTCCTTAAGTGGGCTACTTTTGTGCAGTAATAAGAGAGCGTCTTGATCATTAGATGCCAGAGGAATGAAACAATATATGTGAGGATTATCTAATGGGGAGATTTCACTCTTTTGATTTGTGATTCTGAAGGGAAAAAGAAAACAAGAGAGGAAAAATTAACAAAAAATTGTTTCAATTATTCCACAACAAAGTAGGAATCTAAGGAAAACCAAAGAGGGAAAACTGTTACATTTGTGAGTTTGTCTTTTACATCTCTCACTTTCATTTCTTTTCTCTTCTTCCCCACGACAAACAAAAAACTTAAAAAGAAAAAGAAGGAAACTTAAGAAATTTTCCCTGTTTTTGACTTGTTTAAATGTATCTTTCATCATCCCTTTTTCTCTTCTACTGTTTACTTTTTTTATGCGTGCAATTGTCGAACAATTACCTATAAAACGAAATGATTCAAAAATTTCAATTTCTAACTTCCGGAAACAATAATTTTTCGTTGTTTTTCCTTTATCGGGTACTATTTTCCTTCATACGTTACTTTAAAGCTGGTAGGATAAAGTATCAAAGCGTCCAAGACTTTCACGGGAGCTGATAATAATCTTCAACGCCAGAAGTGAGAGGATATGCAGCATCTTCCGGTGGAAAAGGGAGAATGAAGGTTTTTAAGCATAGAAACATTGAACTCAGGGAAACCTGTTTATAGAAGTAGATAGGATTGATGCTAGGTTTATATATTAACAAATGAGAGTGGTGAACTTGTTTAGACTGGGTTAAGAAAGTATCCACCATAAAATGGACAGAAACTGTCAAATCTGTCGGTTGCCGAAATAAAAAAACGTTAATTAATGCTTCAATCTGTAAGGTATTCGAAGTACATAAAAATGCCTTACCCAAAAAGGAAGCCTACTCAGGCACCTATGTGGTACAGGAAAGTTTGCATTTAACTTCATCCACTAGTAGACGCAGTCATGGGAAGCGGAAGGGGTCAGGGGCTACATATTTGAAAGATTACGTGATATACTGCATTTTGTAATATTTTCCAGTAAAATCATTGTAGTTGTATTTATCTCGCGGAAAATTTCTCCAAAGGTTCCCGTAGAATCATTATACTCGCCATGAAATACTACAAATTTTGAGAACTTATTCCTCAATCATTCACCCCAAACCTATGATTCTTTCTCTACTACGGATGATTTTTATATGAGTGACAGCTTGTGAGGCTCGTTGCCTTTTTGCACTGCATTACGTGCTTGTGCTTCAAGTTGTTGGACACCCACCCACCCACCCACTCTCTCGGAGCACAGGGAAATAGCTTTCAGATGTTTCATTTAATCAAGTACGGAAAGGAGATAGTACTGTTTCTTTATTACATTGATCACAATAGTTGTACATTAAATCTTAATGTGCATTATTTATCAAAGACTATGAACTTTATGAATGATCACGTTCCCCACATTCCCAAACCAGTACATAAAACATCAAAAAGAATGTTCCATTCTCAAAAATGAAAATGATAGAACTTTCAGTAGTTCATCAATAGCATAAGTTCAGAAGTTTAGGACATAGTGGCCAACAATATTTGTGTTCACAGGGCGTGTCATTAGGCCAAAGTTGGTAATTTGTGGTGGAAGCAACTTTTGCAAAATGTCGATATATAAGTGATTGCATGTTAAAGCAAGAAGGTTCATCCTAATAGGTGGTAAACCCCTATTATTAATAAAGTCAAGATTATGCCTATAAACTTTTGATGTGGTAAACCCCATATAAAATGTTTATGTACAATAATTACTTGGATCAAATTTAGGGTACAATGTTTCTCCAAGAAGGGAAAAGAAGATTACGGAACATAGCAGCAACTATAGAAAATGTTCTTAATGGACTACATGTCTTTTGGTATTCTCAAGAGACAAGTGCAATCCCATTATATTCAACAATTAATGAGTTATTTGAGAATTTGTTAGACTTCGTCCCTCCACGTTGCCCATATCCCTGTGATGATACATAATTCCTTTATGTAAGCAAAGGTAGGACATGGGATTTGCTGCCATAATCATTCTTCTTCCTTTGTTTTTTTTTAATATTTTTTTAACCATTTTAGCGGTAAAAGTCGTAGGAAAGATTAACCATATAGATGTGCCCTAGGATTCCATAAAAATATGTGGACCCAATTTTTTTATTTATTTTGTACTATTTTCCAAGTTTCGTCGGGAATTGGCTTCAACGGACCTTTCCTTTGATCTTGTGACAGTGTTAAATAGAGCTGACGTTGGATTTTGTGCTTTTATATTGGCAGACTTGGCTTTTATTAGTTTTCAACATTCTCGTCATTTCTTTTGCAATAACAAATGTACAAAAAGACAGTTCCTCGTCCTAATTTGACAAGGAACAAGATAAAAACAAATGGCTAAGGTCATTAGGAATGATACCACCAAGTACACAATTGTTAACCTGAATTATGCTTTTAGCAAGCAACCAATTCAAGATGTAGATGTAGATGTTAGCCCAATTTTTGTTGGACTTGCTAATGTGGGCTTATATTAATGGATTCAAAATTGATCTAATAAAGTGAGAAGATAGTTTCTTAACATATAAATATAGACTAATTGGTGTAGGTTATGGATTGCTAAATATGATTATAATGAGTTGGGCTTATTGGGTAACACATAAGGAATGGACTAGACTTTATCCTCTAGCTCAATATATATAGTATCATAAAAATTAGGATGATGAGTTTTTCTTTTTGATAAGTCATCTCTCTCATGGTAGCCTCATTGTGTCAGTGTGCTTTGAGCGAGAATAGAAAATAAAAACCTTACCTAAAGATCATTTCCACATTTGTGGATATTTATAATGAATCACAAGAACGGTATATTTTCTTAATTTGTCATTTAATCTTATTTATATAATAGGTGTTTGGTGTTTTAGATCTAACTAGGTAAATCCTAGGTTTTCTTGTCTCATTGGAGATAAACTATCTCTTACAAGTGGTATCAAAGCAATCATATGTTGGATCTAGGACCAAATCTAATTTTGGTAAACTGATATTTGGATTTTTTAATCCAAAATATGGTTACATTTTTTATATTTTTCTTATTGACATTTGGCACGAAGAAAAGTATAGATCTTTTAAGATCCATACATTTTGGCATGGATCCGTACAAGTCTCTACTAGATCTATTTAGATCTAGTGAGATAGGCCCAAAATAGACTAGATCTATATAGATCTAGAATTGTGCTTGTGATAGACAACACTAGTGGTCGATAACCACCAACGCGAACGACGAGAAGACGCCTAAATTGGTAGATCTAAGTGTTGGTAGCAAAAATGACCAAAGGTCACTTTGTTTTCCATCAAAGTGGCTCTTGTTAGTCGTATACTACCGTCAACAACCAGACCAATGCTTTTCTTGGGTCTGTTGGCGTCGTTGGCAACCATTCCGTGGGGATCAAACAATATCTATGTGGTCATCTATTTGGGTTGAATTCACTCGTGCAAAAGAATCGTGACCCATTTGTGTAGATCCAAGTGAAATTGGTCAAATTAGGTCAAACACAGTCAAACTGGGTTTGGACACCGATTGGACTGGAATTTTCATTAGGAAATTCTAATCATTCTGATATAAAGTTTTTAATTTTTAAGTATTGCATAAGTTAACTTTTGGCAATTTAATGCTTATGAAGCGTGTTTGAATATTTGTTAAATCATATTTAATGATGTTTTATGGCATGTGATATGAATGTGTCACAGATCAATAATTATATAGTTTAATGTTATATTTTTGACGCATTTAAATGTTAATGTAGAGAATATGCATAATTCTTTTAGCATATTGTAAGTTATAAATTAGCATGCTTAATGTTGTAATACATTTGTATAATTATAGCATGCATTTAAGTTAACACTCATTGTGGTTCTTTAATATGTAATTTGGAGACATAAAGCCCTCAGTTTATCTAGTCCAAATTACATACTAAGGATTGTGGGTTACATAAAGTATATTCCGTAGTATAAGAGAATTTCATGATTCGATTGCATTATAATTGCCAAAGTTCTTTTTTGGATTGTGGGATTTGGTTTGATATAATAGAAGGATGTCTCCAATTGTAATGTGTAGTCATACTCTTAAAAAAGGTAAATGTGTATTGGAGTTTGGGGGAAAACAAAGTCAAAATATGCACAAGTTTGGACTAATTGGTTGGTCTATACATCCAAAAGTGATGGATTTTGAAGATTAGATTATTCTCATGGGCATTACTATATGAAGATTTTATAATTATATGTCATGTATTTTGCCTAAAAGTGTTTACTTAATAATGTATGTGAATTCTCATGACCACTCCTATATAAAGATTTTACAATTACATGTTAGGTATTCTATCCAAAAGTGTTTACTTAATAATGTATGTGAATTCTCATGGTCACTCATATATGAAGATTTTACAATTTCATGTTAGGTATTCTGTACAAAAGTGTTTACATGACTATATATTGGAGTTTGAAGGAATGCATAGTCAAAAGATGCATGCATTTGGACTAATTAGATTGATCTATATACCTAAAGGTAGTAGAATATGAAAATTAAAATATTTTCATAGCTATTACTATGTTGAGATTTTACAATCACGTGTCATGTATTCTACACCAAGTTATTTACATGATAATGCATGTGAATTCTCTTATAGTATGTGTCATATGATTTTAATTCATACCATACTCACATTACTAGCCATGTGTTAATTTTAATTTAGTCACCTTTTTTGTCAACAAAAACTTAATTATTATTAGGATTCATATAGGATCTTTCTTTTGAAGTGGAAGAAAGACATGAAGTTTTCCATGAAAATGGTGTATGTATGTTTTTGTCTAATTATGGATAAACCAATAGATCACGTTGATTAAAGTAGTAAGGATGATAAGTTGTTAGATGCTACATGTTAAAAAATAGTTGCATTTATATATTGTCCACAAAGGGGCTAGAATCATGACATTAGTAAGGAAATTATGGGTTTAGTGGCATTAAGGTACCTTGTCTCATCAAATACTCTAATAAAAATTTTGCTACATTCTACTAAAGTTTGATGGTTATAAAGGTATTAGAAACCATATTAGGAGGTTAATAAATTATCGAACCAAGTTCTAATGTTGGTAAAGATAAAGGTCAAAATTCCATATTTGTAAAGGTACTTGAACACCACCAAGGAATTTGAGCCATTTGGAAAAGTGTTAAGGGCTAAGAGAACATCCTTTAAAAAGAATAATGATTGTTGCTTCTTATATAAGAAAAAAGGTTACTTGAAGAAAGATTACAACAAATGTAATTTATTAAGAAGTGGTAATCTGAGCCAAGGTTTTGATTAGTGAGTTGTTTTAATAGATTTGTTCATCTCATTAATATGTTGTTTGATAGCATCACCATGTTTCAAGAAGGATATGGTTCTTCACGTTCATCTTCACCCATTCCACCTTGGCAAGATGCATATATGGTGCATTATTGATGCAGATCGTGATGGGCAACGAAGTGAGCTAATGGATTATGGAGAGATTGGAACGGAATAGTAATAGAAAAATTCATAAATGTAAAGGGCTAGAAAGGTAAAGGCCAGAAATAAAGTATGGAAACCTAAGGCAGTAATTTAAGTGTAGGAATTAAAAACTAGAATGTAAAAGGCTAGAAAGTAAGAGCACGAAATCTAAAAGGCAAAGCTTAAGGGAAAATGAAATTTAATGACTTTTTAAAAAGTTCTCAAAGTTCTAAGGTTCTGCTTACAACTAAAAGAACAATGTCTTTAAATAGACGACTAGGCTTAATGCTGAAGAATCGATAATCCTTAAAACCTAATTCTAGTAGGATCTAGGATCCCTAAAATTAAGAAATTAAAATCCAATCCAATCAAATCAAGATCCTAACAAACTAGAAATAGGATCCCAACAAATTAGGGATAAGATCCTAATAAATTAAGAATCTTAACAAATAAGAAAATCCTAGATAATTAAAAACCTTAACAATTTAAGAATCCTAAAACAATACAGTTAAAGAGTCTTAAACATATCAAAATTCCAAAAGAATTTCTGGGGTGCCCTTTAAGTTTTGGCTTTTTGGATCCAAACATGTAATTGCTAGGACACTCAACATATGGGATAGGCCATTAGCCTAGGTTGGCATAGTTGCTCTGCATTAATAAGGCTCAACATTCCTACCCTAATGACATTGTATTATGACAACAAAGTTGCAATAAAGTTTATAGTTGGTCCTATGGTTGATTAAATCACCAAGCATACAAACATGGATTGCCATTTCATTCACAAGAAGATACAATGAAGGCTAACTAAAAGTAATCATGTTAGCATAAAGGACCAAATAGCAAACATGTTAACCAAAGCTTTATGAGTTAATTAGGACAATCATCTCCTCTGTAAGCTTGGTGTTGTCAATTCATATTGATCACCAACTTAAAAGGCTATTTGGATATGACTTTGACTTAGCCTAGGTGGTAGCCACGTGGCTGTCATATAGGCATCTCCAAACACCTTTTGCAAGCTCCTATAAGAGCCTACAACATGCCCCTACTTCACTTGCTATAGCTGCAAGGTCTCCTACACACATAACAAGGATAGGGGCATTGAGTTTGAACTTCTCGATTTATATGTAAACATTTGTTCATTGTATAGTTTTATCATGGGATCAGTTTCTTCTAATCTTGTATGGTTTCGATTTGTTCATCAATAAAACAAATCTTTTACCCACTCCATTGTGTTTCTTTCTATGGTTTCTTCATCTCCTTACATTTTTCTTTGTTGGAGTAAAAAGCTTGTTTCATTTAATACACTAACAAGCTTGGTCCTGAATTTTTGGCTTGGGTCCGTGACTTATGACAACACAACCAGCCCATGAGATTTCCTATATAATTAGCAATAAAAACACAACAAGCCCATTAGATTTTTCATATATCCAACCTACCAAAATGTCTACATAGTAATTAATAATAAATTCAATGTTAATGAGTAAGGGAGAGAAAAGGCAATCCACACAAGTATTTGTTTTAGGTTGGTTTGATTTATCCAAGTCTACATCCACCCATCTATTATTTACAAAGATTAAAAAGGCTATCACTAAGATAAAAGAGCAAACTCACTCTTAAGAGTTTAGACAATGACGATAACAGACTGGATACTAATTCCTCACAACTTAAAGAACCCTAGATCACATGAGCCACAAACTTTGTCATGAAACACCAAATTCCTTACAACTTGAGGAATCCTACGTCACATAAGTCATATTACACCTAATTCAACCTACACCTAACTTCCATGCACCCAATACTAATACTTTTCTTTTTACTAGAGAAACAAAGCAATCAATAAGGAATTAAAACACTTATATTACAAAGTTTTTATCTCTCTATCAATCAAGCTAGATATACAAGATTTTCGATCAAACCAATCTAACTAGAGCTAATACATAAAAGATGATAGAGCTCCCCTAGTTTAGCTCTTTCTCACTTCACTTTAGTTTTGCTGCAAACACAATCAGCTCGTATATGTTCCTAACAGATTTATGAGAAGCTTATAATAGATATGTCAATCAAGTCAATCTTAGTCCCAAATAAATTGTATAATTTTGGGCAGCACTGTGACTTAACTATATGTGACTTTTCTAGCACTTGACATATGCAATTAAATAATCACAATGCTAGAGTTAGACGTATATAACATGTGTATGCACTATCCCGCAACTATAGCCTCCAAAAATGATGTGAAATCATTTTTTTTCTTTCAACTATCTTTAGAACTAAGAATCCCATTATGAAATTTACCAAATCAGCACCAGAATAAATTCAATTGTGATATAGATGCCAAACAAACAAAAACCCCAAATTTTCAGTTATAGGGCATTAAACTATCACTAATCTAATGGTTTATAACAAGTGATATATCTTAAGCACAAAGACCGGAACATATACACACTCAAATACATGGATTTGGCTTTAAAAATAGCTCAAGAATCACTCGAGATATAAGCATTTGGAGTAAACGGTAACTTTAGGAGCAACAAGCGAAATGCAGAAAATATTTGAGAAATAAATCTATCAGAGCATAGAAGGATCAAACCGTGATTCTTCCTGGAGATTTAGACCACAAAAGTGATATATGGTAGTCGTTTTTGAGAGAACTGTGATCTATTTTTCAACAACTCTTAGCCCACACAAACGATGCCGTTGGAGAGAGAGAATTGCTTTTAAAATGAGTTCTGCCGGTTGCTTTTTATTAACATTTTGATCTATCCAAAAGTAGGCAATGTTACTTTTCCATTCAGAATCAAACAAGAGACCATTCAGAATAAAACAAGAGATCATGCGGCTGTATTGCTTTATTGCATCAGGGATCGCACAGCCATTTTTCCCCCCTTCTTTCTCCATTCTGTCGCGTGAAGAACAATGGGAACAAAGGAACTGCAGCTTTCTCCTTCTGCAGTCGTGAATCAATGTTTCACTTAACAATACCTGCCAGGCGGGGCTTGGGTCCATAAACCAGCCCACAAGTCAGCCCAATTTAATCTAACAAATTTAGTCCAATAAATAATCAACCCAATAAATTTAGTAAACAAATAATTAGCCCAACAATACTTAAATGTTAATTTATGAGATTCATGCAATATTTTATTCAAATATTGTTCCAACTAATGCCTTCTACTAATCTTCTTTTTGGTACATATTTTTATTATGAAAGTCATTTTCAAATGTCTTTTCCTTTTGTCATGAAGAAAATAATTAAAGAATAGCTATACTCCTAACACAGCTTGAAATCAAATTGGAGATCATTGTTAAAAACAAAGAGAAAGAGATGGCCACTTCCCCTTAGCCGAAATCAAAGAGAAATGGTAAAAAGGTGGTGATCCAAACACCTTAACCCAACAGATCTTTAGAGGGAAGAAATCTCAATATTTCCAGAATACATGGATTGACATAATCCTCACTCCGGACTAAAGCCCCGAAGGATATAGTAGCCAAAATCTATCCTCAAGTTTGGTATTTTCCGCCAACTTGTTTGTGGAAAGAACAGGCTTTCTACGAAAATATTTTATCAGAATCTAACTCGACCAAATTTAGGCTTTTTGCTTATGAGGAAGGCTAAGTGTCATATTCTACGACTCAAATTCTACGGATTATACATCCGCATAAATGGGTCCAGAATCTCCTCACCAAGCGAGAGTTCAAGGAACTGTCGTAACCCACTGGGTACACGTATTGGGATTACCTCGTGCACGGAACAAAGACTTCTATTAGAATAAAGAAATAAGGCACTTGTGGCAGATGTATTTCAGCACCTTCAAATCCCCGTTTCCCTATTGGTTTAGTAACTAATGGATAAAAATGGGAACAGTTGATGTTGTTTTTCCTAACAGGACATAAAAATCCTACATCCTCTTTTTGAAAAAATGGGATCCTCTAGCACGAGACATGCACTTCAGCCCGGTAATGCACTTCGTCTCCAAAGTTTACGTCTCCTAGGTGATGAAATGGGAGATGGCATATCTCCAAACCTCAAAATCTCCTACACCAGTATTGATTAGGAAATAAAATGGTTTGATGCATTCCAACGATGGGATTAGATTGCCTTCAAAACTGTGTTCATGAAATGGAGGAACGCCGAAGTTTCCTTAGCGAAAGGGCTGTAGTAATAAAAAAGATTGTAGCAGTTGACTTTGAGGAAGAAGTCAATCGGGACATTAGAACTCACACATAGAATCAAGTAGAGCTTGGATCAAGAACTAGTGGAGCCTAAGTAGGAAGCTATTGAAAGGATCTTCCAGAAGGTTGCTGAAAGAAAAGGAAATCCAATAGAGAAGGAAAGCGAAGATGGAGTGAAACACTCCGTGAAATTTGATGAAATGAACTTTACGATGTTGTGCCTATATATATAGGTATGAAACCTAACCTTATAAGGCAACTACCTATACAAGGAAATAAGAAATACATACAAAACCCAATGGAATTAGGAGAACCTAATATAACAATAATGGCTATATATTCATCAACACTTCCTCTCAAGTTAGAGATTTGAATAAGTCAAATACTTTAAGCTTGGAAAGAAGATGTAAATATGCTACTACACAATGTCTTGGTTAATAAGTCAACAAGCTACTCTTTGGTCAAAACATGGCATGTTGCAATAATTCCTTGTTGGTGCTTTTCTCTCAATGTGCTTTTTATGCTTATGAAAAAATTGGGTTGGTTGCTATCTTCTTTATGACCTTATTATCATAAGATAACAAGGTGGGGTTCTCATGTAAAATCCAAAATCCTTGAGCAATCCAATGGTCCATATTATATCACTTTTAATAACTTACATAGCTTTATATTTTGCTTTTACTCAAAAGAGTGAGACAATGGGCTACTTATTAAATGTCCATGAAATCAAGAAGTTCCTAAGTATGATACAAAAACCTATGGTGAACCTTCTCGTCATGGGATATTTGCTATAATCAATCATAATAAGTTCATAATTTAAACTTAGAAGAGCACAAAAGCTAAAGCTGAGACCTAGGCAACTCTTGAGACATCTTATCACATTCATGATTGTCTCCATGTGGATTGCATGGGAGCATGCATAAATTGACTCATGGTCTACACTAATAAATTGAGGTTAGATTTAGTGAGAGTCAAGTAAATTAATCTACCAACCAGCCTCTAATAAATGATAGATCTTTAAGAGGCAAGTCATGTATTTTTTCCTTAAAGCCAACATCGCACTCTATGTTTGTGAATTTCTTATTTTATTCCATGGGAATAAGTAATGCTTTGGAGCCAACTAACATTGCCTTATAAATGAGCTCTAATACATAGTTATGCTTACCTAAGGAGATTCCCTTGAGAGAATGAGCAATCTTCATGCCTAAGAATTTGAATTGTTTGAGGTCTTTCATGAAGAAAATGGAGTCAAGATACTCCTTGAGGTTTAAAATGGCTACCTAACTACTTCCTAAATTAAGATGTCATTAATGTAAATGGGCAAAGAAACAAAAGAGTTATCTTAGGTCTTGGTGAATAGGGAGTAGTCATCACAAGACTAATTAAAGCCATGTGTGATGAGTGCCTTGATGAAGTTTATATTCCATTAACAAAAGGCATGTTTAAATCTATATAAGGATTATTGTAGTGATATACTAAACACTCCCCTTGAACATAGAATCTAAAGGAAAGCTCCATATAGAACTTGTCAAAAAGATCTTCATGAGGAAAAATATTTTGAATGTCAATTTGAAAAGTGGCTAGTAATGGACAACAACAATGATGATGAAAAGATGAATAGTAAAATTTTGGCCATAAAAGAAAATCTATCATGATAATAAATGCCTTTCCTTTGACTCTATCTTTTAACCAATAGGTGAGCTTTATATTTTTTCAATATGCTGTCAACTTGATATTTGACTTTATCAACCTATTTACATCCAATAGAACAACAACCAAGAAAGAATGGAACCACATCTCACATATTATTAGCTTCAAGAGCAACAAGCTTATTATCTATGGAAAAAACCCAATTGGGGTCTGTGATAACTTCCTAAAAGGTGTAAGGTTCATGGATGGCAAAAATTTGTAACAATAAACTACTAGTAATACAGGTGACATTGATCAAGAGCAAGGTAATTGGAAATGGAATATAGGGATGTGGAGAAGGTGGATGGTAAAGTAGGATAAATAATGTGCTCCAAATGGGTAGTTTGGTGGATGTGATTGGATCGTTGGATTGATGGATCAAAATTACCATATATGTGTGGGCTAGGTGGGTCAACAGTCAAGGATAATGAAATGGTGGAGGTAGTCTTAGGGATGATCATGTTGTTAGGAGGATTTGGAAAGTTTGGAACATCCATGATTAGTGACAACAAAGTGTATCTACCCTTAGATTGTGGATATGGATCTATTGAGGTGGCTAGACTATCTAGGGATACCACAAAAGATTGAAATGAGAATGGAAATGTCTTTAGAAAAAATCACATCACGACTCATAAAAAAATTATTAGATATAGGATTATAAAGTCAATAACCCTTCACAGAAAGAAGATAACCTATAAAAATAAATAAAAGAGCTCAAAGACTAAATTTATCATGTGCACCTAAGGTAATAGTGTACTAACAACACTCAAAAACACTTGGGTGTTCAATTATAGGTGGTCTACTAAACAATTTTTTAAAAAAGGTCATACCATTAGAAGATAAAAAAGTTCAATAGTTAATGAGAAATGTAGCAATAAGGACACATTCAATCCAAAGTTATTAAAAACCAAATTACAAGTAGGAACTTGCTTAGGAATACAAAAAGTATTCTTTAAGGAAAATAAAACACTAGAAAAAAAAATTAAAACTAGACAATTGAAGAACATAACAAATAAAGTCCTCATTTAGACTTTCTTAGCTTGATAAAAGCCCTAATCATACGATCTTAAAACACACTAAAATCATTGAAAAAAAGGCTATGTATATATTGTCATGAGTTACTATATAAATTGATAAGACATTATGTCTAAATCTTGAGGCATATATTATATGTGTGAAGCACTAGGTGCGATATGGTTTATAATGTCCAATATTAGTGATAGGACTCCTATACTTATTAGGTAACATTATGGAAATAGGTGATGCACATGAATAAAATAAGTCTGATATATTTAAACCACAGTTAATGTTATCACTTGTTCTTGAATCTGTAATCCAAATGGATGTAGTAGGCTTAAAAGGATAATGTCTACTTGTAAAGTTGGTTATTGGATCAAAAGGACCCACTTGGTTAAGAAGTGTAAAAAGCCTTTGTTGCTAGTCCATGGTCAAATCAAGCCTAATAGAAGCACCATAGATTTTGATATGAGCGGCTAGTGCAAATCCCAAAAAACTTGGACAAGGGTAAAGGGGCTGATTTGGTCCACCATCATAAGAAAGGCCACCTCCATATGAAACTAAAAGGCAGAAATGGTCAAATCTAAGTAGGTTGAAAAGGATGTAAGCTATGACTTTAAAATTCTATCAATCATATTTTGGTGTTATGGGATAAAGGCCTTATTTTATTTCCCTCATTATGCTTGGATTTCTAAATAGGGAGAAATCCAATGAAAAAACAAGTCTCTTTGACATGACCAAATTTTTTACAATGGATGTAAAAAAGATTCTAGGTAGGTGGGCTGCCCATGCTCTTGATGTGGATGCATTTAGGCTCAAATATTAGTTGTTCCTACATCAAAGAAATGAGTCCACAATAAGATCTAATGAGTCTAAAAAGCCTAATATTGAAGAAGATTGTTAGAATGCTTTGGGATTTGTGAATGATTTAGGTTTTTTTTATTATTTAGACTTTGTTAATCATCTAGGAAGTCTTTAATCTTCCTAATTGGTTGGGTTTTCCTAATTTTTCATGATTTCCTTTATTTTTGTTTTGGGGTTTTCTTAAATTGTCATCAAATCTTTAATTTTCTAGGGTTTTTTATTATCAAAGATTATTTCTTTTTTAGGGTTTCCTTAATTATTTAGAATCTTGATTTGTTTGGATTTTCCTTAATTGTTTAGGAATCTTGATTTGTTTGGGTTCCCTTAATTGTTTGGAACCTTGATTTGTTTGTGTTTTCTTAGGTTTAGGTTTAGTTCTCTATTTAAAAGGCGAGTCATCTTAATTGTAAGCAAAGTTGTTTTTTAGAGAAACAGAAAACTTGAAGTTGTTTGTTCAACTCATGATTCCTTTACCCAATTTTTGTCAAAGATTGGTGGTAATTGTTATAGACTCCATCATCAATCTTTGGCAAAAATTAGGTATGGTAATTATGATAGACTCCATTGCCAATTTTCACCAAAGATGGTGGTAATTGTGATAAACTCAACTACCAATTTTTACCAACCTATTACTCTATGTATGATAACTATGATAATTATTGGGAATAAATTGGAATCTCTACCTAAAGCCTATATGATTACATGATCAAATTTAACAACCTAAACATGGCAGTGTATCATAAATTTAACATTCTCTCTTAAGTTGGAGATTTAAACAAGTGAAACACTACACGCTTGGAAGGAAAGTACCATTATAGTCTGTTACAAAGTGCTTTTATGAACAAATTAGTTAGTTACTTTTTTGTAAAAATTTGGCATGTCATAATAACTCCTTGTTATGGCTTTTCTCTAACATAATAGAAATTGACTTCAATATGCTTTATGCACTCATGGAAAATTGGTTAGCTATAATTTTTTCTATTGCTTCATTGCCACAAAACAATAATACTAGACATCTTATATGCAAACCAAAATCCTTAAACAAACCAATGATCCATATTATTTCACTTATAGTCACCTATATGGCTCAATATTTTGCTTCAACTAATAATAATGAAATAATAGGTTGCTTTTTGGATCACCAAGAGATTAGTAAATTACCCAACATGATACAAAAAAAAAAAGTAGTGGATCTCCTTGCCATAGGACTTATGCTATAATCGAAGTCACTATAAGATCATAGTTTAAATTTAGATGAAGAAGAGAATATAAGATTAAGACCTAGGCTTTAAGAATCCGATCACTTTTATGGCTGCTTCCATATGAGATTGCTTCAAGTTGTGCATGAACTAATTGAATAGCTATATTGAAAAATTGTCACGAGTGTCAAATAGATTAGTCACCAAACAAGTCATTGGTAAGTGGAAGGATCTTGAAAGGAAGGATTATTCACCTTTTCTTTCAGTCCAATGTCATATTCTATACTTCTAAACTTCTTATTATACTCCATGGAAATAAATGATGGCTTAATTATAATATATACTTTTGTTGATTCAAAAAGATTCTCTTTGGAGATTTAGCATCTCAAGGCCTAGAAAAAACTTCAACTAGCCAAAATTCTTCATAAAGAAAGTGAAGTTAAGATATCGTTTGAAGTGTGAGATAGCAACTTAGTTATGACTTGTAATTAAGATGTCATCAATGTAAATAAGTAATGTAAAGACAAAATAACTTCCCTAAGTTAGTGAAAAATTAGTAGTCATAATAAAAATGACAAAAAGTAAAATCAATCAAGGCTCTAGTGAACTTCTCATTCCATTGACGAGATGTCTACTTCAAGGCATAAAGAAATTTAGTAGTCAAAGCCTAAAAGAAGAGGAGGATAATGAAAAATAAATTCATCTTTGAACACTATGGATATAAATTACTCACCACCTTAGAATTCAAAGATAGACACTCACCACTTTATTGAAAGTAATTCTAAAGAGATACAAAGCAATAACATTCACCACTCTTGGAACAAGCTAAAAGAGATATAGAACTTTGAAAGAAAGTGAAAGCTTTAACTTAATCTTATAACTTATTAATTGTCTTGACTACATAGAAAGGTAGCTATATATAGGAAAGATTCTTCTATTTCCAAGAGGCTAGTCAAAGACAAGTAACTACATCATAAACGTTGGCATAGGTTCTCAAGATAGTCAAAAGTAGCAAATGCTTTTAGTTGTCCATGGAAAAGACTCCTTCGAAATGAATTCTAATTATTATGGCTAGACTTAACTCCTTAGATGCAATACTAATGAGCATTTAGGCTTAGGCCACATCGTACTCCTTTGGTTAGAGAGGACTCATCTTCAAGTCTAAGTTGTCTTCACTATAGTAGGGAGATGAGTTGGCTACATTGGAAATATTTGAAACTTCATACTCACTTGGAAGCTCCACCTTGTAAGCAATATAACCAACCTTTTTCACAATCTTGAATGGTCATTTGGCTCATGCTTGAAGCTTTATGTATTTTCTTGATGGAATGCATTCTTTATATAAATGTATCCATACCAAATCTCATTCTTCAAACTTAACAAACTAATGATGCTTGTTAGCTTGTGCTTGATACTTTTGATTTTTTCTTTCAATCTTTTCACAAATTTGTTTATGTATCCTTTTAAGGAACTTTGACCATTCTTATACATCACCATTATATTGATGTTTCAATGGTAATGGCACCAAATCCAAAAGAGTTGCTAGATTCCTTCCATTAACTACTTCAAAGGGTCTACAACTAGTAGTTTAGCTTATGGACCAATTATAATCAAACTCAACATGCGTTAAGAGTAAATCCCATTCATGGATGTTCTACTTCACTAGGTTCCTTAAGAGATTTTCCAAAATTCTATTGACAACCTTGGTTTGCCATCAATTTAAGGGTGGCATGTTGTACTAAACTAAAGTTATGTACTGAGTTTCCACCAAATTGCTTTCCAAAAATAAAAACCTCAAGTCTTGATCATAAACCATGGTTTTTTAAATACCATGGAGTCTTACAATCTCCTTGAAATACAATTTTGCAATGTGAGAAGCATCATTACTTTTGTTGTAAGGGATGAAATGTGCTATCTTTGAAAACCTATCCACCACTACCAAAATTGAATCTTTATTTCTCTGAGTTCGGGGCAATCCCAAAGTGAAATCCAAGCTCACATCTTCCTAAGACTAGTGTGGAATAGGAAGAAAAGTATATAAACCAGTATTTTTCCTATGACTTTTTGCTTTATGACATACCAAGCAAAAGGCCAATAATCCAATACTTGTTTGGAACTTTTGCCTTTAAAGGAAATTCTAGACTCCCTAAGCTTTATAGGCAATGTTGACTTCATAGCTACTGGACCTCTTCATGTTGTAGCATCTTCTCTAGACATAGGCTTATAGTTGTTATCATTAGCTCCCTTTTATTGTTGCATAGTCCGAGCAAGCTTTCGTAAATTATTAAAAGAGGATTATTGTTGTAAACAAACTACATCCCTAATTTCTATTCATAAACCTACCAAATATTGAGTAATTGTTCGTTCTTCAAGCTCCACCATGTCATACTTCAACATTAGGTGCTCGAATTCATAGTGTAATCTTCCATAAATAAGTCCATTTACTTCTAATTTTAGAACTTGAGAAAAACTTTCATTCTATAGTTTTCTGGAAGGAACCTCTATTTTAGCTCTCTCTTCATTTTCTCCTATGTTTGAATTTTTTCTCTTTCTTCTTAAACTCTTTGTTTCTGTAAATTTTCCCACCACAAGGAAGCATATTTTCTCAGTTTCAATACAATTAGTTTTACCTTTTAATCCTCAAAATAATCTTTAATGGAAAATGATTGTTCAAATATATAAAGCCAATCTAGGAATTCTTTAGGCTCCATTCATCCTTCAAATTCTGGAATTTCAACTTTGACATCAGGAAATCATTGAAGATATCATCGAAGATAACGAGGATGGGGCAAAGTACTATCATCAGAGTCTTTATTGAAAAATTTATAGAAAAGATTTTATCCTCTCCAACTTTGGAGAGAAGGCTTTTGTTAGATCTAGAATGAGAATTATAACATTCTCGTGTTTAGAAATGTGCCAATTCCTCTTGGAGCATTTCAATTTGTCTCCTTATCTCATGCTGATTAGTTTCATTCACCTCAAGGACTTCAAGATGGTGAGCACAATGATGATGACTAACCATTAAACTAGGCTTTGATTACCAAACTTGATACCAAATGAAGAAGAGGATAATAAAGAATAAATTTATCTTTGAAAACTAAGGATACAAATTACTCACCACTTTAGAATTCAAGAATAGACACTTACCATTCTATTGGAAGTAATTCCTACAAGATACAGAGCAATAACGTTCAGCACTCTCGGAACAAGCCAAAGAGATACAAAACTTGGAAAAAAAGGCCAAAGCTTTAACTTAATCTCATAACTCATGAATTGCCTTGACTATATAAAAGGGTAGCTATTTATAGGAGAGATTCTCATATTTCCAAGTAGCTAGTCAAAGACAAGTAATTACATCATAAATGCTAGCATAGATTTCTAAAATAGTCAAAAGTAGTAAATGCTCTTAGTTATCCATGGAAAAAACTCCTTGAAAATCAACTTTAATTATTATGGCTAGACTTAACTCCTCAGGTGCAATACTAATGAGTGTTTGGGCTTAGGCTGATGTAAGTTATGCCACATCACTTCAAGCAATAAAGAATTTTTTTCAATTAACAACTAACTATTCCCCCACATTGGGGGATCTTGAAAACTCCCTTAGATGATGAAATTGGGAGGAAGCTTTATATAAACCTCCTCTGTTAAGTCAACATGGAGAAAAGCATTGTGCATGTCCATATAATATAAAGGCCAATTAGGGATATCAACAATGGTGAGAATAAGGTAGACAATAACTTGTTTTTCCATGTGAGAGAATGTGTCCTAGTAACCAATGCCTTCACCTTAACTATAATTTTGGCTACCAATCACGCCTTGTAGTGATCCAAGGTCTCATCATTATGATATTTTACCTTGAAAACTCATTTGCATCAAATGGAATGATGATAAGAGGCCCAAGGTATCACATCCAATGTGTGATTAGCCTTAAGGGCATTGAGCTCATTATCCATGGCAATCACCCAATTAGGATCACCAATAGCTTCCTAGAAAGAAACAACTCTAGATATGATTAAGATGGAAGCAATGAAGTGACAATAATGAGGGTGACATTGGTAAGGTGAAATTTAATTGGATATGAGATAAAAGGAAGAACTAGAGGTAGGCAACAAGGTAAGACATAATAGTTAGAGCTCTAAATGGAAGGATGTGTGGGACAACTAGATCATCATAAAGAGATATTAGGTTTGGTGTTAGAATGTATATTAGATAAGGCAAGATTGGCTTGAGATGGGATGTAAGATAAGGCTACTACTGGTTGGGATATGGGAAATTAAGAACATCAATTGGCAAACAAAAAGGAGTATATGTATCTTGATGGGATGGCATGACTATATACAAGAGAAAAAGTGGATTGCAAGGTAAAAGGGAAAACATTTTCTTAAAAAATAACAACATTACTGACAAAATGTTTTCCAAAAAGAGGACCAAAAACCCAATATCCTTTTAAGAAAGGGATAACCCATGAAAATGCATGAGAGTGCTCAAGGACTAAATTTTTTAGAAGCACCTAGGGTTATGATGTAATAACAACATCCAAAGACACATAAATGATCAAGGATGAGAGGTTTGCCAAATAATTTTTCAAAGGAGTTGATGCCCTAAGGAGAAGTTGAGGCCAAACTATTAATGACTAAGTGGCAATAAGAAGACATTCTCCCAAAAAGAAAAAGGAATGTGGGTTTGAAATATTAAGGCTCATGCCACATTGAGCAAATATCAATGCTTGTATTTAACAACTTCATTTTATTGAGAAGTGTGAACACAAAAGGATTCATGGATAATTCTTTTCAAGGTGAGAAGGAACAACATGCAAAAAAAAAAAAAATTGGCCCATTATTTGATTGAATATGCTTCACAACTAAACCAAATTGGGTGGCAACCATAGAGAAAAATTGTTGAATTTTGGGGAAAAAAAACTCACTTTTAAAATGAGTAAAATACTCTAGGTTGCCCTTAAGAAATCATTAACAAACTATTATGAATGGGTGTTCAATGTGGTCCCTACACATCCATGTGGACTAAATCAAAATATGAAGTTGTGACACTTTTACTTAGTGCAAAAATAGTGCAGGTTTGTTTGCTAAAAAAAAAAAAGTAGGACAAAAAATTGATTTCGGATAGGAAATTGATCGTCTATGTGTAGAATATGATTTTAAAGTAGAGTGTCCAAGATGTAGATGCCAAAGTTCATAAGTAATGTTATTAATAAAAATGAAATTACAAACCAAAGTCTGTTTTGGAATACAAAACATATGACACAAAGAAGAAGTGATAGTCTACTTTCCCTAAATAGTGAAAGTAATTTTCAGTGAAAGTGATTTTATATATTCTTTTCTATTTTCCAATTTAAAACTTGCTTACAAGAAAAATATAATCAAAGCCTCAATAATCCTATTGGAAGTAGAAGCCTTGCACGAGGTCAAATAATGAGGGTTAATCAAAACTGACACAAAAGAGAATGACTAACGACAATTTCAAGGGAATCAAAAGAAGTTTTAGACTATATAGAAAATATTTGCTGGAAGACGGAAAGATTTCTCATTTCTTTCCATTTCTTTAGGTTAATTCCCTTTTATATAGTTTTCTTGCTGTTTTCTACATTCCAATTCATGGATTTGATAAAATGTGGATCCTCCGGGTGGGCAGATTCCCAGAATTAGAGAGAGGGATGGGTTTAGACTCTCGTGTTCATATTAGTCCAAAGTGACAGTGAGGATGTAAACCATGGCACCCCGTACAGTTCTTCTACTTAACTATGTACGAATTAACGTACCTATACATTAATTGCGTCAGTATCTTCCCACAAAACTTAGTCGAGATAAGGAAATAACTCAAAGCGATATGGAAGTTAGGCGAGTGGGAGCTCAACCGAAAAAATAAGAAAAAGCGAGAAACGGAATTTGACTCCGTGCGCTAGTACTTCCTTTCCTTCTATTATCGACTTTATATACCACACGTCTACTGCTCCTCCGTATAAGTGCCCTTCCAGTGCTCTCTGTTGCCATCACCAAACTTTGCTGCCTATTGGGCAGTCTGTTTAATAAGAAGATGGCGCAGAAAGCTTCACTTAGGCTGTTGGTGCTCTTTTTGGGTGTCACTTATATCGTGTCCTGTACTGCTGTTCCTACAACAAGTCTTATACGTCTAATTGTAGGTTTTATTCAAATCTTAGGCACTACTTTGTAATATTTAACGACTACTAAATTTTCCTGGTTACTAGGGAGCCTCACGTCGAATAAGAAGGACGCAACAGTTCGAGATCTTCTGGCACAGGTCACTCTCTCTGTTTATCTCTCACTCTCCTTATTGTCCGATTATTGAATCCGAAAGCTTAATTCTGGCACGTTCATAAGTTTTTTGTAATTTGCAGGATACAATGGATTCCAGCGATGCCGAGGACCTTTTTGATCTGGGGGAACGACTTATGGAGGGGAGAATGGATTTCGAAATAGTGGACTACAAGGGTGCAGCAAGAAACACAGGTCACGAGCCAAAAACCCCAGGACGAGCTTGACTTGGGGAGTCTTCTTTTGGTGGTCCGATGGGTTGTCTTCTATTGAACTGGGGGGGTCTTCTTCTGCAATGAATCTTGGAAATGCAGGTGGTGTACTGTTTATTCTTGGTGTGTGACCTTAGAGTTCTATTGTGTTTGTCTTCTGAAATATCAATATCTGTTCATGGTTTGTTTTCGCATTTCTTTTTTCTGTTATTTTTCTTTGGTTTCGTTTCTTCTCCTTTCCATTTTCTCTCTTTATTTTTCTTCAACGATTTACAAGTTAAAATGTTCAGACAGCATTGTTTATCCTGCCAGTCCCAGAACTGGGGAGAAAAAGGCAATTCCTGGTTTATAATAGATAGAAACGAAAGAAAAAGTGGAATGTAGACTCCTTTTTCTAGAAGGCTTTAGATCCTAATTAGAGTTATGGAAACCTATTTATCCATAAACCAACATTAAATCCAGACTAACAAATGAAGTATAAGTTATTTCCCAGAAATATGAAGAAAAGATTTATTAAACCAATATCTGATCACCATACATTTTTTCACAATTTTCAAAAAATGAGATTGCTACCCAACAGTCTGGAAAAAGCTTCTCGAAAGTGCCACCAATGTTTGGCAAGGCACATCCCACGACCCGTAAAAAGATTAAAAGAGGAAAGAGCTTACCACAAGCATATGGATGAACAAGGAAATAAAGATGTAAATGGTCAACGTCTTAAGAAGAGCCACTTGCTGGACTGAAGTTAATCTCAACAACTAGTTCTCTAAGATGATGAATTTTTTGAAGTTTCAAATATCGCTAATAGATAGATATCTCAAATATTAATACTTTACTTTAAAACTAAATAGCCAAGAATTTACTATCTCATTAATTTCTCCATTTTCTCTATCGTCTCCATTTTCTCATACTCCGCAGTAACATCTTTTTACGAAAATTAGCAGAATTCTAAAAGTGATAAGTGATAAGTGATGAGCTGAAAAAATCTCTAACTTTTAGTTTAAAAATAAGATTGGAATTTGAAGAACTCTGTAAGGTATAGTTTCTAAAGGATTCTAAAAGTGATAAGTGATGAGCTGCAAAAATCTCAAACCTTTAACTTAAAAATAAGATTGAAATTTGAAGCCGCAAGGTATAGTTTCTAAAGGATCCTTTGTTTCATCTTCCACTATTCCGTTGTTATATTAATATTACACAGTTTATTATGCTTTAAACTAAATAAAAATTTGATACCATTTTTCACAAAATTTCTGTTCGACTTTTATATAGATTTAAGTGTTGAAACATTATAGGAGTGGTATAAATTATATTGCATCATGTGTCAAGGGAAACTAAACATTTCGGGAAGGAGTTTCCTAAAACATGATAATACTTTTGAACGAGGGATACATGTCTACTCCAATTATTTTTTTTTTTAAAAAAAAAAGAACTGTACTCCTAAACTTTGAGTAAAACAATGTCACTTTTAAGTCCAACAGAACCCAAAGAATAAACATCCGCTTAGGGTGATAGTTGGATTTTAAAACCCCGGGACTCACCAAATCCAGTTTGCTTGGATTGGACTGGGTGTTAAATTACGAACCACCATAAAATGCACAGAAAACGGTCAAATCTGTCGGTTGCCGCAATACAAAATCGTTAATTGCCGCTTCAATCTGTACGGTACTCACATAAAACTGCCATACCCGAAAGGGAATCCTAGTTAGGCACCTATCTGGTACCGGAAAGTTTGCATTTGGCTACATCTACTGGTAGACACTGCATTTTGCCATGTTGTCCAGTAGAACCATTGTAGTTGTATTTATCTCTTGAAACATTTCTCCAAAGGTTCCAGTAGAATCATTTACTCGCGCTGAAATACAGCATATTTTGATAAATTAATCCTCAATCATTCACCACAAACCTATGATTCTTGTTCTAGTACGGAGTTGATTTTTATACGAGTGACAGCTTGTGAGATTCGTTGTCTTTTTGCACTACAATACGTGCTTGTGCTTCAACTTGTTGGACACCGAAGGTTGCTGGATACCCACCCACCAACCCACTGTTTCCGAGCACAGGGAAAAAGCTTTCAGATGTTTCATTTATCAAGTACGGCGAGGAGATAGTACTGTTTGTTTATTACATGGATCACGATAGTTGTACCATTAAATCATAATCAGCACCATTGATCAAAGACTATGAACTTTATGAATTATCGCCTCCCCCACATTACCAAACTAGTACATAAAACATCAAAAAGAAGTGTTCCATTCTCAAATAAGAAATGATATAACTTATCAGTAATAATATAAGATCAGAGGCTTAGGACATCATGGCCATCAGTATTCGCGTTCAGAAAGTGAGTGATTAGGCCAAGGTTGTTTCTTTCTGGTGAAGCAAATTATGCAAAATATTGATATATATGCAATTGTCTGAATCTGACCTGTGGTACAATATTGCTCAAAGAGAGAACGAAGATCAAGGAACGCAGTATGGTTTCTTTTTTGCGTCTCTACACTAGCCTCCATAGAATTCTTGTATCGCGGTTTCATTACATCACGGAATTCTTGAATTTCTCTCCTTGAGGTCTTGATCTCCTTCACGCCCTAGGTTTAAATTCTAGTCGTTGTTAGTTAACTTATTAAGAGTCATGGCTAGGTAAAACTGAGGTGGAACCTATCTTAACCCATGCAACCCACATTTTCTCTGCAGAACCTGGCTACGTCAGTTGTATAAGCATAGACAAAGAAAGAGATGGGGGAGGCAGAAGTGAGGAAAGCTTTTTGTGATAGTATAATGTTTTTGACGATATTAGTAAGGGAAGAAACCTAAAATCAAATTATATTTTATTTAAAATGTCCTATGTCCATACTTATTTTATCCTCCCTATCATGGACGGGCCACAAACAATAAGCTGCGTGAAAGATCCACTTTACTGACCTGTCTTGAGTTCGTGATCCATGATCATGACAGATCCAGTCCGTAAAGCCCAATTGGCCTGTGACCCACCTGAAATGATCCAGTCCGGGAGGCCCTTAAATTAGAATAATCCAGGTACGGGCCACCCCACGGATAGACCCACTTGCTCCCGGCCTAACCTTGACTCTGTTAAATATATTTTGATGTTAAGGAAATATTTACAAAAACCAAAATCATGGCTAATATGAATTTGGCTAAACCAAAAGCAAAAGCCAAAACAATGTGTAAAATAAAGCTAGGAAGAAAAATGAAGTGTTTCGGCTTGATAAAACCAAGCCAGAGTCAAGATGCACGTTTTGGCCCAATAAGTAAAACAAAAATTGAAACGAAGCATCTTGACTCAATGTTAAAGACAAAAACGCAAGATGACTAAACCCTAAGAAAATTATTCTGACTATTCTTTCGCGGTTGTTGGTTTTCTTCTTCCCTCCATATGTTAGCAACTTGGAACTGGGAACGTGTGAATGGACAGTTAAGGACTGGACCCTCTGAGAAGAGGTCGACAAACCTCTTTTTCTTAACACCTAGTGCGCTTTGTTGGGAGGGAAGCAACACCTTAACTTTTCATTAGAATTCAAATGCTTACAACTCCTTTGAACCTTCCCTTATAAAGACCACCTAGCATGATTCCATAAGGGGTACTTGGTAGAGTCTTAATGGATATCAAGACATTACACGCTAACTATTAATGAGAAACAAGACAATTACGCACTAGCTATTAATGAAAACAAGACAACTAATAAAAATACTGGCACACCATCTCCCACACTTCTACTCACAAAAACTTGCACACGCATGTCTACTCTTTTAGCTAATGATGGCTGCTATTTTGACACTATACCATGACATCCTACTTCTTCCATGATTATCAAAAGAACAAGTGACCCCTTAGTGCCCCATACACCACATCTTCTATGACTATGGCCCATAACAAATTCCCTCCTTCCAAATCTAGACCTTGCCCCTAAGGTCGGCTCCGAGAATCGAGTGTGTAGATCTTCAGTATCTTCCCATATAGCTTTGGCTAGAGTCAGACCTTGCTAGTGGACTAGAACTTGTGGCTGCCTCCACACTCAATGTTCCAAGACAGCTTGATGTTATGCCCAGAGGACTTGCCCAAGGATGTAACATGGTAATTCCAACTGTACTTCAATGTTGCTACCCACACAACGTTTCAAGGAGGACACATGGAACACAGGATGGATTCGTGACTTCGATGGGAAGGCTAACTTGTAGGCAACTTGGCTGATACGCTACAAGACCTCAAAGGGGTCATAGTAACGTGTCCCGAGTTTAGAAGCTTTCCTTAAGGCGACTGAAGTTTGACAATAGGGTTTTAGATGAAGATAAACCTTATCCCTAAAAGCAAATTCCTCCTCCCAATGATGTTTATCATAAGCCAGCTTCATTCTTTCTTGAGCTTCATGCAGGTTTTCCTTTATTATTTTCAAGGCAGCATCTCTTTCAACCAATTCTCGACCCACTGCTTCGACTCAAGCTATGCCAAGAACATGCTTGAATAATGTGGGTGGGGTCTTTTCGTAGAGCACCTAATAAGGAGAAACCTTAGTGCTACTATGAATTGAAGTGTTATGCATGAACTCAACCCACGCCAGCCACTTAGTCCAATCTTTTGGCTTATCTCTAATAAGGCAGCATAAAAATTGCTCTAATGACCTATTGACCACCTCCGTTTGGCCATCCGTTTAAAGGTGATACACTGATGAAAAATTGAAACGGGTGCCTTGGAGTTGGAACAATTCTTACCAGAAGAGACTAGTAAAAATTGATCCTCGATCATAAACGATCATTTAGGGTAGGCCATAATGCTTGAATATTTCATGAAAGAATAAGTGACCCACTAATTAAGTAGTATAGGGATGGGTAAAGGGTAAAAACTTGACATACTTAGAGAGTTTATCGACGATGACTATAATGGAATTCTTCCCACTGGATTAAGAAAAACCTTTAACAAAATTCATTGAAATACTTAACTAGATTGCTTTTGGGATCAGCAATGGTTGCAAGAGTCCCCTTAGGGCCCAGTTATCTGCCTTTTGGGTTTGGCACACATGGCAGCTCCGAATGTGGTTTTGACATCTTTAGAAAGGCCTTTCCTTTACACCCCTTTCATGCGTTTAAGAGTTTTCTGCAATCCCTCATAAGCCATCCTATGAAATTCTTGGATAATTGGCTGAATTATAGGGGAATTTGGATCCAGATAAATGCGGCCCTTAAAAAATAACAGACCATCTTTGTAAACCCAAGGACCCATTACTTCACCAATTTGAATGTGGTGGATTAAGGCAAGCATATCGTCATTTTATTGATGGTTTGGTTTTATTGCCTTTACCCACATGTGAATAGGTGAAGAGAGTGCGTAAATGCCAGGAGCTGACTTAAGAAAAGCAGCGTTAGTGGCAAGAGATTGACTCAACGATGAGCTTGTGGCCTTCTCTAGATTCGGGTTAGGTCCAGTAGGGTAGGGGCCTAGGATCGAAGTGCCTTTGGTCCATATTGGATTTGGCCCATCTTCATATGGAGTAATTAAGGACTTCGAGAATTTCGTATTGAGCTCTAGGTTGGGGCCCAACAAGGTGACTTTTTCCTACATTAATTAGGTTTTTTTGGGGGCCTAGAAACTCTAGTTAAAAAGACTTACCAACATGCTAGGTTGCCGTGATGAAGCATCAGCGACCCCATTTTGCCTACCCAATTTGTACTTGATGTTGAGGTCATACCCTATCAATTTGATCGGCCATTTTTTGTTGTGCTGGGGTGGAATTTTTTGATCTTAAAAGTGTTTCAAGCTCTATTGATCTGTCTAAACCATAAAGTATTTGTCCGAGCAAATATTGATGCCATTTTTTTACTACAAGCAAAATAACCAACATTTCCTTCTCGTAGGTGGAAAGGAGAAGATTACATCCTTGAAGAGCTTGACTAAAAAATGATATTAGGTTCCGAGTTTGGAATAAAACAGCCCCTACACCCAGGCCTGAAGCGTCACATTCCACAATAAAAGGCTTAGAAAAATTAGGAAGAGCAAGTATTGGGGTTTTGGTCATAACTTGTTTCAATCGATGGAAGGCCCTTTCCGCATCTTCTCCCTATATGAAATTATCATTTTCCAATAGTGTAGTTAGAGGTCGTGCCAGGGTGCCATAATTCTTCACAAACTGACGATAGTACTTGATAAGACCCAAGAAGCCTCGCAAGGATTTAAGGTTTTTAGGTCTTGGCCAAAAAGTAATAGCGAAAACCTTTTTGGGATCAGCACTAAACACCTCTACAGTTGACTACATGCACCAGGAACCCCACTTCCGACCGTCCAAAAGTGCATTTGGACTTTTTGGCAAATAGTCTTTAAGTATACAAGACTTCCAGCACCCCTCGGACGTGCTTAACATGTTTTGCCCAATTTCTGTTGTAAATGAGGATATCATAAATAAATAAATAAATAAATAAGGACATACTTGCGGATTAAGTCTTTGAACACTGAGTTCATAAGTGTTTGGAAGGTAGATGGGGCATTTGTGAGTCCAAACGGCATAACTAGTCATTCAAAGTGCTTGTGATAAGTTTGGAAGGCTGTTTTCTCCATATCTTTAGGAGCCATACGAATCTAGTGGTACCTAGAACGAAGATCCAATTTTGAGAAAAATTCTGCATTATAAAGTTCATCTAATAACTCATCTACATTAGGAATTGGAAACTTATCTTGCATCGTTTGTTGGTTGAGAGCTCAATAATCTACATATATACATCATGTTCCATCTTTCTTTTTGACCAAGAGCACGGGTGAGGAAAAAGGGCTGATGCTTGGATGAATCATACCTAAAAGGAAGAGTTCTTTCACAAGCTTTTCAATTTCTGCTTTGTAAAAGTGAGGATATCGGTATGGCTTAATTGATACTAGTTGCGGTTCAGTCTTCAGGAGTATTTGGTAATCCTGGTCCTTGGACGATGGAAGTCCAATCGGCTCGAAAAAGACTGTAAAAAATTCGTCTAGAAGGTCTGCTAGCTTGTTCTCCTCATTGTGCATGTTTGAAGCTTTTTATGAACACCTAGCATCACCTTCTATCATTATCAACTTAAGGACCACCCCGTGGTCTTGTTTCCTTATCTCTTTTGCCATTTGTTCCCTGCTTATCATCAACGCCGAGGCTCTTTCATTAATGACTTGCTTCCCTTTTTCTTTGGCAGAAATACCCGCAAACTCCCCTTCATTTTGCAGCATTTGCTTCTCACCTGAGCTACCAACCAGCATAACTCTTTTCCCTTGGTGTTTAAAGATCATTGTAAGTCTTGAAAAATGGTTCCTTGCAAGCAAATCATTAGATCCTTGCAATACCTAGAGCTAGCGATGCTTTCACCATTAGCAATTCCTACCGCAAAAGAGCTTGCCTGATCAACATGAATTCTAGCCTTCCTAGCGACTTCTTCATTGAGAAAATTATGCGTTGAGCTTGAGTTTACCAAAAATAGAAATAGTCGGTTGCAACCATGGATGGTACTCGAGATCTTCATGGTTTACGAGCTGGGCATGCCATAAATGCCAAATAAGGAGATCTCTAGCACCTCAATGAGTTCCTAGCCCACTTGATGTTTGAACTCGGTTTGGGCAGAGTAATCATCCTGCTTCTATGGCACCCAGGCTTCCATCATAAATACCCGTTTGCACCTATGCCTGGCCATGAATCTTTCGTCACAATAGAAGTAGAGGCCCTTGGATCATCTTTCATTAACTTTTGCTAGGGTTTTGGTCATAACTTCTGAGGACCCTTCTGGGGGTGGACTTCCTCCAAAACTACCTTCTTCAGAATTGTGATTGGTTGGTCATTTTTGTATCTCTTAAGCTAGATCATCAAGTCGACCATTCAATGAAGCCACCTGTTGGTGGATACTATTGGTGAATTCTTTGAACCTTTAATCGTTGTCAACTACAACAAAGTTTGAGAGTGCGTCAGCCATGCCTAGCTTAGATGCCAATTTGTTAATAACTTGGAACTGGGAATGTGTGACTAAACGGTTAAGGATTGGACCCTCTGAGAAGAGATTAGCAAACCTTTTTTTCTTAGCACCTAAGATGGAAATTCCTAGGATATAAAACAAAATATTGAATGGTAGTTATGGTTGTTCTTAGATTGCAAATTATTTATTCTCATGCTTCTGCGTTATTCACTAGTAACATCTTTGTTAATATTTGCATATTAAGTTTGTCATAAACTAAATAGAACTCACTAAAAACAATGACAAAATCTAATAGACTTGATACTTCTGAATAAAAGCAATGAAGGAACGAAAGAACACAATGTTGTTGTAAATCCAATAATACTAGACAATATTAAAGAATAATTATAAATTACTTACTATAGAACTATGAAAAGCTAATTATATTAAGAACTATTTAATTTCTAATTAATAAAACTATAGGAATACTCTTGATTCCAAGATGCCTTATCCCTAGCCCCTAACCCTTATTTATAAAGCTTCCTTATCCGACTTCTTAAGTCCTACTGCAATTCTACATTATCTTGATTTTTTTATAAGCTTTGTCTTATTATAAACCTTTTAGAAGATTTATCTAATCTTTATCTTTTAAGAATATTATTTTCTCTTTCTCTTGCCAAACTTCATATCTTATGTGTAAATGAATCATGACAATCTCCACCCCTTTACCAAACTCTTGTGCTCGAGGATTGGATTAAAAAATATTTATCTAAAAAGTAAAGGACTAACAAAACAAAGCCTTAACAAAATAAGGGACTTTTTGGTCCTAACAAAAAATTACTCATCAAAGAACTTCCAGCGGCCTTCCCATTAGGGGAAAAATGGTATGACAACCGGTGCATTGGATGAATTAAGTGGCTACCTTAAACAATCGGCTTTATGTGGGAGTTCCTCTAGCACTTCTTGCCACATTCCACCCCATAACCTCTCTATCATGTGTTACCCATTGTGTGACTCCATGTTGTGCTTCACTTAGCCTTCTTGTCTGGCACCAAATTTGATATCATTTATGGCGGAAGGTGCTGACCTGTGATTCATAATCTCATTTCTAACCGAAGGTGAGCACCTAAGTAGCTAAGCTCTCAAATGGGAGAAGGTTGGGATGCATGGTTAGGCATTTGCCCTATCCTCCATAACAGTCTGGTTGCCAATCTAGGCTTGGTTGTGGATGGGAGGTAGCTCCTTCTCCTCATTTGCAATGGTTCCTATCTCCTTTAATAGCAACTCTTTTGTCTCCTTTAGTAGTTAATCCACCTATTCTAGTGGTAGTTGGACCTACTTGTCCTTACTCAAAACAACTTGACTCAATTAGGCCATAATCAATCACTAATTTTTCAATATCTTAGCAAAATTCTTCTCCAATACCACTTGTCACAAACTAGATAGATCACACTAGAAATAATAATAAAATATAATGAACTTGATACTTTTCAATAGTTATAATAAAGGAACTAATTGAACACAATTTTGCAATAATTCTAGTAACATTATACACTATCAAAGAACAATTGAAAGCCACTTAATATAAAATTAGGGAAAGCTAATTGAACTAAGAACTATTTAAATTCTAATTGATAAAATTACTTGAATATTCTTAATTCTTAGATGCCTTCTCCCTAGCCCTTTTTTATAAAGTCTTCTCATATGTCTTCTCAAGTCCTATTGCAATTCCACTTCTATTTTTTAAAGTCCTCTTGTAACTTCTCTTCTATCTTCTAAGGATCTTATCTTGTCTTGAACCTTCTTTATCCAATCTTTATCTTTTAAGAATCTGATCTTATTTTTTTCTTTCCAAACTTCTATCATATATGTGGAAGGATTATGAGAAATTTTATAATTCTTCTCTGTGAAATTGCCATATGTAGAATCGTGATTTTGTCTTGCTTGTTTGAGATTGTTAGTTGATTAAGTTTATGCTTGCACAGTAATAATAATAATAATAATAATAATATCTTCCATAATTCTATGCTAATTGTCTTAGAGAAACAAAATCGTAATTTGTAGATTGGGGATTTTTGGTATGAAACACAATTTCGTATTCTGTTCTGTTGTTTATGCAACCATGTGAAGAATTGAAAAGGCAACAAGCAAAAATTCCAATATAGTTGTTATCTTGTTAAAAGTCAACGTGTAGCCTTATGTGGCATAAGGTACTGTGAAGCAATGTGTAGCTTATGCTAGTGTAAAGCGATGTGTGGCTTGTATAATTGTGAAGCACAATATAGGAAATGATGATTAGAGCAATTAAAAGAAAAAAAAAATTAGCTAAAAAATATCTGAAGATATCTTTCATAACAAAATTGTGAAGTTATGATTTGGGCATAACTATAGAGGATTCTAGAACAAGGAAACTAATACCCCAATATTGTTAGAAAAATAAAGAGAATTTAAAAGGAAAAGCTTTTTTGCTTTGAAATATAAAATCTTACTAGGCTAGTTTCATGCTGGCGGAAAGTAAAAGGCTCATGATCTCCATTTTCTTATAGTTATATAAGGTTTGTAGTGTTGAGGCATGCCGTAGGCTTATGTACTTCAGGGGCTAGTAGTACAAATTACATTTAAAACCCAAGAAAAAAAAAAAGAAGGATAGATTGTTTTGGATTAGCTTGGTATCTAGCACAAAGGCAAAATATTACGATATGATGTTGTGAGGTATAATAAGGATCCTATCATGCTATAATATAGTTTTTGATTTTTAGGAACCATTTCTAAATTTGCAGTAAATCCATTCCTAGTGTACATGGGTCTTGTGATTTCTTTCTTTGATTTACAAACCAAATAAAATTGCTTTGATTTATGAAAATTTTGATTGTTGTTGCTTGATTTGTAAACTAAGAAAATAATTTAACTCTCATTTCAAACTCATTTTTTCATAATATTGGCAAAGTTAGTGCACAATTCTTCATTTGTGGATTGAAAACTAATGTCCTTAACATAAATTTGCTAAATAAGGTAGTGTTAATTTTACTCTTTTTTTAAATCATGAGAAAGTAAAAAGTTACGCAGCCAATCATACCAAACTCTATCAATTTGTTTTAGACCATATAATGCTTAATTTATATATATTGTTAAAATTCTAAGTTTTCAAAACCAAGGATTTTTTCCACATAACCTACACATTTATAAATCTATCAAAAAGGTACTTTTTACATCATTCGAAAAGTTTTGCATTGTTTTTTTTTTTTTGGTGAAAGGTCAAATTATATATCACTCATAAAAAATTTACAAGATTGTTCGATTACAAAATATCATCATCTAAGCTCAAATATTGCACTTGGCAAATTCCAAAGCTCTTGTAAAAATTTATTACAATTTGTAAGCTTGACTCCTCTGGTAGATGAAATCTTGCCTCTCACGTCCTTCTTGATTTTATCAATAATGGTTGAGTTTTCTAGACTTGTATTGCTGAATCTTCTTCTATTCCTTTCGCTCCAAATGTGATACAATACGGCCTTGAAAGATATACTAAGCAAAGTAGCTGCAAAGCTCTTCCTCTTAACAGTGTTGATCATCCAATATATTTCAACTCTCCAATGTTCAATTCTTCGAGTTAATCCATTCATGCCTAACAAAGCCTTCCAGATGTAGTTTGTGAACCTGCACTTAAAAAATAAATGTTCATGTGATTCTTCTTCTTGTTGGCAGAGGTTGCATCGTAGATCCACTGAACTATTCCATTTTGCCACCCGATCTGCTATGGATAGTTTGTCTCTTAAAATGATCAAACATATAAAATTATGTTTCGGTACTCCTTCTTTCCAAACAAGTGTTGCCCATTTGGAATCTTCTCTATTCTCTCTTAGTGCTACATAACTCTTGGCAATATTGTATTCTGAGTCTGTCACTAGTTGTGTTAGTTCACTTCTTACTTGTAAAATATTCCTAAAACTCCAAGCTAGTGATCCTTTCATCTCAACTTCTAATACATTCCTTTCCTTCAAATTTTCTATTATCATCCATTTAACCCATAAGGAGTTTGAATTGGGGTGCACAAGAGACCATAGGAGTTTTCCAATTGCTGCTTTATTCCAAGTGTGAATGTCTATCAAACCTAGTCCTCCAGAAACTTTAGGCCAGCAAACTTCTTTCCATGCCACTTTCGCTACACATCGTCCATTAGATTTACCTGTCCAAAGGAAAGTTCTAATCCTTTTTTCAATTTCATAAAGGGTCTGTTTAGGCAGTAGAAAAATTTGCATCCAATATGTTTGCAATAAGAACAGAACACTTTTGGCTAGCTGCAGTCTCCCCCCATAACTAATATGCTTAGACTCCCAACCTTCAATTCTTCTCAATATCTTTTCTGTCAGGATAGTACAATCTAGATTGGAGAGTCTTTTAGTAATCAATGGTACTCCTAAGTATTTTATGGGAAGTTGGTCTTCTTGGATAGGAATATGATCAAGTATTAGAGCCTTTTCCTGTTCTGACAAGCCTGAAAAGAAAATTTGACACTTCTCTGGATGCATCTTCAAACCTGTTATATCTTCAAACTCTTGCATAGCATCTAGTAAACATAATATGGACTCAATATCTCCATGAGCAAACAAAAAGAGATCATCAGCAAAGCATAAATGAGTGATCTTTTCTTTGGCACATTTCCAGTGAAATTTAAACCTTCCAGAAGATACTTTATTTTGTATAATTCTGTTAAGAATCTCCATCACAATAACAAAGAGAAAAGGAGAGAGAGGGTCTCCTTGTCTAAGTCCCTTTGCCCCCCTAAAAAAACCTGTATGAGAGCCATTGATGTTCACAGAATATCCCACAGTAGTGATGCAGCTTTCAATCAGCAATCTAAATTTGTCTGGGAACTTCAAAACTTTCAGTGTATTTAGGATTGCATTCTAGTCTATTGAATCATATGCTTTCATAATATCAACCTTAATTACCACCCTTTTCCCATGAATATCTTTGTGATAATTGTGCATTAACTCTTAACACAATAAAATATTTTCCTTAATGTTCCTTCCTGGCACAAAAGCTGTCTGACACGGATGTATGAAATGAGGCAAAGCTAAACTTAGTCTTCCTGCCACAATTTTAGATATGATCTTGTACAACACATTGCAACAAGATATTGGTCTAAAATCTTTCATATTGGTGGCATTAATTTTCTTAGGGACAAGAGAGATTACTGTTGAATTTATGCTTCGCAGTAGCTGTCTCCTTTGAAAGAAAGCTATTACTGCATCTTCTATGTCACTCCCTATAATACTCCATGCTTTCTTGAAGAAGAAGCTATTATATCCATCAGGACCTGGAGCTTTGTAATCACCAAAAGTATTAAGGACCTTTTGTATATCTTCTCTTTGAACGTCTACTATAAGGCTTCTCTTTATCTCTTCTGGAATTTCCATAGGAAATAACTCTTTTAATCTTGTTTCTGATGGTTGAGGTTGGTTTGCCCTCCCCAGCAAGTTTTGATAATAATTTAGAATTTTTTTCTTTATCATTTCAGGATCTTCAGTAAGTTGCCCATCATCTAATTCCAACTTAACAATGTGATTTTTTGCTATCCTCTTCATCATGCTTCCAAAAAAGACTTTACTATTACAATCTCCCTCTTTCAGCCAATTATTCCTTGATTTTTGCTTCAGAAGTATTTCTTCATGCTTGCTATATATTAGTAACTTTTCTAACCACTCCTTTTCTTCATTGTGCAATTGGGTATTTGAAGGATCATCAAAGAGCTTTGCTTGTGCTATTTGTAGCTGCTTCCTTGCTACCTCTGTTTTCCTTGGTAGTTTTCCAAATTCCTCTCTATTTAGCTTTCTCAACTCTTTTTTCATTTCCTTCAACTTTATCATTATTCTGTACATTATAGTGCCATCAACCCTTTGTTGCCAAATATTCTTCACTATTGTCATAAATTGGGGGTTGTCTGGCCAAAAGTTGAAAAACCTAAAAGTCCTTTTCTGACTTGGTCTATTATTGCCCACCTTGATAATGCAAGGACTGTGATCTGACAATCCAGGAGTACTAAATTCAATGGAGAAATCCATATTACTTTGCAGCCATTTAGGGTTTACCAAACATCTATCCAATTTACTACCTTTGAACCCTATTCCTTTACCTTTGTTCGTCCATGATAGGAGCGGTCCTACAAAGTTTGGTTCTATAAGTTCTGCATCACTTATGAACTTGTTGAAATTTTCTATTCCTTCTATCCATCTACTAGCTACACTAACCCTCTCATTTAGATTCCTTACTGTATTAAAATCCCCTACTAGTAGCCATTGAGTGTTCTTTCCATAACTGTTATAACATTGTGTGAGGTTACTCCAAAGATCCTTTCGTTCATTCGCTGCATTTGCTGCATAGATGGCAGATAAGTACCATACTTCATGTCCCTCTTCCACTTTACAATTCACCACCTGTTTAGAACTACTAAGCACTGTGATGTTGAGCTGTGGCTTTTTCCATACAATCCAAATCCTACCATTTTCATTATCTCTATAATTATGGATAAAACCCCATTGGGGAAAAAGAGAATCTATCACCCATTGTGCTTTATCTTCTTTTATTTTGTGCATCGTTTATTAAATGCAAATGCAGGTAGCTATTTGAATCTAGGTAGCCAGGCATAGGTTCATCAAAGTAAATTCCTTCCTTTTGACTATAACTTTAGGCTGCTACTCCAGCCATATTTTCTAATTAGTAGCCCATTTTCATCAATTTATTTTAACGCTATGTTTTTTATGAGTGTCCTACTAAGAAAGGTAGGGGTTTCAATTAGGTTATGGACATTTTATTTTTTATTTTCCACTTTTATTGTTAATTATTTGCTTGATCAACCCGGTTAAGAAGTATCCTATTCTCTAATCATAGAGGGAACCACTCTCCAATTTTACTATATCATGCATGCCACCAACAAAAAGTTCCTTAGAACCTAAAGAACTACAAGTCATTATGACTACGTGACCAACAATATAACCAACGTCATGCACCTAATACAATGAGCTACATGACCAATAATACAATCAGTGTAATGCACCCAATGCAATGACTTCTCTATTTACAAGAGAAAACAAGTCAAATACAAGGGAATACAAATATAAAGATACTTCTAGTGTGATTTCTCTTGATATAAGTTTGATACAAAGCGATATATAATTTGTTCACTATTTACCTAAAGCATTCCACAAGTATTTGGATATCTCCTCATGAGTTGCTTTTCAATTAACTTTGGCAGCCAACAAATAGTATGACTGTTATGTAGCTATAACCAAATCACATATGCTCTTAAAGTATAAGTGTATAGCACAAGAACATACGCTATTAATTAAAACCATGTGGAAACAAATATTTTGGATTTAATACAGCACACAAATTTGAATGTAGTTGAACGTGTTACTCGATCAATAATTCGTTTAGCACAATACGGTATTTATAGAATATAAACAGTGCTAGAATCAATTCTTAAACAAAAGCACACATAAACACACCAATCGGTGAGCCTATGGTGATACTGATGATAGATCTGAACGCACACTAGCATCAAGGTGACTACAAGGAGTTAACCTTGTCAATCTTAACACAAATACAAGTGCTAGAATAGAAATCCCCAAATTTTTCAAGCCTAAGGTTTCCAATCAAACTCATAAATAGTCTCTTTATAATGATTTGAATGTATAGCACCTAAGACTTAAGTAAATGCACCAAAATAGTCACAACTTTCAAACCTCAAGATGCATTTTTTTTCTTTTATTGAATTAGGATATAGCCCTGGTTATTTTTTGTTAAAACAAAGTGACTTAAGTACCACACTTGGTAAGTGATACATGGAGCAAAGCATTATACCTAACCCTTCAAAATATAAACTCAATAGATAGGTACAATACATCTTAAAAATAAAAATAAAAACATAAGAGTCTAGCACATGTGCATGGTCTTAATTAGTCAACAAAACATTGCACTTAAATACCATAATGGAAATCGCAAGAAAGAAAATAATCAAAAGTAATACTATTCAAAAGGGCCCTTGATATTCTAGCCCTAATTAATCTTCCCATATAATTTTATGAATCAAGCATGGAAGAGATCCAAGCTAATAAAAAAACAACTTCCTCTATCATGAAGTAACCAAGATTAACAAGAGAATTAGTTAGAAAGTTTCCTTCCTAATAAACATGCCTAACTTAAGCCTATGATTATATTGCTTGTTTGCATTGTCCTTTAATATATGTTAAATTCTAGGGACATTAAAATTTACTCTTAATACACCTAGTCAAAAATTGGGAATCAACCTTAACTTCCTCTAAAGGTGTATTTTACTATTGACATATTTGTAAACCCTAATGTAAAACATATACTTCTATTATTGCACTATTACCATCTCCTATGTTTAAAGAATAGCCTAGAAGAACACTATCATTAGCATCCATTATTACCCCACCTCCAACACGTCTCCCTTTTATACAAGAACCATCTGAATCCAATATCAAATTGCCCACACATGGAGGGTGCCATTTTATCATTCAATCACACATTATTGGGGATATTGAATTTGAACGTCCAAAGCAAGAAGCCTTTCCCAATCTCAAATAGAAGGAATCTTAGCCCCTTGAATTCTTGCATGGCCATTGTAATGCCTTGATTCACCTAACCCACAAGTAGTGATATGGAAAACACCTTCTTAGAACAAATCTTATCATTACAAGCTTTCTAAATACACTAGAAAATGAAACTTACTACAAGAGCAAGTACCACACCCCTCTAAGATGAATATGATGCTACCATAAACCATTTTATTACAAGACTAGTCATTGAATCCCTCCCAACATTAACCTTGAGAGCCAAACCAAAGAATTGCCACATTCAAGAAGCTAACTCACTAGTTACAAAGAGATGATTAATAGTTTTCATTTGATGACAAGAGTAATAAACACATTTTGAGGCAAGAGACATCCCCTTATTCTAGATACTTATCAACTAGAAGGCCATTACACATGTTTCTCCACATGAAAAAGGCAATATTCATTAGGAGATAAGGATTCTATATGAATTTTTCCCAAGCAACTTTCTCACAAACCACTCATAAATCATCATACAAACTTGCTACTGAGAAATTCTCATTGGAGGTTAAGTAAAAAATGAAATGATCAGGCTCTTCATTTAAAGAAATCTAAGCTACTTGATCTAATTGAGAAACCATGAGATTAGAAACCAAAAACTCATCTTTCAATAATGCTTCCTTGACAGATTGCTACTAATCATCACAATGTGGGAACCACAAAAGTTCATCCAACCATTTACCTATCCAAAATAGTTTTCTCCCTTGTTAACAATCTATTTGCTATAAGTATTAGCATAAGGAACCTACTTGCAGATTGTTAGCCAACAATGTGAAATTATGGTATGTAAATCTTGATTCAAGATCATTAGATGACTCCCACATGTAGCTAGTACGAATTTGGCCTATAAAAATTCCCCCTTGGTAAAAATTGCATGCTATCTTCACCTGTAATGATGACATAAATATTTTCAAATCTTGAATTCCTAAATCCCTTTCATCCAATGGGGTATAAACCTTGTTCTAACTAACCTAGTAATCCTTATGTTCCCCTTTGTTGCTTCATAAAAATTTCCATTTTCCTATTGATCTCTTGTAATACTATTTTTAATACATGAGTAAGACAAAGAATGTTAATTAGAAAAAAGGATAGGATGCTTTTAATGATGGTCATCCTACACCCATATGATAAGAACCTATTCTTCTAACTTTTGATTATCTTATCAATATTAGCAAGTAACTCATCAAAGTATTTCCATTTAGCCTACTTTTAAACAAAAGGGCTTCTAGATACTTAAGAGAAGCTTAGCATGTGAAAATCTAATCCAATGCTTGATTAGGTATTTTTTGGATGCCAAACGACTTTTTAGGAATCATCAAATTGCACTTGTGAGCATTAATTAGTCCACTTGTGAGCATTAACATTGTAATGTATATTTTAGGAAAGCTAATATCTAACTTTCAAAACTTAGAATATTGCATCTTCCTTTAATAAAGAAAAAATTACTTTTCCTTTAAGATTCAAACTTTTACCTTTTATTTCAAAGGTGATGATAGAATTCATAAGACTATTTTATATAGTTATTTTTTCTTAAGCATCGCATTAGAATTTGATGATACTTATTTGATCAAATCCTAGTCATTATCCTTTTTATGTTGTGTAGAGATAAACATTGTTGTTATGATATTAGTTTGTGATAATGAGATCTAACACTCCTATAAAACACTTAACCCTTGTGATGGGGATCTCTAAGATTAAATCATCCCGAGATCATTCTCTTTCTCTCGCCTTTATCACTCTCATCATATATTTAAATCTTACATGTTATGATAAAATTATCTTGTGCAATGTAGGTACATTTATTCGTCCATTGTCGAGGCAGGTGCAAATGGCGTTTGATTTTTTGTCGTTTTTAAAGCTTGGAAGGGTTCGGAAGCAAGTAGCTTGACCTTTTGAGGCAAGCCGTATGTCTCGATTGCTGGAGCCAAGTTTAAATAGAGAGAGAAAAGATGATAGTGGAGAAGCTTTTGGCCTTTTTGATGGCAGGTTGTTCTTGTCATCTTTTTCTTTTTCTTCTCCCAAAATGCTGATAATGTGGTTGCGAAAAGCATACATTAAAAAATAAAATAAAAACAATACTCTATTGAGAAATCAACAAACTAGTAGTGCTTCCATGTCGGGCTACAAATCATCAATTAGCAGCAAAGACATCCTAAAGCCTGGCCTTGAAGATTTACTTTGCAACTTGCAACCTTGATTTCGACCATTTGAAACGATAATTGTCGTAAGAGTCCTCAGCAGAACATCCAATCCAGACACTTCTTTCCGCCTTAATTATTCTGTTGCCCAAGTTCTCGAATAGTTTCAACGCACCAAACTACCCAGAGGCATTGCGTGGAATTTCAACGCACCAAACTACCAGAGGCATTGCGTACTCTACGGGACGGCTGCTTAAACAAAGGCTCTGAATGGTAGCTTTTTCGAACGAGGAGGGACATTGAAGGCGACCCATAAAGGGAGCCTGGGACTCCCCAAGTCGGGATCGCTTTTGTCACAGACCAGGCCCCCACGCATACTACCTTTTGCTTTTGTCCCTTTTACGTCATCTCTATCCTTTGCCACTGGTACATCTCTTGGCTCTGCTTCTCTCGTGCTGACTCGTATGCCACGTGGAATTTCTTTGATACCCACGTCACAACGTTGTTCCAAGGTCTGAAAAAAGAAAAGAAAATATTCGTATTAACACTGATTTTGTTTTAAGTGATCCATGTTCCATGTAATGAAATTGAATCATTTAATATTTTCCTTTGGAATACTAAGCCGATACAGTCCGTGTCCTGTCTTACAGGTTTATAGAATTCTCATCAGTTAAATGTAAAGCAAATTTCTTAGGAAAGGAAACAGTAATAAACGCTAAAGAGGGAACAATCAACAAAAAGAGGGGGGCAAAAGGAAGATGATAGAAAAGAAAAGTTCAAAAAGTTGGTACTTTGGCGATGCCTCACGTTCTATGTGCTTTTTGCAAGGACTTTTACGCCAGAGGCTTTGTGGGTTTTGAGACAGAGAGAGTCTGTTCTTGAAAGGTTCTTTGGGAGAAAAGTGTCTTTTACTCTGTATTCATATGGGTTTTGGCGTTGGTCCTCAAAGTTGCTCGCACTTTGCAGGAAATCTTTAGTTTCAGAAGGTAAAATGAGTTGTGGAGGAGATATATCTGAGGAGGCGACTGAGGATCCTGGAATAAAGCTCTTTGGCAGAAAGATTCCTTTGCCGGAAGATCACGTTCCGGTCAAGTCGGAAGTCATGGTACGTCCTGTAAGTTTGTTTCAATGCGAACCTTTTTTGTCAATCCTTTTTTCTTATTAATTTTGGGCAATTGAGCGAGATAAGATACGCAAATTCTTGTGTTTTCATCGTCGTTAGCTTGTCTTTTGTTACTATTTTTGTTTTTTGTTTTTAATTTTTTATTGCTTAATTGATTTGGAAAGAATTCGAGAAGTGTTTGCTGCCTAAAGACCTTTTACTTATGAAAATGAAAAGCATATTTCATGAGGTTATTAGTAGTTGGAGAGAGAGAGACAGAAGACATCCTTCAACAGCATTTCCTTAATTGTTTTTTTTTTCTTTTCTTTTTTAACTTTGTCTGAGGACCGGCAGGGGGACGGGGAGGAGCATTTTCTAGTCAAATGGAAATAGCATATCTGTCTAGCCTTTTCTTTTAATAAGATTAGTCTGACTGCTAAGCTGGGGAACATCAATGGGGCGTCATTCGTGTTCCGGTTGGTTTCTGTCGACGTTATTCCTCGGCGTAGAAATTTTCCAATAGTGATGGTATCTTGTGTGCTTTTTTCTGACTTAAACTTAGTAGTCTTAGGTGATTTTTTTTTCCTTTTAGTACTTTGCTACTGCTATATTTGTATCATATTCTCGATATCATTATTTTAGTTGAGGATCCTGAAATGCTTTAAAACTGTGGAACATAGTTGATTTTCTAGCAACTCTATATTCCTGAAGGATTACAAAAACTTATTTTCCACTACGTGATGGCTTACTCACCCGGTTCAAGCACATCGCTCCTAACAACCATAATTCTTTGTGGTTAATGTGATGTATGCGGTGGGATTCTGCTTGATCTTGTAACAAATTCTGTCATGAAAAGTTTGGTTTTTCTTTAAGAATAGTTTATGAGTAATGGAAAGAAAATTGGTCTTCTCTCAAAATTATTCTTTTAACGGTAAAGTTCAGTATAGAACACTTCTCGGTTCATTATGTGGATAGACTCGGTTACCTCCTGTATTAAATCTTTCGCTGTTGGTAGGCCTATGCCCTTTTTTTTTTTTGTGACTAAAGTTATCCCAGTCAGACTGACATCGATCTTAATTTAACTGGCTCATGCATACTTGTGATGCTAAATTTAGTTAAATTGACTCAAGATGCTTCTGGGGCATGCACAGTTGTTCTGGTGTTCATTGACTTCAACATAAATGGACAGGTTCAAATTTAAAAGGAAATGCAATGACGTTTATCGAATTTAACTCATTTCTGGAGTGCATTAGGAATTCTAATGGCGGTTCAACCCCGCCTTTCATACTTGGGTGCATAAGGAAAAGCCAGCTGCTCTTTTCCTTGTCGGAATATCATAAAGGTTATTATGTTGTGTTCTCGTTCATTATCTCTGTGCTCACAATGGATCTTTACTTCCTAAAGGAAAATAAAAAAGAACAGACTTAAAAAAATATATAAAATATAAAATATAAACTATAAAAAAGGTTGATTTTTTTTCTGTTCTCCAATCCTTTCATTTGCAAATTGCCACTTCTAAAGAGTGTGCATTTCGAATTTTTAGGATGGTCGCAATGGCAGAGCAAAAGCAGTAGAGGAGAGGTCTTGTGCAGAAAAATTAGGAGAGTCAAAGAAGTCCTCTGCTTTAGGAGATAGGGATCCCCAAAATCCTGTGCAGGCCGAGGCACCAGTGTCTTCTGCAGCCAAAGGAGGAGAGGCAGCAACCGATGCCACAGAACAAGAAAAAGTATTTAAGCCAGAAAAGGTACTTCAGTGTCCAAGATGCAATAGTTTAGACACAAAATTTTGCTACTTCAATAACTACAATGTCAACCAACCCAGGCATTTCTGTAAGAATTGCCAGAGATATTGGACAGCTGGTGGGACTATGAGAAATGTTCCTGTGGGTGCTGGGAGACGAAAGAACAAGCACTTAGCCTCTCAATACCGTCATGTAATAGTGTCTTCTGATGGAGTGGCAATAACAAGATCAGGAGCCACAGACTTGGATAACCACCGGCTTCTCTCGTGTAGTGAATCTTCTACTCTTAGGAGTTCAGGGGGAAACGGGACACTTCTGACATTTGGCCATGAAGGACCTCTATGTGAATCCATGGAGACTGTTCTTAGTTTAAGAGACCAGAAAAGGTATGTTGAGATGGGTTCTGTAAGTGTTGAAGAAAATGAAGAGCCTTCATGCATATCATCCATGACAGCCTCCGATAATCAGGGAACTCAATTACCTGAAAATGTGGTGCATAGGGAGAGAGTCAGTTTGTCAGGATCTTATAATGATCTTCATATACCTTCTCCTCTGCACTGTTACTCTGTTCCTCCCTGGGGTATCCCATGGAAAGCAGGTCTGCACAATGACGCCTCTGTTGCAAAAGCAGAAAATGCTTCCGAGTGCATTTCCATCCCAAATGGCAGTGATCCAAATCCAGTTCAGTGGTTTCCCACGCCAATGCTTGCCGTTCCAGGCTTTTGTCCTTCAAGCGTTCCTCTACAATATTCACCAGCATCGTATTGGGGCTGCAAGCCTGTTTGGGCTCCCGGAGCTGGGGGTGCGTCAGTAACTGGATCTAGTAGCTGTCTCTCTCCATCCTCCCCTGCGAGTAAGAGCTGCTGCTCTCGCAATGGCTCTCCAATCCTAGGTAAGCATTCCAGAGATGTTAAACCTACGGATGAATATAATTCAGAAACATGCATTTTGGTTCCAAAGACGGTGAGGTTTGTTGACCCGGGTGAGGCTTCAGAGAGTCCAGTATGGGCCACATGGGGAATTCAGCCTGGCCAGAAGGGATCTATTTCCAAAGGTTCTATTTTCGGAACATTTGAATCAAAGGCAGAAGATAGGGAGCACCTGGATGAAGCGTCTGAGATCTTGGTTGCCAACCCAGCAGCTCTTTCTCGGTCGCACACATTTCAAGAGAGCACCTGACAGACTCTATGCTGTGAGCTTTTGTGAAAAGCTTCATATGATCTTGTGCATATTTATGGAACTTCTGCCATCTGTGTAGAATGTGATATTTCCCTCTCCTTGTGGTATTTAAGCCACCGCCACTTTATTGTAATGCCCATTTCCCCTTGGGGATCAAAATAGCAAAAGTAAAGACAATAGTGTAACGGACTTAAAAGAAAATCCAATTTTGGGATAAAAACTAGGTGTTTGCCTTCCCTTAAGAATTTAATATAATATCGATTGCACATTTAGACTATAATGATAAGTGTATAAATGTTACTTAAAGTTTACATTAAGTTTATTAAATTGGGATACTTGTAATTCCAAATTGAAGATACTCAAATACAAAGAACATAAAAAGAAACAATGGGATTTCATCCAAGTGGATGACCTAACAAGAAGAAAAACTAGATAGGTTAAACTTGTATTTTCTGAACCAATCCACCTCATATTGCCAATCTATTGGTCTATACTATTAGTACAGAATGTGAAGGATATACTCTTACTTACATAGCCAGTTTCTCGACTTGTACTGCTAGTCCGAAACAATAGTGTCTAATTGACTATGAGCTATAGTTTGTCTAGCGTTTTATTGCAAGATAATGCCATGTAGCTTAACACTTCAGCCAGGTGGTAGTTATTGGAGGAGAGGAGCTGACGTGGAGGCCATAATAGTTTTACCGAATGGAGATTATTCATTCTGTAATTTCCGTTATCTATTATTAATCCGTTTTAACAACTCTAACTAATACTGCCAACCTGGACTGGGAGCAGTAGGTCATCTATAAATAATGGGGATTGGGAATGTAAGGGATGGAGAATTAACCTGTATTCAGTTGTACCTTCGGCTTCGGCCAAGTAGTTGTTGCGAGCCTGTGACATGGATCTAGTGGTTGGAGCCGTGAGGGCGTAGTCTTCCCAATCAATGACACTACGTTTCTTCCTTTGATTACCAACGATGAAAGCTGAGCAATCAAATGGATAGAAAAGAAAGTGAAAGTTGGGAAAGAGTGAGAGTTAGAAAAGGGATTTTACTACTTGGCCCAAGCCAAAGGTACAACTGAATACAGGTTAATTCTCAATGCCCTTACATTCCCAATCCTCATTATTTATAGATGACCTACTACTCCCAGTCTAGGCTGGCATTATTATTTAGAGCTGTTAAAATAGATTAATAACAGAGAGCGGAAATTACGGAATGGATAATCTCCATCCGGTAAAACTATTATGGCCTCCACGTCAGCTGCTCTCCTCGAATAACTACCACCTGGCTGAAGTGTTAAGCTATGTGGCATTATCGTGCAACATATCACCCGCCCCTGCAAGAACCTTGTCCTCAAGGTGCGGAAAACGTTCAAGAAAGTCTGAGACGTTTACCCAAGTAGCATCTGCAAGGGAGCATCTAGCCCAGTGAGTAAGGAGTTGGCAAGTGCCATTACGTCACCGAGAATCAAAGAAGGCTTGAGGAAAAATCAAAGGTACAACTAAATACAGGTTAATTCTCCATCCCTTACATTCCCGATCCCCATTATTTATAGATGACCTAATGCTCCCAGTCGAGGCTGGCATTATTAGTTAGAGCTGTTAAAACAGATTAATAACAAATAGCAAAAATTACAGAATGGATAATTTCCATCTGATAAAACTGTTATGGCATCCACGTCAGCTCCTCTCCTCCAATAACTATCACCTGGCTGAAGTGTTAAGCTACGTGGCATTATCTTGCAACACGTTTCTGTTGAAATAGTGATGTTTATGGAATCACTTATGATATGCTATTGCAAGAAAAAGAAGACACCTTTGTGGATACCAAGAGGGGTTTAAGACGAGAAACTCCATATTTAGTTTTGACTTCCCACGAGTCTTCGGTACTTGTTCGCTTCATCCGGTTTCAGAATTTGAGGGTACCCTTTTGCTTGATCACTTGTGAAGTTTGAGCATGGGTGATGTGTAGTCTTGGCGTAGTGTGCGGGAAGACTCGCCACGTTCTATTGTGCGGGTCTACAAACTGGCATGGCGGGTCCTTTGTGTTGGAGCTCGCCAACGTCCTCAACTATGATCCACTTACTGGGCTGGTTGCCCATTGGTGCCATCGAGGCCCAGGCAGTTTCGGTTCATGGATCCCTCTTCCAATTGCAGCACTTATTCTGACTTTGACCCTTAGTTTGTCATTCACAAAAGAAGTCGGTTTCTAACCAGTGGAATAATCACATTTCTTAAATCTAAAATCTTCGGTTGATTACAATCCCATTTTCATGCAGTGTTCACATATGCCCTTTTGTATGGACGACCCACTTGACTGCTCCGAATGTATCAAAATTGGTCCAGCGCAATTGGGCATGTTTGTAGGTCAAGTGTCCAGGTCCGCGTAAGGAGCCTGACCCGCATAAGGGTTGTTGTCACTTTCTAGTGACCTTCGTTTGCCTTCGTTAGGGCTTTCTAAGTGAAGTTTCTGCCTCTCCTCTTCTAGGATCGCGACAATGATAGTGACTGTCTCAAAGGCCTACGCCTGACAACCAAATAGAAATATTTAAGGAAGGTCACGATTATCTTCTATTTGTTCTCTAATCCTTAGTTGTTTTCGGTTTTGCAAAAGGGATAGAATGAACAAAATAAAATACCGAAACGAAAATTTGATATAGAGCTTTTTGAACAAGATCAAAAATAAAAACCCAAACATGTCACTCACTCGAAACTCGGTTTGTCTATTCCATTTCACAAAATACAGCCTTGTAATCAGCCTACTCCTGAACTATTTTGAACAACTACCGACGCCATAAACTTGTTGAACTGAATCTATAGGGGTTGAATGAAGTAGAAGAAAAGGAGAAAGAGGTAAAGAAAAACAATATTAATTTATTACTTTCACTAAATAAAAATGTGTAAATGAATTATGTATATAAAAAGATAAAAGAAACTAAACAAGAAAATTGTGAAACCTATTATAATTAGGAAAGAAAATTATAAAGCTTATTATAATAAAGAAATTTTCTTTTAGAACTTTTGCGGACTTCTATCAAGGAAAACGAATCAATCCAAATCTTTCAACACTTTTTGAAAAGTCTGGTATTATTTAAATTTAATTTGCAAACTCTTTTAAGTGAAATACTTACCAATTCTTTGCCATTTTGTTATAAAGCTATCATATTTATATAATTTTCGTAATTTCTGTTATGCGAAAGAATTTGAACCGATTAGTCAAAACTGCTATAACTAGAAGGTTATTACAAATGGCTAGTATGAGTTCCGCTGGCTAGTCTATTATTGGAAGGCATGCCCTGTTAAATAGCCTGGACACCTACTATCTCTAAGCTAGTTTTTGTGACATTCATATTGCTTGTTGCATCAGGTATTTGCATTCTTGTAGTCCGCTTATCCTCTTTACCTACCGATCCAATGCTCCTTCACATTCCTAAAATCTAATATTATGTTTGAGATATACTAAAAATTAAATTCGTTTATGCAAGAATGCTACTGGTAGTTAAGGCAAGAAAAACACCAGACCACTGCTGGACCAATGCTGGACCAATGCTGATTGCATGGGCGCTTGTGATAGGACTTGCTTCATTTGTGAATGTTTAAGCAATTCGTGCAGTTGTGGGAACTAGCTGCTTTACATAAGGGATTCGTATGAAGACCTTAAGCCCATCTATTATCTAGTAACGTAGTGGAATAATTGTGTGCATGAGAACTTTGTTAACGAAAGCTCTCAAAACATAGTTAACATTTTCTCCTTTGTCTTTGTCTCAAAGTTTCATGTATGGGAAGATAAGTATCATAAATAATACTATACAAAGCTGGGTTTACTTCTTGTGGTGTCGACTATTTATTACATAATGAATTGCTCATTTTTGAAATATTTGATATTTTTATGGAAAACACAAATTAGGGGGGGGGGGGGGAGGGGAAGGTTTTCAAGTAGTCAAATGATGAAATGATGCTAAGATATTTTGTAGCATTAAGAGGACGACCACTAGGTGTATGTTTTGTGTCCGCATGTCCTTACTCCTATCTATTGCTTTGACTATTTGCCTTAGCAAATACTCTTTCAATTCAGGTTAACTACATCCCTCATGTTATGCTTGGTCTTACCAACTTCGATGATTACTAGTTACTTTCCTATAAACCAACAATGTTAGAGGGCCAACACAGAAAATGTTAGCACTCCAAATAGCCAATGAATTTTGTATTTTCATAGACTTTACTCATAATAAATAGCTAAATGTAAGAATTACTTGTATCAAAGAATAAATTATATCTTCTCATCTACAGGGTTTCATACCCAAATCTTACTTGGTTTCAAGCCCCTCACCATGGATGAATATCAACCATCAATGTTGCTAGATAGGGAACTTTGTTAGGGAACTTATGGGTGAAACCTTGGCTATATATTAGTAATGGATGAAACTTAACTCTAATACTATGTTAAGATATTAAAAGATATTAAAGAGTCAAAGCCTAATCCAAAAGTTAACTCAAAGGTGTGAAGAAGTTCTTTTAATTTAAATAAGTCCTCGTGCACTTGTCTTGACAATGGGGATGACCCACTTGGTTAATAGATGTTGTGGGCCTTATCAAAACTCATGCTAGTCTTGAGCCATGAATCTACATGTGACGTTCACATAGTTTTTAAAAGTGACTCTTTTTCAAAATTGTTTTATTTTGTTAGATTGAATAGCAATCTAAGACGGGGTGAATTAGGTTTCTTAAAAATTCTTTTAACTTTTTCATTTTAGCTATATAATGCAAGTAGTGATTATATAGTAGTGAGTAAATAACTCATACAAAACACAATCACACAAGGATAAATACTTTTGAAAGATGGTTTGTCTAAGCTACATCGGCACCTACTCCACCCCACTCTAGCAACTTGTTAGAATTACTCTTTAATCAATTAACCAATTAACCAACTAATTACAATGGATAATCAATCCCTTAATCCTGGTTATAAGTGCTCTCCCCAATACTACAAATTTCAAACTAAACTTCTACAAGATATGTAATATACAATTTTTAAACTTTAAACAAGTGCTAGAAAGATAATACAAAATGATAGGACATAAACCCTAAATTTTGAACAAACCTTGGCATTGGTCACTTGTAGAAAATCAACTTAATAATAATGTGTAAATTAGAGTAGTAATGAACGCATATTATAGTCACTAAAGGAAGAATGATTTCGTAAGCTTGATGTGCTTGAGAAAAGAATGTGTTTTTCAGTTGAAAAATGCTTGCTTTCTTAGGTTTTCATTCTTTCTTTTTTCAATGAAATTTTTGCTCTCAAATACCATCAAAAGGACTCATTTTCACTTCAAATGAGCCATTCTAACTTCTCTAAACCAAATTAGAGATTCTTCCCATTTAAGCTATCTTTTTCCTCTTTCTTTGCAAGTTTCTGAGCATATCTAAGAGAAAGGAGTTAAGGCTTGTTTTTTGTCTTGATCTTGTTCAAAACCCCATTCCAAAATGTTTTGGTTTCATTCAAATCATTGATTTTATCGTTTGGATCTCTTATAGCTCATTTAGGTCATGGGTCGAGTTTTCAAATTTCAACACAAATCTCCTTCATTTTTTTTCAATCTTAAATCGTAATCTTCTAGGTGTGTCTCTAATCAATAGATCAACTTCTTCTTATACCAAATCAATCAGGTTGTGGTGGATTTCTTCATCACAACTCGAATTTAGCTTAAATTTCATTTCAAATAACACATGAACAAAAACAAGTCATGCTCATATTCTATTCTTTGCAACCTAAATGAATCATGATGGGTTTTGGTTTTCGTAGGCAAAGTGGGTCGTGGAGCTTGGTTGCCTAGCTAGGTTACTCACTAAGAAGTTAGGTCACATGGGTTGCAACTAGTTTGGATCACACGTAGGAAGTCAAATGCCTTCTAAGTCACACGATGTGTTGTAGGCAAAGAAAGCTGAGTCGTGCACATGTCTTAGGTAAATCAAGACACACACTTTCTTGGATTGGGTCAAGAAAGCCTTGTTCTATTTGTGAACTAGGTTGCCCACCACACCTCTAGGCCACAATTGGATTGGCCTTAGCACATGGGCCTAAGCTGCACCATTGTTGGACTAGACTATGTGATTCTTTTCTACACGAAATGGTCTAGCATTATTTTTCATATTCAAACAAATATATAAATAAACAAGAAAAAATTATAATATTTTCATATTATAATTTCTTTTTTTTTCATCATCAAAATATTAATATATTCTAAAATTTTAAAATAATTAAAATGGTATTGGAAAAAGATACTATATACCTACAATATTGTGAATGTATTTATAAAGGAATCTTAATTCCATTTATTATGCATGATAGAAGTTTGAATATTTAGCTACTTAGCATTTTTCTACCCTTTACAATGCATTTTCACCACCAAGCTCATGGGCTTCATGCTATGGTAAGCCAAACCTATGCAGAAGTCCCCTTTCCCTAGGCAATCCAAAGGTCGTTTACTCCCTTCTAGCTATGATTGACAACCAAGAAAGTCATTTTCCACTCATTGCAAATGGTATCAAATTCTTAATGATCTAGTGTACAGAAGCCAATTGTTAAAATTAGCTAGAAAGTCTTAAAACTTATGGACTAATTCATTGACCAATATCTTAAGCTATTGGAAACTTAATGTTGGGAGAGATAAGCTTGCTAGAAGCATGAACAAGAGTCTCTAAAGGTGGAAGTTGTTGTTCTAACTCTAAAGCCTATTAACCAAGCTAAGCTTATTAGAATCAACAAAATCAATAGAAAGCAAAGCATAAATCAAACACCTAAAGGCTTAAAAATGTTACTTGTATATTTATAATTGGCAAATGAAAAATATGTTTTTCCTATAAATTGTATAGGAGGATAATCTATTACAAAGACAATATAATAACACCATGCATTTAACATTAAATGCCTTCATGATGGAGGCTTATGCAAATCAAGCATTCCAAGCTTGGACAATAAATATTGGTATTGTTTGTTACATAGTCTTTTTGTGAAGAAATTGGTTGGTTATTCTTTAGTATTTACATATCTTGCTCAAGTGACTCCCTTTTGTAACTTTTTTCAAATGAAATGATAGTTTACCTCAATATACTTTGTCCATTGGTGAAAAATTAGATTTGTAGCTATGGTGAGCTACACTATTATCAAAACATAAATAGACTAAATTAAATAAGACACAAATACTCCAAGATCTTTAAAAAGACCAATAACTATATGATCTCCCAAACATCATATCCCATGGCCCTATAAATGTTAAGGATTTGGAAACCTATACTATTTTTAGGTTAACCAAGAGATAAAAAAGTGTCCAAGCTTGACATAGTATCCCGTAGTGTAATGTCAAGACATAAGGCAGATTGCATAATTGGAGTAATAATATGCAATCAATTCTAAGCAAGAGGAAGATGATAAAAACAATCCAAGGTCACGGATTCATTGATGTATCTTAATAATTCCATAGCAACTTCCATGTTGGATTCTTTTAGGGTATGAGAAAGTTGGCTAGGTTCGTAAACCATAAAGTAGAGTCCAATCTTATGTTGGTTAAATAGTTTCCAATTAGACTTTTGTGAGATGCCCTATCCTCTAGGGTAAGATCAAGTTTTCTATTTGGATCTCCCACATCAAATACTAGAGTAGTTGACTTAAGATTCTATTCCATTAATGTGATGGTCAATTTTGAACTAGCAAGACGAACCTTAGAAGTTAACTCTAGTTCATACTTAAAAAAACCAAGGAAAATGCCACTCTTTGATTAAGCAGTCCCAATGCCTATGATATACTTACAGTGCTAGAGATTCTCATATGGAAATGTAAATTTAGATACCTTTTTAACTTGAAAAATAACAACATCATTTTTTATGATGAGGGTGTTATCAACATAGATTAGTAAAATGATGAGGGCACTTCTATGTTCCAAACTAGCAATACAGGCTAATCGGTTGGCCGAACAACTACGAGTTGAACTTTTATGTGCTGGATTGACAATATGGGCCGATAGATTGGCTATGTGAGTATGAGTCTAGTTTCCCATGTTATGGGGTTGTCTACTAAGGTAATGCCCATTTATGCCTTTGTATTTTCGTGAATGTTAGTTCACTTAATTGTAACTACGTAAGCCAATGGCTTATTGTGGGAAACAAGATGCAATATAAATGGATGATTTCTTATGGCATATTAAACACTATTTTGACATGGCTTAAATTAGCAATGATCTTGCTAAGGTGAAAACTATCTCCTACTATCTTACTCAAAATGCAAATATGTGGTGGCATAAGAGATGCAATGAGATGGAAAATAGGGAAGATAAAAATCAAAACCTATAAGGCATTCAAGACATAATTGAAGTCACAATTCCTTCTGAAGGATGTGGATTAAAGGGCTCATGAGACATTGAGGAACTTGAGGCATACGATAACTCTATAGGCATATGTATAAATATTCATGGACGCAACACTATACTTCACAGCTGCACCTAAGAAAACCTTATTATTCTTCTTTATGAGTAGCCTTCAAAAGTGGGCAAAAGATGAAGTTGAGAAATGCAAAGTGACCAAGCTAATTCATGCTATCTCCATTGTTGAATCTTTGGTAGATCATAAGTGGCTCGAGACACCATTTAAACCACATGCCCAAACTAACAATTTGAGAAAATGAGGGAGTTAACCACCATCCAATTGCAATGAAGGTAAATAGACTTTTTAACCATGATGGTCACAAGAAGAAAGGTAATCCCTCTTGCTTTATTTGTAAAGGCCTACATTATATGAAAGATTGCTTGAAAAATAGGTCATTTAATGCTATGGAGTAAAAGGCAACACTAGAAGAGACTCTAGCAAAGGATAATTACATGGTAGCCTTCTAGATGTTTAACTCTATGGAAGGTAAGGCCCCTACATCAACTATGAGATTTCTAATATATGTGGAACTTGTAGTCAATGATAAGAAAACCAAAGTTATGGTGGACTTAGTTGCAACTCATAACTTCATTATGCATAGAGAAGACAAGAGGGAAAATGGATAATATTTTGATTTGGACTCAAAGTAAAATTCTATTGGACCCTTATCTAAGCACTAATGAATAATATTTTGATTTGGAATATTAAAGGGCAAAGCCCGATAGGGAAAATGGGTTTCCTAAAGTAAGATCCAAGTAGCAAAAAATTTCTTTACTAGAATTGTTTAAACCAAAGCATAGGATGATGTAATGGAGAAAATTGCTTAAAAACTTTGTTTTGAATACTTTTTACACTGCAACCTTGGGGATTGTTTGTTTACTACTAATTAATATTAATACTGAATAGCTTTTAAGTTTAATCTAGCTTTTATTTTTTTATTTTATGTTTTGTTGTAAAGAAAAACTTTTCTTTGTTAAGTTGTTATTTTTTTTACCATGCCTAGATAGAGTTTTGAGCACCATGGAAGCATCTAATGCTTTTCCAACACTAAAAGTTTAGCATTTACCCCAATGTTACTCTTTTTTAAGGCTTTACACCAAAGCACTCATTCTTTTAAGTTTCAAAGACAATGGTTGGCTAGCCTATCAACATTGCAGCTTATTGCATAACATTGGATAGGACACTTGTGGCTCTTCCATGGATTTGACTTCATTCGAGATGTTCCTAAGAAAAATGGGCTTTGACCTTATGGGTGAAACAAAACAAAGGTTCAAAGGAACTATGGATAAAGTAGTTACTAAGGAAGGTTCATGACATGAAACAACAACTGTAGATGATTTGGAATGATTTTGTGTATTAAGAACCTTAAAGGGCTCAAAATCTTCTTATGCGAAATATACCTAAAAAGCAAAGCATGCTACAAGATAAAGCAAGAGTTAGGTAGGTCCAAGAGGTTATAAAAACAAAATGTACTTTATTCTTATATCAAGGAAAGAAAATATTCATCAAGCTTAACTTTGCTCGATCATATAGGTTTTGAATTAATGATATGTATACATTGGGTTTGTTGGTGGTAGAATTTTACAAGGATTTGCTCACTTTTCCAAGTGAATCTAGATTGATTCATCCTCTTCAATTTCCTTTTAAGGGTAAAGTTCAATCAGATTTATTTAGTCATGTACCAAGTGTTATCACAGAGGAATGAAATGCTTTGCTATGCAAACTTCCAAAGAGGGATACGATTCAATAGGTGATGAGAAATTTTGACCTAGACAATGGTTTTGGCCAAGATGGTTTTACGAGAACTTTTTCTCTATTACCCAAGAAATTGTTAAGGATCTTATTGCATCTATTAAGGATTTCTTCATGGGGTATTAGCTACCATCCAACTTAATAGCCCCTATGCTAAGTCTAATTTCTAAAGTTTTTCAACCAAATAGCTTTTCAAACTTAAGGTGTACTAGATTATACATTTTCAAGTACAAAATTTTGGCCAAGATCCTTGATGATAGATTGTCCAAGGCATTGTCTTTTGTTATTTTACAAGAGCAGTGAGGTTTTGTTAAGGACAAGGCCATTCAGGAGAATATTGCTTTTGCTTTAAAGATGGTCCATGAGAATAACAAGTGAATTCTACGGTGAATGTTATTATTAAACTCAACATGTCAAGGAATATGATCATTTGGAATGGTCCTTCTTGTTGCAAGTTATGCAAAGATTTGGATTCTCACAAACATGCACGGTTTTGATCTATAAATGTATCTCGAATAACTAGTTCACCATCCAGTTGTGAAGGAAGAAATTATTTTCAAATTAACTAAAGCTTTATGGCAAGGTAATCCTCTATTGCCAAGTTTGTTCATCATTGCCTAGGAAGCTTTTAGTAGGAATTTAAGGTATTTGATATAAACAAGGTTAATTGGAGCATATAAAGGATCAAACCCATTTGAGTCTATCTTACACCTTCTTTATGCTCATGACATGAGTGTTTTCTTGAATGGATTGAAGAGATCCATGTCTACATTTATATAGTTTATTCAAGAATATGAATAACATAGTGAGCAAATGGTTAATGCTTGCAAGTATAATTTTCTAATATCAAAGAAAGCTACTTAGGACAATAAGCAACTCATCAAGCACTAAATAGGTTTTTCTCTTATTAAGCTTCATTTGAAGTGTCTTGGTGTCCCTTGTTTAAAGGTCATGCTATGTAGATTTATTATAATGAGCTAATGTCAAAGATAACAAGAACAATAAGAAATTGGAAGAATAAGTTTTGGTCACACATGAGAAAGCTTATTTTGATTAAAAGTAACATGTATTCGATCCTCATCCATATATTATATGTTTCTAGAGTTCCTAACCCCATGTTGAAAAAGATTAATAAAAGTACTATAAAATTTCTTTAGAGCAATTATGGTGAACATAAGGCTCACAGGTAAGCTGGGAGAAATGTGTTACCTAATAAATGAAAGAGGACTAAGAATCAAAGATCTATCTATTATTATGACTAGTCTCTAAGTAAGTTGGCTTGGAAATTTATAAAAGGTGAATTTTTATGGGCCCAATTCATGAAAACTAGATATGGAAATCCAATGGAAGTCATTAATCAACATAGGAATATTCTAGCTTCACACTATTGGTTCACAATTAGAGCACATCTTCCGTACATAATGTAACATAGCATATGGCTAGTCAATAAGGGTGAACAAAAATTTTGGACAAATAAATTGTTGGATGATCTTATATGGAACCCTTCTTATGATGACAAAAAGTAGGGCATAAAAAAGGTCATGCAAACCAAATCTTTTCAAAATCTTGTCTCTCCTTAGATTAGTTAGAGAAAACCTTGCCAATAACTTTTAATTAAAAGCTTAACAAATTGATACTTGAACTTTTCTCCCAATGGTCTATTTTCTATTGCATCTATGTATAATAACTTATAGGTGGTTGTTCAAAAGGTATATTGGAGTAAGTTTGTGTGGAATTCCTATCTACTAATAAAAATTGGTTTTTTTTCATGTGCAAGCTGATGTATAATGGTGTTCCCATTGACACTAATGTTCAAGCACAAGGTTTCTCATTAACATTAAAATGTGTATGTTGCATTCATCATCAACTTGAAAATATAGATTACTTGTTTTGTTGTGGGGAGTTGGCTGCTAGATTATAATAATATTTCAGCATGGTCTTACATATCTTTAGTTAAAGAGACTCGTGGACATTTTCTCATGGATTGGTTTTGAAAGGTGATAAACTCCTTTCAATCTAGGATGGTTATTACACTTATAGCAAGTTAAGTAATATGGAAAATATGGTTCACAAAGAATAATTTAATTTTTGTTTGATTAGTGGTTTCTATTACTGCTTTTGGTGGGCACGGTAAAATCTAAAACATGGACAGTAGTAACTAATTTTCAAGGAAATGAAATTCCATCTATTATAGATTGTTTAGAAGCTTTGCAAATTCTAGTTTTATACACATAGATGCCTAGGGGGCCATATGGTTAAATGGAATGTCCCTCCTAGTTCTTTGAAGCTGAATAAAAATGGATATTGCATTGAAGTTTTTTTTTTTTTTTTGTGTTTGTGGCAATTGGGGGGAGGAGGGTTCATGACTTTATAGGTAGTGTGCACATTGCATAGCAGTGAATTTGACAATGGAGATAGTGCTATAGGAGAAGTTCATGCTTTGCTAGAAGGTTTGAAATTATGTCACCAACAAGGAATTTTACTATTAAAGATTAAAGCTAATTCTCTTTTTATTATTTAATGTTTAAAATGGGAGTTTTCTTTTTCTTGGAAATTAGCTTATGCCATTTGAAAATGCTACACTTATATTTCTCCCTAGATTTAGGTTCACATGCTTTTCGATAAGGGAAATTCTTGGTGAATGAATTGGTGAACTTTGGGCCTTTAATCAATTGAGTGCAAATATTCTTTACCTTGGCCTTTTACCAAGCAACTATAAGAAAAGATCTTGGGAATATCAACTTAGATTGGATCATTATAGACCACCTTGATAGGGTCTAACTATTTTATTTTCTTATATTTTACTTTATTTTATAGTGAGGGGTAAAATTATTAAGAGAGCCATCATTTGAAATAGGGTACAAACTAAAGCTAGAAGGTGTGGCCAAACAATTATAGACATAATATACAATTTAGATGGGAGGTCGTGTGGTACAAGTAGACTTCATACTAAAGTATCAATTTGTATCGGTGGCTAGTTTGGAGGTATATTTGGTGCCAAAAAGGATAATGCTAGTGCAAGCCTAAGTAAAGCATCTACAAGTGGTGTAAATGAATTTAGAAGAATGGGATCAAAGAGTGGTAGACTAGGTGTACACCAAGTGTTTTTGAAAAGGAAACCGATGTAGGTGCCAAAGGATTGTCCAATTGAGGATCCCCCATATTGGGATCAAGCATATCTCCATACAATTCTAATTAAGGACTTAGAGAAAAGGGAAACCCATACCTGTAAAACTTCAAGAATCAGAATCATAAACACAATAACCTTTTAGTAATAAAGGATATCCTATGGAGATACAAGGAAGCACATAAAGGGAAAAATTTGTCCCTCAAGTGAAGAATACAAGCATAACATCGATAGCTAAATACCTTAAGATGATCTAATGAAGGAGCATTACCAAAGAGAATCTCAAAAGGGAGTTGACAATGCAATGAAGTGTTAAGTAATCAATTAATGAGAAATATGGCTATTAAAATTTATTCCCCTAACAAATGGGAGGATATGTGAGCTGAAACATCAAAGCTTATGTAACATCTAAAAGGTAATCATTTTTAGTTCTGTAACCCCATTTACTAGTGTATATATATGCAAAATGATTAATGGAGATTCCTACAAAAGGACAAGTAAGAGCTACAAGCAACCTAAAAAAATGCAATGTCAGCATTTGAGCAAATGCCTTTCACTTTGCCACTAAATTAAGTTTCTACCATGGAAAGAAAAAACATGATCTTTGAAACAAAACAGAAACATGCAAGTAGCATGTGAAAAATCATCAAAGGTATTTAGCTTAACCCATCATAGTTAGGTTCCTAATGAGGTCCTTTTAAGTCCATATGAACAAGATTGAAAGGAATAGCGGTTTTGGTGCGACTTTATGGAAAAGGAAATCACCTTCTTTTTTTTTTTGCTGAAGGATAAACTAGACAAGAAAAAAATCTAAGGCAATTGATACATTTTCCCTATGCAAAATATTATTTTTGAGAATTATGGCTTAGATGACAATGCCATAAAATTTAACTAGTATTAAGCCAAGTATTGTCTTACAAACATAGTTTGCAAAAGAAGTGTTCACACTCAGATTGTACAAAAAGTAAGCAAACTAATAATAAAATTCAATCAATACAACTAGGAAGGCCTTTAAAGGATGAATGGAGGAAGTAGAACCCTTAATTAGCTTTGCCTAGTGTGATCACCCATCTAGTCAAATGGTCTTGAAACAAGTACAAATCATTGAAGAAAATAAACAAGCATTGACATTGTGAGGTAGCACTTTTAATAGGTAACATATTATACTTAAACTAGGGTATAAATAAAACATCAAATAGTTCTAACAAGGGTGACACTTTGGTTTTACCAATGTGTGTGGCAATTGCATGTATCATCAAGCAACTAAATATATAATAACTAAGAAAATTATGAATAAAGATGATGCAAATCACATATAACATGGTCACTATCACCAAAGTCAATATTCTAAAAAGTGTAAGAAAATGAAGATCTAGGTACGGATGTCATTACCATTAAAGCTCCTTAAGCTACTTGGAGGTGGATACATGTTCAAGCTCACTAGCATCTTTTGAAGCTAATCCAGAGTTAGATTTTGCATCTACGAGTTGAACAAATGCACCTAGGCTGTACTCCCAACCTAGTGAAGGAAGTTGGGCTAGTGGCCCATCGGATGTGAATTAGCTAGCCGTGGCATTTAAGTAGGGTTCTACTGTTGGACCAGGTAAGGGGCTTATCCAAGTCCACTAGTAGGAGTTACCAACTGGCTAATGGCTTCATGACCCAAGTTAATACCTAAGTGACTCATCATCCCTGACTACGTGCCTAAATCCTTTCCATGTTTTAGGCCTTCGCAAGTAATTCGGAAGGTCTGTGTTGGAGCCGAAGATTGCCTGTAATTCCATTTCCCTTTCGGATTCCATCTTGGAGGGAAACTGATGAGAATCATCACTTCTTAGGGTGGCCTAATTGTTGCAATGAGAGCACACCACTCTGTTTCCTCCATCATTCTTAACTTTGTCATCAACAGAACTGGACGGGTTCACAAAAAGTTTACGAATGCAATATTGTTTGAATGTGAAGGAGCAATGCTATGTGATACTCTCTGGTATACAACCTCTAGAGCCATGTTAAATGGAGAGTCCAAGGAAGGCAACAGCTCACGCAACAGAATATTAGTTTTGCAATTGTTGAAATCTTCTAAAAAAGGAGAAAGGAAGTCCATCAAACAATGTTCTTCGATCATACTCTCAACACATTCCTTAACTCTGCACGAACAGTTGTCGCAAGTACACCGAATTGGTTCCACCACCCAGAGATCACTCAAGCTGGAATAAAAATCCTCTACAGGAATTCCCACTAATTTTGGCCCAATCAGTTTTTTACGAAGGTTGTATTGTTGTGTTCTAGTAAGCCGAGCTTATCTCTTCTTGAATGTGTTCCAAAATTAGCTTCAGATCAGTTGCAAAGGAGACGAATACCACAAGAGATTTGTCCATGGACTTCTCGATTCAACCCAAATTGCAGAATGATTCTGGTCCCACAACAATTGTTTAGAACCGTCCTCTTTAGGCCTAAGAAAAGAGCCATCCAGCGAGCAAAATTATTTTGTCCCACTTCGTTGATTCCCTACCTACCTACTCTATAACTCGTAATTCAAGGCATTCAAAAGCTTTTCGATCACAAGGGAGGTGCCAGGCATGCCAGTGCAGGAAAGGTAAAATGGGTTTTCGTAGGGACTTCAGGCTTGGCTCAAGTCGGAGGAAATGGCCATTATAGGGTTTTTGTAATCTATAGAAATCAAAGGTGGAGGGAAATGGGAAAGGATTAAGGGTAGAAGGTATATCTAATCAAAACGGTGTGTTTCGTTAAATGAGGGGCAAGATGACGACATGTAAAGAAGATTAAAAATGTCAAATATGATATATACATATATATATATATATATAAAGAAAGAAGAAGAAGAAGAAGAAGAAGAAAGAAGGAAACAGCAATAAAACAACGAGATTCGAGGTAGGACACAAAATACCTCAAAAATTTGTCAATGTCGTTCACCCAATTCTCGCCACCAAGAAGAAAATCTCTCTCCGAACAAAGGCAGAACAGATAAAAACCGTGCAAATCGGCAGAAGAAATATGTCGACTCGTCTGTGAGTTAAAAAATTCCTTAAGTTCCCGTCGTTTCAAAATGTCTCCATCGGGTAGAAAATCCTTCACAGGATCAAGACCACCGAACAGAGTTCAGGGAGGAAGAAGACGAGCAAGAGTTTGATTTGGAACCATCCCAATCCGAACTCATTCAGAGTCCTCTGAGCACACCCGTCCGAGTTATGGGTCACCGGCACCAACGCAGAGCTGGCGAACGGCCAGAAGGAAGGACTCTCAAGACGTCCTTAGTTGCAGGAGCAACGGCCATGAAGCAGAGCCTCGCCGCCTCATTCCCCAAGTCGACCGCCTGGGGAGAAGAGAGCCCGAATGCCAACTGCAGCGTTCAGTCTCGCGGAAGGGACAACCCCCTGAACCGATAGGACTGCCGTTGGTGGATATCTTCGCCCATCTTCATCGGCCTTCCGAGTCAGCCAATGTTGCTTAACGGAAAAATTTAGACTTATGATCGGGATTTTTGAGTTCACCTTCTTCCAATGATTAAAACAGCTTTCATATCCGTGGAAAAGTGATGTTGGTGGTCGAACTACCTGTTGTGATACATGTGACGGAAATTCCGAAGCCAACTCTTTTATTAAAAGACCCTTCACACTCGTAATAAAGAAATTTGAATGTTTAGCTAATTAACGTTTCCCAAGGAAAGCCTCATCGCCAACCTCACGGGCTACGTGCAAGGGTAGGGACAACTCACACAGAAGTCCCCATTTTCACAGGCAATCCAAAGGTCGCCTACTCCTTCCAGCTGTGATCATTGGCCAAGAAAGAGCCGGCTTTCCTTTCGTTAAAATTTGTAACGCTTTACTTGCATTAATCTTTTTGGAATGAAAAAAAGTGGGCACATTTTAAGTTTCAGAAAAATAAAAATTATTGCATGAATCATGAACATTCAGACTTCCAATTCTATCCCCTGATCACCTTTTGGTTTCTAGTTTCTACTCCTTATGGACACTGGTATTACCCGAAAGTATCTAAGCTCATGTAGGCATACGATTTGACACTACGTGGGTAGGGTGAAGGTGAAGTCCCTTCCAATACTCGTTTAGTAGGAATCACATGTTTCCCACGCAAAGAGTGGGACAAAATGCTTCACGACAACATGTGTTCTGCTATTGCTCTTTTCAGTTTTAGAGGCGCTTTTCATAAGATTGCCTACTGAAGAAAGAAAGGAGGGAAAAAGTAGCATGCTAGGTTCACGCAAGTGCCTTTAAATTGTCTAGCATCTTAGAAATACTAGTTGTCAACTCATGCAGGTTCTAGCACATTTCAAATTTGAAGTCTGGTTTACGTTAGCATCCAGAAGAGGACCGAAATGTAGTAGCACCCACCAAGGATCCCTCATAAACGTACGAGTCTCATGCTACATACTCTGACATTAGTTCGCAACTTGTACCGATAAAAGTAGTAAATTTACCGATAAGAGTTTTAAATTTGTGATTAGGGAGAGCTTTTTAATTAAATGAAAATTCAATATTAATATTCTAATTGAACTGTATGATCTAAGATATTGGTACTAGCCTCTGTATGTTTTATTCACTTAAGTACAGTTCAACCTTATAGTTGTTTTCCAAAAAAGATATTTGAACTTCACTTTCAATTAATTATTGTCCAAGCGGGAGGGAACTAGAAAATTTTGTTAAGTGGACTTGTCTTGGTCGTGGTTTTCATTTGCTAAAACAGGTTCGACATGCAACATACAACGATATATCGGTAGTCCGAATTCCTATCAAGTGAGATTTAACTTATTGGGACTGTGCATCTTGAATCTTAGTATTATTTAATGTGGTAAGCCGTCGATACACCTCACTCGCAATTGAACAGATTGGAATATCGTTCAATGAAATATAGAAAGGAGATGGGATGTAGCAGCCTACACAAAACCTGATTGAGGCTTCCTATTATTGACCTAATCCTAATTTCAAAATCCAAAAATTCAGAACTCGAATATTTCAAAAATTCACAATTTTGAACGTTTGGACCCCTAAACCAAATCTGTTTTTGATGTGGGAACATGGCCCGTGAAAGGATATGAGAACAATGGAGTTACTCTTGGTGCTCACGACGAATTTTACGGCTCAGATGCTAACTCTATGGGGACGTAAAGGACAGGGACCACGAAAGTGCCAGTTTATTAAAATAGTGATGGAATCAGATGCCAAATATTTACAAGATCTCAGAGCATTATATGATATCAAATTGTAAATTTATGTGCAATGCGACTTCAAATGAAGCCTAGCCATGGGCCTTGCTCAATTTGGACAGACAACACATTGCCAGTTGTCCACCAAAGGCCCGGGTCTGATCTCACTTCTTGTGGCTTTCAGTCCCCCTCGTCGCGAGGCAGGATCTGATTTTCGTTCATTTATTGCACGACGAAAGGGTTGTTATCGATTGAGTGAACGTACGCTCACCCTAGTATTAGCAGTCATTGAAAGAGATAAATCTTCTCCCCAAACCTTAAAACAGATACTGGCCGAATTGGTGCCCCGATTGGAGACCGTCCTTAGTATTTGGGAGACGAACAACACTTATTGACTACAATAAAACTAAAGAAAATAAAAGGAGCTACCAAATTAATCTTTCATGTACGTTAGGTATGTTGTAGATATATTACAAGTATATAAGTATTCTGCATGTTATTCTCCTTTGTATTGATAGATATTCTTATTGGTATTTAGTTAAGATTCCACATGGTATTAATTTAAAAAATGGAAGACTATTAGAAACCTAGAGAGCAAAAAAATAAAAATAAAAAGTAAAAAGGTTGCACGAGCATAGTAGCTAGGGTGCTAGTTTGCGTTACAACCATTAGTCAAGAGAGAGACCAGCCAAGTGAGGGTTGAGAGTATAAAAGTAATCATGTGAGAGTTGTGTATTGATTTTGTAAACAACACACCTTTATATTCTCTCAAAGAAACTTAATAAAAAGAAAAGAAACCAATAGTTACATTAGTGATAATGGATTAAGTATGTTGTATTAGTCCAACTTACCTTAAATCATATGTCTCTTGTATTTTTATCACTTGATTTATATGTTTATGTGCTCATACAATAGGTTGTTTTATGAAACAATTGATATCAAAGCTTTGGTTTCAACCTTGGGAGAATCATACAAGTGAAATTGGCTTATTGAAAGAACTAAACACTAGATAGGTTAGTTGCTTTTACATAAAAATCTGATCTTTGGTGTGTAAACTTGATTAACTTTCAAGTGGATTTCTTTTGGGTTGGAGAAAATCTGTTTTCTGAAATCTTTCTGCCCCCATCTATTGTTTGATAGTGTTTGGTATGGCAAAAGGCAACCAGTAATGGCCGATGGCAGACAACGAAAGTTGCCAAAGTTAGGACCAATAGTCGATTAGGTTAGACCCAAAATAGTTAAAACCCTATATGGACACTTGATATGGACAGTCAAGAAGAATTTGCAAATCTATTATGATTTATTGCATTTAGCGGCGAAAGAGTGGCTGCCAATTGATCTACAGGGATTCCTAGTCATAACTGAGGAAGAATTGCAATGAAAGGCAGTGGAGATTGATTGACAACGTTGGGTCAAGTAGAGAAGATGCGGATGATAGCAAAAATTCGACCATCGGCAATAGATCATTCAAATTGAAAGAAGTAAATGGTATATTGGTTTAGTAGAGTTTGGTTCGTAGCAAAGAATCATTGAGATCTTTAATAGAGAATTGTGAAAGCAGAAGTGGGGTCTTGAACCAGTCAAAGCCACAATGTTGCTGGGGCATGACATGCACGCATGAGACATAGGGTAGAGCATGTGAAACCACACACATACACAGTGCAGAGGCGCGTGAGGTCCACACACGTGTAGAGAGTTTTGACTCATCTTTTACACACACCATAAAGGAATTTGTATATATTTTTGGCCAGTCTTTTAGGACATTTTAAATAGTAATCAATGGCATTTTGAATTTTTATTGCAAGTTCCAAGGAGTTCCAAAGTTGACGAATTCTGTTGTTAGCTTTTGTAACCTTTTTGTTATATGTGGTGAACTTAAAATTGGCTCAGCATTGAATAGATGGCATGATTGGCCATTAGGAATGTCCAAGATAGAATTCGAACAGCTTGGTATGTGTGTTCCTTGTGCCTTTATCTTGATTTATTCAATCTTGACTATATTTTTTATTAGAATGTCACAAGAGGACTTATGAATGTCTTCACTAGACTTTATTAAATTTCTTATATCATATTGTTTTGGTTTTGTTGTCTACAATGTAGGATATGTAAGATCTTGTTGGTTATACATTTGCCCAATGTGTAGGATTCTAATGAAAGCTTGATATTTCAAAAGGCTAGTGACTATTCTTCTAAATGTAGATGTAAGAAATGTTCGACAGGTAATGCTTTCATTTTTGTCTTTGACAATGGTAGAGTGAAGACAATTCTATCTCTTGTGCAATTATCTAGGATCCTTTGGTTATTCATTTGACCAAGACATACAACTCCAAAGGGAATAATATCTTAGGAGGCTATTATGCCCCTAAATGATGATTTAAGGATGAAAGTTCTTTATCAAGTGCTTTCAATATATTGTCAATTGAAAATAGCCTAAAGGAGAGATCAAGTTGTGTGATACCAAAAGAAAGAGCTAGAAGAAGGAAAGTCTCAAGTAATAGTCTTGTATTGCTAAGATTGTTATTTTGGCAATGAGAGATGATGAGCATGGGACTACTATGAAATAGGCACTTGAAGATTTAATGCTTACTAAGGGGAAACCAGATAGATTCATAGTTAAAAGAGAATTGATAGATAAGGAAAGGTTGCTCTGCTAGCTGGGCTACATAGAATCACTTAAATAATTGATATTACTTTTTTATTTGCTACCCCAATGATCATACAACTAGTGAGACCCAATTTATCTTTGATCACTCTACTATTGAAATGTCCATTGGAAAGCAATTTAATATGGGATATTCCTAGTGTGAACTCATTTTGAGGAAAAACATATAATGATGTGAGTACCTATTGTGTGTAATTGTATTTGATTATTAGATGATGTATCATATAATGTGAATTGTTATAGAGTGATGTGATATATTCTCATTGCTTCAATATGGGTGATGTTGAGTTTTGGTAATGGTCTATTTTATACTACATCAACCCATAGGATTTGAAGTGAAGAGATAATATTGGTGTGCGAATAGAGGAAAAGACATATCAATTTCTATTTGTTTCACAAATATTATATTGATGCGATGTATTAGCATTTTGAAAAAGGAAGAGTTTGAGAAGTTAAGGGAGATACACATTTTCTATTACAACTAATATATTATTCAACTAGATAACCCTTCGTTAGTGATAAAGGAAGAGCTCGAGAAACTAGTTGAGAGACAATTCTCAATACAACTAATATGTTAATTTAGATGGTAAATTAACATTGAGAGTCTTCTAAACTATTAAAAGGCTTAGACATTACACATGTACAAATCAACCTATGGTTGTTGTACTACATTTGCTCCAAAAGGGGAAAATTATTTGGAATTTGGAGTGAGAATTAGCAAGCCTAGATTAGTCTATTTTAGGCATATTATAGATATATTCCAAATATATTCTAAGCATATTCTATGGGTTATTTTCCTTTATATTAATAAGTATTCATTGTAGTATTTAGTTAAGATTACTTTTGATATTACTTTATAAATGGAAGACCATGAAAAAAACTTAAAGAGAAAAAATGAAAGTTGCACCTCATGAAAGTGGTAGCCCCCACCTCGTGAGGGTGACAATTAAAAGGCATTGCTTTTGTCTTGTAATCATAGACTAACACAAAGAGAGATAGATCAAGCATGTGAGTTTTGAGAGTGTTAAGAACAATCATGTGAGACGTTTTAGATTTTGTAAACAATACCTTTATCTTTTCTTGAAGAAACTAAATAGGAAAAGAAATAGCCAATAGTTGTGCTAGTAATGGTGGACAAAGAATATTGTGTTAGTTTGAACCACCCTAAATCTTGTGTATGAGTATAAATATGACTTAATCTATGCATCTATGTATTTATATAATAGATTATTTTCTACAACATAACTTGGGAAGGTGCAAAAGCATTTTGCTTATTATGAGTGAGATCCAATCCAATGTTAATTTTGTTTTTTATTATTATTCTTATCTCTTAGATAAAGAGGAAAATCATTTCAAATATGCATTTTTATATGGTAGGATCATGTTTTACTAATGTGCATAAATTTCAAAAACTTTGACTGATCTATGTTTAAGCCCAAAGTCCATTTGGGAAATTCAGCTGGACAAGAAGTGTCTATTCTGCATTCTATTTTGTCCCCTTTCGCCTTTTTGTTTGTTTCTGTTACATGCTGTCTGTTCTTCTGATTCATTATTGCAATAATTTAGTGTTAAGAAATTTGGTCAACAATCACTGCCGTGTGAAATGCATAGATAGCAAAAAACGAACGCACTCAACTTTTTAGCTGTGCCGAGAGATTCAGAGGTTGATGGAATTATGGGGCAAGCTGTTTCTTTCAATTCGTTTCCGTTTAAACACTGTTGAACAGCACGCTAACGTGCATATGTGACAAGACATCGAGAGTGTAGTCAATTCTCTAGGAGAAGTAAGACAAATGATCTTTTCAATATTTTTAAGGTTAAAAGGGGTTTTAAAGAAAAGGCCATCTCATAAATAACGGAGTGGATCAACTACATCACCGCTCAAAAGAGGGTAAGTATGAAATACTTGTAGTGTTATGACAGATCCTTCTCTTTGTTGCATGACAGCTGTTCGGTGAATTTTAAATATAATTGAACATGTCGAACAAGTAATGGTGAATTTTAAATACAATTGAACATGTCGAACAAGTAATATAATGATAAGAAAAGTATCGTCCCACGAAGATTGGTGAATACTAAACTAATTAAGTACTAATGATGAATTAATCTTAAAATTTATCTAGCAAATCAAAATATTGTTGATGATGAATTAAAATTTAAAACTTTCAAAACGAAAACTCAAGACTAATTAAAATTGAATCCAAGTAAGAAAAATCAAGATGAGAAACATGTTAGAGCTTCTGATTTCACCATAACTATTATATATGAATTTTCATAGTTTATGCCTACAAGAATGATATTACCCATGTGATGGCGAAACTTTCTAATTTATTTACTATCCTATGTCTAGGTATAGTAAACCTATTTAGTTCATTAATTCATTATATCTCTATATGTGAATTAAAACAAACCAAATACATTAGGATATGTGAATATTCCTAGTTTATAATAAATCTTTCGATCATTTTATCACCGAAAGCCACACAAATAACATGGTATATGTCTATCCACATTTAATTCATGGTTATATATTATAAGAAACAATTGCATATTATTACCTCTCAGTCTTAAATATGCACATCAAATCATTCAAGTGGTGGTCAATCACTTAAAAGCATTAAGCATAATAATATATAACTCACATAAATAAAATATCTTGCAAAACATAAAAACTTATAAAATTCACATCATCATAGTTAGGCTACATCTTCGCTCTGACAAAAGAAGTTTAGAACATAATAAAATAACAAACCAAAGCAATAGTAGAAATTAAGCAAAACATCTTAAATAAAAAAATAGAAAAGTTGTCATCACACTGTCTTTTCTTTAAGAATTCTTTACAAAATTTTTACAATTCAAGAATGATAAGAAGTAGAGGAAAGCTTTCGCACCTATATTTCTCTTTTTCTTTCTTGGTTTCCTCTTTCTTCTCTCACTTTTTCTCTCTTCCTTGGTTGGTTTCGGCAACACGCGGCTTCTTCTTCTTTTCTCTCTCTTCTCTCTCTTCTTCTCTTGTGCGGCGCCTTCTCCCTTTTAATTCACTTTTTTGCCCCTTTTCCTTTATTTCCTTTTTTTGTCCTTTTTTTTTATCCTTTTCCTCCCCTTTTGCTACTTTACATGTTGCCTCCTCTTTTCTTCTTTTGACTTCTTTTTCTTTCCTTGTTTTCTTCACGTGCCTTTTTGTAACTTTATCTTCCTTTATTTTTTTTTGCTCTTTTAGAGTTTGCTGCATAAATAACACCAATTTACATAAATATATCAAAATTTAAATATTATCTTATAAAATTTATATTATTTATATCCTAAAATAGTCAAAATAACTCTATAAAAATAGAGTTATCAGCAGCTGAGCATTTCTCAGCCTTTTAGCCCTTCTTCTATGTTAAAAGTTTATTCTTGAATTGAAAAGAAGAAATATGTATTTAAACTTATACGATGACTCCTTTTGGTATTGAACTTTCGGCCTCAGTATATAAAAATATATCAAATATATTTAAATAGTTCAAATTTAAATAAAAGTTATGGTAAACCAATCAAAGCTATAATATTATATAAATAAATTTATGATCTAACTTAAAAATTAATTCATAATTTAAAAATAATATTTATATATAAATATTATCTTAATACCACTTGTTTGAAGGGCATATGTTCTAGGATAGAAAAGAAATGAGTAATTTACAACGTACGAAATCAACGCCATCGTTGCCGAGCGGCTTTTCTAGACTTCACGTGGAATGAATTCCACAGTTCATGACGAGACAAGGAGTTGTGGGGGTTGGCCTAACTCTTCTTAATGTTGCTTTACAACAAGTTAGGTTTAAAAATGATCACTATTATAACTAGTCTGTTTGACGACAATCGTTGTGAGAATCCTGCCATTCTGCGCATGAAAAAATCGTCGGTAAATTATATAATTTGGCTGAAGACTGGAAAATCTCGCGGCCACTGGTAAGCTACTATAATTAGTTTATTATCTTATCTTTCTCTCTCTATCTTTAAGATAGTAAATAGGGGTTCAAGACGGTAGAGAAGTATTAAGCTCTGTGTATCTTTTGTCCCGGTGGAAGGAGAATGGATCTCGTGTTTTTGCTCGTAATGTTGGTCTTGATTCGAGCATGAAAACAGCAACTGTCCAGAATTGCATCATAGATGGTTCCAACGAGAACCCTTTAGATCTGGAAAATCTGATGAATGAACTTAGGTTAGGGGAAAAGGGGCAGATATACAGAAAAGAAAGTTTAATCATTTCACGATGTTGATCTTCTTTGCAAATGTGGTTGGAAATGTTTCGTCCAAAAGTTATAGAAATTTATGCGGTAGTCAATCAAGTGAAAAGAACGTCCTTGTCATCGATAAATTCACATGCTGAATAGGAGAACCCGAAGAAGATAAGGGGCATTGATTATTCGCCCGGGAAAATTCGCTTGTTTTCTTGGCGTTCTCCTGTTAGGAGGGATACTGGCGTAGTCAAAGAAAGTCACTGGAAGTTGATGCACTAAAGCCCCTTTTGTTTTCAAAAAAGGCTGCGCCTGATGTTCCGCCTTTGCTGCAAAGGGACAAACCCAACTAATCCGAAGACCACCGTCTTGAAGGTAGTGACCCTCTTCCTCACGAGTGGTGGCCCATGAACTTTTCTTTTTGGTAGGCAAGGAGCGTTACTTGCTAAGCTCTTTAAATGGAAAACGTCGACGGTTGCCGGGTGCTTATTATGTAGGGACAAATTCTGGCTCAAGAGCCAGTGATGGGTTAGGGAAACCTTGTATTCTGTTTTCTGTTCCTAGCCACTCCACATAAAATTTCTAGCTCAAGTCACTTTTGCATGGCATATTTAACTTTTCAGAGGCCAGATTCTCATGCATACATAGAACCAGCTCGAGCCTCATTAATTTTACATCTGTTATAGCTGTTGGGATATTGTAAAATTTAGTGTACAAAACCTCTCCGGCACGAAACAATGAGTGCGAAAAACAGTGTCATGTATAAGAGAAGCGACTGTATCCCTTTTACAGGAGAGGAAACTATTATACAGAAGATGGATGGTGGATATGACTGTTTATGCCTGAATCAACTAAATCTCGTGTTCTTATGTGTTTAATTTCTTTGTATTTATGCAATTTGATCTTAGGTTGCATCTATCATAACAATAGCAAGGCATTGGGGGACAACTTGCCCTCCCTCTAAGATGCATTATGAGACTATTGTAATAGACTTTATTTTCTCACATCAGAAAGGCAAACAAAATGATTTGACTATATAAGAAAATTGACTATTCTCCCTAATTAAAGTTAACCTTTTGGAATAAAACCCAGTCCTAATGTGAGGTGAACAGTGTCCGAATCCCCTAGTAGCTCACATCACAAACCAACGACTAAGAGCATTGAAAAGAACCCAACAAAGATTTTTGTTACCCTCAAGTGAAAGCAGAAAGAACTTCAATTACCCCTAACGGCGACATGACTAAAGGTACATGAATGTTGCATATCAAGCTCAGTGAAATGTATGAGGGGTGGGAACTCATACGTAACTGACTTTCCCATATTCATAGGAGAAAAAGAATGAAGAAAAAGACTTCCCAGCGGAACTTCTATCTTGAACCCCACAAAAAAATAAAAGTAGGCCTTCAACAGGTGCAGAGCAGAAACCCTTCAAGGGACCACTTCTTAACTCAATTACTTGCTAAATATTCAAAGTTTCTCACTTTAAGAAAAGAGTTTGCTGTCAAATTGATTTATTCCACCTCAAGGGACATTGAATGCTAATTCTAATTCGGATTATCAAGTAACTACCACGACAGTGACTGGAGTTTGGTACAATGAAGCCAATCTTATTAATCAGAGATCCATACATCTTATCTTTCGACGGAATAATTTGCCGACATCATTGAGACTGAAAGTTGATCAAAGTGTTTTTTTAAAGAGCAGGACAAGGGCGATAGTATTCTCACACTAAAAGATTTGTCATAGAATCATATTTGGTTATATTATCTAGGTATACAATCTAACATCGTGCCAAGAGTCCATGATTTAACTTGTGAGAACTGTACATTTCATTGTCAACATCTCCAACCTAAATTTGGATGTTTTGTGGCTACTGATTCTTTGAATTGTTTATTAAATTCAAAACGTTAGGTTTCAGGATTCTTGGAAATGCAACTTCGGACTAGATGAGAACCAACAAAGCCTAAAAAGCAACATCTGGGCCCCAAGCTTAACCCTAGAATATGCACTTATGTGCAGTTAGATTAGGGAATATGATTAATAAAATCCTCATGATGGTCGTGAAGTCATCACCGTCCACATATGAAAAAGACGGGTTAACTCCTTAATGCATACTGTTTTCTGCTTACAATAGGTTATACTTTTGTTATATTTTCTCGCAGTTCAAGGCCATGTGACTCCACCTTCCCTAAGGAACTATTACCAAAAGGGCTCCCTTAGGAGTCAAGTTCGAGATTATTTTGAGAACCAGAGTCAGAATCATCCGACATAATTCCTCAAATTCAAAACCGTACTCTAGTATCTTCAATTTACAAATTATTACAATACAGAAAGCTTGGGAAGCGTGCCTGTTCTTCACAAACGCTCATTTTCTGTCCCTCGTATTCATCTCTAATTTTCCATTGTCTGGAAAAGGAGATGTTACTACTTTTTGCTATCGCGTAGTCTGGAGAATAAAGTCGGTGGGCACGCGTTATTGTCAAAGAATTAAAACAAACCTCGATGATGGAGACCTAAGGCGCAGATGGATTTGACCCGAGATAATTCTTCCATTTAGTGAAGCATTTTCCTTGTTAGTCGTACCAGTTCCGCATTCTGTATGTAACAAAAAGAAGCTCCGATTGCACCTGGTCTCCCAAGGGTCAAAAACATTATTGGTTCATGCATGCAACATAACAAGAGTCAGCTATCAGCCAAAAGAAAAATGTAAAATTGGAGAAAAGAATATAATGGTGGGACACCAAAAGATTGTGACTCACAACTTTACTAATGCCGTGGAGTAGCTGATAAGAGTTGGGAAGCGCTAAACTATAGTTCAATCATTTTCTCTTGCTATTATCGATCTGTTTTTTATTTTTTATTTTTTATTTTAAAAGAAAAAGAAACAAAAGAAGTGGGCTAGCCAGTGTCTACTCAGCATCTGGTGATCAAGATAACAGTGCTATAACCTAATTATGAGTGGCACCAACTAAAAGGATACATTTTTTTTTATACGTTGTATTTTAAAATATTAATATGCACGAATGATTTGGTTTAAACGTTAGATAAAGTAGTGATATCAATGATATATGTTAGAGTTTGTACTCAAACATAAAGCTTCTCTTTTTCTTCTTCTTTTTTCTCACTTTTCTTCCCAGCATATAAAGCTTCTCGTTAATAATGTAGTCCGTCCATGATACCCATTCACGTGACATTCACTCTGGGGGAGAAAACAATGCCCCAACATCATGTTATTGCCGTGATATTTTCTGAGATAGCAAAGCTTGCTTCTTGTTTTAAGCGAAAGTCTATCGGCCAATGCTCCTTTTAGAAAAGGATCAATCAATAAAGTCGTAATTGGTGATGCCCTCGTGCCCGCTTTTCAACAAAGGCTGCTTTTGATTCCCTTTAGTTTCTAAAGCAGAAGGTCTAAGTAATTCTTAGCATCATTAGCTTCCTTTGTCCTTTTTCTTTTTTCCTTTTTTCTTTTTATTTCTCGTCTGTTTTTGTATTGATTCACCAAAGGTATGCAAACTCAAAATCGCGTTTTGTTATCACCTTTGATTGGGCGGTGGCCATCAATTTCCTTGGTCGTCGTCTATTTCGATGTGATGTGACAGACGTTCATCATATGCCAATTGGTATTTGCCTCCAGATGACACAACAGTACCTAGTTTTTCCAATTGCGAGCATCTTGTGTTCAACATTTTGTTCAGCTGGTCTCGAGAAATATATGATAAAGTTAGATTTGGTTAAATATCTTTATTCGAACGCATATTCTTCAGACGAGGAAGTTGGCAATACGTAAAGTGAACCATTTGCATAATGTCGTACCAATCAGGAAAAGACATATGAAATGGCAGTCAGCAAGACAAATTTCATGCATGATTGTTGCTTTAACTTAATTTATCTTGTGAATCAAAAAGACTCTCGACACTTTCTTCCTGGACTACCGCAAACAAAGGGTCCGGATTTACGTACCGTCAAGATTTCTCATAGCCAAAAGGAGCATAATTTTCTAATTTGTTTAGCAAACATCAAATTTTCATCTCAAGAAAACAATTTTTTTTTTCCAACTATGTATACTATAAAGAAATTTAAAAAAAAAGTTTTATTGTATGTAAATTCAACTTAGGTTCTCGTTAAGTTAAAAGGTCAAAGGCAATTCAAAAATTAGTTCAAAAGTTAAAAATATATTTTTTTTATTTAATTTTTACCATAAGAAATTACATAGACAATATAGAATTTTCATCCTATACAAAATTATCTTAAGGATAAATCATAATATGCGCTAAGCATTGAATCCTATCAAAGTTAGGACCTGTTTTAGTCTATCAGTCGAACTTGAGTAGGCGTCAAAGGAAATAACAAGAGCTGCTTAATTGGCATTAGTTTAATAAATCGTAAAGTGCTTAGGTGGTTTCTGAGAAAGTTTTTAATTTTACGCAATATGGTTTTGATATCTTAGAAAAAGTTTTCCTATCCTTGCTTTGTTTCAGGACTCATTGAAAAGGGATTCCTTACCAGATTTCAAACTTTAACACGACCAGTAAATCTAAGAGCAAGACCTAAATCATTGCAACGATAGTATGAAATCGAAGCCCTATAACTGCCATGAAATCAATCTCCATTGTTTTTTATATGAATCCCAATTGTCTTCTACTCTTCTGACATCATCATCGTTCACCCTCTTCGACGTTGCACACTCGTTGGGGCATGTCTTTCCTTCCAACGCCGCAAATTAAACACAAAAACCCAATTACCTTTTTCTCTTTTTCTCAATTCAATCAACGCCAGCACCAAAGTTGCCACTCCCAATCCTATGAAAGATCATATGTTCGAAATTGATGTAGCTATGGTCGAGGAGAGATTGGTAGGTCAAGTCAAGTAGGCCTTTATGCTTGGACCAGATAGATTTAAGAACTTTATCCTAAGTTAGCTACACTAGCCTTTTGGAACACCAATCGCTGAGAACGTAATTCAAGACCGTGATATATCTGCGCTACTTGGGACTACTAACTGCAAGACTATATTGATTATGGTCTCTTCCTTGACCAGTGAGTCTATCAAAAAACTTACAAAAATCACAGTAGTGTCCAGTCGACATTACTTGGAGCAACGATTTTAGAGGGTTAGAGAGTGGAGAGGCGATGACTGCTCGATATTGACTCTTAACTTTCTAAAGATGGGTTTTTGAAGTGACTGGATGGAAGCCTTAATCCATAGTGGATTCTACATTTTTTTTTTCACAAAAGATTAAATCACTCGTTATATTTTTAAACTAAGCTAACGATAATTATTTTAGATTGACCTAGAGTTTTCTATTTTAACGAAACTTACAAGCGGATTTCAAATTAATTAGTTTACGACTCCGCGGGACATAATTTGGCCATTAATGTTGTTAATGTTTTTATACCTTTGACCCAATCGAAGCATGAGAATTTAGCATGGTAAACCTTCCCACATATTGCTATTATGATTCTTAGTAGCTTATTTTCTCATCATATCATGTGGGCAAAGATATATATAGTATAAGCACAATAAAATGCCTTTGCTTTATAAAATAATAGAATTTTAAAAAAAATGTCGAAGCACATTAACTAGATCCATTTTTTTTTCATGCATAAACAACATAACCTAAGAACCTGTAGTAGCATTTTCTATACATTATTAAGGCTCATGAGGAGGGGGGTTAACTTCTACCATTTCAAAGGCCCATGAGTGAGCAGAGAACAATCGTTACTAAAAGAGAGAAAAAACCATGTCAGCTGTAGCACCAATAATGGGGAGGGGGAGGTAATGAAAGTTTCGTCAACTTCGAGAAGAGGGTGGGACCCGCCGGGAAATCCTCACTGATCTCGTTAGTCCGTCCAGCTTTTCACAAAAAATCGTTACGACGGTGGTCTACGCACGACGAAGAGCAACTCAGGCCTGGCCCGTAGACGTGTGCGGTAGGGATGAAACCGCACGTGTAACGCATATTAACGTCATCATGCAAAGCCAAAAGAGCAAAACGGTTTCCGAAAACAACCAAAAAGGAGAGGGTGCATGAGAACCAAAAGGAGGGAAAAAAAAAAATATACAGAAAAGCAAAAGCCACGATGGTGACCAAATCAAAAGCAGAGAGAGAGAGAGAGAGAGAGACGGACTTACGTTACACTCAGAAAAAGGCAGCAAGCAGTGGGTTGTTGAAACGGAAACTGGAAATCGTTGTCTGCCACAGAGGCTTTCCCACGCGTGTGCCCAACTGTGCAGAAGTCCCACATGACGTACTGCACCCGCTTCTTTCCCAGGTTCATTCTTTCTTTGCTCAGACGCCCTCCCTCTCATGCCCCTCTCTCCTCTCTTTCTTCCGTGTTTGCAATTATGTGGGTCTTTGCTGCTTTTCTCGGTTTTCGGTTTTTCCTTCTCTCTCTTCTGTTACTCAGATTCGGGGCAATAAAAAGCAGATCTTTCTCCCAGTCACTCTTTTATGATATGATCTTTTCTCTGTTATCACCCCTCAACTTTTCCTTTTTCTCTCTTTACTTTTTTTTCTATTCTTTCTCATTCTTCAGTGGTTTTGTTGCAAAAATAATTGAATTAAGGAGATTTCTTTTAACCATTAAATTAATTTTTTTTATTAAACATTAGAGAATTGTGAACGAGCATCATATGGCTTCATAGATTAGGTGCACCTAAGCATCTTTTAGGTGCAGTTGCGAATTCAAAACTTCACTTGTGTAGTGGTAAATTCTTTAAAAATCATCCATTGTGAGAAGTTAGTAGGTGGGGTGGGTTGTTCATTTGATGATGAGGAGCTATTTGCACCCGCCACCCAAAGGGTGAAAAAGGGAGACAAATCAAAGATAGATAAAAATATTGAAGAAAATAGAAAGGCACAAAAAGCGTGACAATCATTTCGCTGGTCAAAAAGATTCAGAAGAAAGAATGGAATAACTGTTGATGTTTTACAGGTTTAGCTGACTGAGCATTATCGTGTACTAAACTATAGAAAGCGAAAGTAACCAAAAATCAATCAAAAGTGAGGGAGAAAAAGAAGAGTGGAGTGAGTGATTCATCGCAAAGGAAAGGTACTTGGTTTATTTATCTAGTCTGTTATAAGGGAGAACGGGAAAAAGGAATGGATTAGATCGTATAATTCTTCGTTTTCTAAACCTTAAGCAGAATACTAAGTGATTATGGGAAACCAGTCAAGCACTAGGTTTTGTTGTGCGGTCGTAAAGTGGGTCTTTGATCAGTTTTTACAAACCAAACTTGCCATTACTTTTCATTATTTTAGTGTTAAAATATTAAAAGCCACGTCCCATCAGAAGACTTAATCATGCAGCATATCCTGTCGATTTTAGGGACGAAAACCACTTTTTATTTATGCCGAATGTCATGGTGCTACGAGTTCACGCTTTTCATGGGCATGCACCTTTGATCTCCTCAAAGATAAAAATGGTCATCGGGATGACCCTTGTTTATCAACATTAGGAAAAAGATGATACTTAATGTTTAATTCTTTGTTATCATCAAGTGCACTTGGGGTTTAGGAATCTGCATGAATAACTATACAAGAAGAAGAAAAGGAAAAGAAAATACAATAAAGAAAGAAGGGGAAGAACATCTTTCGGCGGTAACTGTAATTAGATTACACATCAAGTGCTTCTAATAAAATAGAAAAATAACAGAGAATATTGTGGAACCAAGTGGAGACAGGCACACCCGCGTTCTGAAAATTATCACATATTTTTGTCTTGTACTGACAATGAAACTCACCTATTCTAATGAACCTTTCACCTAGTTTTTAATTTAATTTACAACTTGTGATTCTCAAAAGTGTTCACGATTATCTGCGGCGTAGCTTCCCTCCCTTCTTGTTCAACACCGTGAGATTTGATCCCTTTACTTCTTGATCAAGGCATCGGTGCTCGACTGCAGGACAAGCGATCTTTGAGCAACCCATTAGACATTCAGATAGAAACGCAGAGAAATAGATATGTGGATTCAGACGTTTATGAGCACGGAGCGAGAGGATGGTGGAGGTAGGGGGTGATTCCAAAAAAAGCAAGATCGTCCGAAAAACTAAATTTGAAGTAAAAACATCTTCACAAACAGACAAACAGAGCCTGGTTTCTCCCAAAGCCCGATATAGAGAGAGAGAGAGAGAGAGAGAGAGAGAGAGAGAGAGGAACAACAGCAAGATCGAGACCAAACATGTTGTTTAATGCTTAGATGGACTCCCACCGGGGCCACCACCCACACGAGCGGTTCTCGAATTGCATGCACTGCACAGACTTTCCTAGAGAGAGAAGACATGTCTTCCCAAGAGCGAGTGGCAGCGGTCTCAAACTTAAAAGAGGTCCCTGACCTTTCCTTTCTCCATCGAGAGGAATTTTAACGAGAAGAGAGCGAGAGGGAGAATCGTGCGCACCCTTCTCTTCTCTATTGTTTTGGCTGCTTCTTTTAACAGTGGAACCTATTCTATATTCTAGCAGCTGTTCCCCTTCTTTATAACCTCCTCGTCTCTTCTGATTCTTCTCAGCCCCACTTCGAGAGCTCAACCCCACGCTCCCCCCCCTTTTTTTTTTTTTTTTTTAACTCCCTTTCTCTTCTGCCAAACAAAACCGAATCGGGGAAACAGCAGAGGGAAAATGGAAAATGCAATTCATCCTTCTTCTTTCTGGTTTTCTTGTTAGTTTCCTTCTCTAAACGCCCTCACCAGAATCGAAGAGAAAATCCCCAGTTTTTTGCTTTCTGTCTAGCATTACAAAGACTCATTTTCCTCTGTTTGCTTAATTTTAATTTCTTTTCTGGGTTTATCTGCTATTTCACTAGCGATGAGTCTACAACCCCTAAGGGGTGATCTTAGTGTTTTCAATGGGCATCAGAATATGTACTTTATGCCCCCTCCTTCATCTCAACTTTCCCTCTCTAATACTGTAGGGGTCATGGATCATCCCGGGGAGAGATTTTCTAGGACTTCCGAAATGGAGTTTCAGATTTTAAGCCCCTCACTGGAGCATAGCAAAAACCAATTCATTTTTCAGCCATCAGAAAATAGAGGAACAGAGAGAGTCGATGATGGGAGTGATGGGTATTTTGGGGTTGAGAGGAAAGGGCTTCCTTTGAAATTTGTGGAAGTAGAGCCAAACAACAGATCCTCAACTGGGAAAAGTGGGCACACCAAGCTTTGTGCCAGAGGCCATTGGAGGCCTGCTGAAGATGCCAAGCTCAAAGAGCTTGTAGCCCAATATGGTCCTCAGAACTGGAACTTGATTGCCGAAAATCTTGATGGAAGATCAGGTAACTCAAAGGTTCTATCAAGCGGGGTTGACATGTTGTGATTTGCCGAAAAATGTAATGTGGATTGATAAGCATAAAGAGGTTTTTGCCTATGTTAAAATAGATGCCTCCTTTTTTCTTTTGTTTGACTGGGTATTTTGGAAATGTCCTATATTCTGAAAGAACAACAAATGACTTAGTTTTTGAGGAACTTCGTTGTTATGCTTATGCTTTCATTCCGCCTTGGTAGAATGAAAAGATTCGTCAAAGGTATCAATTGATAATTCATTTTCTTGTCTTTGGTCTTAAACGTGTTTTTTTTAAATAATTTTCAGGGAAGAGTTGCAGATTAAGGTGGTTTAATCAGTTAGATCCAAGGATTAACAGGAGGGCTTTTTCTGAGGAAGAAGAAGAAAGGCTCTTAGCCGCGCATAGGCTATATGGTAACAAATGGGCCATGATTGCTAGGCTCTTCCCTGGCAGAACTGACAATGCAGTCAAGAACCATTGGCATGTGATCATGGCTAGGAAGCACAGAGAACAGTCTAGTATTTACCGAAGGAGAAAGCCCTCTTCTTCTCAGATCCTCACAAAGGGCTTTGATATGACTTTCAAGACCAATGCTTGCAGTGATTCAGCCAACTCAAACACCATGGATGAATCTGCTTCAACCTGCACTGATCTCTCCCTCACTCCCTCTTCAAACAAAGTTTCCCCCAGTTTTTTCACCAAGTTTGGTCCATTGCAGCAGCATCAACCTTGTGGGTCACATTTCGGTATGTTCTTTTCCGCTTCCTCTCAGTGGAAATCACTGGTGTTTCTTTTTCTTTTTGTCCTCTGGCTTTCTACTCAAGTGCTGTTTATTAAATTATATCATCTACTCCAAGTCTTTCATACTTCATTTTGGATTGCAGATTCTTTTGCAGATAGGGAGGTGACGGTGGCTGATAGGGATTATGACAAGTTCTACAAGCGTCTGTCCACTGGCACAGTTGTGGGTGAGGATCAATCTGGGCATTCTGATTCAAACTCAGAAGTCTCTGCAGCTGAGTCGGTGGCCACCAATAAGACTGATATCTCAATGTTTATGGGAAACGACAATATGAAAGGGAAAATCAACATGCCGTTCATCGATTTCCTAGGAGTCGGAGGTACCTAGAGAAAGAGCGAAGAATTTATGGGACAAGGATGGTCACTGGAGTTCAGATTTGGTATCTGATGCAAAAAACAGTGAGCATGCGGGTGTTTAATCTTCAATCCATGTACAGTTTAAGTTCCAGATAAAGAAAAAGTTATGGAGTAGAACAGAGGAGATAAAAAGAATAGGACGAGAGAGAGAGAGAGTTTTGAGCAGCTATGAGTTTCAAAATAATTTACTGACTCTGTTTTGGACTTACTCAGCAATAGAAGGCTTTGTCATCTTCTGTGATGTTGTGAGATTGTTGCGTATGTGAAGCGAGACCCAAGGGGCGTCTCTAGGTAACTGATTCAATGAATGCACCTGCCCGTCTTTTATGACTTTTAAAACCTGCGTGCAATGGACCACGTTGTTCTTTTTTTGACCATCTTTGACAGGCCCTCTCTCCTTGTACGTCTTTCCTTTGTGTTCTTCTCTATTTATTTCCTTTTTTCCTCCTGGAGTAAATACCTCGTTTGCGCAGGACAATGGTCCGTTCGACATCCATGTAAAATCAACCCATTTGCAACTTTTAAAAGACTTCTGACAAAACGACCCATCAAGTTTTGTTCTAATAGAGGTCATGGTTTCCCAGCATCAAGTTAATAATAGTTTATAAAATTTTTAATCCATATAAAACTGAAACCTGATATTCACTTTGTGAAAGTAGAAGTTTTGGTGACGGAAGGATGGGTCTTTTTTTTTTTAACTATTTGGTCTTAGAGGTTTTGGGATAAATTTTTAAATTCTAAGATAGTATTAGAGTGAGGGATGACCTTCACGAGAAGATGAGTTTTCATTTATTACTAGTAGTTTGGGATTGACTCTCAAACTTTATGAATCCAACAAGCAAGATAGGCAGTTTTAAACTATTTGATTTGATTTATGATGTGGAGAAATGCAAATTGCAGAAATGATTGTTTAATGGTCTTCGACTTATTTTTCACCAGTACGTCACTAGATCTGCCTTTTATAAATACATAGTATGTGAAAGATTCAGATGTATGCCAGTACATTGCCGCTAGATGAAGAAAGCAGAGTTTCGTGGGTTCGATGGATCAGGCACCTACATTTCATTATAGTCCTATAAAATGTCATAAAGAGATTTCCGTGATTGCTTTGGTGTTATTAAAGCGGAAGCACTTACTCAGTAGATTATTATCGCCGTCATTTTCATCATTTGACCAAAGTTGCGTCCCTTGGAGAGAAGGATATCAGAGGTAGAAAATTGACGGGAGGGGTGGTGGCCTCGCCCATAATTAATCTGCTACGACATGAGCTGCAATATAGAGCCAACAATCTGATTGTTTAGTTTTTGTGCTTTCACGTGCGCAGATTTACCGATGTGTTTTGAGCTGTGATCAATAATTAATATCTGAGCTACCTTCAAGTTATAATTCCTGCAATTGAGAACTCTGTCTGAACCAATTGCATTACGTGTCATCTAATTATTAATTATCTTATGTATCTTGCCCGTTGCTTCAAACTCTGAGATATTTTAAGTTGATAATTGGGAAATAAATAAATGGATACGAGAGTTACTTTTAAAGGTGAGTCACATATCATTAGAGGCTGATTAATGATTTTTTAGATGGCATGGCTATGTACAGGTGTTTCCGTCAAGGGACTAGTGTTCTAGACCGGCAGTACGAGCCGAGGGATTTGCCAACAGAGGACGTGACTTCCTATCACTCACCTATACTATAGAGGGAGCTACTTGTTTAGTTTCCTTGTGTTGGGTCACCCATTTAGGTGGTGCCCATGTCTTGTACCGTTATTATGCTTTGTTTGCAGTTTTGCTGTGATGTAATGTAAATAGTTTTTTTGTATAAAGTGTGACCCCATTGGGTGTATAAGAGTCTTTGTCCTGTTGTTTGTAACTTGTTTGCCTTGTTGCTTGTAACTTAGATAATTCTCTGGTTAAATAAAGATGTACATTCAGACATGTGTTTGTGTGCGCCATTTATTTTGCCAATTTCTTCACAGGTTGTCTTGGGACTAACCAAGTTGTCTTGTTATGGTTTTCAAGTAGTGAACTGAGAGCGTAGAAAGCTGACCCAGATCTTTGCTAAGACCTAGATGTTGCATAGATCTACTAAGACCGTGACAATTAGTATTAAGGAGCCAGGTTAGCTCAAGACGGACAAGAGGATGGCATCCAAGGGCGTAACAGATTCCCAATGTCCAAAGAAGAGGGCAAAACGCAAGACCTCCCCATCAGACAAGGGGATCTCTCTGGAAGATAGAATCAACATTCTAGAAAAAGAAGCTGAGGTATCCAAGACCAAGATTGAAACTCTACAAAACAAAATTGCAATGTTGACATCTGCCAATGACAGACTTGGTTTGGTTGAAAGTTACATCTCTAGTATGGAAGAAAAGATGCTAGAGTTTAGAGAGAAGCTAGATCAGTTACAGAAGAGACCTAACTCCAGTAATGCCCCACACAATGACATCCCTAAACCTAAGTGCTATAGTGGCAACTGAGATGCCACAGAAGTTAAGGATTTCATTTGGCATTTGGAGCAATATTTCAAGATGGCCTATATCATAGATAATTAATACAAAGTGTAAACCGCAGCCTATTATCTTACGGAAGTGCGAATGTGTGGTGGAGGAGAAAGTGCCGAGAAACAGAGACCAGAGAAGAAGAAATCTCCACTTTTGAGGCCTCTAAGAAGGCTTTGAAGAAACAATTTCTGCCAATGAACATTCATCGAAGGGCTCATGATACCTTTCGCTTCTTGCAACATACAACCACTTTACAAGCATATGTACAAGCATTCTCATATGTGACTTTGTATCTTAGGAACATACCAGAATTAACTCTCTTATACTTCTTCACCATTGGACTCCAAAAGTGGGCTATGGATGAAGTGGAAAAAAGAGATGTACGTACGTTAAGTCAAGCCATCTCAGTTGTGGAGTCCCTACCAGATTGCAGACCCATTGAATCTGGAAACAACATACCACCAACTTAGGGAGAGAACTTAGGAAATGGTAGTAGTAGAACCCAATCGACTCAAAGTGGTGGGAATAAACCTCTACGAAACCACAATGGTGGGAACGAGAGCATACTTGCATTCAATCGGAATGATGGGGCAAAAAGGGAATGTTTCCTTTGTGGTGGGCCCCACATCATGAATTACTGCCCAAAAAGGAGTTCACTCAACACCATTGAACAACAACCAATCTAAGTTGAAGCTCCAGCTAAATCCATAGTAGAACAAGATTAGTCACTAGCTTTGCAAGCATTTAATTCGATGAAGAGTGAAGCCTCAATGTCAACTACAAGGTCTCTAATGTATGTGGAATGCACTATCAATGGCAAGCTTGCTAAGGCTATGGTCGATTTAGTTGCGATTAATAACTTCATCATTCCTACTGAAGCTAAAAAACTAGGCCTAATGGTGAGAAGAGATATATGAGCACTCAAAATAGTAAACAGCACACTGTAGCCAGTTGTGGGAGTAGCTTGTGGAGTAGACTTACATGTTGGTAAGTGGATAGGAAAGATAGATTTGACTGTGATGGCTATGTGATTAAGCAAGGAACTCTTTGGATGGATCTTACAAAGGTAAAAGCCATCCAAGATTGTGAAGCTCCCACTAAAGTTACAGAATTAAAATCTTTCTTAGGTTTAATTAACTATTACCGACGTTTTATTGTAAGGTTCTCTACGAGGGCTACACCTCTAACTGAACTACTAAAAAAGTCCAATCCTTGGGATTGGACTGAGACGTGTTAACGAGCTTTTGAAGATTTGAAAGCTGCAGTGACACAGGAACCAGTGTTAGTATTACCAGATTTCTCTAAGCATTTTGAAGTACACTCCGATGCTTCTGATTTTGCCATTGGGGGTGTGTTGATGCAAGAAGGTCATCCAATCGCATTTGAAAGCAGAAAGTTAAATGAAGTTGAGGGAAGATATACAATATAAGAAAAGGAAATGACGACAATCATCCATTGCCTAAGGACACAGCATCACTATCTGATGGGTTCACAGTTCTTAATCCAGACAGACAATGTGGTAACAAGCTTTTTCCAGTCACAAAAGAAACTGACTCCAAAGCAGGCTAGATGGTAGGATTTCCTAGTGGAGTTTGATTATGTTATGGAATACAAGCTTGGGAAAGGCAACGTAGTGGCTAATGCTCTTAGCAGAAAAAGTGAATTGGCTGCTATGAGCATAACAATGGGGGATACACTACCAATTATAAAAAAAGGTATGGCTCATGATCCAGTGGCTAAACAATTGATGCAACTTGTGGAGAAGGGCAAGACAAGACAATTCTGGATAGAGGACGGATTGCTTTACACAAAAGGGAGGTGCTTGTATATGCCTAAGTGGCAAAACCTCCACCGCAAGCTTATTGGTGAACACCATGACAGCAAGTGGGCAAGACATCTGGGACAACGGAGGACAAGAGCACTTCTAGAAGCCTCGTATTACTGGCCCGACATGCGAGATCAAATAGAATAGTTTGTGAAGGCTTATCTCGTCTGCCAGCAAGATAAACCAAAAAGGAAAGCTACCGAGGGACTATTAGAGCCATTACTGATTCCAAGTCGTCCATGGGAGAGTATCTCCAAGATTTCATTACCAAGCTACCAAAGTCAAATGGGTGTAGCTCAATTCTAGTGGTGGTAGACTGTTTCTCGAAATATGGGACCTTTATACCGTCCCCGGTGGAGTGTATTGCTAAAGTCATGGCGCGCCTTTTTCTAAAGCATGTCGTGAAATATTGGGGTTTACCACGAAACATTGTAAGTGATTGAGATCCACGATTCATTGGTCAATTGTGGCGAGAATTGTTTAACCTCTTGGGCTCATAATTATGGTTCTCTACATGCTTCCACTCATAGAGAGATGGGCAAACAGAAACGATGAATAGCTTGTTGGAGATATATCTACGATACTTTGTTGGCGAGAACCAAAGAGACTGGGCAAAGCTAGTGGATGTAGCACAGTTTTCCTATAACTTATAGAGGAGTTAGTCGACCAATAAGAGCCCTTTTGAGTTGGTGATGGGATAGCAGCCCTTGAACCCTCCGACAATTGAAGCAAAACCATCAAGCCAATGTCCCAGCACGCATGAATTGGCAAGCTTATGGAAGAAGAATACAAATGTGGCCATATCCTACTTGAACAAGGCTATCAAGAGGATGAAGAAGTGGGCTGATAAGTAGCGTAGACCAGTTGAATACAACATTGGGGATCAGGTATTGGTGAAATTTCTCCTTTATCAGTATAAGGTGTATGAACCTCTTCACAAGGGTTTGTGTTGAAAGTATATGGGACCGTTTGAGATCGTGGCGAGAATTGGCAAGGTGGCTTATCAGTTAGACCTCCCGTATGGCCTCAGGATCTATCTGGTCTTCCATGTGAGTATGTTGAAGCTATTCCACAGAAATGAGGTGGAGGTAGGACGGAGGCAGTCTAAGTGGGCTCCCCCGACGATGTTGAAGTCGTTTGACAAGGATGTTGAGAGGATCTTGGACGATCGAGTCCTTGATAAGAAAAAAGTTCATCCACGATGTCAGTTCCTCATCAAGTGGAAAGGCCTATCGATTGGGGAAGCAACCTAGGAGTTTGAAGAAGAGCTGTGGTAGTTCAGGAACCTCATTGAAGACTACTTGGCAATTGCAGAAGCTTCATCGACGTGAACGCGCACCACAAGGGACCTTCGTCAGACCAGGGCGACTCACTGAAGTGTTACATGGAGGTGAGATGAAATGGCACACTGAAAAAAGCCTAGAGCGGAGGGAGGAGTCTACACCAGGATGCTACGAAGACAAAGGCCGGTTGGACAAGTACGGGTTGAACATTATGGCCTTAATTGACAAAGTGTGTTCAATGAGCCCAACCCCTAGTGTGTTCTAGCATTGAGGACATTGCTGGTTTGAGTGGGGGAGAATGTTTTGGACCGACAGTACAGGCTAAGGGATTTGCTGACAGAGGACGTGACTTGCTGCCACTCGCCTATGCTATGGAGGGAGCTACTTGTTTAGTTTCCTTATGTTAGGTCACCCACTTGGGTGGTGCCCATGTCTTGTACCGTCGTTATGCTTTGTTTACAGTTCTGTTGTGACGTGATGTAAATAGTCTCTTTGTATAAAGTGTGACCCTGTTGGGTGTATAAGAGTCTTTGTCCTATTGTTTGTAACTTGGATGATTCTCTGGTTAAATAAAGATGTACATTCAGACATGTGTTTGTGTGCACCCTTTATTTTGCCAATTTCTCTACAGGTTGTCTTGGGACTAACCAAGTTGTCCTGGGACTAACCAAGTTGTCCTGTTGTGGCTTTCAGGTAGTGTACCAAGAGCGTAGAAAGCTAACCCAAATCTCTGCTAAGACCTAGGTGCCGCACGGATCTACTAAGACCATGACACTGGGGACTCCATTCGAATAAAGTTTAGTTCAAAGTGACTTTAGAGGCTAATGGATGGTAGATGGACGCTCTTTGGGCATTAACAGCCTTACCTATGCCCGTCTTAGTTCGCTAAAATGACGTTGGGTACAACATGTTGCCCTTCAAAAGTGAGAAAATGGAAACCTAGTTTGGCCCATTAGATTTTTAAAGTTGCTTTGTTGGTTTTTTGGACTGAACTTTTCACTTTAGGAAAAGCAAGTTAGGGAGTGTATGTTTGTAGGACATGGTAGTATCTAAATCGTACCCACAATTTATGAACTTTAACTTTCTTTACAGTTAGGAATAAAATCCTGCATTTTGCAACGTATTCTAACTCTTGATACAATGTATAACATATGTGTTTTGTATGCTAGGAGGCATTTATTCTACAGAAGCACATAATGATGTTCATAGCAACAAATTTCTTGTGGTGGACAATTATTGAACGAGAGGGTAGGATGGCAAATTGCACGAGAACATCTTACCTGATTTGGAATTACTATGCAATTATCATATTCTCAAGTTATCATTTGGCAAAGAAAATTTGATAAAAAGTAAAATTTTAGGAAAGACCATGGAGTTCCACTACATTGATGTTGTGCTCTTCCAACATACTCTTTGATTTTTCAAGCTTATTTTATTTTGTTACTCATATGTAGATTGGAAGAGCCCTCTAGCATTAACTTATACATATGGATTTTATCTAGTTTAATGCTTTATATAGCAACACAATAATACATTTTCTTTATATGAGAGTTATTTTCAAATTATACAAATAATCTCTTGAACTGTAACAATCTCTTTTATCTCAAGAAATGCCATTATTAAGATTTTGATCAAATCGTGATCTATCAAAATGTTGATTATCAATTTCTATCTTTTGTATTTTTGACTAATCTTTTCTTCATTTTCATTCTGAACTTATAGCGGGTACCTTTCCAACTACATTCAAGAAGTTCATCCTCTAGATATTCAAATCTGAAAATCAAATTCAACACTTGAAGCAATCAATACTTCAACAAAACAATAGTAGTCATCAACACCTAATTAGCTTGGATGCACTTTAATGTCATGATAGGAATTTCTCCATGAGATTTCAAAAGCATAATATAATATTTGAGTTATCTAGTTGAATCTCTAAAGAACGGATGAAAAATCATCTTAGAATCACTTCTAGACTTTTCACTTTCTTGATTATTGGGAATTATGTTAAAAAATTTCTTCCTTTTTATCCCATTTAATTGTTGGTGTTAGTAACTCTAGACTTCTTTTAGCACATTGCTTAGGTTAGGTGGTGATTCACTACCTTCTTAGGTTTCCTTGATATTCATGTTATGTGTTATATTGTGTTATTTCTTATATAAGTTATCACCATATTAAGTAATTTAAGCTTAGGTTTGTATATATATACATATATATATTGCTTAAAAATATAAAAGCTAAAGTATAAAATACATTGAACAACATATATATTTAGACTTGTATATATAGGAGTAGTCTTTTATAATTTCATTCATCATCATAGCCTAATATAATTGAATTTACATCTTTATGTTTTTTCCCCCCTTTTATTTTACGCTTTGTGATAACTCTATTTTTATAGAGTTATTTTACCTATTTTAGGCAATAAATAACTTTATTATTTGTGAGAAAACATTTGAACTCCTCTTTATCTACCTAAATTTATCTTGTTTATGTAGCATAAGGAAGCAAGGAGAGAATGAATGAACATGGAGAACCTAATGCTTATTGTGTGGTAAAATCGTAATATCAAGATCAAGAGAGTCAAGATGGACTTGGGGTTTGGATGATTGTTATTAGATTTTCTATTATTGCTGAGTTTTCTAAATAAATAGAAAATCCAGTTATGTTAGGAATTCAAGTCCCAATTAATTTAAGAGTTCAAAATCTAATTGTTTTAGTTCTCTAAAACCCAATTCTACTAAGATAGGAGATAGGTCTAAACCTAAACCCTATTTAAGAGAAGAGAAGAGGCAAAAGGAGAGGGAGGAGGAAATTGAGCACAACTCAAGAAAGAGGCCAAGATCAAGGTTTTTGATAACTCTATTTTTATAGAGTTATTTTACCTATTTTTTAGGCAATAAATAATACAATGCTTATGAGAAAATATTTGAACTCCTCTTATTTATTTAAATTTGTCTTGTTTTTGTAGCACAAGGAGGCAAGGAGAAAAGGGATGAACATGGAGAACCTGATGCTTATTGTGTGGCAAAATTGTAATATCAAGATCAAGAGAGTCAAGATGGGCTTGGGCTTTGGATAATTGTTATTAGATTTTCTATTATTATTGAATTTTCTATTTAAATAGAAAACCCAGTCATGTTAGGAATTCAAGTCTCAATTAATTTAGGAGTTCAAAACCCAATTATTTTAGGTCTCTAAAACCCAGTTCTACTAGGATAGGAGAGAGGTCTAAACCTAAACCCTATTTAAGAGAAGAGAAGAGAAGAAGCAAAAGAAGGGGGAGGAGGAAATTGAGCACAACTCAAGAAAGAAGCCAAGAATTCAAGGTTTTCTTAAAGAGAAGACAAAAAGGGTGACAGACTTCTTGTTCTTGGATTCAAGATGCCTTCTTTATTTCTTATTACCATTCTTCCTCATTATTTCTTTATGTTTTAGTTTATTTTTGTTAGAGCTACGATGTAACCTAATTATGATGGTATGAATCTTATGATTATTATGTTTTGCAAGATATTTTATTTATGTGAAGTTATATATTACGGAGTTTAATACTTTTAGGTGATTAGCTACCACTTAGATAACTTGATTTGCATGTTAAAGACCGACAGGAAATAGCATGCAGTTGCTTCTTGTAATATGTAACCATAGATTAAATATGGATAGACATATACCATATTGTTTGTGTGGCTTTCGGTGTAAACTGGGAATATTCATAGATCCTAATGCATTTGGTTTGTTTCAATTCACATATAGAGATATAGTGAATTAATGAACTAAGTAGGTTTGCTATACCTAGACATAGAATAGTAAATAAATTAGGAAATTCCACCATCACATAGATATTATCTCTCTTGCAAGCATAAATAATCAATATTAGTACCTAGTAATTATGGTGAAGTCATATGCTCTAACATATTTCTTTTATTAAGTTTTCTTAGACTTAGTTAGTTAATCTATCATCCATCAATTTGGTTTGCTAGATAAATTCTAGGAGTTATTCACCGTTAGTAATTAGTTGGTCTAGTAATCACCAATCTCTGTGGGATGATATCTTTCTTATCATTATATTACTTGTTCGACATGTTCACTTGCATTTAGATTTCACCGAACAATTTTCTTGAAGAAAAGACAAAAAGGGTGACAGACTTCTTGTTCTTGGATTCAAGATGCCTTCTTTATTTCTTATTACTATTCTTCCTCATTATTTCTTTATGTTTTAATTTATTTTTGTTAGAGCTACGATGTAACCTAATTATTATGATATGAATCTTATGATTATTATGTTTTGCAAGATATTTTGTTTATGTGAAGTTACATATTATTGTGTTTAATGCTTTTAAGTGATTAGTTACCACTTAAATGATATGATTTGCATGTTTGAGACCGACAGGAGATGATATGTAGTTGCTTCTTGTAATGTGTAGCCATAAATTAAATATGGATAGACATATATCATATTATTTGTGTGGCTTTCGGTGTAAACTCGGAATATTCACAGATCCTAATGCATTTGGTTTGTTTCAATTCACATATAGAGATATAGTGAATTACTGAACTAAATAGGTTTGCTATACCTAGACATAGGATAGTAAATAAATTAGGAAGTTCCGCCATCACATAGATATTATCTCTCTTGCAAGCATAAATAATCAATATTAATACCTAGTAATTATGGTGAAATCATATGCTTTAACATATTTCTTGTATTTAGTTTTCTTAGATTTAGTTAGTTAATCTATCATCTATCAATTTGATTTGCTAGATAAATTCTAGGAGTTGTTCACCATTAGTAATTAATTAGTCTAGTAATCACCAATCTCTGTAGGACGATATCTTTCTTATCATTATATTACTTGTTCGACATGTTCACTTGCATTTAGATTTCACTGAACACTTTGTGACATGGATAATATATAAATTTATACAAATTCAATTTACATCTCTAGTTTTCCTTTTACAAAAGTTCACTTTTGTGAGCCCAAGTAAGTTAATATTGTTTTATCAACAATGCAATAGGCAATATTATGGGAAATCGGTATTACCTTAAAGGTTTCCTTTTTCCTAGCAAACCCACCGCAGTTTACCCTAACCTGGAAAATACCAAAAATACCATTTACCTCCTAGTAGCATCCTGCCCTCAACTCTTCACTGAAACTACCCATATGCCATTAAAACTCAAGCTCCATCTCCCAGGGGTGAAAATTGGTATATTGTCGTTGCTGACACGGCTTCCCTCGACGATTTCTACCATCTCACGGCGTCCAACCTCCAATGTGGCGACTTGTCTCTAAGAAGGTAAACCCTTCAAACTAAATCATTTCTACCTATCGACCCGTCCCTTAATGAAATTCCCAAGGTGCCTCATTAAGCTCCGAAATCGTCTCATCAATCTCCCAAAGGTGTCTAATAAAGCTCCCAATGATGATTCGGTTCTTCAAAATGTATGTTGAAGGATTCTTCCAAGAAACTCTTCTGTTTCTAAAAATCATGGTTCAAGGTTTGAGGCTTCAAGAAATTTCTCATCTCCTCAAGAATCAGGTTTGGCCTACCGAAGTGCATTTCCAAGAGATAGCTTAGTTTTGCTTGGAGTAGATTCAAGAATTCAAGCCTCAAGAGACATTCCCTTTCTCCAAGAAAACAATCCCAGTCACCCAAATTCATCCCCTCAAACATCAATGACTTCTCGGATACAATTCTCCACCTAGAAGACAGTTCTTAACTCCGTGTAGTCCAATTCTCCACCTACAAGACTAGTCATTTTCTTAGCTACTCAGTTCGCAAATTGCCACTTCTCTAGTATAACATTAACAATGTCTTTCTTCATGGTCCCCTTCAAAAACTAGTCTTTGTGGAACAACCATTGGGATATTGAGACTCTTCTCACCTTGACTATGTTTGCTACCTTTGAAATGTTTTTATGACCTCAAGTAGGCTTTTCTTTCTTGGTATGACAAGTTTAATTCCTTTTTGTTTGAATATGGATTCACTTGTTGCAATCATGATCTATCTTTGTTTATTTTTAGCTCACATGATGTTCACATTTCTCTACTTTGAACATCATGTGAGCTGAAAATAATGTGAGCTTATTATTACTAGAAGCTCTCAATAGCATATTGATCTCTTTGAGTTTCCTCTCAAGACTCTTAGATGCCTACATTTCTTTCATGGGGTTGAAGCTCATTATACGTCAAATGGATTCCTTTTTGTCTTAAAGACACTATGTTATTGATTTGCTCACACAAATGGACTCAAGTAAGCCAATTGCTACTCCTCTTGCTACCAAGACACCTTCCATTTCCAATGGTGACACTATTTTTCAACCAACTCTCCACCTTTCAAGGTTTGGTAGTTGGATTGCAATATCTCGCACTTATTAGTCCAGAGATTTCCTTTCCTATCAATTGCTTGTGTCAAGCTATGTAGAAGCCTACTCTTCTAGATGATCATAATCTCAAGTTTCTTCTTAGATATGTTCATGGAACAAATGATTTGGGCCTCAACTCTAGTGAATTAACATACTCAATTTATATGACTTTAGTGATGATCATTAGATAGATGTATTATCACTTCTCACTCAATAATCTATTTGTGTTTCTTTCCCTAATCAAACTATATCTCTTGGTCTACAAAACATCAACCAACTGTTTGTCGCTTTTCTACTACAATTGAGCACTGGTCTTTCACCTCTAGTACTATTGAATCCACGTGGATATTGCTCACTAGCAGTAGTTTTTCTTATTAATCATCTTACGTGACCTTGTGGTTCCTCAAATCAACATATATTTTCTGTGGTTTCTCTTCACACTTCATCTCACTAGTAAACCAAAACATATTGAGCTTGATTATCATTTTGTTTTGGAAAATTTTTTTCTTGGACCCTTGGTTGTCAAGCATATTCAATCCTCTCAACAGCTGGCACACATCTTCACCATGCCTCTTCCCTATACTACATTCAGCTATTGCATGTCAAACTAGTCTTTGTTATGCATAGTTTAGGGCCGACTGCTAACAATCAAGACTGTCACAAATGATACCAGGGAGAATCAAAGTGCTCCACGAGAGAAATGATGCTTTTGAAGATTCATAAGAAGGCATCCCCTCAAACTAAATTGTCTCTAGCTATCAACCCATCCCGTGATGAAGTTCCCAAAGTGCCTCAGGAAGGTCCCAAAGCGCCTCAAGCTCCCGAGGTGTCTCATCAATCTCCCAAGGTGTCTAATGAAGCTTCCATGTCGTCTTTCTCTTCAATCACAATCTCAGCTGTTGATCAACAAGTCCCCTGACTTTCCCTAGCTACATGTCTTCATGCAACTATTTTTGATAAGCTTTGCTTTAAGCGTCATCGTTTTGTGAGAGGCTTTTTGTTCCTTCGTGTGGTTTGTTTTGCCTATAAGTAATAGCTTGAACATTTCCTTACTATTTCAAGTGTCGTAAGTCAATAACAGTGCACGGTTTATCAGTTTACTTCTTTCAGTTCTTTTAACAGAACCTAAAATTTTCCCCTTTAAGATTTGAGGTCTTATACACCTTACAATCAAATATATATTGAAAAGATCATTTCAATGTAAGCGTTCTGTAAGGGATATGAAATGATCTTTTCAATATATGAACCAAATACACAAGGAATAGGCTTTACGTATTTAAATCGAAAAAATCACTATATTAATGATGAAGATCTAACCATTTTAAATTGGTTGAATCCATTCGATGCTTCTTCCAGTTGCATTTTGTGCTATTGATCAGGCAGTAACCATGCTGAAATTGCAGTCGAACACAGCTCAGGTGTCGGGAATACGTTTTCTGCAATTCGTGAGTAGGACCTCTTTGATGGGATTTGTTATCCCATTTGCAAAACGATATTGTATGGACGGCTACCTTAGAGAGCCTGAGTTGAAATATGCCATCCAACGCACAAATCACGGCTTCCCCCTTGTGATTCTCATTAGGACACACATCACACACTTCGATAAAACTGTATCTTATATGTACTTCAAAAGCATCAGAAAACACATTTCGTAAAACAACATTTCAAATGAGAGTGAAAGGCTAATAAAATGAAATGTTGTTTAAAAAAAAAAAACACATTCAACATAAAACGTATCTTAGTGAAAAATACTCTCCATCATGATGATATTGAGTGAGTATATAAAGCATAGCCCAATATTAGAAAAGTAATATAAGATTTTTCTGCTTGATTAATCTTCAAGATATGAATGAAAATCTCACAAGAATATTAGTAAAGTATGAATGTAAACCTCAAGGCGAGAAGTAACTATATCAAACTGAAAGACATTTTGTCATATGGAGGCTAATGAAAAAAGTATAATAGCTTACAGATTTTTGAGATATCATAATTCAAAAGAAGCCGTTTTCTTTAGGTTGAATGTGTTCTTTCACTGTCCTTAGATGTAACATGTGAGATCATCAAATACTAATGCATTTTTTTTTTTACATAGAATATGTATTATTTTCTTTTGACTTCTTCTTCCAATACTTTTGTATTCTCCTTTTTGGAAAAACACTAACCATGTGTGAGAATATGCAGGGTGCATATCCGATATATCCATTCACTTTTCAAAACGACGTAGTTTGGTTTAATTGAGCTGCAAAACCAAAGTCCAGCTTGTGTTATAGAAAGTTGTCTTGTTGTTTCAAGTAAAAGCAATGTAGAAAAAAACTTTTGTCTTGCCATTACAAATAAAAAATAACTTTCCATAGTGACTCCTATAAAGAAAATGGGCCGAATTGGATTAAGAATATCGGACTTTTAATGAAATATGGTATATATAATGACCTAAAAGTTGCATAATTTTCCCGTATATTTAACAAAAATATTCCACTGGTTAGAACATCAAAAAAATCATCCAAGATCTATCTAAAAGAATGCACTCATATTTCAATCATAAGCACCTTTTATATCATTAAAAATTTAACATGCTTTTGCCATTATCCAAATATCACCCATAAATTAATAATGACTTTCTTCAACTAAAAAGTCAAAGAAACAAACATAACGGCTTCACAGAAAGATCAAGAACAACGGTGGAAGGAATGTGAACAACTTTTTCTGTTTCTACTTGATGATTTAAAAATGAACAGTTGGCCTTAGTTATAACACAAAATTGAGTATCTACACCTTTATTTATTTATTTATATATAAGTTAGGTGAAGGGGGACTCGGGCCCTCCCCCGATTCCTCTATTTTGGTTGACATGGAGGAGAGATCTTCAGTGAATATGTTGGTAGGCTGATCAGTTGAGGCTAAGAAATGTATATGTAGTTGACCTCTAGCTACGTGCTTGTAAAATGAAGTGAATATCAATTTTTATATACTTTGTACAAGTATAGAAGACTAGGTTAGTTGTGAGGTAAACGGCACAAAGATCATCAAACACAAAGTAGGAGGACATGGTTAGGGAGCTCGAAGTTTATTTAGAAAAGCTTTAACCATAGAAGTTCCAAAGTAGCATCTACAAGACTTTTGAGTTCTATCTTTATGTTGGATCAAGCAATTATCCATTGCTTTTGAGAACACCAAAGTGGAGCATTGATTTCCTTATCTCTAGCCCACCCTACATCAAAATATGCATGAAGTTTTAGGGAAGGTCTTAGGTGAGTAGTATGCCATATCTAGTTGTCTTAGTAAAGAAGTGAAGGATGTGCTTGATGGCTTGCTAATGTGTTGATATAAAGGGATGCATGAATTGGCAAGTAAAGTTAACTACATAGATAATGTCTAACTACATGAGTGCAAGATACTAAAGAGTGCTATGGGGTGGGATTAAGTAGTGGGTTAGCATCATGTAATGGTGAGGTGGAGTTTGGTGCATAAGGAGTGATCATCACATGGCCAACTCCCATTTTTGTTTGGGAAATGACCTTAGATGCGAACTTGGCTTGATGTATGAGAAAACCTAAGAGGTCGGCTATACTTCCATGCCCAGAAATTTGTAGAGGTGATCAACGTCTTTAATTGTGAACTCTCATTAAGTGTCCTCATGAGAGCTGAGAAACCAGTAATGGCAAAACCTGTTAGGATTGCATCATCGACATAGGATGGTGAGAAGACGTTGTGGTGCTCCTTATGCTGAATGAAGAGGGAGGAACCGATTTCAGATACAATGAAGCCTAGGCTGAGAAGAAAGATACTGAAGTGATGATAACATTCACAACGGGCCTATTTGAGATGCTATAGCGATTTATGAAGGTGGTAGATGAAATTTAGACGATTTACGTTAGTGAAACCTAGTGATTGTTCCATATAGATTTCTTTGCTGAGTGTTCCTTGAAGAAAAGAATGCTAAATGTCTAGTTGACAAAGAAGCCTTCCAACTTAATATGTTAGCAGTGCAGACAACAACTAGTTTGGGAATTAGGTTGAAGGCATTTAGAAAGTCAATGCTAGGTCGCTGATGAAATTCTTTGGTGATGAGACAAGTCTTGTTTCTTTCAAGAGAACCATTGGGATGAACCTTGACCTTGAAGATTCATTTACAACTAATGTGCACAAATCTAGTTGGTGGAAAAATGAGCTCCCATGTTTGATTCGTAATCAAGATGATGTATTATTTTGCCACTACAGCACATCATTGTGGATTTTTAGATGCCTGTGAGAAGTAGGTTAGCTCAATGTGAGAAGTAGTAACCCTTTTGAGGCAAGTGAGAATTGGGTTAGTAGTGGGTGGAGGGGAGGGCTGGGCGGACTTTAGTGGTTGAGGTGGAGTGTTATTTTGGGGGGAGGTGTTTTGGGTGTTAATGGATGGGGGAGGGGTCGGAAGGGGGGTGCAAGAAGTTGAGGTGGTGGTGGGTCTATGAGGTTGGGTTTATGGTGGATTGTGGGGTTGGTAAAGTGGGTTGTAGGTAAGGGAAAATACTTCCGTCAAATTGAGCATTAGCAACAACGTGCATTTTTTGCTGTGAATAACAATAGCAGCCTTTGTAACCTACATGGTATCCAAGTAAGGTGCATGGGAAGGAACAAGGCTCTTCTTTGTGAGCGACATAAGGATGGAGTTATGGATAAACAACATAGCCAAAAATTCTTAGGGGGAGATGGGTGGTGGTTTGCTAGGGTGAAATATTATCTACCATGGGAAACGGCAGCTAAATGACTAAGTAGACAATGGTCTCAAATGCCAAATCTCAAAAATGTCATGGAACACGTTCATGAAGTATTGAAAGCCCACTCTCAACAAAGTGTTGGTGCTTTCTTTATAGGGAGCCATTTGGTAAAAGGAATATGAGCTAGAGATGCAGTGCTCTATGCCATGTTGATTGACATGTTCTTGGAATCCATGGGAAAGGAATTTGGTAGCTCTATCACATTGTATTGATTTAATCACGCAAGAAAATTGATTTTCAACCAAAGTCTGAAATGTTTGAAATGTTTTGAAAAATCTGTCGTGAGAGGGATAGATCCAAGTAAAATCAATTAAAGAAACATAACATTATGGCCACGATGTGATGCAATAAGAGTGGGTACCAAGATATCAAAAAGTACTAGTTCCAATGGGACTTGAGATTTATTGTGAGTAAAGGGGTGGGGAAGGTGATAACTTTTGGTAAGTTGACATGACTTACATGAGATAGGGATGGACCCTAAGAATGGGGTAGAAGTGGTATTCAAGAGTTTTAATATTGTTGCAAAAGCAGCATGACCAAGGCGCTGACGCGAGACTGATAATGAGAGGATGAGGAGAGCACTTGAAGGTAGCGGAAGGCTTAATGGCAAAAGGCGGTATATGCGATGATCAATGATGTCACATAGAAGGATTTTTCCCGTGTAGCTACTCTTCAAAGTAAAATAGGTATTAGAATTTAAAAACATCATTATTATCCTAAGCAAATCAAGAAACGAATAACAAGTTTTTCGTAGTTGAAGACATAACAAAGACATTGTAGAGCTTTGAATTTGAGGAAGTCACTATGTTACTTTTGTGGGCAAAGGGCTGCATTGGTGAGATTCGAGACGCTATTTCTTATGCAGTTGTTGGTGTTTGCATCCGGGAACCATGAAGAATCTAAAATTATAGGATGGGGTAGCATAGTGTGATGGGCTTTGGTGGGTCTGCATTAGGCTTATGATTGTGGAACAATGTAGTGGGCTTCAAGTTGAGGGATAGCATAGCATGCATGGTTTGGTGGATAGGTGTTTTATTGTTGGGGAAAAGGGGTAAAATGGGGATTGTACCCCTCTCGCTTGGCGGTTGTTGGTCTGTTGGTAGATCTGGGAGATCCACAACGGGCGATCCGTGTTTTGACTAGCAAAGGATGAGGGGGAGGATGGTTGGGGTAGTTGGGTCAGTAAGGCGGCAAATGTGTGGAAAGAGGGTGCGGGTTTAGTCTTATGGATGAGGCAACAACTAGCTAATTTAGGAGTTAGAGTAGATCAAATTCCTATAAAATGTGATAATACAAGTGCAATCAATTTAACAAGAAATTCCATTCAGCATTGGACAAAACATACAGAAATCAAACATCATTTTATAAGGGATCATGTTGCTGAAAAGGATATTCAAGTAGAATTTGTCTATATGGGACGTCACATAGCTGATATACTGACAAAACCCCTGGATAAGAATCATTTCAATCGACTAAGATGTGATCTTAGAATGTCCTCTGCTGCAAATTTGAACTTGACAGCTTAAGTTTCAGTCTTATTTTCTTTCTAAATTTTATGCCTCTCTAAAGTGTGATATTGAGATACTTCCAAACAGTTTTCCACGTGGAAGTCAGGTATGCTGAGAAAATCTTCTTTGCCTTTTGTAAGGGGACGGTTATTATGCATCTTTGATTTACTAATTCATCTTTAACAAGCGAGCATCAGTTTCCTTTTCCGGATACATCTCTTTTCTAGCAGGGTTTTATCCCGCTGTGAATTTCCTTGACTACACACCAGCTTCCTTCTCAAGCATAAATTCCTTCCTTAATGAGGAGCTGTTAGCATCATTTCTTGTGGATTCTCAAAGCGGGAAATTTCTCTCTCTATTTACTTCCTGCTCCATGATTTGAAGGTGCCCTGACTCATATGTGTTTCGTGATTGCCATATTGACTGCGACGTTGATTGCTTATGACATTGCATATTGGTTACTTGCATTCAGATGAATATTTCAACTTAATTGAATGCTGCATTGAATGTTGGTCTATTCTAAGGGAGAGTTCGCAACCCACCAGTCAACACTTTTCTACGCTATACTTTTCGATTTTGACAAAAAGTGGGAGAAATAATTGTTCTTATGACCCGCCAAAAAAAATTATTTATTTCAAATATGGCTCAGGACAACTCAAATGTGCATCGGCTACTGAATCAAATATTTTTTGAAACGGAAGTTTTGTGTGATGGATGTGTTGGATGCAAAACAGCTTTTCATATAGAAGTTTTGTCCCCATCAAAGAGGGTGAAAGTGTTGAATATAATTTGATATTGGCAATAATTGAAAAACTATATATATATACACACTCACACATATGTTGAATCAAACAAAAATTATGGATTGTCGAACAAATAATAAAAAGATGATTATTTTTTGACACACACAATTCCCACATACCAAAAGTGTTTTTACAACAAAATGCTTCTTAAGAAAATATTTCTTTGAAATTCTCCATCAAGTATTTGGTCATAAAAATGCTATTTGGAAAGAATTCAAAATGAAAAGAAACTTATGTGCTAACATTCAATATTTTGATTTGTGAAATTTGATTGAATATTGCTTGTCATATATCTATCTTTCAAATGCACGATGTGAATTTAAAACATTAAACATTTGTAGTAGGTTGCGTGTGTGAGGTTTACCAAGAAAAGGAAAGACACAAGGGTAAAAAGGGTATTAAGTTTCATTTAAGCCATTTTGTTTTATTTCTCATGGTTGCCAACGACGGCTCTCCTTTCTCTCTTTCCCTAAACTACCGAGTGATAACGGAGGATAGGAAGTTGTACCCGTAGAATATCAAGGTATTTGGTCCATATTTACTATGCCAGCTAGCTATGCATAAACAAATGCTTCATTTTTTGTAGATGCTAGGTGCAAAGACCTCACCAGATGAATTCAAATTTCTCACTAATGTGTCCATACCTGGTGTGAGGGTTACCTTTTAAGCCCGCTGCTATTTCCTAGAAACGTGATTAGTAACAAAATTTGAACTTTGTCTTGGGACAAGGCTTTTCAGAATCAAGAAAAGCGTCATCATTAGACAAACTATATTGCACGTGCCACTATAGATTATATTACATAAATTTTCAGGAAAGTACAACAAATAGCTTTTTTAAGTGTGTGCTATTGCAGACTTATTGTGACAACATGGTTTTGTCAAAATATGTAACCAAAAAATTATCACAATAATTGATGCACATTTGTAATAGGATGTTCATATATATATGTTTTTGTGTGTGTGAAAGGTATTTAATGTTTAAGTTCAAATCAGATCAAAGCTACGTGGAATGGTTGTTTTGTATTCATTGAAGTTAAATTTTTCCAAACATTGCAAACTTGGACATATGTCTAATATTAAATTTATTTAAATTTATGAATGGTTGTATATGTTTCAATCGGCTTCATGATTTACATTGCATGATTTCTCCAATTGCAATCAATTGCGAAGCAAAATAAGAGTCCATTTCCTTTGCATAATGATGGAACAAGTTTTTCCTTGACCATATAGGATACTTTGGTTCACATTGACATTCAAGGACCATAAAGGATCTCCTCCACCGTGGAACAAGAAATTTCTTGACCATAATAGATGGCTTTTCACAAGGAATATTAACATTCCTTTTGGAAGTTAAGCTAAAAACAAGGCCACTTCACTACTAGAAAGATTAATGAATATGGTGAGGAACCAATTTAGAGTACAGGTCAAGCACATTAGAACCAATAACAACTAGAGTTCTTTAATAGTGAGTGTGATAAAATTTATCATCAAAAGATATCATGCATACACTATAGCAAAATGATGTGCTTAAGAGGAAATATTAACACATCTTGGATGTAAAATGAGCATTGATTTTTTAAAACAATATGCTTGCTAAGTGTTGGTGCCATTGTGTATTTACTACAAACTAGTTTATTAATAGGACATCGTCTACCATGCTACAAGTTATATACCCTATGAGAGGCACTTTGGTAATAAAATGCTTGAGGTTTTTAATAATAAATGTAAAGCACATTAGAACTAATAACTTCCTTGAGTTTTCTAATATTGAGTGTGGTAAAATTTTATCATCACAAGATATTTTCTTTTAATAAATGCACACACATGGGAGAGAGGGGTGTTAAACCCTTGACCTAATGGACTCATAGGCTAGGGGCTCCTTAGCTTGCTACTAAGCCAAGGGGACATCTTTATCATCATGAGATATTATGCATAAGAACTCATATGCATACACTATAGCAAAATAATGTAGTCAAGAGGAAATGTTAGCACATCTTGGATGTAAAATGAACATTAAATTTTTAAAGCAATATGCTCACCAAGTGTTGGTGCCATTATGTATTCATTACAAACTATCTTAATAATAGGACATTGTCTACCATGCTACATCCTATATACCTTATGAAGGGCAATTTGGTAAGCCTTTTGACATTTTCTACTTTAAATTTTTTGAATATCTTTATTATGCCATCATTATGGGACATAAAGGAAAATTTGTTTCTTGAACAATTTCCATTATGTCTATAGGATACTCATATGGATAAAAGGGATATAGAATATATGATGTTTTCAGGCTAGGGGAAAGAAGAGGGGTGGGGGGGGGGGGGGGGGTTGGATTGGGTTATTTTTCTTTTGTTAGAAAAATTTATAAAAATAATGAGCAAGAAAATGTTTAGATGGTTCGGCCTCCTTTTGGACCTATTTCCACCCTCTCTTAACAATAGTAAGAGTCTTTTTACTACTTTATGAGAGTTATACTCCTACAATTTAGTACACCTTGATCTTTTATTCATCAAACACAAAGATCTACAATCCATTTTACAAGCAACAAGCCAAACATGGCTTTCCAATACAACACAACAACCTAAGACCACACATGGCCTCAAACTACAAACAACCATAACTTACAACTTGCTATTACAAAGCAAAAACACACCTTACAACTTACTATTACAAATCAAGAACATAACTTACAACTTTCTGTTACAAATCAAAAACATAGGCCATATGATATCAAAGTTTATGCAACAAAATATTTCTTTCTTACGTACAAAGTAGTCATGACTCAAATCAAAATGTCTTTACTATTTTGTCTCAATTTAGTTTTTCAAAAGGTAGTCAAACAATCACTTTTGCTCATAGCAGTAAGATCATAAAGATAGTGATTTCTTCAAGAATGACACTCAATTTAATATGTTAAAAACAAACTAATCAAGAATAATTAGATGATATCATAGTGTTGTTGGAACATATATTCTTTAAATAACCTAATTGTTTAAACTCACTTGCTTTACAACAATATTATTGTCAAAAACAACCCTTATCAGAATACGTGACAAATAAGATATGAGAACAATCAAACAATAGTCACCATTCTTCACTCTTTAAGTAAACAACACAAATCAAGTGAAATATAATTCACAATGACAACATGCTTAATAGAGGACACATGGTTAGAGTATTTTTGAAAGCAAACCAATAGTGTAATCAATAGATTATCTTAAACTACTTTGTAAAAATGTAATGAAGATTAGCTTGCTAGATTATAAGCAAAACAGATTAAAAAAAATCCTTAAACTAGAAAGAGATTACCACATTGCTCATATGGTTAAAGGATGAGAACTACTCCATAGAGTATTTTTACAAGAGTATATTGAAGGTTTTTCTCAAAATTGTGTGTACTCAAACCAAAACCCTAGTTATCAATATATAAACTCTCTAATCAAAACCATTTTGGGTGAAACAAGAATCATACCATTCTGTAATCAAAGCTCCTTGATTTTCTCTCAAAGAGCTTCCATTTTAGTCAGATTTTTGCTTCTAGAATAACATCTACATGTTTCAGAATAAAGAAGGAAAAGGGTGAAAGGGTAAGCTAAAATGTCAACATATGTTTTTGCCTTACCTTTTCTTGAGTGTACATAATTTTATTTCCATTTTTGTTTTGATTTTGCTTTCTCTTGTATTCTAGAATAGGAATGACTCCTTTAATACACAATTGATTTTATACAATTTAATGCATCTAGTCAATAATTTCTAAACAAATTTTTCATTCAAATTTTAGGCTTAGTTGAACCATTTTATTTCTAAGCAAGTCATTTGAACATGAAACCTTCGAGCACATAAAGGTCAAACCAAAATGTTTAAACATTTTGGTTTATGGGAGTTTTTGTCTACAAATAATCATTATTTTGATTATTTTGATTGACATATGTTTCCCATTTTTATTGGCACAAGATATGGATAAAATAATATACATACATATTATTTTATCCATGAAAATAGTTTTTCTATTATTGTCAATATCAAAATATATCCAACATAGATGTGTTTTATCACTGGTTGTATGGCAGAGTTAGACCAATTATAAGATGGATATCCACAATGCCTTGTATGAAGAGGTATATATAAGGCCTTTACTTATGGCCCCAAATGAAAGGGTTTGCTTTTTTCTTTTTTCTTTTCTTTGGGGGGTGGGGGTGGGGGTGGGGGTGGGGAGGGGAGGGGGGGGGTTTCAAGATATGTAAACTCTTGAAATCTTTGCATGGTTTGATAAATTTATGATGATGTTAATAATAGTTGAGTATAAGTAGTCTATGCATGACTAATCCTTGTTTACTAAGGAAATTGGGGGGAGATTGGTTACATCTTACTTACAAGTAATGACATGGATGGCATGAACAAGAATAAGGAGCACCTATATTTAATCTTCCATATTAAGGATCTAGAAGAGCTCAAATCTTTTCTTAGCATCCATTTGAATTAATGTAAGTAAAATCTAGAGTTAATGGTGAAAATGAGCTTGCAAGAACAAAGAAAGTTAGGGTTCTATGGAAACAAACTTGAATTTGACTAATCTTCAGTTTGATGAAGGATCACCTGATGATCTACTAACCAAGGTTGTGTTGAGGCTATTAGGTGTTGATAGGTAATAGCATGTGAGATTACATGGCTTCAGGGATTATAATATAGACATTGTATCACTTCTTGTCACACTTCATTGTGATAACAAGGTTGCCATGTAGATTGTGGAAAACTTTATCTTCCATGGGGCATGAAGTCATCAAGGTCAATTAACATTTTATTTGTGACAATATTAATGAAAGATTTGACAAAGATAGCACATCTAGGCACCTTGGAACAAATAATGGATGTGTTGACCTAAGGCATTGAGAATGAGACAACATCATATAATTAGCAAGCTTAGGGTTGATGATTTTAACCAACCCTCCACTTGAAGGGTTGTTCAATATATGAGGTTGATATGGCAGACACATGGTAGCTAAGGTGAATGCCTTCATTCTTTCCCAGGTTAGGGAGCTAGATTGCGTGAGGGACAGCTGATTTTGTCATTTAGAGCAATTTAGACCCTTATTTGTCCTTTGTCAATCCGGTTGCATGAAACAATACTGAATGGGAACATGGATTTGAGCCAAGCATTTAAGCTCTACAAAGTGTGTCTCCTTCATTGTTGTATAAGATAGCCACGGAGATACGGTGATTCTTTAAGCTTTATTGTTCAAAACTGATTAGCTTCATTGGTTTTTTGTTTGTAATGGTTTGTTTTTTTATAGAATACAAGTTTATCTATTGTTATTGCCTTTAGTTTAAGTCAATACACTTGGATTCCATAAGAAATAAGTTGCGAACTTGTTGAGGATTGTCTTAACAAGCTAAGTTAGCATTTCCAGCAAAAGAAATAACATATGAAATCGTATGATAATTTGAATTTGGCCTTATTCTTTTTATCTTAAATATCTTCATATCATAATATGGTATCAAAGTCTAGGTTTCTCCTAATATTCATCCTAAGTTTATACCTAGGCATCCCTATAAGTCCATTGTGTAGCATCATTAATGGCTAGTATTCATCCATCATGGTTAAGAGACGTGCTAACAGTATGAATTGTCCTATATTGTGAAGACATGCACTTAAGGAGTTGTTTAAATTAAAGAAGTTTCTTCTTACTCTTGACTTAACTTTTAGGTTAGACTTTAAGTATTCTACTTCTAATATCTTAATATATTAACAAGAAGTATTAAGGAAGAAAGTCTTATAGAAAGAAGCAATTTTTAGATAATGTTTTAATATATTTATTTCTCTTGCACCTTGCAACATCCCCCAAAAAAAAAAAATCCTCCCTAATTATAATTTAAAAATTATCATTGAAACTGTAACAAGCTAGGGTGCTTTAAACTTCAACTACTTGAAGCTGAAGAGAAAAGTTAATTTGGATCTATAATACAAGTCTCCAGATATTTAGCCACATCATTTTGGACTTTGAGCAAGTTATCCGTTATCTTGTCATTGAAACTTTGGGTATTAAAATTCACCAAAAGACAACAATTGTTCAAAGAATGTATAATAGTTTCCTAAGAATTGTCCTAAGTTCAAAATATCATTTCTTTTGATGAAATTGGCAGGAAATTGACATCCTTCCGTTTCCAGAGTAACTTAATGTGTTTCCAGAAGTGATATTTTTGCTCATAGATTTTTTTTTTTTTTTAACTCACACCACTCACGCATTCAGTATTGAACCTAGGATTAAAAGGTTCCAAGAAATACCTGATCCCAACTGAATGGCGCACTTTATTATACATTCATTAGTTTATAAATTAGATTCTATAGTCACAGATACGGTTGCTTTTATATTGCAAGCACATGCTCTTTTTTCTCCTTTGTTAGCAAAGACCAACGTCAGTTCTGCACCTTTGTTATTACGAGGGTTGCCTTTCTGTTTATTATTGTATGTATCACTCTTCACTCCAAAGCAAAATGACAGTATAGTGTTTCTGAAGCTTCTAATACTGAATTTGAGATTTGTGGTTCATTCTTTTTCGTGACCTTTGAACTGATTCTCTTCCTTACCTTCTTATATGCTACGGGCAATGGCGGCCGTCCTTTTATCCTCTGCTTCCACGTCCATGTCTATGATCCAAAAGCTCTCGTTTCTTCTCCTCTACCTTTCACTTATAATCTCGTAAAAATTCCATGAGTTTATAAACCCTCATAAACTCTAGTTCATTTTACGCTTCAAATGCATCAATAATGTGCTTGAATCCCTGATTTAATGAAACGAATGATATTTTTAATGACTCGGTTCATTCAGATCTCCATATTACCTTTTTAGAATGCTTACAATTGCAAAGATTTCAAAATAATTTGAAATTGATTCCAATTAGTTCAGATATGAGAATATGTGGCAGCCACGTCCTATGTGGCTACCATGAAGTAGCCTTTCTCTTCTCACCCGACAGAGAGCACTATAGCAGTCGAATGAAGTCCTTTCACACTGCAAACCACTCCGTACACGAAATAGAGGATGAAATAGAGACGTGTGAAGCTCCTTCACATTGCCAAGCTTCCCTTTGCTATATAAGAAACAAGTTTTTTGTACATTTGTGTTCTTAACATGGGATCAATGTCTCTCATTTGTACCTATTGCATCAAAAGGGGTTTTGTTGTTCATCAATAAAACAAGTTTTTTATCTAATGATTCTCTTTCTTTCCTCACATTCTGATATGGTATCAACAAGCTCAGGTTTTTCGATCTGTTGCTTTATGATCTAAACTAATAAGCCCATTTTTTCTCTCCATCCAAACTTGCTTCCGCTTATAACCCAAAAATCGAAGTGTGCTGCTTGTTTGTTTTTATCAAAAACGACCACAAAAGGCCCTCCAAAGCTCCTGCAACAACCTAATAGCACACCATGAAGGCGTACAACCAGCTTTGCTTTTTTGGTCCAGCGGTCCTTGAAGAAACAACACGTATTGATCTCTTCACCCCTTTCTATCGGACAAGACCAATACGATGATGTGCTCTCTTAATGAATTCTCCTCTAAGTGCAATGACATCGTCCAACCCCCGTTACTGCTAACTACTGAAAGGGTGCCATGTCCCTTGCTTAGTTAGAAACAACATCGTTGTCCAACCTTGCAATGATGCCATTCCCCTACTTCACCCTTCAACGACATCGTTTTGGGCACCTCCGTTGTGACCACTACGATGGTGGATTTCAGTGATGTTTCTCCCTACGTACAACCTCATCATAGTGGAAGCAAAGGCATTCACACAACTTAGAGAACCCTTCCGCCCACTCCACCTCCACATTAGTCAACATTAGAACCCAAAAATTGGGTCTAAACCTTAAATTTCACCAATCCTCTATACTTGCCAATCAAAGACACTAACTAGATGGCACTAGTGGTCATTAAGCTAACGGGAACCTTTAGTTATGTTTTCTAGTGCAAAACAGTGATAATTGCTTTTTCAATTAAGAATAAATTCATCTTCGTTGACAGATCCTACAAAAAAACTCGTACCTGGTTTGCCAACCTGAAAGCTTTGAGAGCACTATAATGTAGTCTACCGTGGATGGATTCTCAACTCCATCTTTGACCACATCCATGATAGGTTGATTTGCATTTGAGATGCGGCCAAAATGTGGGCTGAACTTTGTGCTCAAAACTACCAAGTCAACCTATTCAGGGTTTATGACCTAATCAACAAGCTATATTTATAAAATTTTAAATGCAAATGAACATATCAAATAAGTTATATAATGATGAGAAAGTATCATTCCACAGAAATTGTTAATTACTAAACTAATTAACTACTAACAATTGAACTAATCCTAAAGTTTATCTAAGAAATCAAAAAAAAGTTGAAAATAAATTAAATTGAAGATTTTCAAAACAAAAGTTCAACACTAAATGAAATTAAATCCAAATAAGAAAGATTAATATGAAAAATATGTTAGAGCATCAAATTTCACAATAACTACTAAATATGAATTTTAATAGTTTATGCTTACAAGAATAATAATACCTATGTGATGAAAAAACTTCTTAATTTATTTATTATCTTATATTTTGGTATAGAAAACCTACTTAGTTTATTAATTTACTATATCTCTATATGAATTAAAATAAAAAAAAGTGTATTAAATTCTATAAACATTCTTGGTTTACAATGAATCTTTTGTCTACTTTATCACCAAAAGCCACATAAATAATATGATATATGTTTATATATATTTAATTTATAATTATATATTATAAGAAGCATCTGCATATTATCACCTCAATCTTAAATATGCATATCAAATAATTCAAGTTATGACCAATCACTTAAAAGTATTAAACATAATAACATATAACTCACATAAGTAAAATTTCTTACAACATAAAAAACCATGAAATTTATATCATCATAATCAAGCTACATCGTAGCTCAAACAAAAGAAAATTAAAATGTAATATAATAAAAATTAAGAATCATAATAGGAATTAAGCAAGACATCTTAAATCAAAGAATAAGAAATGTGTCACTCTTATTTCTCTTCAAAAAATCTTTGAATTCCTAACTTCTTTCTTGGATTGTGTTGAATTTCTCTTCTTTTTTTTGTCTCTTCTTTTATAATAAATAGGGTTTAGGATTTAGATCTATCTCTTATCCCAATATAAGTGGATTTTGGATATTCAAAACAATTAGGTTTTGAATCTCTATATTGGTTGAACTTTGAAGTCTTAACATGACTATGTTTTCTATTTATTTAGAAAACCTAACAATAATAGAAAATTTAATAACAATCACCCAAAGCCCATGTTTATCTTGACTCTTTTGATCTTGATAATCTAATCATATTTTGCCATAGAATGAGCATCAAGTTCTCTATACTCATCCTTCTTCTCTATGCTTCTTTATGCTACATAAATAAGGTAAATTTAACTAAATAAAGAGGAATTCAAATATTTTCTCACAAATATTGTGTTATTTATTATCTAAAATAAGAAAAATAATTCTATAAAGAAAAAGTTATCAAGCTATGCTTGATTCGTCAAGGGGGCAAACCTATTTCCTCCTATTTCGGCCAACTAAAGTAACTCTAGAATGAGTTTGCTTCTTTGATAGAGCTAACAAAGCTGAAAATGGCCATTTTCCACCCATGGAGTGAGCACAAAGAATCTATAAGATTTTATCAATTCCTTCAATGTTCGATGACTAATACTCAACTCTTAAGGAGCAAATCTTTCTTATGCACCCTTTTCATGATCTCATAAAGACCTATTCCACGGTCTATAAAGTAAAATACTACCAAAGTGCAATGGGGAAGATGACTAATGACCTTGCCTTTGTTATCGTAAAAGTTGGGTTGAACTAGGTCCATGCTTATTGTAGCAAGCACACCTTTAGGAATGAATCTAAGCATTGGCTAGTTTTCAATAAAAAAAAGAAAAACTTTTCTTTATGATAAAGGTAGTGCAAAATGCTAGTTGTTTAGGCTTAAAAAAAATGACAAATGTAACCTTTGTGGAAGAAAAGGCTATAAAAAGGAAAAGTGTTATCACTAGAGAGGCCCTTAGAGCGGGTATTGCAAAAGGTATAGACATAAGAAGAAAGAATGCTACAAATTGCATAACTATCACCATGGCATAGAAATTACAATAAAGAGGCAAAGGTGAACTTGGTAACAAAAGATCCAAATTATATCTTCATCACTAAGACAAACTATTAGCCTTTCATGTAATTCCTAAATGGCAATTAGGATGCACAAGCATATTTGGTAGGTACATTTGACTTTCTTGATACATGTTGAATAATTGATTATAGTATTAGCAACCAAATTACTACAAATTTATGATGCTTAAGTTCAATAGTTTCATGTGCTTTTAGATTTAAGAAAGTTAAATTTCTAAATGATTATAGTGCTTTGACTACTTATATTGTTAACACTTATATATCCAAAAACCTAAAATTTAGTATATTTCAAAATTTAATTTGATATTTGCTTCAAAATTTTGCTAAGAAAATAAATGCCTTATTATATTTTATACTTATTTTTGTGTGTTTCAAAACCTTTAGATGAGTGAAGTCAAAGGATTTGGTAAAGTGAAAAATGGGCTCTATTTTACATATCTTAATGTAAAAGATATCACACAAATTATAGGGCATGACCCACTTTTTGTGAACATATCGTCAGCATGTAATGCTTCTTCTAATTCTAAACTTTGGCCTTATAGATTCAAACATATGTTATAAAATTTTAGTTTATTGATTAATTCAAATTTGCAAAATTCACTCAATATGGGCCTTTCATGATTTGTCCACTTGCAAAATAAACTTATAACCTTTCTCCCATGCACAATGATATAACACAATGGATTTTTGACCTAATTCATGTTGATGTTTGGGGACCATATCGAATCCCTAATTATGATGGATCACATTACTTTTTCACTATGGTAGATGACTTTTCATATGGAACTTAGATGTTCCTAATGAACCTTAAGAATGAGACTTTCTTACGATTTGAAAATCTTTTCAAGCTAGTGAGAAACTAATTTAGCATAGAGATCAAATATATCAAAATTGACAATAAAATTGATTTTTTTCAATCATAATACAAAATAATTATTTTATTCTTGTGGCATCAAACACAAGAATTCATGTATACACACATCATAACAGAATAATGTAGTTGAGTGCAAACCATCAACACATTCTAGACATTAAGCAAGTATTAAAATTCCAAAGCTCTATGCTTAATAAATTTTAGGTGGAATACATATTGAAAACAACCTATCTTATCAATAAAATGTCATCCTTCATTTTGGATGGAATTACACTTTTTGAAAAATTATTTGAAAAACCACCTAAGTTCTGTCATGCCATTATCATATGGCAAAAGAACAAGTTTGCCCCATAAGTAATCCTTAGTATTTTTATAGGATATGTTCAAGGTTAAAAAGGTTAAAGGCTCTATGACCCTAAGAAAAGTAAATGTTTTGTGAGTAAAGACATATGATTGTATGAGGACATTTTTCCTTTCTCATAAGTAAAGGACAAGTCACATTTTACCATGTAGAATGCGAAAAACCACCTAGGTTCTCTCACCTCAGGGTTCTTAGGTGTTTATGTCATGCCACTACAGTAGGGCAAACAAACAAGTTTGTTCCACGAGCAGTCCCTAGTATCTTTATGGGATATGCTTAAGGTAAAAAGGGTTATAGGCTTTATGACCCTAAGAAAAATAAATTTTTTGGTGATTAATGATGTATGATTATATGATGACATTTTTCCTTTCTCACAAATAGATAAACTAGACATGTTTCGAAGGTTTCAAAATCACATAACTCAAAGCCACCTTTTACCACTCATAATCATTACCCATTGTTGATGATTCCAATGTCCATCAACCACAGGCCATTAATTCACTAGACCTAGACCATAATCCTACACTACCACCATTATCAACTAAACTCACAATGTCTTTTATGATGATGACATCAATGACATCATACCCATATTAGACAAGCTTTTAGATTTGCAACCTCAAATAGCTTTTAGATGATCCACTAGACACACCAAACTGCCTCTCTAGTCCAAAGACTATATTTGCACTACCATTAATACTACAGAAAGTGAATCATCCATTTATCCCATTTTGACTTATATCTCATATGATTACCTCCTACTTGATAGTCAACACATCATTACATATATTTCTACTAACATTAAATCAATCCATTACCATAAGACAGTTGACAATCTTAAGTGATAAGATGTCATGGAACAAGAGATCAAGGCATTGGAGACAAATAATGCTTAGGAGACAATGGACTTGTCTTAGGAGAGGAAGCTTGTAGGTTACAAATGAGTTTACAAAGTCAAATACAAAGCTAAGGGGTTAGTGGAATGATACAAGGTCAAATTAGTAGCCAAAAGGAAGGCATGGATTGTCATGAAATCTTTGCTCCTATTGTCAAGCATATTACGATCAAATATGCTCTTTCATTAGCAACTCAACACTAATGGAACATCTATAAGATGGATGTCAACAATACATTTTACAAGAAGATCTTAATGAGAAGGTCTATATAAGGCTTCTACTAAGAGATCCAAATGAGAAAGGTGGAAAAGTGTACAAGTTAAAGAAGTCCATATACCGATTAAAGCAAGTAGCTAGGCAATGGTATGAAAGTTTATAAAGGCATTACTTACTACAGGATATCAGGATTCTATAAATGACACCTCATTATTTGTTAAGCAGAAATGTAATATCATGGTCATTCTTATGATTTATGTAGATGATATACTTATCATTGGTAGTGACATTGATGGCATATAAGAGTTGAAGACATATTTGCATTCTATCTTCTATTTCAAAGACTTGGAAAATCTTAAGGTTTTTCTTAAGATTGAGGTCCTAAGAAATAATAAAGGCATCCACCTGAGTTAGCAAAAGTACATCCTTAAGGTGATAAACAAGATAGGACTTAAGGAAATCAAATTAGTTAACAACCCTATGGATGCTAACTTATCATTGACCACATTTAAACATGATTGAGGAGCACAAATACCTCAAGATGATAACCCTCTACTTAATAACCTAGTGAAGTATCAATAGTTCGTAGGAAAGCTAAATTACCTCAATGGTACAAGACCTTACATCTTATACATAGTGCATAATTTGGCTCCATTCATGCACTCACCCAAAAAGACCATTAGAAAGCAATTGTTAGATGGGTAAGATACCTAAAGAGTTGTTTCGGTATAGCTCTATTCATTCCTTCCTCTAAAGGTTACATGATGAGAACTTGTTGTGACTCAAACTATGCTATGTGAAAAAGTGGCAGAAAATTAGTTATTGGCTTCTGTGTTATGCTTGGTAATGTAATGACTTCATGGAAAAGTAAGAAACAAGCTGTAATGTCTCTTTCTTCCACAACAACCAAATATTGAGTCATGGCTCTCATATCTTATGAGATCATTTGATTACTAGGTCTTTTTAAGATATAGGGATTAAGGTCTTTTACCCTTTAAGCTTGTATTGTGGCAACAAGGCCACCGTAAAACTTGTTGTCAATCCTATGGTGTGTCAACATACTAAACACATAGATGTTAATTGTCATTTCATTTGTAAAAAAATCCAATGTGATCTCATCAAGACAAATCATGTTTGAACCAAAGACTAGCTAGTAAATATTTTGACTAAAGTCTTAAGGGCAAATCAGTATACTCGTCTTCTTAGTTGAGGAGGGATGTTAAATTTGAGGATATATTGTAGCCATGTCCTATGTGGCTACCATGAAGTAGTCGTTCTCTTCTCACTCAACAAAAAGCATTGTAGATGCCAAAAAAAGTCCTTTCTCACTGCAAACCTCTCTACACACATAACAAAGGGTGGGATAGAGATGTGTGAAGCTCCTCTACATTGATAGGCTTTCCTTTGCAATATAAGAAAGCAAGGTTTTATATATTTGTGTTCTTGACATGGGATCACTTTCTTCCATTTGTACCTATTATATTAAAAGGGTTTTCTTGTTTATCAATAAAACAAGTTTTTAACCCAATAATTCTCTTTTCTTCCTCACATTGTGACACGATTCTTCCAGTTTTGAGGCTTTAAACATACATTACAAAGCATCAGACCAAATATATATCAACGAATCTCAAACATCACGGACCTAAAAAAAAATTTCACGTTTAGTAACCAGCGCTGATATGGGATTCATCTAGCCATTCAGCACTCCAATAAGATGAAAAGATGATGTACCGTTCTCATAAAATCCCCAAAAAAAAGACTTGTGTTGGAGCCTCATTTTCTATTGGACTATGGTGCGTACTGGTGTACCACCATTTTGAGTTACTTTTACCTCAACCGTCACACTGTTAAGGCCTCCATTGTTTTGTCCTTTTCATTTTCAGCGTAAGACTTTGTAAGATGATTTCGCGCCAGCTCTTTTTGTTTCTTTGTGACAAACAATCCAATTCAAAAGATTAACTCCAAAACTACCTTTGAAAATGACCGACAGTACTTGAAGTCACTGGAACTGTTTGAAGTGTTTTCGTAAAGAACATTTTTCCTGGAAGAAACGACAGAATAAACTGACTAACATGGCCTTGGAGCCAAGGACGAAAGCAATATCCATTAAGAAAATAGTAACGTATACATATTGTACTACTGTTTTGGCTGACAGCTTACACGCCAATAAAATATTAATGCTAGTAGAACCCCCGTAATCTTCACATCTATCTAGACACACCCTCCTTAATATGTTAGAAATATAAACGCTTCTCAAACCTTCAAATCATGGGCATGATTAAAAATTCACCACCTTGAATTCTCCAACAGGCTGACTGAGCTTTTTCCGAGCCAACGCAGTGGCATCCAGAACTACAGAATCTAACCTAGAAATTTGTTTTTTTATGCACTTGCTAACCAATAAAAATTGTAAATTTGCATTCACATGGAATTTCTCGATAAGCATGCGCCAATGTCGTTAGATAAAATAAAGAAAGATCTAACAAACATCCGTCTGCTTTGGATTGGTTATAATGGTCGGTGTGGAAGCCAAGTTGCCGATACTTTCATTGGATTGTGGGGTTTCCATTCAAGGAGGAATCCACGTACTGGCCATGCAGTTTCATCAACTTCCATAATTATAAAACAAATTATATATAGGAATACTCAAAAAATTGGACTCAGGAAACAACTGGCCCATGGTTCTTTCCTGGACATTACCCCATAAGTATTCTAGCTCGCCATTTATTACAATTAGCTACAGGATATGGAAAAAAAATTATTATTTTGTAGTTAAAACGAAAGATTCTATCCACGTATAGTTTTGTGCAAACGCATCCTTTGGGTAGCTACAGGTCTGGGACAGGTTTTATAAAGGATGGCTCCAATAAGAATGACATTAGTAGCCATTTTCATTGGCAGCGTTACCTCATGAGGATGACAACAATATCGATCCAGTAGGCCATCCTGAAACCATAAAGGCTCACTAAATATGGGGAAAATCAAATCAATGCGTGTAGGAAAGCACCAAATTGGAAATTGGCTAACATATTTCCGGTTTTATAGGCCCTATTATGCCTAACCAGTGTTCAATTGCTGACCGAGATTGACAAAAACAAGTAAATGCTTGATATACAGCTCCTTCATGTTTACCGTTTGCAGTGAACATATGATGGATTCTACTAATTTTCTTAAGGGCGAATACTAAATGAGAATCAAAGCGCAGAAAGAGAAGAAAATTAAGCTCTAAATGAAAAAGTTGGGAGGCACGTGTTTAGGGATAGAGAATCAAGACATTGGAAGGTCAGTTCTTCTAATGTAAAGAAAGAACAAGCCTAAAGAAGAGAAAGAGCTTAGCTATGATCTTAGTAAATAGATGCAAATCAATTGAAAAGAGAACACAAATGTTTCGTATGATTTCCTCATGCAAATTCCACGGGTCATAGTGAAATTCCACAGCGAGGCAGGAAAAGCGAATGTAAGTAGATTTTTGTCTCTAATAGCCAGGCAGTAGAGCTATCCCACCTCACGAAGTTGACATAAGCATAATAAAATACCGAATATATCTCCTTTTGCAGGCGCTAGTCCTTTTCTAAGCCCTCCTTTCCTCGAGCCCGCTGACGAATAACATGACAACGTACTGAACATATGACATTACCAGTTTCAAGCTTAGCGTATTTTCCATTTGCATCCTCAAGAAGGTTGTAGACATCTATAACTTGTATTAGCCCCGAGGTAACTCTCTTGCACCAACTTTTTGGTTGAAGGGTTTGTCATAGCATTATGAGCCTGAGATGGATTAATAGAAGGATACATGAACATTAACATTGTCTCATTGGCTGGACAACCTACTAACTGTATTCTCTGTGGTATGAATCTTTAAATGAAGTACCTGCCTCGATATGCCTTCTCTCCAACCAGTGAACCAATGAAGTATCACCGCGCTTTTTACCAACTCCTTCAACCACTAGACTTCTTTATTCACCTGTGCTATAATACTAAAATGAGACCCATTTTTGCAACAATTCGTTCCTCCAAAAGTTGTGCACACAGACCTTCCAGAATCAAGGTCTTGAAAGTTTTATGAATAAAGACAACCAACAAAATTTAGGCTCAATTCTTGCCTAACATAATGTTGAATAGAACAATGCCTCCAAGATACTGCCAAGCTTCATTTGACCTCCCCTGGTGCTGTGTCCTACGATTTCGTATGACCCACTGACCTTACTAAACGCACAGGATACATCTGCTCCTACACAGATAGTGCATATAAGATATCCTATCATCTTCACATATGGCATGAAAGACAAATACTCTAGCTTATCATCTGATTTTGGCCACGATTGTTATCATGACGAAAGTAAACTACTTGCGATGTGCACAAACCTGGTCACTTTAAGCCTGTTGAAACTCTCCATAACACTTCTTGAACATTTTCCTTTTGGCGCTCAAGGGGATTTTTCAGTATCTATGCATCTCCAGCAAGCAAAACTTCATGGCAACGCCTTGCAAGGGAAAGTTTTCCGGACCTCATATCAGATTTATTCCTTACAACAGTTCATATTCATTTACGAATTCAACAAAACGCAAGGACTACTTTTGAAGTACATTGGAATGGACACAGAAAGAATATACACATCGCGTGTACCGTCGTCATATTTTAAATGGATAAGCCACCTATACAACTCTTGAGCAGGCTGTTTTAGGTTATAGATTAACATTTTAGCCTACACATTGTTTTCCTAGTCAAGTTCTTCGAAACATTCCAAGTTATTTCATGTCAGTTGGTTTTTTGGCCCTCTGTTAGTTTCTAATAACCCTGCATCAGAAATTCTCACAAGAGCTAGGATCACATAAATGGAAGTATGCCACTAGAGCTTCATATTTAAGTCTCCTCTTTAGGTACTTACAAGACACATTCTTCTTTCCTTTTGCAACCCTAGCCGCATCAGTATAAAAATTAATTGATTTTTGACTAATATGAAATGAAGCAACCTGTGTAACTCCCATAAATATACTTTTGAACTAATTTTGAGGTCTAGTAAAAAATATTATGAGTGATTTAGTCAATAAGGCTATTTGACTTCACTTGATCAATACGAGACACATAATCTTCTAATATGGGATTTCTATGACATATTTTTAAGGTGGTACTCATTCATCCCACATTGTTTTTCTTATCAATGTAATTTGAAAAGATGATGGATTTCAACCATATGTCTTTTTCTCTTTCCTTTTTTATTTTTTATTTTTTTCTTCTTTTTGATAAAAGAGGTTTAAAGATATGGAATATGGAACCCAAGACTAAGACCAGGCAGTTATCTATTGCGCTACTGAAAAGAATCCAACAAACTAGCACCGTAAGGATAATAACATGGAATATTGCTGTTAAAAAGGATTAAAGAGACTTCAACTATATCTCATTTAGAAAAAGAAACCAACAACCTGATCAATTTTTTTGTGGTGCCATTTAAACTTGTTTCTTCTTACACTAAGTGAGAACATGAGGATTTTCTTGATGGTGTGACTCAGGAAATATCAATGAGTCATGTGACTCAGGAAATATTAATGATCATAACTCACGTAATTCTAATAATCGACTCTAACCCTATGATGTGTGTCTCTTTAAGGTTATCATTCGATGCTTCACTTTCATTTTCGTTTTTCTCGACATAGTTAGCGTTAATCAAACATGTCGTTTTCATCGATAACATTCTTCTTTTGAGATCTAATTGCATAACGTATAACTCTTGACACACTTTTCAAAAGCAAGTAGTATTTATTTTGTATCATACTATCCAGTAGTTTATCAGTCATTATTACCAAGGTTACAATGCAATGTGTCGCAATCATAGCAAACACAATTAATCGCAATGAGTTCAACGGATAACTCTTAACACGATTTCCAAGAGCAAGTAAAATTTACCCTATTATATGTCGGAGTTATTTATTAGCTTTTGTCCACTATACTCATGAAATGAATCACAATTAAGAGTACGAATACAATTAATCACAGGCAGGAATTACGTAAGATGTCATATCTAACTCCACTAACGCAAAAACTAGGGAGAGGAAAAAAATTACAGTGGCTAATGATTACACTAGTAATCTCGCACAACTAGGGTTATATGAGCACAACTTGGTAAAAATGCTAATACTGTGTGTCAATCTCAAATAACGCCATCATTTACCCTAACCTGCAGAACCTACGTTAGTGAAATGGTAGCTTCTTTTTAATCCCATATATTTGACTCATTAGGTCGGAGACAAATGGTTTCGGCTCCGAGGACGGGACAACTCAAGAACAATTCATAGATGCTCAATGTATCATTCCTAATACCACTGTTGATGCCGAAAGCTGAAGAGAATAGTATAATCTCACTCTAGGGTGGCTGGTCAGACGGTAAAGTTACAAACTTCCATCTTCTCCGACGCGTATAGAATATAAAATGTTGGTTTGTAATTGATTCATTTTCATTTTAGGGGACCAAACATCATTGATTCAACTAAAAGGTTCTGCATGTTTGCTGAACTTCATGAAAAGTGCACTTGTATTATATTTGCAAGTCAGAGTGCTCAAGTAACCCTTTTTTACCCAACTTGAACACACCAACAGTTCCATTTTAATCTTTACTGCTTTCAAGTAATAGGGAAAGGAAAAGCGTCAATTCTCCAAGGGAAAGCGCAAACGATCAAATGAATGGCGCAAACGAAGAAACAAGCATGAAAAGAACTACGAACACTAAGTACATAAGAGGCAGCATAAACGCTGACTATATCGCATTTGCTTAGGAGGAAGCATATAAGTTACGTCTTATACTTCAGAATAAAAGTTTCATGGACAGGTATCTTAATATAAAGAAAAATACATATAAGAAAGAGATAGAAAAAAGAGTGCACGACTGAGTAACAACTAACAAACAAAATATAGGAGTCGATAGAAATTAGGCCCTAATAATCATATGTAACATTTTATTTATAAGTAACCCGGAACAGAAGGATAAAATCTAGCCACAAACATAGAGCAAGGAACAGAAAAAACAAGCCGAGAAAATATAAGGAAATAAGAAAGAGAGAATAAGAAAGGAAAGAAGTTGGAAGCTCCCACTGGCAGGCGCAGCTTTATTTCTTACGCTGGTCTTGAAACCTGTTTCGAAAATTTATCTCATCAACTGCTTTCCAAAATTAAATGAATTTTTCCAAGGCATCACCGCAAATTCAATAAAAAAGTAAAGGAGTTAAGAGAGAAAGATGAGTTAGAATGCGTAATTGATTCCTTATAATAGTCTAAATATGCCCCTAAGAAGAGTTTAAGTTGAAATGTAACAATTTATATTTAGGAATCTTGAACAGGTTCAACCATGAGGAACTCATGTTGCAATACATTCAAATCGCAAAATTTGCAGTCTAACCAGGGGAGAGAGAGAGAGAGAGAGAGAGATCACTGAATCCTACAGATCCCCACTACCCTGATCTAAAAAATTTAAGTGATGAAGGTCATTAGCACGGTACTAACTTTCAGCATGCGTTAGAAAAAGAAAACGAGGGGGAGTGGGGGAGAAGGAAGAGGAAGAAAAAGAAGAAAGATACCCTAGGCATGAAAAAGTATTCACAATTGAGCAAAATAGCGGAAGAATTCGGGTGGGAGTATTATTTGTGCATAAATTTTTCATAAATAAACTCCTTCAATGATATACTTACCAGGAAATAGCTTTCACCATGCTGCAACCCCTGCATTACGAAGCCAAATTCATTGATAGATACTGGCATTCCAGAGGAATGGACCAACATTACATCTTGACTAAACATTGCTTTCGTGTCAAGTGGCCCCCTAGGAACTTCTGTCGGAACCCCATTAATAAACACTGTAGAGAATCCTGGAAAAGCGTAAAGAGCAGCAAGTCAGCGAGTATGTCCAACAAATCCTACTTAAAAAAGAACATTGAGATCTCAGGTGCAGTGGGGAGGTTTTGGAATCGGATTTTATTCTTTAAATCAATCAAAACCAGTCACAGAAATGAATAAATCAAGACTCCTATGGAAAGTGATCAGAGAGTTGTAAGAAAAGAACAGAGATTGAGGGAAAACAAAGAAACAAAAAAAAAAAAAAAAAAGAGGCAGGTAGACCACAGTGTTTGTTTAGGCTTTTTTGACTTTTTAGTGTGTAAACAGAAGTAGAAGGGGAGCCTCATGCCCTGATGGGAAAGTTCAACTTCACGCCACCGCCCAGAACATAAGAACTGTCACATCAAACAGTTTGATGTTTGAAGAAAGGTTGATAATTCATCATCCTACGATCTTATCCTAATTAAACATGACAAAGGACAGAGTGTTTTAAGCTTTCTGAATTTTTATAAATAAAAGCTACTATATCTGGATATTTATTTTTCGAAACCCGGTATCAGCACTTTCTTGAGTATAACTAAAATAGAAAAGTGGGTAGAAGATGGACAGAAAGAAAAAGAGCGTTCCAAACCAGCTCACAAGAATTACTTAAAATTGAATAGAATGAAAATATAGTTATTTTTTGAAAATAAGACGTTCAGTATCTGAGGCACTAAATCAGCCATGCATTTACCAGATTGGTACTGGAAATTTAAAGTATCTGAAGGGTCTAAACCGGGCGTCACGGGGGAGCTGTGCTCGATTTCCGGGAAACCAATTTGACCAGGGACAGAAAATAGACAGTTATCAACACCGTCGTTGCCCATCACTCCAATCGAAGACGAGGAACCAAGATGATAAGAAGATGAAGAGGAAACAAAGGAAGGTGATAGAGGCCCGAGAACCAAACCGGAGCTCCCCTCGAACTGGGTTGCACCACTGACTGCTTGTGCCTGATTTCTTTGTTCAAGGCTGGCCTGCATCTGGCGTTGTCGGCGGCGAGATCTTGACCGTCGGTTCTGGAACCAGTAGAAAACGTTTGCGTCGCCAACAGAACCGAATTTCTCTAGCAGCTTTCTTATTCTTACGGTTTCGTCTTTGGGAGGATTGACCATTCCACTGTTGAAGATGGACTCCAGTATTAGGATTTGCTCTGGCTTGGGAGTCCACCTCGACCTGACTGGCTCGTTTCTCTCCGAGCCTTGGCTCGAACTATTAGGGTCTTGACCTTGATCTTCCATGACTTCAAGGAACAAAAAAGAAATGGCTCTTGAAGTAAAGCCCCAAGTGAAAAGCAAAATACATATACAGGATAACAATGAAGCAACATGAACGCACGGTGAACCGCTTTCAAGGGGTGAAGCTATATAGAGAGGGTTGGAGAGAATGCATAATAGATGCGATCTAAATGACAATATTACCCCTCTCGGATTTTCTTCCCCACCTGCTCAGAGAATGTACATCTGAACAACCAAGACACTTTTTATGTTTTAGGACAAATCTTGATCTGTCGAGGAGGGTTTCAATGCAAAGCCATCTGAATTTGAATAACTTATCAACCCTTTGTAATTTGAACAGGTCCAATACTTTATGGTACCTTTGTTAGGAGCATAGGACCCAATGTCGTAGTTTAGATGTTGTGTATGACCGTCGTAAAAATTGACTCATGGAATTAAAAAAAGGGGAGTCAATTTTCCAAAGACGAATACTTTTCTTTTACGACTATTCTAACGGATTTCTACACTAAACAACGTATAAATCTTATTTTACTATAGACAAAACACAGCACTCCAACTTTGATGTGAAAAGCGAGCATCTCATTTTCCATTGCACGGCTTATTATATCATTTGTTTCTGTATTGAACATTGCTTTCTCGTAAACTGAGACTTCTCTCTCATTGCACAGTGCTGGTTTCCTCTTTCTAATGTTTATTTCGTGGGAAAAACAACATAATGGAGAAAATTACATGATAAACACATGTTCTTAGAGATAGAGTACAAAAGAAAGGAAATTGCATCTACTTCTTACCTCTCCCTTCCAATGTAAATCTAGAAAAAAAAAAAAAAAAGAAGAAGACATGAATCTTAAATGTTAGAAATTGAATGGCAATACAACTGCACGACACCATTACTATTAGTATAACTATTGACACTAAACTACCATCTAACATTAGAACCCAAGAAATATATAACCATACTTACATTTTTATTCTAAGAGAATTGACAATATTAAACATATAGTGTCAAAAAATTATTTATACAGTTCAATTTCACATAGCTAAGAATAAATTTAGAACTTCATATATAATACTTTTAGACTCAACATGGAGCACAACATACTAAGCTAATACAGTATCAGGCTAACTTTATATTGTAATGTCCTAATGTTATTTTCGTAGTACTATTAGTTATATTGATAGCATTCGTTACATAACTTGGTAAAATGCTTAACACATCTATTCTATTGTCCTGCAAAAATTAATGAATATTGTAATTACAGTGTTTAAGAGAACCTTACAAAGTCTAATTTCACAAGATAAGAACTTACTATCCATATAACATTTTTACAATGCATAACATTTAAATATAAATCTTAACATTCCATGGTATCACAATGTTTCCTATTCAAATCCATAACATTATTGTCTAGGCTTTGATGATCTAATCTAGTTCGGTGTTAGTGAGTTACTTTAATAATATTCATTATTAACCTAATGAAGTGTAATCCAAGTCTAGTCTTGTACCCAAAAACGATTAGTTAATAAAGCTATTGAAATATTGTAAAATCGTTTATCTCATAAGTAAGATACCAATGTAATGTTTTTTTTTTTTCAATACACATACATCCAACTTATTCACTCAAGTGGCAAACTTAAAACCAAGAAATCCCAGGTCCTCTTAGCTACTACTAAGCTAACAAGTGATTGACACCAATATAGTGTTTGGTCTTGATTTAATTAAGTCAATTTTATACCATCGCCCATATCAATTTTAGTTGGCATTATCGTCATAGTTATTGCATCAGTCATCGTTAGCCTTATACCTACAAGAATTACCACTCCGCTGTGATCACCATTACAACAATCAAATACGCCTTTTAACACTTGATTGTTATTTTAATCGTGTCACAATGACCTTCATAATAATAGTCCTATGCACTTTGCCCAAGATGATAATTTTTTTTGCTAAAGGTCTAGAATTTCTTTCTTTTTGAATGGGATTAACTATAGTAGAAAGCATAAATCTTCAACTCTTAGGTAGCAATGATTCACATTTGTAGTTTTCACCTTATTCTATCGGAAGAGGGCCCTCATGCCTAAACAAATTCTAACAGTGCAAGCAGAAATAAACCAGTAGGAGCCCTTTTTCAAGTAAACATACTGCCACCTAGAAGGAAAATCATTTTATATAAGTGACGTTCATTCAAAAGTCTAAGCTAGGTCCAAAAACACTACCTAGGGGCTTGGTTATTGCAACTTCTTGTCAGATAAAATAATTACCAACCTAACTAAATTAAAAACATAACCAGATGCCAAATATATCAAAGTTCATTGACAAAAATGGTCATGATCGAGAAAATTGCTTCTCTAACTAACTTAATTTCATTGACTAAAAAGAAAAAAAGTGTTGAATAATTTCTTCGTGGTACAAAAATGAGCGTAATATTTCTTGAGCTTGCACATCTTAAAATTTCAAAACAGACTTTGGCACATAAAATACTTGTTCTTGTTTAGACATGTTCTTTCTTTTTCTCTTTTTGATCGGTTTGACTTGATCATACTTTCCAGAATCTTAGGCTGGTTTCATATTTAAATTCAAAAGCTATTTTAAGCCCACTTCTTTTACAGTTAGGAATGAATTTCCTAAACAAAGGCCCTTGAACCAGTGCTGCAAAATATATCCGTGCCCTTATACGAGTTAATTCATCGGACCATCAGTGATACTCTCTTGCCGATTGTGAATATTTCTCAATAAACTGGCAAATTTAAGTTTTTAGTGCAGAGCAGATAAATTTTGCTAGAAGTAGGTAATAGAGAAATATGTTTACAGTCGAGCCTGTATTTGCATGAAAAGACTTTATCCTCAAGCAACGCCTCTTATCTTTAACCTTTTCAATGCAAATATATGATTCCTCCTAGTAGGCCTTATTCTTACTACTCTCTTTTAATTTTTCTTTTTCATTTTCTTAAAATTAAGCACTCTAGCAGCTTGAATAATCCTTTTTTGGACATCAATTCTACGTGTGGGTTGTATTTCCCTTTCAAGGGATATCAGCTGGAAGGATAATGGGCGGATTAGTATGGCCTAATATCCAAGAGAGACTGAAGATTAATTGCTTTTGCCCAATTTCGTTTTATTTATTAAGGTTGCATGGGGAAAAGAGGGAAAGATTTGAGCAAAATGGTAAAAGACTTACAAGAATAGCTAAGTGTGAAAGGTGGACTAACTAGGGTTTCGCCGGGCAAGTGCATGTGAAGGTATGCATGGAAAGCTGGGTCGCTCTAATGGAAGAAATAAATTTTAAATTATAAAAACGGAGGAACAATCCAAATTGATGGTCAAGAAACCGTGCAATAATTTATTAGCCGTGACGTTAAGCAAACATGGCCTAAAGTAGAACGTCTGCTTCCTTTCCTCTGTTATCTTTTTATATTAAACGAGAGGAGGCTAAGGGGTCGTAAAGGTTGGCTTAAACCTCGAACGCTTTTTCATCTCTATATAATATCACGCAAGTACAAAACAGGATGCCGACTGCCTCCTCCTTTAGACGCGGTTTTCACTCTCTGCCTCCGTCGACACCTTTGTTTTTGTGTATGTACCAGGTACGGTTCTTGCACGCGTAACGCTAGTTTGATGGTGCCAATGACCCATATGACTACTAATCTCTTTCTGATTTTTAATATGAAAGGTACGACGAAGTCTTTCCTAAGATTAATACAATCGAAATATAGGCAAGGCTGACACATTAGATTGAACTTTCATTATTCTAGTGACCTTTTGTGATTTAGAGGGGACAGGACCAAGTTTTCACTCAAAAGTAAGGCTTGATTTTAAAATCAAAAGGGAGACTTGATGCCTTGAATTCATACTAAAACAAATATAGCGACCGACAACGAGATAATAAATAACACTGGAGCACATTGATTCATTATCACAGCATAATAAAAGCAGAAAACTTTGTATAATTCACTTTGACATTTCCTTCAAATCAAGCTCTCACAAAAGGAGACGAAAACTCAACCAATCACAATAATAGCAGTACTTTTCATGTTAAAGAAGATAAGATAACTTGAGATTTTTTTTTTTTTTTTTTACCTTTTGGTATGAAACTTTCATCTTATACATATTATAAGTATTATTAGATTTAAGGTTATATAAAATAAAACAAATTCAAATTAACTATAATATCATATTAAAAGATTCAAAAACTAAATCCAAAAAGTAGTTCATAAATTAAAAGATCCTTTCATTTAAGCTTTGCTTTATGAATATTTTCTTTTGGTATGGACTTTACCTCTAGGACACACTAGCCAACATCACATGCTTAAACAACAATTGCTCTCCCATTTTTTCTTTACCATCAAATAATTGCTCTATTATCACCTATTTGGATTTATAATAAAAAATTTTGACAACAACCATAAGCCATTGCATAAACATTGAATTAACTCATCAAAAAAAGATTCTCAAATTTCCAATACCAATGTGCATAAGAACAAAATGTTTCGTTTGAAAAAATCTTCACACCTAGGAAATTAAAAGGTCCAAATGTAATCATACAAAAAGAAAATTATTTTCTTATCAAGCTTACATATCTCTTAAGTGCATTGAATGCCTTCTTTCTTCAATTATCACGTACTAAAAGAATTATTATCTTTTTCCTTAATGGTAACTCTAATTTTTGGTCTTTCTTTATCATGATAAACTATCTAATCTTAAAAAAAAAAATACTTTTGATGTGTGGAGTTGATGTGATTCATCCTCTTTTTGGAGTCATGACAAAATGCATGATTTTTTTTTTCTCTTTTTATCTCAAAACTCTCTCTTTCTCAAAATGTGGGAGTAAAAGCACATCCCTATACTTTTTTAAGTGGTCAATAATAATTCTAGTAAAAACTTGTTAATGCTATCATAACAAGAGATAATTTTAATAGATTTTCAATTGCAAAGTATTCCAAATATTTAGAAAAAATAGTGAGTGGTTTATATACACTTATATCTAAGAGGCATACCTCAAGGTTTAGACCACATATAATATTACATCAAATTAGAAATAGTCTTATTTAACCTCCATGCACACTAAATATGCATATTTTTAACTATTTTGGATATTCGTCTTACATAAGAAAATCTTTTTCTAATAAGTTTCTTAATAACTTCAAGAGTAATATTTTCAAAATTGGCATTGTATCTAACAATTAAATAATTCTAAATAGCACAAATAAATAAGGTGAATACACATTTAATAATACTTTCCTTAAAACTCTTCCTTTGTATCAAGTTTGTTTTGTTTAATTTTATATTCATCCAAAACAAAATGAAAAATCATAGTTCTATAAATAAACATAATGCAATACTTACTTTTATTCTACTTAAGTGAGTTTAATTAGGATCCACGTGGAAATTTATATTAGAGCTAAAATTTTGATACATGACTTTAATACTCATGAGTGACTTGATTATATGTCAAGAAATAAACTATATGAATGGCTATGTATTGAAATTTAGGCGGTTTCGATGTCGTTTACCTTTTTTTTTTTTTTTTAAATCCATATTGCCGGTATTTATAAGAGTAAAGCTGAGTTTATAGAAACCTAAGTTTAACATACTTATTTTGTATTGAAGTATCGCTCCTATTATATGGTATTAACCAAAGGGAAACCGGGTAGGATCTGATGTGAAGTTGTGTAGCACTGTTAACCTTAATATTGCAAATCATATTTCAGTTGGTCTTGTCTTTTCAAGCCATAAATTGCAATTGGTTAATGGTATGGCTTATAAGACATATAAATTGCCACTACAAATATGGACTTTATGCCACATCACTTACAAAGGGATTGAGATCCAATACAATTCATATCGGAAGGCTCGAATCTTTTATGTTAACTACACACATAAAAGAAAAGAGAAAAGAAACAAGAGAAGTGAATGGCAGAGGTAATCGCCAATCGTCCTAAAATAAGCTAAAAGTGGCTAGATTAGCTTCATAATAGTTCATTATGGTGGCCCATTCTCTCTAAAACTGTTTCGAAAATGATCGACTGTCCTTATTAGTTATTCTAAAGGTAATTGGTTCTTCCCATCAACTATTTTCATGTAATCAAACCACCGTTAAAATTCTTTTTGTAGATCGGACTCAATTGCCCGTCATTTTAGATGGTCTTAGTGCTTTCAAAGAGATGACTGGCCAAATAAATAAAGAAGAAACAAATTGTTCCCGTTTTCTTGGAGTGATGACTAAGATAATTTTAGTTGTCCATTTAAAATAATGTTCTAAATGTAAATAATGTAAATCTTAGTTGTCCATTTAAAATAATGTTCTAAATGTAAACAATCTAAATCCCTGGAAGTCCAACCCCATCCCCCTCAGAGAAAAAAAAAAAAAAAGCTTGAAAAATTACATCATACCAAATGACTAACAAATAAAATTTCGATTAAATGGTGACATGAAGTCAAATTTTTCATCTCATATGATGGGATAACTTCTATTAATACTAGAGCACTTTAAGCTCCAAAAAAAAGTGGTTAAATTGAGCCGATTGAGAGCTTCGGAAAATTACTCACAAACTGAACTAAACTCCTAAGGAGTAAATCTGAACTCAGGGTTAGCCGAACTTCAACACTTCTAAGCTTGATAAAACCAAAACCGAGTCCAGCTGAGCTTGTCCTTGTTGCTACCTCGGCGCAAAGGTTAGACCACCGATAAACAACCCGAAAAATGATTAATTCCCGGTTTCTGGGATTTATTGATCCGGACGAGGACGTGCGTCTACGCCAGAAGTTATTATTTCAGCTGAGATTTATCCCTAGCCCTCAATCCTTTAAAGTGAACCACTTGCTCGTCACCGCCATGTCATCACCGCCTCTGCCATGGTTCCTTGTCGTAATCGCCAACATGTCCCCCAGCACAGTCACCTTCGTGACTCACTTTCGACCACTTTTGCTCACTCTTGGATTTATGCTTTTGTTTCTTTCTTGTTTAATTGAATGATTTTGGTGAATGTCTCCAATCTAAGCCTTTGTGACGCCATGAGAGAAGGGGCGGAGACTTCCAACGAGCTTGACAGAGAAAGAAGCACTAACAGAGAGAGAAACTTTTAAACGACTTAAATAATTCCAGAGCTTTTTCAGTACGTTTATCTTCCTTCACCTCCACGATGCCAAACACGGGCCAGGGTTTGAAATTGGATGACTTTCTTTGTTGTGTGTGGCACATGTTTCGTTAGATCTAAAACTTTTATTATATATTATATTATAGAGAAAGCCTTAAAATCCTGGTTTCTTCAGAGCTGTAGGAAATCTAGAGTTGGGATCAGCAGCCTATCCTCAGCTTATCTAAGGGATACTAACAAACATTAATACTGGGATAACAGTTCTCCATATGCTCCGAGTCACGACTGCAATCTGAGTTTAAAAAAGATTGAAGAAGATCAAAATACAAATATGGGCACAGAAATCAAACTACATGGACTGACTTGAGGAAATGACAAAATTCTGCAACTTATAATTTAGGAATATCCTAATTCTTAGTTTACAGGACTTACAAGTTCATTCCTAAGTGTCTCTATTCGTCGAGCTTTAATTTTTCCTTTTTCTAGCGATTAGTTATAGCAGTTTCAGCTAATTCGATTTAGTTTAGTTTAAATGAGTTACTATTGAGTGGCCTTCTAAATTGGTAATTTGCTCGAACGGCCTTGGTGATAGCACAAACCTCAAAGGTCGAGCATTAAAAATATAAAATAAAAGACGCTCGGAGCATGTGCCCTAAAAGTAGAACCAGATGTTGGTCGGTGTCTTTAAAATTATCTGGTAAAGCAAATCTAACGCTCATGTTATGGTTTTTGTCACTTGAACCTACGGGTGTTGGGTCGGTTGCCACTGCCGTCACCTTTACAAGGTTTTTCGAGGAAACTGGACTTTAGCTAGAAATGGAAATCTGCCTACTCATCGACAGCGCTGGGAATCTTCACTCATACTGCCACTGTTGCTGAAATGATAGTGACAGTGACAGCGACAGTGACTGATTTGACAGATTGAGTACATCAACACTGTTTACATTTTCTTTTTTTTTTTTTCTTTTTATTTTGTCACAAACATGACAGTACTTTTTTATTTATAACTTTTTTTTTCTTTTTAAATAAAATTTTCTTCTTAAAAGTTAGGAATCTACCTTGTGTCTGTTACGGGTAGTTTTTTTTTTCTTAAAAATTGCATTCAAAATTCTTAAATTAACGGTTCAAGAGGAAAAAATTTTGGGTATTAAATGGACCTCTCTTACAAACCAAAAAACAAAAAGCTTACTTTCTCAGCCCAAATTAAATAAACTTTCAATCCCAGCCTTAAAAGCAAAAGTTTAGTCTGTTTAAGCTAAAGTCGGCAACTACTGGCTCAAGCCCGAAAGTAGTGGATTCTAATCCTGTTAAAAGGTTTTACCCATTCGCATTTGCGAAGCCCTTCTCTGTAGACAGCTCCCAAGAAGATCATGGACTAAGGGTTGCGTCCTCCTTGGACTGCTCGGTCCGTCGCACACATTCTCCCAACTTCTTCATTCGAACAGTGGCGATGACCACAAAAATCTCTTTTTGCCGGTGTTCTTCTTCCCCTAATTTTCTTCTTGAACTTCGTAATGGTCGGTAAAGGATACTATTTTTTCTTTTTATTTCTTTGCGTTGTTTTCTCTTGACTTTCTGCTTCTTCAGTTGCAAGGTTGTCAACAAAACCCACTTCTATTTTTTCTTCAATTACACGTCTGCTGCAAAGAGACGTTTTCTACTTTTTCTTTTCAATCTTATTATCATTCGATTTGCACCACACCATTTTACTTTTTCTAATCTTCTCCAAGATTTACAATCCACGTAGCACTATTTCCCTTAAACACCAACCACCCCCCCACCCCTCTTCTTTTCTGCTTTGCAAAACATGTTTCTACTAAATCCTTGCAATCCTGCTGCGGCTGGAACCGTTTTCCTAGCCCAAGAACTTGCAACGGTGAGACTCTTGGTGAAGCAAAACACTCACGCAGCAGGAAAGAAACCAACCCAGCACCGACACACTAGGCAACAAAGCTTATGTTTGGAACTTGGTTTTTCTCAATGAATCAAGTGAACTTACAGACCAGCAATGGCCGAGGAAAAGATACAACAAGCTCAAAGATACATATACAATTGCAAAGAAGAAGAAAAACAATGCTTTTCCGGGAAACGAGGGTCACGTTTTCCCCTCCAATTTGTCCTCCGCTAGAGGGCTGTGTGGCTACGACTTTCTATCATGGTACAAAGGCTCTATATAAAGAGACTAGAGTTACGAAAAGGACAGAAAAATTAGAGAATAAAGGATCCTCATTAATTATAATTTAGTAAGCTATTCCTTAAAAAAACATTCATAGTGATTAGTAGTTTTAGTATTCAAGTAATTTTGGAGTATGTGTTGACTCTAACATAGTTTAAGGCCATATTTCTTAATAATAGCTATTTAGTTAAAATATCTTTTTGCAATTTATGAATTTTCTATTGAGGAATAGCCTAAATAATTACAGTGGTATTGAAACGTTGACCTGGCATTGGAAGGGCAAGAAACCACAATAAGAACTTGGAAAAAAACCATGGCAAATTGGGATGCCTACTTCCAAGCTTTCAAGGCGCAAACAACAAAACAATTGGAGGGTTTGGAAGGAAAGATGGAGACCATGAACTCTTAATTTGCTAAGCAGATAAAAAAATGATAGAGAAATTTGAAGTTTTGGGAAGTGTGAATGGGTAGACTTCACAAGCAAAAACAACTAAAGGTTCACACCTACAAAACCTAGGTCTAGGGAAATAAGTGTCAAATGAATTGTTATCCTCCAAATGGCAGCCTATAATAGCCAGAGTGCAAGTAGTGGCTAATGGACACCATGGTTTCATAACCATTGAAGACAAACAATATGAGGAACCACCCCATCCCAACTAGAGCTATATAGACCTCTAAGGACTCATGAGCTTATGGGTGCTTATGGCAGGCTTGGCTTATAAGGGGTTTGAAATGGAGATGATATTCAAATAAAATATGTAAGGACTAACTAACAATACTCGGTCTTTTGTCTTAATACTTGAGGTACATGACAAATGGTATTAAAGCTAGCCCCATGTCCTAAGTTCAAACTATAGAAAAGGCAACTTACAAAAAGGGTTACCTAACATACCTAACAACTAAAACATCACAAACCAAAGAAGTGTCTAAACATATGGGGCCAAAGTGGAGCCAACCCTAAGTGAGTTGTTGAGGCATTGGTTATGGACTATGGTGGTTTGTCATAGGCTTTGGGGGCCTATGACAGACAAAAACCCACATATTAGAAGTCACAACACCAACTTTAGCAAACCCAAGGTGCAATAAGAAATATGATGAAATTTTCAAATTTTCAAATTTTCAAGTCCATATATTGAAGTATAAAATATGTAAAGTCCAAAGTACATCAATATAACAATCAAGAAATATATTCCTTAAAACAAGTCATACATTTCTTCCCCTATATTAAGTCCAAAGTGCATATGACCAATATGATATTTATAACATCATGCATTTTTCCCTTTATAACAAGTTTCAAGTACATCAAATATATATAATCAACATAACATCATAACATATATTCTCCCATTTTTTGTTTTATCAATACCAAAATCAGTAAACCATGTGCCATAACCATAATCAACAAACATGTATCAACACCAAAATCATAAAACTATGGCATGGGGTATTTCAACATTTCACAAGAGCTCATCGCTCCCCCTTAAGGATAGCTTCCTTTCAAGATATGCCAAACATCCATGAAGCAAGGTGAAAAAGAGAACCAACATTCATCATAATAGAACAAAAATTGATGAAGTTGCTATTTCATGTCTACAATGAGATCAAATGTGTTTGCTACATAAGAATATCTCCTCCATATATCCATAATGACAACACATTATCTCAACAGATAGTATGTTCTCTTTCACATTCATCATTGATGAACCAGCAACACAAATGTAGAGATTTGTAGCAACATATATAATAAGAAGGATAAGTGCATAACATCAAACTTATTATAACAATAGCACAATCTTTGCAAAAAATCAAATTTCACAGCAACACCATATTTACAAAATTCAGATTTCACAATAGAAGATAAGAGATACATATCTTACAAGGCATGTATTGTATCAACAAGCAATAAGAACTGGAAAGATCATACCAAATATTATGAATCAAGAGCTCCTTTTGAGTAGTAGCACCTACCATTGTTGGAGAGTGAAGTTTACAGTAGTGTTTGGAGTTATGTAGTGGAATATACCAAATAAACTCCCTCTTAAACTAGGAAGGGCTCCTTCTTGTTACAAGAAAGGGAAATGTTGATTGACAATAGAGGCTGCTTCAATTATGAGATTGATGAAAAGCACATGTATGCCAATACATTTATGTAGTGATATATATTTTACAAAAACTAAACTTATAAATCATCTACGTTACACATTCTTAATTCTCTTTGTAGATAACAAAATCTTTCTTTATCAAGAGGTTTAGTAAAGATGTTAACAATTTGCTAAAGAGTGCTAACATATTCTATGGTGACATTTCCTTTAAGGGCATAATTCTTTATGAAATGATGTCTAATCTCTATGTGCTTAGTGTGAGAATGCTAAACAAGATTTTTTGTGAGGTTGATAGCACTTGTGTTATCACACTTCAAGGGTATAGAACTTTGAAATGAATTAAAATTAGTAGGTTAATTTTTCATCCAAAAGAACTTGTGCACAACAATTACCCAAGGCAATATCTGTTGGGTTTTATGGCTTAACAAGAAGGGGGTTGAATTGTTAAACACCAGCAATTAAAACTATTATGTTAACAAATGCTCAACTCAATATGCTAGACAAGTCACACAAATAATCTCAATATAAATTGAATAGATTTTAAACATATGATGCTTTACTTTCAAGTCAAAGAACATGTTATTAAGAATATTGTCACATTTATATGTATCAAATATTCTGATAGGTTAGGAACAAATAATTGATAAAATAAGAGGTAGCAAATATTATAAGATGGTTAGATCAGTGTAAGCAAAGAGGTTGACACCAAATTTACCACAATGGTTGGCACTCACACCTTGGGTCCTACATTCACCCTCTTCTCCTTCAATCAAACCGATTGAAGTCTCCTTTACTCAACCAAGTTAGGAGAAAACGTTCTCCCTAACTCAAACAATTCCTTCTCAAGGAATTTCTTGAACAATGTTACACAATATGATCAAAAGATCATAAATCAATTACAAATCCCAAATAATATAACAAGTTGTGGGATTCTATAACCTAAAGGAGCTGATTTGATGTAAATATGATAACTCCAAGCTCTTATCACGAAAACCCTAAATTGAAATAAATTAGGGTTTTGGATTCCTTTCAATGTTTATGTGTAATAAGTATTTTTAATGAAACCAGCACATAAACAGAGTTATACAAGATACAATCAATGATATAAACGAACAAATAAGTATTTAATCATAATATCACCGTAAGCTTGTACTTCACAGAAAGTTAATAAGATTGAATGATCAAGAGATGAGCTCAATGGTCAATTCCTCACTCAAAGAGAACTTTAGATTGTTGTAAGTGTCAAACCTTTATCCATAGAATAGCTCTTCTTAAATAGAAAAATTAAAGCTAGGGTTTTGGACTTTTCAAACCTCAATGATGAAGCTATCTTCCCGTTGGAACAGTAAATTAGCCTTCAAAGCTTCCTTCTCTAGTTCAGATCAAACCGTTTTAACATCAGTCTCTTCAGAAATCCTCCTGTTCAGGATTTGGTCACCAACGGCACCGTTCCTCCATCTCTCTCTCTCTCTCTCTCATTTTGGCAGTCATTAATCGTATGCTCTTGGGGCATTATGTTCAAATAAGTGAGATAGTGTGTAAGTGAAACAGTGAGTTTCATCCCCAACTGAGCTCACTTATCTGATGGATAGATAAACGGGCCATAAACCATGAGACGGGCCGAAAACACAACTAGGCCGAGAGTCAAGCCAATAATCAATATTAGGTCGAGAATCAGGCTGAGAGTAATATCAATCCAAAAATGATATAATATAAGTTCTTGATAAAACTAAAGTTTGTTCCAAAAATAAAGCCAAATACTTCAACCTTCATCCAAGTAAGAGCAAGTATCATTTTCTTAATCACAATATATGATATATTTAATTTCAATTTGGTAAGCCTTGTTCTCAAGACATTATACAATGAAATTAAATAAATTATTTCTTGATAGCACTATATAGTGACATTATATTAAGAAATGTAAGAACTTGATTACTTTATAATATCATTAATTGATATTATAATTTGTACGCCTTTTACTTTTTATGATTTTCTTTTGTACTTATGAGAAACATATTTCAACAAATATATTCATAAATACATTTTGTCACAAACAAAACCCTTATTTTCCAACAATATATTCAGCTTTGGTAGTAGAAATAGCAACACTTTATTGCTTATTGGAAAACCATGAAACTAACATATTTTCTAGGAATTGACATGTCCCACTAATACTCTTACGATTAATTTTACAATCAACATAATTCACATCACTATATGCATGCAAATGAAAAGATGACTCTCTAGGATACCATATACCTAATTGAGATATGTGCTTGAGATATCTAAAGATTTTCTTGGCAACAACAAGATGGCTTTCCTTAGGATTAGCTTGATAATATGTACAAATGCACACACTAAAGAGAATATCAAGACAAAAAGTAGTGAAGTATAACAATGATCATATCATTCTTCTATAATTCTTTTGATTAATGGAACTACATTCTAGATTAGCATGTATATGGGTAGAAGTACCCATAGGAGTGTCTATTTCTTTAACTTGATCAAAATTGAACTTTTTAAAAAGTTCATATGTAAATTTACTTTGAGGGATAAAAATACCGTGTTGTTTGCTTGATTTGCAATCCTAGAAAATAACTAAGTTCTTTCATCATGCTCATTTCAAATTCTTTCTTCATATCAGAATCATGTGACTTAATGAATAAAGTAATGTCTACAACACCTTTTTTAAAGTTGTTTTGCACAAAATATGTACTCAAATGATCATACCAAGCTCTTGAAGCTTGTTTCAAACCATATAATGCCTTCGTGAGTTTAAAAATATGATTTCGAAACAAAGGATCTTCAAAATTGGGAGGTTGTTCAACATATACGTTCTTATTTATGTAACCATTCAAAAATGCACTTTTGACATCCATTTGAAACAATTTGAAATTCTTATGAGATGCATAATCTAAAAGCATACGAATGGATTCCAATCTAGCTATGGGTGCACAAGTCTCATCATGATCTATACCTTCTTCTTAGTTATATCCTTATGCAACAAGTTTAGCCTTATTTCTAACTATTGTTCCATGTTCATCCATTTTATTCTTATACACCCATTTTGTTCCAATAATGGTTTTACTTTCAATTCTAGGGGTTAATTCCCAAACTTTACTTCTTTGAAATTGATTTAGCTTTTCTTGCATGACAATAATCCAATTACTATCAAGTAATGCTTCTTTAATGTTCCTATGTTCTTTTTGTGATAAGAATGTAGCAAATGCATAAATATTATAGGTTGAGGAATGTGTACTAGCCTTATCCAAGGTATTTCCAATGATATTGGTAGGAGTTACCTCATTTAATAACCTTGGATAAGTGGGATCCCTTTCCATGCGTACTGACCCCTCTTCCCTTTCATCTTATGTAATAATAGCATTGGGAGAGTTGTTGTCTAGAACTTCCAACAATGGTATAGATTATGAATCTTTACTTGTGCTGGGAGGATTACTTTGTAAAGCATCCAACAATGGTACAAGCATTGGATCTTCATCTGCACATGTAATCATCTTTTCCTTTGCTTGGAAGTTAATAGTCTCATAAAAAATTACATATACTGGTTCCTTAACAACCAATGTTCTTTTATTTAGGATTGTAAATGTTTTACTACTACTAAAGTATCTTAGAAAAATTTCTTCATCACTTTTAGAATCAAATTTCCCCAAATTTTCTTTTCCATTATTATGCACAAAATACTTGCAACCAAATATGTGAAAGTATGCTACATTTGGCCTTTTTCCATAGAACAATTCATATAGAGTTTTCTTTAATATAGGTTTAATCAAAACTCCATTTGAGACATAACATGTAATATTTAAAGCTTCACCCCACAAATACATAGGCAAATTATTTTCACACAATATGGTTTTACCTAATTCTTGTAATGTTCTATTATTTCTTTTCATTACACCATTTTGTTGTGGTGTTTTTGGTGTAGAAAAATTATGCTCAATTTCATTTTTAGTACAAAAATCTTTAAACTCATTATTTTTGAATTTTATTCCATTATCAGCACAGATGCATTTGATTTTACACTCTTTTTCATTTTACACATTTTTACAAAAATTTTCAAACATGTGAAAGGTTTCACTTTTATGTGTAATGTCAAATGTCCATGTAAATCTAGAATAATCACCAACAATTACAAACACATAATACTTACTTCCAAGACTTGTTGTCCACATGGGTCCAAAGAGATCCATATGTATTAATTCAATGGGTTTTGTGGTTATAACTATATCTTTTGAATTAAAACTAGTCTTTGCATATTTTTCTTTAATGCATGCATCACACACCACATTTTTATCACATTTCAATTCCAGTATCCTTCTTACTAAGTCCTTTCTATACAATTTCACAAGCTGTTTCACATTGATATGAGTCAATCTCTTATGCCACAACTAACTACTATTATCCAAATCTATTACTAAGCATATTTTTTTTTATTTTTGAAATGTGTTAGATCTAAAAGATATATATTTCTTAGTCTTTTTCCAAAAAGAATAGTCTTTTTATTTCTATTAGATATTTTGCAAAAATTAGATCTAAACTTTACTTTATAATCCTTATCACATAGTTGACTAACACTTATAAGATTATGTTTCAATCCTTCTACAAACAAAACATCATCAATTACAAAAGATGAGGATGAGTTACCTATTGTCCCTATACCTTTTATGATGCAAAAGGAATCATCTCTAAAGGATACCATTCCTTCATGTCTTAAGGCGATAGTTGAAAACATTTTGGGATTTCCAATCATTTGTTTAGAGCATCTACTGTCCACAATCCATATTTCCTTGTTGTAATCTATTTCCTCCACTAATTTCAAACCCTACAAAACATAAAATAATCTTTGATTTTGCTAGTACTCACTTTTCTTTGGGTCCATGAATGCTAGGGATAATTATGCCTTCTGGCACCTATATTCTAGTAATCTTAAAACTTTTATCAGCCTTTAATAGATATTTATCAATAAAATGACTAACATATTTACAATATGTGCATTTGTCATGCAAAGAAGTCATGCAATTTTTCTTTTCAAAGAATTTAGTAAAAGGTTTTGCATTTTCATTTGATCTATAACTTATACCAACTTTATCATACATGCCTTTTTGTGATTGTAATATCTTTTTAAGTATGGCACTACCATTAGCAAACTTGTTTAGCAAGCATGTTGAGCTATCTAGTTTGTTTTCAAGCTCTTTCTTTAAGCATTCAACATTTGATAGCTTTGTAATTAAAAAATCAATTTCATTCTTCATATGCTTATGCTTTTTATCCAAATCAGAACATGTATACATGTTATCATTCATTTCAAAAATTTTTCCATAAGATAAAAATGTTTCTTTAAGTTCTTTGATTTCAAGTTTCATGCTTGAATTTTCACTAATACTTACCTCATGTTATTTCTTCATTTTCTTATGTTTTTTTACCACGAAACTTGAGTTCTTTAGTTAACATTCAAGTTCATTCTTTTTAGATTGCATGTTGGACAAATTTTCTAGTAGTGCTTTATTTTCAAATTCTAACTCATGTAATCTATCAACCATTGAATGTATCACTCATCTCATTGAATAAAGCACAATCTTGATACTTGTTAGATGTACTTACCTCATAGTCATCATAACTCTCCATTCCCATGAAGCATTGAAAGTTTATTTCTTCTCTTTTTCATTAGAGGATGAGTTGTCTTCATCCCAAATAGGCATTGATTCACTCTTTTTAGCATACCTTTCTACTCCCATGAAGCATACATTTGTATCACTATCTTTGTATACATTGCATGTTGGATAGATTTTCTTTTAATGCTTTATTTTCAAATTCTAACTCATGTAATCTATCAACCATTGAATGCATCACTCAACTCATTGAATAAAGCATAATCTTAACACTTGTTAGATGTACTTACCTCATAGTCATCATAACTCTCCATTCCCATGAAGCATTGAAAGTTTATTTCCTCTTCTTCTTCATTAGAGGATGAGTTGTCTTCATCCCAAATAGGCATTGATTCACTCTTTTCAGCATACCTTTCCACTCCTATGAAGCATACATTTGTTGTCTCTACTACTTCTTCATCTGAAGATGAGTCATCATCCCAAGTAGCTACCAATGCCTTTTTCTTTAACTTTTTATCCTTCTTTGTATTTAAAGTTGGGCAATTTGCTCTTATATGACATGGTCTCTTGTACTCAAAGCAAAGATCATCAATAGCCCTTGTTGCATTCTTACCTTTTGCTTTGTAAAACTTCTTTATTTTTTAAGCAAGCAAGGTAACATCTTTATTAGAATTAGAATTATCATTATCATTTATAGTAGTGTTAAAAGAAATTTTTTTATCTACTTTCTTAGACTCTTCTTTATCCTTAATTCTCATATTAATTTGAAGCTCATATGTTAGTATAGATCCTATCAATTCATCTAGCTTCATTGTATTCAAATTATTGGCTTCTTTTATGGAAATTCTTTTAGCATCCCAACTTTCATCCAACATGCTAGAACCTTGTTTACTAATTTCTTATTTGGATAAATCTCTCCTAGTAATGTAAGTTTAGTAACAATATCATAAAATCTAGTATACATATCATAAATACTTTCACTTGGTTTCATCATAAACAATTCATAGTTCTAAATAAACATGTCAATTTTAGAGTCTTTAATTTTTTTTGGTTCCTTCATGCAAAACCTCTAATTTATCCCAAAGCTATTTTGTTGTTTGACAAGTAGAGATTTTATTATATTCAGATACAGTTAAAAGTAATACAACATAGTCATAGCTTTACCATTTTTCTCCATTTATTTAGAAACATCATTTGACTAAAGTAAAGGTGATTCTTTAGGTATTTGTATTATTTTGTTTATTATTTTACAAGATTTTACATCCTGTCCCATTATGTACATTTTCATTATGTTTTTTCTATGGTTATAGTTTATACCATAAAATATGAGTGGTCTATTGAAGGTCAATATGGCAGCTATTTTGGTTGCTCTGTAAATCTCACAAATATCTTACTAAATCTAGTCAAATTAGAGATAACATGACTTCAATACCACTTGTTAGATCCTATAGCAACCTAAAAAGGGGGGGTGAATTAGGTTTATCAAAAATTATTTGCATCTTTTTCCTTTTTCCTCTATCAAACAATCAAGGCAACAAACAAGACTATCACACAAAACAAAGACACAAATTTTTGAAAGGTGGTTCGGCCCAAGCCACCTTAACACCTACTCCACTTAACTCTAGCAACAACTTGCTAAAGTTAGTCTCCAGTCAATTAACAAATTGATTACAAAGGAGAACCACTTTTTAAATCTTAGTTACAAATTCTTTCCCCAAAAATTTCAACAAAAAGTAGAAATTAAATATAGTTTCAAATTCAGTTTTTGTAAGATATGAATTCAAGTTCAAAAGCTTCAAACAAGTGCTAGAGACTTAATACAACATGATATGGACAAAATTCCTAAATTCACATGAACCCTAATACAGTTCACTTATATGAAATCAACTCAAATAAAATATGAAATGAAGAGCTATCTAATTTTCTAACAAGTGTATGAAAACATTAATAAGCTCATAGTAGAATCATCAAAATGTAGAACCAATTCTATGAGCTTGAAGAAGCTTGAGTGAAGAATATAAGTTTTTGTAAGTAGATTTGATGCGAATGTTATGGTGGGCTTGAGCGAGCTCGGGTTTAGAAAATATGTAAAAATCATTTTTTTGGTGTTTTGGGTTTTTTTGTGGGAAAAGTGAGTGTTTGGTAGGGAGGAAGGGAGAAAAAAACGAAAATAGGAATAATCAAAATAAAAGGATAGATGCCAACAAGCTCCAAGACGTAAAGGCAACGCCACCAGTCAAGGAGGTGCTCCACCACCAATCCCTGGCAAGAATTGGATAAAGGATGCAAAAGTTGATCACACAACTTTGGGGTTTCTATTCTCTTGAAAACAACTCTGCTTACAATTGAAACAATGCTCCCTTTAAATAGGCAGCTAAACCTAATTCTAGAAGGATCTTGGTAAATCAGGAATCCTTAAAACCTAATTCTAGAAGGATCCTGATAAATCAAGAATCCTTATAATTAAGGAAGTTTTAACAAATCTGGATTCTGACAAATAAGGAATCCTAAACAAATCAGAAATCTGACAAGTATGAAAACCTAGATAAATCAGGAACCTAGACAATTATGGAAAACCAAACAAAAGGAAATATTCTCAAACAATAAATTAAACCTAGGAAATTAAGGACTCAACAATTATTTAGGAAACCCCTCATATTAAAGGCTGCAGAGACGCTATGGAATATCCTTGGGCTGTTTTTCAACCTTGGCCTTCTTGGACCCATTGGATTATGTTGTGACCCAAGCAAGTTTGAATTGTCAAACTTAACATATGGGTTGGGCTAAGAGCTTGGGCTGACGTAGTTGTTCCCGCATCAAGATTCCTTCTCTATGATTTTTGGAACAACCATAATCAGTGAGTAATATGGACTTAAGAAGATTTAAAACAACTCACATTTCACTTTAAAGAGCCGTTCTAACAACTCTAAAGCAAGTCACCTATTTTTCTCGTTGGAGCCCTAATTTTCATCTTCTCTTTTCATTTCAAGCTATTAAAGAGGAAGGAGACAAAGCTTCATTATATCTCTAAAACCATTCAAAATTATGCTCTAAAATGCCACCATTTCGTCCATAACTTAAGTGATTAAATCGAAGTTTCATGGACCAAAAATGGGTCAAACTCGAATCTCACTTAAATCTTCATAAAATCTCTTCAATCTTGAATCAAATCATTGTGGGTGCTTCATAGATTAATAGATCAACTTATTCTCTTCAAAAGCCTTATGATTTAGGCTTTAGAAACTTTTTAATATGCTTCTAGTTTCTCTTTTAAGCAATTAGGTCATAAACTATGAAGAACACCTTAATTTCTTCAAATTAATATTCTCTAAGGAATTGGTCTTTAATTTTTCTTCATAGTTCATTCTACTATTTGTAAGCTTTCAAATGACACCTTTTCTTACATGAGCGGAGTAGTTTCTAATGGCCAAATTTGATTATTAGTGGTAGCAACATCGAGCGGGTCGAGCAGGTCAAGTTGGGTTGCTTTTTAGGTCATGGGTTTAAGCTGATAATTGTGAACATGGGTTGTAGGCATGAGAAGAGGTCACGTATTCTTGATGGGTCTTGTTCACATAGGCTAGGTCACACGCCTCTAGGTTAGGTCCTGAGTTTCATTGGTCTAGGTCGAGAATCACATGGGCCTAGGTCACGTGAACATGTTTGCAAGTTCTGGACTAGGCTTGCAGATTAGGTTATGCGTCTCTGTTGTGGATTAGGCTTGCATGCCTTTCGGCTCATTGGTTCAAGTCTTTTTATTGGAATTCTTGCATAATAGTTCCAACATTATTTTTCTTATTAAACTAATAAATAAGCAACCAATATATCAAGTAATGCTATTTATATTTGATCATCAAAATATATTCCAACATATGGCCACTAAAAATAAACTACTTCCAAACATTTACCGAGACCCATTCGCATTATGCCCTAATGACTTTCACAATGCACCTCTCTCCACCATTAAGCTTTCAATTGAAGCAAATTATGACGTGTAGAGCCTTCATGTCAAAAATAATCTAAAAAGGTGGAATAAATGGGGTTTTATTAATGATAGCTTCCCTAGACACTAAGACAACACCACCAAGGCAGCACAATAGGATCAATGTCATTCGGCCATAATCAATTAGCTTGAAAAATTAGTAGAACCAAAATTAATGTCTTTTGCTATAGTGACTGAGAATGCATAAATGGTGTGGGAAGCCTTAAAGCTACACTATGGATAAACCATTGCAACACAAAGGTACAATCTAAGGTAGAAGTTATATGAGTTAAAGCAATTAAAAAAGACAGTGACTAATTACCATACAATTATTTTCAAACACATTGGTTGAAATTGATCTCCGAGAGCCTCTAATTTTATGTACATGTGGCAAATGCACATGTGAAGTGAATAAGAGGCTAGAGGAAAGAACAAAGGAAAGTCGCCTAATGGAATTTTTACTGGGATTGGGTGATGCTTATAAACCACTTAGAACCCAGATTTTGTTTAAGGATCCTCTTCCTTTTGTTGATTATGCTTATAGCATGATCAAAAAGGATAGGGCCCAACTATTGAAGGTTGATAATTCATTGGCAACAAATGAAAAACTTACTCTAGCCATCAAGCTTGCAATAGGTGGCCTTAATTTGTAAGACATTGCACTTGGTAGTGGAGGACAACGAGGAACACAACTGAGTTCTAAACTAGTTTATAGCCACTATAATAAGCTAGGACATACTCAAGACCAATGCTACTATATAATTGGTTTTCCAATGAATTGGGGTCCTGAAAACTGCAACAAGAATCACCTATCTGGAGGGAATCAAGTCCATGCATACTAAGCAACTGTTGAAGGAGTATTGTGGATCATGGACAAAATCTATTTGTGAGTTTTCTAGGCCGAAACTGGCATGTTCTGTTAATAAGAAAGGGTTGAAGGCATGCTTCATTCAACCAACATCCCTAGAGTGCACCTATTTTCTAACAACCTTATGTTGGACAACCAAAGATTAGGCAAGCACAAACCCAAAACTCAGTAAGAAATTTCAACATGGCGGGACAACAATCTCCTAATGGGAACAATGGTCATTTTATTAGACTAGCAGCCCATCCGACTATTGGATATATAGGATTACATTAGCACAAATCTAACTCATTCAATAATGTAGTGAAAAAAGGCTTCACACTAGAACAGTTTTAGAGGTTGTTGGCTACACTAAAAAATTTACCTGCAACAAATGAGATAGATGGTGGCACATTTTTAGGTAATGCCTTTAATCATCTTTAATATAACTTGTTTTCCGTTACTAGACTCATGATTGATAAAAATTGCTTTGTCACTTTCTTTCTTGGATTCTACATTTTTTAGGACCTTTTGATTAGGGCAATGATTGATTGGGGTAAGGTTGATAGAGGTTTATATCATTTGGTGTCCTCCGCCAAAGTTAATCCATCTTTTGTAACATTTTTTTCCCAATTTCACTTTTGTATTCTAAAACTTATGTATGATGTAAATGTAAATGCTACTTGTAACACCATTTTTAATATTAATTATAATTTGTGGCATATGTGTTTTGGTCATCCTTCTTCTAACTATCTTGTTGTTCATGGTAAGTGTCTTAAACATCCTAATGATTTCTCTTGTTCTGTCTATCCATTAGCCAAATAGATTAGATTATCATTTTTACAAAGTCAGATAAGAACTATTATTATTTTCCAATTGGTTCATATGGATTTATAAGAACCACATCAAGTTCCTAATCATGAGGAATCACGCTACTTCCTTACTATAATCAATGACTTCTCTCATGCCACTTGGACATTTCTTATCAAGTTTAAGAATCAAGTGCTAAAAATTATCCAATTGTTTGTTCTCATGGTTTTGACCCAGTTTGGTTGTTCGATATAGAGAATCCGATTAGATAATGGTTTAGAATTCTTTTTAGCTTCACTTTCCTCTTTCCTTAGCTCACGAGGAATTATTCATGAGAGTAGTGGTGTTTACACATCCCAATAGAATGAAGTGGTTTAGTGCAAACATCGACACCTTTTGATGGTGGCAAGGGCACTAGTGTTTCACACTAGTATCCCCTCACATTTTTTAGAATAGTGCATTCTCATTGCCACGTATTTGGTTAATAGATTCCCCTCATCAGCCATTTCACATCATTCATGTAAGAGATCCTCTATGGGAGGCCCTCAAGTTTAGATCATCTTTGAGTTTTTGGTTGTCAATGTTCTACTACTTCCCTTCACCCAAAAGGAAAATTTACAACTAGGGCCATATCAATTATTTTCATGGGGATACCTCTTCTCAAAAGGAATATTATTTGTATGATTTAACGACTTGTAAATTTTTCACTAGTCGTGATTTTACTTTCCACAAAATTGAGTTTCCTTTCTCTAGGGATAATCATCAGCCTGAGGAACCTATCGGACTTGATGATCACATGCCATTAATCGATGGGTCCTTGACTACACAAAGGAGACTAGATCTAGAACCCCCTCTAGACCCACCACCTAGACTACCTCTAGAGCACCCCCTAGAAGGAACATAATTGGCATCTCCACCACCCTCACCCTTACTAGTAGGACCTTATAAATTGGGTGAAACAACCAAGCCTCCAGTATGGACCTCAAATTATACTTGTTCAACACTACCTTTTACATTGATGTCTACCTAATATCCTATTACAAATTGTGTTTCTTTTAACCAACTTGCACCCCATCATTGCCATTTTATATCTGCAGTTTCAACCATACAAGAACCATCATCCTATTAGTTGGTAGTTATGGACCATAATTAGGTAGTGGCTATGGACTAAGAGTTAGAAGCCTTGATGATAAATCATACTTGGGACTTAATGCCTTTACCTAGCTAAAGGCATGCAATTAGATGTAAATAGGTGTATAAGGTAAAATATAACTTATATGGGAGTATTGAGTGGTATAAGGTTCGATTGGTGGCAAAGGGATACCATTAAAGAAAGGGAATAGATTATAAGGAGACATTTGCATCCACTACAAAGATGATCAATGTACATGCTATTATTTCTTTGGTTGCTGCCTATAATTAGGAATTATTTCAATTGGATGTTCAAAATGCATTCTTACATAGGGATTTATTAGAGCAGGTATACATAGAGGCACATCCTAGGCTTTGTGGTAAAAGGAAGAACATGGTTTATAGATACTGCAAATCCTTATATGGCTTAAAGCAAGCCTAGCATCAATGGTACATGAAATTTATTGATGCTTTGGTGGTAGTGGGGTACACATAGTTGCCAAGTTAACCAAAGTAGAAAATCTTCATGTTAGAGCTTTCTCTTTCCTTTTTCTGTATAAATTTCTAAGAATATTTGAGATAAGAGTATTGAGTTTGAGTTTATTTGAAATCCTTTCCCGAAATGCTACCATTTCATGTAGATTTTTATTTTTATCATTCAGATCTCATAGAAGCAAATTAAGTCAACAAGTTAGACTTCGAGTTTCTCTTGAATCTTCACCAAATCTCTTCAATCTTAACTCAAATCATTCTAAGTTAGTTATGAATCAATAAATCTGCTTCTTCCTCAACAAACCCATAGTTTTTGGCTTCAAACATTCTTCGATTTGATACTTCTTGCTTAATCAAACAATTGGGTCACAAGTTGCAAAGAACACTTCATGGGTTGTCTCTTTTTCACATAAATCACTTAAATCATGCCTCAATTTAATAGATTGGCTTATTCTAATCACAAATCAACTAGGTTGCCATAGATCTCATCTTCAAATTGATTAGATTTAACTTAAGGAGCTCGTTAAGTTCGTTTGTCAAGTCACGCATGGTTTCACACAGATTCGGGTCACAAAAAGAGAACTGGGTCATTACTGGATTTGGGTCACACTCATCTAGGTTGAGTACAATGGGTGGCGTGCAAGTCTATTTAATGTTAGGTTTGGGTCATGCATTTGGGCCTAGGTTGCACCAAGTCTTGCACAAACTTTTAGATTAGACTATGTGATTTTTTCTGCATGAAATAGTCCAAAATCATTTTTGTATTAAAAAATATATAAATAAACAAGCAATAGTAAAAATATTTTCATATTAAGATTTTCTTTTTGTCATCATTAAAATACTAATATATTTCAACATTTTCCCATTTTATGATGATGATAAAATAAAACATTTTGCTAAAATACAAACAACTTTTGAGCCTTTAATTTTTAGCTTTCCAAGAGCACTTCTAGACAACTCTAAGCATATATTAATGCAAAAAAAATACTAAGTCCAAAGTTTATCACACCAAATATATGTCTTTCTCCCCCTTTTTTTTTTATCAACAACAAAAGAAGGTATCTAAAAATTATCATAGAGTCCCTTCCAATTATTCTAACCAATTATGAACTAAACAAGGCATAGTCATATATAAATGAAAAATAACCAATACTTATCATAATAGAAGAATTCAAAAACATTTAAACATGTAGAGAGTTGTTGTTTCTTATATGCACTTAGATGTATTTGCTTTTTTACATTTTTTATTTTATTATAGTATCTCCTTTATATGGCCATAAGTACAACACACTGTCTCAACACACATCATGTTATGTCTTCCATATTCATCTTTTATGAACCAAAAACACATATGTGAGATATGCAAAGATTTGTAGCAAAATCATATTATAATAGCACTATATTAGCAAAATCATACCAAAGTTAAGTTTCAGAAAACAAAATTAAGACATTAGCAATAAAAGGGAATATGTACAAATCTTACAAGGCTTAGGTTTAAGCAATATCAACAGAAAAAATATAGAAAGATTATAATAGAGAAGATTAACCAAGAACTTCCTTGAGAAGTAGTGCATACCAATGTCACAGTGTGGAGTTTGTAGGGGATTACCAAGATAAATTCCCCCTCAAACTAAGGTGGCCCCTTCTTTTTACAGGAAAGGAAATGTTGATTGATAAGAGAGGCTACTCCAATCATAAGATTGATGAAGAGTACATATATGCCAATATATTTTTATAATGATGTAGATTTTATAAAAATTGGACTTATAAATTCTTAACATTATACATTCCTAATTCTTTGTGAAGATAACAAAACTTTTCTTTATCAAGAGGTTTAGTAAAAATGCCAGAAATTTGGTGAAGGATACTAGCGTATTCTTTAATGATAGTTTCCTTAAGTGCATGATCCCATTTTAAGTAATGCCTAATCTTTGTGTATTTAATGCAAGAATGTTAAATAGGATTTTTTGTGAGTTTAATAGTACTTATGTTATCACACTTTAAGGGTATAGAACTTTGAGGTAGATTAAAATTAACAGGTTGATTTTTCATCCAAAGAACTTATGCATAACATTTATTCAAGGTAATATATTCAACTTCAGTAGTAGAAATAGGAACACTTTATTGCTTCTTGGAAAACCATGAAACTAACATATTCTTAAGAATTGACAAGTCCCACTAGTACTTTTACAATTAGTTTTACAACTAGTATAATCCACATCATTATAAGTATACAAATGAAAAGATGACTCTCTAAGATGCCATATACCTAACTTAGGTGTATGCTTGAGATATCTAAAGATCTCTTAACAATAGTAGGATGACTTTCTTTAGGATCAACATGATAATGTGCACAAAGACATAAATTAAAGAGAATATTAGGGTGGAGAGTAGTGAGGTATAATAGTGATCCTATCATCTTCTATAAGTCTTTTGATCAATGGAAGTACCTTTCAAATCAACATGTATATAGGTAGAAGTATCCATAGGATTGTTTATTTCTTTAACTTGATCAAAATTGAACTTCTTAAAGAGTTCATATGTAAATTTACTTTGGAAAATAAAAATACCATTTGTTGTTTGCTTAATTTGCAGTCCTAAAAAATAGCTAAGTTTACCCATCATGCTCATTTTAAATTTTTTCTTCATCAAATCAGCAAATTCATTACACAAAGACTAATCAGATAAATAAAAAATGATGTCATCTACATATAATTGAACTAACAAAATATCATAATCATGTGAATTGATAAAAAAAAAGTAGTATCAAAAGCAACTTTTTTGAAATTATTTTCCACCAAATATATACTTAAATGATCATTCTAAGCTGTTAGAGCTTTTTTCAAATTATATAAAGCCTTAGTAAGTTTAGAAACATAATATGGAAACAAAAAATCTTCAAAATCAAGAGGTTATTCAACATATCCTTCCTCATTTATAAAACCATTCAAAAATACACTTTTGATATCTATTTGAAATAATTTGAAATTCTTATAAGATGCATAAGCTAAGAGCATGTAAATGGATTCTAATCTAGCTATGAGTACACAAGTTTCATCATAATTCACACCTTCTTTTTGGTTATAACCTTATTTCTAATCTTATTTCTAATTATTATTCCATGTTCATTCATTTTACTTCTATACACCCATTTTGTTCCACTAATGGATTTACTTTCTAGTCTAGAAGTTAATTCCTAAACTTTACTTCTTTGAAATTAATTTAACTCTTCTTGCATGGCAACAATTCAATTACAAGTAAAGCTTCTTTAATATTTCTAGGTTCTTTTTATGATAGGAATGCAGTAAATGCGTAAATATTATGAGTTAAGGGACATTTACTGACCATATCCAAGGAATTTCCAATGATATTACTAGGAGTTACGTCATTTCATACCCTTAGATAGGTAGACTTTCTTTCTTATAGGTGTTGACCACTCTTTCCTTTCATCTTGTGTGATAATAGCACTAGAAAAGTTTATGTATAAAGCTTCAAGCAATAGTACGGATGATAGATCTTTACTTATACTAGAAGGGTTGCTTGGTGAAGTTTCCAACAGTGGTACAACCACTGGATCTTCATTTGTACATGTAGTCATCCTTCTTTTACTTTTATGATGTAAGGGGAATCATCTCCAAAGGATACCTTTATACCTTCTTTCATGTCTTGTTGAGATAGTTGAAAACATGTTAGGATTTCTAGTCATGTATTTAGAGCATTCGCTATCCCAAACCCATATTTCCTTACTATCATTCATTTCCTCCATTGCTCTCAATTCCTACAAAATAGAAAACAGTCTTTGATTTTTTTGGTACCCAATTTTCTTTTGATCCAAGTGGCTTAGTTAGGTCAGAGTATTTCCTAACCCATACTTTTTAATATATTCCAATAGCATATTAATCTTTATCTTCCAACAATAGCTAGACTTCACCCTACATTTCATGTATATCTCAAGAAATTCATTGAAGACTCCTTTTAAACATAAATGACCATTCCACTCGAATTCATTAATGGCAATTTAATTAATCACATGCCTCAAACCATTCTTGATTCACAGACATGCCATGGCTACCGCAAGTACCTCATACATTAGGTCACAGCTTCCCCATCAATGCCACTTGGTAAACCACTAATGAGATGGCTAACTATTACCTAGACCTTCTGGGCAAGGTTCTCCTACAACAAGGAGGAATGTTACGGACTAGTGCCATGTGTCACCAATAAGCCCACATCCTATTGGGCAACATGCATTGACCCGATCCAAAAGGCACTAGGGGCGTAAGTACTGAAGGACAAATAGAGGTCGTCTTACTCTTTGGGAAACCTAACCAGTAGAGGTGTGGCCTTTTGAACGTACTCCATTGGTATCCCAAACTGACAGTAGCAAGGCAATATAGGTGCATGCGTAACAGTGGATATTCTGCCATTAGGGGAGGCAGAATATTTAGTTAGAAAGTGTTAAATAAGGATTAGATGTATGAAAAGCTACAATCAAAGCCAAAGTGTTGTTCTTGAAACAAAGACCTCACCATCAGCACCGACAGCAGCAGCCGATCAACTTCAGGAGAGTATAGGTGTATCAACTGTGATAGGAGTCTACAAGACAATTCAATCTATTGCAGTGTCGCATGCAAGGTCACTTTTTTTCCACCTTTGGAAATAGTTAGAGAGGAAGAATCCCCCCCCCGTTCCCACAGAACCCCCCCACCGTCCCCGTAGTTCCCCCCCTTATCCTCACAGACCCCCCCCACCTTCTTTACAGACCGTAAATCCCCCCCACCACATCCCCGAATATCTCCCCACCACCGTCTCCACAGAACCCCCTTCGCATTCCCCCCATTGTCCCCGTAGAACCCCCCTAACCGTTCCCACAAAACCCCTCCACCGTCCCCATAGTTCCCCCGCCCCCCACATCCCCGCAAATCCCCTTTACCGTTCTTGCAGACCACAGATCCCCCCTCCACGTCCCTACAAATCCCCCTACCACCGTTTCTGCAAAACCCACCGTCCCCGCATATCCCCCCCAACATCCCCCTCACGTTCCTGCAGAACTTTACCCACATAAACCCCTTCCCCCAATCTTGCAAAACCAACACTCCCTGCATCTACAATCCCCCCCAATCACATTGATCCTTCCCACCCCCTTTCGTCCCTCCCTGACTATTGCCATCCTGGTCTAAAACACCTCTTCCTCCTCCAAAATTCAAACCCTTCCCGCAAAAACCTAGGACTAGATCGATTTTCTGTGATGGAAGCAATGTCTGTTGTAGCCAGATCAAGAGATGGATTGGATATAAGATGGTGAAGCAAGTGGTGGCAATCGATGGTGTGATGGATTAGAATAAAGAGGACAAGTGAAAGGCAGCATACTCAGACTTTACCATTAAAGGGATTTAGTTGGGAAAAGGTGGATGAAGAGTTGTTCTTTCAGACATCAATTAGCATTCCTACAATTTGCTTATGGTAAAGTTGGTAGAACCTAAAGCTCGTTCTGTTAATCAAAGGAAAAATTTATCAGAATTGATGCACCTACGCAAAGTGGGAAAATGACAAATGTTCCTAAAGCCTTAAACACTTCAAATTCTGAGATTGTAGCTGAAATTGTAGCATCACTTTTCAAGTCAAGCTTGGATTCTTCAGCTAAACCTGTGAACTCTCAAACTACTGAAATTGTTGATGATATTGATACTGTTGATATTGTTGATATTATTGATATTGTTGATACTGTTGATGATACTGCCAATGGTAAAGGAAAAGTTCAAGCAGAAAATTTTAGTGTGGGAGGCAAAGTTCAAGAAAATAGCTCACTAAATGAAGTAGTAGGCCAAAAGATCAATTCAAATACTGGGAATTCTAGATTGTCTTGGAAACATATTGTAATGGATAATATTATGAAGACAACAAAGTTAAATTATCATCCTCTTTCCAAGGAAGGAAACAAACTTGTTGTTAAACCTCCACTAGAAGCTATTGAGGAAGGGAAAAGTTACTTTGCAAATTGTCTTGTGGGATATTTTTTAACTGAAAATATTTCATATTACTTAGTGAAGGGTATTGTAGAAAAATTGTAAGGAAAAGAGAACCTATCAGAAGTCTTAGCTATGAATAAAGGTTTCTTCTTCTTTTGTTTTTCGAATATGAAGAAAATGCAGGAGGTTATGGAAGTTAGAATATGGGATATTGCAAGTAGGCCACTTTTCATTCAAAAATGGCATCCTCTTATTAGACTGGAAAAAGTAAAAATCTCTACAGTTCCCATTTGGGTACGTTTATATAATGTACGTCATGTGCTTTGGACTAATAAAGGTATGAGCTATGTAAGTAGCGTATTGGGCAAACCTTTATCATGGATAAGGCTACTAAACAAAAACTTCGGTTATCATATGCTAAAGTATGTATTATGATGGATATCAATAATGAATTCCCTAAAAATTTTGATATTGATATGGGAGGAGAAGAATCATATGAAGTAAATGTTGAATATTGTTGGATTCCAAAGAAATGTAATGTATGCAATAGCTTTAGACACAAAGAATGTACTATAACAAAGAAAGAAGTTTGGGTACCTAAAAGGAATGTAGCTCCTTTAACCCAGAACCCTCAGATTGATAATGCCCAAAATACCTGCTAAGGAACATCCTGTCCAGATCATTGCAACAGAGCTAACTCCAAATACAATTGGGAAAGAGAATGTCCAAGTTTTACGGAAGGATATAGGTTCAAAGACTACAAGCACCAAAAAAATTGGAACATCAGGGGGAAAAAAGGATAAGATACAAAATGTCATATCTCCTAATAAATTTGCATTACTAAAAGAGGACACAATGACTGATCCTATTATAGAGCATGTGGTGATTAAGGAAATGATAAATTGTCCAATAAATGAAAGTACTATCATGGAATGTTAGGGGCTTAAACAAAAGCCTTAGATTAAAAGAGGTTGTCGATTTTGTTAAGTCCCATTCCCCCCAAATTATTATATTGATTGAACATAGAGTTAAAGAAGAAAATGATGATATAATTATGAAGATGGATTTGCAAGTTGGAATTATGTCCATAATTACAGGTTTAGCAGTCTTGGTAGAATTTGGATCCTTTGGAAAGCTTCTGATTTTCAACTTACAATTAGAGAATCTTCATCTCAAGCCATCCATTGCTTAATTGAAAGATCTGGTATGCACCCATACCTCTTGTCTACTATTTATGCAAACAATATGGAGATTGAATGTAAGAAGTTATGGGCTAATCTTCATAGCTTTTATAATCTTCATGTGAATGATGTTCATTGGTTAATTGTAGGTGATTTTAATGAAATACGAAATACAAGTGAGTGCATTGGGCCTAATGTTAGATGGACACAAGGAATGATAGAATTGAATGAAATAATTGAGAATATGGCATTGATTGAACCCCCTTATTCGGGTCCACTATTTACATGGACAAATAAAGGATCAGGAGCTAGTCTTAGAGCTTGTAAAATTAATAGAGCCCTTACTAATGGGGTATGGATTCACAAATTTAGAAACTTTGTTATTGAATTTTTACTCCTTGGTGTATCAGATCATTCTCCATGTCTAGTTAAATTTGGCAATACCACAAATAGGAAGAATTCTTCATTCAGATTCTTTAATTTCTGGACTACATGCCCAGATTTCATGGATACAGTTGGATCAATATGGCAACAAGAAATAGTAGGCTCAAAAATGTTTTAGGTGGTACAGAAGCTAAAAGCGTTGAAGTTCCCTCTCAAGAAGCTGAATGTAGCACAATTTGGTAATTTGAATAATAAAATAAAGAATGCTAGAGAAAACTTACAACTATTGAACAAAGATTAAAGTTTAATCCTTATTGTCCTGATACTTGTGCTGAGGAAAAGATACAACTAGAGAATCTATTTACAATGAGTAAACATGAAGAAATCCTTCTCAAATAGAAATCAAGGAACTTATGGTTAAAAGAAGGGGATAATAATAACAAAATTTTCTATGCATCATTGATGAGAAGGAGAGCACAAAATAGAATCTACAGACTAGTTCTAGAAGATGGATCAGTTACCATAGAAGAAAAGGACTTGAAAACTGCTATTATAGCATATTACAAGTCTATACTTGGTAATGCCAGAGGAACTTTACCAATTGTGAAAGGTACACATCTTTATTTCATGGTAATGATGTAAGTACAATTTTTAATATAGTAAGATTTGAACGTTCATATGTTATTAAAGCTCTTGGGGGTATTCATGACTTTAAAGCTCCTGGACCAAATGGGTATAATAGTTTCTTCTATAAGAAAGCTTGGCCTATTATTAGAAGATACATAGAAGATGCTATACTAGAGTTCTTCTCATCTAGGAAGATGTTAAAGGTTATTAACTCTACATTGTTATCCTTAGTTCCAAAGGTTTCTAATCCTTGTGGCAATAAAGATTATAAACCAATAGCATGTTGCAATGTTCTCTACAAGATTATATCTAAGATGTTAGTTGGGAAGTTGAATGTGATTATCCCATCAGTAGTTAGTCAAAACCAAACTACATTCATTAAAGGACACCAGATTTTTTAGAATATTATGTTATGTCAGGAATTACTTCACAATTATCATAAAGATGATAAAGGTAAGTGTGTGGCCATAAAAATTGATCTCATGAAAGCATATGATATGGTTAAGTGGGAAGCTATATTAGGGGTTCTAAAAGCTATTAATACTCCTCAACATGTAGTTGATCTGATAGGAAAATGCATATCTACAACAAGGTTCTTAGTAAATTTCAATGAAGAGCATGCAGGTTACTTTGAAGGTACCAATGGATTGAGACAAGGAAACCCATTATCCCCTTATCTATTTGTACTGGTTATGGAAATACTAAATATAATTATTATTGCAAAGAGCTCCACAATAGCTTTTAAGTTCCATTAGCGATGCAAAACTAAGAAAATCACCCATTTGTGTTTTGCTGATGATCTGTTTCTTTTTTCCCATGGAGATATAAATTCAGTACTTTGTTTGGTGAACTTATCGGTCTTCACTATAATCCCAGTAAATGTCAAATATTCTTCTCAGGATTATCAGATTAAGAACAACTTTTCATCTTAGATCACTCACCTTTCTCTATGGGTATTCTCCCCATTCGATATCTTGGAGCTCTGTTGATTACGAAAAGGCTTACTCATGTTGATTGCAAAGATTTGACATATAAGATATTTAACAAAATAGAAGGTTGGGAAATGAAGCATCTAAGCTTTGCTGGAAGATTGCAGTTATCGAAATCAATTCTAATTTCCACATGTACATTTTGGATGCAAGTTTTCTTACTACCAAAGCAAACAATTTATGAAATAAAGAAAAATATTAAGGATTTTTTATGGGTAGGAAATACAGATATACAATGTTCCCACAAAATTGCTTGGCAAATAGTTTGCTCACCAAAGAAGGAAGGGGGATTAGGATTGCCGAACCTTAAACTTTGTAATAAATTCCTTTTAGGACGTATGCTTTGGACTCTCATAAATCATTCAGATGATTCATTATAGAGTAAGTGGATACTTGTACTAAATGTAAAAGAATTCTTGTAATGCAAATTCAAATCAAAGGTTCAATGGTATGGAGTTGGAGAGGTCTTCTCAAATTAAGGCTTATGCTTACCTCAGTTCTTTCCAATCCTGCCTACTATTGCAAAGCTACTTATCAAGACCTACAACCAGTAAATGAAAAAGTAGAGTGGTATGATTTAATTTGGACTGGCAAGATTTGCAAGCATAACTTTATTGGATGGCTAGTTTGCCATGATCGACTTGCCACTGTAGAAAGAATGGTATAATGGCTTCTTACAATTAACCAATACTGTGATTTTGTCAAGTTCAAATAGAAAACAGGAGTCATCTCTTTTTTGAATGTCCTTGCACAATGTTGATTTTGAAAAATATCCTTGCTCAAAATGGAATTCAACATCACATCAGAGGATGGATTGAAAAATTAAATTGGATGATTAAAGCATCTAAAGGTAAGGATATGACCGCAAAACTTCTTAAAATATCATTTCTAGATTGTATTTATTGTATTTGGACAGAAAGGAATAGAAGAAGATTTCAAAATACATTAATGGACATTCCAATCTTGTTGGCTAAAGTTAAGAAAATTGTACGAGGGAGAGCTTCTTTGCTTCACAATATCAAACTCTTACAAGGTAATGTATTTTTAAGTGAGATTTAAAGGCTCCCAACCTCTATTTTTTCTCACTCTTAGTTTATATTTGAAAATTGTTATAATACTGGGATATGTCCATGTGCTTTTATATATTAATTTTCATTAATGCAACTAACATTAAAAACTAAAAAAAAAAAAGAAAGGATTAGATGTATGAGCGAGGGCAAGCAGTATTCAACAATCTTTTGTAACCTAAAAGGCTTTCCCCTTAATCAATGAAAGCCTTCTCTTCAAGACTTCCTTGTGCTTCAACTGATTTACTCATTCTCTCCCTTTATCTCCACACTATTCCAACATAGGTTAGAGTAAGAAGAAGACTAAAAATACTCCCTGGTAGGGTTTCACTTTGGAGAGACCAATTATTTGTTCGGTCTCCTAGCAAAATCATAACAAAATCTGTATATGTAGTTAATGAATCTAACAAACCCCAAATAAGGGATATTGAGTTGAATGTTGCATACGTCTAAAATTTCCTTATATTAATCAATTTTTCAAAGGAACTATTATATTGGCTCATTTATTATATGATTTTATTTTTGTGTCTAAAAACAAATGAATAAAGAGCAAAAACAAAATAGAAGATTTCCTTATCGGAATTGGGTCTTTTTCTAATGATTCGGTTCTTGCACACTTTCAATTTAATTTCAAAGTTTCCGAAATTGAAAATGCTAAAATTCTTATATAATTGGCGTTTTTAAAATTGTTCCTGTTCTTATGATTTGACAAGTCACAAGTGTCATGTTACCCTAGGGTTTAAAAAATATTTTGGCTATATCTATAAAAGATGGTTAAGGAAATTTAAATCCCCTCAAAATCTTTTTAATTATATTAGTATTTTCTGTTAATTATGGGTTTATCATGTTCTATTCATGCTTAACATGTAAAGAAATTTGTTAGTAACAAAATAGTATTTCTTGCCTAAATTTTACTAGTGGCGAAGGGATTGAAGAAAAAACTTATTTCATGAAGAAGTATTTTGACGTGACAAAATATTTATGAGTTTATGTACACTATTTCTCAAACTTTTTGTGCTATACAAATAAGAGAAATAATAGCAAGCAGATTATAATATCAAATAATAATATTACAAATTAGCTAATTTCTTACATTTGTGTAAGTTTTATTATCTTACTCACTTTGTAAAAGGGAAATTTGGATAAGGACATTGTATTGGTATTATTTGCACACTTTTTATCACAAACTTCTTTTAAATTTTCGTTTTTGCCAACTAGCGGAGCATTTGGGGAGAGGGAGGGAGGGACTCCCACTGACCCCATATCCAGAAACTCCCTTTCCAGGGTTTATCCCAAAGAGAATGGGCAGCGCCACCAGGTTCCTTCTCCTTCTCAGCCCCATCAACCCCTTCTCTCTCTTCCACCACCGCTGCCCGTCCCTCCTCCGCCTCTCTCGCCACCGCTTACTCTTCTCTTCTCTACGCTCTCCACACATCCGCGCCCTCACCGCCTCTGCCCCTCCGCCCACCAAAGCCTCCCACCAACAACTCCACACCCACTCCTCCTCTGCCCGTAGAGATGAACACCTTCTTCCCTCTTCCAATAGGACTCATCCCCCTTGGCCCGAGTGGTCCTCCTTCCTTCATAACCTCACCCTCAACGGCTACTTCGATGAGACTAGTCATTATCAGCCTGGTTCGCTTGGGACTCACGGTGACGACGAGTTTGTGGCGGCCACTGATTTTCCGGATGACTTCGTGCCCGCCGTGGGCGCCTGCTTGGCGTTTGCCAGAAATAAACCGAATGATTTTCGGTCTGTTGTTTTTAGTTCCAATCTGATTATGGATAATAGCTTATGTTATACCTTTCGTTGCAATCTTTTCCCTTTATACCGAATGGCTCCATTTGTGGTTATGCGTATAGGTTACTTTCGAGAAGGGATATTGAGGTGGTGGTTAAGCATGGGGCGCCGTTTCTGTTCAAAAATGGTGATGTTTCTGTGAGGAGAATGAGGTCATACCTGGCCTACAGTGAATCCAATGTAAGTGTTAGGGTTTCCAATACTTATATGGAGTTCTAGTTTGAGATTTCCGTTATCACTTCTTTTGTTATAGTCTTTTTGGTTTTTGCAATTTTCTTCGATAATCTCACTTTTGACGTTGTCAAACTTTTGAAGTTTAGTGTATTATTACTGAAAGTACGGGAAACTTGTGTAAGGTGCACTAGGGATCTTTTCAGCCATTAACAACCGTTTCGCGTGAACCATACGTAGTACACTGACTCCCAGCTCTTGCAACCTGTTAAGAGAAAAGCACAATTTTAAAAGGATGCCCTCTTGTTTTAGGTTCTCTTGCACTAAAGCATGACTTTTACATGAAGGGCTGTTTTTATTTGGCTTTTGAGTACAGATGATGACCAGCTCTCTTGTTACTTTTAATAAACAGAGGTCCTGTAAGACATAAAATTGGAACAAAGTTGAGTTTGGAACCAACTTAATAGATATGCTAGTTAATTTCGACTGATTTTTATGTTTGAGGAATTATCGTCTGATGGAAAACCATTTACGTGAGAGCGATAAGACTGGAGATTTCTGGTACAAATAATTTTCTCAATCCTGATATCTGATGAAAATTTCAATTGGTAAGCCTGTATGTCTACTTAAACATGTGACTTTCAAGTGGAGGTACTTTTAACTGATCTCTAAATGTCTTCAAGAAATTCTTGGAGGATCCTGGGGGATGAACAATAAATGAAATGATAGAAGTGGTGAATTATATAAGAGGGACCTGGTTCACGCCTGAGGCTCTTTTAGGCAACCCTCAAATTAAGTCCACATGCAGGATTCTGGATGGACATTAAGTTGGTGTCTGATGAATTTCTTTTTAGGCTTCATTAGTTAAGTTCCACGTGAAGTCACTAGGGTCCATTAGAGTAGTTGTTCCTATAATTGGTTATTCAGGTAGGGCTTTCAGTGTAGTTCCTCTGACATTTGGAAATTTAAGGCTATTAGATCTATGTTATTAGTCCTTGGGTTGCATCATTTAGTACTTCTTGAATTGTGTTCGTCACAAGAATGATATCAACTTGCCTATCTCTTATATGGAAAAGGTAGTTTTTCTATGTCTTTAAGGAGCTAATTGTGATAGTTAATCTAACATTAAGTGGGCACAACATTTCCACTAAAATGTTGAATAATACACTGAATGAAAAAAATGGTTGGTGCATAAGTTGTAGGTAAAAATGAAACTCCTGGCTAACTAGCACGTTATCATATTTTAGCTTCATGTCAAGTTCTTGGTTTTGCGTCCTCTTTTTTATCTTTTGAGTTGTTTAATTTTCTGCTGCTTAATATGTCTCCATTACATACATCCTTCTCTGCTCTGCCTCAAAATATGGTTTCAATAAATAATATTCGCCTTATTTTCATATAGTAGCACTTATTTCAGGTGAGAGAATGTACAAGAATACATGTAAAATATTTGAAGATTAACCCAGAGTGGTCAATGAATGTGTTTCAGATTGTGTTTTGATACAAAGTGTTCAACTGGAAAAACTGTGGGGGATGCATATCAAACAAAAGGGCCGATATGATTTAGAACAAAGGTGATGTAGAACTTGCTGGACAGCAACTTTTCCTGAAGTCAAGGAGTCTCAGGAGTCAGGCTTTATGGTGGGAAGTGTTGGTAAAGTTGGGGAATTTAGGGTGAGATTTTGTGGTTAAACCAGGATAAGGCAAGTTTTAATTGCTCTTCTGGGTGTTGTGATCAATATTTGAGAACAGTAAAATCAAATTATTGGGTTAGGTAGAAAGTAATTTGACCAAGGCGTAGTGATTTGGCCCTTCAGAAACGAAAATTATGGATTTCCTTTAGTTGGATTGAAATTCACTGAAAATCAATAAGTAACAAGATAGAAGAAGCTCATTTTGGCACTGCACCTTGTTCCTACAAAGTGTCATATGTAGGGTCTATCGGCTCACACCTTGGATGGGCCGGCCACACAGTTCTAAGAGTAATGTTTTTGTGAAAATTCTCATACATTTCTGTGAAAACGAAGCATTTTACCATCTGTATTGAAAATAAACCTTTTACTCTGAAAAAATTAAGATTCTCTAGCTTTAAAGAAATTTTAGGCATAGAAATGGGTAGTCCAGCGATAAAACTTAATAGTAGATGAAACCCATAACAAGAAAGATGGTCCATATGTACAATTCACTCTTATAAGTTCTCAAAATTATAGAATACCACTGGCTTCTAAGCAAAAAATATATGGATGTCATTTGTGCCTATACTTGAGTGACTTTGTGATATCAAATCTGTGACTTAGTAAACCTAAATATTTTTTTATGTCTGTTCTTGATTATATTTGTCTCTTATTTAAAAGCTCAGTAATTGGAATTTCCACCCGTGTAGCTGTCTTCTCAAGTTAGTCTTTTTATGTGTAATACTTAAGTTTTAAGTTTCCAATTGTTTGCCAATTATAGGTATTGGATACCGATAAAGCGCACACTGTTGATTTGATGAAATTTTTATTGAGTTATGCCTGCAATCCATCTGTTTCTTCAGAGAGAGATAATTTTGGCAATGAACAACTTGTTGAATCATCTGTCCGGAGTCTGTTCAGTGAACTTGCGAAGCTGAGCTATTGCACTTCAGACTCCCACTCTTTTGGGTCAATGCAAAATCAGTCTTCTGATAGATTTGGACCAACACCGGAGCCTGTAGGGCAAAAGGTTGAAATAAAAAGAGGGGATTGGATTTGCCCAAGGTAACTTCCTTCACATGGCCTAAAGTTTCTTGAATTAGTAAAGTTTGTTCTTCACCTCTTTGTACTTATTTTTGTGAATTGATGGTGAGAACATATATCCAAGCAGTTTTTGATCATCAAGCAGGTTCCTCTTTGTGAGTAGCACTTATTTTATCATCTCTTTTGAACAGGTGTAGTTTCCTAAACTTTGCAAGAAACATGAAATGCCTTGAATGTGAGGAGACACGACCAAAGAAACAGTTGACAGGAGGGGAGTGGGAATGTCCTCAGTGAGTATTGCTTGTTTACAATCTTTCTCCTCTGCCTTGTTATTTGTTCCAAACGTTCTGAGTCACAAATAGTAAATCTTCACTTCTGGTTGTTCATTTTCAGATGTGATTTCTTTAATTATGGGAGGAATATGGTCTGCTTAAGGTGTGACTGTAAGCGGCCTGGAGAAGTCTCACCTGTTACCTCTGAGAATCCATCAGTAGGACATGGAACTGGTAAAAGTACCAATAAAGCTGATATTGATAGCTTGTTAGCTGCCAATGAAGAGAAGGCACAGCGGTGGTTCAGTAAGGTTTCTCAGCTGGATGGTATTTCTGACATGAGCAGTGCCATAGCTGACAAAGATTTTCCCGAAATAATGCCATTGAGAAAAGGAGTCAACAGATTTGTAGTGAGCACGAGGAAGACACCTTTGGAAAGGAGGTTGACCAATTCTCAATTCCAAAGGAACTTAGGTAAGGATGGCACTACTGATAGTAATGCTTTCCAGAGTTCAGCCCCAAACAGAAAAGTCAACCAGAGTTTAGATGAGATTCTTGGGCGTAGCTCTGGCATTTCAGAATCTAATAACAAGAATGTAACTGCTGCACGGAATCCTGGATCAGATCGTCCCCATTCAGCTTCTCCACAGCATGGAACCTCGAGAGTAAGCAATTCGAATTATGTTCCATTTGTTCCCTTGCCTGCAGATATGTTTGCCAAGAATCTTGAAAACTCAAAAACAGAGGGGAGTGAGAAGGGAGTGACAGATGAACAAAAGTCTGTTGCTTCAAACACTATTGATCGGGTGAATGATGCTCCTGGGAGCACTGACCGTCATAAATCAGGAAGCAGATTACAACAGACAGAGAACCCAGTGAGTCAGACTGAGAACAACGATAAGGAGAAAGAGCAAGCTGAAAAATCTGAGAGATGGTTCAAGAAGGTAGCAGAGCTGCATAATGTTACTGATCTTTCTAGTGCAATTTCAGATGAGGACTTCCCAGAGATTATGCCCCTGCGTAAAGGAGAGAACAGATTCGTGGTTAGCAAGAAGAAAGATCGTTCTTTGACTTCTCCTACTTACAAGCGACGTATGGCAATGGAGCAAGCTAACAATACCAATTATGTCCCCTTTGTACCCTTTCCACCTGACTACTTTGCTAGAAAGGACAAACAACAGCCAGATGGTGGAGATTTGACCGGTAAAGCTGCTCAGGAAACGTCTTCTGTTTTAGCGGAGAGGGTACCAGAGAAGTCCTATGAAGCTGAAGCCAGTACAGTTGATGTGGACGGTCTTCAGCAGACAGGAAATCACAAGATGACTATGGAGAGCTGGAATGCAAGAAATGGAGAGAACAAGACAGGTATTGTTTACGGGGAACAATCCACTGGAAATTCAACCCAGAGTTGTGTTAATTCTCGGTCAGAGAAAGACAGTGCGAGCAGTTGGGATCCCAGGAAGGAGAAAATAAATTCAACAAGTTTGGCAGAACCATCTGATAGTCAGAACATCAGAGAGAGCTGGAAAGGAAAGAGCTTGGAGGGGTCAGCAGTGAAGGAACCAGATCCTTTGGACATGTCAGAGGAGGCCAAGGCACAGAGGTGGTTCCGGCGTGTTGCCCAGATTAAGGACATCTCAGAGCTGAGTCAGATACCCGATGAGGATTTCCCATCAATAATGCCAATGCGAAAGGGTGTGAACCGGTTTGTTGTTAGTAAGAGGAAAACGCCATTGGAAAGGAGGTTGACCTCTCCTCAGTACAGAAGGAATCTACCAACTGTTAATTATGATCCGGAGAAGAAGGAAAATGACAGTAGCTGAAGAAGCACGGAGTTTCTCTGTGGTTCTGGGATATCCCTGTTTGTAATTTTCTAGACTGGACCTGCATTCTTGTGATAAATGGATTCGGATCTCCTTAATTGTTTTTGAGATAATTAAATCGCGAGGCCTAATTTTGTCCTCAAGAATCATCGGAGAAGAAAAGTGGAAATAAAAATATTTATAAAAAAAAAAAAAAAAAAAGCCATTGAAACTTTCGTTGATGACAATGTTATATTTGAGATCTTGCGTTCGGAAGCTTGTGCCAACTCCAAGTACCAAAAAGCTAAGAGAGCCAAAAAATTGGTCTTGGAGCATGGTCTCCAAGTGCCATAGTATGTCACGAGTTCTAGGGAAATTTAGTTTTAAGTAGCTGTGAGCATTTCTGTCATGTCTTTGAAACTGGCAAATAACATAATTTGAATCTATACAGCACATATCCGGCCAAGAGGAAGAACTGAAAAGAGTTAATAATTAATAGGCAAACTTGTGATTGTGCAGGCCGGATTATACATATGGCTCCACGAAAGGAGACTCATTCGATCACAACTGTTGCTGAAACACTAGGTCAAATTGTCACATTTGTTCATATTTAATTTACTTTTTTTTAAGAAAAAAAAAAAGAAGGAAAAAGTTGTGGACTTTTTGTTTTTCCTTTATGTCGATTGTTGATACCCTCTTATATGATTGACTCCCTATTATTTTCCTCTATTTGCCTTTCATACTGTACAATCTTTCGGGAGAAATAATATGACAAAATTGTGTATATATAAAAGGATTCTTGACTAAATATCTTCTTCTTTTTTTTTTTGACAAAACTTAAATGTAAAAGATAACATGAAAAAGGAAATAAAGAGGTGAAGTAATTCTATCGCAAGGAACAGATACTTGTTTCAGGATCTAGAAAATGAACAGAAAACCAACGGGGAATGAAACCCAAACCATTTGGATGTTAGCTGAGGAACACTTGGCTGGCTGCCCATTCAGAATCTGACCATTTCCTTTACCGTCATAAGATTCTTTGTTGGTGGATTCTAAGACGTGGCTCTGCGTTGATCAGTCGTTTCTCGATCACACTCCAAAACCATGACTTTCAAATCAATCCCCATCGCAGAGCCCATTTCTCTCCGTTTCTCTCTCTCTCTTTCACAGCATCATGGTTCCGGCAGTTCTCTCGGGAAAATGGCTTCGAAAATCTGTTGGAAGATTCGTGTCGGTCATTAGCTTTGCCGTCTTCATCATGCTTGATTTTCTTGACGCTCTCTTTTGCATAATGTATCGCATTCTTGATGAGTTCTTTGAAGGAGAGGCCTCTCCATGCTATTGTGTAAAGAGAAGACAACTGATGCATGATGCTAAAGAGAAACAAGAGGGTGAAATATCCGACACTCTGTATGCGAGGAAAAACGTTTTCAGGGAAATGGGGTTTCCTAGATTTTCAAAAAAACGGCAAGACTCCAGCAGAAGAAGTGGTGGAGTAGTGGTCAATAGGTGGTCCGACTGTGAATGTGAATCTTGTCTTTCTTGGATCAAAAATGGTTTCCAGAAACTTCATGTTATATTTAGTGAGCCTTCAAAAGGTAATTAGAGAATTTCACATTTGTCAGATTCATTTACTATATTTGTTGAATTGAAAATTTTTCTGTTGGTTGCTGCGGAATTGTAAGAGGTCAAAACCCAAAAAAATTTTGTTTGCCTCTTTCTGGTCTGTTTGAAGAATGACTAAACCAGATGTAAGCGGAAGATTTGTTAATTAGGACCGAATTATGAACATTCTAAACCATTTTGAACATCAAGACGTGCTTTGTGAGAATGCCCTGCAATCTTTGATGAATGCTGTTGGTTACCTACCAAATTTGTACGGCACTCTAACGTGGCACTATGAAGCAATTGGCCCTTATTGTGGCTGCTTCTCGCCCTTTCAATATTTTCCACAAGCACCATTACTGCAAGTGTCTGCCCGCACTTTTGGTGTTTAGCGTGGAAATTCAATCGACTTTTGTATATCCCAACACCTGTTAAATATTGATTGTTGAGCATCAGTGGATCGAGAGAAGTGGCTCTTTTTCATAGTCAGCTGATTATCTTTCAATTGCAATGTAGAGGTGTCAATGGAGTTGAGGATGGAAATTTCGTTGTTTTTGTTCAATTGTACGTAGCATTTTTCTAATCTGTTTATTGTTTTGTGTTCAACCGCATTCATCAAAGATTGCAGGGCAAAGCCTGACGACAACGTGATATTCTTGCATGGGTTCCTTTCGTCCTCTTCATTTTGGACAGAAACAGTGTTTCCAAATCTTTCTGAAAGGATACTCCATAATTTTAGGTTGTATGCTGTTGACCTTTTGGGGTTTGGAAGAAGCCCAAAGCCGAGAGACTGTTCATACACTTTGAGTAACCATGTTGAAATGGTTGAAAATACTGTGGTCAGTCCATTTCAGCTGGATTCTTTTCATTTAGTTGCACACTCCATGGGTTGTATAGTAGCGCTAGCCCTAGCTGCCAAGCACTCCAATTCTGTCAAATCAATCACTCTCGTAGCTCCCGTAAGTGCATAAGATCTTATGGTAGAAATTCTATGCTTAATTGTTTTTACTTACTGGCATCGCGTTATAGTTTCTTCTGTGACACATAATCCAAAATCATAACAAAAGTTTTTTACACACTAATTCAGTAGCGTATTCGGTTTGAGCACTGAATGTGAAAGGGTAGTCCACCTCCCTTAACATGCTTATTCTTCTCTTTTTTCTGTCTGGTATTTATTTATGAATCATAGTTGCTCTGCCACCAAAATAAATAAATAAATAAAGCGAGATGCCCTACTTGAATCTGTTTCTTTTTTTTTTTTTTTCGGTTTAGCCTTACTTTGGTGCTTCTAAAGATGTTGGAAGTTTCACGGTGCTTAATAAACTTGCTGGGAGGAGATTGTGGCCACCATTATTGTTTGGCTCATCAGTTATGTCATGGTATGAGCACTTGGGTCGATGTGTATGCTTTCTTATTTGCCGAAACCACAGGACATGGGAAAAAATTCTGAAGCTACTTACTAGGAAAAGGTAAAAGAACACCTTTTATCCCAACTGAACATGGAGAAAATTTAACAGATTAAACGTCATTCTTTAGTTTCAGCATTTGTTAGCGCATCATATCCTGAACTTGGCCAATTTTCCATTTCCAGGGATCTTCCCTTCATGATTATGGACTTAAGTAGACATACCCATCATTCAGCTTGGCATACCATGCATAATGTGATATGTAGTGGAGCAAAACTAGTGGATGGCTTCCTCACAGTTCTGGTCAGGGCCGAAGTGAAAATTTCTGTTGTTCATGGGGGTACGGACCAGGTTGTTCCCTTGGAGTGCACCAATAACATCAAGATGACAGCTCCAGAGGCAGAGGTTTATATCATTGAAAATGCTGACCATTGTTCCGTGATATTTGGTAGAGAGAAGGAGTTCGCTCAATTTCTTGAGCATACATGGGGGGTCTCTTGATGATATTGCTAGCAGTAAGGAATGTTCTTCAGAAAATTGGAATACGTGAAAGTTCAGACCTCCTTGTGCCGTGTTATTGGTAACAAATGAAATTTTTGCGAAGAAATTCCGGTTCCTTAAGGTGGAAAATGTAGGTGCAACAGAATAGGCGTTGGATTCCGAAGAATACTGTGCATGTAACAATGGTCTCCAATTGGAATGGTAAGTTACATTAGCTTACCTGCAGTATTGTTTAGGCAATTGCAACAGGCAACAGAAAAAATATCTTAAACGATGATTTCTTTGGCCTGTTACGCATCTTTCTCATAATGTTAATCCAGTTGAGTTCTGTATACATTACTGCAACCGGAACTGATCTTTGACATAAGCAGGAATGGAATTACTGCTGATTTCTAATTGTCTGGTGAACATCAATGGCAAGTGATTAAATTCAATTATCAGTGATTTCTTTTGTGGGTCTTAACTGATCTGTGATATGTTCTTTGTGAGAGCGTCTCCCTTTGTAGTCAGCGCCTCCAATTTGCTTCCGTTTTATCTGAAAGACGTGTCAGAAAATAAAGTTAATTTTGTATTGTAGAGTACAATTTAAGTGATGGTTTAATTTTTAATCTGCCATTTGTTTCATTACGTTTTCTAGTTACTTTATAATGACCTTATTAGGTAGAGAGAAGCAGTTTATGTGAAAAGAAGTGTGAGAACTAAGTGATACAAACCCATATCGTTTTCCCTCTCATTGGAGTGAAAGATTGTTTCTTGGCATCATAGGCATGGGGATAATACCGAACCAAATAAATTTGTGTTTTCCCCATTTTCTTCTTATCCATTGTTCGTTGTCTTTTGGTATTTACTTGATATTTGTTGTTTTGTTGCTTTAACAAAAAGTTATTAGAGAAAAGGTCGGTTAGATCTACAGAAAACCTAGCAAATGTTTGAGGAGTTCTGATTTTCAAAAACGTTTAATCAAACACCTTCTGGTACTATTTCAAGGCAGCCTGTCCTATTAAGTAAGATCACTATAGAATTCTGTCAAACACCTTGTATACATATGATACAGTAAGATCACTATAGAATGTTGTCAAACACCTTGTATACATATGATACGCTCGAGCTAGTGGAGCAAGCAATCAGACCAGACGCTGGTTGTTTATGGGATGGCGACAGAACTGAGGACAAAGCTGATCATCTGTTTAGTCGTTTGTGGGAAACATTGTTGCACGTAGGACCTATACAGCGCAGGGAAGCACCATAACTGATCCCCGCTTAAAACACACGAGGAGTAGCCCCGGCAATGTAGAATACGTGACGGGAGGTTAGAGGAAGAGAAAACGAGATTACTTTAGGAGAATGGAAAGAATGCATCTTGTGAGTAAGGTAACCCGAGACGATCTCTCTATATACATGTTCGCTCTCTTATGTAATAAATATAATCTTGGTTATACATTTAGAGTGTAGTTATAAATATATGACCATTACAAAAATTTAAATTGCAGACACTTAAATGATTGGACACTCAAATTCCTAAACCAAAGATATTCAAATTAAGATGGAATCCTAACATTCTCATCATAAATAGGGTGTTTGATTCATAGAAAAGAAATCAAAAGAAGAAACACTAGTGACCTAACATTAAGGAAATTAGGTGGACTAAACTCATACTCAAATAATCAATATATTGGCTTGTATTGCCAATCTAGAACATAGAAATCCAACTTGTACTTGAATGATCATCCTAAGCCAATTTGAAACATTAGTTTCTTTACATTAGGTTATCATTTTAGTGTATTTTGGCTTCTAGCTGGATGTAGTGTTTAACTAGAACATCTTGGTAATGAAAACAACACTGAACTTAATCCAAAAGGAGCCTTCCCAAGACATAAGCTCTCTCTCAAATAAGGCCAACCCTTTTCCATTTCCCCAATGCTACTACCCTACCATCATCTTCCCATTAGCAAGGTTGCTCCTATCCTTAATTTGTTGGGATCTTATCTTAATTTGGTTAGTTTAATTTTTCTTTAAATTTAAGGATCTGAATTCTACTAGACTTTGGTTTTATGAATTATAGATTCTTCTACTACTAGGCTTAGTTGTCTATTTAAGGATATTGTTCATTCAGTTGTAATCAAAACTATGAGAACCTTAATAACCATTGAGATTAGAAAAGTTATTAAATTTCGTTTTCCTTAAGCTTTGCCCTTTAAATTTCATGTCTTTACTTTCCAGCCTTTTATATTTCAGTTATCTTAATTCCTGCACTTAAATTACTACCTTTTATCTTTTAATTATTTATTTTCCAGTCTTTACCTTTCCAGCCTTTATATTTCTGAATTACCTTGTTATTATCCACATACGAATATCAATATGGTCTCGCACTCACAAGGTTGCTCGGTGGTAGTAAAGGAATGCGGTGGTCTAAATTGTAGGATGGTGGTAAATGATTAGGCTCCATAAACATCTCTAGAAAGCTATTTAGCACACTCTAAAGGGCCTTTAGGATCTCCTACCTTGCTAGAGATAGACATTACTCGCAATTATGCCATAATGTTATTTAGATGATCAATGACCCATTGGCAATACTTATGCCCATTGATGCCTTCTATTGTAAAGGTAGCCCTAGCACTCCTTCTCAACAACAATGGCTTGTACCCCACTTGGATGGTCAATTGATTTTTCTCCAAGTCAAGGGAAATCAAATTAATAGTCCAAAGTCATTGCATGCCTAAAACCATGTCGCAACCTTCAAGAACCAAAAGATGCATTGGAGTCATAAAGGTATGGCTTTGAATCTGCCATAGAAAGTGATTACATCCGTAACTTCCCTATAAGTGGTGCCCTCCAATGATTGTAACCCAAAATGGCCTTAAATCTGTAATCTCGCACTCTGCCTTCTTGGCTAATTCTAAGTCTATAAAGTTTTGAGTAAATCTTGTGTCCACTAAGATATTGATTCTTATTCCTTTAACACGTGCATCTAACTGAAAAATATGAGAAAAGGAATCCCTTAACATGGCTTATAAGGCAATGGTGCCCATATCCTAATCCTCCTCTAGCTGATCTAGGGCCTCATCAAATTGCTCCTCTTTAAGATCATTGTCCTCGGGCTCATCCTCTAATCCAAATAACATAAAAATCTACTTTATCTTACATTGATGACTTCTAAATCATCTTTTATCATAATGATAGCACAACCCCTTATCTCGCCATTCTTGCATTTGATTTTGACTAATGTGATGGACAGGCATGCTCGGCTTCTAAGGTGTTGTGGGGCCAGGATATTACATAACACGATTTGGATAACCTCTATGCTCCTACCGGTTGGGTTGGTTATAACCCTATGGGCCTCTAGAAGTGACTCTCGGTTTGGGAAAGTTTTGGACAGCTTGATCTTCCCTAATGAAAGCAAGTCTTATTGATTCATTCCAAGTAGAGGGATTTCCAATTCTAATTAAAGGTTAAATATTGTCCTTAAGAGCTTGAATGAAAAATCAGACAGAAAAGACCTCTATTATGCTTGGATTGCTTAAGGAAACCCATGGTTTTAACCACTTAAAAGTTGCTACAAACTTTGCCATTAAACTAGTCTACCTTAACCTAAAGAATCTTTCTACCTCACTATCCTAATCATTTTTTACAAATCGATTCACCACATCATGTTTAAAGATATCCCATGTAATCGAACCTCATTGGAGGAGATACACCGTGCTTATAGGTCATAGCTAAACGAGGTTCGATTACATGGGTATCCAAAGCATAATCTTGGCACCTCTTACCCGAAACAAGTCCCAAGCTCTCATGGAATGCAAGGTCACTTCATTGAAGGAAATGCACTGTTAAATGTTGGAGACTCAGTGCCAAATTATCAAGACTCAATGCCATGTACTAAAGCACTTGGTTATGGACAAGGGGAAGCATCCCTAATCTCCACCACCTAGAGTTTCCTCACCCATGGCAAATTTTGGCATTGCAATGATTGGCAATAGTCACCACCCTACGAACCAGCTACACCAGATGTAGAAGTTCAACCCTCCTAGTCATCATGTAGACTCCTACACCTAGGTTGGCCAAGGAGGTCATAACCTCCTTTATGCATTTTGGTTAAACTTGAGACAACATCCTAAAGCCCTTTACTTTGTCAAGAAACCGTCAAAATCTAATGATGAGGCCAACCCGCACCTTAACTTTGGGTTTGTAGACAGTTTCTCCAGCGACCCATGGCCACATGATTGTGATTCTAGCATCAGCTAGCAATTTGGTTTTGTTAAATCTAGGTGGAATTGAGCCCAATTTTTAGATCATGCCCCACTCAAACAATTTTGGCCATATATTGGCCGTTTCCTTTACTAGTTTCAACCTCCGGTGAGATTCCAGCCGTTAGCAGTGGCATTTTCTGGCCAATTGTGGGAACTGCCTCAAAGTGGCCTTATGTCCCAAGAGTGGGTTTTCATGCTATTTTTCCCCTTAGATGCAACGTTGGTGGGAGTTTTGGCTTAGGACAGCAAGGTGAACCATCATTTGAGCCCACCTATGGGGTTGGTTTCAACCTAACCTTTCATCATGAAGGCTATCCATACAATGGTCAACACTTTGCCGCTCCCCCAAGATCCTTTAGGCAACAAGTAAGTGCTCCTAGACCTCCTTAAATGGATTTTCTATATTTTACAAGGGTTGGTTCCAAATAGTGGCTAGTTCGTTGTAAAAATTGGTTTAGAATATTTGAGATGGGTGATCACTTGCAAGTATAATATGTAGTTATAGCTATAGAGGGCGAGGTAAGTGAATGGTATACACCATACATAGCTAAATGAGGTTTGGCCGACCTAGGTGCAAGAGTCCCCACAATGACCAGAAGGGTCAAACTCTTACGTCTGGTGTGGCTAGTGTGTAGGGTAGTGGTTGCTACTAACCACTATAGCATCGGAATTTTCCATAGGTAAGGAAGCTTTAAGTGGTGGAGATTGGGCACACTTCCCCTTGTCCATGACCAAGTGCTCTAGTACTTGGTGTCGAGTCTCAATAATTTGGCACTAAGTCTCCAACATTTGATGGTGCATCTGCTACAACAAAGTGATCATGAATTCCATGAGAGCTCAAGACTTGTTTTGGGTAAAAAGTGTCAGGATCATGCTCCAATACCACTTGTAAGATACTGACCTGACTTGACCTTTCTTCACAACCTGCACACATATAAAACTATATTACCATTTCTTCCTCCTCACACAACACAAAAGAACCCACACTCATCTGAAAATACCTTCATCACAACATTAATAACACAAACTACTCGCATCTATTACAAGCATTCTACCACAATCACATTCTACAGTCAACTACCATTACATTACAAGCTACATATTGCAACTACAAACTCTAAATCTACTGGATAGTCATGCCACCAATGGTAGGGTAAGAATCTAGGGATTCTACAGATTTTGGATAGTCCCCCAATTGATGCCCTATTTTCTTTGTTCTCTTCTATGGGCTTCTTTATGTCCTAGGTTTTTCGGGCTATGGGTCATGACATTTCTTCACAAACATATTCAAACCCTAAATGACCCAATAGCTTTTTTTGTACCTAAAATTTTTGGTTTGATTTAATCTCAAACTAGACATTAAACAATAGTATTGATACCAAAAGAATAATTTGATATCAAGAATAACATTGAATTTAATAATTAATCACAAGATTGATAAGTTCATAATGGAATCCTAGTAAGGAATTCCTTTGACTATCATACTAACCCTAATTCTAAACCAAAAATTACTCAAATGATTACAAACTTAGCCTTCTTTCTTTCTGCCATTTTCACTTAAAAGTGAGGTTTGAGCAAAACAAAAATGTGCAGAAGATAGAGAAAGAAGATTGTGGGGAACAACATTGGCATGATTTTCTATTCACAGTTACTGAATGAATAACCATTGCTTAACATGTAAATAAGAAAAGAATGTGGGCTAACTTATACAACCAATAGGGTCTAATGTAAAGAAAAAGAAGATAACCACATTTTGCAACACTAAGGTTGGTTACCTCTTCTTGTTTACAGAAAAACAATTCTTGATTGTCAACTTAGAAAATAGTTATTCCTTTTTCAAGTCAACTTCAATATGAATCAAACTTAAAAATTATCAATTAGTGAAGTATCTTTGATGCTTAGCATGAAGATTGATATAAGCTAGGAACTAATATTTTGCTAGTTCTAGTATTTTAGGTGTGCTAGTTTGGATGGAGATGTTGATCAACTAATCTAGTTTTTTGTGCCATCAAAAGTTTGCAATAAGATTTATCTTGTTAATAGGGACAAATTATCTTTACTATCTTCACTATGGAGTAACTAAACAAACAACAAGGTGGGAGAGGAAAATATGGACAATGTTTATCACGCATGTTTAGTTGTAGTACAAATAACATATGCAAATGGAGCATCCATAGATTACCTCAAAATTTGGGTTTAGAAGTTGTCTTTACTCATGTCAATTGATGAACAAGGAAACATGTAGGTGAGACATCCATGGGTTCCTAGTCTTGTTATGTCAAGTTTTTTTTTGGAGAAAATGAGTTGCCAAAGGGATTAATTATTGGTAGTAAGGGATGTTAATTGGTTAATGATGAATGTTACTCACTTAAAAGAAAATTTCAAAATTTTGATGGACCATTGGCTTTTGTGAGGAAGGGTAATCTTGTTTAAACTATATGATGATGTTTCTTCTTTAAAATTCCATTTTGATATGAAGCATAAGAATAAGAGTGCTAGTGAAATTACTCCTAAGACTTTGAACTTTTGTTTGACATGATAGAAAGAGAAATTCTAAGGAACAATGGAATTTGAATGTTTTTATTTCATAAGCTATTTGGTTTGTGACAAACTGATGAAAAATTTTAAGAATTGAGAACAATATTGAAAGGTATAGTAGATCCAAGAGAATTTTGAAAAATTCACAAAGTGGACATAGTATTCCCAAATGCAAAAGAGGGATACCCAAAACATCAAAGTTTACTAATTCTCATGGACTGTTTATAGTCTTTGAATGATATAGAAAGAGAATGTTGAAGATTCATTGAGAATGTTAAATCTTCAATGACCCATTCTTGATATAATGGCTTTTTTTTTTGGATAGTTTCTTCTTTTTCTTCTTTACTGTCAGACTCTTGATGGTAGTAGAGATGGGCAAGGAGGATGATATTTGCTTTTAAATAGGGCAGAATTTTGAGCCTCAAAATCATATAATTGTTGTCCTTAAGCTTGATTTCATTGATAAAGGCCATTTAGGGCTGAAGGGGTTGAAGAATGTGAGGACACGGATGGAATTAGATTATAGACTTTCATTAAAAAGGCACTTGTACCATAAAAGAAACAAGGCAAGGAATTACCACACACAAAAAAAGAATTACTTATATTGGAAATCTTATTTTTTAATATAAAAACTCTTGTCATTAGGCTTAATATCACATGCAATGCAATATATTCAAATTAAATTGCATTTTTTACTGAACTTGTATATGCTTTGGGATGGGTTAATGCTTTCTAATTTAAGTCATTAAACAAAGTTTAGTGAGAGTTTTAAAGTCATTAGCAAAAAATAAAAAAGAAAAAAAGAGAGCTACTTGAGGAACTTTTATTCTATATTGCTTAGGTTGATTTTGTCTTAAATGAGTGACCTACCCATTCACATTTGCCAACTAATTTATTAGTAAATGAATATAGCTTAAGTGCTCTATCATCAGCTACCCTCTTGTATACTTTAGATTAATTAATCTTTTAAATAAAAAAAATCTTAGTTTAGGGTGTCTTGCACTCATAGATAGCATTAAGTTTTTTCCATAGCTTACATGTATTAGTCTCTTTTATAATGTGATGATAAAAACAATAGACTATGAATGATAACTCTATTTTTATAGAGTTATTTTACTTATTTTAGGCAATAAATAACTTTAATAATTATGAAAAAAATTTGAACTCCTCTTTATTTACTTAAATTTATCTTGTTTATGCAGCATAAGGAGACAAAGAGAAAATTGAGCACAACTCAAGAAAGAGGCCAAGAATTTAAGGTTTTCTTAAAAAGAAGACAAAAAGGGTGACAGACTTTTTATTCTTAGATTCAAGGTGCCTTCTTTATTTCTTATTACTATTCTTCCTCATTATTTCTTTATGTTTTAGTTTATTTTTATTAAAGCTATGATGTAACCTAATTATGATGGTATGAATCTTATGATTATTATATTTTGTAAGATATTTTGTTTATGTGAAGTAATATATTATTGTATTTAATGTTTTTAAGTGATTAGCTATCACTTGAATGATCTGATTTGCATGTTGAGACCAACAGGAGATGATATGTAGTTGCTTCTAGTAATTTGTAATCATAAATTAAATATGGATAGACATATACCATATTATTTGTGTGGCTTTTGGTGTAAACTAAGAATATTTACAGATCATAATACATTTGGTTTGTTTTAATTCACATATAGAGATATAATGAATTAATGAACTAAGTAGGTTTGCTATACCTAGATATAGGATAGTAAATAAATTAGGAAATTCCGTCATCACATAAATATTATCCCTCTTGCAAGCATAAATAATCAATATTAATACATAGTAATTATGGTAAAATCATATGCTCTAACATATTTATTGTATTTAGTTTTCGTAGATTTAGTTAATTAATCTATCATCTATCAATTTGATTTGCTAGATAAATTCTTGAAGTTATTCACCGTTAGTAATTAATTAGTTTAGTAATTACCAATCTCTGTAGGACGATATCTTTCTCATCATTATATTACTTATTCGACATGTTCATTTATATTTAAATTTCACCGAACAATGAACCATGTAATATAAGCAATAATTTTCTTATTTAACTTCTCTACTCTTTATCATTTGTCTTTTTACGTGTAACTGAATCTCTTTTCACAACCTCATATAAAATCTTTATAGGTGAAATAGTCCTCCATTCATGACTTCCAAGTATTATAATTAGGTGAGTTCAACATAATCACAAATTTACTAGCAGTATTTATTTGCTCTCAAAAATAATTTCTTTTTGACTTTTCCCTTAAATCGAAATCAAAAGCACAAAAGATGAAGTACCCTTCAATGGAATGCCAAAATCGACAGACAAGGGATAAAGCTGGGATTTTCTATTCAGTAACTCAGGTTAGACGTAGCTCAACACTCTCTTGGCCTTTTTTTCTTTGACTAATTTGGCAACTTTCCAGCCACGGAAATTAGAAATCAAACTAAGGAAGCGGAGAGAATAAAATCCTTACCTCAATCATTGATTTTGACCTTTCATTGTATTTAGTTAGAAGCAATTCAAAATACGTAATCTCAAACACACACAAAAGAGGATAAGAAACAAAGATACACAAGATTCATGCGGTTTCGGATAATTTTTATGTCCACAGCACCAAAGAGTAATGTTTCACTCTTATGAAGGAGTAATCACAAAATATTCTAAAAGCTTATCTTTTGTCTCTTTGTAAATTTTTCCTATAATCTTCCCTTTTCAAATTAGTGGCAAGGGAATAATCACTAGATATTGCTAGAATATACATACTAGCTACTCATAACATAAATATAATAATTAGTTCACATATTTGCTCTTGTTTTCATATATCAAAAGACCAATCTAACCTTATTAATTTTCTCTCCAAACTCCTAATAGTGATTTTGGCCTATTTTATATAATCACACAGACCTTTAGAGTACTATTACAAGGTTTCTAAAGCAGCATCAAATTATAAAATTGAACCCTTGCAAACCACACGAGGTACGAAGTTGCCACCAGATCCATCATGTTGATCTTCACCGTTTGGACTTTACGACACTGCACACAAGAAGAAAAGTGAAAGAATAACCCGACCATCATGCTGAAACTCTGAGCCATTTTAGCGAATGAGTGCTTGGCAATATGTCCAAATTGGCGGTTGTACAGTCGTTACCATGACATAATTGGGCATTCCAATCTCGGCAGGCACAATAACATTGACGTCGTTACAAAAAACCAGGCGACGAGAAGCATCAAGTATGGAAGTTGCCGTCAATTGGTTTGATACGGTCGGAGAGTATGGAGTCTTGACGAGCTTATTGTTTCCTAGAAACCACGTGCGCCTGAAGCAAAACCATTTGCTACACCGCTTTAGGTAGACGGGGGTAGTTGGCTTCACAACCGTTACTGTCGGTCATCGTTGCTTTATTGACCTCACGCCAGTATGTTGTTGGGGTTTTTTTTTTTTGTTTTTTTTTTCCCATCTTCCGAAATTACATGCATTATTTTCGTAATTGACTAATTCAGCGAGAATGCAGCCGTCGATGAGTTCTACAGATGCAAATTCTTTCATTGAAGCAATGATTACATGTTATTTACAGTGATAACGTTATTGTAAAATTGAACCCAAAAAAAAAAACAAAAAAGGCTCCGCACGAGCGCCATGACATGATCCAGCACCCCACTGACCTGGGTAGGTGCACCAGACTCCCTTGTTACTCTTAAGCCTCCCTCCCCACTCCGGGACGCGGCCTTTCTCACCTACCCACCATCTCATTCTGACTCTTTTTTCTTCCCTTGTCGTTTTCACGGCGATAAGGTTTAGGAGAGAACTAAGCCCTCGCCCGTAGTGTCGGCATCTCACCTCTTGATTCAGTTGGTTTTCCGTCTTACTTACCACAAATCTGCTCTCCGCTATTGGGAGGATCATATCATGGATTTCCTAGAGCCGCTTGATACCCAGCTGCTTGTAGGTGCAGCTGTGGCTCTTGTTGCCGTTGGCGCTGCTGCTTTCTTTTTCTATTCCTCCAAGAAACCCAAAGGTTTGACCTTTTCTTTCGGTTGGGTTAGGGCCATTTAGGACCCGGACTATGCTCTTGAGATGAAATGTGCTGGATTTAAAGATTTGCTTGTTGTAAACGACTGAGATGGTCAAACTGAATGTCTTGATTATATCATGCTTCTACAGCTGCTGTTCTAGTGCTGATCGTCTGTTTTGTTCCGTTGACCATTTCCTCTTTATTCTGATCAGGGTTGTTGATGATACTTTGCATTCTCGTACTTCTTCTTTCTTACACTTCTGCAATCGAGAGTTGAAATTGGTGCAGAAACCGTTAATAAAAAAGATTATTTGCTGCGATATAATATAGTGTTTATTTTGTCAAATGGTTTTTCTGCATGGGATATGCTTACAAAATCTCTTTTGCCTGTTGATGTACATATAAGTAATATAGTTTGAAGCATATTTTTATATGCCAATAGATGAGCGTCCTTAGGTGCTTATGATTTAATTGGTTCAGGAATTGATGAGTTCTAGTCTCTAGTAACTATTCGGTCAGTAAAGTTTTGATTATTTTTTAACCGGGGTCTATTAAGTCTCTGTTTGACGTTTTTGAAATCTTAGATACATCTATTGGAATTGGGAATACTTAGTTCTTGCATCCTGCTGGAGTCGTTCCCTTAGATCCTGAAAACAAAATTAAGATTGTGAGAACTTTATCTCCAGTCTACTAATGAGTTAGTTTTTCTCTCATTATTGGTCACTTGGGAATTTCATTATGTGTTTGAAATCTCTCAGTTGGGTCAATTACTGATAGAGAGATAATTTCAACTCCATTTGTTTCGGTATGCTGAAAGAAACCGAGTATAATTCGATGATTGTGACGATGTCTTGAATGGCTAGTATCAACTGAACCACTTGTGAACATCCTTAGCTTGGTTTGTTGAGAAGCTCATACAATACCCATTTTCCCGATTGCAGATATGACATTCAAGATTAAGCCATGATAGTTGCAAGGCTTACCTTTAGAAATTTCAAATCTTCTAGTTCATGTTTTGACAGTAGTGGTAGATGTTCTGCAGCAACACATACATTCATGTAAATACAAACATACAAAAATAGACATATACATACATGTAGACCTTGCAAATATAATGCATTAAGCTTGAACCCTGTAGATGTAATTAGGGAGAGAAGGATGGAGTGAGAGAGGATGATGAAGATTTCATCTATCCTCTATCCTTTCTTGATCTGATAATTTTCTTTTGCCTCTTCAAAATTACTGATAGCAGAGGCAAACATCTGACTATCTATCTGTGGTCCTTTACTTCCTAAATGTATAAAGCATTCTCCATACTATAGAAGCTAAGCATGGTAAATATTCCTGTCACTCTTGGCTAAGTCTCTTTGTCCTGTGCTATGTAGTTATTTTTGTTCTCTGCAAACATCCCACATCTTGGTTGTGCTCACAGGCTGCTTAGATCCTGAAAATTTCAAGGAGTTCAAACTTGTAAAGCGCACACAATTGAGTCATAATGTGGCGAAGTTCAAATTTGAGCTTCCTACACCAACTTCAGTACTGGGTCTTCCAATCGGCCAGCATATAAGTTGCAAGTTGGTTCTATTGCTCTGCCTTATATCAGCATAAGTTCTTAAATGATTGTCGACACATGTTTCTTCAAATATTTTTGTTTTTAATCACTGGCACTTTTCTTTAACAGAGGCAAGGACAGCCAAGGCGAAGAAGTTATCAAACCATATACTCCAACTACCTTGGATTCTGATGTTGGACATTTTGAACTAGTTATAAAGGTTCATATTGAAACTTGGTCTTGGTAAATTTTGCTTTGTTCAGTTTGATTATTTTACACAGGTATTGATTTTGACTCCTTTGAGTTGGTCTTCTGCCTTTGATTTTTTTCCTGTAATTAGATGTATCCCCAAGGAAGGATGTCACACCACTTCCGTGAGATGCGGGTTGGAGATTATCTTGCTGTAAAGGGACCCAAGGTAACACGACTGCGCCCCCCACCCCCTTCTCTCTCTCTCTCCCTCTCTAGGAGGCTGCTTCCTTGTTTCCAACTGTAGAATTTGTTTACAAATTAATGCTGCTATCAGGGCCGTTTCAAGTATCAACCTGGCCAAGTTAGAGCATTTGGCATGCTTGCTGGAGGCTCTGGAATTACCCCAATGTTCCAAGTATGTATAGGAGTTAAATTTTGCTGCCGCTTGTTCATATTTAAGAAATGCTACCGTCATCTTTCAGAAGGTTCTGGTGTTAATGACATACTTTTCTTCTCTCTTATCCACACTCTCGGTTACCGTAGCTATATTAGAAAACTGAAATGTTACCATCATCTTTCAGAAGGTTCTAGTGTTAATGACATACTTTTCTTCTCTCTTATCCACACTCTAGGTTGCCAGAGCTATCTTGGAAAACCCCAAAGACAAGACAAAGGTGCACCTTATTTATGCCAATGTTACACACGAGGACATTCTTTTAAAGGTAATTCTTTTTATGCTCTCTACCTTCTGTCAGTTTCTCTTTTACTTAAGTATTTTTCTAACTTTTGAGGCAATAGCATCCATGGGAGCCAAACTAGGATGTCCTGTAACTTATGTTGGTAAAACAGTCATGCTTGGTCCACTAGTGGACCTTGTAAATTACAGGATACTTGTGAGACAACACCCAATTCGTAGAACGTTTTGCTGTGATTTGAGTTACCGTTTCCCATGTGATTTACATAACACAGACTATTCTTTTTCAGTTCTGCAAGAACTGATTTTTCTTTTGACATCTTTCGTTAGGTCCAAGGTGTTGGCTGCGTTCATTATACTATTTTGGATTTCAGGATAAGAATGTATTTATATGGTTTGTGCCTAGGCCCAAGAGGTAGCTGAAAGCATTCAACGTAGTTCAGGCTCATCCTTGAATAAAGATAGTTTGTGCATATGTTGATAGATAAGTCAATATCTTGAAAAAGGTTTATTAATAATCTTTGTTCATGCGTACCAAGTTCTCTAATTGTTGAAGAAAGATTCATTCATGGGAGTCCTTTCAGTTGAATCTCAAGTAAAGCTTTATTCCTTTTGTATGTACTATAAAAATGGCGCTTCTGTCAGTTCACTGGATTCAAATTTTTTAAATCATAGTTGAACCTTCTCAACTACAGTAGCAACTAATTGTGATACAGTTGATGTTTTATCTATGTCAACACTTTACCTTCTTAATCTTTTCTTTTTTAAGTTCTGCTCGTTTACTTCCTTCTCCATTAATAGAGAATTAGTGCGACTTTTTCTTAAGTTTGCTGTAGTAGTTGGATGATTATATATCTGATTTGGCTTACTGGTGGGGCATGAATTTCAGAGTATGAGTTTGTGCTGATTTTTAATCAACTAGAATATATAAGATCTAAGAAATATAAGATCTCTAGATATAAATCTTCCATTGATTTAAACTAATTGTTAATTCTGTCTCAAATATGTGCAGGAAGAGTTGGAAGGTCTTGCTACTAACTATCCGAACCGGTTCAAGATCTACTATGTTTTGAATCAGGTTCTTTCCTTTTTTTCTTTTTCTTTTTTTTCTTCTTGTCACTAAATTATTCTTCTCCTTTTGTTATGTTGTTGTATTTTGTTCTGAAAGAGCTTTCAAATGCTTTTTTTTTTTTCCTTCAAATTTTTATTTGGCTTGTATGATTGACCCGTAATCCAATATGCCACAGACAGTGGAGTTGTAGGTAGGTTGTTTTAGAATGGTGTCATCTGTCATTTAAGTGAACTAAGTGCTTCATCTTAGAATGTTGTCATCTGTCATTTGAACTACGGGTTTGTCCAATGAATGTTGTCGTTATTAGCAATGGTTTTCCTGACAGATTCATTAGCTGTGATTATAAACTTTAGCGCTTTTATTTGATTGACTGAAAAAAATACTAATCATTTATTGGGCTTGGGACAAGAATACAGCATTGTTGGTAGATGCAGATTGTGTACATTGGTGCTGTGATGCATGTGCTTTGTATACATCATGATTTAATCAGGGTAGCTGATTTTCCATCTTGAACTAACTGCTTTGAGAAATGCTACTTCCACAGCCTCCTGAAGTATGGAATGGCGGTGTTGGCTTTGTATCAAAGGAAATGATTCAAACTCACTGCCCGGCACCTGCATCTGATATTCAGGTAACTTTTTGGCCTTATCATCTGTTGTTCCTGAAAAAGCAGTTTAAATTGGACCCAACATAGTACACACACAAACACACACACACACACACTCTAGATTTTAACTGGCCATACTTTGTGCTCCTCTCTGAAATGTGTAGCATATTTTATATACCTCGAATCTTATTATGTATGTAATGGAACCTGGAATATGCAGATTCTGAGGTGTGGTCCTCCACCCATGAACAAGGCCATGAGTGCTCACCTTGACTCCCTTGGATATTCCCCTGAGATGCAGTTCCAATTTTAATCGCTGTTTCCAAGATCTTCGACGTTGGTTTGAAGCACCTTCATCCTTTCCATGGATCTAATGAAAGACATGTTATCGTATGTTTGTACTTCTAGCTTTCAATGGCACTCTTAAAAACATCCTTCGAGCAAGTTGTAAACCATCTTGCTTGTGTTTTGTTTTTGCCGCCCACATTGCATTCAGCTAAAGATGGCTTTTGACGTGCCACCGATAACCTTAGGTCCAACAGTGAGTATTTGTTGGCAACTTAATGGGATTGGCTTAATCCTAAATCCTAAAAATAAGGAAAGAAACAATATGATAATTGAAAATATTGTCACCGGTTACAGCAATTGTTACCGGTGCTCAGCTACGGCACGGTCACTGGTTGCCGTTTTAGACCAACTTTTAACTTGGTGCCGTTGTACTTCCTCCGTCTGTTGGTCGAAGCGATGAATGTTATGTGATGCTCCTAATCCCAAATCCGCTCCCAACTGGGGAGGATGGGAGGGAAGCAACCGAAAAAGGCCGTTACCGGAGAAAATGCTTGACTTCTTGTTGGATATTTTTGGTCTGTCGGGGAGCATACACGTGAATGAATTCAGGGTACGGTTATCCTCATTGAACTCCTATGTTTCCATGAGCAAAGGAACCCTCGGATGTCGTATCCATTTGCTTGACACGTAACGTTGATCAAATTGAGGCATTGTACACCGAGGCAACTCAATGACCTCATTCCGATATTACAAAAAATAAAAACTGAAGAGTAATGAATAAAGAACTTTACTCAGTTGTTGGATTTTCTTTGCGTCAAGGGTTAAGTCTTCACAGTAGAATTTGGTTGGGAGTTTAGAGATGCATAAAGTAAAAGAAAGTAAAGGCTTAAAATGATAAAAAAGTTTTCTTTTTATTGCTAAAGCACTTGTCCATAAATAAGTTCATAACTTCTATTTATAGAGAGGTATACCACATAAAAAAAAATGAATAATGTGGCTTTTGGAAATAATCACTAATAATAATAAATATAGTCAAATCTATTTTAGACATTTGTCAAACATTTTTTTTTACAGTGTAAGGACCAACATCCTTATTCTTTGACTAAATTGATTGGGTTGATTGGACTCGGACCTAATGGAGGATCTTGTGGTCTCAATTCTTTGATATAAGAATAAGCGACACTTGAGCAATTTCATTAGCTTGTATCTTGGATGGAACATTGGACACTCCCACAATAGCTACCCACTCCGTTTTTGGTACTGGTGAAAGGAGAAAAGGTCTTGGACAACACAGAATCGTTCATGTATTATACGCAAAATGGAACTAATGACCTTTCATTTGGTGAAATTTTATTAAGGATTCCAAGAGCAACTTAAGAGGTGGTAGAGCGAAATTTACAAGTAATTTACAAGTAATTTACAAGTATTGAGCATGAGCATTAAGACTCCATGATTTTTTAGCGTAAATTCGGTGCCATGGCCATTGAAAACCAGACTTTTTCAACACCCTTTTCCCTCTGACTGCTTCTCATTCCTTCGTCAAAAGACATTTCCCGGCGTCCAAGTACCAAAAAGTGGCAAACCCACCATATTTCGCATCTCTCTCTCTTTTGTTTCTGTCATAATCTGACTCTGAGCTTCCCTTGAGAGCTGCAATTCGACCTACTTTGACTATGCATTGCACCACTTGCTTGATTTCGTCATTTTCTTTTTTCTGAAATTGTCTAATCCGTATATAACGAGAATATTAGTTTTTTTTTTTTTTTGTAATTTATTCAACTATGTTAAACTTGAGACTTTTCTTAATCTTAAACAATATCTATTTCTAATTAGGTCAACGTTTATTTACATAGCGTATTATGTTGTCTAAAAAAAATATAGTTTCAATTTATTTTACATGAAGTTTCCAAGAAGTGCCAACAAAACTATTATCAAGTCCAACATATTCCCTAAGAGAACACAAAATTAAAAGGAATTTTTAGGCATTAGGATTGATTCGGATTTTAGAAATGTGGAGGCAGTTCAATTCATTTCGAGATTGCAATAAATATGTGGACAAATTGATAAGCATGAGTTATAGCCATCCCTTTCCCTTAAAAAACTGAGATGTGTGCAACTATTTATGGTAGGAAATTATGGTTGAGTTACCCAATTTAGTCCTAAGCACCAAAGAACAGCCACGGACAACGAGACCAGAATAGTAGAGCTAAAACGCCAGCTTCCACAGAGAAGACCCCATTCCCACGCTTCTTCTGAGTGACTCTTGGTACGAGAAATACTTCCTTCGACACCATCGCCGTTGACGATTACAAGAACGCTGCAACCACTTCTGTTGTTTGCGATTTTCCTTTCCTTTACGCTACCAATTCACTATTTATTCTTCTGCCCATTTCTTCACCGTTCATTCACCCAATCCACCCAATTTTCTCTCGCTTTCCTCGGGCCTTTTTCCTTTAGTGCTTCGTTCTTGGGGGGGGGGGGGGGGGGGGGGGGGTTGTCAGATTGGGTTTCATTTCCTTTCTTTTCTCCTGGCTCCTTCCCGTTTCTCTGATTTTCACATTGCCTCCTTCTGTTGGACAATGTAGGGAGAAGTATAGATGGCAGTGACCATGGTGAGATCTATTTGGTGTACTTTCGTGGGCTTCTTCATCGTTTAGAATCTGTTTCTGGCTGAATTCATTCCAGAGGTTATTTTTTTGGCTTGGTGTTGAGTTTGCTTTTGCCAAGTATTTATCTTCAGTTTTTGCTATGTTGGAAGGGAATGAAGCCTTACGGGCTCGACCTTTTTCATATTTGTGAGTAATCATTGTTTTTACCTGCGTTCGATTCGAACGGCTTATTGTTGCCATCTCTTTGTGCTTCTTAGTCTTGTAACGCAGTTCAATTTTCTGTCTGTCATCTCTTCATACTTCTCCCTTTGAAACTTTGAAGCTGGTTACCGCTATTCCAATTTACAAATGGTTATTACTACAACATATATCTAAACTTGTTTTGGACTAGTATTGCAATGGCTGAGAGGAACGCCTCGTCCCTGGGAATTATTTCGCGGAAATCTTTATTTTGTTTGTTTACTGCAATATCAGTCTTGTTCATATTATCTTGGTTTTTCGTGCTGCGTTCAACTGGTCATCCTCACTACATTGACTACAATTTGCTACCCAATTCTAAACTTGTTGGCACAATTGACAATAGTGGTTCTACCCCCCATAGCCAAAGTGATGTTGATCCCTCCATTGGAAATCGATCCATCCTTGTGGACATGGAAGAAGAAGAAGCCCCGCAAGCAAATGCAATTACCCAATCTAAAGCTGATGTCAGGTGCAACTCCGACAATGGAGTTCTTCTAGCTGAGCGAAAAGAAAGTAAAGCAGTTCTTATGGTTTTCATGTATGATTTACCCCCCGAGTTTCATTTTGGTCTTTTAGATTGGAAGGCTCAAGGTGAGAGTGTTTGGCCTGATATTCGAACTAAGGTACCTTCTTATCCTGGTGGGTTGAACTTGCAACATAGTATAGAATATTGGCTTACTTTAGATCTCCTGGCTTCTGAGCTCCCCGACGCCCAAAATGGTCGTACTGCAATAAGAGTCCACGACTCAAGTGAAGCTGATATCATATTTGTCCCATTCTTTTCTTCCTTATGCTATAACCGATATTCGAAGGCTGAGTCACGCAAGAAAAAGAGCAAAAACAAGTTGCTACAAGAAGAGCTGGTGAGGTATTTAACTGCTCAGAAGGAATGGAAGAGGTCAGGAGGTCGTGATCACTTAATTATGGCCCATCATCCAAATAGCCTTTTAGATGCAAGGATGAAGCTTTGGCCTGCCACATTTATACTTGCGGACTTTGGAAGATATCCTCCAAGCGTAGCAAATGTGGAGAAAGATGTAATTGCGCCTTACAAACATGTCATCAGATCATATGTTAATGATTCCTCTGATTTTGATAGCCGTCCAACGTTGCTATACTTCCAAGGAGCAATATATAGGAAAGCTGTACGTGCTCCTCCCCTTTAAATGCCCCTTGTCAACTACTTTTAGTTTCTGTAGTAGGAAAGTTATGCATCTTGGTTTTCTGTTAATTCTTTACATGCTCAAAACGAAACTAATTTTTTTGGAAGATATGTTAAAAGCTGATATTCAATTAGTAATTGTTACCATTCACTGTAAAGTTGATGTAAACTAGAAATTAAACTGGGTATGATGGTCTGGTATTTTATATAAGTTAGTCATTTTAGTTGCATAGTTTAAATACAGACATCGCATTGTGACGCACATCCAAGTTGGTATGCAGAGCAATAGCATACTTGGACTGAAAACTTATGTTCATAATCCTGTTTCCTGATTTCCTTTATAAGTTTTATCAAATGAACCTGAATTGATTAGTCAGACCATGCGTGTTGCTGACATAGGTTTTTATTTAATTCATTGCCCCTGTTGTAGAAGGAAGGTGAACTATGACTTGCAGAGATTTTTATGATTTTACTTATGATTGTTTTGTGTGAACTGATTGTGATTACAAAAATATCTAGAAACATTGATGTTCCATTTAACTCCTGAAATGTAAAACATACTATCGATACTATTCCACTCCAAAGAAGTCTTATGCTCGCTTGTTTGCAATTCCATAATGAGAAATTATGGGCAGTTAGGAGGTCTGGATGCTTCAGCAGGGCTCAAGTGTGTATGAAATATTCATGTTTGACACATATTGCATATGCATAAACTTGATCTCCGTGTGATATGCATCCGCAATGTGTTCATAAATTACTTTTAAATTTTAAAGGTAGGTACATTTTGGATGCGGTTAGACACTTTGATGATATGGCTAGACACAGCTGAAGATTAATTAAAAGAGAGAGAGAGAGAGAGAGAGAGAGAGAGAGAGAGGGAAAAAAAAGAGAAAAAAGAGAATAAAATTCAACAGGAAGGGTTCTCAATGTTATCTTGAAACAAGTTGGGGTCAAACATTATTAAAAGGAAGCATTGAAAGAACTGATAGCAAATTGATCGATGTTATTCAGGGATGCTATCGAGGAAAATAACAAAGCTTAACGAGGATAATTGTTTCTTTTTATATAGAATATATGCTTCTTCCCCATCTTCTATTGCACTAAGGTTAGTTTGCTTATCTTGTTTAAACCTTTAATGGTTGTCATTTATCTTAAGTTTGTAGGTACAAATGTGTCTCAGTTTTTCAAGAGCTGTTGTATTGTCCTTTTTGTATCACATGGTATCTGTACCTGATTTCACTGCTTCTCGGTGATTAAGAGTCCCTTATGTATTTCTCTATCATTGATCTAGGTGAACTGAGTAGGATTACATCTTTCTGAGATGCATCCCAGGGCGTGTCCGAGATGCATCTTCTTTCTGTTTTTTTCTTTTTTTTGGTTCTTTAAAGTCTAAGGAACATTTCAAATACTGTCCATCTCAGGGTAATTCCTTCGCTCAGTCCTCCTTAGCTCTAGAGTTTTGGGAAGTTAATATTTGGTTTTGGTTTGGTCTGTTTGTGAGATGAGATCATTCCTTCGATCTTCTGAAAGCTTTGACTTTATGCCTGTATTTCTCAGTGGTAAGGATGATGTATGACAGACCAGATTACTTTTCCAGAATGGCGGGAGAGTTGTTTAGTGATAAGTTCAATATATATCTCAGTCAGAATGTATGTGAGGTTGCAAACTTGTTTTGTTTGAAAGGCAATAAGGAATTCCATTGAGAAGATTACAAGGTTGAGCTAAGGAGGGATGTGAAGGTTCTCTTGTGTAGAGAGGCAGTCAAAGTGGTTGTTCATAAGCGAATGTGACTTCCTGCTTAATATGTGCCTTTGATCAGATTATTGCTTTATCTGTCCGGAGTCCCTTGCCCAGTATTGGGATGAACCCTTCCTGACTCATGAATTCATGTGCCTAGTAATGAAACAAAAGGATAAACAATGAAGTTTCCATATTGCCTGTGCCATTCTGTCTATGGATCTGATGGAATTGTGAAACCCAATCGTCATTTGTGTATTTCCTTATTAATGTACAAACTCCTTCAGGTTCTTGGATTGCGTCTTGACACCATCAAGTTGCTTCCACTTTCAAAACCCTATTATTCACTTGTACCTAATTTCAGCCCCCTTTCAATATGAGGTGCTAGGCTATAGACAGAAAGAGTTCTGACTATGATGCAACCTCCTGGTCCAGTTTCAAAGTATGTATTTTCTGAAATAGCACCAAAAACATGGTTCTTTTGCTTACTTTCAGGCTTGGCACCTTGGATGGTCTGCATGACAATTTGTCATGTTGATTACCCGATCAGTATTTTCATAGAGATGTTTCTGCAATGCCTTACTGCAAGAATTTTGCCTAAAAATTGCATTCATATGTTTTCTCATCTCTAGCTAACAGCATATACTTGTGAATTTTCTAGCAGAAGTATAATATTAAAATATCAGTTCTCCTGAAAACCAAAATTGGTAGAAGAACGTTCAGTTAAGGTGAAGCATATTATGTAACCTTTTACAGTACTAGGGATAAATCCATCCTAGCTGATGAAGAATTGACTTTTCGTGGGTGGTCTTGAAGTTTCTTAGGCATATGTTTGGTCTTGGTTGGGCTATCTATCAATGAAGGTTACTACTTCTGTAGATGTATCGACAGATTTTAGAAAATGGGTTACAAGTTCTAGTTAAGTTGAAAAGCATTTTTGTGAGTCACCTCCATGTCATTCCTGAAGCTTGTATGATGAACTTGTACCAGAATTTGTCGTTTGTTTCTTTTGTTTGTGTTACATTCTTTGCTTCACTTAGGTTTGCTTGTTTCCAAACTTATTCAAGGCTTTGGGCTTCTCATACTCAGGGAGGCCTCGTTCGGCAGGAGTTATTTTATCTTTTGAGGGATGAGAAAGACGTGCATTTTGCATTTGGAAGTGTTCAGAGAGATGGAATTAAGAGAGCGACCATGGGAATGCACTCTTCCAAGTTCTGTCTCAATGTAGCAGGTGACACCCCCTCATCAAACCGCCTGTTTGATGCGATTGCGAGTCACTGTGTCCCAGTCATCATCAGCGATGATATTGAGCTCCCTTATGAAGATGTCATTGACTATTCTCAGTTCTGCATTTTTGTCCGGACAAGGGATGCTCTCAGAGAAAAATTCCTCATAAATCTCATCAGGAGCATTACGAAGGAAGAGTGGACCAGAATGTGGAGCAAGTTGAAAGAGGTTGAGAAGATGTTTGAGTTTCAGTACCCATCGATGGAGGGTGACGCGGTTCAGATGATTTGGCAGGCAGTTGCACGCAAGGTTCCTGGCATCAGATTGAAGCTACACAAGTCTAGGCGATTCTCGCGTTCCCCTCTCCGCTCAGACAGGGGGCTATCAGCGGTACCAACTCCAGGTAATTTTTGGTGAGAGCAAACTTGCCTTGTTTCGGGGCTCTGCAAGCCTTAGCCCCCGTTCGCAAAGTGAGAACTGTGCTGCCAATTTTAAGACTGACCTCCTAACTTCACAGAGGGGGTGGGTGAGGAGAAAAGCAATGTAACTTTATGCACTTCACCTTCATTTTTATGACTACTAGAGAAATATTCATGTCAATTCTTTAATTTCTTTATATATTAAAATATAAACTTGCTTATACAAAGCATCATGTTTGGAGCAGGACCTCTCAGTCCCGAGTTCAACATTGGATGCATGAGTGAGTATGTATTAAAAAAAAAAAGAAGAGAAAATGGAACAAGCTTAGTAGTTCAAGACATTCATAATCAATGTACATCGTAATTAATTTTATACATTCAAAACTTAATCCTTTTGAGTTTGGAGTTGCTATAAACCTGTCAAATTCTGGAGTCACTCACATGAGAAAAGAAACTCCAGAAAAGAGCTGATTTTTCAAGGTAAAGGTAGATAAATGAAGCAAAATAAAGAACGCATTCTCAGAAAGACAGGTATTTGTTGTACACCGTGTACATCCGATGATCACCCTTTTCAATTGAAAATGGGGATTAGGCTTCGCGGTACTCCCGAACGGGCGCTCCTGGAATTTGGGCGAAGCAAAAACCCATCTAAAACCCCCAGCAAAAAGAAAGCACTCCGTTTTCTGTTTTCTGAGGCCCATGGCGATAATGCTCTCAGCCACTCTCCTCCCTCTTCCTCCTTCTTCCCCATCCCCAACTCTATCTCAACGTCCCTGTTTCCTGTCCTTAGGAGCTCCAAGCTTTTCACCGATTGACCGCGGCTTTGGTGAGCGCAGAAGACTCGCCCACAACGCATCCTCCCTCTACACCACCAGAAGTGAGCTCGAGTCGGTCAATATTGCAGATGACGTCACCCAGGTCGACTTTTGTCCCATACTCAAGCCCAATTACAGCTTCTCTGGTTGGAAACGAAAAAAAAAAAAAAGTGGGTCTTGTCTCAAAGCTTTTCCTCATTGTGGTTATTTGTTTATCGTATCGTTGTAGTTGATTGGGAGAACGCCAATGGTGTACCTCAACAAAGTTACCCAAGGCTGCACAGCAAATGTTGCTGCGAAGCTTGAATCTATGGAGCCTTGCCGAAGTGTGAAGGATAGGTAACCTCCTGCCTCCCAAGCAGTGGCATTAGACACATTGTCCCACGCGTTCCTGAAGTCCTCTACCCGTAAACTTAGATTTAATTCTCTATTGTTGTCTGATGGTGTCCATTTTGCTCCTGCGACATTTAGACGCGTTCGTTCACGGGTTGGCTTATCAAATTGTTAATCCAACAGAAGGCTCTTATTAACTCGTCGTAGAGGCCTCGCCAAAAACTATGCTCTGCATGCTTCTGACATTTCTATACCATCCGGTGTTCATTTTACCCACTGATTGACATTCGTCTTAATTGTTGGCATTTCAGAATTGGTTTCAGTATGATAACAGACGCTGAAGAGAGGGGGGTTATTACTCCTGGAAAGGTGAAACATTTCTTTGCTACCAGATAAGAAATTTGGTCTAATGGTCAATTTGCCAATTATTTTGCCAGATACTTGGATAAAATATAAGAGCTTGGTAATATCCATATTTTCGTTTCCATTACCATGCAGACTATATTGGTTGAACCGACTAGTGGAAATACAGGACTTGGCATTGCTTTTGTTGCAGCAACTAAGGGATATAAACTTATAGCCACAATGCCTGCATCCATAAATCTTGAAAGAAGGGTTCTCTTACGTGCATTTGGTGCAGAGATTGTTCTGACTGACCCAGAGAAAGGTCTAAAAGGCGCTGTTGATAAAGCTGAAGAAATTGTTCTCAGCACGCCAGATGCCTACATGTTTCAACAATTTGATAATGTTGCTAATACCAAGGTGTTGTCTCTTTTATAACCTGAGATTGTGCTGAACGCTTTTGTTGAGTCTAATTATCTATTTTTTAAAATAAAAAAATTCATCAATACGGGATTGGACCTCTTACCACACCTCTGTTTATGAGGGAGGACTAAAACCCATTTGCATGTATGTAGTCTAATATCTTATAATAGTATTGAAATTTTATTAAGATTTGCATCAATCAATTACAGATCCACTTCGAAACTACAGGGCCTGAAATATGGGAGGATACAATGGGTAGTGTTGACATATTTGTTGCAGGGATTGGAACTGGTGGCACTATTACAGGCACTGGGCGTTACCTGAAAATGATGACAAAAAGCCTAAAGGTTAGGACTTATCCTTTTTGAAGAATCTGACTGCTTATTGTTTCAAAATTTTGCCAAATTATTTGTTTATATCTATCACAAACTTGTCTACCTATCTAAGAAAAAAAAAAAAAAAGCTGAAGGTTAGGACTCATCTGATTGCCTGTTGCTTCAACATTTTGCAAAATTATTTGTTTATATCTGTTTGTACATATATACATAAAAGCATATGTACATACATATCTATGTACTTCTCATAGAAATATTATGTAGAGTTATTCTTATTGATATTCTGTTGACTAAAGTGCTGGAAAAGCTCATCAAACCTTCTGGGAAATTTTTGTATCAAGTGGATATTAGAAATTTTGTTCTATTGGTCCTTTTTTTTTGGCTTGTATTTGCTGTTTTCTTGTTAAATTTAAATATATATATAGAAGGAAAGAGCTGTAGACTGTGATTGAAAAAGGAGATGGTATATTTCCATAGTTGTATTACCACATTGAAAATGCATGAAAACACATGGAAAGACGCATCTATGTTTGTAAATATGTGCATGTGCGCATGTGCACATGTGCACCTATGTCTGCATGTATGACTATGTATATGTATAAACAGGTGTTTACAGAATATGATTGGACTAATCATATGATGATTACCCAAAAAACAAAAGAAAAGAAAAAGAAAAGAAGAAGAAAGGCAGAACAAAATTATTTGTTTGCTTGTAAGTATGTGTGTGTATTTATATATGTGCATATTTGCTTGTGTACCTATGTATGCATCTATGTCAGTTTTGGAATGTGATTGGATGGATCATACAAAAAAGAAAAAGAAGGAAAGAAAAGGAAAGGCAGAACAAAAGGACAATGAAAGAATTAGGTTGGTGAATATAGGAAAAAAAAAATTGAAAAAGTGAAGATGGAAGAAAGTGCATAATGGAAATGAGGGATGGTTTCTTATCTGTCAATGGAACTTAGGATGATATAATTCTTAAGAACACTTGTTAATTGGTCCAATTCTGAGAGCTAATCAGAAAGTACCTGCTAACGGGTTCAGTAATTTTCATATACCTAATTTTTAGCACAATATCATTCTGAGAATTCTTACATTCAACTTAGATCAGTTGCAGTTTTTTGGGTGGTAGTAACTCTAGGTGTAGAAATTATTCTGTAAATCTTCGTGAATTGGCTACTTTCTTCAAGATGCAGAATCCGAAATATTTTTAAAAATGTGCTGTTTATTATTAAGTGGCTTTGCTAAGTTGAAACCAGAGGATAGTTTTACGTAACATGGTTGCTGCAGACAGAAAGCTTACTTAATCTTAGAATCAGCATGTGCGTCCATTCATGCATCCACCTCTGCATCCTCATCTTCTGACAGTTGTTTGGATAAACTAATTCTTCTTTCTGGTTATGGCCTACCAAAAGTCCTGAGTAAGTTAACTGCTTGAAGATTGCTACTCTCCTAGTAAGCATAAATTAGGACACCTAACACAGTTCTAAGTTTCTACATTGGCCAAAGCGCTTTTCATCTCTTCTTCTCCCACGTACTTCATGATCTATCTTTTTTCCCTTGATGATCAATGGTTCATTTGGGGGATCTACACGCTTTTTGGCTGACAATAGGAACTACTGGATGTTGAGTTTGGCCCTATCTGTTAGTAGTGTTTAATTTATTACTCTCATATGTTGGGGAACTTTAATTGGCTTTTTAGTTTGAGTAGGAAGGTAAGGCAGGTTTTTTGGGGCCCCTTGATAGACAATTTGGGTGATTTGTGATTCAATTAAATTAGCTTAATGTTTTTCTTCTGTTGGATGTCAACTTGTGAATTTTTGTTGGGGCAGATAGAAATGAGTGGGACCTGTAAGTTTGCTTAATTACAAAGGAAATCCTTCACTCAAAGATATAGTACATGGAGGGAGGCAATAGTCAAGACATTCTAATTTGGATTCATTTATTGTATATACCTAGAGATGCTATTGCTGAAGAACTCAACTAACTACTTAATTTTTAAGCCGCTTAAAGCCATAACAGTGTAATGAAATTTTAAATGATATATGTTATGTAGAACCTTTATTTTGACTAGTGTCATGTTTATTTCTTTTTGGTCAGAAAGTGAAATTTAACCAAAGTAGTTATGGTTTCTCAAGATACATATGATAGATTAAAGCAAATAGAATTTACTACATACAAGGTGGTGATTAACCCAAAATCATTAAAGTACTTTCCAAGAAGTATCTTGGTGTTATGAACCCAACTATTGAGTCAAAAGGCCTAAGCTTGTTGACATGACAGGCTCAATACCATTTTAGGACTGTAACATTCCACCACGCTCTGAGGCCAATGTCCTTGGTGGCCCATCTTTCCCAACTATGGCAGCTTCATGTTAGCCCTACGCATTTAGGTGCCCCTTTGTCTTGTGACGTTTTCCGTCAAGTAGCCCTTTCCGTAGGTTGTTCCTTTCGTGGTTTGAACTCCGGTGTGGGGTTTGGCTTCGATACCAATGTTATAAACTAAACTATTGAGCCAAAAGGCCTAAGCCTATTGGCATGGCAGGCTTAATACCATTTTAGGACTGTAACACTTGGCACCTGGCCTATTAACTTTAAGGAGAAGATTGGCTTTGCCATGAACCTAGAGATAGGACATTAGAAACTATTTCCATAGGAATAACTACTCTAGCTGTAACTTTACCACAAGATGGTGCATCAAAAAACACTGTAAATCTTAAAACAAGAGTGTGTAAATGAGAGAAGAAAAGGTTACCAATTTCTCACTATATTCAATTAAATGTATTAGAGAAGCAACCTATTTAGCTAGTATGCTAGTCTATTGTATACTTTGTTATGGGTACACATTCCAACTTGTGTGGATGGATATCTTCTTTAATGCTTCTCTTTAGACTGGACTCTATATATCATATAAAGGTATTTTCGAGCAAGTAAAACCTTAACTGAATAAAGCATAGTCTTTGCAAATAAATTTGCAAGTCAATATGTGCTTCAAGATCTAAAAAGAAGGGAAAGCATTGGGTGATATGCTAACAGAGAAGTAATTAAAGGAAATCAATAAATAGAGACAAGGAATAATATGTCCCTATCTGACGTGACCTGAGTGGGCTGAAAATTCCAACCTTGGTGGGGAAATTTAAACATTAGGAAGGGTTACTCAATGAGATGACTTAACACCACGATAATCTAATGAAGTAATAGATGAAGCAATCATAAATTCAGTTGCATTAGAACCTACGGATCATAAGGGAGTGAGAGCAAAAGGGAAGACAGAGTATGGACTGAGAAAGAGTAGCTGCAGATGAAGAAATCGCTTATTTATTCTTTTGATCTGAGCAGATTCAATTTTCAGTATGGTAGCCAGATCAGAATTGGACAGTTGACCAGAAACAGAAGTTGTCTAGATGACCAGGAATATTATCGTGATAGAAAGTCTAGTTGATATAAGTGGATGGATTGCTATATAAATCCTGACAGGAATTCATAGAATTACATTGCCCACTGAGTATGTTATTGCAAGGACCAGCATCCTTGAACATACATTTACCTCTTGAATTATGGGAAACGCTGAGAGATTAAGCTACAGCATATTGATAACCATTTCAATTATAGTTAATTGAGATCTGTTATCTAATGATGTAACATTCTGAAGCATGAAATCACATTAGGCAGTGGAGAATCTGTGATAAACATGTTTTTGTACATGGGCCATTGATGAAATTAAAATCTTCAAATTATTGGGTGCTAAACACCAAACGAAATCAGTTTATTCATAGTCAGTTCCTCACAGATGCCTGTGACCTGCGAAAAATATTCCTCTAAGCTCTGTCTCTGTTGCGCGAGGCAAAATACTACTTGTGGACTTAATAGATGTGAATAGCATTGTCGGTGTCAGGGTTCATATATTGTAAAAACTCCCATGTAACTTTAGTTTTGTCTAAATAGAGTAGACTAGAACTGATATTGTGATTGGTACTAGGAAAAGTGAGTGATACAATTTGACCTTTTTCCCATACATTGAAAGTGGGAACCATATTTTTAGGCTTACTTTTCCCTAGGTGACAACAAAGTGCTTAGACCCTTAATGAAACGTTAATGGATAAGACCAACAAAACATGTTCTTTGCCACTTGTTTAACAAAATTCATCAGAGCATTGAATGCAGAGGTAGATCTAACTGATTCAGGATTCTAAGCCATTTTGAGCTACAGAAATGAAACAAGCAATAAACGAAGCCTCCAATAACTAACCACCAAAACAAGTACACCAACAGAAGAAAAAATTGCGATTGGTTGGGGCCAAACTAAAAGTAGCCCTCGCAGTGCCATTGAATGTACTTAAAATAGCAAGTTATTAAGAGGAGACCAAAGCTGAATTATGTGGTAGCCAGAAAGATAACGACATAGAAAACCAGTGCTGAACCAACAGAACCTCCATAAATCAATTTTATTATATCCATGAATATTTGGGGTTGAATATGAGGATGACTGATCAATCTTTGAAAGGAAAAACAAACCACTGGATCACCAACTTCAACTGCTCAAGCAAGATCTGCTACTTATTACTCAACGATGAGACATGCTAAATGCTGACACCTATAATCTCATCAGCCTTTAATAGTGAGAGTAAGGAATGAGCCGAGCCACCTACTGGAAAGTGAAGGGAAGTCAGAAAACTAATGGGGAGAGATCGAAAAATGAATAATGTTAGAAAAGAAGGGAAACATAATGAAATAATTAGCTGTGGAATCAGTGATAGGATACCACGGTTAGCTTAGAGTTCACAAATGACAAGACGATATTTGATTCTCTCTGTCCCTCACCATTAAAGTATGTCTTCAACAAATAATTAAATCATCTTGTGAATCTGTGTATGTAATACCACCTTGCGGTAATAGCTGGTAACCTTTATTACAAAACCCCTATGGCAATATCTTTGCAGTGATAATTATAATTGTTTGTCAACAATGATGTTTAGAGTAGTGTTTCTCATCAACTTGAAGGCATATAATGAAGTTTGTAAATTGTGTCATGTTAGAAGTCAAAAATGATTTTATTCTGCAATCGGTTACATTTTAATTTGATAGAGAGGTGTCAGTGACCTTTTTTAATTCTCCATCTGGGCTAGCTAAATGGTTGCTAGCATCACCTGCTATTTCCTCTGTTCTGTATTTTGTTTTCCTTAATAGAAATTGTTATATTTTGCTTTGCTTAGGTTGTCGGTGTTGAACCTGCAGAAAGAAGTGTAATCTCAGGAGAGAACCCAGGTGGAAACCACTTTGTTTCATGCTCTTTATTGTCCAAAAACAAAACTCAGGTTTCCATTGTCATTTCTTAAGAAAAATTATGCGGCTTTCAGCTAATGACATGGTCTTGATGCAGGTTTTCTGCCAAGCATTTTGGATGTAAAGTTGCTCGATGAGGTTATCAAGGTAAAGAAAATTTTATTCACTTTATTTTTTCTCATTTTTAGAGATTTATTTACAAATATAAGTTAAGAGACAGAAGAGACCTCGAGTGTACAGGAAGTATCTTATAGTTTAAGGATTTATGAACTAAATTCAATAAATCAAGGATTTCTAAATAGCGGGATGACAGCCAGGAGCATTGTTGGGGAGGTTATTGCCATTAAAGGTTCATTTGCTCCTTTCTCTCCAAACGATCAATACCATGTGAATTGAATTCTGGCGAAACAAAAGTACTTTTACACTGCCAAGAACTCCTTTCCAGTAAAACAACACTTCTGCAACATTTTTGGTGTCACCTATCGCACCAGAAAGAAAAGGTAAATATCACCAAGTACAGCTCTGGTACAGAGTCACGTAGTAAAAGCTAATCAAAAGAGCAACATCAGCGATAACGTTTTGGTTCAGCTTTCATCTGCCACTGTGCCGAATAGAAGCTGGAACCATAAATCTAACAAAAGTATCAACGGACTTTAATTCCCAGTCTGAAAGGTACATACTAGCCTCAGGTGTTCCAAACGGGAAAGTGTTGCACCCCGCAAAAAGCGGGTGCATGCCCATCACACCCTGAGAAGACCTGCCTGAACTCAAACCCAAACCCAAACCCACAACCAAGACTTACAAGACACAACTTTCTTCATTCTTACAAACCCACCATATTTCAAGTGAACCCATAAAGGGAAAGCAATTTACGGTTCTGTCAGATGTTTAGGTGTAGTGCAAATAGGCAAAACAATTTGAGGTTCCATGAGATTTTCTGATATGTCTTTCTAAGTCTTCCCTGAGTATAGTAGGTTGTCACCAATTCGTAGCAGAATTTCCTCTTCAGTTTGGTCCATGTAAGCTCTTATTTAAGATGGATGGTTGCTCTTTTTTCATCTGATATGTGGAGGGAGGTATTTGTCATGAGTGTTCTTCGGAGGTTTCTTTGTAAATTTGTTGTACTTGTCTTTTTGAGCTCTTGGACATACAAGAAAATACATGAAACATTTGTGCTTTCATGACTTAGGAACTCTCTTCCCCATTCCTGTGTTAAAGTCAATTGTTGAATCTTTTTTCTTCGTGTGATCACTAGTTTTCCTGTTGCTTTAGGCTTTTGATTTATAGAAGTGGGGGCATAGGTCTAACTACTCTCTAATCACTGGAATTCCTAGTACAAAATGAAGCCAATAGGATCATAGCTCGTGAAGCTTAGTCATTTGGCATCACAAGATAGATGCCAAAATGTCAATGGTTGCAAATGCTTCAAAACCACTTCACTTTCCCTGGAAACTTATCTGAAATCTTCAAACCATCGCAAATGATTGAAGCTCAACACTCTAGGCCACTCAATTGTGTCTTCTAGGAGCTCTTAGATGATTGTGTTGTTGATATAGAAGAGATTAAACCAGGAGGGCCTCCTTCCATGTGAAAGTCGTCAACTGGCCCTCATCAACTGCTTATTTTAGTTATCAAATGAAATCATTACACCCCTGCTGAAATCCTAGCATCTATTTTCCAAAGTGATTGATCCAAAAGATTATAAATTTTACACTGGAATAGGGAAAATAGTATTATGTTTTGTTAATTTTCCAAGTCAAATCGGGAAGAATAAAGTCAGGTGCCATAAAAGATACGGATTTACTTAAAATGGAGACACCTGAGTTCAATTGTTGATAGATTTCCTCTTCTATGATAATTTAGAAGGTAACTAGATGACTGTATCTTATATTAATTACTTTTCCTGAACCATTTCATAAATAAACTTCAGCAATCATGCAGAGCTGACCTTTTCAACTAAGTCATCTTTTTGATCCCTTTTGTTATAACAAGTTTGAAGGCATAGTGTAAACTAAATTGCACAGTTTTCTGTTGTCCTAAAATTATATGTAATCGAATAAACATACGAGTGATGTTTATCAGATGTACTCCAATATATAGGGGGACGGATTGGAAAAGGATACTTGGCTGCAAGTTTTTTTAGTGCAGTTCCTGCAATTTCGTGCTCCAAGGGGTGGTCAAACAAGCTAACAAGTATAGCAGTTAGTTCCTAGTAGGTTGAAAAAATGGGAAATAAAATGTGAAATGTAGTTGGAAAAACTTCAAATCTGGGGTTTTATGCATCCAGAAGCTGCATACTAGACCCTGAAATCTTGAGCTGTAAGTTGCTGTCAAATATAAAAACCTAGTTTATTTGATGCCTTTGCATAAGGTCCATCTCCTTGAAGAGAAGTAAATAATGAAACTGAACCCATTTAGTTTGGCATAATTTTGACTGTAAATCAAATTCCTAAACATAACAAAAAATTAAAAATTCAAATCTGAAACTAGAACTTCAGCAACCATTCTTTGATATACATACGTAGTGAAATTATGCTTCTCAACATCTATAGAATCCATCTTTACTTTCTATCCCAGGAAGACAGAATATTTTCTTGGATGTCCTCGGTTTGATGGTCCATTGAGATTCATCTCATAAAAGATTGCTATTATTAATTTTTGACTTCCAGTTATCAACATCTAGATAAATACTGGACAATCAAATGGATGCATTTGCTTCTTCATTGAATTGTCTCTTATGCTGAGGTGTTTGCATTCCAAGATATTGTTACATAAAATATCTGATAAATGGTTGTTAACATAATTGTAGGTTACGAATGTTGAAGCTGTTGAAATGGCAAGGAGACTAGCATTGGAGGAAGGTTTACTGGTATGTGAAAGTACTTTTTTAACAGTGTACTATACATCTACTTCGTTGTGGCTACAAACCAATCTTAGAACGACATTTTCCATTTGGGTAAGTTTTGGCTTAGATCCAGTTTGTTTGAGCTAGACAACAATCGCATTTGGCGGACCTAGTTTGGTAGTCAAACATGCCCGTAAGAAGTTTTCCTCCTCCATCTTCTGTAAATGGCTAGGGAGTCGCATTACTGGAAGTAACTCAACTCCATTTAGCACTTCTTTTGCTTTTGGAAATACTTTCATTAAGTTGCCAATCTTTCTTTGACATTTAAACTTCATCTTCAATTTTTCATGCTGAGCTCTTGGTAGCTATAGCCATATAAAAAAGGCGTCCTTCCCTCTCTTGAAGCTGATTTTGATCGTAAATCATTTCGTACTTGCTTCCAGGTGGGTATATCATCGGGCGCAGCTGCTGCTGCTGCAATAAGTTTAGCCAGACGGCCTGAGAATGCAGGAAAACTTATTACGGTAATTATTTTTTATGATTATATGGCAGGGATTGAACACAAACTAGAATTTTGGAACACCAGTATATAATCCATGATAGTACACAGAAATATTCAGCGTCATGGATCTTCTTACCAACCCATTCGTTTAACAAGTACATGCATTTAATCAGGAGTTTATTTCAAAATTGATGGTTCTCTCTAACTTGGAATTTGAAGGTTATATTTCCAAGCTTTGGTGAGAGGTATATTCCTACCGTTCTTTTTCATTCTATCCACGAAGAGGTCAAGAAAATGAGACAAAGATAGCTTGAAACAGTTCCAGAAATCGAGTGTTCAGGAGATTTGAAGCATTTTCATACAGCGGAACGAAAGGTCGCCACCCTATTCTCTCATAGGTAAATACTTCTAGTTAGTTATAGTGGTTAACTATCCTCAATCTCGGAAAGGTTAAGAAAGTAGGATTTGAAGTCTATTCCCACATTAATTAATTTTAATCCTTTCACAGGTGCAGTTTTTCAACTGAAATCACGGTAATAGGGGGTTATGTTTTGTAGCAAATGCAGGGATTAGCACAATCAATGCGAGTTTTCTTCCCCTTTTTTCTTTTCCCCCTTTATAATTTCCTTTTTCTTTTTCCTGGAATTGTTTTTGGGACATTGATCTTTGCCTTTCCGTTACAATATTCTTTATTTTGCTATATAATGTAAATCTAACACATTGAATTCTGTTGCTTCATTTAAGGGACACGGTGTTCATAAAATAAAACATAGATTGGGAATACATTTTCTTTTGTGTATCCTTTTGATATCAGGGATGGTGTTCGTTAAAATTAAGTGCCTTAATTCCATGTTTCGACAAAGAAAAAATTAAGTCGCTTGCTATCGACTTGAATCATTAAGAGTTATGTTGCTTGGAAAAGTTGCAATGAACTATATTGTGGAAAGTTGTATGACGGTAAGCGTTGGCTTTGTTCTAGTTAACAAGGCTTGAGCTCAATAAACTTAATTTGCCAAGAATAAAGAGGAAAGGGAAAAAAGGGAAAAAAGGAAAAAAAAAAAACAGAGTTATTTGTTGGAGTTGCCTAGGCAAAAAAGAAAGAAAAAACTGTGTTGGAATTGGCCTTTTTCAAGAGGAGATGCTCATATTGTTGAGACAAGACGACATGCCACTATAATTGGCGTGAAGGTGAATATTTCACTGTTCCGGCTAATGCTTGTATTGGTACTATAACAGCAATTACTGCTACATATTTCCTTTGAGTATCATTGTATTTGAGATTTTGATATTTATGCAACGAAAAAAGTTATCGAGTTATTCTATCTTGCTTTAAGTTCAAGTACAATCATCGGCGAGTCTTACGTTGGCGGGCCCAATAGTTGACTTGTTTAACCAAAGAAGGAATAGTCTAGGATGGGTTGATGCTGGTCATCTCGACGTACTAGGATGTTTTGTCCGAAATGTATTAGTATTTTAGTGGTGTCAAAATGGTTGAAAGAAGGAGATAAAGACATTGCGTATTTTCATACCTGCATCAAAGAACAGAATTCTCAAATAAAGTAGAACTTCAAGTTACCTTATGACATTTTTACCTCCAATCTTGACATATTGGGTCCCCTTGCAATTGAATACTATTCCCATATCCTCAATGAAGACAATAATACACCTTTCATCCCCTTAGATTCCCCTAGAGGTCAGGATACAAAGTGATTTGCTTGACTATATTTTACCATTGGTACCTACTGAACAAAATAATGAGCTATGTCAAGAACCACAATGGAATGAGATTTTGATGGTTATAAAAGGATTGGATCATGATAGTGCTTCCGGGCCAGATGGTTTCAATGGACATTTTTATCAAATGCCAAAATTATGAAGTAAGATATAATAGCAGTGGTGCATGACTTCTTTAGTGGCAACCTTATGCCAAAGTGTATTATTTCTATATTAATAGTTCTGATACCGAAAAAGAAAAAACCCCAAAGTTCTAAAGATCTTAGGCCTATTAGTTGTGCAACTTTACTTATAAAATCATTGCCAAGATTCTAAATGATAAGTTGATATGTTTGTTACCTTTGATAATTTCCAAGAAACAGTTTAGTTTTGTGCAAGGGAGAGATATTCATGAGAATGTTGCAATAACCCAAGAGATGGTTAATGAATTAGATCGTAAAGTAATAGTAAACATGATGATTAAGGTAGATAGGGAAAAGACATATGATCATATGGAATGTGGTTTTATGCTTAAAGTATTGGAATAGTTTGGTTTTCTCACCAATGGAGTGATATGGTATTCAGGTATATATTCAACAATTGGTTTGCACTTTTGGTACAAAGAGCAAAACATAGTTTCTTCAAGTCCACATGAGGTCTTTAACAAGGGGACCCTTTATCACCTAACATTTTTATCTTAGCTCAAGATGCCCTTAGTAGAAAGCTTAACCATTTGATGGAGATGATGCCATTCATTGGAAGATTTAAAGGTGATAATAATTTCGGTGGGTGGGGGAAGGGGGGGGGGGGGGTTCATCTATTATATGTTGTTGATATGTTAACTTTTATGAAAGGGAATCAAAGGTCTCTTGAATACATCAAGGCTTTGTTACAAGAGAATGAAGCGTATAATGGACAAAATGTGAATGTAGAAAAGACGAGGGTAATAATGTCAAGGAAGTTAGAATCATCCAAGAAAGAACTTCTAAAAAAGATCATAGGTTTCTCTTTTGTAGACTTCCCAATTAAATACTTGGGTATACCATTATTCAAGGGACGATGTCGAATCCATTATTTTGACGAGATGGTGGATGTTATAGCTAATCGAGTGTATAATTGAAAAGCAAAATTCTTATCTCAAAGGGGTAAATTGACATTAATCAAAAGTGTACTCTCCCCTATGCCAATACATACCATTTTCATTACGCAAATACTAAAAACAATCATATGAAAGATTAATAGTATATTGGCCAAATTCATGTGGAGTAATAAGGATGGCCATGGTAGCCATTGGGTTAAGTGACAAAGTATTGGTTCATCTTTGGAAGAAGGTGGACTAGGAATTCAAAACCTAGAACAAACAATGCAAGCATTTCAAACAAAGTTTGCATGACATTTTGTGCAAAGATAATCCTTATGGGCTTTAATCCTTCGAACCAAGTATGGGCATCCAATGGAAGTAATTAGACGAGGTAGAAAGAATGCACATTTACATACATGAAAGATGCTTTTACCTTAGGTAGAGTGTTTAATCCAACATGGTAAATGGATTATTTGTGAGGGAAAATGCTCCTTTTGGAAGGATAATTGGATTGGACAACCTCTTTGGTGTCCTTTATGTTCACAACAAGATATACAGTTAGAGATGCCTTTCAAAGTTAAAATTTTATTAAGGATCATTTGTCTAGTGAGTAGCAAGAGTAAGCCAACAAAATTATATGTAGTTAGGATCCTTATAGGCTTGTTTATGATTTGAGTGCTTCTGGTGAATTTTCAACTTTATTAGTATATCAAAACCGAAGAGTGAAAAAAGATAAAGTATCTTGGGTTAAGTTTTTATGGAATAAAGTGGTTCTTCATAATATTGGATTGTTTATATTGAAGTTAATTCATTGTGGCATCCTTGTGGAATGTAATATATAAAGAAGAGGAATCCAATTGGAATCTAGGTGCTATTGTATGAAAGGGATGAAAGAAAGACAATGGATCATGTATTTATGCATAACGAATTAGCAACATGGCTGTGGTGTACATTTGGCGACACACTTCAAGTACCTATTCATTTTAATTCTATATCTAACCTTGTTTCTTCATGGTATACAGAGGCATCATGGCATAATTAGAGGAGAGCTCTAATAGCCATTTTAGGAGGAGTTATTGTAATAGAAATTTGGTTGGTTAGGAATTTGCAAAATACAATGGGGAGCATATGTCCATATTCAAAATTAACAAAGATGTTACATGTAAGCCAATGTTACACATTGGATGTTTCGAATGTCAATGCTAATTCAAGTCAAGGTACAAGTAAGTCTTATTAATCAAATTTCACTAGCTGTGTTAAAGGTTCTTGTGATTCACATTCCATTGAGGCAAAGAGTTTAGGATCATTGGCAACCTCCTCCTATAGGGCAATATAAGCTTAATACAAATGGATTAAGTATCATGGAAAATAATGCTGGTGGGGGAATCCTTAGAGATCATAATAGAGATTTCATAATGACTTTTTCCACCAAGCTGAATCTTGGCACCAGTGTAAAGGTGGAAGCTTATACCTTATTAGAGGAACTTAAAATATATTATACAAAGAGTCAAGTACCTCAAGTTATTGAATTAGATTCATTTTATTTAGTCTAATTTTTGTTTAAAAAATGGAAACTCCATGGAAATTAGAATATATCATATGTCAATGCTTATCTATGATTCCTTCACATGCACTTATGTGTCATGTGCATTGTAAGGGAAATGTTGTAATGGATCGTCTCGCTAACTATGGTCGCTTCATTCAGAATGTATCAATTTTTGACGAGCTTGGTACATTGCCCTATCTGTGTTTAGATGTTTATGTTAAAGATCATCTAGGATTAGGTAATTATAGGCCACCATAGGGTTAAACAAATATGTTGTCTAATGTATTTCATGTTTTCATTTTGCTTATATATGGTTACATAATATGTAAAAGATTAATTATACCCTACCATTTGTACTCATTTGAGGTATGGTTATTATGCTTAACCTTGTTGGTATTAATAAAATTTGTCAGCGTACTGCTATTTTTTTTTTTAAAAAAAATCCTAGAAGTGTAACATGTCAAATCGAGTAAAATAATTTATAATGAAGAATCTAACATAAAAAATTTAACAAATTGTAAGCTTTGAGTATTCCATAAGTCTATCATAAATGATTATACTATTAAGAATATCGTGAGAACAATATCCTTGGATAACCAATATATATCTTTACATTTATTTTCAAAAACCAATGGACAATAACAAAAATTCTTTTTTTTTTAATAGAACTTGTCCTAAAAGCCACTAAACCTTTTTAAAGACAAAGACTTAAAAAAAAAACACTATAGTCTATATAAAAGGCCTATTTATTTTGATTTCATGATGTCCTAGCCACATTTGATTCAACATTTAATACTAAGTTTGTCATTTCATGATGTTTTAGCCACATTTGGTATGTCTTTATTAATTTTATGTTGCCTATTTAGGAACTTAAGTGCTCGATAATCCAAATGAAGAAAAAATTGCTTTAGGCTTAAAATAATAACTTCAGTTATCAAGAGTTCTTATAATGGCACAAAACTCCTTATCATAGGTAGAGTAATTCTTCTTGGCATTAGCAAGCTTCATACCAAGGTAGGATAATTAAGAAGGAAAACAAGAGTTTTTAGCCATATAAAGGGGTGTAACTACTTTTTCCATTTGGTTGACCTTTTAAGATGGAACTCAAGCTTGTGACTAGTGTTATTAGAACTAGGCTGCTAACTAACTTGGTGGATTGCAATTACTATCCCTTGGAGTACAATAGGTAGTGGGCTTGGTGACTTACAACTACTATCTCTTAATGTGTGGGGGATAGGTAATAGGCCTAGTGGCTTGCAAATGCTATCCTTTAGTGCAAGGTGGGTAATGGGCCCTATACAATGTCGCTTATGACTGCTATTCTTAAATGTGTGGTAGGCAATGGACTCCACCTATGTTGAGGGAAACATGGATTTAAAGGAGGAAGAATGTCACAAACTTCTTAGGGTTTGGCTGTTCCTCTCATTGTGTTGACTTTTTTGGATGAAACCTAGGCCTAAGACATAATGACCTTTTAGATTAAGTCAAAGCAACCCTAATTCCCATACCACTCGCAGCATATTTAACTTTAAACAATTTCTCAAAATTAGGTAAAGTAAGAATAATAGCTTCATAATTTTTTTTTATTACTTCAAATGCCTTACTTGTTGATTCATTCTATTCAAAATGTCCCTCCTTAATATACTCATTATAGGAGCCATGATATTGCTAAAGTTAGGTACAAGCCTTCCATAGAAAGATGCCAAACCATGAAAACTTCTAATCTCAAATGGTGTTCAAGGAATCAACCATGATTTGATCGCTTCTAAATTTTAATTGGTCAATATAAATGCTAGCTTGAAAGACCACATATCTAAGGAAGACAATACTTAAAGTCATGAACTTATATTTCTCCATCTTTGCACTGAATAAGTTAAACACTTTGCTTAAATGTTTCACATGATCATTAATACTTTTACTATAGAGGAAGATATCGTCAAAATAGAGAACAACAAATTTACCAAGATATGGTCTAAGTACCTCATTCATTAGCCTTATAAAAGTACTTGAAGTATTGGACAACTTAAAAAAAAGCATTACAAACCATTCAACATGCTTCCCTTAGTCTTGAAAGAGGATTTCCATTCATCTCTTTCTTTCATGTAAATTTGGTGGTGTCTACTCCTTAAACCAATTTTGGAAAAGATTAAATTCCAATGCAACTCATCAAGCAACTTATTAAGTTTAGGAATATGATATCTGTACTTAATTGTAATGTTATTGATTGCATAACTATCTACACACATTTGAAAGGTGTCATCTTTCCTAGGAACTAAAAATGTTAGATTTGAGCATGGACATATGCTTTCTCTTATATAATCTCAACTTTGTAATTCATTAAATGACCTTTAAAGTTCCATGGTTTCTTTAAGATTACATCTATATGCTAGTTTTTTTTAGTAAGAAACTCTAGAATAAGGTCAATGTGATGTTCAACTCCTCTAATGGGTGGAAGGCCGAATGAAAGATCACTAGGAAAGAAATCCTTGTATTTAGTTAAGAGGAGTTGGACTTTTGGATGAGGTACACTCTCTTCCTTAGGGGTATATACAATTTTGTTTTTAATGATAGCCTTTTCAATTTTGGTTTGGTTCAAGAATAGTTCAAGAATGGATCTATGTATCTTGAATGAGGTAAGAGTTGTAACAGTTATATGTTTCCCATCCTTCTTGAAAGCATAAGTATTTCTCCTCACATCATACTTTATACACATATCATATTGCCAAGGTCTTTTAAGCAGCAAGTGACAAACTTCCATAGGAATAATATTACAAAATACTTCATTAACATAATTTTTGTCCAATTAATAAAGAAACTAAAATTTTCCTTACAACTCTTTCTTGACTTAGCTAGTGCAACTTATATGGAACCAAGGTTGGAATAGAAAACTATTAAATTACCAAGAGCTCATTGAAGTTAGGTTTAGCTATGTATCCCTTATTCTCATCTTTGATTTCCTTTTCCAATGGCTCCATTCTTGTTGGTAAACATCTTCAACTTCCTTCCACTCTCTCATAAACATTATCCAATGGTTTGGACAACTAGCTTGGAAGTGGCCAACACTTTGACATTTGAAACATCTCCCTCGTAACTGATCACCTTTAGGATTGATGGCTAGAAAGTTGTCACTAAGCTTGGCCTCCATATGTTTGGCCTTGTCTTGCAACTTGGGAGCTTGATTGGGAAGCCTAGATTTGATGTTGCTTAAGGCTCCCTTATATATGCAATTCCCTTTTTTGAAAGGCTTCCCTTCTTGGAAATGGCCTTTTGTTTATCTACTTTAATAAAAAAACTTGTAATAATCTTTAAGAGAACCATAGGTTGCAATTCTACCATGTGATTAATGTTATGGTTTCAGACACCAAGAAATCAAGCCTAGTTTGATTGACAAAAATAAATTTTATAAAGAGATTCAAAGAACTTAAGAAGGTACACTTTTGCACATCTAGGTAGTGAAGATTAAGGAAGATGAAGCCTTCATTAAGGACATGGAAAGGCAAGGGGAAAATGAGAAATTGAAAGAAATAAGGAGATTTCTATGACAAAATACCAATCTATTGAAAAAGCCAAGTGGGCTTCCATCTATTCAAACATGTGCCTAAAGAATCCCAATTAAGGATAAGAGTGACCTTATGGCTTTAAGGCCTTATAGGTACTATTTTTATAAAAAAAAATAGATGGTGAAATAAAACCTTACTCAAATCCTTATTCATCCCTAGTACTACTAGTTAAAAAATAAGATGGTTCATTAAAGCTTTATATGGACTACTAAGCTCTTAACAAGTAAACAATTAATGACCATTTTCCAATGCTAGCTGAGGAATTGATTAATGAGTTGTACGGGGCCTAATTCTTCACCAAGTTAGACCTCACATCAAGATATCACTAGATTAGAATGCACTTTGAAGATGTGTACAAGATGGCCTAACAAATGCACAATCCATCATCTAGGCCTTAATGAATACTACTTTTAAGGATTATTTAAGGAATTTTGTGTTTATCATTACAATACTATTTTAATATACAATGGGAGTTGGAAAACCCATTTGGAGCATGTTGTCGTAATGTTAGAAAACTAAGAGAACATCAACTATATGTTAAGGAAGGTAAATGCTCATTTAGGCTTAAGGAGGTTAAATACTTGGGGGCATGTCATTAGTTCTAAAGAAGGGAAATTGGATTAAGATAAAGTAAAAACAATATTGGAGTGACCAAAGCCTAGGAATCTTGAAGGGTTAAGGGCATTTTCAGGGCTCACAAGATATTATAACAGACTCATCCACCAATACAACCATATAGCCCACCCTTTTCTTGATTTATTAAAAAAGAATTATGTTGGAATATATTTTGATGATGAAATATAAATAAAATTATAATTGATTTTGATAAATATTATAATTGTAATATCAAAATTGTAAGTTAAATAAATAGTTATTTATTTAAATTAATGCTAGACATTTTTATAAGGTGTAGCTCGAGTAAGAAGCCCTATTGCACCATGAACCCAACATGAATTATGCAACCTAGATCTACACAAGAGTCCACTTAAAGCAAGCCCATATCTAAAACCAGAGTAGTGAAGCCTTGTTCACATGAGTTGAGTCTAGAACACAATGTGTGACCTAGTGAGCTTGAACTAGCAATAACCCACTTCTAGAGCCCAGAGATGCGCAACCCAAAATTGCAATTTAGTTCGTAGAACCCCCTTAAGACCCATGACTTAATTAGAAGTGCAAGACCCAGAGTAAGTGACTTACGTGACCTATAAGTTATTGAAAATCATGAGTTGATGTGTTTTGTTGAGAAAAATTTTATTTGTGAATGTATGATAACATCTTTATGTGCATACATTGAATACCAAAGGAAGTAAAAGGTGTGCAAATTACAATATCAACTAATGACATTATAAAGTAGCTGGTTTCCTCCATTCCATTATTAAACATCACATATAAAGCTTAGATAAATATTTTTACGTGATTTAATGAGTAAAAATATAAGCGATTATATTAAAGAAAAAATGATACTTTACTCAATGTGCTTATAGGTATATAAAAGGCCAAAGATTATATTATGAAAGGAAAATTCATAATACAAGGTTTTATGTGATCAAGCTTAATGCATAACCGAATGGAGTTTTATGCAAAACTTAGTGCTTTGTTGGACCAAGCTTAAACAACTCTGCTGGGCTGAGTGCTTTGCTAGACTGAGCTTAAACTCCTTTGCTGGACTAAGCTTAAACTGTCCTACTAGATCGAGCTGAAGTTATTCAAACGGACTAAGCTCGAGCTGATCCACTAGCCTGCAAGTTGATCCATTGAACAAAGCCTTGCCCGAGTTTGAGGTTGTGAAGCACTGCCGTTTAAATGAAACACGGTCGTTTCATTTAAGTCAAGAAGGATGCTACTCTTAATTGAGCAACTGAGTGACTGAACCCCTAGCCTCTTCACTGAGCCACTCTCTTGCCTCTTTCTCGCCTCTCTTTGTCACCAATTCTCTAACAGGAAGAAATCTAAGGTGATAGGAATGTTAGAGCCATTTTGAAGAGCCTTAATCATCATCTGCACTGTTGATTGATGTAGCATCTACAAAGTCTTAACAGCTCAATCTGAACGGGTAGCTTAGGTTTGAATGAAAACCCTAGGAAGCTTATTTACTTGATATTCGATATAAAATGAGGAAAAGAAAGTCCTTCGGTGTGGTTTTTGATAAGATTGTGTTGAAAAATTGAGTTTATACTCAAGTCTTGCAAAGATCTTATACTTGACAATATTCTTCATCAATTTATGAAGCAACTTTGTATCTTTGGTGATATTCCTTCAAACTAATATTCTTGTGAATATTCATTGTTAGATTAAGTTGTTTATGTGCTGACTAAGCTTTGATTATTATATGCACATAAACCTCTTTGTAAATTCAAAACCCTAACTTTGTGAAAATTAGGGGTTTTGTGATTAGAGCTTGAATTAAGTTTGTATATTTTTAATTAGCTCTTTGATAAGCATCATTCTTCACTCACATTATATATTTAAGGATTTGCTTGATGTACTAAGGTTGGTTCAACCTAAACATTGTAACTGTGGATCATTTGACTCCTTGTGGAGGAGTTGTGAAGTATAGGAAAGGATTTCTCCTAGCTTGAAGTAAAGTAGACTTCAACTTGGTTTGAGTTGAAAGAAAAGAAGGTAGAAGTAGGTGAAAAGGGCTGAACCACCATGTAAATCTTTAAGCTCCCTTATCTTGTCTGGTCTCTTTGATTATATGCTTTGATATAATTATGTTAAATGAAAATCTTGCATGAGATCTAGAAGAACATAAAAATAAAACTAAAATCTAAGAAGCCAATTCCACCCCCCTTTCTTGGTTAGCCATGAAACCTTACAATTGGCATTAGGAGCTAGGTTCTCTATTTTAAAGGCTTAACATCCTAGTGTAGATCCATTTAGATGGCTGTAGAGAAAGGAGTAGCTGTCACAAGGTATAATAAACTACTTTTGTTTGATAGGAGAAATTATAGACATTGGAAGCAACTTATGTAAGTCTTCATTATTGGTCAAGACCCTGAAGCTTGGCAAATAATTAGAAAAGGTACTGCTTTACCTAAAACTGATGAATGAAGTAAAAATGAAGCTAAAATCATGGGAATAAATGCTACAACTATGAACATGATTTATAGTGGGTTGAAGGTTCATGAATTCAACAAAGTATCATCTTGCCTCACCGGCAAAGAGATATGGGACAAGTTAGAAGTTATATTTAAAGGTACAAAAAAGGTTAAATCATCTAAAGTGACCATGCTTACTTATGATTATAAATTATTTACTATGCTTGATTATGAAACTGTTTGGTAGATTTACTAAAATAGTTTCTGAACTTAAGTTGTTAGGAAAGACTTATACAAATGAGGAGATAGTTAGGAAGATGCTAGTATCCTTTCTCGAGAGTTATGATCCAAAGAAAATGGCCATAGAGGAAGCTCACGACCTTGATAGTTTGACCTTAGATGATCTATTAGGATCACTAAAAGCTCATGAGATGCAACTAATTAGAAGGGTAAGAGAGAAAGAAAATAGAAGGTCACTTGCCTTAAAAGTATAAGTACAAGAGAATGAAGAGTTAGAGTCCGAAAGTGATGAAATTGCTCTTATAGCTAGAAGATTCAGAAAATTTCTTAAGAAAGATCTAGGAAGAAATAAAAGACAACCTAGGAAGAATAAAACTCATGATTCTAGGGATAACTTATGCTATGTGTAGAAAACCTGGACATATCAAGGCTGATTACCCTCTGTTCAAGAAGAAGAACAATAAATGTAAGAAGAAGGCAATGATTGCTGCTTGTGATGATGAAAGTTCTTCATTGGATGAGGTAGAACAAGAAGAAGTTGTTCACCTTTACTTAACCACAAACGCAACAATAGAAAAAAAACTCAAGGTAAGTGATTATGAACTTGAAACAAGTCTTAGTGGTGATATTGAGACTATTTTCTTTGATTTGGTTTAATATGCAACTAAGATGAGAGAAAAATACAAGAGGTTGAAAGCTAAATATAAATCTGCAAAAGCTAAATCTATAATTGATAAATATGTCGTAACATCTTCTATGCCTTGTATGCATGAAAGCTATAATGTATTCAAGAGTATTTCTATGAAATCTGATACATGTTCTATGATTAATATTTGTTCTGATTTAGAAAACAAGCATGATGATATCTCAAAAGTGGTTTGTGAGAACCAGAAAATAATTACTCTTAACCTAATAATACTTGAGCTAGAAAGAGAGAAACATTAAATTCAAATGAAATTGGATGATGCTACTATGCTGGTACACAAGTTCACAAAAGGCAGTAGCATGTTAAATAATATGTTGAAATCACAAAGAGGTGTATATGATAAAGCTGGTATAGGATATAATTCTTTAAAGAACATAAAAACTCTTACAAATTTTTTTGATAAAGAGGACTGTACATTTCTGTTGCATCATAAATGTTCTCATTGTAACTATTGTTGGGTTTTATGGCTTAACAAGAAGGGGGGTTGAATTGTTAATGTATTGAAACTATACTTTTGTATGATATAAAAAATTCAATCAATTATTTAACAATTTATATGATAATAACAAATAGAATTATTTAAGCAAGTAAAGAGTAAGAGAATCAACACCTAATTTACTACAGTGGTTCGACACTTTATCTTAAAGTCCTACGTCCACCCTTTTCTCCTTGAATCCAACTGATTGAAGTTACCTTTACTCAACCAAATTAGGAGAACACGTTCTCCCTAATCCAAATAATTCATTCTTAAAGGAATTCTCAAGTTCAAATACAAATTATGATCAAAAGATCATATATAGTAGCAAATCCCTAAATAATATGTTAGGTTATAAGATATTGCTAATCAGAGGAGCTATTCAAGCATATATATCATGATACAGAGCTTCTAACATGAAACCTCAAATTTGAAGAAATTAGGGTTTCTGATTTTCCTTAAAATTTATGTGTAGTAAATGTTTATAAGTGAAATCAACATATAAATAATGTTATACAAGCTATGATTGAATATATAATCGAAGATCAAAGTAAATAATCAAATATCACCGAACCCTTGTGAGTCACTGAGAGATGAACAAACTCGAATCAAATAGTAGGTGAGCTTAAGAGACCTTTTTCACAAAGAGAACGCTTCAAATAGATGTAAATCATCAAGAATAAATCTTCACACACACATCTCTTTTAAATAGGAAGCAGATCTAGGGCCTTTTAGGATCAAACTTGAACCATAGTCTTCTTTCTGTTAGGAATAGTAGGCTATCCATCAAATCAACCTTATATTAGCCTTTAGAGCTAGAATCTGACCATTTTGACAACCCGTCTTCTCTAGATTCCCCCCATTGAGGTTTTGATGTTTGAGAGAAGTAGAGATGGCATCGAGGATGAGTGAAGCAACTAGGGTAGACTCAAGAGATAGAGACCTTTTATGTGTTTCTTTAAGTGAGATGACGTCGTGGCAAGGGTGTTTCTTTGATGGTCAAGACGACATCATAGCAAGGAGACTTCAGCAAGGTCAGGTTGACGCGAGCTTGGGCCACATCACATAGTCTCAGTCCAACAACAAAGGGTCCAATCCAGTAATTAAAGATTCAACAAATAGACATGGTCCAATATCAACATGGTCCAAAGTTTAATTATGTAAACATTGTCCAAAAATATGATCTTTTACAAAGTTCATATTTTGGTATATTACATATATTGACTTTGAACTAATATCAAGATAGAGTTAATGTCCCTTATGTTCCTACAATTACATTAAACCAAGTATCATATTCCTAAAATAAAATATATTCAAATATATTATATTTCTTAAAGAAACATTCAAATAATCAATTTATTCAAATATTCAAATATTTGAATATATGTCACAAGAACTTTAAGAATATGTTTTATGAAAAAATGTAAGAACCCTGTTACTTTTAATAATATTATAATTGGTACACCTTTTGCTTCCTATAATTTTTCCTTTTTGCACATATAAAAACATATTTTAAGAATTGATATTTACCAAAATAATTTTAGTCACAGCAAAACCCTATTTTCCAACAACTATTTTGGTCATTTGTTGGATACATGTCCAATTAGACTTAGAAAAGCATCTAAGATCAAGAAGGTGTAGATACCTAAGAAGATTAATAGTGTAGTAGCAATTAACACTCACGGACCCAAAGAAAAAAGGGTACCAAGATCTCTAACACCAATTTTTGTTTATGTAGGATATGAACATAAACATAAACATAAACAAGAGGAAGCACAAAGAACTATGGATTTTGGATAGCAATTGTTCTTGTCATATGATTAGGATGATGGAGCTCTTCTCAACACTTGGGTTGAAATCCAAAAGGCACTGTATCTTTTGGAGATAACTCCAAATGAAGAATTAAGGGTATAGGCACTATAAGTAACCTAAAATCTCTTCTTATATATGATGTGTTGTATGTTGATGAATTGAAATTTAATCTATTGAGCATAAGTCAATTGTGTGATAATAATTTCAAAATCAGATTTGGAAAAGAACTCTGTCTTGTTGAAAATATGGAAAACAATGTAAGAATTATTGAAAAAAGAAAAGATAATATTTATGTACTTGATCTTAGCAAGTTAACAAATGAACAAACATGCTTGATTGTTAATAATAGTATTGATGCTTTGTTATGGCATAGGAAACTTAGCCATGCTAGTTTAGGATTGATAGAGAAACTATCTAAGAATGGCTTAGTTAGAGGTTTATCCGAGCTTAACTTTGATAAGAAAAAGTTATGTGATGCTTGTGTGAAGGGGAAACACACTCAAGGTAGCTTTAAATGAAAGCTAATGGTGTCTACCTCAAGGCCACTAAAACTAATCTACATGGAATTGTTTGGTCCTTTAAGAACGGCTACCATGAATGGTAAATATTATGCCTTTGTCATAGTAGATGACCATACAAGATATACTTAGGTATATCTACTTACTAAGAAAGATGAAGCATTTGAGAAATTGTTGATTTTTCTAGAATGATTCAAATGAAAAAGATCTCACTATAACTAAGATTAGGATAGATCATGGTGGTGAATTTAAAAACCATCTTTTTGAGAAATTTTGTTCCAAGAATGACATTTCTCACAATTTTTCAACACTTAAGACACCACAACAAAATGGTGTTATAGACAGGAAAAATAGGACACTTTAAGAGATGGCTAAGACCATGATGTGTGAATATAACCTTCCTAAACATTTTTGGGGAGAAGTTGTAAGCACGGCTTGTTATATTTCAAATAGGGCATTCTTGAGACCAATCTTGAAAAAGACTTCATTTGAGTTATATTTTGGTAGAAAACCAAATATATCTTACTTTCATGTATTTGGAAGTAAATGTTTTGTATTGAACCATGGTAAAGAGTCACTTGGAAAGCTAGACTCTAAGAGTGATGAGGCCATATTTCTTGGTTACTCTCAAACTAGCAAAGCACATAGAGTTTTCAACAAGAGAACTCTAGTTGAAAACTCTATTCATGTGCAATTTGAAGATGATTCTTATCCAAATTCTAATGAACAAGAACAAAATGAAAAGAGTGCACCTATCATTGGGGGGGAGTTAGACTCAAGAGATTTCTCTTTTCCTAGAGTAAGGAATGAGGTAGATCAATAACATATCCTAGGAAACCCTACAAATAGAGTTAGCACAACATCTAGATATCACAACACATGTTAACATCAAGCCTTCTTGTCTCAAGTAGAGCCAAAGAGGGTAGAAGAGACTCTTGAAGATGAAAACTGTTTCTTACTACACAAGATGAACTAAATCAATTTGTAAGAAACAAAGTTTGGAAGTTGATTTCAAGACCACAAAACATTTGGTAATAGGCATAAAATGGGTGTTTAGAAATAAATTAGATGAGAAAGGGATAATCACTAGAAACAAAGCTAGATTAGTTTCACAAGGGTATAGTTAAAAAGAATGAATTGACTATGATGAAACATTTGCATTACTAGCTAAATTAGAAGCAATCCAAATGTTACTTGCCTTTGTTTGCTATATGAATTTTATATTATTTCAAATGGATGTAAATAGTGCCTTCTTAAATGGTGTTGTAAAAGAAGAAGTTTATGTTAAACAACCACCTGGATTTGAAGATCCCACCTATTTGATCATGTATTTAAGCTTTCCAAAGCTTTATAAAGGTTGAAACAAGCTCCACGGGCTTGGTATGATAAGTTGAGTGCTTTTCTAGTTAGTACAAACTTTAGAAAAGGCAAAGTAGATAATACCTTATTTGTTAAGACACAAGGAAAAGATATCTTAATTGTTCAAATTTATGTTGATGATATTGTGTTTGGTTCTACAAATTTTGTTGTGTGTGAACAATTTGCTAATTCTATGAAACATGAATTTGAAATGAGCATGGTGGGTGAACTAAACTACTTTTTCGGTTTGTAAATTAAACAAACACCTAAAGGAATTTTCATAAGCCAAACCAAATATATAAATGAATTGCTTAAGAAATATAATATGCATGATTCTAAACCAATAAATACTCCCATTAGCACATCTACATCTTTGTCACATGATGCTATTGGGGTTAGTGTTGATTCTAAAATATATAGAGGTATGATTGGTTCCTTACTATACTTGATTGCCTTTCGGTCAGACATCATGTTTAGTGTTTGCTTGTGTGCAAGATTTCAATCTAATCCTAAAGAACAACATCTAAAAGCTGTTAAAAGAATCTTTAATACTTAAAGGATACAGTTACACTAGGAATATGGTATTCTAGAGATACTTCGTTAGATCTACATGCATTTAGTGATTTTGATTATGTTGGTTGTAAAGTAGATAGAAAAAACACAAGTGGTACATGTCATTTTCTAGGACACATACTAGTTTCTTGGCACTCTAAGAAATAGAACAGCGTTGCTCTTTCCTCCACTGAGGCAGAATACATAGCTGCGGCTAGCTGTTGTGCTCATATTCTATGGATGAAATAACAATTAGAGGACTATGGTATCTTTTCCACTAAGATTCCATTGAAGTGTGATAATACTAGTGCTATAAACTTAACAAAAAATCCAATACAACACTCTAAAACCAAGCATGTAGAAATAAGACATCACTTCATTCGAGATCTTATTGAAAAATGTGATATTTTTATTATGTTTGTTCGGATTGACTAGCAACTTGTTGATATTTTTACCAAACCATTGGATAAAGATAAATTTTCCACTCTCTGAAGAGAGCTTGGTATGTGTTTGATTGAAGATATTGCTTAAACTATGTTAAAAATCTATCTGCTATACACTAATTGTATATTCCTTGTACTCAGTTGCTATCTTGAGGGGGATCATTGCAATCACACTCAGTATAAGGTTAGATCTTTCTTCACCTACCAGGTCAGATCTCTGCCTTCTATACCTACATGTTACTCATGTACTCCATTTTTACTCATATTCCTATAATATTTCTTAGTTTAATCTTTTTAATAATGTCAAAAAGAGGGAAAGAGTACTTAGTTATAGCACATGTATGTTCCATTTTTGACTTTTAGTGCAAAATGTGGGATAAACTCTCTTACACCTAAGAGATATTTTTGTAAACATGCTTGCTATGATGGATGTTGGTTGAAGCTTATCATGTGCTGATACATTACTGGGTATATGATATATGATATTTGTATCTTACTATTTTACTCGCTTAGTTTATAATGTGTGCTGGTTGGTTGGATTAACTATGAAAATTTTGTCGTCATTAAAAAGGAGGAGATTGTTGAAAATCATGTGTTGATGTGTTTTGTTGAGAAAAATTTTATTTGTGAATGTATGATAACATCTTTAAGTGCATACATTGAATACCGAAGAAAGTAAAAGGTATGCAAATTATAATATCAACTAATGATATTATAAAGTAGCCAATTTCCTACATTCCATTATCAAACATCACATATAAAGCTTAGATAAATATTTTTATGTGATTTAATGAGTAAAAGTATAAGTGATTTTATTAAAGAAAAAATGATACTTTACTCAGTGTGCATGTAGGTACATAAAGGGCCAAAGATTCTATTGTGAAAGGAAAATTCATAATACAAGGTTCTATGTGATCAAGCTTAATGCATAACCAAATGGAGTTATATGCAAAACTAAGTGCTTTGTTGGATCGAGCTTAAACAACTCTATTGGACTGAGTGCTTTGCTGAACTAAGCTTAAACTCCTTTGTTGGACTGAGCTTAAATTTCCTGTTGGATCGAGCTGAAGTTATTCAAATGGACTAAGCTCAAGCTGATCCACTAGCCTACAAGCTGATCCGTTGAACAAAGCCTTGCTTGAGTTTGAGGTTGTGAAGCATTGCCGTTTAAATGAAACACGATTGTTTCATTTAAGTCAAAAAGGATGCTGCTCTTAATTAAGCAACTAAGCGATTGAAGCCCTAGCCTCTTCACCGAGCTGCTCTCTCACCCCTCTCTGTCATTGATTCTCTAATGGGAAGAAATCTGAGGTGATAGGAATGTCAAAGCCATTTTGAAAACCCTTAATCATCATTTGTACTATTGATTAATGTAACATCTAGAAGAACAGAAAAATAAAGCTAAAACCTAAGAAACCAATTCAACTCACTCCTTCTTTCTTGGTTAGCCATAAAACCTTACATAAGCTCCCACATGCCTATAACCTAAATTGTGATCTACTCAACATCGCCCAATACGAACTGTCAAATTAGCTGCCACCAACTACTTCATTTAAGTTGGAAAAGGATTCATTAGAAAGCTAATAGAAAGTAAAACAAATCTATGAAGAAAAATTAACAACCCATTGCTAAGATAAGATTAATTTGAAGAGATTAATGTATTCTTCACACCTCATGACCTAATTGCTTCAAAGAGAAATTGGAAGCAAATTAGAGAGTTTTTGAAGCTGAAATCATGGAGCTTTAGTCAGTAAGAAGTTGATTTACCAATCTGTGAAGCATTCATAAAGATTACTTCAAGATTGAAGAGGATTAAGGGGGATGCAAGTGAAACCCATATTTCAACATGTTAGCCCAATTTGGCCTCTGTGAAGCTCCAAATTATCAACTTAAAATCTGGACAAAATAGTGGCATTTTAGAGCACAGAAATTAAGAGCATCATAATTCCATTTTGAATGGAATTAAGATAGAAAGCCAACCTTATCTCCCTTTTTTCTTAATAGCTTGAAATTGGATAGAGAAAAGGAAAGAGAGAGCTCTTAATGTGAAGAAGATGTGATTTGCCTTAGAGATGTTAGAATGGCTCTTTAAAAGTGAAAGGTGAGTTGTTTGAAGCTATTTAGAAGCATCATAATCATTGCTATTTGGTTGGCTAAAAATTAGAGGGCAAGTAAGCATCTTTCAAGCAACTCATACTTTTCTCTCGAGCTCATCCACCTCATGAAATTTTTATACATTTTGGTGATTCTAATTTGAGCTCATTACTACTTTGATACACTTGTTAGGAAATCATATTGCTCTTTAATTCATATCATATTTGAGCTGATTTTATATGAATGAATAATGCTAGAATTCATGTGAATTTGGAGCTTTTGTCCATATCATTCTGTATTAAGTCTCTAGCACTTGTTTGAAGCTTTTAAACTTAAATGGCATATCTCATCAAAGTTGAGTTTGAAATTTGTACTTAATTGTTACTTATTGTTTAAATTCTTGGGAAGAGAATTTGTAACTGGGATTGAAGGAGTGGTTCTCCCTTGTAATTAATTGGTTAATTGATTGGAGAGTGACTCTAGCAAGCTGTTACTAAAGTGGGGTGAAGGAGGTGCTGAAGTGTCTTGGGCTAAACCACCTTCCAAAAATACTTGTCTCTGTATGATTGTGTTTTATGTGAGTTATTTACTTGTTTCCATAAAATTGATTCACATAGATAAAACAAAAAAGACAAAAGAATTTTTTAGAAACCTAATTCACCCCCCCTCTTAGGTTGCTATAAGATCCATGTTCGGTGAAATTTAAATGCAAGTGAACATGTCGAACAAGTAATATAATGATGAGAAAAGTATCGTCCCACGAAGATTGGTGAATACTGAACTAATTAAGTATTAATGATGAATTAATCCTAAAATTTATCTAGCAAATCAAAATATTGTTGAAGATGAATTAAAATTTAAAATTTCTAAAACGAAAACTCAATACTAATTAAAATTGGATCCAAGTAAGAAAAATCAAGATGAGACACATGTTAGAGCTTCCGATTTCACCATAACTACTAGATATGAATTTCCATAGTTTATGCCTGCAAGAATGATATTATCTATGTGATGGCGGAATTTCCTAATTTATTTACTATCCTATGTCTAGGTATAGTAAACCTATTTAGTTCATTAATTCACTATATCTCTATATGTGAATTGAAACAAACCAAATGCATTAGGATCTATGAATATTCCTGGTTTATAATAAATCTTTCGATCATCTTATCACCAAAAGCCACACAAATAACATGGTATATGTCTATCCACATTTAATTCATGGTTATATATTATAAGAAGCAATTGCATATTATTACCTTTTAGTCTCTAACATGCACATCAAATCATCCAAGTGGTGGCCAATCACTTAAAAGCATTAAGCATAATAATATATAACTCACATAAATAAACTATCTTGCAAAACATAAAAACTTATAGGATTCACATCATCATAGTTAGGCTACATCTTCGCTCTAACAAAAGAAGTTTAGAACATAATGAAATAATGAGGAAGAACAATAATAAAAAACAAAGAAGGCATCTTGAATCCAAGAACAAGAAGTCTATCACCCTTTTTGTCTTCTCTTCAAGAAATCTTGAATTCTTGGCCTCTCTCTTGAGTTGTGCTTAATTTCCTCCTTGGTTTCAGCGGCACCTTATTTTCTCTCTCTCTTCTCCCCCCTTTTATAGGGTTAGGTTTAGACCTACTCTTATCCTAGTAGAATTGGGTTTTAGAGATCTAAAATAATTGGGTTTTGAACTCTTAATTTAATTAGGTTTTGAACTCTTAATTTAATTAGGCTTTAAACTCCTAATTTAATTAGGTTTTAAACTTCTAAATTAATTAGGATTTGAATTCCTAACATGACTGGGTTTTCTAAATAAATAGAAAACCCAATAACAATAGAAAATCTAATAACAATCATCCAAAGCCTAAGCCCATCTTAACTCTCTTGATCTTGATATTATGATTTTGCCACACAATAAGTATCAGGTTCTCCATGTTCATTCCTTTTCTCCTTGCCTCCTTGTGCTACATAAACAAGATAAATATAGGTAAATAAAGAGGAGTTCAAATGTTTTCTCACAATTATTAAAGTTATTTATTGCCTAAAATAGGTAAAATAACTCTATAAAAATAGAGTTATCAATCCAACAAATTGTTTTGGGTGGAATGATGGCACCAATGTTACATTTAAGAAACTCAAACATGCCATGATCACAAATACCGTGTTGGCTCTCCCTAATTTCAATTAAGGTTTTGTGCTTGAATGTGATGTTTCTAGGGATAAGGTGAAAGTTACACTATCTTAAGGAAGACACCCAATTACTTACTATGATAGAATCCTTAGAGGAAAGAATGAATTGTTGTCAACATATGACAATGAGCTTTTAATAGTGATTATAACTGTTAACAAATGGAGGGATTTTTTATTGGGAAGAAAATTGATTGTAAGCACAAAACAATAGATCTTAAACACATTTCAGAGTATAGAATAGTAACCTTAGCACAAAAAAAAAGGTTAGTGAAGTTGATGAAATTTGATTTCCTTAAGACCGAACTAGTAAAGAAAATTGTGTAACCAATGCTCTTTTGGGAACAAAATGCTAACTCATTAATAATTAGGACTCTTTTAACCCATCCCTATACCACAAGAAATCTCATTAAAAGTTTCTCTTGATTTGGTAAAAGGTTTTCCAAGTTAAAAAGGAGACGACAATCATCCTCATGGTCATAAATCACCTTTCTAGGCCTATTCTCTACCCCTTGGTCACCTATACATGGCCATAACCATTGCTGAAACATTCTTCCAAAGAGTCTACAAGTTATATGATATGCCTAAGAAAATAATTTCTAACCATGATTTCATTTTTACTAGTTAATTTTGAAGATATTTTTTTAACCTCTAGGAAAGCAAACTTAACTTTCACCTCTTTATATCCCCTCTAATTAAATGGGTAAACAAAGGCTATTAACCGATAGGAATATGAGATTGTTACGAATATGTGTATTCCTTTTAAATTATTTTGATAATTGACAAAATGCAAAATGTTCAAATAGTTTTTATATAGAACATTTTTGCCAAAAAAAAATACTAGGTCTTTTATTTATAATATTTATTTTTCAAATAAATATTATAACTAGCCCAATATTTACATTTAGGAATTAAATATTTATTCCCTCATTCTTGTGGACTAAAAATGTGTTATTCTAGATTTTTTTTTAGGATAATACTTTATCTTGCACGTATATATATATGGTAAAATGTGATTTGTATGAACATAATTTGCTTTGGGCCAAATACATGACAAAAGCCTTAACCCTAAAAGCTTCATTTAAGTGAAATGGTGAGTTTCTCTTGGGTTTCTTGCACTCTTAAAAAGAACTACAAAAGACTTTTTTTCCCCCTTTCTAAAATGACCACATAGGAATAGAAAAAGACAAAGCAAAAAAAAAGCTAAAAAATCCTTTCTCAACAACTTGATTTTCTAAAGAAAAGTTAAGATGTATCAATAGTACAACCATATAAGGTAATGGGTAGATTTAATAGTTCTCTTTTCCCTTTAACATGTGTTAGGATCGGGCTTTGGCTTGTGAGTAATTAAAGAAGAAGACTTACATTACCTAAGACCACAAGCTAAAGAACTTATATAAGGTATTTCCAACCTTTTAAAAAGGGACACCATTAAAGAAAATCTTATTTATCTTAGTAGTCTCTTTAGCCTTAGCCTTAGTATTCTTATAACTTTTGTAAGAGTAGATTATTAGTAACCTCGTAGTTCATATTTTTGCTATTTGATTACTATTCATTGTTCTGACTAATTTCAAAATTGTTGATATTTTGATTATTATTGTTGTTGGATTGAATTTGAATTGATAAATGAGGCTTTATTCTATTGGGATCCCCTATGTTCCATGATTGTGTGTTTGTGTAGGGCATGGATCCTAACAACATACTTTGTGGAGATGGATTTTATAAAGAGTTGTGTGACAAAAAATTGAGGCAAAAAATGTAGAAAAACCAATGCAGAAATGAAAAACTCAATTCATATTCATGAATAAGTTCTCTAACTATATAGTGAGTGAATGCAAATAAATTGGTTTCATCCTTTGCTTTTTATTAGTTTCCTGTGGGCAAATTCAAAAATGAAACATAGTGCATAAAGATGTTCAAGAATATTGCAAAAAAATAAAAAAGAAAAAGAAAAAGAAAAAGTCTTCTTTCACTAATAAAAGTGTGCTCATTTCTCATAATCTTATGCTTAAGATAATCCTTGGTGAACCATGATTTGATCTATACTAATTTCCCCAATTTTTATTGCATATTGTGATTGCATTTTGAGATTGAACCTTATGGTTCAAGTGCATTTTTCATGTAGTTTGTGTAATATGATTGTTTGAGCTTATTTTGATGCTAATTGTTTAATTCTTTTATTATAATTCAAGCCTATCTCTCTCTTCTATATTCCATTTATTACTTGTTTTTCTTTGATTAAAATTGAGATTGTTATCAATTGCATTACATATACTAAATAAACATGGATAAAGTTTAAGAAAAACAAAAGTTAAGAAATAGAATATTACCTAATTCACCCTCTTCTTAAGTTGTTATAATATTCACAATAACAAGATGTTAAAGATGTATATAAGAAGCTTCAAAGGAGACCAACCTTGCAACTAGATCCAATGGCTTCCTTAAGCAAATTGCTATAGTATAAGTCCACAATTTAATTGGTAAGAGCCCATATGAAGTGGTTTACAAATGGCTTCCTCCTATTCCTTTGACCTACGTTCCAAGTTCCATCCCCATGGATTTACCCAAAAGAAAAAACTAGTGGACCAAGATGGAATCATCAAAGATCTCAATTTTCACCTCCATGACACCTAAAATAGGCATACGAAGTTTTGTAATCTCAAGTGGTCATCAAGTTGTCAAAAAAGGAGTTCAATATCATTATGTACTATTAAAATTAGAGGATTAATACCTTTACAACATTAGCATTCATGCCACATCACTTACACATGTCAAGGCTATATCATCAAGAATTGAACACATTAGCCTTAGTGCACATGTCATTTTAGTGAAAAATAAGATGTATGTTGTCCTTAATCCCATGCCTTTTATGTGCAAGTCATGCTAGAATATCTTCGCTAATGGCAAGTGAATAGTTAAAAAAGGAAAGCAAATGATTCTAGAAAATATCTTAATAACAATTTCATTAAAATCAAGAAATGCCATCAATTCATTCCTTGTTAATTTTGGATCAAATTCATGGCTTCAAATGTTTTCCTTTTCTTTAAAATTTTTCTTGTAAATTCATCACTACTTATAATCAATTCTAATTGCCATGAATTCACCAATTGCCTTGTTTACTTAGGGCTACTTGTCTAAAAGTATGTAATGCTATTGTTTATAAAATTATCGAATCAAGAAATTATTCTTATAAGTGTTCTTTGTCCATTTTTAAGGTTCCTGGTAGGTTAAGGAAGTGATTCATGAAATCATCCTAACCAATAAAAAAGTGAGTGTGGATGTGTGCAAGAATGTAGTGTAAAAGAGTAACATGCTTATCCATTGGTAAGGTAAGTGTTTGTCCATTGGCCTTGTAAAAGTTTGTCTTTGTGTAAATAAAAGTTTTGTACTTTTGTCCTTCATTGTGTGTTATTCTTAGGCCCACTTGAGCTTCAACAAGTGCTATAAGAGCCCCAGTTAAGAAGGGGTATTATTTTTGCAAAATTAATATTGAGTAACAGAAATAAGCCATTACTCTACCAAAGTAAAGTTAAGATTGTCCATTGTGAGTAGCAAGTTGTTGTGAAGTCGATTAGCTTAGGACTAAGCTTTTTGGTGTGAAGGATTAAGAAGCATAACACCAATCATAATGGCAAACTTTGTAAGTACAACTAGAGGACTAGAGAAGCTAAACAATTACAACTATGATTATTGAAGCACATGTATAAAGTCATATCTATAAGGCCAAGATCTATGGGAGGTCATAAATGGAAGTGAAGCTACTCCACCAATAGAAGAAAAAGATAAGAAGAAGTGAGGAGTCAAGGTTGGTAAGGCTTTTTATGCCCTAAAGGTTACTATTGAAAAGAGCTTTTAGAGTGCATTAAAAATGTTAAGACTCCAAAAGAATATTAAGATACCTTGACAAAGCTATTTTCTAAAACAAATGAAGTTGGGCTTCCAAAGTTGGAAAACAAGCTCGCACCAATTAGCCAAGACTAATAACAATTAGTCAATATTTTACTAAAGTCAAAAGTATTTGTGATGAGATATCCTAACTCGATAAAGAATTGGCAATAAGTGAAGCATGGTTAAGACAAATTATTATATGAGGTTTAAAAATTAAATATCAAGGCTATAAGAGGATGGTTTACTTAACCATCACTTGTAGAATTGGAAAATTTAGTGGTGAATTAAGAAGCCTTAAACAAGCTAGAGATGAGTGCTTCATAAAAAAGACAAAAGAAGCACTTCTCACTTGGAAAGGAAGACCGAGTGGAAAGCCAAAGAAGCAAAATTCTCGCAAATACTCACCAACAAGGAGAAGTACTAAGTAAGGGGGAGCTTCACAAGGCCAAGCTTAGAATAACTTTTTTTTAACAATGCAATAATAATTGATGAATGGGGGAATTTTACAACTGTGGCAAAAAAGGACATTATGCATAAGATTGCTAGTTCAAGAAGAACAAGCCAACTCATAGTAATTTAGCAACATTAGCCATACAAGAAAGAGGCAACGGTAAAGAAAGGTAGAATGTTAAAGCATCTTATTCAACAATTGAACCAACAAAGGCTTGCACATCACACCTTGCTACCATAAATTATAATCGAGGTTGGATCATGGATTCTAGGTGTGCTAATCATATGACAAGTTGCAAAGAGAAGGTATAAAGCATGAAGAAGTACAAAGGCAAAAAGGTAGTGGTGATAGTGAATAATGCAAAGCTTCCCATCACCTATATGGGAAAGGAATGTGCATTCCATGTTTCAGCCTGAAAGAAGCCCAGCTAGAAAACATCTACCTAGTCCTAGGTATGAAAAAGAATTTACTATTTGTATTCTAGATTGTTAAATCTAGAAATTATATGGTATTTGGCCCAAAAGATGTTGTAGTATGTTAGTAGATAAAAATTCTAAATGAACCAATTATGAAAGGGAAAAAGCTAGACTTTATCTACATAATGACTATAGAAATGGCTTACATAGAAAAGAGAAGGAAAAATGAAATTGCAAATTTATGGCATGCTTGACTTACTCATGTTAGGCATAGGAAGTTGAAGATAATGATGGAGAAGTTAATGTTGAATGGGTTTTCCTCAATTGGAAGTATAAGCAAAAATAGTTTGTGCTAGATGTCAATTTAACAAAGCACATTAACTACCATATACCAAGTCTAGGTATAGAACCAAACAATGATTAGAGCTTGTCCATTCTAATGTATTTGGAAAAGCACTGTAAGCATCAGTAAAAGGCATGCGGTAGGTAGTGAAATTTATTGACGACTTCTCAAGGGATGTATAGGTATACTTTATGAAAGAAAAGTCCAAAGTGCTTTATAAATTTATTGAATTTATAGAAAAGATAGAAAAAATTTTGGGCTACAAGATCAAGTGCTTATGCACTAACAATGGAGGAGAATACAAGTCAAAAGAATTTTACCAATATTTAAGGGAGCATGGAATTCGTTAATTGCTGACATGTGCAAACACCCCACAATAAAATAGGGTGGCAAAAAGGAGAAATCAATATCTTGCTAAAACATGAATGAGTATGTTACATGCTAAGAATGTACTAGGAAGATTTTAGGTTGAAGGCATTGTTGGGTTTCATGGCTTAACAAGAAGGGGGCATTGAATTGTTATTGTACCGAATCTATGCTTTTGTATGATATAAAAAATTCAATCAATTAATTTAACAATTTATATGATAATAAGAAATCAAACAAACAGAATTATTTAAGCAAGTGAAGAGTAAGAGAATCAACACCTAATTTACCATGGTGGTTTGGCACTCTATCTTAAAGTCTTACGTCCACCCTCTTCTTCTTGAATCCAACCGATTGAAGTCACCTTTACTTAACCTGATTAGGAGAACACGTTCTCCCTAATCCAAATAATTCCTTCTCAAAGGAATTCTCATGTCTGAATACAGATTATGATCAAAAGATCATGTACAGTAGCAAATCCCCAAATAATATGTTAGTTTATGGGATATTGCTAATCAAAGGAGTTATTCAAGCATATATATCAAGATATAGAGCTCTTATCACAAAATCCCCAATTTGAATAAATTAGGGTTTTGGATTTTCCTTAAAATTTATGTGTAATAAATGTTTATAAGTGAGATCATCATATAAATAATGTTATACAAGCTATGATTGAGTATATAATCAAAGATCAAAGCAGATAATCGAATATCACCAAACCCTTGTGAGTCATCGAGAGATGAGCAAACTTGAATCAAATAGTAGGTGCTCTTAAGAGACTTTCTTCATAAAGAAAATGCTTCAAATAAATGTCAATCATTAAGAGAAAATCTTCACACACACATCTCCTTTAAATAGGAAGCAAATCTAGGGCCTTTTAGGATCAAACTTGAACCATAGCCTTCTTTGTGTTAAGAATAGTAGGCTATCTATCAAATCAACCTCATATCAGCCTTCAGAGCCAAAATTTGACCATTCTGACAACACGTCTTCTCCAGAATCCTCTCGTTGAGATTTTAGCATTTGAGAGAAATAGAGATGACATTGGGGATGAGTGAAGTGGTTAGGGCAAACTCATCAAGAGATAGAGACCTCTTATGTGCTTCTTTAAGTGAGACGATTTCATGGCAAGGGTGCTTCTCTGATGGTTAAGACGACATCGTGGCAAGGGCACTTCTCTGATGGACAAGACTGTTAGGTTTTATGGCTTAACAAGAAGGGGGGTTGAATTGTTCATGTAATGAAACTATACCTTTGAATTTCTTAAATAATTCAATCAAACAATTTTGCAATTTATATGACAATGAGTAATCAAATAGAATTATTTAAGCAAGAAGAGAGGAAGAGAATCAACACCTAATTTACCATGGTGGTTCGGCGCTCTATCTTAGAGTCCTACATCCACCCTCTTCTCCTTCAATCCAACCAATTGAAGTCACCTTTACTCAACCTGATTAGGAGAACACATTCTCCCTAATCCAAATAATTACTTCTCAAAGGAATTATCAAGTTTGAATACAAATAATGATCAAAAGATCATATACAATAGCAAATCCAGAAATAATGTGTTAGTTTATGGGATATTACTAATCAGAGGAGCTATTCAAACAAATATATCAAGATACAAAGCTCCTATCACGAAATCCCCAATTTGAAGAAATTAGGGTTTTGGACTTTCCTCAGAATTTATGTGCAGAAAATGTTTATGAGTGAAATCAACACATAAATACTGTTATACAAGCTATGATTGAAGATTTAATCGAAGATCAAACCATATAATCCAATATCATTGAGAGCTTATAAACCATTGAATGATGAACAATCTTAAATCAAATGGTAAGTAAGCTTAGTAGATTTTCTTCACAAAGAGAACGCTTCAAATAAATGTAAAATCATCAGTCGAAAACCTTTACGGACACATCTCCTTTAAATAGAAGCATATCTAGGGCTTTTATTTGAATCAAACCTGAACCATAGCCTTCTTCCTATTAGGAATAGTAGGCTATCTATCAAATCAACCTCATTTCAACCTTCTAATTCGAAATCTTACCGTTCTGACAGCCCCTCTCCTCCAAATTCCTCCCGTTGAGGTTTCGGCGCATGAGAGAAGCAAAGGCAGCTAGGGCATAACTCATCGAAGAGTAAGCACCTCTTATGTGCCCTTGAGTGAGACGACATCATAGCCAGTAAGCGTAGCAAGGAAGCTTCAATTTTGATCAAGACGACACCGTAACAAGGAAGCCTCAGTTATGATCAAGATGATACCATAACAAGGAACGGGATCGGGCTGACGTGAACTTGGGCTGCACTATATCATCTCAGTCCAGCAGCAAGGGTCTAGTCCAGTGATAACATATTTAGCAGGTATATACAGTCCAATATTAACAAGGTCCAAAAATATGATCTTTTACAAAATTCATATTTTGGTGTATTGCATATATTGATTTTAAACTAATATTAACATAGAGTTAATGTCCCTTATGTTCCTACAATTTCATCAAACCAAGTATCATATTCCTAAAATAAAATATATTCAAATAATCAACATATATTAGAATATATGTCACAAGAACTTTAAGAATATATTTTATGAGGAAATGTAGGAACCTGGTTATTTTATAATATCATTAATTGATATTATAATTTGTACACCTTTTACTTCTTATAGTTTTTCTTTTTTCACATTTAGAAAAACATATTTTGAGAATTGATATTTACAAGAAAGTATTTTTAGTCATAACAAAACCCTATTTTCCAACAATTTTCCCCTTTTTGATATGACAAAATATTTCAATAGTATTGCATATGTCATCAAATATCAATCATGTTTTTCCAAGAGAACACAACTCATCATTGCAGCATATTTATCATGATACAGTTAGTTGCAAATAGTTATTGCATATGATCGTAAGCAAGTCTCCTATACATGTGTCTAACAAGTTTCAAAATTTATCATAGAACATGCAAAAAATTTAAGTAAGGGTGATATGTATATGTATCCCACATTTTGCACTGATAGCTAGAAATGAGACTTCACATGTGCACTATTCTCTCCCCTTTTTTGTCATAAGTAAAAAGAACGATTATGCAAGTAAGCTGGACAAGTGATAGTAAAAAAAAAAAATGAGCAAGCAACTGAATAAAGATAAAGTGGGGTACTAATCGGATGCTGTAGGAGTGAAAGTAAAGCCACTCCCCCTCAAACTGAGCAGTTTGAAGAACAATGGAAGAATAGAAAGATAGCAGTAATAAACAGTTCAAAGATTTTCAAGAAGTAACATTCCAAGTTCTCATCTAAAAGCATAAAATCTATCCTTTGATAAAGGTTTGATTAGGATATTAGCAATTTGCTTATCAGTGCTCACAAATTCAAGTACAACATCACCTTTCTAAATATGATCTCAAATGAAATGATGTCTAATTCTATGTGCTTTGTTTTAAAGTGCTGGATAGGATTCTTAGTGAGATTTATTGCACTTGTGTTATCACATTTTAGTGAAACTCTATGTGATAAAATTCCATAATCCTCTAATTGTTGTTTCATTCATAAGATTTAAGCACAGCTACTAGTAGCAGCAATAGATTTGGCTTCAGTGGAAGAAAAAGCTACACAGTTTTGTTTCTTGGAGTGCCAAGAAATAAGTAATTTCTGAGATAGTGACATCCACCACTCGTACTCTTCTTATCTAGTTTGCATCCAGCATAATCAAAATCACTAAATGCATGCAAATCTAGAGTGGTGTCTCTAGGATACTAGATTCCTAGGGAAACAGTGTCTCTAAGTTATCTAAATATTCTTTTAACAACAACTAAGTGCTATTCTTTGGGATTGGATTGATACCTAGCACATAGACACACATTAAACAAGATATCCAGTCTACATGCAGTCAAATATAGCAAAGAACGAATCATACCACGATATGATTTAATGTCTCCACTAATTCCATCTTCATCATTAGATAATGATAAGGAAGTGCTCATTGGTATGTTCATTGGTTTGGAATCATGCATCCTGTATTTCTTGAGCAATTCATTTGTGTACTTTGTTTGACTTATAAAAGTCCCTTTGTTGGTTTATTTGCAACTCAAGAAAGTATGTTAATTCACCCATCATACTCATTTCAAATTCACTTTGCATGCATGCAACAAATTCTTCACATAGTTTTGAATTAGTAGAACCAAACACAATATCATCAACATATATTTGAACAATCAAAATTTCTTTTTCTTTGTTCTTTATAAGTAATGTGTTGTCCACTTTTCCCTTCCTGAAATCATAATTAATCAAGAATGAACTTAGTTTATAATACCAAGCCCGTGAAGCTTGTTTCAAACCATATAAAGCTTTTGGTAGTTTACAGACATGATTTGAATAAATCAGATCTTCAAATCTGAGTGGTTGTTCAACATATACCTCTTCCTTTATAATACCATCCAAAAATGCACTCTTGACATCCATTTGAAATAAGGTAAAGTTCATACAGCAAGCAAATGCAAGTAAGATCTGAATTGCTTCTAACCTAACTACTAGTGCAAATGTTTCATCCTAGTTAATCCATTCTTCTTAATTATATCCTTGTGCCACTAATCTAGCCTTATTTCTAGTCATAGTATTGTTTTCATCTAGTTTATTCCTGAAAACCCATTTTGTACCTATGACTAGATGATCCTTTGGTCTAGGAACTAGATTCCAGACCTTGCTTCTTTCAAACTGGTTCAATTCTTCTTGCATAGCAAGAAACCAGTTTTCACCTTCAAGAGCCTCATATACTTTTTTTGGCTTAACTTGAGATAAAAAGGCTTGATGTTCACATGTGTTGTGGACTCGAGACCTTGTACTTACTCTAACATTTGGATTTCCTATGATGTGATTGTGATCTACTTCATTTCTAACTCTAAGGAAGGATGGTTCTCTAGTTTCAAACTCCCCTTCAACTTCAACCCTATTTGGAAGACTTTTATTTCCATTTTTCTCTTTCATTTCTAGGATGCCGTAACAGTCATCCACAAACTTAACATGAATTGACTCTTCTACAACTAAGGTTTGTTTGTTGAATACTCTATATGCTTTACTTGTATGAGAATATCCAAGAAATATTCCTTCATCACTCTTGAAATCAAATTTTTCCCAAATGATTCTTTTCCATGATTCAAAACAAAACATTTGCTGCCAAAAACATGAAAGTATGAAATGTTTGGTTTTCTTTCAAAGAATAATTCAAAAGGTGTCTTTTTCAAAATAGGTCTTATTAAAGCATGATTTGAAATATAACAAGTTGTGTTTACAGCTTATCCCTAAAAATGTTTAGGAAGATTATATTCATACATCATGATTCTAGCCATTTCTTGAAGAGTTCTATTTTTCCTTTCAACAATACCATTTTGCTTTGGTGTTCTAGGAGCTAAAAAATTGTGTGAAATACCATTTTCTAAACAAAATTTTTCAAAGAGTTGGTTTTCAAGTTCACTAGCATGATCAGTTCTTATTTTTATGATTGAAAGACCTTTTTCATTTTTAATCATTTTACAAAATTCAGCAAACTTCTCAAATGCCTCATCTTTCATAGCAAGCATGTATGTCCATGTGAATCTAGAATAGTCATCTATAATGACTAAGACATAATATTTACCATTTAATGTTGTTGTTCTTATAGGACCGAAAAGGTCCATGTGTAGTATTTTTAATGGTCTAGATGTACTTATCATAAGCTTTGACTTAAAGCTACTTTGTATATGTTTGCCCTTAATGCATGTTCATATATTCTATTATTGTTAAATTCTAAAGATGGAAGACCTTTTACTATATTATACTTACACAGTTTTTCTATCAATCCTAGAACCGCATGTCCTAGCCTTCTATACCACAACCAAGCATTAATATTTATATTTACAACCAAACATGTTTGTTCAACATTTAACTTACTTAAATCAAGTACATAGATATTGTCTTTCTTTTTTCCAACAATTTTATGTTCATCATACTCAACAAGACAACTTTCTTTTCCAAATTTTATTTTGAATCCTTTATCACATAATTGACTTATGCTATGTAGGTTAAATTTTAGTTCATCTACAAGCAAAACTTCATATATGAGTAAGGTATCAAAGTTACCTATTATTCTCGTTCCTCTTATTCTTCCTTTGGAGTTATCTCCAAAAGATACCATACCTCCATTTTTTAACTCAAGTGTTGAGAAGAGCTCCTTCATCCCAATCATGTGTCAAGAGCATTCGCTGTCCAAAATCCACATGTTCTTAAGCTTTTTGCTCTTTACTTGTGCACTCATAACCTGTAAAATAAATTTGATTGTTGAAGTGCTTAGTACCCTTTTTACTTTGGGTCCATGAGTGTTAGTTCGACTTAGAGTTCTGTCATTCTTAGGCAACCAAAGTTTCTTTACTTTGTAAGCCTTTTTAAGTCTTATGGGACATTTATCAAAATTATGGCCAAAATAATTACAAAAATAGAATTTATTTTCATGCAACGGAATTGAACATTCTTTTTCTTTAAATAAATGACTAAATGATTTTGATTTGTCATTCAATTTATATCCTAGTCTCGCTTTATCATATATACCTCTTTGAGAATTTAGAATTCTATCTAACACGCCACTACCATTTGTAAATTTCTTTAGCAGTAGATTTGTTGCATCAAATTTTGATTTCAAGTCACAGTTTTCTTTTTCTAGTTCAAGGACTTTATTCTTAAGATTTTTAGCACATACCTGTGAGTTATTTTCTACATGTATTTCAATATCAGAGCATGCACTAACACCACAGAAAGTTTTTGTTCCTATTTGCATGTTTTCAGATTTTCTTTGTTTCTCATACATATCATTCATACAAGCATCATATTTCATATATGCATTAGCAGAAATAACAATGTGATTTACGGAAATCAAAGCATTTTTTTTCAGTTTCATCTCTACATGTAGCAAGTTCTATGTTTTGTACAGTAAAATCAATTTTATGTACAGAAGTCAACATTTTCTATTTTTTAGATTTATTTTTTGCTTTTAACTTTCTGTATTTATCTTTTAATTTATTTGTATATTCAACTAAATTAGAAAATGTAGTTTCTAACCCAGAGTTTATTTGAAGAAATAGTTCAAAATCATTTACCTCACTATTTTCTTCCTTAAGAGTTGTTGTTGCGGTTAGGCATAGATGTGCAACTTCTTCTTGAGTTTCTTCATTAGATGAGGAGTTCTCATCATCCCAGGCAGCAATCATCTCCTTCTTTTTGTCCTTGCTGTTTCTTTTCTTGATCATTGGACAATCAATCTTAATGTGTTTAGGTTTCTTGCATTCATAACACACATTCTCCCTAGGTTCATTTAATTCTTTTCTCCTATTTTGCCCTATGTTTTTGTTTAATCCTCTTCTTAGGAATTTTCTAAATCTTCTAGCTATAAGAGCTACTTCATCATTTTCTAACTTTTCCTCTTTAACCCTTTCAACTTCTACTTTAAGTGCAAGTGATCTCCTATTTTCCTTCTCTTTCTCTCTTCTTCTAAGCTACATTTCATGAGTCTTAAGAGAACCTAGCAGATCATCTAAAGTCAGCACATCTAGGTCATGAGCTTCTTCTACGGCAATCTTTTTAGGATCCCAACTTTCAGGTAGGGATACTAACATTTTTCTTACCATTTCCTCATTTGTATAGGTTTTTCCTAGCAATTTAAGTTTAGAAATAATTTCAATGAATCTACCAAACATATCACTAATAGTTTTAGAATCCTTCATAACAAATAATTCGTAGTCATGTGTAAGCATATTAACTTTAGAAGACTTTACCTTTTTAGTTCCTTTATAGATGACTTCTAATTTATTCCAAATTTCTTTACCAGTGGTGCAAGAGGACACTTTGTTAAACTCATGTGCTCTAAGACCACTGTAGATCATATTCATGGACTTAGCATTTAACCCATTACTTTAGCTTCATTTTTTGACCATTCATCAGTTTCGGGTAATGTAATACCCTTCCTGATTACTTCTTAAGCTTCTGGATCTTAGCCTATTATGAAGACTTATATTAATTGTTTCCAATGCCTACAATTAATGCCATCAAACAAGGGAGGTTTATTAAACCCCGTTATAGCTAACCCTTTATCAGAAGCCATAATGTGGATCTACTCTAAGATGTTAATCCTTTTAATCAGAGAACCTGGCTCTAGATGCCAATTGTTGGGTTTTATGGCTTAACAAGAAGGGGGGTTGAATTGTTATTGTACCGAATCTATGCTTTTGTATGATATAAAAAATTCAATCAATTAATTTAACAATTTATATGATAATAAGAAATCAAACAAACAAAATTATTTAAGCAAGTGAAGAGTAAGAGAATCAACACCCAATTTACCACAATGGTTTGGCACTCTATCTTAAAGTCTTACATCCACCCTCTTCTCCTTTAATCCAACCGATTGAAGTCACCTTTACTCAACCTGATTAGGAGAACACGTTCTCCCTAATCAAAATAATTCCTTCTCAAAGGAATTCTTAAGTCCAAATACAAATTATGATCAAAAGATCATGTACAGTAGCAAATCCCCAAATAATATGTTAGTTTATGGAATATGGCCAATTAGAGGAGCTATTCAAGCACATATATCAAGATACAGAGCTTTTATCACAAAATTCCCAATTTGAATAAATTAGGGTTTCAGATTTTCCTTAAAATTTATGTGCAGTAAATGTTTATAAGTGAGATTAGCATATAAATAATGTTATACAAACTATAATTAAGTATATAATTGAAGATCAAAACAGATAATCGAATATCACTGAACCTTTGTGTGTCACTGAGAAATGAGCAAACTCGAATCAAATAGTAGGTGAGCTTAAGAGACTTTCTTCATAAAGAAAACGTTTCAAATATATGTAAATCATCAGGAAAAAATCTTCATGCACACATCTCCTTTAAATAAGAAGTAAATCTAGGACCTTTTAGGATCAAACCTAAACCATAGCCTTCTTCCTATTAGGAATAGTAGGCTGTCTATCAAATCAACCTCAGATCAGCCTTTAAAGCAAAAATCTGACCATTCTGACAGCCTGTCTTCTCCAAAATGCTCCTGTTGAGGTTTTGGCGTTTGAGAGAAGTAGAAATGACATTGAGGATGAGTGAAGCTGCTAGGGTAGACTCATCAAGAGATAAAGACCTCTTATGTTCTTCTTTAAGTGAGACAACGTCGTGGCAAGGGCGTTTCTCTGATGGTTAAGATGACATCGTGGCAAAGGCGCTTCTCTGATGGACAAGACGACGCCGTAGCACAAGGAGACTTAAGTAGGGTTAGGCTGACGCGAGCTTGGGCCACATCATATAGTCTCAATCCAACAACAAAAGGTCCAATCCAAAAATAAAAGATTTAGCAGATAGACATAGTCTAATATCAACAGGGTCCAAAGTTTAATTATGTAAATACAGTCCAAAAATATGATCTTTTACAAAGTTCATATTTTGGTGTATTACATATATTGACTTTGAACTAATATCAAGATAGAGTTAATGCTCCTCATGTTCCTACAATTACATTAAACCAAGTATCATATTCCTAAATAAAATATATTCAAATATATTATATTTCTTAAAGAAATATTCAAATAATCAATTTATTCAAATATTCAAATATATGTCACAAGAACTTTAAGAATATGTTTTATGAAGGAATGTAGGAACCCGATTACTTTATAATATCATTAATTGATATTATAATTTGTACACCTTTTACTTTGTATAATTTTTCCTTTTGCACATATAAAAACATATTTTAAGAATTGATATTTATCAAAAATATTTTTAGTCTCAGCAAAACCCTATTTTTCAACATGCATGAGAACAATAGCTTACGTCATTAACCATTTACCACAAGCAAGGCTCAGGTTCGTATCACTGATGCGGATGGTGATGGGCAACAGAGTGAGCTTTTGATTATGGAGAGATTGGAATGGAATAATAACAAGGAAATTTGGAAATATAAAGGCTGGAAAGGTAAAGACTGGAAAATAAATGATTGAAAGGTAAAAAGCAGTAATTTAAGTGCAGGAATTAAGATAATTGGAATATAAAAGGCTGGAAAGTAAATGCATGAAATTTAAAGGACAAAGCTTAAAGGAAAACGAAATTCAATAATTTTTCAATCTTCACAGTTCTCAAGATTCTAATTACAACTAAAAGAACAATGTCCTTAAATAGACAACTAAGCCTAATGATAGAAGGATCTATAATTCATAAAACCAAAGTCTAGTAGAATTCAAATCCCTAAATTTAAGGAAAAATCAAACTAACCAAATTCAGATAAAATCCCAACAAATCAGGGATTAGATCTTAATAAATTAGGAATAGGATCCCAACAAATTAGGAGTAACATCCTAACAAATTAAGGATCTCAACAAATAAGGAAATCCTAGATAATTAAGAACCTTGACAATTTAAGAATCTTAAATCAACACAGTTAAGGAGTCTTAAATATATCAAAATTCTTAAAAAATCTCTGCGATGACCTTTAAGTTTGGGCTTCTTAGATCTAAACATATAATTGTTAGGGCATTCAACATATGGGTTGGGCCATTGGCCTAGGTTGGCATAGTTGCTCCACATCCTTTAAAAAGCAAACAACTGCCTCTAGGACCAAGTATTTTAACAAAGGAGATTATGTTCAGAAAACTGCCTTAAGCAACACTAGATATGGCTCTTCAAGTCAGGCTCCTAAAGAACTAGACAAGCCCAAAAACATGGAGGCCAAACATGGTGAGAGTTCTCGATCCACTACTCCTAAAAGTGAATGGCCCCAAGTCAGATGTTATAAGTGCCAAGGAGTTGGCCACCTTCAAGCTAATTGCCCTAATCGAAGGGTAATGACGATGAAAGAATAGGAGGAAAATGGAGAATTCTACCAAGTGGAGGAGCCATTAGAAAAAACAGAAGGAGAAGATTGCATAGCTTAACCAGATTTTGGTGAGCTTTTGGTCATTCTTCATACTCTCTTTTCAAAGCTTAGTTCTCAAGATGAACAAAGAGAAAACATCTTCCAAACAAGGTGTACCATTGGGGGCAAGGTTTGTTCTATGATTATTGACAGTGGAAGTTGTACTAATGTGGCATCCACAACACTGGTCGAAAAGTTGAAGCTATCAACCTCTCCTCACCCACAACCTTACAGGTTGCAATGGCTAAGTCAGGGCAACGATCTTCAAGTAAATAGGCAAGTTTTAGCCTCTTTTTCCATTGGGCAGAATTATACTGATGAAGCCCTTTGTGATATTATTCCTATGGAAGCATGTCACTTGCTACTTAGAAGACCATGGCAGTTTGATAGGTTTACAAAGCATGATGGGAGAAGCAACACTTATACTGTGAAGAAGAATGGTAGACATATCACCCTTACACCCTTAAGCCCATCCCAAATCCATAAAACCTCAGCCCAGAGAAAAAACACCTAAGAAAACCTATTCATCACCCAAACCAAACTTGAAAAAGCCATCCTTAAACATAAACCTATATATGCCCTACTTATGATAGAAAGAAAGTTAGTAACTGAAAAGAGTATTCCTCACCCAAAGGTTTTACCACTCTTATCCGAGTATAAAGATGTCTTCCCAACTGATCTACCACCCGGTCTTCCACCCATCAGAGGCATTAAGCATCATATTCATCTTGTTCCAGGGGCTTCTCTAACTAACAAGCATGCCTACCATTGTAATCCTGAAGAAACTAAGGAGTTGCAGAGGTAAGTAAATGAGCTGATGAGAATAGGGTATGTTAGAGAAAGCATAAGTCCCTGTTCTATCCCAGCACTCCTGGTCCCCAAGAAAAATGATAGTTTTCAGATGTGTGTTGACAGTCGAGTCATCAACAACATCACAATCAAGTATAGTTATCCTGTCCCTAGACTTGATGATATGCTTGATGAAATTCATGGTGCTGTAGTCTTTTCCAAGATTGATCTGAGGAGTGGTTATCACCAAATTCGTATGCGGGAGGGTGATGAATGGAAAACTGCCTTCAAAACCAAGGAAGGCTTATATGAATGGTTAGTAATGCCTTTTGGATTGTCAAATGCTCCTAGCACCTTTATGAGATTGATGAATGAGGTGCTTCGACCATACCTTGGTAAATTCATAGTTGTTTACTTTAATGATATTCTGGTCTATAGCCGAAGTATTAGTAACCATGTGAAACACCTAAAAAAGATCTTTGACTTATTAAGGGAACAAAAACTATATGCAAAGATGGAGAAGTGTGAATTCATGAGTCCAAGTGTCATCTTTCTTGGATATGTGGTTTCTCAACATGGCATTACAGTTGATCAATCAAAAGTGGAGGCAATCAAGTCCTGGCCCATTCCAAAAACACCAACTGAGATTAGGAGCTTTCATGGCTTGGGTTCATTCTACAAGAGATTTGTTCCTCATTTTAGCACCATCATGGCTCCAATCATTGAGTGTATGAAAAAGGGACAATTTGATTGGAATGAATCTGTAAGCAAAGCATTTGAAGTAATCAAACAAAAGCTTTGTACAGCTCTTGTTCTTGCTTTACTAGATTTTGATAAATTATTTGAAGTTGAGTGTGATGCTAGTGGTGTGGGAATTGGGGCTATCTTGGTTCAGTCCAAGAAACCATTGGCCTAGGTTGGCATAGTTACTTCACATCAATCACCATATGAAAACTTAAGGAAATCTTGACCCACTATAAATTATTTCTACATTTTTGGTGTGTTTGTTATGTATTTATGCCTAACCATTTATGTAACATATTTGTAGGCTATGTGAAAGAAAAGGTTGGAAGTGTTGTGACCTAAACACCAATTAGGTCCTATCGGTGGTTAAATTGTGAATGAAAATGTAACTCTATGAAAGGAAAGCTTGGAAATGTGAAAGACAAAATGTGGTGTCTAATGAGGCATCTTCTTAGTGATCATTTGAAAGAATAATATTGCCAAATTCCAACAGCTTTGAAAATATGTTGAAGGAAAAGATGAACAATGAGGATCACAAAGAATCCCATCACGATAAAAATGAAAATTCTTAGCACAATGAAGATGAAGAATCTCATTCAAGCTTATCCTTTAAAAGATTATCAAGTCCATGGAAAACAGGTGACCACTAAACAAGAATGCAACAAGAAGATCACCTAAGTTAAATGGAAGAACTTGAAAAGGAACCAAGAAAAGAACCATGAAGGTCCACTAGGATGAGGCATCCTAATCCAAGGTACCTTGATGCTAATCTAGTAGTAAAGGCAAGTGATTCTGAGCCCATCTCTTATGTAGAAGCTTACAAAGATGAAAGATGGAAAAAGGCAATGGAGGAAGAGATTGAAGCTCTAAAACAAAATTAGACTTAAGAGCTTGTTCTAAAACCTGAAAAGGTAAATCCAATCTCATGCAAATGGGTTTATAAGATCAAGAAAAGTGCAAATGGAATAGTAGAAAGGTACAAGGCATGATTAGTGGCATATGGGTTCTCACAGCAATATAGGTTGGACTATGAAGAAACATTTAGTCCAATTGTGAAGATCATTATGGTATGAACTAATAGCTCTAGTTGTCAGCAAGGAATAAAAACTATGGCAAATGGACTCAAGAATGCCTTTTTACATGGAGAAATAGATTGAGAAATATACATGGAGTAGACAAAAGGATTTTAAAGGCAACCAAAGTATGTTTGCAAGTTAAGGAAGGCATTATACGGCTTAAAACAAGCAACATGAGCATGGTACAAGAAAATAGAAAATTTTCTAGTTTAGAGTGGATTTTGATGACACTTGTAAATATAAGTCTTTTCGTAAAGAAGCATAATGGTAAGATCTCTATTATTCTTATCATAATTAGAGATGATGATGAGGAAAATTAACAGACAAAGGAAAATTTTTCTGTTAGATTTCAAATGAAAGAACTTAGAGCACTAAAGCATTTTCTTGGACTTGAGCTAGATAAAGTAGAAAGTGGATTATTTCTATGTCAACAAAGGTATAGTAAGGAATTGTTGTAGAATTATGGAATGATGGAATGCAAGCTTACATCCACTCTAATCAAAGTCAAAATCAGTTTATGTGCAGGAAAAGGAAAAGAGTTGGGAGATCCTACCATGTATCAGCAATTGGTAAGAAGTTTAATTTATCTTACTATGACTTGACTAAACATTTCATTTGTGGTCAACCTAGTAAGTTGATTTATGTAGAGTCCAAGGCAACCTCATCTAAATGCAATCAAAAGGATATTGTAATCTATAAAGGGAACTACAAATTATGGAATTCCACATATAAAAAGGAAGAACAACTTGGTTTTTACAATGTTGACTATGCTAGGGATAATACAATAAGGAGATCAACTATAGGATACTCTTTCATTCTTGGATTTGGAACAATATCTAGGTGCAGCAAATGACAACTTATAGTTTCCTTATCAACAATGAAAATAGAATATAGAGCAGTAGCAATGGTAGCACAAGAAAGTACCTGGTTAATGTAATTATTGGAAGACTTGAAGCACCTAGCAAATAAGCCAACACAAATATTTTATGACAATCTTTTAGCAATATGGATAGCCAAAAATCTCATATTTCATGCAAGAACCAAGCACATAAAAGTACACTATCACTTCATTAGAGAGAAGGTTCTACATGGAGAAGTTTTGTTATGACTAGTCAAGACAAAAGAGCAAATAGCTTACATTTTCACCAAAGGGTTAGATCCAACTAATTTTGGCAAAACTTGGGAATGGTGAGTAGAAAAATCCTAAGGAAAGCTAGCGTTGAGGGGGGAGAAATAAAGAAAATCAACAATGCAATAGGTTTGACCTAAAAGAAAAAGGGCAAAAGCTAATAGAAAAGTTCTTTAGAAAACAAACGTGAAAAAAAAATAAGCTAAACTCAGTGGAGTTCTCTAAAAAATAGGGGAGAGAAACTAACTCATAAAGTTGGTTAGAACTCCTGAGGGGGGACCCCATTCCAACCAACAAAAAAAATGAGTATGGATGTATGGAAAAGTGTAGTGTAAAAGAGTAATGTACTTGTCCATTGGCCTTGTAAAAGTTTGTCTTTATGTAAATAAAAATTTTGTACTTTTATCCTGCAACTTGTGTTATTCTTGGGCCCATTTGAGCTTCAACAGTATCATCATAGCTAGAAGGTGAAAGCTAATTTCTTGTTTCAATATGTTCACCTTAAAGGCTCCCTAAACCATAAACATCCATTCCATCACCCATGCTATTTAGCCACCATTACTTATAAATCTATCCATCCTTGAAGATGGTATCTATTTGGAAGGAGCAACTTTCTCATCTAGAAGGCTTGTATTAAGCCTTACCTATTAGAGAGCAAGCTGCTTAGAGTCCTTGATGGCTTTTTCCATTGTCCATCCAAATTCATCACCACCAGTGATATGAAAATGAAGCAATTGAAAGAGTTGTCAATTTGGCATACTAGGATTGGCATATGAGATACTAAATTGCTTAAGGTTGGATTCTCAATATCATATACAACTTTATTTTTACTACCATTCCAAAGCACAAGATGTTAACAAATAATTAGAAGGCCTTGTTGGTTGAGTTCTAGGTGCATCTGCTCATATTTTTATCCTCCATCTCCACCTTTAAGCTGCCACAAATTGATGGAATTACAAATGGGTCATTCCATCATGACCAAGTTCCTTCAAGAAATTGATGTACTTTCTGTTGGGTTTTATGACTTAACAAGAAGGGGATTTGAATTGTTTAAGTCAAGAGATGAATATAGTTTTTGCTATCTAAAATGCTTCTATCTTTTAAAACAATTTCACACTAATATGATAAGAAAACAACAAGCAAATGCCATACAAATAAGTTGCAAAACAGCAAAACTATCTCATGAATAAGTCAGCAAATTAATGACAAACTAATGGCTGGATAGATGTCACATTCAGCAAGTTAAATCCAAACAAGATAAGGGAAGAGAAACACCAAGTTACCATAATGGTTCGGCACTAAATCCTTGAGCCTTACGTCCATCCTCTTTTCCTTCAATCCAACTGATTAAAGTTTCCTTTACTACAAGCTAGGAGAAATCCTCTCCTATGCTTCACAACTCTTTAACAAGGAGTCAGTTTATCCATGGTTACAAGATTTAGGTTGAACCAACTTTAGTACATTAAGCAAATCCTCAAGTGCATATTGTAAGTGAGGAATAATGCTTCACAAAAAGCTAATTGTTCATTCAAGCTCTAATCACAAAACCCTTAGTTTTCACAAAGTTAGGGTTTCGGATTTACAAAGAAGTCTATGTGCATATAATAATCAAGACAGAATCATCACATAAACAACTTAATCTAACAATGAATATTCACAAGAATATTGATTTGAAGGAATATCACCGAAGATACAAAGTAGCTTCATGATTCGATGAAGTAATCAGTTGGTATTGCGATTTCTTACACGATTTCAGTATGTATATGATTCTCTCAAATATAGTATGTGTAAAAGCTTCAAAGATTCTAAAAGAATGCCCTTTTATAGAATATTTAACAACTTCAAGCTTTCTAGGGTTTCAGTTCAAACCTGAACTGCCCATTGATAAATGATGTGATTTCCATCATTCAAAAGTAGAAAAGATGATTAATGCAAGAAATAACCATTCTGACAGATCGATCGCCTCAATATTCTTCCCGTTTAAGCATTGGTGACAAAGATAGAGACAAGAGAATGAGTTAGCAAAAGGAGCTAGGGCTTTTTGAAGTGTTTGTTCGATTAGGAGCCTTTTGCTCTTAACATTAAGTGAAATGTTTCTATTTCACTTTGTCTCATTAGATGGGCTCAAGCAAGTGCAACTCGGACCAACAAAATACTCTAGCTCGCGATCAACAAAACAGTGTAGCTTGGGCCAGTATAGCTTGGTCCAGTGTAGCTTGGTCCAATGTAGCTTGCAGCTAGCAAATTAGTGTAGCTTGGGTTAGTGCAGCTCGGGCCAGTGAAGCTCGGTCTAGTAAATTTACACAACTTAGTCTAACCTTATATGATCACTTTGTAATATAATCTTTGCCCTTTTTTAAATATGTACCTACAAATATATAAGTGCAAGTATCATTTCTCTTTGAATATATTCAAATATATTCTATCATTACTTATTTATGCAAACAAAAACATTACTTCATACAAAATATTTCTCAAGGTCACTTCATAAGGATCTTTTATAAATAAAAGTAAGAACTCAATTACTTTATAATATCATTAAATTGATATTATAATTTGTACACCTTTTACCTCCTATGATTTTCTTTTGCACAAATAAAAAATATTTTTTAATAAATAATTCATAAATAAATTTTGTCACAACAAAACCCTTATTTTCCAACACTTTCCAACCAAACTTGTAATCATTGGTGAACATGTGCCAAAAAATGAATATTTGACAGAGGTTTTTTAAGGCCTTGAGATGCCATATTCCTCCCTAGCTATACAATTATGTTGCACACTCACATAGATACTTTACCATAAAAAGATCTGTGTGCACCTCTTCTCACACAAGAAGCCCACATTGATTTGGTGGAGTAAACAACACCAGTTGCCACTTTCACCATTGAAAATGTAATTAATGGTCATGCAATTAATGAGAACCCTTCATGGATTTCCTATCAAAGAATTACTCCTTACACCCCCACTAACCATCAAGGACCGCTCATTATGCACATTAGAAGCTCTAGTGGTTGCTACCTCCATGCCAATTACTAAAGTAACATTACTTGCCAAATTTGTAAGAAGGTTGGCCATCATGCATGACATTGTTGTTACAGGTACAACCCCTACACTAACTAGCCCAATAAAGACCCTTTTAACCATGGATAAGCCTTAACTAGCCATCAAGCTAATTATGCTAATTAAGCCCAACAACAAACAACTTCAATAATAAAGGCTAACAAAGACATTGATTGGTTCCCAAATTCTAGAGCCATGAGCCATTTTACTTCAAACAACTTTGGGCTTGAAAACTTGCTAAACTATGATGGAGACCAAGGGGTCATAGTAGGCAATAGAATGGGCTTACCAATAACCTAAACAAGTAATTTATCAAATTCTAGAAATTTAACTATTTTTAATGTCCTAGTTGTTCAAAATATAAACAAAAATTTATTATCTACTTCAAAACTCATAAAAGATAACAAGTGTGATTTTTTATTTTATCGAATTTTTTGTGATATACAAATCTCCATGTAAGCAAAACAATGCTCTACTTACTAGTTGATCATGGGCTTTACCATCACAAATTGAAGGATCATTAGTAACACCTATGCCCTTACTACAACTACAATAAATTTGGTGGAATTACACCATAGATTAGGCCATGTAAACTATCCATATAATATAAGATTGCTAAAAATAATGAATATCAAATTTGATAGCAATATTCCAAATTCTTATGATGTTTGCCAATTTAGCAAAAGTGTTAAGGCCGTTATTCTATGGAAACTATTTGTTGAGAAATAATTACAATACAAAATAAAAACCATTCAATGTGATGGGGCTATTGAGTTTACATCCATTACATTCAAAAAACTTCTCCTTCAAAAAGGAATATTTCAAAGAATATCTAGCCCATATGCTTCATTCTAAAATAAATTTGTAGAAAGAAAACACATACATATTATTGGGATATGAGCTATCCATGATAAAGTAAGCATATATACTAGCCTAATATTAGGATTTTGATTTTGAAACCCATATAATAAGTAGGGTCCCAAGCCTAGTAATTGAAAACAAAAGCCTTTGGGGAAAAATTATATAATCAAAAACCAATAATTTCACATTTACAAATATTTTGTTGTCTAGTTTGTCCATATCTTAGACCATGTACACAACATAAAATGCAACATCATTCCAAACCTTGAATATTCCTTGGTTATCCTATAGGATATAAGGGCTACCATTGCTTATACCCAAATACTAATAAATATTATATCATCACTAATGCTATATTTAGTGAGCAAAAATTTCCCTTTCAAGAAAAACAAAATGAAAACCAAAATCAAAATAATGGTAACCAACCATTAATCATCTGACCATCATTTACATCAAAACCATCACAAAATTAAAAAAAAAAAACTTCCTTCCACCCAAAATATAATTTGAAATAGACCTTCCACAAATATCTCAAAACAAATTATGGATGGACCACTAAAATTAAAACATAAACAATCTTAACCATTTCATCACTCCTAAATGCAAATACAAATTCCACTACAACCAGTTATCCAATGGTTACAAGACTTAAATGTGGAAGAATTTCAAAGTGAACAACAACAAGAAACCTTAAATATGTGTTTACAATATCAATATAAAGAACCATAAAACTATAGATAAACTTCTAAAGATCCAAATTGGAGAAAAGCAATGGCAAAAGAATATATAACTCTTTTCCAAAATCAAACATGAGGATTAGTACAACATCCACTAAACATCATTTCCATAGGGTGCAAATGGATGTAGAAAGTCAAATAAAAATCAAATGGTACCTCTTAATGCTACAAAGTAAGGCTTACTGTAAAAGGTTTCTATCAATGACTTATTCCTACAAAATAAGACTTGTTTATCATTGACTTGTTGCTACAAAGTAAGACTTGTTAGAAAAGGTTTCCATTAATGACCTAGCATTAACTACATAAATACACTTAGTCTTATTGTGAAACCTATTATGGTACATACTATAATATCCCATGCCTACACACAATGTTGGATAATAATATAACTTAACATAAAAAATGCATTTCTTCATCATAATTTTGATGAAAAAGTATATATAACTTAACCATGAGGGTTTTTTGACATCAACAAACCTTGGTTTGTTTATCGTCTAAAATGATCACTATATGGACTCAAACAAAGCCCATCAACCTAAAATAATAATTTCAAACAATTTCTTCAAAAACTTGGATTTACAATCTCTAATGTAGATACCTTATTATTTACTCTATGCAAATCAACATATAATGCTTTTATTTTAGTCTACATTAACAATATTATTTTTACTAGAAGTACAATGGCACCTCTCTCACAAATACTGGCCTAATTACAAAATAAATTTAATATCAACGATTAACATATCTACACTATCTCCATAAAATTGAAACCTAACATTCAAAAGATGGTCTTTTACTCCATTAGACCAAATTTGCCCACAAAATACTTTTACGAGAAAAGATGGGTAAAGCTCGTGATATCTCAACCCCTATTAATAAATGATGGTAAACCATACCTGGACTCAACCAACTATTGCAACATAGTTGGATCACTTTAATCCAAATCATTTCTATAGGTTTATTAAAAGATCTCTATATTCATCTTTCAAGAGTACTAACACTTTGGTGTGACAACTTATTAGCTTTATACCTCTCAATAAATCTAGTCTTTCACATAAGAGCGAAGCACATTGAAATCGACTTCCATTTCATATGTGAATACATCAAAACAAAAAAGCTATCCAACCACTTCATTTCACCAAGGGTCTCTCATCCACAAGATCTAAGACACTTTAGAACAAGCTAACAATTTGTAGCATCACATCAGGTTGGAAAGGGATGCTAAAATCAAAGGATTTGGATCTCTACCATGTCAACATTCATGCCATGTCACCTCCATGTGTTAAAGGCCATATCATTAATAACTAAACACATCAGCCCTAGTTCACACATCACTTTAGTGGAAAATAAAACGTGAGTCGTCCCCAACCTCATGCCTATCTCTCTTAGTGCAAGTCACACCGGAAATGCTTCACCACAGTAAGCAAATAACTCAAAAGGCAAAGAAAATAATTTTGGAAAACATCTTCATAATGATTTTGTAAAAATTAGGAAATGCCATCAATTCATTCCTCATTAATTTTGGATCAAATTCATGGTTTCAAATGTTTTCCTTTCCTTTAAAAATTCTCTTCTAAATTCATGGAAAATCAAAATCAATTTTGATTTCCATGAATTCACCACTTGCCACATTTACTTAGGGTTGCTTGTCCTATAAATATGTAATCCTATTGTTTACGAATTATTGAATCAAGAAATTATTCCCATTAGTGTTCTTCATCCATTTTTAGGGTTCCTATTAGGTTATGGAATTGATTCTAGAGATCATTATATTTCATGAAGTCTCAATTCTAGCTATAACTGTGTCACCAATTGTTGGTTAGATAGACCCAAAACCACAAGCTCTCATTAAGGAATTATCACCCCTATGAAAACATGGAGCCAATCAGCTAGGTCACTTACAAGTTGTGGCTATTGGTGGGAACAAAAATCCATCTCTTATTCTATTTAAAGTTTTAATAAAATCCATTAGAGTGCAAGTTGAGCTACATAAGGATCTTCCTCAATTTGAAAAGCAAGACAAAGTTTTGGTGATGCATCGGTAGGTGATTCTTGAGTGCAGAAGTTGTAAGGACTATGAAGTACTCATCATTCATTGGGGATGGTTGGCCACATCATAAGCCAAATTGGAGTCAATAGCTCACGTTAGATTAAGATACCTTGGCCTTGATCCTAAGGGTGAGGTCTTTCTCCAATGGGGAGGAGTTGTCATGGGCCTCCATTTAAGGGTAGTTTTTGTTTGGGTTGGAAGCTTTTGTATTAGAATGTTTTGTATGAAGGAAGCTTGTAAGTAGTTTAGTCGGATCAGGATTTGGGACTTAAGGGTAAGTTGTAGGGGGTTAACTCCTTTCTCATTACCGAGGTCACAAATTATGTCTTTGGGCTATTGCATAGGTAGGCATGAGTGCTTGCCCCCTAGAATTGTAACATCCAACTCGTATTTGTTAAAAGGCTCAAATTTTTAACTTAGAAGTTAATTCAAAAATTTGAGTAATATTTTCATTATTTAAGCTTTACCACAAGAGATCACATACTTGATGTGGCATATTCATCCTACTTTGCTTGTCTCAGCACATCAAGCCACATTACGCTAAAGGCCACACAAGATAAAGTATATTTAACCTATGATCTAATTTTAAGTTAGAAAACCTAAAGGCTTAACTTAAAAGTTAGTTTAAGAGTTTAAGTGATATTTTTTATATTTAAGTTTTGCCATAATGGATCATATATTTGATGTGAGACTTTTGTCCTACGAATAGTATTAAGCCGTAGAAGTAGGAATATAAGGTTTTTAATCACTTTGAACATAATTTGAAGGTTTAACCTTCCCTTAAATGCTGTCAATTTCTTCCTTGTTGGGTTCACAATAGCTAGGAAAAAGAAATAACATAACAACTAGCTTTGCTCTGATTGACCACTAAAGACTCTCTAGTCCCTTATTGTTCCGAATCGGACCTGACATTTGTTTTGTACCAGTGTCCAAATGTAGTACCGTTGGAACTATTATTGCCGAATTTTCGTTCAATTCATTCAAGTTATTGGCATTAGAAGAATTATACTATCTTCCCATTAAGTTGAACATGTTCTTTTCATTTGCGTTTCCTTTCCTCCTTGTGGATTGTCGTAGCCCCGTATCTCTCTAGCTTTTGGGAACATAAGGGATGGAAGGTTGAAGTCATTTAAGGGGAGACAACAGCTCCGCTGTGGGTTTGCATGCATGAGTGTTGACCTATGAGAAAGGAGAGTAGTCGTTCGGGGAACAAAGTGAGAAGCTAGTCCAGATTTTGAAGTCAAGTTTTAGCTTCGGGTAGAAAAATTGGTTTATTTTGGGCTTTGAAAATTTTTTTTGTAACCTGAAATCTGTCCAAATCTACCTGTACAACATATAAACAAAGTTGTAAACGGGTTCCATTCAATTGGGATGTCCTAAAGGTTCTTTGCCGTCTATCAAATGAGACTTAAATCCCTTTTCCGCTTGTACTAGCATGACCACATAAAACTATGAAACTAGTAATCTTTCATTATGCCTTGACCTAGATATAAACCTAAAAAGGACTTCTAATTTCGTGGGAATATTGGGTGTTATTAAGATTTTGATCAATTGCTCCTTAAAAAGCATCGTTTAACAATTGCTGTGTCCACCTCTCGAAGCTCGTGTCCGCATTATTGTTTACATGAGTAGTAAAGGCCGACCATGACGGAGTAGTGAAAACGGATGGGGAACTTGTGGGGTCAGGTGAGAGAACTAATATGCAATCTGAGATCGGCGTACTTGGAACTTGTGAGGGGGGCTCATCATTGGCATGAAAATGGGGTTTATCGTTGGCTCGGATGACTTCATGGACGTGCTCGTTAACAAACCAGCGTGTGCGGGGTTCTTGCCTGAAGGCTTTGCAGATGACATTGCCATTTTTTCTAGGTCATCCTTTTCAGGCATCCAATGGCTTGGGGTTAACATTTGTAGTAAGATATTTCTTACATTTAGAGTAAGAAAAAAAAAGGCACTTTTTTCTTGAGATTGCTGAAAATAAAAAAGCTAATTAATTCAGGAATTAAGTACCTAAAAAAGAACTTGGATCTTGAGGCAATTCAATACCCGAAATCAAAATTCTTCTACTATGATAAAAAACCGGAACTGGGAAGTTTGTGAGTTTGATAAGTTTAACTTCTAAGTTTTGGGGAAAAAAAATAATTAAGAGGGCGTAGTTAACCTAAACCGATGGGCTACGAATTAATTGTAGAGTGCCATGCGTAAGCAACCATACGAAAACATCTAGCGTTTGCCAAAATTTACATTCCCTTAAATCTAGGAGATTGGCTGCATTTACGACGCCGCTTGGTTCGCAGCTAATAGAATTTAATTCCATTGAATATGCTTCACCAAGTGGGTTGCTTTTTCAGAGTCGACGGTAATGGACGATTATGAAGCTTCCTTGTCATTGGCATTGAGGTTGGCTTATCAAAAGTTGGCTTTCATTTGAGAGCATCGGTTAAATGCTACAGGGATCGGCTTGCTTTTTCTTTTATTGCTGGCCCACGTCTTGGCCTAATTTGAAGGCTATTATGATGGCCACTTAAATGCAGTGGACTTCTGGGAAGCAACCCCTACCCGATTTCCTTTTTCACATTATAGTGTAGATGTTGATGTACCTTGGAGAAAGAGATAGGAGATTACATGGATACGGTACGGTTTGAATTGAACTGGGCAATAACTAGGACATTTTCGTAGATTTATACGGCTCTTCCATGCCATTCACTCAAAGTTCTTTAAATTTGACTTGCTTCCCTTCTCCACCAATAGTGATCCGGTGTGGCTTTATCTGAATGCGCCACGTGTGCAGGTCAGATTGGATCTTCCCTGTGCGTCTAAGCTTATAAAGAAGAAAGTCAATGGGACTGAACAGGACAATATTCAGGAGGATTTAGAAGCATTAAGGGTGGCCTTAGTATCACATGCCAGCCATTCATTGTTAGGTAGGATGATAGCAACGTGGCGAAGCGACACGATGGCTTTATTTATTACTTGTCTTTCATTTGCTGATAGAAAGAAATCTGCTTCAGTGAAGCTAAGCTTTTTGGAACCAAATCACGATGCGGTGTTCTCAAATTCGAGTGTAAACATGTTTTGTGCAGTAGGGACACTGTACAACTACTTGGAAACGGAAAGCATCAATTGGACCAGTGGCTTCCGGATGGGGGTTTGACTATGACACGCATATCCTGAACCTAACACGTTAATGGACACCATAGCCACGCTATGTCTCTAATTAAGGTGAAGTAAGTTACCCAAGAAGTCATGACTACCCTTTGCCCAAATAATGAGATAAAAAAAATGGCCTACCTCCGTACAAGAAGAAAAACAGGACCACATCTGTTAGTTTAGAAACTCCATCTTTGGACTGTGTCATATGCTTTCAAGTATGGTGCCGCTTCCAAAAAAAAAAAAGAAAATCTAATGGTAACTGTATGCTGTTGTGGAATGTCATACAGACGTTTCTTTTAGCATATGAACTTACGCGTTCAATGACAAACCCAAAGGAAACCAAAGAAAAAAGGAACTGACATTTGTCCCACTTGTTTCTGAACTGCAAAATGAATCCTCTCCTTTTCATAGCAAGCGTCGTAAGTCGCAAGGAAGAATCCATGACGAACTGCTACATACATATTTAGGGGCCTTATAAATTGGGGAGGGACACTTTTTACCCCAAAAGAGGTAAACCAAAATGAAGCATGTTCACGGCAAATAAATGAGTCCAACATACAGCCTCAGATCTCATTTAATTTCCGTCTAGCCAAGTACTCCCTCCTTTCGCTTTAGTGTGAGCTCACATGCCTATCTTCACGATTAATATGTAGGAGACCTACAAGGAAAAAGGAAAAATGTAAAAGGGCTAAATATTTTGCTTTTACTAAGCCTCCAATTTGCGTAAGGGATATGACTTGATCCTTGAATTGCTATCACCGACAAACATGTACATGACCCAACATGACTTGATACTTGAATTCTTATGTTTTTACGTATAATAATACCAAGAACAATATTAATGACTTTATGGCTAACATATCAGAGATTGAAGGCCTTAAGAGACTCCAGGACTAAGAACGTAGGTTATTCATCATATTGGCAATAATTCAAATACTCTTGGTCTTCGGAGTTAACAAATGTTTCACCTTATCTTTGAATGTCCAGGACCGATCAGACTCATATAACTCCAGGTGGATTTCACACAAGAAGACAAAGCTCTTCAGAATTTTACTTCACTGATGGGGTATGTTCTGTAAAGGGGCCCTGCCACAGATATGAGAGGATTCAAATACTTCGCGGTGTCCTGTGAAAGTTATATGCATGATAGCCATAAGATCGGCAATCCAGCTTCTCACACCGAAAGGTAAAGAAGATCACATGATTCCCTTTTGTAATTTTCCCAGAAAGGAGACCTTTCGCGCAACCATTTGCCTTATTGGGATGCAAGACTTTCGTGACAGAATCCTATTTTGCTTATATGGCTATTATTCTTTTCACCATACCATGACTACCTTTTTTTGTATCAAATTACTACCATAAATAGCTTTCCCACCTAGGGAAAAATTTGTGCTGTTATCTTACAAAATATTCAACATTCGAGAAATATTTATCCAAGTAGCTCATGATTTTATGTTCAGATGAGTAAATTATGTAGCGGCTTGCTAGTAAAGTCATCGATTGAAGATTAGTCTGGCAGATTTTGTTACGTATAACAGATCCTTTCTGTTGCCTAGCCCTAGTGTGTATAGAAAGAGATAGTAAAGCATTATGATTAAGTCTCATTGAAGGCCTTCAAATATGCATTCATTTCTTCCATGTTCACTTTTAATTCTGGGTGAAAACCGTCCTTTCATGGACGGCCTGAACCCGATCCAATTTCTCTTGAATATCGCTTAACTGGGTACTACTAAGTAATCAATAATTAGCTGACTAGTGAATGTACAAATTAAGGAGTAACACTCACGTTACTTGAGACAATTCATTCAGAAATTCTGAGTTACATACATTTTGCTAAGGGATCCCAAATTCTCAGAACCCAATAAGGGCTATGAACCTGAATTTTTTCTGGTAATTAACCAAGGCAATAAACACAGAAAACGCTAAACACTTTTCCGCACCTTCAACCCCCCCCCCCCCCCCCTTCTTCTTCTTCTTTTTCTTCTTCTTCTTCTTCTAATGGGGGTCTCAAATCATATATTTGAGTTAATTAGTACATTGGAGACAATACCATCATCTCCTCCACTTGCCCAGCACTTTCATCCAGGAGCCACTTCTCAAGGAATGATAACGGAGGATTGTTCTCAGATCTTTGTTTGTTCTTTTCCAGCGCCATATGAACCTTCTCGTCATTTGCTGTAGTTCGAGAAATTTTCTCGGGCACAGAATCGCAGGTCGACTTGTCCCACGCTGCATTGTTCAAGTTCTCAAAAGATAAAATTGAGTCAAACTCTTCATGAGAGACTAAATCACCTCCCTCTTGCTCGGCTTTGGGCTGGTAGCACGGCAGACTAGACATTGCCGTGGAGTTGCCGATGTTGCTGTTTTTCTCATTGCTATTTTCTTGTAGTATTTTGTCTCGGGAACCTTTGAGGTGAGGGTTAGTCTTTGGTGAGGATCTCATCCAACCTTCTAGGAGTCGCGAAATGTTCTCAGTGCTTGAGGCATAGATAGAGGACTGGTTTAGGCTGAGAGATGGCGCAGGATTTATGACATCCAAGCTTCTTTTCTCATTAAAGCTTTTGGTTACAAACTGAGTGGTAGTTGAGTCGGATGCCGTATTGGGCTCCAAAGATGATTGAAATTTCTTCAGCTTCTTCTTGAGGTGGGTGTTCCAGTAGTTCTTTATATCATTGTCGGTTCTCTGTGGGAGGTAGGAAGCTATGGCTGCCCATCTGGTGGAAGCAGATTCGCTAACTCAGATACATATACCAGCAAACGAAACAAAAAAGTGTGATATCAATTTTTCCCACAAAAAAAAAAAAAAGAAAAGATAGAGACTACAAATTTATTTCTCGTCAAAATTGACACGAAAAAGGAATTTCCGTGGCTAAATTTTTGCCCTTCTGATTGTCTCCTCTTTTCAGTTTTTGAGTTGATTTATCTATATGAAAAGTTGCATGAAAAGAAAAAAGAGAGAAAATTGCATGAAAAGCAGTGATGTTTGAAGATTACTTGTTACCCAGTAAGGCCTGCAAATGGATTATCATCCCTTCTTCATGTGCAGTGAAGTTCCCCCGCTTAATCCCTGGTCTGAGGTAGTTAGTCCATCTAAGTCTGCAACTTTTGCTGCATCTTAATAACCCTTTTGCAAACAAAAAGAATACCATTTAGTGAATTCGAAATTCCAACTTTCAATAAAGGATCATAAACAAATTGAAATTTCATTCAAACTTAAGGAACCCATATGGAATTCTATTAAGAGAAGTCTGTAAGACCATCTGGTAAAAAGTAAACAGAAAAACGACGAATCTGGATCCATGTTCTTGCACTTACCAGTGTTGGTAGGCACTGATCTCCAATTTCCTGGACCATGCTCCTGGATGTAAGAGACTAGTATGATATCCTCCTCAGGTGTCCATGGACCCTTCTTGATGCCAACTTTATCACAGCAAGGAGGTCTCCCCATGGCTTACTTTCACCCGTTTAACTCTCAGACCTTCTCTCTTCAGGATCGTAGATGGATCTTTCAAAGTAATGCGATAAACATCTGAGTGGTTATATACATGGTGACTTACGGGAGGGACGCACTTTTTTCACTGTTGATATATAGTGGTGAGTCATCAGGTCTCTTATTAACTCCGGCACTCAACAACTCAAAGTCAGAAGGGAAGTTTGGTATCTTGTCTCTTTCAATTATGGTTCACGTGCCAAAGTGGCTCGTCACCAAAGGTAGGAGGCTTCACAGTCTTGGTTTTTATTCTCTCATTATGGAACCCTCATTTGTGGTTAAGGGAGAAGTAAGACGCCGATTTTTTGATGAATTTATACAGTTACGGTCGATGCTTGTTCGTTCCGTTGAAAAGCTTTCTTTTTTCTCGTATAGAAAATCTAGAACCGGATATCATGCGTATTCGTACTAAATCGGAAAAGGAGTTTGGTAGAAAAATTATGAGTTACTTCCTCGTATGCAGTCTATAAGTGCAATCAATTCTGTAACTGACAACAGAAGATTTGGGAACTATTCTTTATTTACTCTTAATTTGCCTCGTGACTCAAGGTTTGAGAGCAAATTTCCTAGTTTCTTTTACCTAACTCATTTCAAAAATCAATTTTATAAGAAAGAAAATGGAAACACCTGTAAGAATTTAGTGACTTGCATATCATCCTTTTTCGGTGATAAATATTAGGTTAATAAGGTTATCTAATCCTAGTCTCATTTTGTTATTTTTTAGTTCACGAGCTTTAATGTCTTATTAAATTTCTACCTTGACATGCAGTGCAGTTTCGACAGTCAATAAGAAAAACTGTAAAATTTCTTTTAAGGTCGAGATTTGGAAATGAGCTTCCCTTATTATTTAGTCCAACAACTGTTATTCTTTACTAGAGTTGATTAAATGTGAAAATCATAATTAGTTGAGATCTTTAGATTTAATAAGATATCGTTTAAATTTGTTTTACAACCCCCTTAAGAAATTTAACTCTATTATTTTCCGTGCCTCCTCGCGTCAAAGATTGTACAAGGAAAAGATTCACTTGCTAAACATTAATGCTGCCTTCACAGTTGCATGCAAGCCGCAACCTGATGGTATAACATCTCGTCCCTTGTTCTGATATCTATCCAATTCAACCCAAGACACAAATTTGCAAGGCTTTTGGCCTAATTAATCTGGACAATAAAGAGATGAGAAGGTGCTCCTGTAAAGAAGCCACGACCAATTCCGTACTGCATCAGTCACAAAGAGTGTTATTATCATGTAAATTTCCCTATACACGAATTTGTTTTCCTAGTTTTTATCCCCATTGTGCATGTGCGATACATATTCCTCAAAGAAAAATCCTGCCTTAGAGATTTTAGATTTGACTTTATGGGATAGATTTCCTCGTTAGATAAGTCTATTTTATGTGTTTGAAAACTCGGAATTCTAAAAGTGAAGAATTTGCTATTCTTAAACTTCTTGTTTGATCCTTTATGCTCTTTATCTATATGTAACAATGGGTCCCTTGCCCTACCAAAACTTATGATTAGGAGTAGGAAGCTTACACCTTATAAAGCACAGATACTTAACTCTTTGTTCCAATGTAAGACTAGTTCTCTTAACACTCCTCCTCAGTTCCATGTTTTGGATTTTTTACAGGAGGGTTAGTCCACTATCAATAATGAAGTAATTTAGCTCTGATACCATATAAAAATAGGTCTCTTGTCCTACCAAAACTCATAAGCAACAATAGTAGGAGGAAGCTCATGCCTTATAATGTGCAAATAGTTGGTTCTTTATTCTGATGTGGGACTAGCTCTCTTAACATTATACCACTTCAATTACAAGTATATTTAAATAAAAAAAATAAAAATAAAATAAAAAAGAAGCAATTTTCACCATCTAAAAAGGAAAGTGAGTATCAAAAGAGGGAAAACCTTTTTACTAGCCAAAATAAAAAGGAAAAAAACTCCATTGTTTTCAGTATAATTAGCTACATCCACCGTTAGCAATTATAGAGCATATTCTGCGATGCTAGGATAATGCGATTCAAACCATGATAACCTGCACCAATAAGGCTCAAAGAGCAATGTTTGGATAAGTATGGAAGCTTATTTAGAGGAATTTTCATTTAAGCTTGTTATAAAAATGGAAAACTATAACATGCTTAAATGATTTTTCTCCCATTAGTTAAGGCTATGAAAGTAAAGAAGTGTAAAGCAAAAGAAAGCAAATAACAATTAAAACACAAACAAAATATGTGGTTTGGCAAAAGTTGCCTGCATCCATGGTAGAATCCAAAATAGAATATGTGTTACAACTTATGGAGATTAAAGTACATGTGCAAACTTGATTTTCTCTTAGATGAATTATAATATTGGGATATACTTCCAAACTTTTGTACTATTTTTCAGTGAATAAACTCACATATTCATAAAATAAAAAATAAAATAAAGATTAGTCAAATTCCAAATTAACTTCAACTTAGCTAACTTTATGGACAAGGGTCTAGCTCTAGTTTAACTGACTACATGGACAAGTCTAAAGAAGTAGAGTGTAATAAGAAGGCTATCATTTCCTTTACTACTTTGTATGTGTTTTACCATTCTTGCTTGTGTTCAAACGGTTTTTCTATTTAGTAATACAAACAAGGGGAAGCAAGCGATTAATGGGAACTTTTTGGCTTGAAAAATTCAATTGTTATTGATTGGACATTTATGGTTCCCTTGAAGCAAATCCCATTCCCATTATTTTCTTAATTACATTCCAAAATTGGTCATAAACCTATCTTTTAGACAAATCTCTCATTATTTCTACCTAATTCTTTTTCATCTGATCACCAAAGCATTTGCTAAAAGTCATTTAGATCATCTAGATCATTACAAAGTGGTATTAGAGATGACTAGCAACAACCAAAGGAAGGATTCAAAGTTGGATTTAAAGCTAGATGCAATTACAAAAATGATGCAATAACTAGGACTTTGGCTTTTAACTCAAAGATTGACAAAGTTGCTGCTAGAATCAATTATATGAAAGAAGTCGAGAAGAGCTCTACAAGATTGATTGGGGAAATTAGAACAAGAAAGAAAAGAGGAACTTACTTGGCCAGATTCAAACTAGGACTATCCAATTAGAGTTCCCTAAATATGAAGAAGAAAGTGATCCTTCATCATGGATTGATTATGCCTTACAACTCTTCAATTTCCACCATACACTATAATAGGATAACGTTAGTATTGCTTTCAGACATTTGGATGATGAAGCATAGATGGTGTATCAACCTGTAAAGAAGTATGGAGGAAAAACAATCTCTTGGTGAGCACTAAGTGATGAATTACTAAAGTAGTTCAGGCCTACCATTTTTAAGGGTCACTTTAGTGAACTCATAAAGTTGAAACAAATCAGGTTAACTCATTACCATTAGTTTTAATTTGATAAATTACTTTTAAGGTCTAGAAATTTAAAGGTTGAACATCAAATTAGTTGCTTTGTTAACAAATTAAAGGAGCAAATAACTTTAGATGTGATTACTTATAATCCACCAAACTTATTTCTTGCTATTGATTTGTTAGGCTATTTGAGGCTAAGGAATTGGCCAATAAAAGTAATGTAAGTACTCTAGCCAAGAGATAGAATGTGGTGACTAAGGCTAAGAATAAAATGTGATGACTAGAGCTAAGAATAGAATGTGGGATAATAGGAATCAGTTATTAATTAGTAGATTAACTCAATTGAAAAGTAAGGATAAGAAGGCCAGGGATTTATGTTTTAATTATTATGAAAGATATTCCCCTAGTCATCATTGCAAGAAGCTATTCTTGTTGGAAGGAATAGCAATAGGAGAAGTAGGCAATGGAAATGAGAAACAAGTAGAAGAAGTGCAAGGAGAATTGAGAGTACTATCATTGGATGCATTGTTTGGAGTTAGGTTTCCAAAAACCAAGAGAATTCATAAAGACATGAGAAAATTGAAGGTGAGAGTTTCAATTTTGATAGATTTTGGTAGCATTCACAATTTTGTGAGTGAGAAGTTGGCCAAGAAGATGAATTTGCAACCTAATGTGAAGAAGGAATTTAACCTAGAAAAAGACAACAGGAAGATGATATAAGGAAAAGGATTGTGCTTAGGAGTTGACATGGTATTGCAAGGAAATAGGGTACAAGCATATTTCTTCATTCTATCTATTCCTCACTTGGGAATGATATTGAGGATTCAATGGATGGAACTTTAGGGGTTGGTTGATTAGAAATTCTCTAAATTGTAAATGTCTTTCACGTTAGAAGTAAAAGTGCTAGAATTAAATGGAATAAGCAACTTAGAAATAAGGTGGTGGAAAGCACAAAGTTGAGTAAAATCTTAGTGTAACAAAAGTAAGAAGTTATCCTGTAAATGAAATTAGTGGGGAATGAGAAGGAGAGGAAATTAATGACATAATGGCTAGAACAATTTAAGGAGTTGATTAGTGTTTATGAAGAGTAATTTAAGAAATCTCACAGGTTGCCACCACATAGGTCTCGTAAGCACCAAATTGTGTTAAAAAAATGAGGCAAAGGTCGTTGCTAATAAACCACATAAACCACATAAACCACATCGGTACACATATCTACAGAAAAAGTGAATAGAGAAATTGATCTCGTAATTGCTAAAAGATAGGGTAATTAAAGACAACAATAGTCCATTTTCTTCATTTATTATATTGGTTAGAAAAAAAAAGATGGTACATGTTGAATTTGTGTAGATTACCATTTTTTAAAAAAGGAAGCTATGACGGATGGTTTCCTCATACCTATGGTGGATGAGCTCTTCTATAAGTTAAATTACCAAGTTGGATCTAAGATTTGGATATCATCAACTAAGAATGTAGCCTGAGGACATCAAAAAACTACATTACAAACTTTATAAAGTCATTATATGAGTTTTTAGTCATGCCTTTTAGACTATGCAATGCACCATCTATATTTCAAAGCTTGATGAATAAGGTATTCAAGGAGTATTGAGAAATTTTGTTTTAGTTTTTTAATGATATCTTAATATATATCCAAAATTAGGATGAACATTAGGAGCAAGTAAGATTGGTATTTGAAAAGCTAAAGGTGAATTAACTATATGTTGAGAAAGAAAAATATGCATTTAGGGTGCTAACTATGATCTATTTTTACATGTTATCTTTGGCCAAAGGATGGAAATGGAGGCTAATAAGAGAGAAATAATGGTTGAGTGGCCAATACCAAAAAGTGTGAAAGCTTTATGAGGATTCTTAGGGTTAACCAAGTACTACAAAAAGTTTATCAAAGGTTATGGCCTTATTGTTGCTTCATTGACCAAGTTATTAATGAAGGGTTATCATGGAATGATGAGGCAAAAGTAGAGTTGTTGGTACTAAAGAAGGTGATGATAAAAAGCACTAGTTCCTAAGTTGCTAGATTTCTCTCTTCCTTTTACAATTGAATGTGATGTCAATACCATGGAAATGGGAATAGTTTTAGCTCAAGAGCAATAATTGATAGCATACTTCAACCAAGCCCTTAAAAGTGAGGACTTTCTCTTGTCTACCTACAAACAAGAGTTATTGATTCTTATTCTCACAATTAAGAAATGACAACAATATCTGTTAGGAAAAAATTCATAGTTAAAAATGATCAAAAGTCTCCAAAGTCTATAGAATTAGAAAATCACTATCCTATTTCAACAATGTTGGTTACTTAAGTTGGTTGGATATGATTTTAAGATATAATATAAGCATGGAAAGGAAAATCTTGCTTCTAATGCCTTCTCCAATAGAGAGGAAAAGCAACAAGATGGCATAATAGAAAAGACAGAAAAGGATAACTTGGAGCTTATGATAACTCTATTTTTTATAGAATTATTTTGACCATTTTAGGCAATGTATAATAAGTTTTTTTGTAATTATATTTTTATTTATACATATTTTGTTATTTTATACAACAAACCCAAAATAGGCGAAAAACAAGAGAAATGAGTTAAAAGATTGAGAGAAAAGAAAGAAAAAGCGAAAAGGAGCAAGTGGGACTCGCGTAGGAGAAAAAGACAAAACGAGAAAGTTGAAGGGGTCTATTATCGTGAAGTAGGAAAAGAGGTGAGAGAAGGTAGAACGACAAAAGGAGAGAGAGCTCGACTGGAGTTCGTCCACCATGCGTCAGGCAAAGAAGCTGCGGGTTATGCAATAGCATACTCGAATTCGCTTCTGTCCGACATTTCCGGCAAACGTTTCCATTCGGCGTTTTCCTATGACAACTGTTTTTGGGTGTTTTTTGGCAAGGAGCGGATTTGAGCCCTTTGTGCAACTTCTAGTGAAACTGGGCCTTTTCTAGTATTTTCTAGCAAATCTACTTGATCTTGTGACAAATCGGCATCTGGGGGTTCTTTTTGGAGGTTTTCATGAAGAACGATAGTGGCATGTGGTAGCATACAATGGTGCACAGCGGCGACGTGTGACAACACGTGGTGGCAATGCATGAAAGCACGTGTTGGGTTGTATTCTTCCCTTCTTCCAGACAACTTCTTCCATTCCCCCTAATGTGTAGGTTTGTGCAAACTTTTGTGAATTAAAGACATTTTGGTGACAATTTTGGTATTTTTAATTTACATAGTGCTTTGTTCAATTTATTACACTGTTTCTCTTTGTGTAAATATTATATTTTAGCTTATTATGTTAGAGCTACAATATAACTTGATTATGATGTATGAATAGTATGATTATTTGTGTTTTGTGAAACATTTTATGAATGTAAAGTTGTATGTTACTGAGCTTAATGCATTTAAGTAATTAGTTATCACTTGGATAAGCTAATTTGTATGTTAGAAACTAAAAAAAAATAATATATAGTTGTTTCTTGTAATGTACAACCATAGATTAATATAGATAAAAATATACTATATAGTTTATGTAGTTTTAGGTGTAAACTGGAATATTACAAATTTTAATGCACTTAGTTGATTTCAATTCACATGTAGAACTACAGTGAGTTAATGAGCTAAATAAGTTTACTATACCTAAACATAGGATAATGAATAAATTAAGAAATTTCACCATTACATGAGTAAAACCAATCTTACAAGCATGAATGATCTACATTTGTATCTACTAATTAGGTAAAATCAAACGCTCTAGCATGTTCAGTTATCAAGTTTAAGTTAAATTTAGTTAGTTAATCCATGTTTACTTCTTTGAGGAAAAAGGCCAAGAAAATAATTCTGTTGGAAGTTGTTAGGGATGAGATAGAGATCATACATGATGAGATGAAGAATGACAATATGCCAACAGCTAAGCATATGAAAAGGCATGAAGGTGGCCAAAAAAGAAAAGGGTAGAGGAAAGTAATGAATTAAAGGTAGTTTCTCTACCAATACCAAGATAGCTTAATTCAATTCAAAAGGCAGTGTGAAGTAATGAGGAAGCACAAGAGATTCTAAACAAAATTAGTATGGGAGAAACAATAAAACATTGGAAAAGTGGGAATGGAGTTTATAGTTATTCTTCAGGAAATGCATCAAGCCATATATGAAGGGTTATTACAGAACTCTTTAAAAGGTGAAGCTATTTTCTATTAGCTTAATCTGAGCAAACCATGTTGTAGTTTGTCAAGTAATGCATGTTTGTTGGCAAGTTAATTGGCAAAGCATTAAACCTAATGGGCTGCTTCAAGCACTACCTATACCTAGACAAGTTTGATAAGATATAACTATGAATTTTAGTGAGAAACTACCAACTTCAAAAGGTAAATAAGTGATCATGCTTATTGTGGACAAATTGCCTAAGCTTGCACATTCCATTGCATTAGCGCACCCTTAAACTGTTGTCAATGTAGCATAAGTTTTTTGTAAGAACATTTTCAAATTTTATGGTATGCTTAGGAGGATAGTTTGTAACAAAGATTATAGTTTTTACTGATAGTTTCTATAGGCAATTGTGTAAGTTATAGGGTATGAAATTTAACTTCTCCACTACTTGGAAGTTTACTTAAGCCATAAATAGATGGCAATCAAAACCTTGGAAGTTTACTTAAGGCATTTCACTTGGGAACACCCAAAATAATGGGCTAGGTGGTTGTTGTGGGCTGAGTTTTGTTATAACACCAACATTCATAAAGCCATTTAAAAATCCCCGTATGAAATGGTATATAGTAAAAACCCACCAACTCTTCTATCTTACATTCCAAGATTTTCTATAATGGAAACGGTTGATAAAGAGTTTTGGACAAGATATATGGTTTTAAAGGATATTAAGGAGAGATTGAAATTGTCTTAAAGTAGAATGAAGAGGTATTAAGATATAAGCAAAAAATAAGAGTAGTTTAAGGTGTGAGACTTTGTGTATCTTAAGCTCTAGTCTTATAAGGGAACTTCAGTGGTGGTATGTAGGACTTATAAGCTATTGCCTAGGTTCTTTGGGCCATTTTAGTTTCTGTAGAAGATAGGAGAAGTGGCATACTACATGAAATAGCCAAAAAGATCTAAGGTTCATAATGTGTTTCACATCTCCATGATTAAAGAAGTCATTGGTAACTAGATTTTAGTGCAAGCAGAGCTGCTAACTTATTTGAGCAATGAGCATGTTAGTAACCCTTGACTATGGGCTATTAAAGAGTTGTGCCCCAAGGGAAGCAGAGTAGAATTTCTAGTGCAAGAGGCTACTTTGTTGGATGTAGAGCAATTTGATAAAAGGTATCTTCCTTCAACCTTGGGAACAAGGTTGTTGTTAAATAAGGAGGGATGCAACAAAAAATTAAGAAGGATTAGTCAAATTCTAGATCAACTTCAACTCAATTGACTCTATGGACAAGTTTAACTGTAGCTCAACCGACTACAAGGACAAGTTTGAAGAAGTGGAGTATAATAAGAAGGTTGTCATTTCCTTTGCTTTTATATGCATTTTGCCATTCTTGCATGTGTTCAGATAGTTTTTCTATTAAGTAGTATAAACAAGGGGAAAAGGGGATTAACAGGAACTTTTTGGCTTGCGAAATTCAGTTGTAACTAATTGAAGGTTTGGGGCTCGTAAAGCAATCCTATTCTCATTGCTTTTTGAATTACATTCCAAATTTTGTAGTAAAGCTAAGTCTTCCAAGCAAATCTCTCACGATTTCTATCGGATTCCCTCTTGTCCCATCACCATATCATTTGCTAAGAGTCATCTGGATCATCTAGACCGCTACAAAATGTCTGTTCCTTTTTCCAAGCCCCAATGCACTCTTCCTCGTGCATACAAGAGTTTTGGTTTCTCTTGTTTTTTAGAACTGCACTTTAAGCTGCATTGCTTTCTGTATTTTTACCCTCTCCACCCTTCCCTCGTGTCTCTCAACTTTTATAGCTTTCTGATTTCAGAGTAAAACTGCTTGCAAGTCATTAGAAATGCCACACATAAAAGTATAGATTGTGAACCGATCTATACAATTCTCAACCTTGTTGAACAATCTTCACGTAGAAGATTACCTTGCATCTTCTCCTTTTCCTACTTTCTTCAAACAGATTAAATTTCATTATTAATCTAGTTCAAACATTCCTCTAACTTGACTGTGGGCACTCGCTTTTCTAACATATCCGCAAGATTTTTCAATGTGCAATTTTTTTGCACTTCAACAACACCTTTTGAAAATAACATCTCAAATAAAATAATACTTCATAGTATTTTGGTTTTTTATGCTATACGTAATCCTTTGCCACGGGTTAGTGTCGCATGGCCCCATTTTAAAATATGCCACCAACGGCCGCTGGTGCCACTTGTCACCTCGTTGATGGGGGTCGTTCGAAATTAAAACCCGTCGTCTCCTTCATTTAACGTGAGAAGACCAATGGCTGTACGGATGTGGCAGCCACCCACTGTGGGCCCACTAGATCATGATTGCATCATTTGCGCCAGAAGTGCATGCAAGTGGGCGCATGCCTGGGTCTTCCTGCGTGCATGCACGCCCTTAGGATTGCATTTGCGTGTGCAACACCAATCGAGCCTAGGTCGAGTTGGGACGAGTGTGACAACCGTCATGCTTTGTATAGCTTCCAAGTCGATGTTCGGTCACCCCCCATCAAGTCCTCTCTAACATCGCACTTGTACTGATTCAAGACCAAGAGTCCTCATGTGCTTCAACGGCTGTCATTGGTCCATCACTAGTCACGCACAGTCTTCGTATCTAACCGGGTGTGACAACAATGCTTCTTTAATCCCTTCTACCATTGCCATGTACATCACTTAAGTTGTGGATAACTTTACAGTTAATTGTGTTGGGTCCTAAAGCAACCTAAGAAGGGGGTAAATTATATTTTTAAATTTCTTATAAGCTTTTCTTATGTAAATATGATTATGGGAGCTTCACAACATTTGATGCATTTAAAAACAACAAATCAAGTAATATGCAAACATGAACATAGCATACACAACAAATTTTGGAAGTTGGTTCAATCTTAACCACCTTGACACCTATGTCCATCCTGCCCTAGCAATCCACTAGATCACTTTTTTAATCAATTTCAATTGATTACAAAATCCATAAACCTTGTTATAATTTCTCTCCCTAAGAAAACAAATTTCAAACTAAGCTTCTAAAATGTCCAAAAGCTTCTACCTATTGTTAGGAAAACATATCAAAATGATATGAACAAAAGCCTCAATTCGTTTGGACCTTGCTATTAAGTTGCTTTCAGTTTGTAATCCCACTTGAACTCCTTGCAAAGAATTCAACAAAACATTCGCCCATTCTGCACATCGAACAACCACAAAAGTACCTTTTTTCAGACTTCCTAGTGATTTCTCTCACTGTCGAGTAGGAGTCTTGAAGTTGGAAATGATAGAAAATGGGAATAAATTAAACACATCCCGCGTTCCAGCATTGCGAATGATTGCCAAGTCATTCCCAAGCTACTTGGAATGCAAGAGATTGCCAAGCTACTGCTTACATCATGAATCAAAAATGTCATTGAATTAGGCCTTCTTCAGCCATCCGGCAAACAAGGGAGCGAAGAAAACAATGAAATATGCAACCATTTTAATCTTAACGATCCAACCGCTTACACGGATCTCAACTTGAAAATTGATAGTAACAAATGAAGATTAATCCTTCCAGAAAACTATCAGTAGAATTATTTATATTTTCCCCCGTTGGCTCACAACTCATAATGGTATACAAGCTTTAATATTGGAACGAAATACTACTTGGCGTTACGAGCAATTACAACTGTTCAAGAAATCTCTCGGAAGTACCAGGGTTGAGAAGCTCCTCAATTCCCTGGGCAGTAACCGTTCCAGCACCTCACCATCAACGTCAGTCCCCGGAGGCTTATACAACCGGGGAGGGGAGAAACTAGTTAATACAGGTCACCTACTACCATAACAAGTTTTTGCCTTGACTTTCATAATCCAGATAAACAAGTAGGTTTGCCTGTTAGAATGTGTTTTCCACCTAGAATCTCACAGTACACAAATTTTTACAAGCAGATGAATGGGATTATTCTAACCTTTTGAATTCAGAAAAATCCAAAATGTGATTAGCTGATTCCTCTTTCTTTTTTTCTTTTTCTTTTTTTTTTCTTGTGGTTTGGGGGGGGGGGGGGGGGGGGGGGGGGGTGTGTGTGTGTGTGTGTTGGGGGGAGGGGGGTTGGAAGGTGTGGTGTTTGGTGTTGTTTGGAAAGCACTTTTTATATAGGGTGCAAATACAAAAGAAACTTAAAAGACAGAGTATAAGTACCATTTCCAAAAGAGAACCACAGAAACAAGATTTTACTGTTGACCCAAACGTAACTGAGAAAATTGAATTCAACCTACCAAGTAGCATCAAAGCTCCAAAAGATCCAATATCGTCCAAAACAAGCATGTGCATGTGTACACACATGTTTATGGGGAATGCATCTGTTAAGTGAAAATATACCGAGTAAAATCCTGTATAAAAAACTAGAAGCCACTTAGGAGTCTCGATCAAATCAGTAATGCACATGTACCAACGTCATCCACTCCTCCATAAGATACAATTAGAGTGGGAATAATTTGCAGTACATTTAAAAAAAAAAAAACTTTAATGGCCGAGGTAACAAGTCACACAGGGGTTCTAGGCAGACATCAACACATCTACCCCAACAAGGATAAGATGTTTCTCTTATTTAAGAAATGTAAATAACGGAAGAGGAGTCAACTAAATTGCGTACATTTGGGTGCAAAAACAGTGGAGCAAGACAGTTGCCTATGCAACGGCACTAAAGAGGCCATGCTTCAATTTCCATGGGCCCAAAAAGCCCTATGAAATGAAATATAGGATTCAAAAGAGGCAACAAACGTGCAACTTATTCCATGTGAAAGCTTAAAAAGAACCTCTAGAACTTTCTCCAACGGATCCTTGATTCATTTATGAGTTTACATATAACAAATAAAAACAAGATCAAATTACCAAACATAAACCCACCAAAAAAAAAAAGAAAAACCCACATAAACCCCACATATGGCCAGTCATTAAGGAGCTAAGTTTCGTTTCTGTGTGCCAAAGAGGACCACAAAACAAGCCAACTTAAGTTCACCCTAAGTTAATCAAACTGGAACCAAGGAAGGAGAATCACTTAAAGAAAATGATATTATGTCTTACATAGAAACGTCAAGAAAGTACTGTGCCCCAAAGATCATAAATCTTTGCAAACGAAATTCACCCTAAGTTAATCAAACTGTTGAACCCAATACCAGCTACAGAGGAAACAAGTAAATTTGGGAAAAAGGAAGAAACTGCCTCACTCTCCTATATCGTCTTGTGTGTTCTGTACATCCAAAATTCACATGTCTTTTCCTACTTTCTTTCCATGCATACTACTAATATGCATCTCCTCTTTCGCTACATGTTGTACACAAAGGTAGTTGGCCAACATTTTATGTCCACAATTCATGGGGTTAGATGGATTGAAATAACTATCTGAGAGTACATGAATCTTCAGTCCATGGTATGCTAAACATTTGTTATTCTTGTCCACATCTCTTCACAGATGGTGTTTTTATTTTGCTCAATGTGAAGTCATTGCATGAAGAACACCAGTTTAGTGTTTGCCTCAGAAAATTCCCTCTAGGGTGAATATAGCATTAAATTAGGGAAGAGTCTGGACACAAATAAAAATTTTGACTTACTTTAGATGGTTAAGTATCAATAATGAGCAAATGGAAAGACTGGCCCACTTACTGCAAATGGTGAAACAACGAGGAAAACCAAGAATACGGCTACAAAAGGCAGGAAGGAAAAAACGTCAGCCGGAAGACTCATCGAAACATCAAGCGACCACATAATTGCTGGAACTCATCCCTCCGGATGTCATCACACAGAGCTCCGAAGCAGCAATATCTCAGTACGTCTACGGATTTGCCAAAATGGCTAGAGCGATAAATACAATAGAAAAAAGGTAAAGACTTGGAAGCATGACATTACAGGAATCCCCTTTATGACAAGTGGATGCCTATATGATTTAAGAGGGAGGGAGATCCTTACATTCAGGGTTTCTTTCTCTTTCGCTTGATGTTACTCTTGAGTGTCCTCACCACTGACGCCCGTATAATCTCGTAAAGGGTGATAGTTGAGCAAATCCAGCTCCTGCTTTGCCTTGTCAAGTCTTCCCTTCTCACCTCCCTGTCCATAAGTTATCAAAAAACATCGGATACATGCAAACAAACCAAAATATAAGACGACCAGGCACTGTCAGAGATAACAAAACTTACAAGTGCTCTCCGAAACCCCAAAATTCGGTGCTTGCAAAGCCTAAGCTCCATCTCCAGAGCATGAATCCGAGACTCGGCAGGCACTGCGCATTGCCCAACTATTTGCCTGTGCCTTTCTCGGATAACCTCCGGCTGCCAGACGTTCAAAGACACTGAAGCTTCCCTGCGAGTCACGTCCCCGCACGACAAAAGTAATAATTCCAACCACTATAAATTACATATTACAGTGATTGGTTGATCGAATATATAACTACCTGATCTTTCCAATATTTGACAATTCTGCCAGAGTTGCTGCCATATTTTGGCTTTCCTCGGCCAAGCCAGTCTCGATCTCTCGAAGCTTTCTAGAATGCTCGGCAATTTCACTTTCCTTTCTAAGCACCGCCCTTCTATGGGCCGCTGTCTTCCTCTCTCGCTCACTCTCATACCTGAAAACCACTTGATTAAAATCTGCTTCTCCTATTCTAGTTCATCATTACTACAAAAACGATGAGACATCAGCTATCTACCTGCTTCTATAGAGGGATTTCCACGAAAACGAGGAAGAGGAAGAGGAAGAGGAGGGGAAATCGGAGAAGATTAGGAGGGACCAGAGCGCGTCTTCGGCGGAGAGTCTGCGGAGGCGTCGGCAGCAGATGGAGATGCAGCAGAGGTCTTTATAGGTGAGGCCGCTGTTTTGGATACCGACTTCAAGAATTCGCCTCCACAGCTCATCTGGTAAGAAAGACATTATTGTGGTGCGACCTCAAAAGGCCTCGTCGGAAGAGAGGAGCCAAACGAGCCGCGTTTTCGACAGAGGGGTTCGCCTTTTTTCTGGAATTTATTGAAATATAAAGAGGTAAGACAAGATTCTAAGGCTTTGAATGTGAGAATGGAAGAAAAAAAAAATTAAAATAAATTAAAATAAAATAAAAATAAAAAATAAAAAATAAAAAAGATCGGTACATTGGAGTGGAGTTGGGCTGGAACAATAATTGGATCAATTATGGTCAAAGCTGAAGCTGGCTTGAACTTCGATCAAAGCTTACATGGGCCGAGGGGTTCGGCCTGGCTGGAACATATCGTTAAAATCGTGCAATACTCATTCCTCGAGCTGTCTGGGCGTCACGTCTAACTGGATAATCCAGCCCCGACCAAGTAGATTTTCTGTTCCTCCCACCTATTGTTCGCTCACAAATTTGCCCATAGTACCTTGGGACGGTTTTAAGTAAAAGTTTTTCCTTAGTACGATTGAAAAACATCGGTTAAGTTTGGAGTTCAAATGCAAATACACCATACCTCTCTTCCCTGGTCGTAGTACCAGTTCATCCTACCTTCAACAGTTAACAGCCAATTCTTTAGTTCCCTTTCTTGTAATTCACTGTCAACTGAATCCACAGATGTAGAGCCAGGCACGAAAAAGAAACAAAATAATTTCGCACTTGCCGAAAACTCATCAAACGTCAAGCGTGAACAAGAGTTCAATTATAAGCCCTTCGCATACTTTCCTACCAATGAAATTCTAACCACAACTGGATGTTAGTCCTTGAAAACACTAAAATCAGTGTCTTCACCTGTAAGATAAGGTCTGCTTCAGCGGGTCATAAAGAACCCTGATGTTCCAGCAAGTGAAATTTTCATGAGCTTTGGAAAAAGTAAGGGGGAGACAAACCGGCCACAGGCTTCCCCTCTTTCCCCCTAAAAGCTCGAGAAAACATGAAAAACATTGACAAAGAAGCTGCTACACTACAAACCGGAGAAGCATTGTATGACTACATCAATGCCAACAATAACTCACAACCTTCCAAAAACAAAAATGTAAATAGTTCCTTCTTCCATTTCTTTTAATTTTTTTTAAATCTTTCTAAGAACATGGCCAACAGCAATAAAAATAAAAATTCAAACCGAACCAAAAGCTGTTTTAAGTCATGCAACAAATAATGACTCACAACTATCCAGGATTGTAGGCAAATAAGTACAAAGTGGGCATTTTTTCCTCAGGTAACGACGAGAGAGTCTTAGTCAATTGTGAACACAAATAATTGTCAGCACCAGTGACAAGCGAAAAGCATAACACAAACTCAAGACAGTAAGATTTATAAAGACATCAACCCCAGCTACTCTTGCTTGTGTGAAAACATTATGTTCTATTTTCAGTTGTAAATCTGTTTATTTGGCTTGTTCTGAAGCAAAGAGGAGTTACTAGATTCCTAAATCCACATATCTCCCCCAATGCAAATTAGAAATTCCGGACATCATAAATATCAATCAATATCTGAAGACCCTGGCTGTAAGATCATTTTGAAATTCATCACCAAATTAGGTTTCAAAAAAGTTCTGGAGCAAGTTTCTTGGACGAGGGGCTTGTTGTTTAAGGACTGGGGGAGGGCTACCTTCTCAAACAAAGGGTTGAGTCTTGAAGAGTTTTGGCATATATCAGGTATTCAAAACAGTGAATTGAACAAGAAAAATAGAAGATAGATCTAAAGAATCAAAACAACTTTTCCTAACTAGTCACATCCAGCAAGGACAAGGCAAGTAAATCATTGAAGCTTTAAGCATATGGGGTTGAACTCGGATACAGTACATGAAAGCCTTTATGTGCGCTTCACCTAATCCTCCCAAAACCGGAGAGAAATATATATCTACCAAACCAAGAAGCGAACTGCCAAAGCGAAATAGAACAAGACTCCACTATGTAAATTAAGATTCAAAAGCCCCTTTTATAACTCATTCCTGCAAATCTTAAGATAATACCATGACTAAACAAATGAAATACAGAAGTAAAGATCATAAATCCAGGTGATTTTGGCTTTCATCTACTGTTGCTGAAGCTTCTATCTGCCTGCATCGTTACTGTTAGGATGCAACTAAACTAATGGCCATAACATGACTGAGAAGACAACTAAAATAATAAAATTTCTGAACTGCAACATTAATACTGTTAGGATGAAAGATTATGACTGTAACATCACTGAGAAAACTAAAATAACAAAACTTCTGAACTGCAACATTAATTATTCTCAGCCATACTTGAAAGAACTGTCAAGCGTGGGTACATGGTCTATCATATAAGATCACAAATTACCACTTGCGTAGAATTCCAAATCAAAATGTACTCTTGATAGAAGTGAACTACCTCACGTTTTCTATTATCTATTTACTCAGGACTATGAAGTTTGAGTACATTTCGCGTAGTAGTTACATTGGAACCTATCGTAGTCATATAGCATCTTTCATACTTTATCTGTTTAAGTCTGATACTCCAACTATGCTTTTCAGTATATTCCACTATGTGCTAGTTGTCAATAATGGGAGACAAACTATCAACTTTTGCAAGAGCAAATACTCTGAGTTATAGCATCTTGGTAATTCATTCTCATTCATCCAGAAAGAAAAGCTTTCCTTTTTGCGGCCAGATCTCCCTTTGTAAGAGAAACTTAGGAACCCCTGCAGACCGTTTGCTAAGGAAGTCATGTCCTGAAGAGCTAAAAAGAAGCGCTTATAGAGAACTTCTACTCCCCTTGGGCTAGTAGACTAATATTATACACTCTCATTAACTGTCTTGTCACATGTAAAACGAAAAGCTTCAAGCAGCATTTGAAAGTTCAATCAGTGAGAAGCAGCAAGCACTCCAGCCACTAGTCACAGCTCCTTTCCACCAAGCTTGTGACTCTAGCCTTTCCAGCTGCAGAATGCCATCATACTTGTTGCCACACCTTTCTAGCTAGCACACACTCAGCATGCTTGTGTCCTTTGTGGAAAGCAACTTGAACAGCACCCTCACATTACCCATTTTACCACTGTCCCAAATACTCTGACATATGCTTATTGAAGCTCTCGAAATACTAACTATGAAAGTATAGTTTGTGACCTAACCGTAACATGTCACGGATCCATGAAAACTGCCCCCAAACAGAGTAAATGCTAGAATTATTTTATTGCCCTGTCAATGTGAACTGATCATTTAGATCATACAAGAAAGCAAGACCAAACCAGGGCCTGTAGCTGGAGGGGGTTTCAGAAGAGAAGACAAGGCTTAGAAGACCGGCAAAGGCAACAAAAGAACAAGTCGTTAGCATCATAATACACATAAAAGTTGTGACCAAGTTTAGGAAACCTTTTTGACAGGAATATCTTCTTGTTTCTCCCAGTATATAGCAGAAGTGGCTACTCTCCATAAGTTGCCACCCCATCCAAGAAGTTAGCACATTGAAAAGTGTTTCAGAAACACCTAACTTCCCACCAAACCATCTCCATTCCCCACCCTCCCCACAGAATATGTGTATCATCTATCAGCTAATATACAACGCTATTGTTATGCAACCAACTCCACATTATCGTAGTTTGCAAAACAGAAAAAACCCAAACTAAAAAACTGACAGGACACTGCTTAAAACCAGTGGTGTAACACATGCGAAGGCAATATGAACCAACAAGCATAACAGGCTTTCAGCCTACTTGGGCGAACATATGATATCACACTCTTTAGGAGAGTGGCAAGCTGGGAATCTATCTCTATGGCAGGTCAGAAACTTCATTGCCTAATTAGAACATCTTTTATTAATAAGAAAATGTCCATGCAAATAATAATAGTAATAATAAAAAAAAAAAAGACCTGCAAAAGTTAACACAAATAACCATCACAAGAAACAGTTAAAATTTGATTGGATCAAGAATATCAGTTCCATGTGTAATTATGTGGTTATGGCTCAGCTTCTTACACGGCACTTAGTATGAAAACATGTTCCAAATTCAAAAAAGCAAGACCACCGACGCCAGATAACCTACATATCTAGTAATTATCATGTGTTTCTAAAGGTTGCTACACTATGCCATGCAGAGGTTGGATCATAAGAGAACAAAATTTACCCATGAAATTATCAGTATTTAGCTAACATTTAATGATCCCTGATAATGGTATCAAAACATTGCCAAATTCGTTGCTGTTCCGACCACAAAAGGTTCCATCAACAGCCGAGTCAAGAAGTAGAAAACAACACCCAACGCAATCGAAATAGGCAAGGCAGGCAAAGCCCGATGGCACACCGACAACAAAATAAGAGTGCACCCAAGTCCCGAAATAATCGCCAGGTAACAAGCATAGACTGTCATAAGATCATACATCGCAGCTCTACCCACAAGAACGCTATAGAAAACAAAGTCTCCTAGGCCAAGTTTAATGCCTCTACTCGTCACCTCTCCACTATCCCTTCTCGTCCCCTGTCTGTCATTCCCCAACCCCCTCATCTCAACAAGTGGAGACATCTCCTCGTCAACAACAATCTCGGAATCTCCATTCCGTGCTCGATCAGACGAAACAACTACCGAAAACTCTGACGATCCACTACTCGAGGAATTCCTTTCCTGAGAGTGGCCCACCAATGGGGACCTCTCCCCCTCTTCCCTCCCATACACGCGATTTTCATTTGAAGAAATCCCATCCACAGCAGGACTATACACAGGATTTCTGCGGATCTGGACCTCATTTCTATCCATGACGCCATGCTCAAGCGCCTGAAGCTCCACTGACCCAGAATCTGAAACCCCGCCAACCAGGAGACCCAAACTAGAACCCCTATTTTCCGTATCCCTCGACACGGTTGGCCGAGCCTCGTAGACCAACGCCGGCAATTCTTCATCCCGAGTCGATGCCAATTCCACCAACAGCTTCAGTGGTCCTCCAGGGGCCAAGACCGCCACCAAATCATACACAGCCAACGCTACCAGCAAAACCCATGTGGTCCATTCGGGCAATTTCGTGAACCAAGCCGCTACGATTATCCCCAAAGATACCATATACGCTTGCCTCAAGAATATAGGTATCCCGCGTGAGAAGACAGACAACACACCCACGACCGTAAAGTTAAGAAGCAATAAGAAGCAGGTGATGGAGTCGACGGGTATGGAGAAATGCTGAATTATGGAAAGGAAGATGGAGCCACCCATGGTAGCTAGCACAAAGAAGGCCGAGAAGCGCATGTAGTTCTTCAAGAAATTGGTGAAATTGTAGTAGTAGAGAACGACGAGGAGGAAGGTGACGAGGGCGATGAGAATGACAAAAACAAGGGCGTTTAAGAGAGCTCCTTCGAGCTTTTGACCGGCGGAGTCGGAGGGGCTCTCAAGGTAGACAAGGTTGGCTGCGGTGCGGATGGGAACGGAAGAAGACAAAGAAGTGGAGAAGGGGTTGGCAGGAGAGAGGGAGTAGACTATGAGAACCACGAGGAGCATGCAGATTGAGACCGGGGACATCACGCCGATAATCTCCACGCCGATCGATTCTAGAATGCTGGACTCCATTTGGATCGGTGGAGAATTTGGTCGAGCGAATGGTGGGCTAGAGGGTCAGGTATAAAGCATCGGAAGATGTATGGGATTAGGCGACAACAAGAAGACGATTGAGACACGCCAGTTCCCGACTTTGCCAGAGCAAAATTTAGGGGTTGATTTTTGACCCCTAATGAATGGGACCAGAGACCCTCCGGCTTCATACTACTATTCCTTTAGATGTTAAGAAATGTTTTATAATTATTAATTTTTTGACATTTTTTCATATTCATTAAATAAAACTCTTAAAAATTCAGTGTGCAAAAAGAAATCATTTATTTCATTTTCATATCCCCCATTTTTTATGTTTTTTTCCATCTATAAAAACTGAACCAAATAAGCAGTTCTAACACATAATACTTATATTTGATATTTTCCATCTAAAACTAACACCCAATTTAGCATAGGAATAACTCAAATTTTTATGATAATTTAAAAGTTCAAATGACAAATAATTATAGGTTCAGGTAGGAAAATTATTGCTTGCCCATGAATAGTCATGTTAATGCCCTCAAAACCACATTTTTTTATTTTTTTATTTTTTTATTTTTTTATTTTTTTATTTTTGGTTTCGCCTAGCAACATTCAAATTTCTCGCAAGGGTTTCTGATTACTGATGTTTTGATCCACAATATGAATGGAAACCAAGAATTAAACAGGTGGATGGATACACGATATTCATAGTTTATGATTTTCTTTAAAAAAAAAAAAAGAGGGTCATACCATAAGAAATTTTATTGAAAAAAAGAACATTAAAGGTAACAACCATACCTTTAAAATACAAAGATTATGATATGGATCTGAAAACATTTAACTAATAAGCCTACATGACAAACCCACAGAGTGCAAAAGTATGTACACCAAATGAAAAACCACAACAACATAGGGCAGCACATAGGCTAGTTATCATTCAATGAGACCTATTGCCTGTTGCAGGCAAATTTCAATGGAACGGGTGGATCCGAAAAGTTGCCCCCAACTATTTGATCAAAAATCCATTTGTTAGCGGCCTGGGTATAGTGGACCCCATCCCAATTAATCCAAACTGATGGATCTTTGCAAGGCTTGCCCACTAGAACCTCTTTGCCACCCACCGTTATCTTCCCCCCACAGCCCACATGCATGTCGTAGTTATACTTCCCGCCATGCCCACAACATGCTCGCAACGATTCACTGAATCCTGCAAATTTCATCTTATGCAGCTATAAACCAAGTTCATAGGGACATAGAAAGCAAACAGCTAATTTTGGCATAAGTCTCAGTTGAAGCCTTGCCAAATTTCTCTTACGCTACATGTGAAATACAAGCTCAACAAAAACCCCTTCTTCGAAATGAAAATAACAAATTAAAGTAACAAAACTGAAGCCATGAAAATTAGTCCCACAAACCTAACCAAAAGATGTTAATAATAGTACATGCTGTGCGGCATTGTGCTTGCCACTCCTCATTTACTATCCTAACTTCTATCGTCGGGCGGTATTATATACATAAATGGAGGCATGAACTGAGAATGCTGATGAAAATAAGGATGGATGGCGTACCTTGTTTCTTTGCTTGGCTGATAAGAGAGTACTTGACGGAGTAAACATCAACATAAGTGATTGCAGCCAATGGAAGATCCTTTCGGAGCTGGACGACCACTTCTTTTAATTCACCATTGAAATATTGAGCGACATCATTGAATGGAGTTGCACATCCAGCCTTGTCTATTTGTGCAGCTGTGACCATGAGTCGATCCAAGATGTACGGCAAACAACCAACTGGACCAGTGTTATGTATCCAGAATGACCTACCTCCTTGACCATATATATACTACAAAAGTAAACACGTAAAAAGTTAAGGTTTGGACATAGTCTACGCCAGACGTAACCAGATTGATTTATGTATTTCCTTGTACTTGATAGTTTTTCTGATTTAAACATTATGCAGGTTACCTTAATAGTGGATGTAAACTGAGCCAAGACATCAGGAACATATGCTCGAACTTGGTCGGTGGACATGTTGAGGAAGTAACCTGCAACCAGATCATTCTGTCCGATATCAAATGTATATAAAGCACGAGAGAAATATTCCACCTTGGGCAATAACTCCTGGAAAATCGGTTCTGCATAAAGCACCATTCAAAAGATTACTAGTAAACTCTCCGAATTTCTTAAGAAAAGTTCAACTGCAGTGAGAATGCGTAGCTGTTACCTTTACTAAGGAAAACTTGGGATCTACGATGGAAGTCATTGAATTGATACCATTGAACATTCAAAGAGAAAGGGCTAAAACCACTTTGCTGAAGGGTTGTATTCTGGGGTCTGATGGTTGACCCAGCAGTTGCAAAGTTTGCCCCATGCGTAAAGTTGGATCCAACAGCATCAAGGAAAGCATTCAAATACGGCAGTCCTAAGCTCTCAGCTGGAAATATAAATCAAGAATCACTAAACATGAAACTCTACCTTCTCTTCTGATAACAATCCGTCCTAAAAGCTTGCGAGAAATATAACAACCTGTTCTCTTGCAATTCATTAACAAACTCTTACCTTCTGGCACAGTCCAAGAAATTTATTCCAATTTGGGAAATAATAAATTTATAAAAGGATAAGAGTTAATGTTTGCTATTAAAACAAACAGGATTTCAATCTTTTTACCATACTAGACTCTGTCCCAATTTCTTTTTCTCATTCTAGACCCCATATTGCCTGATAATGGCCTTGGCAAGCCTCAAGTAATTGAATTAATCATTTCGTTGCCTCTAATTCTCCAAGTACTCTTCACTTTTGAGGTTTGCGTCATTTGTGGGGAATATGAGAATTGATTGATCGTCTTGGAGAGAAAAAGATCACAAGAATTAAGTGGATCTACAAAAATAGCTTGATACAAAAGTATAAAGCTGAAAATATAGCTAATGTTGCGCAACAACCAGAGATTGACTACAATGGAACCTTTATCTATTTGCTAAATTGGATAAGATAAGACTCTCTTTGTCATCATAGCTCAAAACGAGTATAAAGTCAACATTCTTGAATAAAATGTTGAAAGAAGTCTTAAAAAGAATGATAATAAACATTTGAGATGATTGACTTGGAATTGATGCCCTACATTATTTGCATGGAGATAAGCTAAGAAAAGAATGAAATCTTCTTGTAGTGAAGCAAGTACGTGAAAGATTTGCTAAAGAAGTTCAAGATATATGGTCGCGAGACAATTACTATCCCAATAGTCCCTATGAGAAGCTACAAGAAAGAAGAGAGAACCAAGGAGGAACTTAGTTTACTAACAGTTACATCTACTATCATTAGACTTGCTACAAGCTTGCAATTGGGATTCTTGCAAAATCCAACACAAGTTCAACCATGGACCAACAAGAAATTGCTTCGATACTTGTAAGGCAAAATGAAGTATGGGATGTGGTACAAATCCACATCCAAATCAAGGCTAACCTGTTACACCGACAGTGATTGGACTAGATTAGTGAATGCAACGAGGAATACTTATGGATATGGACTCAACCTGGGCTCTGGAATTTTTCTTGCTTATCAAGAGAGAAAAATGGTAGAGCTGCCCAGTCGTCTGTACAAGCTGAATATATTGCAGTAGTTAGACACCGAGTCAAGCTACATGTCTTAGAAGGATGTTTGAGAACGTTGGAGGGCAACAAAAAGATTCTCCGCTTATTTACAGTGATAAAAAGTGTATGTTGGCAAAGGTGAAAAATCGTAGTCAAAGAAAATACATTACAACAAGTACCGACCTTTTAAGAAAATTAGAGGCTGATGGAGAAATAGATCTCAATTACTGGAAGACTGAAGAGCAACTTGCCAACGTCTTCACAAAGGCCCTATCAAGGGCAAAGTTTCAATTACCTTGAAGCATACTCTTAATGATTTCAGAATTTAGCACTGTGTATCAATGTCAATGTACTAGATAAACAAGACCACTGCATTCTCACGAACATTTTACTTTATTGTTCTAGTATGTACTCTGCAGTGCACATTTTAGGAAGAGGTAAAGGCAATAATGGAGTGGAACAGAATATTAACCTAGAAATAGCCTACCCAGGATGTCTCTTGTATCCAAACCAAAAACGAATCAATGAATTCTTCAAGAATTGAGGATAATCCCAAGGAAAAAAAAAATCGTTTCATTTCTAGTCTTCTATTTCTCAAAACCATTTTACCGTCCTTCATAAACCATCTAACTTTCTTTAGCAACCTATCCGTCAAGTAGCCATCATCTTTGAACTTCTAACATATCTCTGATAGCAATTGAAGGCATTTGAACAGAAAGAAATCAGAAAATAAGGAAAAAGGATATAGAATATGAAGAGTTAGTAAGTCAGCGTCTTTGGTGTCCAATGCAGACAGATATAAAGATATGACACATGAGTTTGAGTTTGATTTTGTTATTAATTCATTATGAAGAGTGCAGTTGTATCGTATGAAAACAAATCCTCTCGTAGTTCTTTGGCCGAAAAGCAAGCTTCAGTGCTCCAAGCAAAGCTACAGAAAATCAAATTTTGAAGTGGGACTACCAGATAATTACCTTTAAAAGTGCGAAAGTAAAGTTGGTATTAAGTAGCGCAAGTTAAAGAGCAGGAAAAAACACCACTGAAGATACCTGCGAAATCAATGACCAAACGACCATCACAATACCGTCCGGCTGGGCCGTGGAAAAAGGACTCTCCATGGGGTGAACCAGCTTGTCCAAATGCTGCTGACAAGCCTCCAGTGTCAGAATTGGAATCACCAAAGTTGAAGATTGCCGGAAAATCACAGGGAGTGAAAGCATACACTGGATTCTGAAGCAATAAGGCAGAAAGTGCGAGAGCAATGCTAACAAGTATCAAGCAGCGAGATGCCATGATTAAGAGGGAGGGAGAAAATGATTATAGGATGGTTTGAGAGTAAGGCCGTAGTAAGGGAGAGGAAGAAAGCAAGAAAAAGATGTTGAGATTATGTTATTATCACGTGGCACGCAGAAAAAGCCCAACCGCCCGATTCATCCAAGGAAACGGTCAAATTGATCTATAAATAGAATTAACGCCACGCATTCAAATTGATTTATTAATTTTTTATAATCCATAACTATTAATAAACTTTGTTTAATGATTTAAACTGAAAATCATCAAATATACTCAAATCATTTAAAAAGTTTATAAATGTATAAATCATTTCGGTGAGATTGGATATGAAGTTTTCGGTTTTTTTTTTTTTTTGACATATTGAAGTGCTTCAATCTCGATTGTGTCCATTTTTGTTTCTTCCTAAAGAAAGCATCTGCGAACGGATAAGCGCATGCGGTGCATTATGGACTGATGCTTGGACCATCTGCTTCCTTTTTCATAATGCACTGAGCGTTTGAGAGGAGGGTAGGCTGCTTTTGGACATTGGCGGGCCCTGCTCGAGATGAACGGTCATGTCCGCTCGACACTTTAACCCCGTGACTCCTAGGCCGCCACCACTTCACCCTTGATTCTCTGGAGCGCGTTAAAGTTTCTCTCTGTTCTATGCTAAAACAAGGTTTTCTGTAATGGGCTTATGGGGCCCAAGATAGGTTCAGGCTTGTGAAGACTGGTGTCAGATATGGCATCCAAAAGTAATAATTCATGATTAGCTACCAATTTCAGGAATTTTTACAAAATGGTCAGAACTTCATTATAATTGATATTAAATTCAATGTTAATTTTCAAATCCCAGCCATGGAATGAGCCACTTACAAAGATAAACTTAATAAGTCACCTTATAAGCTGCCTCAGAGGAACTGTCAAGAGGAGTAAGCCACCACGGTGTACATGCAAAGCATGGTGAAATATAACAGCTTCATGGGTGCCCTTTGGACAACCTTGTTTTCATGAGTTCAGATTATGAATGATATTCGAAAGTAATGATTTATGACTAACTACCATATCTAAGCCTTTTGATAAAGTGTTCACCAATTCATTACATTTCCATTGATTACTCGGTTTCTTGACCTTTGTTGTTAGAAAGTTATTTTCTTGACCCTAAAATTACTTTCGTCGTAACAAGTTAACATGTCCATCCAACCTCCAATGCACTCACTAAATCAAATTTCTGCACCTAATTTCGGCAAATGCATTTATCAATTAAACTACGACACTTAACCAAATACAAACGCAGGCCTAAATGTAAGGCAAGAGAATCTATATCTAACCAAATAGCCTTCTAGTGGGGCTTGATTCATGTCTTCTTCTGCTTTCTTTCTTTCTTTCTTTCTTTTTTTTTTTTTTTTCACATAAACGGATACTACAATGAGATTTTTATTATTCCGGCTATAAAAAAGGCTAGAGACTAGTAGTCTGAAAAAATCCTATACAACTCAAAGTAAAGATATTGATTTCGCCAGCATAAGCCCTATGCAAAAGGGTTCCCTCCAATCGAAGCAACAGGACCCTGCGAGGGGACATTCCTGCAATACAAGGCATATCACAGTCGGAAGGATAAACATCCTAAATCGGATAATGAAGACGGCCAAAATAGAAAACCATCTTCCGGATCATAATTAGAGCAACAAAAGATAATCTTACCCCATTTGAGAACTTGATGGTTGCGCTGCCATGTACGCTAAGCCACCTACAGAATCAAACCAAATTAGATCAAGAATCTTAATGACAGACGTTTTGGATGAACATAAGAAAGAGAGAGAAAGAGAGAGAAAGAGAGAGAGAGAGAGGGAGAGAGAGGAGAGTAGATGAATCTGAGTAGGAGTTGGCTCAGGTAAGAAAACAGCTACTGCTTATATTATTACCTATGTCGTCCTATAATAAAAACGCACATTTGTCATTACTCTTTTTAGATGCTTTATGGGCAGACAGGAATTCTTGGGGTGTCTTTTTTCTTATACAAGGATTCTTTAAGGAAAGTTCTAGAAAGTTGCTTTACTAATAGAGGAGACGAGCTCCAAATAAGATGCCTCAGTAGCGTAGCAATTAATAAATGGAGCTCCAGCATAACTATTCCAAGAAAGAACTGGTTATACAGACATAAAAGTTCCCCCAAGAGAATACAATGTACCTTGTCCTACAGCTGGAATATAAGGAGTGACTGGATTTTGCGGGAACCATGGCTGAGACACACCATCATGAAAGGTAGATGGCAGCTGGCCAGTGGGAAGAGCAGCCTCCAAGGGGCTCATGTCCAAGAACTGAATATGAAAAACACCAAAACATATAAGAGACAACAAATCTACGAATCTAAACACCTGCCTTATTTCTTTCCCATAAGAGATGAGATCAAAGTGGCTTACGACATATAATCAAGGGCAAAAAAGAACAAGCTAGCACTTGAATACATCAGGGGGACAGCTACAATACAAATGTTGCAAAGTTAACTTCATGGAAATGACATCTAGATGTGTATTATCATGTAATTGCAATACTACCATATACAACAGGACCAAGCTTGACAAGATTAACCTTAATACAGCTAAAGTATACGAGAACATCAGATGATCATAGTAAAATGAAAGCATAAAATGTGGCTGTCATTATTCTGTATCCTCTCTCAGTTCTACAAGCTGCGAGAGAAGTTATAGGTCAAGACATATTGCAAAACTAAGACAATCATTCAACTTGTAAGTAAGCACTACCCCCATTCTCCAATGTAAACACCATTCAGCAAATCAAATTCATAAGGAAACATGCAGGAGAAACTGATACAGTATCAAAAAGTAAAACCTAGGTAAAATTTATTGAACAACTTGTTTCCCTCCAAAAGGATAATTTAAGCAAAACAGGAAGTCTTTTTACATTTGAGTTTTCAAACAGAACATCATCATGGTACATCGCAGCCTAAAATGGAAAATGGGATTGAAAAAATAGAACGTGGAGAACATGAGGAACTCTAGAATCTGATAAAACTATACATGATTTTGACAGTGAAAAGGAAAAGATGGGAAACAGGAGGGCGTTACACAAGCTCAATCCTAAAAATTGGAAATATCAGTTGGCTATATGCAAACGTCTGAGAGTGCCCCCTCACCAACCAAGAGGAGAAAAAAAGAATACTGTAGAATGAAGTTTGCATTATTTTAGACCAACAAATCCTCCCTTAAAAAGTTAGTTTAGTGTCTGATAAATTGCTAGCAATCAACTATTCAAGGAATAGTACCTGCATACTACTTTGTATACAAAATACAATCAAATCTTGATGCACTGCATGTCAACAACTCATCAATTCTTTATTTAGTGGAAAACATTTCGTGCCAGATGAACTAATGTTGGTATATAGAAATAATGACAACACGTGCTATATCTTTACACACCAGTAAGGTTGCACATGAAATATCAAAACTTTTTCCAGAGAAAAACATTTGTCTTGATAAGATGCAATTAGAGAATCCATTTTTTGTAAACTGAAATTAAAGAAAAGTAAATTTTTGTATGCAGGTGAGGCAATTATTGAAAATCTAAACCTCATCCGAATTGTGTAACCATTTTCACTTGTGGTATGTCTTATGCAGCAGAACAAAACTTGATAATAATAAATGAAAAACTGGATGTCCAAAGGAAATTTAAAGAATGTTAAATCCATGAGCTCATTAGCTGACAAAGCAAATTTCATGGACAGGGAATCAATGACTGGAGAGCTTTGAAGCATATGGTTGAGAAGCATTTTAATGAAAAGTGGAAATGCAAATGCCACTGCTGCGGATAATTAAATAACCAATGTAATCCCTAACACTGTTTAAAAGGAGCTAACCTAAGTTACAGATAGGTGTAAAAAACTGACAGTTCCAGATGAAGAACAATTGAATTTCAAGAACAAAACTAGTTGGCTAACCCTAACCAACTACTATTAATTTCTCAAATCAATTCCACTAATTCCTCACACCATTTCCTTGTTTTGGGTGCTCTGTTATATCAGGGGTTTCCTATTCCTATGTATTTCAATTCAAGCGTTGCTCCCATTCAACTCCTTAAGATAATAAACACTGATTTTTATGTGTTTTTCAAGTTGCCCAATTGACTACGAATTACTACTAACTCTCTTCATGTGCTGCTCCCAAAAGACAATAAATTCCAATAAATATGGAACTTTCGACCACAGAGTGATCTCAACACTTCTAAGCTGCCCGATTAACTATAAAATACCATCAGCTTTCATTGTGTGCAGCTCCCAAGAAACAATCAACTCCAATATAAATGGAACTTGTAACCACATGGTGATCTCAACACTAGTAATGCTGCCTAATTAACTATTGTGTGTAGCTCCCGAAAACCATCAACACCAATAAATATGGAACTTCTAACCACATAATGATCTCAACACTATTTAAGTCAAGATATGTCTAAGCTAATAAACATTGCTATTTATGTCTTCTGTAAGCTGCTCGCTTAATTATGACACAGATATAGCTTTCACTGTGTGCAGCTTCCAAAAACCATCAACTCCGGTAAATATGGGGCTTTCAACCAGATGGTCCTGGGTGCTGATATAATGACTTATGATTCTAATGAACCATTTCCTCAGTCAGATGTAAGCACGTGCCCATAATTTGTTTATCAGATTACATTGTGGAAGATAAACTATTATCATAAGTATTTATGATAAAACGGCCATTATGACTAAATGAAATATTGATGCTAAAATTAAAATTAGTCATTTGGGAACTGTTGGGGACCTAAACTATTCTCATAAGTATTTATGATAAAAGGGCCATTATGACTAAATGAAATCTTGATGCTAAAAGTAAAATTTGTAATATTGGGAACGGTTGGGGACCAACTCCTAACGACATCATCCCACTACCTGGGGTGACACACACCCAACAACACAGGAATATAACCGAATCAGGTGTGTGAATTACATGCGCTGGTCGTCCTTCGCTTGAAAACTGAGAAAATGAGATTGGAAAATTTGCGTAGAGTTTGGATTAAGACAAGATTCTTCCATCACTTAAGTTAGTAAAGAATTCGTATCAAGATGACACCAGAACAAAGCCTTCTATTGTAACTTCTAAGGTTTTATCTTGTAAATTTTTCTGAAAAAAAGCTTTCTATAGTAACTTCTAAGGTTCTTTCTTCTAAATTTGTCTAAAAATTGCTAGGGTTCATATATTGTCTCAGTAGAGTGGAAACTGAAACAGTTCTTTGTCACATTTCTTGTAATAAACTGGTTATTTGTATAAAGCTTTGAATATTCTTTTGACTTCTGATCTCACTTTTGATTGAATTGTGTTTCTTTTCAGGAAACATACAGAGGTATGAAATCATTAATGTTCGCGTTGAAACCAAAAGATAACTCAGGAGATGTTTAAGTCAAATTTCTAATGTAACTAAGTTATAAACACAAAAAATGAATGTTTACGTACCGTATTGCTCTGATCAAAATCAGAATCATTCAGAAGATCAAACGGGTTTGTAGATTTATGATCCATTGCATGTGGCTGCATCTCTCCCTGTGCAAAGCTGTAAATTACTCCAAGAGACAGAAAAAAACTACTTCTGCCAGCTTTAGATCGTACATAAAAAGCTAAAGCAACGGAAAGCACAAACCAAGAGAGGAGGCGTTGGAGTATATGATAGCCCCATGACACCATGTGGTGGCAAGCTAGGAGCCAGGGACCCACCATGAGCAGCAGCTCCATTAATCACCTCTTTACTGGAGTCCTGCAAATCAAAATTTCTGAGACTAAATTGAAAAAAATAAACACTTCCAAAGATATTTGAGTTCATGTTACATACCTCTAAATCTCTCAACCCAAAGAACCGATCAGCAGTTGATGAGAGATTATGAGTTTCTAGCTGCAGTTCACTACTCTGCTTGTTGCATTCCAGAGGAAGATTTCCAGCGGAATCTTCAAATGCACTCCATCCCTGTTAAGAGACAAAAGATACAACCAGAAGCAATCCCTTCAATTTACTGTATGCCATTTGAAATCAGAAAAAATTCATCTTACAACACGAATGGAAACTATAATTTTCCAATGTACACACCCATTGCCCTTCAGCATCCTTCACACTCTTGAAAAGCACTTCAGAGGAGTAACATTTAAGTTCGTTAGAAAGCTTACCTGAGTGCTTGTAGCTACAGTACAAACTTGAACATTGTGTAAACCATCATTCCATGGATTAGACATTGTTGAAGAAGGCTCATGAAAATTATCAGGTTGAAATGAGGGCCAGTGCATGTTTGTATTGGAGGAAGAAAAAAGGTCAAACTTCTCCAATGAACCTACATCACTACCAGGTACACTTCCTGGGGTAGGATTTCCAGTAGGTGGAATAGACATGGGAGTGGCCTGAGGTGTATCAAATGTCGCCCATCCTTCATTTGCAGGTACAGACAACTGGGTAGCTTCCTTGTCCAGGGTTGTCGTTGGCTGCTGCAAAGAAACCTCTGCAAATAAGTCCAAGGATGCAGATGGGGAAGTTTTGGGGGGTTGATACAGATTCACAGATGAATCTAGAGACACAACAGAGGGTTGAAATGAATCCATAGATGGAGCTGATGATGCTGCTGGTACGCTAAACAAATCAATGGATGAACCTGCAGACTCCTGTTCTGAAGTGGGCGTTGCCTTGAAAAGATCCAAACTACCTGAACTTCTAGAAACTGATAATTGTTTAAACAAAGAAGCTTTATCCTGGAATGTTCCAGCAGATTGTTCTGCTTCTGAGATGACATCAGTTAAACTGGCAGAGTTGTTTGACCTATGAGACAGGGAGTTGCTGTCCATGGATCCAAAGCTACCTGAAGATGTAGTTCTCTGAACAAAAGAACAAATAATTCACATAGAATTAGTGATATAGACAGAGAAAACCATGGAAACACCATAGTCCTTAAGCAATAACATTGCAACCATCATGTTACTAACACCATAACTAAGGGATTCACCGCAAAAATCCAATCTTTGAAAAGAGGATGAAGGTCACTTTACTAGACTTTTCCAAAAATTCAAGGTTTACCTTGGTCTGACTATATTAGAGAAAATTTAGAAATACTCCCAATCGTGAGTAAAATAACATTTTATGGATTGCCGCGTTCAATCCATCTAGTGAGTTCATTGAGGAAAATCACATTTTTTGCCAATATAGACTCAGATATCCAAAAGATCCTCCAAATGCAGCAGTGACATGCATAAAAATGTAAATACCAGATGAAGCCAACTAAATCCCCAATTGTTTGAAAACAATCAACATGCCAGACATAATCTTGATCTTGTCAAAGTGCTAACTTATGCTCAACTACCATTTTCTATGACTAAATCCTGCAATTCTGACCAGAGTATAATTTTAGGAAAAGCTTTGTTAGAATTCTTATTTACATGTCAACCAGAACCATTAAAACATTCTCTGAAATGTCACAAGCGTGTAATTAGTCAAAGAGTAAATTGGCATCGTCTTTGGTTGTTCCATGGACAATCCAAAAGCTTTTCACATTCAAAGAAAGTACTATCATGCCATTTCAGTATTGAAGACCCACACATCTTGATATTCTCAAATGCCCAGAGGTTTAGTTTCCTGTAACTCATTGTGGACCGCTATATCAGAAAGCAAGCATATTTGTGTCTGAGAACGTAGTTCAATGCCATAACATTTCTGCGCAAAAGTATAAGATTATACTTCCACTAGCCTAAAATAAACACATTGCAAAGCAGCAATATGATGTGAAGAAGAAGAAAACAATGAATACTGATAATTTCAAGCGCCAAGGAGCTTTCTCCAAGTGTGTATCTGTTTGTCCATGAAAAAGCCATCTTGTCTTTTCTTTTGATCAAGGCAAAAGCAAGTGAATTTTTTAGCTTCTAACAGACAAATCATAGAACTCAAGGGACAGAGTGTAAACCTTCAAACTTATTATTCAAACACACAAAAAAAATAAAAAGATAAAAAAGAGATGAAAAACAACAAAATAAACTTTAGAGGCGTTTGTTTTGCAGTACTTCATCACAGGCTCACAAAACCAGATATGCATGCACATACAGACACATCCAGTGATGCAATAACCAAAAGAACAACACAAAAAAGTGTAGCTTATGCAAATCAAGGTTCAATGTTAAACTTAACAATTCAAATTACCAAATGCAAGGAGTAAGCCTTCTGCTTTGTTTTTTTACTTTTGTCTCAATAAAATAACCAAAAAAAAAGAAACAAAACGGGAGCAAAAAACTATGATATCTTGTCGTAAACTTCTGAAAAAACAACCCTCGTAGATCTAAAAATGTCATGACATGGCATCACAGGTAAAATTTACGTACAAAGATATTTAAAAAGAAAAAAGAAAAAAAAGAAAGAAAGAAAGAAAGAAAATGCTTTGATAAGTGGCATGCAGTAGAACAAATGTAGCAGTTAGTCGGCATATGTGTCAGTTTCCATGTTTTGCACAGAAAAGGAAGTTAGCATATACAGGCTGAATATAATTATGTATGAGGGTTGAGTATATACACCTGCAAGTATATAGCATGCATGCACCTGTAATAACTCCAACGTTTACTTGAAATGTTTATTTGGTGTTCTATAGTGTTTGATAGGATATTCAAGTAAACATATTAGGTGGTAGACAGACAGACAATACTGAACAGGTATTAAAGACAAACCAAAATATTTTGCACCCATAAGACAGGGCTCCACTATTATTTGACAATTCTTCTAAAAGGAATAATAACATATAACATTGGCTAAATAATCCAGAGAAAGAATCAATTTTTCAACTACAGAAGCAACTGTAAAAAGAAGCACAACCTTTGGACGTGGAACTCCATAGGCATCCCTCTTGACATGTGCCTCAGAAGATGCATTCACCCCTTGAAACAAAGAGTCTTCACTAAAACTACCCCTCAAAGGCTGAATAGGGGGGCTGCTAAATCCAACATCCTTACGAAAATTTGGCGACCCAGCATTTGATCTGAATGGATCACCTGCACTAGATACAGAGTAGTCCGAAACTCTGGAAACAGAGCCCTCACTTGCAAAACTATCCTCATACATTTTTTCACTCAAGCGACCAGGACTATAGACCAAACCAGACATTTTCCCCTCATAGCGGCCCCGATCTGAACCAGGCTTCCTGGACAGCACAGCACATTGTTTTCCATAGCGTCGGTCCTCATATTGATAATCATAAGGTGGACTCTGAGAATAAGAATGATAGGAACTAGCACGTCTTGTCTCAACTTCATGTAGGCTAAGGTTCTGTGAAATTCAATGGTAATACTTGCTAAGATCATATATTAGCGGAAGTGAGATAGTTTATAATAAAAGATAAGGACAGATTTTTTGGTCAGGACCTTTTGGTTCTGTTTCGGGGAACATTTTTCAAGCAAAAAACCTCTAGAGATGAGTAAAAAGAAAAAGATTATGCAATTTCAGCTGTTATGTTTATCTTCAATAGAAACAGAGAAATCTCTGCAACAACTTGGAGGAAGAGGGGGTAGGGACCAAGGAAAACATTGATGCAATTTGAGGTTAGTTGTTTCAGGAAATACTTTTCAGAAAGAAACTTCAAGACGAGTCACAGCTTCTATGTCATTTTCTCTTCCACAAAATAAAATAAAGAGATTCAGAAACAGAACCAAAAGACACTAAAAGTTCTAACATATAATCACTGTAGAAATTGGTTCAAGAATACATTTGCCTGCGTATCAGTTGGGGGATTGTCAGAAGTCTTTCCTCCAGCATATCTTCTCTCCACATATACATGTTTCATGAATTCTCGTATCTTATCAACATTGCTGCACAAAGAAACAAAACCTAAAAAACCAAGTACATTGTGGCACATTTGTGACTAAGAACCTTATAAGTAATTCACATATCATACACCTGCTGCTTGGTAATCGCTGCCTTTGAAGGTCCCAATCCTTCAGGTATGTATCCCTTGCACGCTGACAAAAGCAAACCAAAAACAACATCATAACCCAACCCACCCCCCCAAAACCAAAAAAAAAAGATAAAAAAGAGTGAAAAGTCTAATCAGCATGACAAAAGCAAACCAGAAACAAAATTATCCCCACCCCCTACCCCTCTCTCTATTCAGGATCGTACCTGATTGCCACCATTTTGAAGTGCTTCAACCTCTTGAGAAGTGAACTTAGCCATGGAAACAGACTTCACACGATGAGTGAACTCACGACTGTATGGCAAAAAAATATGGATACATAAATAAAAAACTAACCATCTAAATGGATGAACAATTGACAGGCCAAGCACTAAGAGACCAGCAAATAAAGAGAAAATCTCATCAAACGGGGAAAGAAACAAACGTGTTGGTTGAATGGTATTAAGAAACTCAAAAAAATGGTCCATGACAAATTAAAAAAGTAATAGAAAATCAAGCAGACAGATTTCAATACACAATTCAGTAATTCCATCTTATATAACAGCCCACCATAATTTCTAATGAGCATTAAAAGCAGATTCAAAGAGAAAAGAGGTTCCCCCTTTTGACTATTCAAAAACTTTCATCCCTCATCAAGTTTAGGACAAGTTAAACATGGTTAAAACTTTTAAGATGCCATGTGGAATTTAGTAGGATGTGCATTGAAACTGACCAAACAGTCTCAACCCAAAACTAATTATCACCAACCAGTCTCTGACCATTTTGCCAGCTGATTTGGTTTTTATTCTGGGTATTGTCAAATTGGCCATCAATTTCAGGGATCAGTGATCTGAAAAAACAGAACAAAACAAAAAAGAGAGGAAAAAGAAATCCCCTTAACATATAGAAGCCCTCAATAATCTTCCTCAACAAACTTTAGTTCCTAATTCTACATCCCCATTCACTTCTCCATCTCTCTCACTTCTCCCTATCTCTAGTCTCTAGTCTCTAGTCTCTCGTCCCTTTCATCCCTTGTCAGGCAACTAACACTTTGGTTGGCTTGGAGGATATTTTGCAGACCTACTATTTGTGGAGAACATGGTGCTTGTGTGTAGGGAGGTTAGTAATTGAGATGAGGAGAGCAAAGTGGATGCCCATGAACTACATAGAGGATCAGCTGGTTTCCTCGTTTGGACCCTTTTTACGCTGAAGGAAAGAACCAAATTTAGTGTCTTAATGAAATAAGCAGTTTGAACATGACAAAATGGGGCCCAGTGAAGGTTTTATCAAATCATCCTCCAGGACCAGTTTACTAAATAAGCCTTTTGCAGATTCAATCTAAAATTGATAGGCCATGAAAGACTGGAGTGCAAACCAGCGAACATAAACTGAACAATTTGGGCAACAAATAAGATGGGTCAATGTGCAAGAAAAAACAAACTGATGAGCTGATTAAGAATTGTTTGATACTCAAGGATGATAATATGGTTCAGCAGCTGTGCACCAATCAGCTTCACTCATTTGGTGGTTTCCAAAGATCAAAACCTTGTTTGGGCTATAAAATGACCAAAAGTCTAATTGTCAACATGATTATGAGCCTAATCCGTAGGATAAGGTTGGAATACAAAAGCATGATGGCCAAAATTTGGGGTTGTTGAAAATGGACAATCTTTATGAGGAGATAGCAAGTAATGAACACAGAGCATAAATAACTCTTGCCAATAAACCTTTCATTTTCACTATATAGCCTTAGGTGTATACCACACATAAAATAAGATATCTAAGAGCATTCTTAATTCTTTATTATATTTAGATAGAAATGATACCCTTCCATTTCTGTGACATACATAAAGACTATTACGTATTTTTCACTGATCCTAAAAGGCAATGGTTCCAAATACTAGGCTAACAGAGCAAATTTTCATATTATATAAGAAGTATCATGAGGAAATAGGACAGTTCATGCTCTTATGAAGGAAGCTAGGCGAGGAAGATAGCAGGAGGAATTGTGATTTTGTTGTTGGGTAATTAATTAGGTTTAGTAGTTTAAAAAAAGTAAACAATTTGAGTTTCACCTCTCTTCATCTATGATTTTAAGTTTACTAAGAGATTGAAGAAAAACAATTGACATATGAGATCCTATTATAGTAATAGCTTCCAGTATGTCTGCTGCATTTTGACAGCACAACAATCAAAAATTTTATAAGCTTATGCAAAATTTAGTGATTAAAAAATATTGCTCCATCTTTCTGTACATCTGAACTTTAAACCTGATTAAGTGGGACCAGGTAAGTCTAGAGAAAAATTTTGAGTGTCTAATAATAATATCGACTCAGGTATCTAATACTTCAATATTAATCATTATATCCATTCAAAGAACCAAACAGACAAGGAGGAAAGAATTACTCATGTTAATTGATTATATTACAATGTTTTGACATGAATAGTGCTACAAAGAGTATGCTTGTCTAAAAACTTGAAGATTCAGTTATAAGTTCACTTGTAAAAACACAATTTCGTTTAGTTTTTATTTCAAGGTACATATCTGCCAACCTTTAGATAAAATTCCTCTTGGCTTTGCCATTAACTAGCTAGTGATGAAACAGATTTACCTTTTTGCCTAAAAACCGAGTATAAACTGCTGGTTTTGAGAGAAACTCTTAACTAAGTCCATCATTTATCGTTTTATGACTCAATACAACAAGAAGAGACCCCATCTTGCCATACACTCTAGATGACCTTTACCTATGGGAGAAAACTGGTATTGATGCGTTCATGATGCATCTCATCATCACAACAGAATATCATCATATAAAGCCTATCAAAACAATCTCAGCTCTGACACCGAGTGCTGAATCCTAGGTTTACAGATGGCAGCAAATAGCATTTTAAACAACAAAAGCTGCAACCTCTTCATGCCTAGAAATCTCACTATTAAGGTCCCAATTTAAGCAATTTATCACCTAGAAACGGAAACTTTTCTCCTTGTTACAGGTTATTTTGCCTTTGAGAAAATTTTTATCCCTAAGAAAAGAAGGTTGTTACAAAACCCAAGAAGAAAGACTGAGGATGAATGAAAAGGCTGACTCCCCATGGTAAAGCAGATTACAAGAAACGTTTGCTGTATGATCAAGTTCGAGGGCATATAGTTTCTTAAAAGAATTCTCAACGATTTTGAGATTAACTAGAAACACATCTACGGCCTTAAAGCATAAAAGGCATTGATTTGTGAATAAACAGGGACAAAAGAAGAGAATGTCTAGAATTTACCAACAATCATAGATAAGAGAAAGGTAATCAAATAATAAGAAAAGAATCACAGGATATTAAATAACCAGGATTTTTCAAAGCCATTGGATTTATCTTGAAATAGTTTGATGCCTATGTAAGCTAAAAAGTATGCCTTCCATCAAAACATGATTCAATTGGCAAGAAACGAAAAAAGAAAAAGAAAGCAATATAAAATCATCTTTGAGCAGGGGACGAGTTGTAATTCAATAAATAAATAGCATGAGTTTATCTTCAGCGGTTGCTTTTGAGACACTAAGAATGAGAGAAGACAAACAAAATGTTGTATCGGAACGGGAAATACTCACTGTATCCCACTGCAAGTCGTGCAGACGAAAGTCCAAAAATTCGTACAGACATACTGAGGACCCTGCACAAAACAACTACGACCATGTTACTGAGGATTGACAACAACCACAGAGGAAGGAATGGGAAGAGAATTTACCAAGCTGTTGCAGTTGATGCATCTCCGATTAGGCGGAAGCTTCATGAGACCACGTATAATCTTCTCATTTCGCTCTTCTTCTCTTTTGCTTCCCATTTCAAAACAATCGGAGAGCTACGGGGCCGAACCCTAGATCTTTCTTCAAGAAAACCGGGCCAGAGCTGGAGAAGCTTGAGCTAGATATCAAGGCAGGTCGTGCAGAACTTCTGTACGGAAATCTATGGTGGGGGACAAGGAATCTATACGGAGAGGAAGGACGTCGATTGGACAACACGCTCTGCGCCTATTCCGTTTTTGGCTTTTTGAAACTGAATTCAAATCGATGATGCACATGGAAAAGCCCTTAAGCGGTAAAATGGATGTTAACATCGGAATCAAACATCTAACAGTAATTTGATATTCACATGTGGGGTGGGATCATCACATGACCAAAGGCCAGAAAGCAAGGAATATTATTTTAAGATTAGATCAATAATTTGTTTATTTGTTGTGATGAACGGTCGTTTGTCTTCTTCTTCTTCTTCTTTTTCTTCTTTTTCAATAAATAAGAAACAAAGAATGGCAATAATTGGCTTAGTTCTACGAAGGGGACACCTTTGTCACTTTTAAGCCAAAGGCTCAAGACGGGAATGTTACCAAAACAGGACGGGAGGGACCCGGTTTGACCATAACTTACATCACGAAGATAATTGAGGAAAACAACTGAAGGGAATCTCCTGTATTGGGATGGAAGAAATGTACCAATCTGCAACAAGAATTAGGAGTTGCGATACGTGCCAATCCAACTTCACTCTCCCATTTCTCCAAGTACAAGAAAATAAACTATCCAACAGAATAACATTCTTTGAAGTCAAACATCGAGAAATGCCCCATAGGCTACGTCCTTGTGCGGAGCCCGCAAATAGTTTCATGTCAGGCACATAGTTTCATGCAAGGATAGCCTGACACGAGATTAAAGCCAAGAACTCCTTATCTTAGATTTACAAATTATGAAGAAAGGCTAAAGTTATACGTACACCTTCCAAGTTCTCCAATTCATTTGCATGAGTTATGCTAGCATGCTGTTATCGTCTTTCACAATAAACATATACAGTGTTAGAATCCATAACGTTCAACTTAAAAACAAGCTATTAAGCTAGGGAGACACTTTTCACATTTAAGTATTACATAATGATTGTATATTTTATGTATAGAACTTTCATGTCAATACTTTCTTCTACACTGAGTATGTTTTTAGGCTCAAAGTTGAAAGTGTGAAATAGACTACTTTAAGCTTTGATATAATCTTAAAAAGCTCAAAATCTAATAAAAATGTTAGCTCATAAGTGGATGGAATATTTTTTACATTTAAATATTAGCCAATAATCATATATTTATAGTATAAAACTTTCATATTTCAACATATAAAATATGTATGGTTAGAGGATGTATAGTTTTTTTTTTAAATTGGGTTATATTGTATTTCATACCTCATGTATGAACTTCACCTAATGGTAGGCTAGATTTTGACCTTAGGAAAATAATAAATGGAATCTAAATCTTTAATGACAAACTTCTAATAAAAAGCTACGAGAAGACTGGAGAAAGAAACCTAGGAAGATTTCATCATCCATATATATGTAAATAAGAGGATGCAATACTAAGTAGTGTGAAATGTAAATAATGAAGTGTTTAAAAGCTGAGATAATAAAGCCAATAGAAGTTAAGAAGTGTTAGGCCATATAGAATCAATGAATCCTTAGAGTCACTCCATGTAAACTTCTTTAAATAGATACTCATGGATAAAAGCATTTGAGACATCTAATTGAAAAATCAGCTAATCATAAGAGTAGGCAAAAGCAGGTATTTATGAGTAATGGCTAGCTTGACAACTAGGTTGAAAGTCTAAGTGAAGCCAATCCTAATTAGCAAGTGAAAATCCTTAGCCACTAGGTAGGCCTTATATATTTCCAAGGATTCATTTAAGCAAAGCTTAGCTTTGTAAATCCACTTATAGCCAAAAGGATGAGCATTGGTCAGTAATGAAACCAAAAGTCAAGTACCATTCTTGATAAATACAATGTATTTTGTAACCATGGCTTCACACAATTGGCTTGAGTTCTAACACAAAATGTAAATAGTGAAGTAATAATTAAGCCCTTTTATATGGCCAAAATCCCTTACTCTCCTTTTTTATGTGGGAGAAAGTCTAAACTGTAATATTCTCCCCCACCCAAATCTACATTGGCAATAATGTGGATGACCCCCCCACCAACTTCTTATAGGCGTAAGATGCTAGGCCTAGGACATTGCCTACTAGGTTTGATGTGATTATGATGGGTAATTAACTAAGCTTGGCTAGAAAAGTTGGTAGGATGCTCTAATTGAGTTCTAAAGACTATTTTTGGTATTTTTTTTTGGGATAAATGGATTAAGACAAAATAGAAAGTGAAAATGGTAGAACTTAAGCAAGCCAATAATACGATAAATGTAAAGACTTGTAAATTTTAAAGGTTTAAGAATGGTAAATTGCAAGGAAATATAATAGATAGAAAGTAAGGCAAGAAAATAAAGACCTTAAAGGCTAGAAATGTAAAGAATAAGGAAAGTAAAGGCTTGAATGGTAAAATAATAGAAAATTATTCTTCTTATCCAAAAGGTTCTTCTCAAAGGTTCTAGCTACAAATGAGTTTACAACCTCTATTTATAGAGAATTAAAGCACATAAAAAATAAAACATAATATTAAATGGGTCAACATCATCCTTTGAAGCTAACAAAGTAGTAAATGCAACCATTTGGAGTTAACAAAATAGTAATAAATATAGTCCTTTGGAACAAACAAGATAGTAGTAAATGTTGATATTTTGAAACTAATAAAATAATGATAATTTTAATGCCATTTGTGAAGGATAATTTTGTTGATGTAACCACTTTGGACACTTGTCAAAGATATTTTTTACTATGTAACTTCTTAGGAACTAACATCCTTATTTTTTGACTAGTTTGACTAGGCTTGGACCCAATGGTTTATGTTACGTGCTAGATTTTCTTTTAGTTTAAGTCGACTTAAACCCACCAATATCAAGGTTAGGCCTTCCTCACCAACCTTTTCTAAGCTTAAGGTGTTGGTCACTAGGTTAGGTCATGGGCTAGTCTTGATAACACTTATCATAAATTAAATTCCAACCCAAAAGTTAACCTAATGAAAGACATAGCCAGGTTCTTGTATTCTTCCACTTGCCTTCTTATTATGGGATAAGTCTATGACATTAGGGTTGGCCTTTTAGGATAGAATTTAATGTTAGGTTTATTTAGCCTAGCATTTCTCTTGTACTCATATGGAATTAACTAGCCCACCTATGCCACCTCGCATGTAGTTAGGTGCAATACTTCATTCCTACCTAAAGCCAAGTATAGGGCTTTAGGCTATCATGAGTTAGTTGTAGAGGGGGGTCTAAGTGGACTTAATGCGAAATGAGCCCCATGGGTTGGCTCAAGTACCCAAGCCTAATTGGTTAGTATAACATGTGTAAGGCTATTAAGATAATAAGGTAGCACCCTAACTATTAACTTAAGCTTTTAGCCTAGTGGTAATGTTGACAATCCTAACATTTAAGGCCATGATAAGTGATATTATAGTCAAACCAAGATATGAACTAGTGGCTTGAGACTAGTATCCCCTGGTGTGGGGTAAGTAATGGGTTCCAACCATTTCAAGAGTCGTGTGAATTTTTATGAAGGAGAATGTGATGAACTTCTCTAATATTGGGAAGATAAGTGAGACAATCTAGCCAACATTGGTAGTCACTGTAAGGCACACATATAAACTCATGCCCTACCTATAAAATTAGAACTATGTAAGATAAAAGCTATAAAACCCAATATCATAGAATTTCATTTGTTATACTTGGTTCAATATGGGAATAGGATCTAGCAATCATTGTGTTTGTACTATGCTATAAGGAGGTGTAGAAGTCTCATTCCTCTAAATACAAAACTAGAGCATGTATACACAAAGAGAAATCAGGTTGCAAATATATTTGTAGCCAAAGGACATTTGGAAATGTTCATCAAGGTCTTTGACTAGACAAGTATGCTCTTTGCTTTTGTATGGAATGCTTTCCAATAGGATTAGTTAGGTTTAGGACAATATAGGCCACCTTAAGTGTGAAGCTTATATGTTACCCTATGTATTTTGTCTTATGTCAAAATGTACTTTATTTCTCACTTGATCTAGGGTATTCTAGATTGTGAAGCATTGTGTGAAAGATAGGACTAAGGTTAGCACCTTACTACCTTTTGTTTAGGATTAGGGTTAGGGAAAAAGTCTTTACATACCTTTTGTAACCTTTCTAGTTGCTACATCCAACATGATTGTTAATAATTACATTTGTCATGGTGCACTCTTATTTTCTTAAAAAAAATGTTTTATATCTTTTAAAATCCTTATCTTATCTTATATCATTTTATTAAAAAGCTTTATTTAACCATGATCTTATCTATGGATGGATCATTCCATGATACGCTTTTGTGTATGACAAAGGAAGAACAAAAGTGAAAGGTGCAAGAACGAGAAAGACTTCAATTAGTGATATTACTTGGCTATTTCATCTTGGATAAACTTGTATTGTTAATTTCTATTTACACTTGTATGGTATACTCTTTACTATGCATAAATTTGAAAGAAATTAAGTTTAAGTGGCTGTAAAAATTTAAGGTTTTTGGTGAAGAGAAACTTAAGTTGATAGCAAGCTTAGAATAGTGACTTGAGGCCATTTGTATGCTTGCTTGATGGACAAGCATGAGTTTTTATGAAACCATGTCTCAAGTGTATGTGTGCTATTTAAGTATGATATAACTTATGTAAATTCTTTGTAAAATAGTTGAAATGGAATTCTTTAACAACCATGAGACAAAATGAAATGGATAAAAAAAAATACTAGGAGTTGAACCACTTAAAAATTATGTATTATTTTTTACTCTTTATTGAATATCTTATGTATTTAATACATTTTACTAATTTTGTAATCATTGACACAATTGAACATATTAAGCATATTTGATAAAGTTATTAGGAGAGATTAAATGCATTAGTTCAAATATCAATTAGACTCCATTAAAACTGTAGAAGCATAGTGTTCCTTTTGTAGATGAAATTCTTTGGCAAGGTATCCTTCTCATTGACTAAATCGTGGGATTTCATCTATATTTTCTCTAACTTACATGCCCTTTATCAATGTTCCTTTCAATTTTTGCTACCTAGATGTTGTCTTTGGTGGCGACTAAGGTAGAAGCTATTGATTTTCATGTTGAATAATATTTAAGTTCCTTATGGGAGGAAACTTAATATGTTGCCATAGCAAATCTTTAGGACATGTAATCCACATTGGGTATTTGTGGTTGTTTGAGTTCTAGAGAAATAGTGTTTGTGCATGCCCTAGGCATATCCCTCATCAATCCAAACTGCATTTCTATGAGGTTATCCTCAAATTTGGCTTGGATTGCTAGATTGCATTTTGGACCAAGTAGTTGCTAACCTTTAATTGATGACCCATTTTTCAAAAAAGAGAACTTATTCTAGGTGGTGTTCTAAGACACGATCATAATGTCTTCTGGTAGGTCTATTAAAATGGATAAGGTACCCCCTTTTAAGCTTGTAGTTGGAGCTCTTGCATAAAAAAACCAAGACCATTGACTTAGAGTGAACCTTATAGACTAAAGAAATTGACATCGACCCACTAAATGTTATGGGTCTTGATCTAAACTATTACCACATATAGGATATTCTTATCTGTTAATGAGTTGGTGAAGTTTGGAAATGCATCCAAACTTATGAGTCCACTACACATATTGAATTTACCATCCTAAAGAGGGAGTTGGTGAATCTTTTGTATTTTTTTTATCCTAGTTGGATTACTTCTATGAAATAAATAAATTTCATAAAGAAACCCTTAAATCAAGATATAATCCTTAGACAAAGTGTAAGAAAATACGTGAAAATATGTTTGGTATTTAACATTTTGTATGTATAGGAATAGATCTTACTTATAGTGATGAAAAAGATCTTTAACCTAGGAAAACAAATAACAACATGAATGATAGTTGACTATTACAACTTTAGGCTACATTTAAATATATAAATTTAGAATCATCTAGGTTTGGTGATAATAGGAAAATATTATGATTATGAATGTATCGTGTGAGAATCAATTTGAATTTTGAATAGTAATTCCTTTTGTGTTTCTTTAATTTAGGCATGAGAATTATTAACTATAATTTCTATCTAGACTTTATTCCTAGAAGGTCTGATAGATTTAACAAGTCCACCTTTAGTAATGAGGTTGACATGGTAACAATATGATTTTAACATCCTTTCATAAGCTGATTGGTTGGTTCAAGTAGTTAACCTATCTTCTAATAGCTTGAAACATGTAGTGGAGAGTCCTTTTGTGAGAATGTCAATTGTCTAATCAATAGAAATGATCAAGTGGATAAAGAATTTATTTAGCTTGATGCATTTTTGAATGAAGTAAAAGTCAATCTCAACATGTTTTATGCAAGAATGAAACACTAGATTGGTTAAGAGATAGGGAGTTAATAAGATGTCATGCAAAAATGTTAAAGGTTTTTGAAGTGTGATGTGGAGGTCTTGAAGGAGTGCTTCAAGCCATGTTAGTTTAACAGTGCTATTCGCAAGGCTTTTAAATTTGGCCTTAATACTTGATAATGTAATAGTTTTTTGTTTTTATGAGCTCCAAGAGATTATGTTAGGACCAAGAAAAATATAGTAACCACTTGTTAAGTGATGATTATCACAACTGCCAACCCATCCTACATTAGAGTAAGTGTTAAGAAAATGGGTGGAGGTTTTAATAAATTGAATGTCATAACAAGGACTATCAATGAGAAACTGCAGTATTTATTTGACAAAGGTCTAATGAACCATTATAAGGGCATGCATATATTGACATGCAATATTTACTACATAAGATATGTTAGGTTGAGTAAGTGTTAAATATTGAAAAAATTCAACAATGCTATGATAATGAGCATGATCAAGGTATGGTTCACCATAATTTTTGGATGGTGTTGATTGGAGGCACATGGAGTGAAGATGCCACGTGCATATGCTGTTTTAGCTGATGTAGAATGTCATGGGAAAATTTTGCTTGGTGTAGTAAAAGACTATTTTTAGTATGTAATACTTCAATGCCTAGAAAATAATGTAAATCACCAAGATCTTTAATATCAAATTCATTTTGAAGTTAGTATAATATATGAGAAAGAAGCATTTTTACCACCTATAAAGATTATGTCATCTACATAGACTAAAAGGAAAACATTATGAGTGGGTTTGTGTAACTTAAATAAGGAGGAGTTAGCCTTGGAAATGGTAAACCCAATTTGTTGGAGAAATGTGCTTAGCCTATGATTCCATGCATGTGAGGCTTGTTTTAAACCACATAGTGCTTTTGAAAGACGACAACCAAATGTAGGTTTGGTGGAATCAATAAAACTAGGAGGTTAAGACATATATACTTTTTCATCCAAGTGACTATGAAGAAATGCATTTTTAACATCAAGTTATTTAATTATCTAGCCTTTTGTTTAAGCAAGAGAAATTATAGTACAAACTATAACAAGTTTGCTACTAGATTGAATGTTTCGTTATAGTCAAGGCTAAGGCATTGATGGAAGCCTTTGGAAACTAAACATGCTTTGTGGCATTCAAAAGAACCATTAAAGTGTAGTTTGATTTTGTAAACCCATTTACATCCAATGGTGGCATTCACAAGAACCATTAGAGTGTAGTATGATTTTGTAAACTCATTTACATCCAATGGGTTTAATGTTTGGAAAGGGAGGAACCAATTCCTATGTTTGATTTTTCACTAATGAAGTGTATTCTTTAACTATGGTAGTATGCCACTTTGGATCTTTAGATGCTTCAGTGTAATTAGTTGGTTCAAAACATAAGTATGTTGTTGTGTTAATGTATGACATGGAATTGTATATTTTCTTAGACGTGTAGTCATATGATGGGTAGAAGGTTATGGTATAAGAATAATGGTAAAGGGTTGGATGTTGGAGTCATAAGAGGGTAAAGAGTTTGATGTCACAATATTTGTTATATTTAGATGTTCTTGTATATTAGTGTGATTGTCAAATATCATGAGTGAAAGAAATGACATTGCTATAGAGGAAGATGTAAGTGGTGACAAATTTTGAATAATATATGTTTGATGAAATGGGAATTGATGTTCATCAAAGGAAGTATAAAAAAACAACATAGATTTTGTCCATTATTGGGCAAAGACATCGATAAATTTTATATCCCATAGGGTATCCTAGAAAAACACATGAATTGGAATGTTTTTCAACTTTATGTTTAGAGCATAGGTGTACATAAGGGTAAACAAGACACCTAAAAATTTGAGATAGGAAATCATAAGGAAAGTATTATGGATTTTTTCCCAAGGTGATTTATTTTGTATTACTAGGCTTGGTAATTTATATATAATATGAACTATTATTTCAAATGCATAGTCCTAATATTTTAATGGTACGTGGGATTGGTTTAGCATGGGGAGTCTGTATTTGGCGATATATCTATGTTTGCACTTAATAGATCTATTTTGTTATAAAGCACAGGAGTAGATATTTGGTGAGATATGCCATTATTGGCAAGAATCTTTTTGAAGGAATTTGAAATAAATTCTTTAGCACCATCACATAAAATGCTTTTAATTTTGTATTGTAATTGAAGCTCAACAATATTTTAATTTGGTAAAAATATTCAAAAATTCATCTCGAGATTGAATGGAATAATATCATGTGAATTTTGAATAATCATTTATAAAACAAATATAGTAATGATTTCCAGAGGATAATGTTGTTGGGCAAGCCCCTAAACATCAAAATGTGTTAAATTAAGAAGGGCCTTGGCCATATTTTTTTTTTTATAGATGAATAGGCCTAATGTAGGCTTTATAGAGATTTGACAAGAGTACAAGATGTTAGAATGTTTTCATGAAATTTAATATCATGTATTCTAAAAAACTTTATTACATTATCAAAAACTTATATGACCTAAACAACAATGCCAAGCTACATCATTTGTAGATGCAAAATAGGTCATAGGATGCTACAAATTCAGGTAGTATAGTCAGTAATCAATTAACTTGTGAAGAAGACTCTTCCTCATATGCAAACTTTGTACAATATAAAAATTAGGGTGAAATAAAAAGGCATAACTATTATCCTTAGTAAATTTTGAAATTGAAAGTAGTTTTTTTTTATATGTGCAGTACAACTAAAATATTTGATAATTGTAAATTGTAGGGGGCATGAAGCTTACCGATACAGGTCATAAAAAGACCTAGTCCATCTCTAATTGTTACTTCTTGACCTCCAATGTATTGTAGTAGATTGTCAAGCTCATAAGGATCTAGAGCAATGTGATCAATGGCCCCAAAATCAAGGAACCAATCATTCTTGAGTTCTGCCATAGTTGCTATATTTTTATTGGCCTAGAATAATAGTATTATCCTTAAAAGGAGGTTAGGCTGAACTGGAACTTCTAGAATAGGTCATGGGTTCCTAACAGATTAGGTTAGAACTTGCATACCTATAGTAGCACTAGCAAGCTGGGTGATCAGATTTCTAGCAAATCTAGCATTGGATTAGTGGTCAACAACTTGGGTTGGTATGTAAAAACTAGCCATTAGAGTTGGCAACTAGCATAAAGTGTGGGGTGCATCCTTAATGACCAAAAAAATGGCTCACAAAGGCCATGTGAGTGTTGTTAGTTGCTAGAAAAGCATTGATGGTGGCACCTATGGTGTAGGCAAGGTTTGGCATTGACTATTCTGCCAATTTGAGTTAGGCTTCATGGTTCAAGAGTAACCCATAGTGTAGGTTAGAGTAGCATTTCAAGTGTGCATAGAGATAATAGTGGCAAGTAATGCAAATGGATTTCCAAGGCCTTGAAAAATGTGTGTTAGATATCCATTAATGAACACAGTTTCACCAATGAGTTGGAGTTGGTCCACAAGTGCATTTAGTTCCTACATAAAATCAGTGACAAAATGATGGCTTTTGGTTATGGGTTGAAGATGGAGTCATAATGCATAGGCTTTAGCTATTTCTGGGTGTGAAATTTGCTAGGAAGTGCATTCCATATTTCAGTAGAAGTTTTGTATTTTGCAATGGTAGTGACAATGTTGTCATTACTTATGTTTAGGATCTAACCTTGCATTGTTTGATCCCAAACTATCCAATCTTGATGTGTAGGATTGGACTTGTGAACTATGCCTTCATCTTCCATAGTTTTTGTAATATACTTGGATGGACATGGATGAGATCCATTGAGGATACTCAAAAGGCCAGTGGCACATAAATATGGTTCAATTTGTGCTTTCTAGACTAAAAAGTTATTGCCTTTGAGACAAACTCTAATGATAGGGATAATAGGGTTTCCAAGGTTGGGTAAAGGGAGGGCATGAACAACAATGTGTAAGGTATTGTGTTGGGTGGTTGTTATAGGTGAAGGATTGAAAATAAGATAGGGCTTGTGTTGTTGGTGGATGATACCAAGTTAGAAGGATTAATTCTACGAAATGATTAGATTTTGTAGAGAAACTCTTAAATTAAGATATAATCCTTAGATAAAGTGTAAAGAAAATATCTGAAAATATGTTTGGTATTTGATATTTTGTATGCATAAGAATAAATCTTATTTATAGTGATGAATAAGATTTCTAATCCAAGAAAGCAAATAACAACATAAATGATAGTCAACTATTACAACTTTAGGAAAACATTCAAATATATAAATTTAGAATTATCTAGGTTTGGTGATTTCAAGAAAATATTATGATTATGAATTTATTGTGTGAGAATCCATTTGAATTTTTAGTAGAACTTTCTCTTATATTCCTTTAATTTGGGCAAGAGAAATATTGATTGCAATTTCTGTCAAGACTTTATTCTAGAAGGTTTGATAGAGTTTATCAATATGAGGCTAAGGGGCAACATTATGATTTTAAAAATACCTAAGGATTGGGCAAATGAGATATTTAAACCTTCTTTAGTTGGGAGTTTAATCTTGACCAGAACCAAATCCATGTGCAAATAATTATGTTTCTACTTGCATTTGACATGGATTTATGAGACAATTAGATTGATCATCTTAAATGACCAAAGGCGTTGGACATCTTTCCCTTTGGTTTTAATCATGAAATCTTATTCCATCATATTGCAGTGACATTGCTTTACACATTTGGTCCTTTCAAACTTGGAGAATTTTCCAATTATTGTTTGAGTTAAAATAATAGTTTCTACAATATATTGTAGAAATTCTTATAAAAATAAAAATAAAAATAAAAATATGAAGAACAATATGAAAAGAGTAATTTGTATTTCTTCGATGATCCTTGAGTACACTCCAACTACCTTTTTATATTGGTTGGAAAAACAAACATAAATCATCTTTAAATGATGATGATCAATACCAAATTGATTATAAAAACTGAAGACATGAAGAACCCTAAGACCTTTTAGATTTTGAGCAGAAAATTTCATCAATAGAGTTAATGATTCTTATTATTTTTCATTGAAATAAAGAGATTGTTTTCTTATGATTAAACGCCTCTTATTTCGCCTTCAACCATTTTGTATAACTGTCAAACAAAGGAGACGAAGATTTGTTCTCTCGTGGGTGTGAGGAAGAAGATGATGTGTGTAAAGTACATATGTATGTCTTTATGTTGTTTGTGAGTTACCTTGGTAGAATGGCGCGTATGGTACATGTGCCTGCTTTATCTTCAATAATCATTGCTTTTACTTTAGATATGGCTAACGTATTGAATTTCAGTTTTTGATTCAGATGTGGTTGGCGAGATTTTCGATTTAGTTGGTAGTTCCATTTCTGTTTGTATTTCTAACATCCCCCACAAGCTGACATGTCAGTCTACACCATGAGCTTGTTTTGAAGTAGTTGAAAATGGGTTGATGATACGCCTTTTGTAAATATATCAGATGTTTAATCCACAAAAGAAATAAAATGCACATAGAGTTTTTTTGTTTTGATCCTCTCATAAATAAAATGAAAATCAACCTCGACATGTTTGGTTCTTGCATGGAAAACAAGATTAGTAGTTAGATAAAGTGCTGATAAATTATCACACCATAGTGTGGGAGAACTAGATTGGTTGATATGAATATCTTGTAATAGAGCTTCTATCAAAATAAGTTTTGCAATAGTATCAACAAGACATTTTAGCTCAGCTCCTGTACTAGAGCGAGCAACAATCTTTTATTTTCTTGAACTCCAAGAAATTAAATTTGTTCCAAGAAAAATACAAAAACCTTCAGTTGATTTATGATCATCATGATCACTAGCCTATCCAACATCAGAATATGCATGGAGATTATAATTTGATGATTTTGTTATTTGAATACCATATCTAAGTGTATCAACTAGAAATTGTAGAGTAAGTTTGACGAATGCCTAATGAGTAAGAATAGGGGCATGCATGTATTGACATGCAATGTTTATAACATAGGAAATATCAGGACGTATAACTGTTAAATATTGAAGAGATCCAACGATACTATGGTAATGAGTGGGATCTAAGTAAAGGTTCACCATCATTTATAGATGGTGGATGATTTGTTGTGCATGGTGTAGACACCTCACGAGCTTCATTCATTTTGGCTCGAAAAAGTATTTCATGAGCAAATTTTGGTTGATGAAGCAAAATACTATTTATAGAATATTTAGCTTTAATTCTAAAAAAATAATGTAAGTTACCTAAGTCTTTAATATCAAATTCAGTTTGAAGTTGTTCAAGGATTTTTAACAATGGTGCGGTAGAACTTCCTGTAAAAATAATATCATCAACATACACAAGGAGAAATGCATTGTATGTTTTTGTATGTAATACGGAATAATGAAGAGTCTGCTTGGGAAATGTTGAACCCAATATATTGAAGAAATTTACTAAGACGATGATTCCAAGCTCATGGAGCTTATTTTAATCCATACAAGGACCATTTTAGTCAACAAACAAATTTTGGTTTAGAAGAATCAATGAACCTTTGTGGTTGAGTCATATATACTTCTTCGAGTTTTCCATGTAAGAAGGCATTTTTTTACATCAAGTTGTTTGATAGTCCATCCTCTAGTATATGCCAAAGTAATGATAATTCTTATTGTAACTGGCTTAGCAATAGGGCTTAATGTGTCATGATAATTAATACCAAGTCGTTGATGAAATCCTTTAGCAACTAGTCTTGCTTTATATTGTTCTACTGTGCCATCAGATTTTTGCTTAATTTTATATACCCATTTACATCCTATAGGAATAATATTTGGGGTTAAAGGGACAAGTTCCCAAGTGTGATTTTTTAACTATGTATTATATTCTTCAACCATAACAACATGCTAACTAGGATCTTTTGATGCTTTTGTACAGTTTTTAGGTTCATTAAAATGATGTACAGAGGTTGTTAGAGTATATGCATGATCACACAATAAAGTGCATTTGGATATTTTACCTCTTTTTAGTCATGTAACCATGGAATGGTTCTTAGTGGAGGAATGCGGGAGCATGTCATGATTTGCTCTTGTTGTGCTATTCTTTGTAGTATTTTTTAAAGTAATTTCAATAGAAAGAGGTGGTATTATGGGATTGGTAACAACATTTAGTGCATTTACGTGTTGAAAAGGAAATACATTTTTATCAAATATGGCATTTACAATAGTATAAACTGTTTTTGTTTGTAAACAAAGACAACAATAGCCTTTATATCCTATAGGATAGCCTAAGAAAACACAAGATTTTGAGCGTATAGTAAGTTTATGTTGAGCATAAGGTCTTAAATAAGGAAATACTAAACACCTTAGAATTCGTAAATGGGATATACTAGGTTGTTGATGAAACAATTTTTTTCCATGGGGTCGTGTTGGCTATCACTATGCTTGGTAGGCGATTAATAATATGTGTTGCACTTTCAAAGATAAAATCCCAATATTAAAAGTGATATGTCAATGTTTTCTTTTAGCAGTCCTATTTTGAAATGGTGCATATGGACTTGATATGAGTTGATAAATACCTTTATTGGATAAAAGAGTTTTAAAGTCTTTAGAAGTAATTTAGTAGCTCCATCACATTAAATGGCTTTTATGGTATTTTGAAGTTGATTTTCAACAAATGTTTGAAACTTTTTAAAGATTTGAAGAAATTTATCTATAGTTTTTATGGAATATAGCCATGCAAATTTAGAATAGTCATAAAAAAGAACAAATATAATATCTATTCCCTTATGATGATGTAATTGGTGTTGGGCCCCATATATCAAAATGGACTAAGTCCAAAGGAGTGTTAGAAATATTATATGTAAATAAATGTGATTATCGTTGACTTTCATTGATGCTACAAGCTATACAAGACGATGAAAGATGTCTAGTAAATTGAATATTCAAAAGTTTCAGCAATCTTATTACATTTGCATAATTAAGAAAGACTAATCTACAATGCTAGGCCATTACATTTATTGTAGAAATATGAAAAGACTTTGGTGACTGCTAAAGAGCACTTAAGTTAATGCGATAGAGTCCATTTTTAACTAGTCCTTGGAGTAGGATCCGTCCCATTTTCAAACTCTGTACACGACAGAAATTGGGAAAAAAATGAGAAAACGCAATTGTTATCTTTCGTAAACTTTGAAACAGATAAACATTTGGTTATATTAGGCACAATAAGTACATTAGAAACATTGATATGAGTAGGGGTTAATAAAGTACCTTTATGGGTAATTGGAAGTGCCATTCCATCCCCTATAATATAAGTTTGATTCCCATCATAATTAAGCAGTTGTGTTAGATCATAAGCTTCTGGCGAGATATGATATGTAGCACTAAAATTATGGAACTAGTCAGTTTCAAGAGAGGCTTGATGTGGTTGCTATTAAGCCTTCTTAACAGTATTAGCTTGAATATTCTGGGGGCCTTGAAAATTATTGTTAGGCCTAAAATTGGAAGGAACATACCTATAATGACATTGACGTGCAAGATGTCCTAGTTTGTGATAGATTTGACAAAGAACATTGCACTGAGGTTTGTTTCTATAACGAGGAATAAAGGTATGTCCTGGATTGGAGATATTAGTGGATTGTCCTCATGGATTGATAAAAGATTGGGAAAAATGTTAAGTAGCCAGGATTGTAGCAAAACTAATGGCAAAAACAGCTGTAATTGGCGAGCCTTGGGTAGCCACTTCAATGTGATCTTCCTAGGTAAAAAGTAACCCATGTAGATCTTCACAAGGAAGAGATGAAGTGCATGTATGAACAGCAATGATAGTGGCAAGAGGTGCATAAGGGGTGCCAAAACCTCAAAAAACATGAGTTAAGTTCTTATTTTATGAAATAACTTCACCTACAAGGGAAAGTTGATCAACAATACCATCAACTTCTTGAAGAAATTCAATCATCGTTTGATGCCCTTTGGTTGTTGTTTGAAGATGTAGGCAAATAGTAAAAACTCGTGCAAAATTGTGAGCCATAAATTTATATGACAAAGCCTACCATATCTTTACGGAGGTTTTGCACTGCCTAGCAGTGGTCATAATAGTGTCATTACAACTGTAAAAAATCCAGCCATATGCAGCATGATCCCTGATTATCCAATCTTGGTAAGTTGGATTGAAGTCACAAGTGATATTGCCTTATTCATCAATTTTGGTAAGAAACTCGTCAGGACAAGGAAAAGAGCCATCAACAACACCAAGTAATTGTAAGGTTTTATGGCTATCCAAGAAGGAGGGGTTGAATTGGATATTTAGAAGCTTAGCTAATTTAAATAATTTTTCCTTTTGATTTCTTGCTTAGCAATCACAACAAGATTAAATATCATAGTTATATTAAAGCATAAGAAAATAAATCAGATCAGAAAATTCACACTCAAGAATTTCACAGTGGTTCGGCACTTTTCACCTACTTCCACTCTTTTTTCCTTTAACTTAAACCAAGTTGAAGTTTGCTTTACTTTAAATAAGAAGAGCACCTCTCCTTCACCCTGCAACTCCTCAAAAGGATTTATATAGCTCACGGTTACAAAGTTAGGTTTATAAAAACCTCAATACATCAAGCTCATTCCTCAAATATATGATATGGATGAGGATTTAAACTTATTAGAGAGCTAATCGAATGTATATAGTGTCAATTCAAGCTCTAATATTGAAAGCCCCAATTTCACAAATCTAAGGTTTCGGATTTACAGTTATCTTTATATGCAAATATTGTTATAAATAATCTAGCACATACAAAGATCAATCTATCAAATGATATTCACAATATAACAAATTTAGGGAATATCACCGAAGATTTTCTTTTCCTTCAAGTATTAACAAACACGGCAGTAAGAGCAAATCAATGAGGGTTTTTATCTCTTTTGATCAAATTAGCAAGAATATATCTCAAAGGAGGAGGATAGCTTTAGTCGAATGTGTGGCTAGGGCTTTAGATGGGTTCAATCATAAGAGCTTAAGCTCTTATCTACTCAAGACATTGTCATTTTGCATAAGTGATAGGTGTTGGGCTTCAGTCTTCATGGGCTTGCCTCACTTTTCATAGCTAGGCTTCAATCTTCATAAGCTCGCCTCACTTTTCACAGTTGGGCTTCAACCTTGCAGGCTCGCCTCACTTCTCACAGGCCTTATCTTTATGGATATATATACATATACATATACATATACATATATATATATATATGTTTCATGTACCCATATATATAGATATATGGTCGATCCAACGAAGATGTATACTGATAACTTTATTTTTATAGAGTTACTTTAACTATTTTTAGGTAATAAATAATACGATGCTTATGAGAAAATATTTAAATTTTTCTTTATTTACTTGAATTTGTCTTGTTTTTGTAGCATAAGGAAGCATGAAGGAAAAGAATAAGCATGGAGAACTTGATGTTTATTATATGCAAAATATGGTCAAAATATCAAGATCAAGAAAATCAAGATGGGCTTGGACTTTAGATTTTCCATTGTTATTAGGTTTTCTAAATAATTAAGAAACCTAGTCATATTAGAAGTTCAAAGCCTAATTATTATAAGAGTTCAAGACCCAATTGTCTTTGGTTTCCAAAACCCACTTCTACTAGAATAAAAGATAAGTCTAAACCTAAATCCTATTTAAGAGAAAAGAAGAGGCAAAAGAAGGATAGGAGTAAATTAAACACAACTTAATTGAAGAGAAGAAAAAAAGGGTGACAAACTTCTTGTTCTTGGATTCAAGATGATATCTTTAATTCTTATTATTGTTTCTCCTCATTATTTCTTTATATTTTAGTTTACTTTTGTTAGAGTTACGATGTAACCTAATTACGATGATATGACCTTATGATTATTATGTTTTACAAGATATTTATTTATATGAAGTTGCATATTACTGTGTTTAAGGCTTTTAAGTTATTAGCTACCACTTGAATGATCTAATTTGCATATTTGAGACTAAGAGGAGATGATATGCAGTTACTTCTTGTAATATGTAACCATAAATTAAATATGGATAAACATATATCATATTGTTTGTGTGGCTTACAGTGTAAATTGGGAATGTTTATAGATCCTAATGCATTTGGTTTGTTTCAATTCACATATAGAGATATAGTGAATTAATAAACTAAGTAAGTTTGCTATACTTAGACATAGGATAGTGAATAAATTAAAAGATTTCGCCATCACATAAATATTATCCCTCTTGCAAGCATACATAATCTACATTAGTACCTTATAATTATGGTGAAATCGGACACTCTAACATGTTTTGCATATTTAGTTTTATTAAATTTAGTTGATTAGTTTATTTTCTATCAATTTGAATTTGTTAGATAAATTTTAGGAGTTATTCACCGTTAGTAATTAGTTGGCTTAGTAATCATCAATCTTTGTGGAATAATATCTTTCTTATCATTATATTACTTGTTCAATATGTTCACTTGGCACTGTTGTTGGGGATTGTTTGTTTTACTGCTGATTAATATTAATATCGAATGATTTCTAGGTTTAATCTAGCTTTTATTTTCTTTTAAAAAAATCTTTTTTTTATTCTTGAAAAAATTGTTTCTTTTAATTCTTGAAAAAAAATCGTTTTTGTTTTTAGTTGTTGAAACAAAAAATAATAATTTTTTTTAGTTGTTGAAAAAAAAATAATTTTTTTAATTTTTATTTTGCTTTATTTTTTTTTCAAAAAAAAAAATCTTTGTTAAGTTGTTGTTGTAGAAAGATTAAGCAACAATGATGGAAAGATATGATGGTACACATAGACTTGTAAAAGACTATGTTGCACCAACATTTTGGAATGCCACATCAAGCATTATGTTTGCAAATCAGGCAAACCACTTTGAGATCAAGCCAGCTCTCATCTAGATGCTTCAAAACTCTGTGCACTTTAATGGGCTACCAAATAAGGATCCAAATGTTCACATTGAAGCTTTCTTTGAATTTTGTGATATGATTAGATATGATGGAGTTACAGAAAATGTTATTAGGTTAAGGTTATTTCCATTTTCTCTTAAAGATACAACTAAAAATTGGTTCTCTTATTTTCTTGTAGAATCAATTACTACATGGGATAATTTGGCTCAAAACTTTCTTGGTAAATTCTTTCCTTTTGTGAAGTCTGCAAAAATGCGTAATGATATTTTTGTTGGAAAATAGGGTTTTGCTGTGACTAAAAATATTTTTGGTAAATATCAATTCTTAAAATATATTTTTATATGTGCAAAAAGAAAAATTATAGGAAGTAAAAGGTGTACAAATCATAATATCAATTAATGATATTATAAAGTAACTGGGTTCCTACATTCCTTCATAAAACATATTCTTAAAGTTCTTGTGACATATATTTGAATAAATGATTATTTAAATATTTATTTAAGAAATATAATATATTTGAATATATTTTATTTAGGAATATGATACTTGGTTTAATGTAATTGTAGGAACATAAGGGGCATTAACTCTATCTTGATATTAGTTCAAAGTCAATATATGTAATACACCAAAATATGAACTTTGTAAAAGATCATATTTTTTAACCGTGTTTACATAATTAAACTTTGGATCTTGTTGATATTGGACTGTGTCTATCTACTGGATCTTTTATTACTAGACTGGACCTTTGTTACTGGAGTGAGACTATGTGTTGCGGCCCAAGCTTGCGTTAGCTCAACCTCGTTGAAGTCTCCTTGCTGTGGTGTCGTCTTGACCATTAGAGAAGTGCCCTTGCCACGACGTCGTCTCACTTAAAGAAGCACATAAGAGGTCTCTATCTCTCGATGAGTCTGCCTTAGCCACTTCACTCATCTCCGATGTCATCTCTGCTTCTCTCAAATTTTGAAACCTCAACGGGAGGATTCTAGAGAAGATGGGCTGTCAAAACGGTCAGATTTTGGCTCTGAAGGCTAATATAAGGTTGATTTGATAGACAGCCTACTATTCCTAATGGGAAGAAGGCTATGGTTCATGTTTGATCCTAAAAGGCCCTAGATTTGGTTCCTCTTTAAAGGAAATGTGTGCGTGAAGATTTCTCCTTGATGATTTACATCTATTTGAAGCGTTCTCTTTGTGAAGAAAGTCTCTTAAGCTCACCTACTATTTGATTTGAGTTTGCTCATCTCTTGGTGACTCACAAGAGTTTGGTGATATTCGATTATCTGTTTTGATCTTCGATTATATACTCAATCATAACTTGTATAACATTATTTATGTGCTGATTTCACTTATAAACATTTACTACACATAAATTTTGAGAAAAATCTAAAACCCTAATTTATTCAAATTGGGGATTTCATGATAGGAGCTCTATATCTTGATATATATGCTTGAATAGCTCCTCTGATTAGCAATATCCTATAAACTAACATATTATTTGGGGATTTGCTACTGTATATGATCTTTTGATCATAATCTGTATTCGAACTTGAGAATTCCTTTAAGAAGGAATTATTTGGATTAGGGAGAATGTGTTCTCCTAATCTGGTTGAGTAAAGGTGACTTCAATCGGTTGAATTGAAGGAGAAGAGGATGGACGTAGGACTCTAAGATAAAGTGCCGAACCATCGTGGTAAATTAGGTGTTGATTCTCTTACTCTTCACTTACTTAAATAATTTTGTTTGTATGATTTCTTATTATCATATAAATTGTTAAATTAATTGATTAAATCATTTTATATCATACAAAAGCATAGATTCGGTACAATAACAATTCAACCCCCTTTTCTTGTTAAGCTATAAAACCCAATAATTTTCACTTTTATGCAGATGGATAATGAATCATTGCATGAAGCTTGGGAAAGATTTAAGGAACTTCTAAGAAGATGTCCATATCATGGACTACCCATATGGTTACAGGTACAAACTTTCTATGATGGATGTAGTACAAATCTTTGTTTTGTAATTAATGCAGCTGTAGGAGAGGCTTTGCACAGTGAAACAATAAAAGAGGCATATAACCTTTTGGAGGAAATGTCAGCTAATAGCTATCAATGGTCTACTGAGAGACTACCAATGCATCAAGCAAGTGGAGTCCATGAAGTAGATATCTTCACCATAATGTCTGCATAATTGGAAGTGCTTAATGAAAAAATAGATAACCTAAATACTCCAGTTGTAAGACATCAAAGTAGATTATGTGAATTTTATGGTGGAGCACATGAGAGTACGGAATGTCAAGTAGGTAACCTTTATGCTCATTATAATGATTATGCTAATTTTGTTGGGATTCCTAATAGGTCATAAAATGATTATTACTCCAACATGTACAATTTGGGATGACACAACCATCAAACTTTTTCATGGAGTAACCCAAATGAGATGAGACCGCAACCAACATATAGGCAAACAGAAGAGGTGAAGCCTAATTTAGAGGACATGTTTGCTAAGATGATGCAAACCGATGAAGAGAGATTCCAAAGACAAGAAAAATCAATCAAATGATTAGAGGTGCAAATGGGTCAATTGATTAGCATGATCTTAGAGAGACAAAAGGGTCCTTTGCTTAGCGATATAAAGAAAAGCCCTATAGATACTGCAAAGGCAATAACCCTAACATGTTGCAAGCAAGTAGGAGAAGATGATGCTGACAAGGAGATTTTCAAGGGAATAGATAAGGATGTCAACATACAACTTGAGGAGGCATTGGCTCCGATACCAATTGTAAGGTTTTATGGCTATCCAAGAAAAGGGGGTTGAATTAGATATTTAGAAGCTTAGCTAATTTAAATAATTTTTCCTTTTGATTTCTTGCTTAACAATCATAACAAGATTAAATATCATAGTTATATCAAAGCATAAGAAAATAAATCAAATAAAAAAATTCACACTCAAGAATTTTACGGTGGTTTGGCACTTTCACTTATTTCCACCCACTTCTCCTTCAACTTAAACTAAGTTGAAGTTTGCTTTACTTCAAACAAGGAAAGCACCTTTCCTTCACCACACAACTTCTTAAAAGGAGTTATATAGCTCACGGTTCCAAAGTTAGGTTTATAAAAACCTTAATGCATCAAGCTCATTCCTCAAATATATGATATAAATGAGGATTTAAACTTATCAGAGAGCTAATCGAATGTATACAGTGTCAATTCAAGCTCTAATCTCAAAAGCCCCAATTTCACAAATCTAGGGTTTCAGATTTACAATTATCTTTATGTGCAAATAATGTTATAAATAATCTAGCATATACAAAGATCAATCTATCAAATGATATTCACAAGACAATGAATTTAGGGAATATCACCGAAGATTTTATTTTCCTTCAAGTATTAATGAACACGCTAGCAATAGAAAATCAATGGGGACTTTTATCTCTTTTGATCAAATCAGCAAGAATATATCTCAGCATCACTAAAATATTCATTCGAAACACCTTTTTATAGTAGATATTCAAACATTGAACACATTAGGGTTTTGGTTCAAACCTTTTTGAATTCCTTCCATTGAGATTTGATAGACACGACATCATACTGCTACAAATGGTGATTTTCCAATAAAATAACTGTTCTGACACTCAATCACCTCAACATTCTTCCCATTGGAGTTGGCGTCGCGAAAGAGATCGAGAAGAAGAGGATAGCTTTAGTTGAATGTGTGGCTAAGGCTTCATACGGGTTCGATCATAAGAGCTTAAGCTCTTATTTGCTCAAGACGCTGCTGTTTTGCATAAGTGATAGGCACTGGGCTTTAGTCTTCACGAGCTCGCCTCACTTTTCATAACTAGGCTTCAATCTTCACGGGCTCGCCTCACTTCTCACAGCTGGGCTTCAACTTTGCAGGCTCACCTCATTTCTCATAGGCCTTATCTTTGTATATATATATCTATATATATATATATATATATATGTTTCATGTACCCATATATATAGATATATGGTCAGTTTAACAAAGATGTATACTCCAATGTAATGAGCCTTTTCTTTTCAAATGTACCTATAAGTACACCAATTCCAAGTATCAAATTTCTTTAATATAACCAATAATATGAGTTAAGCTATTAATTAAGATATTCAAGGAGTGAATCAAATTGGCTTCATATTTGATGTTTGATAATGAAATGTAGGAACCCGACTACTTTATAATATCACTAATTAATATTATGATTTGCACACCTTTTACTTCCTTTGATTTTTAATATGTGCACACAATTTCATATATTCAACATATATTCAAATATAACAAAATTTTTCACAATTAAGACATAAAAGCACATGATTTTCAATAGTAATCCATTTGCTTGAAGGAAAGGCTTAATTCAAGCTTTCCAAACAAGAAAATTAGGACCTTTGAGTTGCATACGAATGGCAGGAAAAGGACATGGATTAGGTAGCGGAAGAGCATGAGTAATAGCATGAATGTGGTTGACATTGGAAGCCATCTGCAAAAGAAAAAAGGATAAAAAAAAAGGGAAAAAAAACTTTCGAGCAAAAGGCTACACTAATACCAAGTTAAAATAATAGTTCTACAATATATTGTAGAAATTCTTATAAAAATATAAATATAAATATAAATATAAATATAAATATAAATATAAATATAAAGAACAATATGAAAAGAGTAATTTGTATTTCTTACATGATCCTTGGGTACACTCCAACTAGCTTTTTGTAATGGTTAGAAAAATAAACATAAATCATCTCTTAATGATAATGATCAATACAAAATTGATTATGAAAACTGAAGACATGAAGAACCTTAAGACCTTCTAGATTTTAAGTGAAAAATTTCATCAATAGAGTTTATGATTCTTTTTATTTTTCATTGAAATAAAGAGATTGTTTTCTTCTGATTTAAATGCCTCTTATTTCACCTTCAACAATTTTGTATAACTGTTAAACGAAAGAGACAAAGATTTTTTCTCTCACGAGCGTGAGGAAGAAGATGGCGTGTGTGAGGTACACAAGCACATCTTTATGTTGTCCATGAGTTGCTTTGGTAGAATGGTACGTGTGGTACAATAGCCTGCTTTATCTTTAATAACCATTGCTTCTACTTCAGATATGGCCAATGTATTGAATTTTAGTTTTTGTTGATTTTTGGTTTTTGATTTAGATGTGGTTGGCAAGATTTTTGGTTTAGTTAGTAGTTTCATTTCTGTTTGTATTTCTAATAGTTTGTTAAAGATGCTTAGATTTGATTTCACACTGAAAGTGAAGATATATGAGTTTGTTCTTATATTAGACCAAATATACCTTTTTTTGGTTATGAATTTTAGGATGGGTCTACTTACTTTACATTGATAGGCTTGTCAAAGTACTTAGTAATTTGTTTCTCACTATTGGCGATTCTTCCACAGAAGATGACCTATCAAGTTTATGCTCTTGCATCTATCATGTGCCTATAATCCCACTTGCCATTGAAGTTACACATATTAAGGGATTTGATTTTACTTTAATTCTATTACACAACCAATTGCAAATGCCGAAGACAAGATGTAAAAGCAAGACCAAGGGTGGCTAGAAAGGGGCCAAGGTGTGTCAAGCTACTAGTACAAGTTTTAAGTATTAGGTTGTCGTTTTGTCAATGTTGTTATTTAGGTCCAGTCGTCTAGGTGGTTGGTTGTTTGGTGTATCGTAGATTATTGTGTTGTTGTAGTTTAGTTAAATCGGCCGTTTTATAGGTCATGTGTTGTAATTTAGTAATGTTAGGTTATTTGAATTAATATTTTTGATGATGATTAATTAACATTGTTGGTTTGATTCTTCCATAATATTATGACAATATTATGCTTGTTGAGAAAATTAAATATTTTTGTGACCTATGCCTTTATTTGATGAATGTTTCACATTTCAATTACATTTATGGAAATATTATGTTAATGGTCTTGTGAAAATATCTATTTGAAAATATTTCTATAATATCATGATTGTAATTTAATTTGTGATTCTCATCTCTCTCTTGAATCAATTGATTACTGCTATATTATTGTTATTCTATTGCTTAGATTATTGAGTTATTGTTATATCTTTAAAATATGCTCTAAGCTTGAAAACCCTAGAATTGCTTCATTTGAATCATTTGAATTGTTTGGGTCCTCACTATGTAATAAATAATTCTTCTAAAAATTGTTAAGCTATTGAACTATCGAAGTGATTACCATTTATGTGTATTTCCCATTACAAATAAAAGAATCTCTTTGATAGGTAGTAAAAAGAAGTGGGTTGAAAGTGTTTTTTCACTCACTTAAACATTGTATGCATTATAATCTTTTCTTGTATATCTTAATTCATATTGTTCATTGTAACATATAATTAGTATACTACCTACACATAATTGTATATTATTTTGTTTGAAAACTTAAGCTTAAGGTAATTTTTCTACGAACAATGCATTACAATTCCTTCTTCTTTTTTGTGATATTTATAATTTGTTGATTAACCATACAATACTTTCATTACATCATATGAATATATTATACTTGTTGTACTTGTTGAGCTAAATTAGCATATTGTATATTGAGAATAAAACTCTTGACTAAAAAAAAAAAGAAAAAAATGGAAGAAGCTTTTGTACAACCTAATTCACTCCCTCTCTTTGCCTTAGGAACCTTAGTGTTGGAGATACAATATTTAATAAGTATATTGCAATTGTGATTATTTCCATAAAGCATGATATCTTTGTATCTTAAGAAACATATATTATTTTTTATTAGGTTTATTATTTTGTATCATTTCTTTCATTTTTGCTTGTACAAATATTATATTTCATATAAACCTAAGCATTTTAAGTCTAGGTTTAGCAATACAAAACTCTTTTACAATTCTTTGTTTCTTCTTCAAACCTTCCTACTTACCGTCACTTATGAATGAAGCCCCAAAAATGACTTTACAGAGTCTAGCTTGATATTGGGGTCGAAATCCCTAAATCAGCAGTTTAGATTTTTACTTCTAAATCCTTAGATTTCTATTGTTCCTTCCTTTGATCAAGTAGCCATTGGTGTTCGGTGGAGATCACTCAACTTCTATCACTTTGAATCTCAAAGACAATTTCATTATAAAGTTAACCAAATGCCAAAAGTTGATAAAAACTAAAATTTATAATATAAATTTTTTATTTAAAACAAAAAACCCAAGTCAAGTTAGGTTTGTACAAACTTAAATGGAGTAAAAAAACCATTAGTTAAACGAATTAATTCTATGAAATAATTAAATCAAGGTAAAATCCTTGAATAAAAGTAACAACATAATATAGGAACAAATGCTTGGAATTCAAGAATTGTATCTACAGGACTAGACCTTATTTATAGTGATAAATAGGATCTCTAACCTAAGAAAGAAAACAATTACATGAATGATAGTTGATTATTACAATTTGGGAAGACATTTGAAAAGATAAATTTAAAGTTATCTTGGTTTGGAAATATGAAGATAATATTCCAACTTTGAATTTATTGTATGGAAATTGATTTGAATTTTGAATATGGCATCATCTTGTTGGTTCTATTGTTAGTGGCCAACTCTATTCCTTGAATGTTTATTTGATAGAGAATCAAGAAGTCTAACATGGGTGATGTGACAAGAATTTGATTTAACATCCCCCCATAAGTTGATTGGTTGGTGTGAATAGACAACTTGTCTTGGAGTAGTTTGAAATGTGTAAAGGAAAGGCCCTTTGTGAGAATGTAAGTTGTTTGATCAATGGAGGAGATAAAATGGATAAATAGTTTCTTCATCTTGATTCATTCCCAAATAAAATAAAAATCAATCTTAACATGCTTTGTGTGAGAGTGGAAAATAGGATAAGTGGAGAGATATAAAGCTAAGAGATTGTCACACTAAAGGATTGGTGGTTTTGATAGTGGAACATGGAGATCTTGGAGTAATGCTTTAATCTATATTAGTTTAGTAGTAATATCCACAAGACTTTTAAATTCAACTTCAATACTTGAGCAAGCAACATTCTTTTGCTTGTGAGAATACCAAGAAATAAGATTTAGACCAAGGAAAATAGAATAACCATCGGTGGAGCAATAATCATCACGATCTTTAGCCCAACTTGCATCAGAATAAGCATTAAGAGAATAAGTGGTGGCTTTGTAAATTGGATGCCATAGCGAGGAGTGTCAACAAGAAATCACAAAATGCATTTGACAAAGGTCCAATGAATGGTTATGGGGGCACTTAAATTTGACATGCAATGTTTACAACATAAGATATGTTAGGTCTAGTAAGTGTATGATATTGAGGAGATCCCACGATGATATAACAATGAGTGAGATCAAGATATGGTTTACTATCATTTAAAGATGGTGGGTGAGATGGAACACACAAGGTGGTGATGCCATGTGCATTGGACATTTTCACATGTTGGAGAATATCATGTGTGAATTTTGCTTAGTGTAGTAAAAGGCCAATGTTGGTATGTTGAGCTTTAATGCCAAGAAAATAATGTAAATCACCAAGGTCTTTAACATCAAATTCATTTTGTAATTAAGATAAGATATGTTTAAGAGGGGCATCTTTATTGCCTATAAAAATAATATCATTAACATAGACTAAAATAAAGATGGTGTAATTAGGTTTGTGTAAAATAAAATATTGAAAAGTTTGCCTTAGAGAAAATAAAACCAATTTGTTGGAGAAAAGTGCTAAGTCTATTATTCCAAGCAAATGGGGCTTGTTTAAGTCCATATAGAGATTTTTTGAGGTGACAGACAAAGTATGGATGAGTAGAGTCAATAAAACCCTATAGTTGGAACATATATATTTCTTCATCTAAATTACCATGAAGGAATACATTTTTAACATTAAGTTGTTTGACGGTCCATCCTTGTGTGTATGCAAAGGAGATGTTTATATAAACTGTAATGGGTTTGGAGATGAGACTGTAGATGTCAATATAGTCTAGGTTAGGGTGTTGGTGAAAGCCTTTGGCAACTAAACATGCCTTGTATCATTCAAGAAAATTATCGAAGTGTATTTTAACCTTGAAAACCTATTTGCATCCAATAGGTTTAATGTGAGGTAAGGGAGGAACCAATTCCCATGTTTGATTTTTCATTAAAGAGGTGTATTTAGCTATGGCCTTTTACTAACTGGAATCTTTAAAGGCTTTAGTAAAATTTTGTGGTTCAATGTGTGGATGTATAGAAACAATTAAGGCATAGGTGTGTTGACGCATTAAGGTACAACATGGAATTGTACTTCCTTGTAATTGTTTGGTCATAGAATATGTAGGAGGTGGTTGAGTAATAGTGGGTGGAGAAGGTGGTAAGTTTGGTTCTTGAGATGTTGATGTGTTTGATGTTGCATTAGATGTGGTATTTAAATGTTCTTGTATATTGGAAAGATTGTGAAACATTAGAAAGGACAGAAATGAGGGTGATGTAGAAGAGGTTAAAAGTGGTGAAAATTTTTGAATAATTTTTATTTGATGAAATAGAAATTGATATTCATCAAAGGCATTGAAAACAATATATTGTTTATCTGTAAATGGGCAAAGACATTGATAACCTCTATATTCCACAGGATATCTTACAAAAAACACGTGGTTTGGTATGTTTTTCTAATTTATGTTTTGAATATGGATGTAAATAAGGACAAACAAGATATCCAAAGATTTTAAGATGGGAGATTGTAGGAAGAGTATTGTGTAGTTTTTCCCATGGTGATTTATTTTGTATTATGGGACTTAGTAGTTTGCTTATAATATGGACTATTATTTCAAATGCATAATCCTGATATTTGAGTGGTATATGGGCTTGGTGGAGCATTAAAAGCCCAAATTCAGTAATGTGTCTATATTTACACTTAGTAGACCCATTTTGATATGGGGAATATGGTGTAGAGATTTTATAGGATATTCCTTTATGGACAAGAATCCCTTTGAAAGAGTGAGAAAGAAATTCTTTAGCACCATTGCATTGAATACTCTTAATTGTGGATTGTAGTTGATTCTTAATGAATGTGAAGAATTTGTTAAGAATATTTAAAAAATCATACCAAGATTGCATTGAATAATACCATGTAAATTGTGAGTAATCGTTGATAAAGCAAATATAATATTGATTACCAGAGGAGGAAGTAATTGGGGTGGACCCCTAAATGTCAAAATGCATTAAACCTGAAGGGGCCTTAGCCACGTGATTGGTTAGGGGATGGGCTTGATGCAAGCTTTTAAGAACCTAACAAGACTTATAAGTAAATGGAATTTTGCCATAAAACAGAATATCATTTATTCTCAATAACTTTATTTTATTGTCAAAATTTGTATGGCCTAAATAATAGTGCCAACTAGTAACATCATTTGCTATTGCAAGATAGGTTATAGGATTATGCTGAGGAGGCTTCAAATTAAGTTGATATAGCCTATGATCAATTGGTTTGTGAAGTAGAATTTTTCCCATTCTTAAACTTTGTACCATACAAAAATTAGGATAAAATAAAAATGTGTAGTCATTATCCTTTGCAAATTTGGAAACAAAAAGTAATTTCTTTTTTATGTGTGGAATAATTAAAATATTGGATAAATGTAAATTTTGTTGGGTATGAATGTTACCTATATGAGTTATAGGAAAACCCACTTCATCCCTAATAGTGACTTGTTGGTCCTCATTATAGTTGAGTATGTTGTCAAGCCTCAGAGTTAAGGAATCGTTCATGGTTAAGTTGGGCCATATTATTTAGGCTTAGAGGGGCTATGAATAATGGTGTTGGCCTCAAGATGTTACAAGCCCAAATTGGAGCTTCCAGTATAAGTGTTTGGGTTAGGTTAGGTTAAGGTAAAAAGGGTACACTTGTAACTACACTAGTGGGCAAGGTGACCATTTTTGTGGTAGATCTAGCACTACATCGATGATCAGTGGTTGCTGGAGGCAGAGAGGTGTTGACTGTTGGAGTTAGTGATGGGCATCAGGTGTGAGGTACATCTATAGTGGCCGAAAGAGTGAGTGGTGGTATAGTCCATCACAAATCCATTGACAAATGTAAGGTTTAATGGCTAACTAAGAAAGGGGGATTAAATTGGTTATCTAGGTTTCTTTTCACTTATTTCTGTATTCAATCAATTATCAATAACAAACATTCAAACATATAGATAGAAACATAAATGCATAAAATTTTAAACAGTGATTTAGCCCTTGTCACTTACTTCCACCCTCTTCTTCTTCAACTCAACCGGTTAAAGTCTACTTTACTTCAAAGCTAAGTGAATAACCTTTCCTACACTTTCCAAATCCTCTTCAAGGAGTCAAATGATCCATGGTTACAATAAGAAGGTTGAACCAACTTTAATACAATAGCAAATCCTCAAATGTGTAATGTTTGTGAGGAATGTTGCTTATCAATGAGTTAATTAAAGATATATAAACTCAATTCAAGCTCTAATCACAAAACCCCAAATTATATCAAAGTTAGGGTTTTAGATTTACAAGGAAGTTTATGTGCAAATGATAATCTAAGCTTAATCAGCACATAAACACTTTAATCTAATAGTGAATATTTACAAGAATATTAGAGTGAAAGAATATCACCTAAGATTATAAACTTTTTGTACAAATCTATAAAGAATTTTGTGAATATGTAAGCTTCAATTTTTCTCAATCTTCATATCAAATTTTCGTCCAAAGGTAGCAAACAACTCAAAAGCATCTCTTTTTAAGAAGATATGAAACCAAATAGCTTTTTTAGGGTTTTTGTCCAAACTTAAGAAGACCATTATGAATAATCCCATTGAGAATTGACAGAAGTTCCATTAAACAATAATACAAATAGCAATCGATCATTCTTCTAGTTGTTCTGACATTTCTATCACTTCAGATTTCTTCTTGTTGGAGAATCAATGATAGAGAGAGTGAGGTAAACAAGAGAAGGTGCTCGGCTTCTCGGTAACCCTTTTAGGATTCAAGTGATTCTTCACATCGTGAAGGCTTAAGGTAATTCTCTTTAAGTGAAATGATGTCACAGCCAGTTAATGAGACAATAGACAGGTTGAGCTTGTGGGCTAAGCTTGCTCCTAAAAGCTTGATCCAATTGAATAATTACCTTCATTTAAGCATGGACTAGCTAAATAAAAATCAAGCATCATGATTTTGATTTTTGGCCTTCATAGTACAATTCTTGATTCACATGTACCTACAATTGCATAAATCTAAGTATCAATTTTCCTTTAAATATTCAAACATTTCTTTACCCTTATAGAATATTTTTTTTAAGGTATTATGTGAGGTCAATATATGAAGGAATATAGGAACCCAACTACTTTATAATATCATTTATTGATATTATAATTTGCACACCTTTTACTTCCTTGATGTTCAATATTAGACATAATTATATAAAAAAAAAATTTTACAAACATTATATGCAACCAATATTTTGTCACAACAAAACATACCTTTTTCTAACAACAAAGGCATTGGTATGGTCTGGAGAGTCAGAAGTGGTGGCGCCTATGGAGTAAGTCGCTATTGGGAGGCTCTATTTCACCAATTCAAGCTAGGCTTTGTGGTTCAATAGTAACCCACACAGGTCTTCACTGGTTAGAGACACATTCCCAGTGTGTAACAAGATAGCTATAGCAAGCAGTGTGAATGGGTTCCCAAGGCTGTGAAAAATGTGTGTTAGATATTCATTATTTAACACATTTTCAGTTATAAGACATAGCTGATCGACAATAGTATTAAGTTCCTACATGAAATTAGTTATATAACAATGTCCTTTGTTGATGGCTTGCAGGCAAAGTCTAAGAATAAAGGCATGGGCCATGCTATGGGTATGGAACTCAGTTGTAAAAGCATTCCAAATCTCAGTGAAGGTGGGGTATTTGGCAACAATGGTCATGATGTTGTCAATTTTGGTATTTATTATCTAGCCTCTAGCAATTTGGTCTTGAACAAGCCAATCATGATATGAGAACAAATGTTTGTGATGTATTTGGGTGGACATGGGTACAAGCCATCTAATAGAAAAACTTGATGCTTTTATACTAAGTTAAAAGAATTAGTTCTACAAAATAATTAAATTTTGTTAAAGAACTCTTAAATCAAGGTAAAATCCTTAAATAGAAATAACAACACAATATGAGAACAAATGTTTGAATTTCGATAATTATATGTATAGGACTAGACCTTATTTATAATGATAAATAAGATTTCTAACTTAAAAAAGAAAATAATTACATAAATGATAGTTGACTATTACAATTTGGAAATGCATTTGAAAAGATAAATTCAGAATTATCTTGGTTTAGAAATATTAAGATAATATTTCAACTTTGAATTTATTGTATGAAAATTGACTTGAATTTTGAATATGATGTCATCTTATTGAGATGGTGGCCGACTCCATACTTAGAATGTTTATTTGATGGAGAATAGGAAGTCCCACGTGGGTGACGTGGCAAGAGTTTGATTTTAACACCATTTAACTCCAGAAATTTCCTGCCTTGATTCCTCCAATCAGACGGTCCGTACCAAAGCGTTCTCTTCTAACGTCACTTATTTCAACCCTCTTTCTTACATCTTTGGCACCCTTATCTCTCCCTCTCTCGCCCTGAGCCTCGCTAATGGCTACCGTCCTGAAAACTCCTACCATCAGGGCAGCACTCCCGCCACGCCTCACCATCACTTCATCCTTTAAACCGGTGAAATCCTTGTGTGCGTCCTTCAGACAGAGTGCACTCGAACATTCTCGCTTATGCTCTCTCCGTCTGTCTCACCTACAACCTCTACGCTTCGTGAAGTTCGTGCCTCTTGCTTCTTCTGGAGAAGCCGAGGTCACTGAGTCCCAGGAGGAGGTTCAGCAACCTCAGCAACCTGAGGTATTACAGTATCTTATCCTTCTTTTTTTTTTTGTGTTTTTGTAAGTAATCTAATGCTGTTATGTTTGACTGCATTGTTGATTGCCCACAGTGGCGGAGTTATGATCGAAAAATCAGATGCTTTAAAATTTTCTTTGATTCTTGAACAACCTAATGAACCTTTAATTTCATGCCGGATTTCCAAGTTCCAAATATCGCTTGATTTGATGGATTGCATTTGCTTGGATAAACGTCGGAGTTTATATTTGACCTAAGCGCTAAGGGCAACACCTAGTTGCGTTCTCTGGTAGAAGTCTAGATGAAAGGGGAATCAAGAGTAACTTATACGCTTAATTTTATACAAGTATATATGGTATCATTATTGGAGTATTCATCTCTAGAGTTCCTCATATGGCTTTGTTACATCTCAAACAGGTACTTAAGTACCCGTATCTCTCAATGTATGGACTTTTTTGGAGAAACATTTTGTTTTTTGATAATTGAATTCATCAATGGAGGAACCTTAAATAGAAATCTGCTATCAAATATAGGTTATCAAAATTTCACAACAGGTAGCTATGGCAAGCTTTTCTTTGTTCCTAGAGGTGAAGCTTATGTTGCATTCTTCTCCACTAATTTAATTCTTCTTTTCTTTTCGTTTGGGTTCAACTTGATGCACAGCCAGTTCAAACTGGTCCTAGAAAGCGTTGCAGTCTAAATTTGAAAAAGATGTACATATTTGATAAGAATTCATGATTACAGGAACCAATCACTCCTGAAAATCTGAATGTGAATAGTTTCCTCCCTCGTCTTATTAACAGTTGGTTTGGAGTATTGAAGAAGGATATCATAGATGATACCTTTCTTAAGTTTAATGATCAGCAAATACATAGGTAGCAAAGAATTTTCCTTTGGAAGTATGACATTGCAAACTCACCCATCAAATGGATAGATTGGCATCTAGTTTAGCCTTTCATAAACATCTGCTACATCCCGAGTCTCCTCAACCTAAACTTTCCAAAAGAAGTTTATTATTTGTTGTGGTACCTACCTCTTGTGTATAGGATTGGCATGATTCTATACAAACCTTGGTTGATTCACTTCTTCAAAACGCCTTCCAGGCAAAACTGAAGTCCTTATCTCCAGATATGGTTCATTACATTTTGTTCTGGAGTGTAATGGATTCATGACCTACGCCACGTTTCCAGTGCCTCTCATCTGTTTATGGTATTCCATCTAATGGATCATCTTGCCATCAGCCTAAAATGACTAAGTCTCTACAACTTTTGTAACCTTTCAATTAATTCATCAGTGATTTAAGAAAATAAGAAATAAAATCGTAGTTTCTGTGATCTTCATTAACAAAAGTTTATGCAAGAAAAAATATAAAATTTCAGAGCATAGGATAAAGTATTTCAGGAAAGTGGTATGGCTTTGGAAAAGAAAGAAATCTCTCTTTACTATGTTGAACATTGAAAAGTATGTCTGGGGCTTACTAGTACTGAAAACTGGTGTTAGATGAAAGAAATTCATCTTGATGTCAGCCTAAGATGACTAAGTCTCCACGACTTTTGTAACTTTTCAATTAATTCATCACTGATCTTTTCTTTCAAAAAAAGAACGATTTCTTTCATCTCCATTAGCAAAACTTTACACAAGAAAAAATGTAAAATTTTAGAGCATATGATAAGATATTTCACGAAAGTGGTATGGCCTTTGATAAGAAAGAAATTTGTCTTTACTATGCTGACGTTGAAAAGTATGTCTGGAGCTTATTAGTGCTGGAAACTGGTTTTGGAAATTACATATGACCTTCTGGTCTCAATATCTTTTATCAATGATGAATCGTGAGTCCATCTGCTTTTGGGTTGGTGCTAAATAGGCTTATCAGTTTGTACAAGATGATTTCCCCTGGCGCATGTTAACTGCAAATCTTGTGATGTCGGTATACAAGCCTGGATTGGAGTTGTGGGAAAATTATTGATTTAAATGTTGGAATTTCATTAGAATACATCCAGCGTTTGTACTAAGATTGTACCTAGAAAGAAGTTCTTTTAGTGGAAAAATGGGGATAAAACAAAAGGTTATAGGTTGAAGGGGCACCAATTAAAAAATAGAGTTTGGAGTCACATTTGAAGGGATATTTGATGGCTAGGGGCTTTTGAAGATATGTAGAGTTTTAGGGGTTTGAGTAAGTAATGGAAGGTTATTTGGTTTGGCTTGCATAGAGTTGAGAACAAGGCTAGAAACTGAATATGGCTAGAGTATCAATGGTAGCAAGAACAGGATCTGGGATAGGGAGAGAAAAGGTAGAAGAAGCAGTCTAGGATTTAAACCTCACAAATAAGAGCACTCAGATTTTGTTTATGAACTTTAATTGTTTGAATACAATGACAAGTATGCTCGCATACATTAATAATGACGAAGTGGTTGTTGCTCACTCAACAATATACAAACTTTATGGTCTTAACTTTTCCTAGTAGGATTTTGACTTCTATTAATGATCCAAGTGGGCTGCCAAATAGATTAAAGCAAGCTCACATTCAAAAGCCCCAAAAATAGTTTCAGTCACTAATAAAACAAATGTCTAAAGTTATTGTGTGGAATTTTCTCCTAAGTAAGACTATGGGAAGACTAAAACAGATACTAATGACCTAATTACCTTAGTTGTTTCCTTTCAAAAGGATTGTCTCATGAGAACCATGTTATAATGGCAGAGTCTCTTTAACTTTAAGTTGGATATCTATAGAGAAGTTTACTATCAAAGGATTTAGACTGAGTAGGACTAGGACTGAGCATATGGCATCCAGGTTTAGTGAAACTAGAAATGAAGCAAAGATGAAAAATAAAATTGATAGTCAAGAAATAATTTCTGGCGTCTTGTGTTGTTTAGCCAAAGATTGGAAGATAATAGAGGATATTATCCATAGACTCAGAGAAGGGTGGGTTAGGAGGAATATATCAGAGATAATTGTAGCGCCAGTCTGCATTTAGTTGGAAAAGGTTATGGGACTAGCTATTCTTTTTGATAAAGATGATAAGGAACAACATGCTTGTACAGTGGGAGTGGCGAAAGTAACAATGTTAAGGTGAATCCATTGAGAATGAACAAGAAATAAGGAAAGCCCTTCTTAAAGGTGGGGGAGGCACTTAATGAGGAAATGGAATGGTTGGTCAATTTTATTTTAGACAGGTGAATGCATAAGTGAGAAATATTCATTTGATTCGTGTTAAAGATCAAGGTGATTGTTCAAAAATGGTTGAATTGGTATTATCAACAAATAATAAGAACAGTTCATGAGTGACCAAAAAATATGGATGGAGTAACTAAAGATGGATGTAATAAACACAAAGGTCAGGAGAGAATTTGGCCTTGACAATCGAATGGAGAAAGAGAAACATGAAAATCCAGTTAGCTCACACAATCAGTTAGAAGTTAAGTTAAATTGACTTCACTGAGCGTCCTTACATGAATTAAAGGGTTCTTTTTGAGAAGTTCAGTATCCTTGCGTCTTCAATATTATAAGCGTCTTTCTGAATGGTATGTTTAGTGAGGCGTCAGCTTTTAGGTCACCAGAGTTTAATATCTTTGGCTGGACCTAAAGTTCCCCAACCAGTTAGCATGCTTCTGACCGTACTATTGAAATCAGTAAGTGAATTTAGAGTTTTGTTTTTATTGTTTTTAGGATTCCACAACTAATATTCTTATTGACATGGCCTCTAATAATGTCTGAAAAGTTTGTGACTAAAAAAAATTTCCTACTATGTAACAATAATAGCTTTATGTAACAGGACAATATCGACGGTGCTGTTCGTGATGAAGATGGTACAAGTGATGATGTAATGGATGCTGAGGAGGTTTCTGCTTCAGTGACCGTGTCTTTGCTCCAATCATATAAAGAAGCTTTAGCTAGCAATGATGAATCCAGAGTTGCTGAAATAGAATCTTTGTTAAAGTCTGTTGAAGAAGAGAAAATTAGCCTTGAAAGCAAAGTGGCTTCTTTGTCTGAAGAACTGTCTGCAGAGAAGGACCGAGTTCTTAGGATTAGTGCAGATTTTGACAATTTTCGGAAGAGGACTGAGAGGGAAAGGGTTTCACTATTAACAAATGCTCAGGGGGAAGTTCTGGAGGGATTGTTGCCTGTATTGGACAATTTTGAGAGAGCTAAATCCCAGATAAAAATAGAAACTGATGGGGAAGAGAAGATCAGCAATAGTTATCAAAGCATATATAAGCAGTTCTCGGAGATACTGGGCTCACTTGGCGTAGTCCCGGTTGAGACACGTGGGAATCCCTTTGATCCTTCGGTGAGTTATCTAGCTCTCTAAGTTGTAGTATTTAAGTCAAAAGACCTATATGAGCACAAAAACGTTCTATTTTCCTTTTTAGGACCCCGATTTCTCTATCTAACTTAGAAAGTAATAACAGTAACAATAAATATTGAGGAGTGCACGGGAGAATTGACTAATGGTTTTAGACTGGCGAAGATGCACAATTTACATTGGATTAATATCCTAACTGAGGCAATATGCAAGATGCACAAATCTTCCTGATTTGCACGACTGTTGATCAACTAGTTCATATGCAAAGTCTCTTTATCAGTTTGCATATGAGTGTCTATATCTGATATTTAGCTTGATGCAGGTAAGCTACCGAGTTGGCTCGAAATACAATCGAGTACCTGATGAACTTTTTCGTATACTTAATCGAGTCTGTTCAGGTTTCATGAAGGCCTGGACGCGCTTTTAATGGAAACCAGGTCTTGATTGATTTGAGCCAACTTGGTGCGTTTATGTGAGGAACATATATGTAAAGTATGTGTACAGAACACAGTTCTTGGGCTTTTGTGTTTGATGTTCAGTTTGTACTGTCAGAGTGAAGTACCTGATTGGACATTAGTCTTGAGATGTTATGAAATACCTGATTGGAACACAATAATTTCTTTGAGATTCCTATCATTACCATTAGAACATAACAAATTGAGCAGTTCTTTTCTGACATTCATCTGGTTCCTTTTGGGGGGTAAAAGCTGCACGAAGCAATTATGCGCGAAGATTCGAATGAATTTGAAGAAGGAATCATTATTGAAGAATTTCGCAAAGGCTTCAAGCTTGGTGATCGGCTCCTGCGTCCGTCGATGGTGAAGGTATCAGCTGGTCCAGGACCCGCGAAGTCTGAGCCAGTAGAGTCGTCAGAAGGGCAAGATACAAGCAAGATCCCCGAGGAGAGCACTCCTGTATCGGATTCTACCTGAAATTATTGCCATTAAACAAACTCAATGCAGTTTTGTAAAAGCAGGAGCTATTATGGTATTGCCTTGGTTTCATTTATTAAGAGTCAAAGCGGTGGTATGTAACTTGGTGGCTGATGGGACGTCTCTTTCATAGAAGAAATTGATCATACGCATCTTGTTGAAAATCCTCTCTCTCTCTCTCTCTCTCTCTCTCTCTCTCTCTCTCTCTCTCTATCTCTTTCTGTCTTTCTTTCCCTGAGTGTACGTCTCCTCTTCTTTTAGAAAATCCTTGGAGTTCCAGCAAACGGCACTCGCATCTATGATTTAGAGGGCGGTCTGCTTATCTGTTGTGGTGTCCATGGCGAGAAAAAGTTACTGGTTTGTGCCAAAAACTGATAGATTTGCCCTAATGTGGAGTTGAGTTTGAAGTAGTCGTAATCAGTTCAATTATTTACAGTTTGATTCTAGATAACTTATTAGAATTTCTAAATTTAAGGGGAGTCAAAAAAGCAATTAAGAAAGGTTTCTTATTGCTGGGAAAGCGAAGGTCTATACTTGCCCAACATTATTGAAGAGGTAAGTCTTTACAAATTATTTCTGAGAGATGCTTTCATTTGCATCGTCATAGGGTTTAGACTCTTTTAATGAATATTGAGTTGTTTTCTTATTTTTATTTTTGATTTGTCAGAAAAAAGACCATTATGGCTCCATTATGGCTCTGTTGCCTTGGTATTTATAGCAATTCGGAAGTGTTTTTATTTTATTTTATTTTATTTTTTAATCGTATTCTTTCAATCATGATTGGCCTTGTGGCGTCAAAACTAAGAAGTTTAAGACGGAAGTGCCCCTTATCTCATACCACTCTTTTAATACGTAATATAAAGTTATTGCCGCTGCGTACATCAATGAGAAGAAGACATAGATCTGATAAAATCGGAAGGGCATCTCATCTTTTGATACGTAACATCAAGTGATTGGCACTATGTAAATTAAACAGAAGATGACAAAAAGAGAGGCTGCATACACATTTAGAAAGACTGAAAGTGAAAGTGCTTCAGGAATAACTTCACTCTTTCTTTTCTCTTAGGATTTTTCTCTCCGTTCTCTCCATTAACATTTACGTTTCGGTACTCTGCTGAATCCTCCGAAGCATTCACGGTTTCGTCGGGCTAATCTTTCTTAATTTAACCTTGTAAGTCTTCCCCTTTTCGCACTTTCATTGAGATGGTCTTTACCGATGAACAAAGCACTTTTGTTTCATGAGATTATGGGCCATGATGTATATATATTTCTGGTATTGATATATTTGTTGTTCGATTTCTTTTCTTCCCCCTCGTGTCTTTAAGCTTCACAAACTGCAAATCTCTAAACCTTCCATAGGGTCACTAAGAGAGCTAAGTTGATTTGCTCTCTGCTGTCTTTTTAGCCTGAAGAGAGTTTAGTGGCAAGGGCTGAAGAAATCCAGTAGGCTATGACTTATTTTCCTTTTTGTTGTTTGGAGATAAATAAATTGGTTGATTATTGTTATTGTTTATCTTATTTATTGCTGTGGATAAGGCTACATTCCAATCCTGATTCGACACTGCGTTATAGTTACGCTTTAGCAAGTTATAGGTGAAGCCGAACGGAGTTTCTTGGCTATCAAGTCAAACATGGTGATCAAGGGATGCAGAACCGCTTCGAATAGTATAATTACAGGGGTGGGTTGCTGGGATATTATCTTCGGTTGCTTGTGTAGTATGCAGTGTGCGCTCAGACTTACCTTACTGTTTCTTCTAGACGTTAGCTGTAGGCTCAAGTATCGATGATTTTAAGGAGGTAGATTTTTCTTCTTCTGTAATACCTGCAAAGCCTTTTTTTCTTTTTTTGGAATTTTTTTTCTGGGTACCTGCAAAGCCTTGAGAGCCGTGTCAGGTTATAGCTAACTTAGATTCTTTTAAGCACTCCGCATGACTTGATGTGCCGCAGAACAAACAAGAGAAAAGACAATGACAGAGGACACGGGTCGGTGTCAACCGGCATGGAGTTAGACAAAGAAACACGTGATATGTCATGCCGAATAGTATAATATCAATACTTGTCTTTGTTTGTCATAAAAACACGGGAGAAGTCATCTACGGTTATGAAGCATTCGATGTCTGTTAAGAGATTCAAATTTAGACTCTTTCTCAATATATAATTACCATACAACTACATGTGCTATTTGATGCTCTTAGATCCCATTAGAAAAGCAACCGTAAATTTGTATAAGGTGAGTCTGAAAATAGTATGAGAAATATAAGAGCCTGAAAAATAATTTGTAACATTATTCGACAGCGAAGAGATATTACAAGCGTCCAATGGAAGGAGATATCAATCAGAAGCTTCTCGGAGGAACAGCAGGGGCAGAAGTAGGCATTGCTGATAAAGTTCCACTCAAGGACAAGGTGTGGAGCGAGACAAAGAAGATATGGGTCGTGGCCGGTCCTGCTATATTCACCAGATTTTCCACATTTGGCATCAATGTCATTAGCCAAGCCTTTATTGGGCACGTTGGCTCTACAGAACTAGCTGCTTACTCTCTCGTTTACACTGTGCTTTTAAGGTTCGCAAATGGCATCATGGTACGTTTGCCAGTACTTCGTTTACAGATGCAGAGAATGACTTTGGCTGCCTTATAGATTGCCTCATTTTAGAGGACACTGTGCACTTAGTAGTTCGAAGGCCTAAAATTGTGGGCTTCACTGGACATTACTAAATTTTTTACACTATTAGAAAGTCCAAAGCCTTATTGAAAAATTAATTCATGATTAAACATAAAAAAAAAACTTTTATATTAAACATTAACTAAGAATTGTATCTTTCTAACTTGAGATTTTCATTTTTAACACTTTTTTATACCAACGAAACATTAGGCTCATTAATGTTGAATAAAGTAAAATGAATACTTCTTTGTATATTGAACATATTTTAAGAATTCAAAATTAAATGAAAGTCTTATATATCATATTAGAAAGTTTAATATACAACCTAAAAGCTAAAATATGTGTTAGGGGATAATTTTAATATTTAAATATTAACTAATGATCTTAGCTTTCTAATGTAGTATTTTATTTCTCAACACTCACATAAATATTCATCTTTGTTTGATTTAGGTCGTAGTATGCCAAAGGTCTTGAATGATCTTACATAAAATTGAAACTTAAAAAAACAAAAAAAAAATTATAATTAAAAAAAGAAGAAGGAAGAAAATAATCACTTAACCAATAATTTCTTTTTTCCATCTTTATTGGTTTATAGTAACATTGCATCCATCAAGGGGAAGAGTTATATGCTTGATGATGATATATTCATCCTTCTGTTGATTAGAAATTGAATTACATTAGTTTATTTGCTCAGTGCGGTTCAACTTGAATCTGTTTGTGAATTTGGAAGCGCAGTTGGGCATGGCTAGTGCACTGGAAACTCTCTGTGGGCAAGCATACGGAGCAAAACAATACAACATGCTTGGAGTATACCTTCAAAGGTCATGGATAGTTTTGTTCTTGACCTCAATCTTTCTTCTTCCGCTATTTGTCTTCACAACTCCAATACTAGAGGTTTTAGGCCAAGAGGAAAATATTGCACGAGTGGGAGGAAACATTGCTCACTGGTTGATTGGCGCACTGTTTTCCTTTGCTGTATCTTTTACTTGTCAAATATTCTTACAATCACAGAGCAAAAACAGCATTATTGCCTATTTGGCAGCATTTTCGATCGCAGTCCACGTCCTACTCTCCTGGCTTTTAACTGTTAAGTATAAGCTTGGGATTCCTGGTGCAATGTTGTCCACATTGGTGGCATTTTGGATTCCGAATATCGGTCAATTCATATTTGTTACATGTGGAGGTTGTCGGGAAACATGGAAAGGCTTCTCATCCTTAGCGTTCAAGGATCTTTGGCCGGTGATCAAGCTTTCGCTGTCATCTGGTGTAATGCTCTGGTAAGCCTTTCTGTATCAAATAGTGAGTTGCAGCCATACGCCTTCCAGTATCTCTTGATTACTTTCCTTCAGTTTGTGACTCTATTATCTCTAAAGATTAAGAAAAAAAAACAGTTTATGATTTATATTTTTGCCTTGGTATAACATGAATCTAAAACTTCTGTTCATGAATGGTAATTTCTTTCATGGCAGTCTCGAGCTCTGGTACAACACAGTGTTGGTTCTTTTAACAGGAAATATGAAAAATGCTGAGGTATCGATCGATGCCCTGGCCATCTGGTAATCTTTTACCTGGAAATATTGTGTTCTTGGATTTGGATTTTGTGCTCTATCGGATTCAGTAAGTGTTGTTTTATGCAGTATCAATATCAACGGTTGGGAAATGATGATATCTCTAGGATTCTTGGCTGCTGCGAGGTATCATCATCATCATCGTCTTCTTTTCCCACTACTAAATGATCCACTTCTGGATTATACTTAACCGATACCTTTTCTCCATAAAATTTTTGGGGAGAATAGAAATGCTTTTAGAATGTATATTCCGAGCTCATTCTTCGTTCCAACGTTTTCCTGAGGTATACAGTGTTCGGGTGTCAAATGAGCTAGGAAGAGGGAGTTCAAAAGCTGCCAAGTTCTCTGTCGTTATGATAGTGTTGACATCCTTTACCATCGGATTCGTGCTTTTCCTGTTTTTCCTTCTCTTCAGAGGACGTCTCGCTTACATATTTACAGAGAGTCAGGAGGTGGCTGCAGCGGTTGCAGAATTGTCACCTTTGCTGGCTCTCTCTATACTACTCAACAGTGTTCAACCAGTGCTTTCTGGTAAGTTCCCCCTTCTAGGTTATCTTTAGACTATATATAATAACCGTACTCAGTAATTAGGATTTTTTTTGGCTCCCTTTTTAGCGTGCAACTAAACTGCAAACTCTCCTACCACTGATTAATAACTAACCATTTGGATTAATTTTTCAAAAACCAACAAATTGGTTGGATAAGATGGACAGTGGAAAAAGTAGAATGCACTATGCTGTTAACTTTAACAAATTGGCCCAACCACCACTTAAACATTTATTTACTTATTAGTCTGTTTTTACAGCAACCTAACTTCCTCTTTATCAACTCCTTGTGAATGATTTCTAGTAGGCTGAGATACCCCAAGCTCCTTACTATATCAAGGGGTTCTTTATGCTCTTTTAGCAAAGGAAGTTATTCAGAAAATTTAAATTCTTTTACACTTTGAATAATTGTTATATTTTTTAATAATATTTATTTAAATCCTGAAATGTGGTTCTGATGTCATTTGTTATATATTAAATTATGTTTATTACACATAATTTATATATCATAGATGAGTGTAGAATATTTTTTCTAAGTGTTGAATCTGTTGATAAGATAAAAGCAAAAATATCTCAAATGAGTGTCCAATAATTTATGTGGTTGTTGAAACATACTTATAAGATATAAGTCAGAATATCAGATATGAGTATACAATAGTTGTGGTTGTATGTCCCAAATTCCTTTATTAGGCAGGAAAGACAGAGTAGAATATTGTTAATTTAGCAGCTAAATGATAGTACAAATATCTTCCATCCAAGAAAGGAAAATAATTAATAGTGGGTAGTTTAGTTTAGTGGTGTATAATTGTTCTTTACGGTAACTGACTAATTCCAAATAACCTAAATTACAGACTTACATACCAAAAGAAAAAAAAAACATAGAAAATAGTGAATTAACTAAACTTTGTCAATATCAAAAATATTTGTTCTCAATTAGTTTTGGAATCTATATCATTTCTATGAACAGGAGTTGCTGTTGGAGCTGGCTGGCAAAGCATCGTAGCGTATGTTAACATAGGCTGCTATTACCTTGTGGGGATTCCTGTTGGCGTTGTGCTTGGATATGTATTTAAAATGGAAGTCAAGGCAAGCTATCTTTATCTCCTTCCCTGCTTTACATTTTACATTCAGAATTCGATTTACTACAACGAAAGCAAGAATATCTGGTTTTGGACAATATGCCGCAAGTGCAAATGGTTGCCTGCTTTTCTCACTTCTTTTCCCCGACTTTATCTTGTAGGGAGTCTGGATTGGAATGTTATTCGGCACATTTGTCCAAACTATTGTACTTATTGTTATCACCTACAAAACCGATTGGGATAAGCAGGTATATGTTTGCGTGATTATTGTTATCTTTGCCAAAAAATAAGCCCATTATCTTTTTATTTTTTTATTTTTTAAAATGATTTTGTACATCTGCAGGTAATTATAGCTCGAATCCGCGTTAAAAAGTGGGCGGAGGAAGGTGCTGAAGGACAAACCTGACGGCGAATAAAGCTGTTTTCTTTGCTTTACCTTATGAGAAACTTCAAGTGCTAAAATAATTTTAGTTTCTAGTTCTTTTTTTATCATATTCCCAATAGGCAATTCCTTGGATTGAATCGCATTTTCGTGAAGTACTGAATCTTGAGAGAAATGGACTTAATTTTATTTGCATTGCATATGTTGCCAGGGGGGGGGGGGGGTTTGGGAAGACCTTATCGTAACTGTAGTTTGTGAAATTTATGATACGGTTCTTATGTACTAATTCAAATTCCTGAAATAATTGTTCAATTCATATTGTTGCCATTGAAGTGTAACACATCGAGAATATTTCTTGGAAATTTCCACTAGAGCCTTGGAGAGACTTAATAAAAAAAGATAACTGGAAGACATGAAGCTACAGCTAATTATGCATCGATTCGTTTGTGTATGTTGAGAAATGGTTTAGGCTATTGTCCTAAGGACAATACCATAACCTGGATCATGTTATGAACTATCATATAAGGGAGAGTAACTTGTAGGCTACACGAATTTTTTGGTTCCTTTATAACTATTACACAAGTAAATATAGATTGATGTCATAGCATCCATGTTAATGATCCTATAGAGGAGGTCTTCGGGGGCTCAACTGGTTTGGTCTTCGTCCACGCCATAATGTGCTAAAAGGTGTTTGGCCCCTAATTGCTTAGGCAAACAAGTTAACTACAAGACCCTTCAAAGCTCCTTTAGATCTCTTTTTATGAATCTTCATGTTAAAACAAGAATAAAAAATTAGGATACAAATTGGAAAAGTAAGTAATCATGTTCGATGTGGATGTCCAACAATTCCTAAATAGGTCAACTTTTAAATTATACATATAATTATAACATATCTTTATCCGTTTGCCTTATTTAAAAAAAATATTTGATCAAAATGTGAGGAATAGAATTGAAACATTGGTTAAAAACTTGTCTATGTTGGTGAACAAGAAAAACCCTTTTGATACAAATGGCTACAAATGGGAGAAATTGATCCCATGTTAAGATGAACAAATGTATAAGAATTGTTTCTTATACTACAAGGTGTTACGCATAATGACTAAGGGGGAGGGGGTGTTGAATTGGTTATCTAACAATATGCCTATCAATTCGTATTTGTACACCCATAACAATCTCAAATAATGCACCAAGTATGAATATAAGCAACAAGTCAAAATAATCACAAACAACAAGTATTGACACAAATTTTCCATGGTGGATCAACACTTACACCTACTTCCACCCTTTTCTTCCTTTAACTTAACTAGTTATCTAACAATATGTCTATATTGATTCGTATTTGTACACCCATAACAATCTTAGATAATGCACCAAGTATAAATATAAGCAACAAGGCAAAATAATCACAAACAACAAGTATTGACACAAATTTTCCATGGTAGTTCGACACTTACACCTACTTCCACCCTCTTCTTCCTCCAACTTAACTGGTTGAAGTCCACTTTACTCATTGATTAGGAGAAAATGTTCTCCTAATCCTCCCAATTCCTCCTCAAAGGAATTACACAAATCACAAGTTGTATCAAAGGTTGACTCAACCTTGTTACAAGAGCAAATCCCTAGATGATGTTTGTGATTATTTTGCTAATCAGATAGCTTATCTAAGATATGAGGGATTTTGCTAATCAGAGAGCTTATCCAAGATATGGAATACAAATCCAAGCTCTAATCATGAAACCTCTAAATTTCAAAAAATTAGGGTTTTAGATTTACAACACAATTTATGTGCAATTAACACATAAATGAATGTATACAGGAGTATGAAATCATAAGAATATGATCTACAAAAAATATCATCGATGCTTTTCATAGAATCGCAATGTAGAACTCGATCTTGATTTCTTAGTTCAATTTCTTAATAATTTCATCAAAAGTTACTTTGAATCATAGAATAAAACTCTTTTATATAAGATTCAAAACAAAAGGAGCTGATTTGAGGTTTTTGTTAAACTTGACAACATTAGAGGCTTATTCCCATTGAGAAAATAGAGCTAAATCATCATTTAGGGTTTCAAATCAAACCCTTAATCATTTCAAGCAACTTTTTTGACAAAATGATTAACTCTTTTACAAATCTTCCCGTTGGAGGAGTAGACGTACAGTTGCAAAGAAAGAAAGGACGATGTTGCTATCTCAAATAGAAGCTAGGGCTTCTAATTGCACGAAATGCGTAAAAACATTTAACTATTAGCTAAATGGCATCGTTTTAGTAAGTACAGTATCCCTTCTCTTAAGAGCTTTGATGGGCTTGTATAATGCGGGCTTAGGTTAGCTCGTATCTTGCGAGCTTATATCAGCATGCTTCTTGTGGGTTTGGACTAGCTTGCTTCCTATAGGCCTTAGCTTCATGAATCAAACTCAAGTCAACTTAGGTCAACTCATGTCTCTCTAACTAAGAACAACTTCTTAGTTCAAGTTGGACCTTTACTATTATTCCTACAATAATATTCTAGCATTAAATTCTTTATATCAAAGTATTATGCATCCAATATTTTCTCTCTTCCCCCTTATATATTTGACAAGAAATATTTCTTTAGGACTTAAGTAAGGTTATAATATATAATAATGTTGGAATCCGACTATTCTATAATATCATTGATTGATATTATAATTTGCACACTTTTTACTTTAATTTTATTTTGCACATTATCATATGAAAAAAATTTATATGTATTTAACAACAAAATTTGTCACAGCAAATATATTTTTTCCTAACAATCTCCCCTTTTTTTATGATGACAAAATTTTCACAACTTTAGCATTCAGTAGCACATGTCATCAACGAAGTGAGCAAAGTATATTATATAAGATGTTTTTCACGACATTCAACACAACTTAGAGTTGTCACAATATCAAGTGTGTTTCATAACAGTGTCGAGAGCAATTAAGCAATGTCAACTCATATCTCAAATCTAGTTATCAACAACATTTGCCAAGTAATCAATAGCAGTAACACCATAAAGAGAAAACATATTGTTCAACATATGTTCAGGGTGTTAGGAGAGTTGTATCCCCCTTTCTGCACTAGTTAGTCAAAAATGGAACATACATGTGCTAGTACTCTTTCTTCGTTTTTGGCATAATAAAAAAGAGCATAATAGAACATTTGACATATATAGTTTGTGAATGAAGTAGTTGAGCATGACGCCAATAGGAAAAAGAAGTAAGATAGCTAACTTGGTAAAGTAGATCAAGATGCACGATGCTCCCTCTTAGAACAAGCATACTTATGGACATAAAAAGTATAGGGTAGAGAATATATAATACAAATGCTAAAAGATTTTTTGAAACAAGCACATGCCAAGCTCTATTTGGAGAGCATAAAATTTTTCTTTATCCAAGGGTTTTGTAAAGATATCAACAAGTTGTTGGTCAATTCACACAAATTCAAGAGCAACATCACATTTTTGTACATGGTCTCTAATGAAATGATGTCTTATCTCTATATGCTTAGTTTTAGAGTGCTATATAGGATTTTTTGTTAAGTTTACAACACTAGTATTGTCACATTTTAGTGGAACATTGTTAAAGTAGGCACCATAATCTTCCAATTGTTGTTTCATTCATAAAATCTAAGCACAACATCTAGTAGCTACTATGTATTTTGCCTTAGCAGAAGAAAGAGCTACATTATTTTGTTTCTTATAATACTAAGAAATTAGCATGTTTTCGAGAAAGTGGCAAGCACCACTTGTACTCTTTTTATCTATCTTAGAGCTAGTATAGTCAAAATTACTAAAAGCTTGCAAATTAAGAGTTGTGTCTCTAGGATACCAAATTCCTAGTATTGCCATGTCTTTTAGATATCTTAATATTCTTTTAACAATAGTTAAATGTTTTTTTTTAAAGTTAGATTGATATCTAGCACACAAGCATACACTAAACATAATATTAAGTCTAGATGCTATCAAATACAGTAATGAACCAATCATTCCTTTATAGAGTTTTGAATCAACACTAGTCCCGTTTTCATCATGTGATAAGGAAGTAGATGTGCTCATGAGAGTGTATATAGGTTTGAAATCTTGCATCTTGTATTTCTTAATTATTTCATTAAACATATTTGGTTTGACTTATAAAAATCTCTTTGCTACTTTGCTTGACTTGAAGACCTAAGAAATAAGTTAATTCACCCATCATACTTATTTCAAACTCATTTTGCATGGATTTAGCAAAATCGTTACACAAAGCAGAATTGGTAGAGCCAAACACAATATCATTAACATAAATATGAACAATCAAAATATCTTTTCCTTTTGTTTTAATGAATAATGTATTGTCTACTTTTCCTTTTCTAAAACCTACACTAAGCATAAAAGCACTTAGCTTATCATACCCAGCATGTGGGGCTTGTTTAAGTCCATATAAGGCTTTTGAAAGCTTAAAGACATGATTAGGACACATTGGATCTTCTTCAAGTGGTTGTTCAACTTATACTTCTTCTTTAACAATACCATTTAGGAAAGCACTCTTTACATCCATTTGATAAAAAGTAAAATTCATACAGCAAGCAAAGGCAAGTAGCATTCGAATTACTTCTAACCTAACTACCAATGCAAAGTTTTTATCATAGTCTATTCCTTCTTCTTGACTATACCCTTGTGCAATTAGTTTAGCCTTATTTCTAGTGATGATTCCATTTTCATATAGCCTATTTCTAAATACCCATTTAGTGCTAATCACTAGATGGTCTTTTGGTCTAGGAACCAAGTTTAGACTTTACTTCTCTCAAATTAATTTAATTCTTCTTGCATAGCAAGAAACTAGTTTTCATCTTCAAGTACATCATTTATCTTCTTTGGCTCTACTTGAGACAAGAAGGCTTGGTGTTCTCAAGTATTATGATATTGTGTTCGTGTACTACTTTATTAATGAGATCACCCAAAATATGTTGTTGATCTACCTCCCCTCTAACTCTAAGAAAGGAAAAATCTCTTATTTCAGACTCCTCTTCAACTTAGCTCCATCCTTCTCATTAATGCCTTGTTCATTTGAACTAGAACTGACTTCATTTGCTAGATGATCAATACAATTATCTTTAAACTTAACATGTATAGATTCCTCCACCACTAGAGTTCTCTAATTGAAAACTCTATAGGCTTTATTGGTATAAAAGTAACCAAGAAATATAGTCTCATCACTTTTAGAGTCTAACTTACCAAGTGACTCCTTACCATGATTTAAGACAAAATACTTACTACCAAAGACCTGAAAGTAAGATATGTTGGGTTTTCTACCAAAGAATAATTCAAATGGAGTCTTTTTCAAGGTGGGTTTAAAAAATGCACAGTTTGAGATGTAAAAAGCTATACTTATAGCTTCTCCCTAAAAGTGTTTAGGAAGATTATATTCACACATCATAGTTCTAGCCATTTCTTGAAGTGTCCTATTCTTTCTTTCCACAACACCAATTTTTTATGATATCTTAGTTGCTGAAAAATTATGAGAAATACTATACTTAGAACATAATTTTTCAAAGAGGTGATTTTCAAATTCACCACCATAATCAGTTCTTATTTTTATGATAGAAAGACCCTTTTTATTTTGAATCATCTTAGAAAAATCAACAAAGTTTTCAAATGCCTCATCCTTCTAAGCAAGTAGATATACCTATGTATATCTCGTATAGTTATAAACTATGACTAAATCATAATATTTTCCATTTAGAGTGGCTCTTTTCAAAGGACTGAATAGATCCATGTGAAGCAATTCTAATGGTTTTGCAGTGGCTAGTATGAGCTTCAATTTGAAGCTACTTTGATTGTGTTTACCCTTTATACATGCTTCACATAACTTATTTTTGTTAAAGCTAATAATGGGAAGACCTTTGACCAAGTTCTTTATGGACAATTTTTCTATCAAAACTAGACCAACATGTCTAAGTTTCTTATGCCACAACCAAACATCAATATTTTTATTCATAATCAAACATGTTTGTTCAACAGTTAATTCACTAAGGTCCAATACACAAATATTATCTTTCCTTTTTCTAATAATCTTTATATCATGCTCCGTGTGTTCAACAAGACAAAGCTCTTTTCCAAACTTTATTTAAAATCTTTATCACACAGTTGGCTTATACTCATCAAGTTGAATTTTAATTCATCCATATATAATACTTCTGAAATGAGTAGGGTTTTCAGATTACCTATAGTTCCCATACCTTTGATTTTTCCTTTGAAGTTATCTCCAAAAGAAACCATACCTCTAGTTTTCAACTCAAGTGTTAAGAAGAGCTCCATCATCCCAGTCATATGATGGGAACATCCACTGTCCAGAATCCACAGATTTTTGTAGTCCATTTTGTTCATTTTTGCACTCACAGCCTATAAAGATGAAGACATTTGTTGAAGTTCTTGGTACCCTTTTTTCTTTAGGTCCATGAGAGTTAGTTGTACAAATATTACTAGAAGTTTTTGGCAACTACACCTCTCTTATCTTATATGATCTTCTATGCCAAATAGGACATGCATAAAAAAAGTGACCAACATATTTGCAATATGAACATTTATCATGTAATAGAGTTATGCAACTTTTCTTTTAAAAGAATTCTTATGAAATATTTTGAATTTTCATTTGATTTATAACCTATACCATCTTTATCATACATGTCTCTTTGTGATTGCAACATTTTTTCTATCATGGTATTACCTTTTGTGAATTTGTTTAGCAGTAAAGTGGTATTAACCAACTTTAGCTAAATTTCTTGTTTTTCTTTCTCTAATTCACATATTCTCATGTTTAGACTTACTACATCAAAATTAGTGCAAATAGCTTCAGCAATATCACTCTCATTTTCTAGGTTAAAGCATGTATCGGTCATAGATCATGCATTAGATTTCATGCAAGAATTTTCAAGGACATCATGATTTTAACTAAAAAGGATGCATAGTTTAACATAGTTTTATCATGCACAATTTAAGCTTTTACAAATTTATATTTCTCTTTCAATTTCCTATATTTATTTTTCATCTTATTTACATACTCAACAAAATCAAAAAAAGTATCTTTTATACTACAACTTGCATCATTTGGGAGTTTAGTATCACTTACCCTAAGTTTCTCATCTTCAAAAGCCGTTGTTGCAATTAAACATAGGTGTGTGACCTCTTCTTGTTCCTCCTCTTCCAATGATAGGCTCTCATCATCCTAGGTATCAATCATGGCTTTCTTTTTATTATTTATTTTTTTAAAAAAGGGCAGTCAACCTTAACATGTCCAAGTTTTCTACATTCAACACATAGATTGTCCCTAGGGTCACGTGTTTCTAATAAGGTAGTTTCTATATCACCATTTAGATTAGTTTTTGGCTAATAATCATTTACCTTCTTTTGAGATTGCATTTGCAGTTAAGCAAAGGTAAACAACTTCTTCTTATTCTTCCTCTTATGATGAAGAGCTTTCATCATTCCAGGTAGCAATCATTGCCCTTTTCTACCTTTGTTTCTCTTATTTTTTAGTAGAGGATAGTCAGCCTTGATATGTCTGGGTTTTCTACACTCAAAACACAAGTTATCCTTAGAATCATATGTTTCTTTCTTCCTAGGTTGTCCCATATTTTTACCTAAACCCTTTTTTAGGAACATTATAAACCTTCTTGCTATTAAAGTAACCTCATCATTTTCAAACTCTATCTCTTCATTCTTTTCTACTTCTACCTTTAGAGCAAGTGACTTCCTATTCTTTTTTTCTCTTACTCTTCTTAGTAATTGTATTTCATGAGTCTTTAATGATCCTAAAAGATCATCTAAGTTCAAGCTATCTAGATCATGAGTTTTCTCTATGGCCATCTTCTTAGGATCCCAACTCTCGGGTAAGGACACTAACATTTTCCTAACCATTTCCTCATTTATGTTGGTCTTTCCTAGCAACTTAAGTTCAAAAACTATCTTAGTGAATCCACCAAACATATCATTAATAGTTTCAAAATTATGCATAGAAAACAATTCATAATTATGAGTAAGCATGGTAACTTTAGATGACTTTACTTTTTTAGTACATTCATAGATGACTTCTAGCTTTTTTCATATCTATTTACCAGTGAGGCAAGAAGATACTTTATTGAATTCATGGGCTTTCAATCCATTATAAATCATATTCAAAGCCTTAGCATTTATCTCCATGATTTTAGCTTCATTTTTACTCCATTCATCAGTTTCAAGTAATGTAGTACCCTTTCTGATTATTTGCCAAGCTTTAGGATCTTGATTAATAATAAAAACAACTGCTTCCAATGTCTATAATTAATCTCATCAAATAATGATGGTTTATTATACCCTATGATAGCTACTCATTTCTCTATAACCATTTAAATGGATCTACTCTAGGATGTTAAGCCTTAAAAAAAAAATCAGAGAACCTAGCTCTAGATACCAATTGTAAGGTTTAATGGCTACCTAAGAAGGAGAGGTTGAATTGGTTATCTCAATTTCTTTTCCCTATTTGTGGTTTCAATCACTTTTCATGCATTGAAATCAAGCATTCAAAGATATCAAGATCAAACAACCAAATAAATAGACAAAAAGAGAAATGCACACAAGTTTACATGGTGGTTCAACCCTTGTCACCTACTTCCACCCTTTTCTCCTTTAACACAATCAGTTGAAGTCTACTTTACTTCAAAGCTAGGAGAAAACCCTCTCCTACACTTTCAAACTCTTCCTTAAGGATTTAAATGATCCATACTTACAATGAAAAGGTTAAACCAACCTTAGTACAATAGCAAGTCCTCAAATGTGTAATATTTGTGAGGAATATTGCTTATCAAAGAGCTAATTGAAGATATACAAACTCAATTCAAGCTCTAATCATGAAACCCCCAGTTATCACAAAGTTAAGGCTTGGGATTTACAAAAGAGTTTATGTGCAAGTAATAATTTGAGTTTAATTAGCATATAAACAACTTAAACTAATAATGAATATTCATAAGAATATCAAAGTATAACAATATCACCCAAGATTCAAAATTTCTTTATAGATTGATGAAGAATACTATGAGTGTATAAGCTTTAATGTTTTCTAAATCTTTCAACCAGATTTCATCAAAAAGTGCTCCAAAACTATCAAGAACATCTCTTTACAAAAGATATGAAGCAAACTAGCTTTCTAGGGTTTTTGTTCAAAACTGAGATGCTTGTTGTAATTTTTTGTTAAGACTTAAGATAAGCTCCATCAAATAGTAGTACAAACAAAGATTGATTATTTTCATAGCCATTCTGATGACACCATCACTTTAGATTTCTTCCTGTTGGAGAATTGGTGACAGAAAGAGTGAGGTTACAGAAGGTAGCTCGGTGTCTCAATGATTTTTAGGGTTAGGTCTCTCTTCACATCACAATGACTTAAGAGAATTGCTCTTAAGTGAAATGACATTGTAGCTACTTATTGAGATAGTAGGTGGGCTAGATCTTGCAAGCTAAGCTTACGGGCTTAATTTATGGGCTTCTTTCCATGAACTTAATCCAATTAATAAAGATCCTCACCAACTAACTAGAATCAAGTATTGTTATTCTAATTTTGGCCTTCATAGTATGATTATTGATTTATATGTACCTACAAGTACATAATTCGAAGTATCATTTTTTCTTCAAATAATCAAATATTCCTTTAGCTCTTTTTTCATAAAAAATATTTTCTCAAGACATTAGGTGAAGTTATTTTGTGAAGGAATGTAGGAACCTGGCTACTTTATAATATCATTTATTGATATTATAATTTGCATATCTTTTACTTACTTGATGTTTAATATTGCAAGTAATCATATAAAAAATATTTTTAGAAACATTATATGCAACTAACATTTTGTCACACCTTTTTCCAACAAATTCACTTTACGTGGTATTGATTATAAGGCAAATATAGTCTTTGGACTAAAGAAGTGATTTGGTATGTCTAATGGATTATTTAAGGGCTATCTAAGGTTGCAAATCCCAAAGTCTTTTGAAGTGGGTGTGATGTCATCGATGTCATCATTAGAAAAGATATTGTGAGGTTTCGTTGATGGTCGTGGTGGTATAAGAGTTATAGACTAGCTTTGGTAGAGTAATGGCCTTTAGCTAATGGGCATTATAAGCATTAGTAGTGGGTGATGATTATGAGCAGTCAAAAGGTGGCTTTAAGTCATGCAATTTTAAGACCTTCATAACAAGTTTAGTCAAAGGTACCTTTATGGTAAAATGTGACTTAGGCCCTAATTGTAAAAAAAAAAATGTTCTCATAAAATTATGTGTCCCTACTCATGAATAATTTACTTCTTTCAAGGTCATAAAGCGTGTACCCTTTATGACCTTGAGTGTATCCCATAAAGATGCTAGGGATTGCTCATAGGGCAAATTTTCCCTTTTGCCCCACTGTAGTGGCATGACATAAACACCTAAAAACCCTAAGGTAAGAGAACTTAGGTGATTTTCCAAATAATTTCTCAAAGAGTGTAATTTCCTACACAACGGAAGATGACATTTTATTGATAAGACAGGTTCATATCATTATGTATTCCCCTCAAAGTTTATCATGCATTTTAAAGCTTGCACAACATCCAAAATGTGACAATGTTTATACTGAATTATCCATTTTGCTGTGGTGTGTGCCTATATGAGCCCTCATGCTTAATGTCATAAGAAGAAAACAATTTTTTTGCGTGATGATAAAAAAATCAAATGCATTGTCAGTTTTTATGCACTTGACCTCTATGCTAAATTGATTTCTCAATAGATTGGGAAATACTTTCAATTATGAGTAGGTTTCATTCTTAACCTTTATTAGGAACATCTAAGTTCCGTGTGAAAAGTCATCTATCAGAGTGAGAAAGTAATGTGATCCATTATGATTAGGGATTTGATATAGTCCCTAAACATCTATGTGAATAAGGTAAAAAAATCCATTGTGTTGTATCATTTTGCATGGGAAAAGAGTTGCAAGTTTGTTTTACAAGTGGACAAATCATGCAAGTTTTGTGTTAAGTGAATTTTATAAATTTAGACTTATTAATAAACTAAAAATTTTCATCGAACATATGTCTAGCCTATAATGCCAAAGTTTGGAATTTAAAGCTTTACATGTAGATAATGATTAACCTAAGCCATAACCCATCTTTTTCTTTTTCAAAAGATATGATATGTCTTGGGATTTATATGACATCTTCTTTATCTAGACATGCAATAAAATAATAGAGCCCATTTTTCATTCTTCTTAGTCTGTTGACTACACTCATCCAAAGATCTTGAAACACAAAAAATAAAAATAAAAATAAAAAATATATATGATGTGGTAACTATTTTTTTGGGAGAATTTTGAAAAAAATATCAAATTGAAATTGAAATATGATGAATATAGTACTATGCTTTATTTTAGGTCTTTTGATATATAGGTGTTGCCAATGTGAGTAACCAGAATTCCATCACCATTAGGAAATTTAACTTTTCTAGATCTAGAAATGCATGAAACAATTGAACTCAAGCATGCAAATTTGTAGTAATATGGTCACTAACACCAAAATCAATTATCCAACATGTATTAAAAAAGTTAGATGTACCTACCAAATAAGCTTACGCATCTTAATTGTCATTCTAGAATTGCATGAAGCACTAATGGTCTACCTTGGTGATGAAGACATGATCTGGATCTTTTATTACCAAGTTTCCTTTTGCCTCTTCCTTGTAATTTTTATATCCTAGTAGATAGTTGTGCCATTTGAGCTTTCCTTTTTCTTATGTCTATACCTTTGCAATACTCACACTATAGGCCCTTCAATTGATAACATTTTTCCTTTTTATAACCTTTTTCTTTCCACAAAGGTTATACTTATCATTCTACTTGGGCCTAAATGACTAGTTGTTTTGTGTTGCCTTTAGTGTAAGTGATGAGTCATTTACTAAAGATTAGCTAGTGCCTGAAGTCATCCCCAAGGTGTGCTTGTTGCAATAGCCATGGACTTAGTTCTAGGATGTGTTGCATACCCTAGCTTTTATGGTAACAAGGGTGAGATCATCAATCATTTTCCCCACTATGCTTTGGCAGTATTCCACCTTATAGACCATGGAATATGTGTTTAGGAGGTTGGGAAGGGGATGCATAAGAAAAATATTCTCCTTGAGAGATGAGTAGTAGTCACCAAGACCTCAAAGAAATTAATAAAACCTCATGGATTCTTTATGCTCTCTTTATGATGGAATGTGGCCATTTCCAACATTGTTAGCTTAACCAAAAAATCAAACTTGTTCTAGAGTTGCTTTAATTAGCTAAAATAAGAGGAAATAGGCCCGCCCGCTTAATGAATCAAGCACAACTCTTTGATTAGGTCATAAACCTTAAATAGGTTAACCTAGTGATACTAAGCACTAAGTCCTACCCACATTTTGGCCACATCTCAGGTGTAAATAAGCCTGTCATGGCGGTGGCCAGAGATGGAGTTGAGAATCCATCCCTAATAGATGGCATTGTAATGTTCTTAGAGCTTTTGAGTTGGCGAACTGGGTTTGAGTTTTTTGTAAAATCCATCAACAAAGATTAATTTATTCTTGATCAAGAGGATAATCATCATTGTTTTGCACTAGATGGTGTAATTGGAGGCTCCTATCAATTTAATGCCCACCAATGCCATTGAATTGGTGTCTTCAATTAGTAAATACAAAGGATAGGCATAATCTAAGGTTTGACCATGATTTTCTAGTTCTGACATCTATTGATGAGGTGGTGGAGTGGGTAAAGGGGTTCTTTGAGGTGTGTGAATGTCGTTGCTTCTATTACAATGAGGTGATACGTAGAAAGAAACATCACTGAAATTTGTCTTCACAGTGGTCATAATGAAGATACCTAAAATAATGCCATTGAAAGGCGGATAAAGGGAACGATGTTGTTGCAAGGTTGCACAATGGTGTCATTTTTAGCTAGGTAAGAGACATGACACCATTTTTTGTAGTTAGCATTACTAGATGTTAAACAACATTGTTGCACTTAAAACCATTAACAAGAGAAAGAAGGAGCTTTGGAGGGCTTTTTGTTACACTTGTTGTATTGGCTTTGTTCAATAGAAAGGAGTGAAGAGACCAAAATGTGTCATTTCTTTAGGGATCATCAAAGTAAAAGTAGAGCTGGTCATTAGGGTGCTATGCTATTAGTTTGGTGGTGGAACTTTGGAGGGCCTTTTGTGGTCATTTTTATTAAAAGAAAAATAAGGTAGAACACTCCAATTTCTAGGTTATAAATGGAATTGAGTTTGGATCAAAAGGAAAAAAATGAGGTTTATTAATGTAGATTGAAAAAGCAACATATTGAAAACCTAAGCTCATTAATCCCAAGTTAAAATGTAAGGAATAAAATTGAAACATTGGGTAAAAACTTGTCTTTATTGATGAATAAGAAAAAAATCTTTTAATAAAAATGGCTATAAATGGGAGAAATTGATCCCATGTTAAGATGATTAAATGTACAAGACTTGTTTCTCATACTATAAGGGAAGCTTGCTGATAAAGAATAACTATGCACATCTCTTTCCTATCATACATGTCATGTGCAACAAGGCTTGTAGGGTGACATGACTTGGTTCAACTATAGTAAGGGTCTTTATCAAGTGAGAAAGAAAGCTACCTCCATCGCAACCACTTATGATGTGGCTGCCATGCATCCTTATTTTTGAACATTTATATAAACATACATATATATATATATATATATATTTAGTTGTCCTATTAAATGGATCAATTCATGGTTCATGGTTAAAGAGATTAAACATCTTGAACTAGAATGGCTACAGGAAAATAACATAAAGACCTATAATCATTATCTTTAGTATCATCCCTAAATCATTATCTATTGTTGCTAAAATGTCTAAAAGGTATTATGATTGCCCCATAAGAATGGTTTTCTATATATGACTTATATGCATTATATAGTAAATTTTTTAGATTAAATCTTGAAATTTGCAATCAATTGCTAGATGAATAGGCCTTCAAATCTTTCATGTGCTAAAGTTCATATCCTTTCTTTCTATGTGCTTCATTTGATTCACCAATCATCACATGATGTTGACATGAAGCATAGTTTGCACAAATCTTTTCATTTTCCAATTCAGATTGGCTATTCTTAAGACTGATTTGGATTTCTTGTCAATTAAGAAAAAGCCATTCAAAATCTTATGGTTTTTACGAAGGAGAGTGGTTTGCACAATGGAAGTTGTAAGGTTGAGAGAGCTATGAGAAAATGAAGATGAAATGGATAAAGGCTAGATTTGTTGTTTGATGTTTACTTTTGCCTTATTAAAAAAGAAGAATTTACTTCAAGAGATATAATTCAAATTGAATTTAATACTTGAAGGGAGCAAAATAGTATCAAATTCATTCCCTAAATGCTTCTCTAGATACTCCTTGATGTGTTGGTTATTTATAAATGTGAGAAGAACATGATAATTTATCAAACCCCAATTTTTCTATTCCATACAACTTAGAGTCAAATACAATGAGAGTTATTTAAAGTATTTACTATTAAATGACTTATTTTTAGATAAACCTTAGAAGAGAAAGATGTATCACATATTTTATATTTACCATAAATATGTGAGACAACTAAAAATCAATTATTCCTTTCTTTTAGGGTTTCATTGTACCAACTTTTCATTAATTTTTAAGTGAAAATCAAATTTAAAAGTAGTTATTCTCTCGTTAAACATGAGTAAAGTATTTAATTTGCTCCTTCACATATAAAATGATAATAAACACCATTAAATAGAAATAAGCATTTTATAATGTAATGTGTGTATCACAAAAAATTTTACTCATTGCATTTGATAAATGTCTTGAATTAAATAGATAAGATAAAAATGTATTTGTTAAAATGAAAAATGACTTAAAGCATGCCTATTTATAGCGTCTAGCTTATCAAGCCTAAGTCTATGTTGTAGATACAACTCATTAAATAAACACATAAATGCATAGATTAATTCATAAATGCATAAGAGATATAAGATTTAAGGTAGTTTGGACAAATTATTCCTACATCCATTGCCATAGGCACAATTACTAGCTTGTTCTCAACTTATTTAGTTTCTCAAAGAGAATACAAATGTGTTGTTTAAAAGACCCATACATAGCTTACACATGGCTATTCTTAGAACTTATAACATCTTCCTTATTAAATTGTCTATAGTACTTGTGAAATGAACTTTCTTTAGCTAACAACTAAAACACAAAGCAACACCCTTTGGCAACCATCCTTGTAATACAATGCAACCCCCTTGAAAATTTCTCCATGTTCTTCCAATTAACAAATACAAAAAAAGAATAACTTCTAAAATATACTTAGGATATATATATCTAAGATGGCCTACTAAATATCTAGAGTATGGATGTTGTAGTTAGTTCAAATATTTCTTGTCACTTCCACCTACACTAATCTTAAATATATCCTATAAGGCAAAATGACATCTTTGCACACTAATTATTACAACTCCTAATAGTCTAGTAATAGCATTTGACCAAGCATGCAAATTATATGGAGATTTCATTTCATCAATCATGTAGAGATCTAACTCACTAACCAACATATTGATCTTAAAAAAAGAAAAAAAAAAGTATTGATCTCATTCCACTAACATTCATCTTATTCCATGTATTGATCTGATTCCTTTAACCTTCATCTCACTAATCAAGTAAAACTCTTGTGCCACTAACCATGCAAGGATTTTTCTTGCCAACCATATCTCTATTAAGGTTTAGAATTTAGGATTTGGTGTTCAAGCTAAGAGAATTAAAAATAAAAATGTTGCTTCAACCAATTTAAGGAGTTTGTTCTTCTTAATAGAGTTAATTGGATTTCAAGCTAATAACTATCTAAGGTTTATTCAACTTATATAGCAAGAACATCAGTTTAACCAATTCAAGTTAAAATAAGAGTTTGTACAAAATATTGTAAACTCTTGCAAAAATGATAATGAAATAAAAACAAATATCAAGAACAATAAGGAAAAAAAACTTGAATTTCTTGGATGATATTCATATGCAATCCAACTGCCCTTTTATAGTTGTTGGAAATCAAATGTAGAACATCTCGTAATGATAATGAATCAATACCAAATTGATTTTATAAACCATTGCCATGAAGAACCCTAAAACCTTTTGAATTTTGAGTGAAAACTTTATCAACAAAGTTAACAATTCTTTTCTTTTTTCATTATGATAAAATGCACATTTTCTTATGAGTTAAATGCCTCTTATTTCACCCTTAGACATTTTATAAAACTCTTAAAAATCAAAGGAGAAGTCAAGTCATTATGTGGCCATGAAGTAAAAGATGATGCATGTGTGCGTCTTTAAGTTGGATGTTGCTTGCCTTAATGGTGTCACACATGTGGCACACATGCTCGCCTTTTTTTAAATGCTTTTTTGACTATGCTTTGTTTTGTGTGGTGACATGGCATTCTCTTTGTTTTCTAACATCCCTTTGCAAGATAACATGTCATTCCAATAGTTGGAATCAAGTGAAGGAGAGAGCTTTTGTAAATATGTCAGCTACTTGATCAATAGAAGAGATGAAATATACAAAAATTTTCTTTGTTTTGATTCTCTACTAAAAAAGTGAAAATTAATTTCAACATGTTTTGTTCTAACATGAAAAACAAGATTAGTTGTTAGATAAAATGCTAATAAATTATCTCATCAAAGTGTGGGAGGATTAGCTTGTTTTACACGAAGATCTTGTAATAGAACTTCTATCAAAATAAGTTATACAATAGTATTAATAAGACATTTTAGCTTAACTTGTATACTAAAGCAGCCAACAATCTTTTGTTGTCTAGAAGTTCAAGAAATTATATTTGTTCTAAAAAAAATACAAAACCCTCCAATTGATTTATGATTATCATAATCATCAGCCAATCCAATATTAGAGTATGCATGGAAATTTTTAGTTGATGTTTTTGTTATTTGAATACCAAATCTAGGTATGTTAGCTAAAAATTGAAAAATATGTTTTACAAAAACCTAATGAGTAAGAATGAGGGCATGCATATATTGACATGCGGTGTTAACATCATATGAAATATCAAGTTGTGTGAGTATTAAATATTAAAGAGATCTAACAATGCTACAGTAATGTGTTGGATTTGAGTATGGTTTACCACCATTTATGTATGGTGGATGATTTGTGGGACATGGTGTAGACACTCCACAAGGTTTATTCATTTTGGCTTAGAAAATTATTTCATGAGCAAATTTTGGCTTGATGAAGCAAAAGACCATTATCAAAATAGTTGGCTTCAATTCCTAAAAAATAATGTAAGTTACCTAAATCCTTGATATCAAATTTAGTTTAAGTTGTTCAATGACTTTTGACATTGGAGCTATAGAACTTCTTATAAAAATAATGTCATCAACACACAAGGATAAAAACATTGTATGTTGTTGTATGTAATATAAATAATGAAGAGTCTACTTGAGAAATTTTGAAACTAATATGTTAAAGGAATTGATTGAGTCTATGATTCTATGCTCATGAAGCTTGTTTTAACCCATATAAGGATCGATTTAATTAACAAACAAATTCCACTTTGGTTGAGTCAAAAAATCCTTGTGATGGAGTCATATATGGTTTTTCATTGAGATTGTCATGTAGGAAGGCATTTTGACATCAAGTTGTTTAATGTTCCACCCTCTAGTATATTCCAAAATTATTATAATTCATATTGTAATTGGCTTAGCAACATGACTGAATGTGTCATGGTTCAATATCGGGAGACACATTTTCAGTAGTAGAATGTGGCATTATGGAATTTTTTTGAAAGGGAAACACATTTTCATAAAATAGAGCATTAGCAACAATGTAAATTGTTTAAAAGGGAAACACATTTCTATAAAATATAACATTGACAACAATGTAAATTGTTTTTGCTTGTAAACAAAGACAACAATACCCTTTATATCCTATAGGATAGCCTAGAAAAACACAAGGTTTTGATCATATATTAAGTTTATGTTAAGTATAGGGCCCTAAATAAGGAAATACCAAGTACCCAAGAATCCTTAAATGGGATATACTAGGTTTTTGATTAAATAGCTTTTCCCATAGGATTTTGTTATGTATCACTAGGCTTGGTAAATGATTAATAATATGTGCTACACTTTCAAAATCCTAATATTAAACTGGTATACAAGCATGATTTATCATTGATAATCTTGATTCAGTGATATGCCTATGTTTTCTTTTAGCAATCCTATTTTGATATAGAGCATAGGGACTTGATATGTGCTGATATTAGTTAAATGAGCTTTAAAATCTTTAGAAGTAAATTCTACTACTCCATCATGTTGAATATTTTTTTATTGTAGTTTGAAGTTAATTTTCAATAAATGTTTGAAAATTCTTGAAGATTTGAAAAAATTCATCTCTAGTTTTCATGAAATAGAGCCATGCAAATTTGAAATAATCACCAATAAAACAAATATAATATCTATTCCTTTAAGAAATTGTAATTGGTGCAAGGCTCCATGTATCAAAATGGACTAAGTCCAAAAGAACATTGGAAATATTATGTGTAGATAAATGCAATTGTTGTCAACCTTTATTGATGCTAGAACCAGTACAAGAAGATGGAATATTTCAGTAAACTGAATATTCATTATTTTCAATAATTTTATTACATTTGCATAATTAAGGTGGCCTAATCTATAATGTTAGGTCATTCCATTTATTGTAGAAATATGAAAAGTCTTTGCTAATTGCTAAATAGTACTCAAGTTGAGGCAATAAAGTTTATTTTTAGCTAGTCCTTGTAGTAGGATTCATCCCATTTTCAAACTTTATAGCAACATTGATGCAATATGTCTTGGTTTGTGATAGATTTAAAAAAGAACATTGCACCAAGGTTTGCTACTATAACGAGGAATAGGAGTATGTCCTTGATTAGAGAGATTATTTAAGTGCCTTCCTAGATTGCTAGCAAATTGAGAAAGTGGTTGATTAGTATGAATGGTAGCAAGACTAATGGTAAAAGTAGCTACAGTAGGCAAGCCTTGTGTAGTCATTTCAAGATGTGCTTCCAAGGTAAGAAGTAACCCACATAGATCTTTGTGAGGAAGAGATGAAGTGCATGTATAGAACAGTAACTATAATGGCAAGATGGGCATAAAAGGTGCAAAGACCTCAGAAAACATAAGTTACGTACTCATTTTCTAAGCTAATTTCACCTATAAAGGAAAATTGATAAATAATACCATCTACTTCTTGAATAAACTCAATTACTACTAAGTATCCTTTAGTTGCCATCTAAAGATGTACGCGAAGATCAAAAACTCACGTAGAACTATGGGCCATGAATTCATATGATAAGGCTTACCATATCTCTGTTGAGGTTTTTCACTTCCTAGTAGTGATCATAATAGAGTCACTACAAGTGCAAAAATCTAACCACAAGCAATATGATCCTTGATTATCCAATCTTGATAAGTTGGATTGGATTCATGAGTGATAGTGTCATGTTCATCAATATTGGTAATGAACTCTTCAGGACAAGGGAAGAAGCCATCCACAACACCAAGTAATCTATTTTCTTAAAGGAAAGGCTTAATTCAAGCTTTCCAAACAAAGAAATTAGGGTCTTTGGGCTACACATCAATGGTGGGAAGAGGACCTAGATTAAGTAGCATAAAAGCATGAGTACCAACATGAACATGGTTAACATTGGAAGCCATCTGCAAAACAAAATAGATGAAAAGAAAAAACTTTCACCAAAAGGATAAACTAATAACAAGTTAAAATAAGAGTTTCTACAAAATATTGTAGAAATTCTTATAAAAATGATAATGAAATAAAAATAAATATTAAGAACAATATGAAGAATAATGAAGAAAAAACTTGTATTTCTTGGATGATTTTTGTACACAATCTAATTGATTTTTTTTTTTATAATGGTTAGAAATCAAACATAAAACATCTTATAATGATGATGAATCAATACCAAATTGATTCTAAAAACATGAAGAACACTAAAACCTTTTGGATTTTAAGCAAAAAATTTCATCAATAGAATTGATGATTTTTTTTCTTCTTTCATTGTAATAAAATGACCATTTTTGTATGTGTTAAATGTCTCTTATTTCACCTTTAGACATTTTATAAATACTTCCTAATCACATGATGAAAAAGGGCTAATGTTGATTTAAAACTATATAAAGGGATGATTGGTTCATTGCTTTATTTGATTGCATCTAGACCTAATTTCGTGTTTAGTGTGTTTATATGCTAGATATCAATTTAATCCAAAAGAAAAACATTTAGTGGTTGTTAAATGAATATTCAGGTATTTGAAAGACATGGCCACATTAAAAATTTGGTATCCTAGAGACACAACTCTTGATTTGCATGCTTTTAGTAATTTTGACTATGCTGGGTCTAAGATAGATAGAAAGAATACAAGAGGTGCTTGTCATTTTCTAAAAAACACGTTAATTTCTTAGTATTCCAAGAAACAAAATAATATAGCTCTTTCCTCCACTAAGGCTGAATACATAGTTGTTGCTAGTTGTGGTGCTTAAATTTTATGAATGAAACAACAATTAGAAGATTATGGTGTTTACTTCACTAATGTTCCACTAAGATTTGATAATACTAATGCCATAAACTTAACAAAAAATCCTATACAAAACTCTAAAACTAAGTGTATAGAGATAAGACATCATTTTATTAGAGACCATGTACAAAAATGTGATATTGCTTTTGAATTTGTTTGAACTCACCAACAACTCGTTGATATCTTTACTACAACATTGGATAAAGAAAAATTCAATGCTCTTTGGCGAGAGCTTGGCATGTGCTTGTTTGAAAATATCTCTTAAACTTTATGTCCTATTATTGTACTATATTTTCCGTTCTTGCACAACTTGTACCTATGCTTGTTTTAAGGGGGAGCACCATAAAACTCCATATGCTTCACCAGGTCAGCAACCTTACTCCTTTACTACTCATATCATCCTCATCATCTCTATTTGTGTTATCATATGCTCTTTTTGATCATGACATAAGGGGATGAAAGTATTGTTGCACATGTATGTTCCATTTTTGACCATCTAGTGTAGAAAGTGGGATGACTCTTTAACACCCTAAAATTGTGTTGCAAATATGTTTCAAAAGGTGCTATTGCTAAATAATGTTGAAGGATGAATGTTATAATATATACAGTTGCTGGTTGATGAGAAATAGATTGAAAATAACTGCTGATTTACTCATTTCATGTGAAAATTCTATTATGTTGGCTATCATGAAATACATCTAATATAATACACTTTGCTTACTTTGTTAATGACATGTGCTATTGTATGCTTAAGTTACGAAAATTTTGTCATCATAAAAAAAAGGGAAGTTGTTGGAAAAAGATATATTTTTCTATGACAAATTTTGTTGTCAAAATGTATATAAATATTTTTCATATATTGATGTGCGAAATAAAACTAAATGAAGTAAAAGGTGTACAAATTATAATATCAATTAATGATATTATAAAGTAGCCAATTTCCTACATCCTTATATATTGCAATCTTATCCAAGTCTTAAAAGAATATTTCTCAAGTAAATTAAAAATATTATTTGCATAATGATCTTATTAAAAAGAATTTGATGCTGGAATTTTATGTTCTTGTAGGAGAAAAAAATGCTTATGCAAAGGCAGTCCAACCTATTGTGATTTGCAAGCAAAGTTTGAATTTATGACATGGAGCCTGAGCATGTTATGTGCAACCTAATCAAGATCCAAGCCTACAAGATGCAAGCATATCCAAGTTCACAAAGTGCGAGCCTAACACCCCACTTAAGTGATCCAAGAGACATGTGCTGTAAGCTCACCAAAACAACATCGTTCAACTAAAGGTCAAATGCTCTAAATCAATCTACTCTATTAGAAGCCCTAACTCCTAACTCGATCGAGATAGTAAGAGAAGTTGTCCTCTACACAACCAAATGTCTACTCTCTCAACGAGAAGAAATGAAGAAAAGCGATCGTTTGTCAAAATGCCTAATTAGTGTGACTGTGTGATGATTAATGGTTTAAATCAAAGCCTTAAGTGATGGAACAACTTTATTCTCTCAATGGGAATAAGTCTCTAAATCTATCGGGCTTGGTAGAAACTTCAAATTAACTACTCTTATTTGAATCTCATATAAAAGCTTTTATTTTATGGTTCAAGAGAAAGTTCTTGCATAAGTTGATTGAGAAATCAAAAAAGCTAAACAAAGTTGTTGAAGTATTGCAATTTTGTGAAGATCTTCGATGATATTCATTAAAGATCATATTTTTATGATTATATACTCATGCATATTCTTGTTTATGCGCTGATTGAACTCTTATTATTATTTGCACATAAACTTGATTGTAAATTTGAAACCTTAATTTTTTGTAATTTGGGAATTTGTGATTAAAGCTTGGATTATTATTCATCATCTCTAAAAAGCTCTACAATTAGCAATATCCCTCGCAAACTATGCATTATTAAGGATTTGCTCTTCTAACAAGGTTGAAATAACCTTTGATTGTAACGTGAAGTGTTGTAATTCCTTTAAGAACAAATTAGGAGGATTAGGAGAACGTTTTCTCCTAATCAATGAATAAGGACTTCAACTAGTTGAGTTAAAGGAAGAAAAGGGTGGACATAGGTGTGAGTGTTGAACCACCATGGTAAACCTTGTTTTTATGCTTGTTGTCTATTGTTGTTTGTGTTTGTTATCTATTGATACTCATTGTTGTATTTTAGAAATCCAATTAATAGACATTAAGCTAAATAACCAATTTAACCCCCCTTTCTTGGTTGACCATTATACTTAACACAAGTGACCATGTAGATAATTTATCTACAACTAAATGATAAAGATATGGATAGCATGCGCACCTAAATGGAAAAGCTCCACAAAAAAAAGTAGAAAGAAGCATGTTAATGAGAAAGATCACTATGATAAGCATATATCCAGAATTCCTTTAGCAACCCAACTCAATAATATGTTTATGTTTATCTTCAACAAGACCATTCTATTGAAGGTTATATGGATAGGATAGTTATTGGAATATGTCATGCTAAGATAAATAAGAACTCATCTTTTGACTTGTAAATTTACCCCCATTATCACATTGCAAAGTTATAATAGAGAAGCCCTAATTATTATTTTTTTGCCATTGAACGAAATTGAATAAAAGTGTCAAATAAGTTTAATTTCTTTCAAAATGGATACAACCATATAAAACAACTAAACTTTTCAATAAAAAGTACATAGAAACATGAGCCTTCTTTAGACAAAATTAAGGCTAGCTCCCACAAATTAGAGTGCACATGTTCAAAGGGAGATAAGGCTCTATGATGTGATTGTAAAAAAAGAAAAGAGCTTGTTACTTTTTCCAGCATGACAATGAGGACACATGATAGTTAAGGACCTAGTGATAGAAACCAAATTTTGCTTCTTTAGAAAGGTGAGAATATTAGCATAGGGATTTTTAAGATCATCAAGTTCTATTACTAGTCCAAAATTAATTGTTAATAGCCAAGGCACTACTTTATTATCTTAACATTCCCACACAGACTATGCTAACCACTTGAGCTTAAGTACTTAAGCCAACCCATAAGGCCTTCTCTACACCAGGTCCATTTAGACCCCTCTTTGCAGCTAACTCTTGGTAACGTAAAGTCCCACACTAAGTGGTGAGTGGACATAAAGTGTTGCAACTAACTGCACACTAGTAGATTGGGTGGTTAGTCCCATTTGAGTTTAAGGGAAATGTTAGGCTAAATAAACCTAAAAATCCTCTCCCCCTAGCATTCTTTGGGACTTGAACTTGCAATCTCACTTTGATACCAATTGTAGCATTGTTAAGTACAACCACGAGTCAAAAATTAATTGTTAATCGCTAAGGCACTACCTTATTATCTTAATACTCCCACACAGGCTATCTAACTACTTAGGCTTTAAGTACTCGGGCCAGCCCATAAGGCCCCTTCCACACTAACTACTTAGGGATTAAGCAACCTCCTTTGTGTTGGCTTGTGCCACTCCATTTCTGGTTGCATTAAGCTAAAAAAATAAAGGTATCATTGGAAGGGGGATTTTGATGTAGAAGACATGATTCAAAAATTTGAAGATATGCAACAACCTCATCAAAAGAAGGCAAGGGTGGTCTAGATAGTCATGTGAAATGGTTCATAATCTCTACCAAGGTTCTTAAGCAATTTGTATGTCTTGCCAAAGCCTAGGAAAGGCTTCCCAAGGGATGATAGTCAGTTCAGAATGGCTCTGAAGTCATGTAGGAAGTTAGAGAATGGATGAGAACCTTTCTCAAGATGGTGTAGTTAAGAGTATAAACCATACTCCTATGTTTCAAATTTTTTTGAAAAGCAAGCTGCTGGAGCAACCTAAATCTCCAATGTTGTTTCTAGCTTAAAGCTGTAGTTGAAAATCTCTTCAAAAAAAGAACAAATGGTCCAAGACCAAAGAAGATTATTTGTCTATTCCAAGACAGGAAGTGATAGGTTGTCTTCCTTCTTATCACTAACGGTGATTATGGGAGGGGGTTTGACACTTTCCCCTATCAGAAAATTGAAAAGCTTGTGGGATTTAGCAAAAGTCTTGGCTTGCGTGACCCACAAAGGGTAGTTGGTTTTAGTGAGTTTGATGTTGAGGAAGGTTATCATGTTGAAGGTATTAGGGTAGGATATAGCAAAGCAAGGGTAAAAGAGCTAGCTGCCATGAAGAAAATGTCGAATGAAAAGAGTGGAAAAGGGGGAAGAAAACAAACGTGGAGGGAGGAAAAAAAAGGGTTATGCTTTAAGATGTGGAAGACATTGTTGCCTTGGAAGGCTTTGATACCACAAAGAAAGTGAAGGAAGGAAATAAGATACACAAGGCTATTAAAATCGTGCTTCACTATCGTATTGCAAAAGGTTTTACAAGAGAGCAAAGAGCTACAAAACATAAGAAGTCCCATATAGTTTTATCTCTTTTATATACCAAACACATTATGAGTAACAAGTAACGATTTGATTTAAAATTCAAATTTGAGTTTGAGTAGCACGAATGGCTGAGTTGACTATATATAAAGTTTCTAAAGAAGGTGACAGGACAGAGCTTGAATTAGGGGACTTCAGGGTACCCTTTGAGCAGAGGCCAAGGGAGACTAATTGTGAAGGGACTACCTTTTGTCTTTTGTGCTGAGGTGGCAATTGGCTTTTCATTGAGGAAGTGGAGCTTGCTTGACAATGCTTGTCTTTGCCATTATCCTTCATTTATGTTTAATCCTTGAGTACATGGATTGGAAAAGAGGGGTGTGCATTGTCACAACTACCTAACAAAGTAAATAAACTTACTATATTTTGTTATTTTTAATTTTAGTATGGAAATATTCTATTAGAATAAGGATTTTTGGGTGTTGTGTTATACGGTAGCGATTGAGAACTTCTAGGTGAGGCTTAAGGAAGATTGAAAGGGAAGGAGAAAAAGATGTGAATTTTGTTATCATTTGAGTAATCTGGGTTTAGAGTTAAGGTTAGTATGTTAGTCAAAGAAACTCATTATAGACATTTATTTATAAACTTCTCAATCTTGTGACTAAAATCAAATTGAATGTTAGTCTAGTTTTGGGTTTTTCAGTTATCAATATTGTTTTTTTAAAATTTATTTTAAAATCAAAGCAAACTAAAAATTATTGGATCCGAAAGCTACGACTCAAATCCCCTCTCTTTTGCTTTTGCTCATCTCGCTCAATTTCTCGGTAAGCAGATAGCGGCCGCAACGGAACAATCCAACAGGAATCGAATCGAATCTCTTCTCTTCTCTTCTCTTCTCTTCGTAGGGTTATTTTGCATCACTTATTTCGTTTTTGTTTTCCTTTTCTCTTTTTTTTTTTTTTTTTATAAAATGGAATCTTTCCCTTTCTGGTTTTCTTCAGGTCTTTTATTTAATTTGTAAGGAATAAGTGTCAAATTTAGAATCAAGAGATCTCAAGCCACCTTAACTTACTACTAAGCCAAGGTATCTCCACTTGTCATCGGGTTTTTCACCATTGAAAATTACTTTTTGCCTTCTTCAAAATAACTCTGAAATAATACTCCCAACACAAAGTCCTTTTTCAAAGATTTTTCGCTACGATAACGGTAAGCTCAATTTACACCCATAACATTCTTCCACTTTAGGATGCTTCTCTTTTTAGGCGTCGGGAAGCGTGAATATGTTTCTCTCCCCTTCGGAGAATGCACTTAGCTCCGTTGAGTAATGGCCCAAGGGATTAGCCGTTCCCTTTTTTCCTCTCATCAAAAGAAATTTTAATCGTTTGTAAGAGCGACGGATTTTGTAGAATCTTTTGATTTCTAAGAGTATGCTGCAGCAACAGCGAATAACTGCATTTTCTGGGGCCTTCCCGCATGAAAATCTTTCACTTTCACAATTGACGTACCAGGAGTTTAGATTTGAAATCGTCCTTCAAAGTCTTCAGTTCGATTTCCTGTCCCTTCAAAGCAAAGAACAAAACGGGGGACAAAAAGATAGGAAAAAATTATATAAAAAAAAAAGGATGCAAACACGTATACTCGCACTCCCAAAACATCCCTTTGGAAGAAATATTCAGGTTTCTTTTGCATCTGCTTTTCAAATCTAGTATGACAATTCCCTTAGAAAGTGAATTCTTATCACGAATGCAAACCATTACAGCATGCTGGGATGTGAAACTATACCAATTACTTTTCTATACGATCATCCACCAGGCCCCCAAAAGCCCGTAACAGGACTTGGGAGGAGAAAGATGCACATAATTTTTGCCATTACTGAAACGTACCACTCAAAAAGAAAAAGAAAACCTAAAAGGAGTAAGTTAAAGGGAAGGGAAGCGAGGAATTCTAGAATGCGACCACATGATTGTTGAGGCATTTTCACGTTCTATTTTTAACCAAACAATATAAGATAGAAAAAGAATCAATATGTGCCTTGTTTCAAAGAAAAGAACATTTCGTGTGGTTTATGAGAAATGGACACATTTATGTTACATACTTTAAAGAAAACAAGGAGAAAAAAAACGAGTAAGTCAACGAAATAATATAAGTGGCCTATCGTTTCAAGAGGTTGTATGCTGGTAAATCTCTCACGCTGGAGACATCTTCAAGTGCGAGCTCCCGCTCTAACTGAGTTCTTGTAGACTTCAGAACATCCTGGGAATACACAAAACGAGAATTACAACCAAAGGAAGATTTGATCAGGGGGAGAAGGAATACAATTCAGTCCAAGCCAAAGCCAAAACCATTTACATTGAATTCCATATAAGAAGCCCGTTTCGCGAGCCATTGAGCGTCCATCATTTGAAAGGCCACACAATAAAGGTTATCAAATGCCATTTCATCTTCCTTGAGCAATTCTAGAAAGCGAACGCCTGCCAAAGTTGTTGGTTTTCCTGCCAAAAAAAAAAAAAAAAAGAGCAATCGTTATTAAGCATTAGAATTAAAAATGACTAAAAGGTGTACAATGAATGATTTGACTAGAAGAAGGTTCATAAAGTAAGATGTAAAGCCTGCTTGGTACCAGAAGGTACTAAAAAACAAGCCTCAGGCTCTGCCATAAAGTTTTAAGACAAACTGCTTTATTGTGAGGCATTCATTCGACTACAACCATCGGTTGAAAAATTCATATTACCCGATTGAAGATCCAACATTTGTGCCAACATAAAAGAAATATTGATCCCAGCAACAGCAAAAGGATATTCCCACTCCGCTCTTGTTCCATCTTGTTTGAGCAACAATCTCTGGAATGATTCCTGTAACAGGAACATATTAAGAAATGGTTTCATCTAACACTTTCCACATTTTTTCCCAACCAGTATCTCAAATGTACAAAGGAATCACCCACAAAGTCTGCTATTCTTCTCAAATAACGTAAATAGATGCAGGAAAACATTCTCATGAAGAAACTCAAGCAACTTCCCCTCCAAGTCTCGCCTTTTAAAGCCCAAAAGTATATAGCATAGTAGTGATACCAAAATAATTGATAATGAAGCTAAGAAGAGCAACAAAGATCATCCTGCTCAGGAGCAACTACGAAAGAAGGGAGGGAGGGAGGAAGATGGTGGACTCGGAATCAGTATTGCTGAGAAACTGGGAAGAACCATAAAAATGTTGCTAAATCATTCTATCAGAAAACTGGGTTTCAAAGTGAAGTTTCAGTGACAATTTAAGGGTTTCTTCAGTGACCACTATGTAGAACGAACTAAACATGGATTTCATCCTGTTGCTAGTGTTCTTGTTTATTTGACCAAGACATTCACAACCCAGACACTTCTAGGGGACAAATCCCAAGGCCTCACCCTTTGCCCTTTGTAGGTGATATGCCATCTCATCTGAAGACAGCACATTCCTCACACATTAAAGCATTCCATGTTCATGTAAATGAATGCTCAACGAAGTAATCACTGCCACTGCTTTACTCAAAAAGCATAGATTACATTAAGTTAAACAGAGCATCAATAAAATCCAAAGTTGGAGTACATATATGACCTTACACCGACTGGCAGAAACGTAGTCCACAAAGTTATTAAAAGAACATAAGGCATTTTAAACAAGGGACAAAATTACCCTGACTTTTCTAAGACTAGTAAAGAAAATAAATCAAAAAAAAAAAACAAAACCACAAAATTCCACAATATTTTCATTAACCTACAAACCGCTACCTGTGTTTATAATTTTGCAATTAACTGCAGAGGATTGGCCCAATTTTCAAATTACTCCTATAAGCACTACACGAATTTCTCCTGCCAGAAAATGTGTAAATTCCAATAATGCCCCAAGTAAAATTACCGCAAAAAAGTAATGAAGAAAATTTACAAAGGACATAAAACAATTGCTGGGGTTCAGAGCGAGGGAATGGAGAGCGGCACCCTCCACACCCTCGTGAAAGGGGCCTCTGCTATCCACCAGGTCTACCAGACTGGAGGTCACAGAGAGCAGCCTCAGAATTCAACTCCCACCACAGTGGATCATTTTTTACAGTTACAGGTAACAACCTATCAAAATCTCTTATTAGACATCCTTCAGATAAATTTTATGCAGTATGTTAATCTGCATGTTTGGTTTCTCAAGGTTTATCTTTGGAAATTTCACTGTCTTTCTCTCTTCCCTCCCTTTTTTTGTTCTGAATATCTCAATAGAATGAAAGGTTGAGACTAGCTTTGCAAAAGCTTTGGAAGCAACTACGTGTACCCTTGCATTGTTATTAAATAATAACATTGAATTACAGAAAAAATGCCTTCATAAGGGCTCCTACAACTTCCAAGGAAACAATCACCCATATTCTGCATTTTTCTACCCACTATAAGGACAAGGGTCAATAAGATAATCAAATACATCCAGATGTCACGGAGTTAGATAATTCTAAGATTCTATGCGGTACTTAGCATCTTTCCTTTCTTTGGAATGGCTAAGTCAGCCGGACTCTTGCCCACAAGACAAAGGAAAAGAAATGTAGGAAGAAGAGGAAGGCTTCATGGAAAGAGATTTGTATTGCACACAGAGAATACAAAACTTACGGCTTTCTCTATACACTCTGAGTCCACAAGAAGGAAGCACACCTATTTATAGGGGTGGAGGGTACAAATGATGGCTAAAATTCATTTAATCCTACGGTCTTAAATTAAGTTCTAGAGAAGATTCAAATTACTCTAAACTAATGAAAATTCTAGAGAAACCTGGAAAGCTCTTAAAGAAGGTTCTGGATAAACCTAGAAGGCTCTTATCTAGAACTTTCTAAGGATTAGTTAGGAGATATTTTAGTAGAGAATTTTAGAACTTAATGTAAGACTGTAGGATTAAATGAATTCTAGCCATTCATTTGTCTACAGTTGACTAGATGCTCTAAAATAGCAGGGCTCTCACACCATTAATGAAACACCCATTCGTATTTCTATGGTCCACCCACTTTAGAAACCAAGTAAATGTTCAGGACAACGATATCCTCCTCACTGCTTTTCTTTTTTCTCCACAGTTTTTGTTACAGAAACAATAACTAAAGGTGTTTGCAACAGAATGGTTATCAATTATCACCCAGCTAATAGACCCGTGCTCATTTCCTACAACTAATAGAACTTTGTCCACATATCACCAAATTAACAGCTAAATATCTAACCAGACATATCCGTCTATAAGGAACATTCCAAACGTTATATTCCTTCTGTTGGATAACTGTAAGATGTACAGCCAAATGTTAGTTAAATTATCAGATGCATATTCACACATTCTGCAACTTGAAACTTTCCGATGTATGTCCAATCAAACAATAAAGCTGAAGCACAAATAGAGCTAATTAGATTGGAAGATTCAGATTCATACAAGTAGTTCTTATAGAGATATAGTAAACAAACCGGATACTTTTGGGCAAAAAAGATAAGATTCTCCAATGATATAAAACCCCCACCCCTGCAAACAGAGTTGAGAACTACTTTTAGGCATAATATAGATGATATTATTGGAAAGAACTCACAGCAACAAGTTTTAAGTATTTCATATTTAGTTTTTATACAAGTTCTTCTGCATACCTAAAATCCGTTGAAGGATCAGGCCCTTGCCAACCCATTTCTTTCCAAAGCTCCGACTTAAGAGATGGAAGCTCCCTATCAGGATATGCCAACCTCCACAACTGTCTAAGGGCATCCTGCAATCCAGACATTTTATTTATATCTGCATAAGGAATGCGAACATAAAAAAATCATATTGAAACAATCTTCTCTCCCCACCAACTCTTCAACTTGTACGGAGCCCTGTTTATAACTCCATCTCCAATGCACCAAAAAGAGAATGTCCAGGTTCCAAGCATAGACAAATCAAGGAATGTAAAACCGCATCTTTTAATCAAACAACATTAACTTGAATATTTGTAATCAAATTTATCTTCCATCTAAAAAATGCATGAGACAGTAACAGCCCATAACAACAAAAGGGCATACTCTTGCAGAACACATCAAAAATTGGAATGACCTTTTTCCTTGAATAATTTTTTTTGACAAGTGGGATCCACAGATTTAGATGACAACATTCAGCTTGTGTATATTGCATGTGGCAGAGATTGGGGCATCATTACTGTCAAATCTAGCAGTATGAACCTGACACAGATTTTGTATTGACACCTAACACACATGATGCATGACGCTTGACATGACTTGTACCAATGGTAAAAGTAATTTTTTCACATGGTGGCTTAGTTGGCATCCTAGTCATCACATGTCAGACAATGCTCTGATCATTTTCGGTTTCACATCCATCTTCCCTTGATATGGGAAAAAAAAAAAAAGTATGTGACTCTCATTTCTACTGCTTCATTCAAAGAGTACACCATTCAGAGCTGACAAAAATATAGGAATCAGGATCAGATGGCATATATGGACCAAATAAATGATCAGAAAGACATAAACAAGAACCTACATGATGCTCTGCACGAGAACCATCAAAGGGAATTTCAAGCCTTTGACATAGATTTCTGAGTCTTTCTTCCTAAGAGGAACGAAATAGAAGCATTAGGGATATGAAGTAACAAGAAGTTCAGTAAGTCAAATTTTGAAAGAAAATCAATTTAAATAACAAAACTAACTTCACAATAGTCATTAGTGCAATCATGTAAAAGGATAACCCGTGAGTGAGCAATATGATTATTAATCCACGAAAAACCAAAAACTGCATAAGTGTACAGATTTTCATTGAACAACACTAAGCTGACCATTTCATGACGAAATGCTACCATTCATATATCATTACCATCAAAACTTCCAAGTACCATTCAAAAGTGATGACATTTCACTACCAACAGCCATAAGCAACCACAAATCTAGTGCATACACAGCTGATGCCGAGATCCAATTAAGTACATCACTTAGACCTAGAAGGAGAGAGAAAGAAAAAAGAAACAAAAAATACACATTTCTATAAAATTGTGAAATATATTACATTCACAAACCGTATATATTTCAATATTCTCAGTGAACTAGTTTGTCATTAAATATATTTATGCTGTCAGGAAAGAAAGTATTTCTCGTTTCTATCTTGATGGAAATGTGTGAGAGAGCACTTTGCAAAAGAATCGTGTGGTGCAGTGAAAGTTTTCCAATTGGGGTTTCCATGCTTCTTGGTGGTTATTTGACTCTCTTGCAGTTATTAGTGGTAACTGACATAAATGTACTCAACCCTAGGCTTGAACTCAAGTTGCACATGTGAAATGGGAGTAGTATGTCTTTAGCTTAAATATAACCAATGCAACCAGTAAAGAATGCTAAAACACATTCTGATTCACAAAGTATACAAAGGCTCGATTTTCATCTCTGATATTAAAAGTGATAATTTTACCTAGACAGCTTAAATGTCAACAACTTCCTTCAATCCCTAACATTGTGGTAATTACCATGTGGCAAATGCAAGACCAGGTGGCATGGCACATCAGCAGTTAGTCTAGTTTTATTTTTGTTAGAACCACTTTAAATTGTTGCCCTCGAGAAACTTAGCTATTGTCTCACAGACGCACTTCACGGAACATAGGTTAGTCCCCAGCAAAAACCAAATCAACCTCCCTATGTATTGAGGCATCAAAACATTTGAAAGTCTGCATTAACTTTAACTCAAAGAAATCATCCTAGAGTAAGGAATCCCAAATAAAGGTTACACCCCCTTTTTGTATCCTTCAATTTAAGCTTCATACTTCCTGCCTTAAATTAAAGGCATGCTCCATGTGTCCAACAGATCAGTAATCGAAAAGCTACCCTCCAGGAATAGCCATTCCTCCTCTTCAAAGAATAATTGTTCTTTACATAAAGCTTTGAATATCCACTCCAAGACTAACAGTTTCTACATCAAAATCATAACCCCCCGGGGCCCCCCAACCAAAAGGGAAAAAAAAATGCCTGGAAGCTATTCATCATATCCCTTTTCTATGTTTCATTGACCAAATCCCTCCTACATCTCATTGCCAAACGCGTGAACATTAGGTTATGGGCGATCCAGTATAGCCTTAGTTGATCTTGCCCACCTGGTTTCAGGCCTCATCATTGCCACAAAACAGAAAGGAAAAGCCGGCTATTTTGGTCCTTAACAACTTTCAACATAAGACAGTTTTAAAGCCTCAAACTGACCCACAAATGACTGAATTGGCCTCATCCTACCAATTTCAATTTTTCTTATAGTCTCATCCAACTGAAAAACCTTGGGTATGCAAAGTGGAAAGGCCAGAGTCAACACAAGTAGAATCAATTTAATGTTGACAACATGGTGGTAGGCAAGGTAAGTAGTTAGCGTGCAGTTTTGGACTCAATTATGGATGTTGAGGTGTGTGAATGGCTGATGGTGGATATGTTGCTACAGATGATGACATTAGAGGAGATATACTGTTGTAACAGCATTAATGAGGCAATCGCAATATATTACAGGGGTCAACAAGCTTGTCCAAAACCCAAACACCTATGAATCAATATGAAGAAAGACTAAAGCATAAACAAGGGTGAACAGTATATGACAACCATTGTGTGTTTAGAAATAGATTTTTACGCTAGAGTTGGGCCAATTACCAGAAAGCTAACACAGACAATATCTAGAGCAGAATCAAATACATCCAGTCAGCTTCCTATGTTTTTTGAGTAGGTGTTGCGCAGAAAAATTGAGAAATTTGACAAGGTGGGTTGTTTGAGTGTTAGACCCAAACCAACATTGATACTAGGTTTTGAATTTCATAAAAAGCGTAGCAACCTGCCTCTCTCAAAGAGTCAATCAACCTCTTCCTCATCCATTGCCTCCTCTCCATTTCCTCGCTCTGCCTATCCTGTGCCACCAAAACCCCATTAGCATGGCCTTTCTGTCCAAATGACAAAAAGCCTACTGCAATTCTACCCAAAACCTAGCCCCAGTTCCCGCTATATCTCTCACTCACCCACTCAAAACCACCAAACCCTCAACAACGGATTCAGCAGCCAGCAATGACCAGGAAACAACCCAAGAGAATCTGTGCCTACCTCTTCATCATAATACCTTTTATCCTTGTAGTACTGATTCCTTTTCCCTAATATGTTATAGTCATATCCTCCATTGGTAATGAACTCTTTGTATCCTTTTCAACATGCAAAATCCTTTCAGATATCCTTTTCACACACATGCTCCATCAGATTCTTTTGCAACTGTACTGCCACACACTTAAAACTTTGGAAAAGAATATCAACCTGAGCTCCTTCAAACCTTCACCAAACATTCTCCTAAAGGAATCAAGCAATGTGAAACATATTTTAGGTTTGGAAAATAGTACCTGTGTACTTCTATCAGAAAATCATTCAATAACAACTCAAAAATTACTGCTGGGACCGCTAACCTTCTATAAGAAAATTATTCCATCACTAGCAACTTCAACTTAAAATTAGACCCAATAAAAATTGTTATTACAAGGAAGCAGGCCTAGAAAGAATTTAAATGCTGTAAACATGTTTTATTCTAAAAACTGAACTGGTAAAAATATCACTCAGACCAATATGAGTTTCAGTAAAAACTGCCCGAAAGAATAATAAAAGATAGTATCACCATAGAAATTACACAAAAAGCATGAATACAAAGTAAAATAAATTATCTTGTTCCATCCTTATCAAACATTTGAGAGCCTTTATATGGAAATCTGTCCTCTATTCCAAATGGCTAAATACAATTAATATTATAAAAATAAAATTGCATGTATTATAGGACATACCTGCAAAGGACTCATCGTAGGTATAAGCAGCTTATTGCTTTCTGCTCTGAGGATGTTGGATGGAAAAGTTAAAAAGCGTCCAATTAGCGACCCAGATCCAAGAACTATATTTGCTAAAAAGACCAAGATAAAATTCTAGTCAGCCAAACTAATATAAAGCACCCAACATCAGGAATGCATACAAAACATGCAAAGAACAAGAAATCAACAGGCTTATATAGCGATTCTTGGATAACCATGTAATGCAATCAAGTAGTAACAAGAGTAAGGAGCCAGCATAATTATCTAACACCCTACTTGATGTTTACCATTGCCAGATATTATTCCACACAATAACCATAATTATAGTCCTCTTCTTGTAATAGTAACCTCTCCACACTGATTTTTCGAAAATCCTTGAAGCTAACCACCAACTGAAGTACCAAAACCAACATCATCTTGCAATCAACAAGCATATGAATTTGACAATTATCCATGATGAGACATTTTCGATGATCTACTAGCTACTCTATTCTTAAGAGGTAAGAAACAGAATAAGGGAATTCCCTACGAATTCAACTTATATTTCTGTGTTATTGATGAAATAGACATGCCCACAACTAAATGACAACACAACAATCGCATCTGCCATACATCAGATAAAGACAGTTTTCTAGCGCAGAAGTTGCAATTATAAGTAAAACTTTTCTTAGATGGCTTCTCATCCAATAGTTAGAAGACCAACGTGGGAAAGACAGTATTGAGATAAAGCTTTAGAAGGCAGAAGCTCAATTATGTTACCAACAGGTCAATATAATGCACTTCCACGCCACCAACAAGAAAGAAGAGAATGGGGGGAAGATGTTGGTGTGTGAAAAAATCAAATTGGTTTAAATTTTTTGGATATTTTCCCATGCCAATCAACAAATTATAAAATCAAATGATCAGTGACGAAAGGATGTTTAAACAAATCATCCTTTGTTTTACTTACAAATACGTATGAACAAAACAACCATACCTAACCACTGTGCCCATTGTGCAATCAATTGGGAAAATATAAGTGTCCAATGGAGGTGCTCCTTCCTCCGTTCATCATCCCAGAGATCTTCTTGTGTGGATCTCTGCAATAAACTCAAGATTCAGTTCAGAAAAGGTCAAAGGAAAGTAAAATAGCAGAATATTCAATACTTCATGTATTATCACCTCCAGATGCCTATCTTCATTCTCATAATTGCCCAGTAAAGGTTCATTCAGTCCATCCACCTCCGATGACTCAAATTGCTCTCGCCCCTTTCCATCAACATCCCCATGATGGAGTCTTCGCCTTAGAGTACCATACGTCATCAGTATGTTATCTTAGCCTGCAATATTAATCACAATTATTTTTAAGGGCTTAGAGAGCCTCAGAGAACACCAACATAAAGCAATACAAATCAAATCATGATACTCATTGCTCATCATACACAGCAAATATTCCTAGCACATTATATACTCATCACTGAAAGTTATGCAACCCAAAGAAATCAGCTTATGTCATGCAAACAAGATCACAACTGGCTGCCGGAAAATATAAACATAAGATACAAAGATACATTCCTATATTTCGGTATGTATTATGGATGGTAAGAGTTTTAAGAAAAGTTGCCAGTCGGTAGCCAAATTAGCGTCATCAAATGCACATAAAATCACGATTGACTATATCCAACATTTAGACAGCCAAAAACCGAAGTAGTAATAAAGAAGAAAAACCCAGCTCCTAGGCAAAGCAATTACAGATCTTACACGAAAATTAAACCTACCAAAATAAAACCCTACAGCATCAAAGATTTAGGGATCCATCGAAAAGAGTTATTCGGAGTCCTACTTCTCTCAATTTTAGAGAAATACAAAAGTCAAAGAATCGGAACAACAATGCGTAGAGTAGCGTTCTTTACATGAAATTTCAGCAAAGAAAAAATGAAGCGCAACGCCCGGGCTCGGATTTGCAACTTATTGTTGTTCCTTTCTATTTGTGTTCCTCGTTTTCGTAACTGTTATGCAAAGAAGTCTTAAATTTAAGAAAGAGAACCTCTCGCTGCCTCTCTCCCCGTTTCTTTCGGATTTAGGGTTTCAGGTCTTACGCAAGACAAATCTTTCCGGTACCTCCTCTGCTCATCATGCCTATCACGTCGAGCTACATTATACATAGACACATATTTTTGACAGAAGTCTGGTGAGAGTCACAGCCCAAAGCCTGCTAACTAGTTTCGGAATACTTTATTTGGACTCATTATAAATCTTCGTGCTTCCAAGCCGACATCCTGGGGGGCGGACCACGTTATGGTAATCCACTTTTAGGGCCTCGCATAGGCTGGACTCGCCCATATGTTTGCTCATGCCGTCATAGGTTAAGTACAACACATTCGAATAAAGGAATACAACCATAATCATAGGTTTATATTGAAGAAATGGAAAGCCAAACTTTTGATAAGTGTCTTAATCAATCTCACGTTACTTAGATTTTAATTTTATATATATATATATATATATATATATTCGAATAAAGGAATACAACCATAATCATAGGTTTATATTGAAGAAATGGAAAGCCAAACTTTTGATAAGTGTCTTAATCAATCTCACGTTACTTAGATTTTAATTTTATATATATATATTTCTTTCTTATTTGTTAATTTTAAAGAAATAATGGGCTTTATTAGGATTGTACGAGAAAGTGTAAGGCAAGTTTCTTAGAGTTGAAGCTAAAGTTGGTAACCGTACCAGTACATAACCTTCCTATGCACATAACATCTCCTATAAAAGACTTGATTGCGTGGTGATGTAGCGTGACCAGCTTGTTATAGCCATTTCCATTTAGAGTTTTCTCCATTCGACAACATGAGACATGCTGGTAGTTAGAGTTCGATTTCGATTCCACGATTCAATACCATCTAGGAAAAGCAAATACGCTAAACAGAGTCATCGTCAACGATGTTTCAAAGCTTGATGTGGAAGCAAGTGTTAGAAAACGAAAATCATACCATTATTCAAGATAAATGTAATAAGTAAACTTATTCCAATTTAGGATATGCGTAATACGTATATATTTATAAAAGAGAATACATGATGAACAGGTCAAGTAGATTTCCCTAGGCTAAGGATCCAAGTTATGAGCTTAAAATGTCAAACTTGCAAAATATTCAAATGTTTAATTTGATTTGTGGGCTGAAAGACGGAATGGTTATGTGAGTTGGAAGATGTCGGCTAATAGGCCTAACAATTTTAGGTTCAACACTTGCTCCAATCTACTTTATTTTTTAATTTTATAAATCCATCTTCAATACAATGTTTTTCTATCTATAAGCAACTTAACTAAATCCCAAGTTTTATTGGATATCAAAGAGTTATACTTTTCTTTAATGACTTACTTCCAGTTAGTTTTGTCATTACATTTTAAGGCCTCATGCCTAATCTTAGGCTTTCTTGCATCAATATACGAAATAATTGAAAGATAGAAAAAATCAAGTATGAGCAAAGTGAAGATAAAGTTAAGGGTGAATTTTTGCACAATTCATCTACTTTGCAACACCAGTCTCCTATGGAGTCCATTGAAGGACCTTAATTCTTCTAATTTCTTATCAAACACAAAAGTCATCAAGCTATTTATTATAATATTCTCCCTCATTGTCAAACTTAAGAGCCTTTAGCTTCAAGTTTGTCAAGTTTTCAACCACTGTTTTCCACTTCTTGAACACCTTAACTACATTTGAATTGTTTTTCATCATTTAGCTTTATGTCTTTCTTGTACAATCACCTATAAAGGTCACAAAATATTATACAATCGCCAAGTGAAGCAACTTGAGTTAGCCCTCATATGTCAGTCTAACCAACTATAATTTATTTTTCTTCTCAAGTCTCCATACACAAGTATTTGAGGCTCCTGATTCATATGTTGTATGTGGAGCAAAAACAATATTACTCATTCTTTTGTATTTCTCGGACAATTTTGCCTCCCTGAATAAGTTTCTTCATTTTCACCTCGCTATATGTGAAGCAAGAATGACGTTACTCATATTTTGTCACATTAGCCATATGATTTTGGCACCACAAATACAGTTCCCCGTCTGTGCCATGAAGTGCTTCATGTAAGTATGAGGCATGTGGAGCAAAAACAGAGTTCGTTTTTGGATACCTAAAGTTTACAGGAATTTTAGACAAGGGAAATTTATTCAGTCTTAATTCGATAATCTATCCAATTTTTTTATAAGGCCACGCAGGTCCATTAAACTTTCTTCCAAAGAGACTGACGATCTTCGAGCTTCTTCTCCCCCTAGCAATTCTTGACGAAAAATGGAAATTTAATTTTTTTTCGCTTAGAGAGTAGCTCCGAATTTTCACCCTGTTCTCGAGCGTTCCCAATATATCATTTTCAATGCTACAGAAACTGATTTTTGTCGAACTGCACTTCCAACTTAACCACACCAGTGCCTGACATACTACAGTGAACTGACAACTCTCACGCAGGTTTGAAATGATTTCTCAGCTGATATGCTTTAAAATAAATAACGACATCAATTTTTTTTTATTTCCAAAGGTGCTCAGCCAATTGTGACAAAGAGAATCTCTCCCCCATTTCAACATAAAACACCGAATGATTTCTTCCAGACATCCTTTTCTCTTAAAGACGTACGTTCAGTTAGTTAAAAACGGAAGCAAACAATTATTTCCGTTCATGTCTCAAACTTCCCAAGTTCAAAGATCCATGTATTTTATTGGGAAAGACCCTCTGTACTTCTTGCTATAATTTTGAGCCAAAAAGTATTCTACCTTCCGAATGAATGCCAAGCAAATCAAAGTAATCAAACCCGTACACGCAACAATTTTCGGGGGCCTGACAGTTGCATCATCTCTAGTTCCCAATACAACAACCATAATTTCCTGAAAATGATACAAGCAAAGCAAAAAAACATCTCCGGGACCCTGGTAACGGGCTAGATTAGGAATGAAAAATAAATCAGAATTGTACAAGCTCCAAGAAGAAATAAGAATAGTGGAAAGGGGGAAAAAATTAAAATAATAAACGGCTGATCCCTACTTCACTTCTATGCTTATACGTCCCCAACCCAAAAACATTGACTAGTCAACTTTTACCCACAAGAAGACTAACGTTCTCCATATTATGATATATAAGACGTAGGAATCAGTAAGTAAAACTTTTTTAAGTACCAAGCGAACAGATATAGTTGAGTACCCAAATCCAAACAAGATGCTACTTCAAGGACCCATCAGTTCCAAGCACCACATATTTCCATCCATCTAGATGACATTGGTAGTAAAGAAATGGCCTTCATTTAAATCTATAAATGTAACCCAAAAGAAACGGAATATAAAAGGAAGTCCTATACATGCAGCACAACTTTCCTGATATCAGTCGAACAAATTAAATCATTTCTCAACCCAAAGAAGACCATTGACTGCATACTGACTAATTAAAATGCACTTCACACAAAACTACTTACCTAAGACTAACAAACTGGATGACAAGATATTTTAATTTCTTTCAACGGAAAATTTCAGATAAAAGTTTTCATGTACTACTCTTGAAGGTAGTCATGTAACATGCTACTACCATCTGCAAATTCCACATCCATATTGTTCATAGATCGCACAAATTCCACATCCATTTTTTCCCCTTTCAGCCTTTATGCCAACAATGGTCGATACCTAAACAAACTCATAGAAAGTAGCGAAGGAACTAAAAAGGTCATGTTATTTTGAGATCATCTCTCTTTCAAATGATTCTCACTACATAATTGACATGGAGACGATAATAAGTTACACACTTATTCGAAAACTAGTTTTCCATCCTTTAGATCAGAAGAACCTCCGAATCTTCTTAATCAGTATTCAGAAGAGCTATTCCTCTCGCTAGAATGAATCAGCGAAGGTGTTTCAAAAGACCCAACTGAAGGACTTAATTTCAAAGTGATTAGCACCACGCAGAAATTTTTTTGCAAAAACCATACTTTCAAATCGGAATAAGATCTTTGAAATGGAGAAATGTGCAATATAAAAAGACAAGTTTAATCCTCTAGAAGACATTTTAGGCTAATGCTAGATTTTCTTTTTTGTTAAGTAATTAATGCAAGAAACACTGGTTGCTGGTTTACCTGCATGACAATGAAAGGTACAGAAAAAAATTGTGGTAAGCTTTATCGAATATATGAGAAGCCAGCTAAAGACATGCACAATCCAGTGGTTTTTACATTTTAATAGAATGCTACAATAACCCTTCGAGTTTTGCAGAGCATACATTATTATAAAAAAAAAAATTATAAAGCTGCTTAAAAATTGATTGTGTGGTTTTTATATTTTAATAGAATTCCGTAATAACCCTTCAACTTTTGAAGAACGAAATTTCATGCATGAACTTTAAAGTCCTAATATCCACACAAAGTACACTAGATCTTTACTTGAAAGTGGTAAAACAGCTCCAAAGCATTAAAAACCATATATTGGAAGTCAACTGCCACATATTCTGAAAGGAAAGCAAAGAGAAATGGGGATGAAAAAAAGCACGGAAAACCAAAACTCCAAATCACAGTTTAAAGATTCTCTTTGTAGTTTTGAAACAGTAATATTTCATCATATACATTAAAGACGCCATTTGCAGCAGCTCCTTAGGCTTCAGAAGAATCCCAGGCCAGTACTAAAAGATCAACGCATTTAAGTGGTATCTGCAAAAAGAATAAGAAAGAAAGAAAAATGTGTTTTTAAAAAAGTGAATTCTTTAAGATCAAAACATTTGCAGAAAGGGTTTAACGCTGTGTTGCAACAATTAATTAAGATTGGGCATGTTAAAAATTATTGTATAACATGATCAAACCAATGGGCTGTACAGGGAAACAGTCCTTAACAAAATACACCAAAATACTAGTTGCACAACCAAAAAAAAAAAAAGATTGAATAATTTGTCAAAACTGTAGTTTCAAATGCAAAACACATCACATATCTTTGTCAAGAAAAATAAACATGAAAACAATGAATGTCTATAATATTAGCTTTCCGAAAGATAAATAGGAAAGCACATGAATTCCAGAAAATTAGCATAGTTTGGAAAAACAAAAAATTAGACAAGCACGGAACAGAGCAATATCTGACAGATAAATCACAATGCTCAACAGCACTTTATTGAGAACTGCAAAACACATAACATCAAATGCGATTTCTTGTCCCAAAAAAAAAAAATAACAAACAAAAGACTGGATTAAAAAGCAAGAATCATATGAATGTCAACTAGAAGAAAGAATGCAAAAATTTGACCAAATGGTGCACGGTTAAAACAGCTGCATGCACATTCATGCAAAGATAATATACATGAGTCCAAAGATAATACAGAGGCGTGTGAAGATAACATATGTACATAAATGCACAGGTAATAAGTAAAGGGATTACTCATCGAGATACAGTGACATAATAAATAGATAAAGCACAAACTAAGCAGCACGTGATAACAATGAGACATAATAAATATTTCATAATGTACAGTGGAAACTGCAAATTACCAGTACAAAATCCAGAAATAACGTGGTTCATCCAACTCTAGTTGTTGAAAAGGGGAAGAACAATACATTACATTAATGGCCACCAAAGACATCACTTTAATGCTACAAATAAACCACCTCATTGACCTTCGCTATTCCAGGCCCTTTCTTTTAACTAGTTTACACATAAGAATGGCATGCTTCAATTCAGAGCAAACTTGCTTGACTAAAATAAAGCATCAGCGTCTTGTTGTAGGGACAGAACTGAAAGAACATAAAATGGCCTAAACGAGACGTTGAATAACACAATGGCAAATCAGACTTTACTAGGGCAGACACAGAATAAAAAAATTCCCCGCATAAAATTATTACGCTTTTTGCATAAGTTTACACCTTCTCAATATTAAAATCAACAAGAAAGATGAAAAGGGATCCTAAGGAAAGAGAGTTATCTATTGCACCACACCTGAGGTATACCTAGTGCCCCATGTAAGGAGCAACGCCACCGTATTGCACGACACCATGCTGGCCTCTTCCGGAACCGCCTTGTCCCATCTGCTGGTTGGGGTACCCACCCTGCATTCCTCCTTGACTTCCATACCCTCCAATCAGTCCCGGACTTATATTAGCCTGGTTTGGATAAGCACCCTGAATTCCATGCCCTGCAGCTGGCACAGCTGGGTTCACAGCCGCAGCCGATCCCAGCGTCCCCAAGAGATTAGTCAGGCCCAATCCGGCACCCTGACTTGCAAGCAAAGCCGTTATTGCCTGCCCAAGTGCTGGATTCAACGCCTGAGCCGCCGCAGCTCCCTGATTAAACCCAATCCCCGCTCCAGCGGGTGGAGCCATCAAGTGACCTGGTGCAGCCGCTGGGGCTCCACCTACAAAAGCTGGGTTCTCATTCCTGAGGAATTGAGCGTTGTGAGGATTCTGGTGATGCTGCTGCTGCTGGTGAGACTTGTTCGGCTTCGGACCATCAATAGCCTTTTGGCAATGCAACACATGGCCATCAAAATTCTTGTGCGGTTCTTCCAGAGCCCTCTTTGCACTCTCAACCGTCTTGTACACGAACAAACAAAACCCTTTAGGCTTCCCAGATAGCTTATCGAGTCCCAATGGCCCTTCCTCAATTTCTCCGTACTTGGAGAAGAACGTAAGCAGCTTCTGAGGATCCAACTCAGCCCCAACATTGCTCACGTATATCTTCCTCTGAGTATATTCCGACAGGGGTGGCGTCGGAGCCGTTGCAGTAGCACCCGGGGGTGCGACCGGGCCGATCGAGGCGAGCTGACAGGCGGTCATACGGTTGCCTATCTTCTTCTGGGGCTGCTTGAGGGCCTTCCGGGCCCCTCTGCGTGTCTTGAAGAGTATAAAACCATAGCCTTTGGATTTACCAGAGACCTTATCGCTTACGGCCTTGCAATCCTCAATCTCGCCATACTGCTTGAAGACGCTGGAGAGGGTTTCGGCATTGGTGTCCCACCCAAGGCCGTGGACGAAGATTTTGCGGTGTACAGGGTCCTCTTCCGCAACCTTTCGGATCCGATCTGCCACATCTGGGTGCTTCTCTGCTGCTTCACGGAGCAGGGTAATAACCTGATCCTTGGTAAAGGGTTCCAGAACCTTCTGTATGGGTTCTTCATCATCATCCTCAGTGTCCTGATCTATCCCCGTAGTCGTAGGTGCGGTTGACATGAAGTTATTTGAGGTCTGATTGTCGGTATGCTGGGATTTAGAGGGACGATTGTCTTCTTCATCCTCTTCTTCTTCAGCTTCTTCTTGTTCTTCTTCTTCGTCATCATCTTGTTCTTCTTCTTCTCCTTCTTCTTCTTCTTCTACTTCTTCTACTTCTTCTACTTCTTCGTATTCGACGTTTTCTTCGTCCTCCTCGGCTTCGTAGTTGGTGAGATCCTCTTTATTCAGCTTTTGTTGCTGCCGTTGCTTCTTTGGCGGTTCGGTTGCCTCCGCTGATTTGGATGCAAGCTTTCGCTTCCTGGCCATTCCTGGGGTCCGAGTACGAGTTATGGGTCGAGGAAGAAGAGATGTTGTTTGCGACTAGGGTTTGGGGGCCTGAAATCCCGTCCGTCCTCTTTGGTAAAGTGCGTTTATTACATGACATGAAGTATTATTATTTTCTGAACGTTTCCTTTTTCCTCTTCCATGGCCTGCGAGTCTATCAGGTTTGAAACATCCTTTTCCTCCCTTTGTGTATTAAAAAAACATAAAAATTTCATTGGCCCATTGAAAAGAGCTTATTTCTCAACGCCCAACCTTAGGTCTTTTTGTAATGAGTTGAAATTTCAACACAAAAGATTAATATATTAGATGGAATTACTGAATCTTTTATATCCCATTTCGTATCCTATCTCTTGATGTGTTTATCTTAAAATATAATATTTTCCTTGTCTAAATCTAGATTACTTGACTACACACTTTTTATGTGATTGTCATCATTGATAGATGGGTGTCCTGACCTACCCACCTCATGGGTTGCTCTGATATTACTTTATCACAAGTTTAGTATTTCAAGCCGAAAGATTAACATATTAAATGGAGTTATCAAGCCCCTTATACCCAAGACCTTCCACTTGTCCTTTCAATATAGGACTATCCTCTGTATCTTCTCTTGGACAGTATTCTACCTTTGAACGTAATATTTTTCTCAAACCCCTCAGAGTAGCCAAAATGGCGGCCCACTTCTCTGAAACCAATTTTAAATTTGTGATTTTGGGTTTCCAAACGAAGAAAAGCAATTAACGCAATTGACGCATTCTCCACTACGTATCCAGGAAGAACAATATTGTTCCTTTGGAAGCAAAAGAGTTTAGGGCTACTTGTAATTTGACTGGATGAAGAAGGCTCTGTTAGCAAATTACAGACCAAAACCGATTTGCCAAAGCCGTAGAAACGGGGGTGCTTCGGGTCAAGAGTTCCAAGGTGTATTTTCACTCACACAAGCTTTTACCATTTTTAGACCCAACTACTTCTAATACAAGAAAATCTTTTAATTCTCTAAATTCTTCAATCACAGTTTATCATTGCTTGTATTATCTCCTTTTGATGAAGAAAGAATAATCATTTGGATTGGTAAAACCCATGTTCAACAAAGGCTTGTGAAAACTTCTCATTCTATTGTTGTAGGTTTTCTTCTAAATTTCTACAAGATTTTTTTTTTCATTCTTCATCTTCCTTGTGATTACCATATCATGGAGGAATAGTCATGTAAGGCTTCTCATATAAATCTAGTTAAAATAGGAGTTTCTACAATATATTATAGAAATTCTTATAAAAACAATAATAAACAAAAAAATGAAGAACAATAAAGAAAATAACTTGTATGTCTTGGATGATTCTCATATATAATATGATTGCCTTTTTAAAGTGGTTAGAAATAAAACATAAAACATCTTATATTGATTCATATTGATGATGAATCAATACCAAATTGATTCCAAAAACCATTGTCACGAAGAGCCTTAAAATCTTTTGTATTTTGAGTGGAAAGTTTCATCAATAGAATTGATGATTCTTTTCTTCTTTCATAGTAATAAAATGATTGTTTTCTTCTGAGTTAAATGCTCTTTATTTCACCCTTAGATGTTTAGTAAAACTCTAAAAAATTAGAAGAGAAGTTGGGATGTTGTGCAGGTGTGAGGTAAAAGATGACGTGCATGAGATGCACACATGCCACTTTAAATTGGTCTTTTCTTGCCCTAATGGTGTTACGTGTGTGGTATATGTGCCTGCATTTTTTTTTTATTCCAAATTTGCTTCTTTTTGTACAATGACATGACATTTTGACACCTTTCATAAGCTAACATGTCATTTCGTACCATGAGCTTGTTCTTAAGTAGTTGGAATCAAGTGAAGAAGAGACCTTTTGTAAATATATTAATTGTTTGATCAACATAAGAGATGAAATATATATAAAGTTTCTTTGTTTTGATTTTTTCACAAATAAAGTTAAAATCAATTGCAACATTTTTTTTTTTTTGCATGAAAAACAAGATTAGTTGTTAGATAAAGTGTTGATAAATTATCATATGAAAGCATAAGAGGATTAGATTATTTTACATGGAGATTTTGTAATAGAGCTTCTATTGAAATAAGTTTTGTAGCAATATTAGCTAGACATTTTAACTTAGCTTCTGTATTAGAGCGAGTAACAATCTTTTGTTTTTTGAAACTCCAAGAAATTATATTTGTTTTGAGAAAAAGACAAAACATTTTGGTTAATTTGTGATTATTAGGATCACCAACACATCCAACATTAAAATATGCATGGAGATTATTAGTTGATGTTTTTGTTATTTGAATCCTACTTAAAAAACATGTTATTAAGTAGGATAAGAGGAGTGTGGAGGAGTACATTTAGGAATTTGAAATGAATTTGAAATACTCATGATGGGGTGTAAGGTATTGGAGCCTAAGGAAACCATTATAGCATGGTTTCTTATGGGCTTGAAGTTTGAGATATCTAACATTGTATAATTGCAATCATATTACTTTTTTGATGATGTTTGCATGGTATCCATCAAAGTGCAGAGGTAATAAAAGGCCTTGAAAAGCACTAGATCTAGACCTATCAACAAAGATGGTACAAGCTCAAGGTCCTACATTAGAAGGGCAACTTTTTACAAGAATTCTTTTTCCTACAACAAGCTTGAGATCACTAACAAGGAAAGAAAGGCAAAGAAAAGGTTGGGTAAACTTTAAAGGCAAGATTGATTTTTACAAGACAAGATCCAAAGGAACAAAGGTGCTTTAAATGCCAAGAATATGGCCATTTATAAGCTAATTGTCTAAATAGGAATTGTTGGAAAAAGATATGTTTTGTTGTGACAAATTTTGATTACATATAATATATAAATATTTTTCATATGTTTATGTAAAATTGAACAATAAGGAAGTAAAAGGTGTGCAAATTATAATATCAATTAATGATATTATAAAGTGGTTGGATTCCTACATTCCTCTATAATGCAACCTCATATATGCTCAAAAGGAATATGTTTATGCAATAAAAATTGATGGATATAAGTTGCATAACAATTCTTTTTTTTTTTAAAAAAAAAATGATGCTAGCTTGTATATTTGCAAGCTACTCAGAGTTCACTTAAGGTATCAGAGCTTACTTGAAGCAAGCCAATTGAGGCTTGATTAAGAGTTGATCTAGAGCCTATTTTAAGTAGGCTAACTAAGACTTATTTAAGAGCTTATCCAAGAAGCCTAACTTATGTTGTTTTAAAAGTCTCAACTCGTGGTGTTTTAAGAAGCTTAGTCCGTGCTATTGTAAAAGGCTCAACTCGTGTGGTTTAAAGACTTGCTAATCTAAGCTCGACACTATTTAAGAGCTTAACGATGTTGTTTTAGTTAAGTGACCTAAGTGAGCTTAAGAAGCTCTTGACTGATTCGACTAAAGCCCTAACCCCTAAATCTTTAAATAGTTCCGTATGACTTTATCTCTCTTTCTAAGTTATCGATCCTTCAATGGGAAGATTTGTGAAAGGATTGAAGTGTCAGAATAGTCCTCTGCAAGCATTAATCATAGATTCTACTATTAATTAATGGAATGCTCTTCACTTTCTAATAGGAAGATAGCCATGGTGATGTTAGGTTTGACAAGAAATCCTAAATAGCTTCTGTTATTTGAATATCATAAAAAAGCCCTTCTTGATGATTAATTTGGAGCATTTTGATGAGATATTTGTGAAATCATGAGAAGTATTGAAGTTTTGCTCATACACTACTATCATATCAGCTTTTGTGATATTCTTTAGTCCATGGTGATATTTTGTGATACTTTTCCAAGATCATTTCTTTGTGATCACTTATGCTTGCATACACCTATTTATATGCTAATTAAACTTTTATTCATTATATGCACATAAATATTGTTGTAAATCTAAAACCTTAACTTGATGATATTTTGGGGTTTTGTGATTAGAGCTTAGATACTTGTTCAATATCTTGAATAAGCTATTTGATAAGCAATATCCCTTACATTTCATATTATTTAGGGATTTGCTGATTTTAAAAAGGTTGACTCAACATTCTCTTGTACTTAGTTACTTGTCCAAGTTGCTTAAGGAGGAGTTAGAAAGTTAGGAGAATGTTTCTCTTACTTTGTGAGTACAGAGGACTTCAATTGGTTGGGTTCGAGGAAGAAGATGGTGGAAGTAAGTGAAAAGGGCCAAACCATCGTAAAAAATCTGTCTATCTTTGCTTTTTATGTGTCCTTTATTTAGGTGCTCATATTCATTTTTTTATGATTTGTTTACTTTCATTATAAGTGTTTAAAAACCCGATTGATAAACTTAAGTTGTGATAACCAATTCAACCCCTTCCCCCCGCCCTTACCTTCTTAGTTAGCCATTATACCCAATAGGAATGTGATAACCATAACAAATATTGAGGAGATTGATGAAGCTTACTATAAAAAGGATTATACTAATGATGAGCTTGTGGTTGAACTGAATGAGGAGACTAAGATTGTTGAGCAAACTAATTTTGGAAGTACACTTATTTTTCGCCAAGCCTTATATGTCAATATTAGTTTACTAAATGAGCATTGTATGCCCATATTAGTTTACTAAATAAGCAAAGAGAAAACATCTTCCAAACTTGACACACAATCAATGAAAAGGTTTGTTCTATTATCATTGATAGTGGGAGTTTTGTTAATGTATATTCTACAACTTTGGGGAAAAGCTGAATTTGCTTACATTAGATCATCCCTTTCCATACAACCTATAATGGTTGAGCCAAGGGAGTCATTTTCAAGTTTTAAGGCAAGTTATACTTATTTTTTCCATTGGAAAGTATTATATTGGTAAGGTTATTTGTGATGTTATACTTATAGATGTTTGTCATTTATTATTAGGGAGGCCATGACAATATGATATAGGTGCTAAGCATGATGGTATACAAAATACTTATTCCTTCAAAGTTGGTGACAAACTTATTACTTTAGCCTTACTTAGTTCCCCCCAAATACATCAAACACCATGTAAGGTAGAAGCTAGAAAAAATAATTTTTTCCTTAGTGAAACCTAAGTGGAAAAGGCCATCCAAAAACACAAACCTATCTTTGCATTACTTATAACTGAAGGGAGGAAGAGTAAAGAGATCCTTTTATTTAACCACTTTTAGTTGAATTTGTTTATGTGTTCTCCAATAACCTTCCATCGCATTTACTATTAGTTAGAGAGATAAAACACTACATAGATCTACTTCTAGAGGCACCCTTACTCAATAAGGTAGCTTACAGATGCAACCATGAAGAGGCTAGGGAACTACAAAATTAGATAGATGAATTGGTTAGCCAAAGATTTAAAGGGAGAGTATTAACCCATGTTTGGTTCTAGCATGATTGGTGCCAAAAAAGGATGATTCATTTTAGATATGCGTAGAAAGTAGGACCATAAATAACATCACCATCAAACATCATCATGGATTTCATTGTGACACTCCTAAGGGGGAAGGACTCCATCATGGTGGTAGTAGATTGGTTTTCTATGATGGCACACTTTACCCTATGCCATAAGACCTATGACGCCTCTAACATTGATGATTTTTTTTTCCAAGGAGATTTTGAGATTGTATGAAATTCAAGGACTATTATTGTCTGATTAGGATACTAATTTTCTAAGTCATTTTTGGATAACTTTGTGGAAAAAACTTGGCACCATGCTCTTATTCAGTACTTCTTATCATTCGCAAACTAATGGCTAGAATAAGGTGGCCAATCATATAATAGAAACTTTCTTGCACACCATGATAAATTGGAATCTTAAAGGATTGGGATGTGAAGCTTGCCTATGCTAAGTTTGAATACAATTAAGCCTCAAGTTCTACCACTGAACATACTTCATTTAAGGTAACTTATGGAATTAATCCTATTACTTTAATTGAGATAACTTCTATGCCTTTGATACTTAAGTTAGTATGGATGCAAATGAAAAGGCTAAAGCAATGAAGAAGCTTTATGATAATGTCTAATTTTAAATAGAAAAGGATAATGAGGCTTACAAGAGAAAACCCAATAAGCAGCAAAGCTCTTTTAATTTTAACCATGGGATTTAGTTTAAATGCATCTAATGAGAGATTTTTATCTAAAAGAAAAAAGGCAAGTTAGCCTTTAGAGCCAACAACCCTTTTAAAGTGGTTTTTAGGGTTAGGGACAATGCATACAAAATTGATTTACCTAGTAATTATGGAGGAGTTTTAGCCACCTTCAATGTATGTGACCTATCCCTTTATTTAGAGATGTTGACCTTAAGAATTTAAGGGCAAATCCTAATAAACCTGAGGAGATTGATGTAGGCGCAACTTCATTTACTTAAGCTATTGCCCTAATCCATATGTTGAGTATGTCAATAAATACAAGTTTGAGTCACAATGTGATCCAATAGGTCCAAGAAAGGCAAGGTTGAGTAGCATTTTAGGAATCCTCTAGAATGTCTTATTTATCTTAGGGTTTTGTAGTTAATGTTGGTCTCTGATTTGTCTTAGGATTTTGCAATTAATATTTATGGTTTTCTTAAATGGTTGTCAAGTCCATAATTTTTTAAGTTTTTTTTTATTGTTAGAGATTATTTCCTTTTCTTTGGTTTTCCTTAATTGTTTGAATTTCTAATTTGTTTGGGATTTTCTTAATTGTTTAGATCTTTAATTTTTTTAGATTTCCTTAATTGTTAGGATCTCTAATTTTTTTTAGGATTTCCTTAATTTTTGGGACCCCTAATTTATTTGGATCCTCAAGATTAGGTTTAGCTTTTTATTTAAAAGGAAAATAATTTCAGTTGTAAGTAAACTTGTTTTTATGAAAAAATAGAAAACCCTAAGTTGTTCTTTCAACTTGTGATTCCTTGATTGGTGTTGTTGCCTTTACATCTCAAAGCCTATCTTGGCCATTTTTCATTTTTGTCTTTTTCTTCCTTCCTACCTAAACACAATCCTCATGAGAAAAACCTTTCCAAAAATCTAGAAAACAACTATCCTTCCTTAACCATAAGCAAAGTTAGCTTAATCCCACCTCTAGATCTACATCAACAAATAATAAAATATATATTGTAGTATATGCAATATTTAATGAACGTTGTTTTCCATTTACTTAACAACAAAGGAAAAAAGGAAAAAAAAGAAAAAAAAACAAACATTACACAATCCTTAGTAACATTACCCACTTTTGTATCATCATTTACAAATCATCATGTATCTTCTATAAGAACAAATTCTACTCTTACTTAGTCAAATACCAACATAAATCAAATGATTGCTATACAACATTAGATTATGAATCCCTACAACTTGTTGGGTTTTATGGCTTAACAAGAATGGGGGTTGAATTGGTTAAGCTAAGATTCAGTCACCACTTTTTGAACTTTTAAAATGGTTATAAGTGTTTATACAAATCATACAAATGTAGCAAGCATATAACAAGCAAACTCTAAACAAGTAAAATACTAATTTGCAACAAGACAACAAGCTATTATTAAGCAATTGACAAACTAATTAGCAAGTAAAACAACAAGCTAACATCAAGTAAAAGATAAGGTAATTAGCAATACATAACAAGTAAGATCTGAGTCAATAGAGGGAAGAAGAACACTATATTTACCATGCACTCAGTCCTTAAGTCCAAAATCCACCCTCTTTTCCTTCAATCCAATCAATTGAAGTCTCCTTTACTTAAACCAGATTAAGAAAAAACATTCTCCCTAATCCAACCAATTCCTCATTAAAGGAATTTTTAAGTACAATTATAAGATATGATCAAGAGATCATGTATAAGTGAAAATTCCCAAATAATGTAATAGTTTAGGGGATATTGTTAATCAAAGGAGCTATTCAAGTATGAATAATGAAGATTAAAGCTTCTATCGTGAAACCCCTAAATTATAATAAATTAGGGTTTTAGATTTCTCACAATGTTTATATGCAATAAGTATTTTAAATGTAATTAGCATATAAACAAAGTCATACAAGGTACAATCGATGGTATAATCAAAGAATAAACTAAGTAATTGAATATCATCGAAACCTTGTAAGTTACCAAGAGATAAACTAGCTTAAGTAAATGATCGAGTGAGCTCAAAGATTGAAACTATGTTGAGATAATACTTTAAATAGTTGTTAATCATCGAACCTCTCTTCAAGAACAAGTTCTCCTCTTATAGAAGATAAATATAGGGCTTTTTAGCTTAAACCTGAACATGTAGCCTTTTTCCTGTTAGAGCCTCATCATCAACCATCAAATCAACCTCACATATCTTTTTTGAATAAAAAATTAGACTATTATGTCACACACCTTCTCCAAAATCCTCCCATTGAGGATTTGGTCGCTTGAGGAGCTCGACGCCTTTCTCTCAACCTTCATGTTTCGAATAAGGATTAGGGCACACTGAGGTTGAGTCACTTAAGTGATTCCTTCAGTTAACTAAATGGTGCGCTTTGCTCTTATGTAGGTTGTGAAACACTTAATCAAGCAAGCAGGCCATGAGATATAGGCGCAAGCTGCGAGACATAAATGCAAGCCGTGAGTCCAAGCGGGCCATGAGTTACTTGATGAGTAACTTAAACACAAATGTGGGCTGTGAGTAACTTGCATAATGAATCAAGCCTTAAGTTACTTAAATAGTCTAGCAATAGATAAGCATGCAAGCTTAAACTTGATCCAACATATGACTTCACTTGAATTAATATCAAACTTGGATAAAAGCTTCTCATAGATTGATCTTTGAGTATGTTCCTACAAGTGCATAAACCCAAGCACATTTTTCTTAAATATATTCAAATATATTTTTCAACATCATCCATATAAAATATTTCTCAAAGTCATTTTATGAAGATGTTTTATGAAGAAATGTAGTAATCATGCTACTTTATAATATCATTGATTGATATTATAATTTGTACACCTTTTATTTCCTATGATTTTCTCTTGCACATATGAAAAATATTTTTCAAGAAATAATTCACAAATAGATTTTGTCACATCAAAACCTTTATTTTCCAACACAACTAACTTCTACAAATACAACCAACATAAACCATTCTATGGTCACATAATTAAGAGGAGGAAAAACACCTAAACAAACATAACTTGAAATCATACATAATTACTTTGTTACTTAGATATAAAGAACCATAAAATTATAACAAAGTATCTAAGGATTCCAAATGGTGACAAGCAATGGTAGATGAATATACTACCCTACTCCAAGATCAAACATAAGAACTTGTACCCTAACCACCAAACACTATACCCATAGTTTTCAAATGGGTATATATGAAAAAAAAAAAAAAACAAATGGTACTCTTGAATGCTATAAAGTATGAAACATTTAGCAAGTTGCCAAACTTGTCACTGTTCACATAATAATTGCTTAAGCTTACAAAAAAGGTTAGACTATAAACAATTTGATGTTAAAAATGCTTTTCTTCATGGTAATTTAGGTGAAGAAGTCTATATGTACTAATTGCAAGGTTTCCAAGACTAGCAAACCCAATTTTGTATGTTGTTTAAAATGATCATTACATGACCTAAAACAAGCACTTCATGCTTGGAAAAATCACCTAAATCTTTTTCTCCAACAAATTGGTTTTAAAATTTCTAAGGCTGATTCTTTTTTTTTTTAATCTTATGCACATCAAGCTATGATGTTTTTCTTCTTGTATATGTTGATGATATAATTTTAAATTGGAAGCCCCAACATACCAAAATCATAATTCTTGATTCAACTACAAAATTAATTTGATGTAAAAGATTTGGGAGATCTACATTTCTTTCTTGGAATGGAAGCCTAACATGTACATGATGGCCTTATACTCCATCAATCAAAATTGGCCCATGAAATACTTCAATGCACCAAGATGAATGAATCACATGGGGTATCAAAACCATTTGTAACAACTCATTCTTAATCCAACATATATAGAAGTGTTGTTGGCTCACATTAATACCTTACTTTCACTAGAGTTGACATTTCTTATGTGGTAAACATTTTGTATGTAGTTGCTACATTCTTAATGATAAGGGTTCTAATGAAACATTGATGCTTTGATGACAAGTTACTATAGGATACGTAACTGGAGATTAGGTATTGAATATGTAACTTTGAGATCTAGATGTAGTGGATTCATGAGGAGTGGGATTTATGGTTAGATATGTAAGGGCAAAAGTCACTTAAAAAATGGGGTTGAATTTGGAGTTTTAACTTTTTATGGGTAAATTTGTAACAATTTTAATTTTAGTGTTATAAAATATTCAAGTTGAAGGATAACTTTGAGATTGACAATCAGAATCTAAATACCTTAAGATTTTAGTGAACAAATTCCAATGTATAAGTCATAGTGATATGTAGATAAAAGTAGTTTAGATAATAGCTCAAAAGGAATAAGAAATAATCACACATAGATCACAACACAATTTACTGTTCTAAATGGTTTGGACTAATTCTATTTGGTCCTACATCCACCTCCTTTAGTTAGTTATGAAAAGGACCTTTACTTTTTGAGTTTACAATACAATAATACAAGTATAATTCAATAATCCTTCAGATTATAAAGTGTAAATTTCTTAATAGATGGAAAAAACTTGATAAAGACACTATTTTACCTAAAAAAAACAAGGATTACACAAATATGCTTAGATAAGAAGTGTACAAGATAAATTTCCAAATCTTAATGAAACCATAGTATTATGGTTTGATACAACAAGATATAAAACATATTAAGAAAAATTGCTATAATAATATTGAGCTTACAAAGTTCAAATGGCTTTAGATTGAAGGGAGAATAATCAACTTTACGGCACCTAGTTCAACTTACAGATTTTTTCTTCATTTATGGATCAAAAGAGCACCTTTTGTGCCGCAAATCTTCTTTTGGCCACATCTCTAGGTAGGTAGGGTGATGCAAGATAAGAAACAACATCTATTAGGAAAGAACCTATTGGATGAAATGAAGATTTCATAGTTGCCCTTTTCTTTTTATTCAATTCCTTCTTAGAACGATGTTGTTTCCTTTTCCAAATACCCTCTTAGCAAAATGCTCATTTCTCCATCATTTTGTTTCATCTTCTTGAATTGTTATTCTCTTGACTCCTTTGTTGCATAAGGAGTTTGTAAGCTTAGTTTAGCATATCTAAACCCTAAACTTTCGCCTAATACAGCCATCCGCCACATAGCTTTAAGACCATCTATCCCAATTTTTCTTTCTTTTTACCTTCTTTTGTCCATTGCCGGCACTGCTCTCGTGCAGTTGTGCAGGCTGCTTCTCAACGGCAGCAGGCGTAACGGTCAGAAATTCAAGCTTTCCGTCAAGCATTGCTGACCTCTCAAATGACTAAAAGAAGGTGCAATTCCAAAACTGCTATTTTTTGCCAAATCAGTAACCAGAAAAAATCTTTTTAACTTTGCATATAATTTAAAAACCAATTTAAGAGTTGAATGGTACAGAATCCATATTGTACATATCTTTACCTCCTGCTTTTTTCTAAGGAATGCTCTGAGCCTTGTCATGGCAAAACCCGGTAGAAACATAGGAACCATCACCCTCAAATATAAAAGATAATAGAAGTTGTAACATAATGGCATCTGCTCAAGGAGACTATTTGACTTTGATAGCAGAAGGGGGAGAGAGACAAATCATCCTCCTTGAAGACTTCATCGAGTTAATGCATGATCGTATCTTCTGTTCAAATACATAACATACTGAAAGGTTGTTGATATTATAAGGACCTGATAGTTTATGTTGGCATTATCTCAAAAATCTAGCAGCTATATGTTCTGCGATTGCCAAGCTTGAAGTTAAACCAGGTGACTCAATCCCAAAAAGGTTAATAAGACCAGGTATCCCATGGACTTCTTCACCCTGCATAAACTGGAATCGCAATTAGCCAACATATCCCAACATTATTCTCAGCAACAACCCAATCAGCCGTAAATGAAAAAGAAAGCCAATCCACCGCTGCATTGTTAAATTGTAACACAATGAAAACACTAACCAGTATTCTGTTTCTTTAGTTATTTACCCTGTATAATGTGGGCGTGTGGTGTAGTTAAGGATGGGTTTTCCGATTTTCATTACGTAAGTTTTGACTAGACAACAGCAGTATTACAGCACGAACAAGAGAGAGACAAAGACTCAAAGCATACAGATCGAGGACAAAAGCCAACATAATATGAAGAGGGTAACAAGCACAGTCACCTCGGCATTATTTCCCAAATTCCTTGTAATGATCTTGATAGTTCTCAATAGAAAACAATGAAAGAATTTGGAAGAACCAGGTCTCAAAGTAATTCTAGAGACATTATACAATTCCAAAAAACAACTGAAAGTTAAAATTGCATCAGGAAGCCGCCATACCCTATGGCGGCTACTTTATCTTTGATCACTAAAAATAGATGAATCCTCTTATTTTTGGTTCCTTCACCACAACTCTCAACCCTTAAATAAAGCCTCTGCATTTCTCCTTTTATATCTTTTAGAATTCTTATAGGATCTCAATTCTTTTAGAATCTTTATCCAATCTTTATCTTTCCAAAATTCTTGTCTTATCTCTGTTCTCTTAGAATTTTTATTTGTGGACAAATCATGACAATCCTCACCTCTTTATCAAACCCTTGTCCTTCAGGGTTAGGATTACAAAATAACTATCTCATATAAAGGACTACCAAAAGGAAACCTAAAACAAATGAGGGGCTTTCATCCCTAAAATGAAAGTTACTCGTTGGAGACCTTTCGGTGGCCTTCCCCAGTAGGGAAAAAATTGGTCTGACGGCTTGTATATTAGACGGATTGGGTGGCTACCTTCCATGACCAGCCGCATGTGGGAGTTCCTCTATTTTCCTCTCATCACGTTCCACCTCATGACCTCTTTATCGCCACTTCGCAACTTCAGTATCATGCCCTGCTTAGCCTTCTCGCTTGGGGCCGAATCTGCCCTCGTCTATGGTAAAAAGTGCTGATTTTGTGGTGTCTCATCTGGTTTCTAGTTTAAGGCGAGCAGCTGAGCTCTCAATTGGGAGAAGGTGGGAATGCACAGCTAAGCATCTGCCTTCTCCACAATGGGCTGGTGGCCGATCTGGGCTTGGTCATGGATGGGAATGTAGCTCCTCCTCGTTTGCACTAGTTTCAATCTCCTTCGGTGGTGACTCCTTCATCTCTTCTAGTGGAATTTATGTCTCTTTATCTTTATCCAAAGCTAGTAGGTCCATCATCAGCTGCTGGTGTTCTAGCATTTCTCTTCGCATCTCTGCTAGCTCTGCTAAATCCTTTTCCACTGCACTGAGTTTATTTTCTATGGTATCTCAAGACTAGCTGCACGTGAAAGGTGCCAAATCGATTTTCTGATCTCACTTGTAATGATCTCGATAGTTCTCAACAGAAAACAATGAAAGAATCTGGAAGATCTAAGTCTCAAAGTAATTCCAGAAACATTAGAAAACTCCAGAAAACAATTGAAAGTTAAAACTAACTGCACTAGGAAGCTTCTTAAGGGATGATTGCTACTTCAGCACTAATGACTAAAAATAATCAAATTCTCTTATTCCTGGGTTCTTTAAGCCTAACTCCCAGCCCTTTTATATAGAACCTCTATACCACCTCTTCCATCTTCTAGAACTTCTATTTTATCTCAATTCTTCTAGAATCTTTATCTAATTTTTTAGAATTCTTATCTCTATCTTTCTAGAATTCTTATATTTGGACAGATCATGACATTCCTCAATGCCTTAAAATAGGACTTTTGACAACAAGATCTTTCACCCCCATGACTTTTGTGCCACAATATAGATACAGAAGACTTTTTGATTATTCACTTTCCAATCTCTTAGCAGATTCATATAATTGATGCCGTCTACTATCCAACTTCAGAAGTATGTCTCCAAACAACGTATCATACCCCCATCACCCACCTTCAGAGGTGTGTCCCCAAGTAACTTCAAATGTATCATACTCACATCAACCCGCCTTCAAAGAATCACCTAAAAGCACCTCCAAAAACTGCCCATCACCCTCCCTTTCCCATCTACAGCTACCATCCCCTCCATAAAGAATACCCATTGAAGACAAATCTCTACAGCCGTTTCCCTGGTATTACAGCAGCGAAAAATCTTAGGCCATGATCCCAGACTACTTCATCTTTGTTGATAATACTTACAGCTCTCTACCACCCTACCTAAAAATGGTTCTATCTGGAATTTAATGGCCATTGAAGCAAAGATTGGAGACAAATGAATTACAAGTATCCAGACTCCCATATGGCACTTCTGATACGGGTAAAGTCAGACTGGATTAAGAAAGATACTACCTATTCTGCAAGTTAATCTCATCCGAAATGTCTCCACAATAATATGCTACCCTATTCTCACTCTCACACCTGCAACAACTCCCCACATGACTGAAATCTAATGGAAGATCCCTACGGGAAAACCTAGAATCAGACACGGAAGGAATGCCTGTACTACATCCCTGCACGAACACCAACTTATGAGGATTATACACATCAGCTATTCCAACAATCTCAAATTTGTGCGTGTTACTTCTCAAGCTCAATTGAGATTTCCCATTGCGTGAGCTGTAAGGCCCAATAAAGAAACCTTATGGATTATGCCTCACATTTTATCTTTTAAGAGAATGATGACTGGATTTACGAACTTGGATATGAAAAAAATCTAAGGCCCACACATAAACGAAACCATAGTTCTACACACAAGAAAAAAGACAAGCTGATGTTGGGAAATAACCTGTGCTACCAAAAATTGAATTAGAACAACATCATGTCAACAATATCTGCGAACAACACCTGTGAACAGTGGGCCAGTCTTTTAAGTTCTCTAGATCTTGCAAGGCCAAAGTTTAGGGTTTTAAAATTAGAATTTCAGAAAAAATAATAAAATCTCAATTTCTAGATTTTGAAGGAAAATAATAAAAAGCAAGAGAAGAAACAAATCTGGAAAGCAATATATCCAGACATTGCATCTAAATCTTTTAGGCATTACACAACAATTTATTGACATTACGTCTCCGAGATGGTTTGCATATCACAATCCTCAAGGTAAGTGGCTGCTAGAGATTCCTCTTCATGTAATTACTCTTACCAAAAAATGAAAAAACTTACAGTTATTTATAGCCATCTAATGCCTAATCTGTTGTGCTTGAAGAATTAAAAACTCAAAACCGAACAGTAAACATGACTTACGTATAAAATCTTATAACATAGCAATTCAAAATAAGACCTAAGAGATTAAAAATAACAAAAATGCAGCTCATGCCAAAATAAAAAATAAAAAAAAATTAAAGATGAATATAGTTCACTTATTGGTGCCAAAAATGCATCACCAGCCCTTTCATGCATTAATTCGTTTCCTAGATATAAGACATGTGTTTGGTTCTTCTTTTGTTGGTTCTTGCTTTGTTGCACATGCCAACCAAAGCGAATAGCTTCTGAACCACCAACTTCCAGCCTAAGAAGTCTGATCCAAGCTGTTGAATTTGGTCACTTTGAAGTAAAAAGCAGCAACAGCATATAGCATATTGCTGCAGCCAAAGCATTTTGGGCACAAAACATGTCTCGATGACACAACTGGCATTTTAAGTTTTTGAGAGGTACTAGGGATACTTGGTTATTAATCAAGAGTGTCGTTCACAGACAATTGAGCATGAAAGAGATAACCTGTATGACAAAATCAACAGGAGGCTGCCGAGGTCCTGAAAGTTTAGGGCGGATCCCTGCATATCCTGGCTCTAAATATCCATCCTTCAAATTCGGGTAATACTTTCTTATCACTTGATAAAATTGCTGGGCACGTTTAGCACATACTGAATAGTCAAACCTGGAATCAAAGTTTCCTTTGGCTGAATTTCTGAGCTGGTATGAAACATTATTGACCTTGAAAACATACAAAGAAGAACAAAGCATTCGAGAAAGTAAAGACAACATCAAAAGATCCTACATAGAAAGCAACTAGGGCACTAAACAAGTTTCTTATTTGTATCATAAATGTTGCATAAACATTGATAGCAATCTGAACTTTACAGTAATGAAATATCTCCAGTCCTACTATGAAGACCCCTTTTTATTTTATTTTATTCCAGCATCCTTGATGTGCATCATTTGGAGCACATCTTTAACATTGGATTCCACAGTGGTTAGTTTGATAGTAAAGAAACTCCTGGATCCTGATACTAGGGCTATAAATGATAAGAATTATAAAGAATTTATGGTTTAAGGACAAGTAATCAGATACGGCGTATGAGACCACATATGTCAAGCAGTCCAATTTTAATTGATCAAAGTATGAGCAACCTACAAAAGACAGCCCAAATAATTTGCTTGCATGGACATTTATTTAACTGCACAAATTGCGCAATTCATTTGGAAAACCATAGAAAACTCCACAGCAACATGTGATGGTAACTAAGTTGCAACTGCACCACTATACAGAATAGTCAATAATAAATCCTTTCAAGTAAATAGACCAGTCGAAGTGCATACAACTTGCACCCTTAATATACTAAAGTGATATGACATGATAATTGGCAGATCATAGAAGTTGTAAGACAAACTCAGGTATATCTGCGTCATTCATGAACTGCATTCATTTAAAATTCTCAGACAAAAGAAGAGCCAAATAAATCGGATTCAAGAATTAGACATCAAGCAAGCACACAAGTATTCCATCCAATAGTTATCTGCCAGCTGTGTGAGATAAATGTGTAACTTAAGTACACATTTCCTTTATCTTTTTCTAGACTAGGGCAGCCAATTGAAAGAAATACAGGAATTCATGAATGAAATAGGCCGAGAACAAAGGAACAAAGGAAGAATACCTGTTCAGAAAACTAGATATATCATCTATAGCTTCAATCCACTCAACATCTGGGCCAAACTTGACTTGGCCATCCAAATCCAGAGTTACATGCACTCCAATACCGCCATCTTCAGGTATAGGGTATACTAAATGATTGAAAGGTGCAATTCTAGTGTTAGATAATGTGAAATAGCAGCCACGAGCATAATATGCACAGGGAATAACTCCACTACGAAGGCCATCAAATCTATTTGCAAGGGCAGGGGCACTCAGGCCTGCAGAGTTTACAACAATCCTAGGAATGAGTATTAGCTCTGGGTGCAATAGAGACCTCCCGTCCCAGTTTTCAAGATGTTTAGTTTCAGATACATGGAGGCAAAAGTTATTTCCTTCAAGATGAGCACCAATGACGGTAGCATTGTAGGAGAAGGTTGTTCTATAATTTTCAGCTTCTCCCTGCACACACAGGATAATATACCAGTCAATGAACAATAATAGCTCTAAATAGAAAAAATAATTTGATAGAATTTACAACAGCACCACAAAATAAGTGTACAGGCAACACATGCGAACATATGTACATATAACATATGTGCACAAATGGATATAAACAAATATGCATTCATACATAAAAGAATCCGCAAAATGCAACTACAAGAACTCCGTTCCATGAACCAATATAATGGAGCACATACCACCAGAGATAACATTAGGGAATGAGTATCAACAATCCCAGTAACAGGCGATAGTAAGGCTTTTACACATTGCAGTTCAGGTTCGATTCTCTTGGCTTCAGAACTCTCAATCATCCTCAGTCCATCAACCCCATTTCGAATTCCACAATTCATTAATTCAATCAACTTTGGAATCTCTGAGGTTCTGGTGGCAACTATAAGCTTACCAATTTGTTTATGAGGAATATTGTGTTCAGAGCAGTATGCGTATAGCAATTGTCTTCCTCTTACACAAAGAGTAGCCTGCAAAAGATAGTTGAGGTCAAATTGTATAGCAATTCTCTTCCTCTTACACAATGAATAGCAGTATAAAAGATGGTGGAGGTTAAATATTATGCAAAGATTTCACATTAACAGTCAGTTTAAACACCTGGAATGAAGTATTTAGTACAATCGAATGGCAGGATCTTACGAGTAGCAGACAGAGTGACCACAACATCTACTGCGCCACAAAGTCTCTCCTTTCCTTCCTTTCTCCTATTTGGCAGAGTCAAATTTACAGTGGAATTGAAATTACAGTAAGGCAACATCAGAAATTTTCTTTTCAAGGCGACAACAACTGTCTTAACTACTGAGCTATAGTCTCTTTGTTTCTCTCTCTCCTTTTGGGTAGAGAGAGTCAAAATTTACTAGTGGCACCAGCACTATAATAATCCTGATTTCATAAGCCACAATCAAGGGCTACACTAAAAAGTTGTATCCTTAATGTCTTAGGAAAATTCTTGAAAATTCTTGAATCAATGCCCTTAGAATATAAGCGGATACACTTTATTTATTTGAAGTTGAAAGTATCACATGATGATGTCTACTTAAAGGGCTGGGTTTATGAAGAAACAACAAAGTTGGTTCCAAGAGCAACAATTAAATGATAGGTTATTGTGCATTTATCAACAATAGGAATGCTATGATATCAGTCCCACAAAATATTTAATAATCAGTCAATATGTTGTGTTCATATGCCTTTGCCTAAACAGTTGATGACTCAGCCAACAGGCTGCTGCTTAAAAGTCAGGCAGTTGATCAGTCAACCATTATAAGTAGCTAGAATTTATCAAGGTACAACAATACAGTTTCTGCCTCGTGAAGAACTGAATCAAACTGATAAGTCAATTTGACATTAGACTATTCATCTTCCACAGCTCAGTAAAAAGACTATTCGCCCAAGATTGACTGGCTTGTCCCACAAGCCAAGTAAGAGCAATTCTAGCAGCTCCCATTTAATGCAGTTTGGCTTATTTTGCAACTTTGATGTCTGATCCGTACAATTGTAGAACGACAACATAAATTTCACATATCTCATTGTATCACAAAGATTTTTACGGGTGGAAGCTGGGACGAGGTTCTCCCAGAAATGGAGTGCAGACAACGCAAAGGCGAGTGCCATTATTGCAAAATCCGAAAAAAAAAATTACAGAAAAAGAAAAAGGGTGATCATCCAAAGTCAGAACGCATGTGCAAGAATCAAAAAGAATCTAGAAATCCACCTCCTTCCTAGATAGACGTAAACAGGGCTTATGGATTGGATAATGCAAGCAAAGAGAAAAAGAGGAGGAGAAACCTTCAGGGAACGGTGGGGATAGTAGATGCCAGCGTGGATGACTTCACTGTTGCGGGAGCTGTTGGCGGTGCCGAAGGTGGGGGCGGAATCGAGAACGAGGACTTCTCTGCCTCTGACAGCGAGCTCTCTGGCCACAGCTAGTCCCACCACACCGGCCCCTATAACCACGCAGTCCACCCTTTCCCTTGGGGCCTCTGGGTGGGACGTGGCGCACAAATTCCTCCATCTCATACACGTTACGGAAGATGAGGATGGAAGTGCCTGCTTCCGCCGCAGCAGGCACTCAAGCGCCTGCTTCAACATCTATCTTCCGGCCCTGCTCTGCCGATCCAGGGGCGAGAAGGATTTTACCAGAGATTGTGAAATCTCAGAGTAGTTGAGGCATGTTAGATAGATGTGTATAAGATGTGTAGATTTAGTGCAACAAGATAGGAAGTTAAAAATCTCCAAAATAAGTTTCTTTCTTTCTGATAGGCATCGTGTATTGATGGGCTCCGAAAGCTCCAAAATCACTGTTGAGAAATGAACAACGACAACAACAACAGATGGATTTTTAAAAACTCTGAGCTCTAATGCGAAAACTAATGGTATTCATCAGTCAAAACAATAATTCTTACTTTTAAATATTGTTATGTTATAATTAATGGTAGCAACACCTTTAATATACAAGCCTCGACAAAACCCACAAAACACCCGGCGGTTCTGGGAGGGAACAAAGAAGATCAGAAACCGCCCCCATGTTTCACAACTCTTCACATTCTCATTCTCTCTTACACCGTCTCCTCCTCTTCCTCAAGAAGCCTCAGTCCTTCCTCTTTCTTCTCTCAATCTTCCTCCTCCTCACCTGGCTCTCTCTCTCACTCCACCACTCCTCCCACTTCTTTCCACCTTTCCCTGGCCTCCCCGCCAACAATTGGAGCAAAGAGAATGACGCAAACGCCAATTTAGTCAGATTCAGTTCTGCGTTTCCTTCCACTCTCGCAAAAGATGAGCGCGGATGGTTGCTCGACCCAATCTCTCTTGCCCTTCGTTCCAGTATTTCGGGTACATTTTTATGTTGGTCTTCAATTTCGCTTTTTGGATCCTTTTACTTTCGCGTATGAGCTATCTTCGCATTTCGTTCTTCAAACACTACGAATATGATGAATATGCCATTGGGTTATCGATTTCCATTTCGTGTCTTTAGTCATATTTTCATTCCGGTGCAACCCACTGTTCTCTGTTACAGAGTGTCTGTTTTGTTTCAACTTTTGCATCTTATCTGCATTTTCTCGGAATTCTTTTCTCTTGCTCTCAGCTTTGGGTGTAGCGAAACTGTAGCTGTTCTCTTTTCACGTGATATTCTACCGTTTGACGTACAAGAATGTTTCTTCACAGGCGGAGCTGAGACTTGTATTTCTGTTCATGTGGGGGAAATTCGACCTGGCGCTGTGAGGGGAAATCACAGGCACTACACTTGTAACGAGACATTTGTCATTTGGGGTGCGAAAACGAAATTCAGGGTAAGCTCTTGCATTACTCTTAGGGAAAACACCATAAGACTTGCTACTGTGAATGTCAACTCTAATGATTATTTGGATTCTCCTTTTTGGATGCTTTTTTTTTTTTTTTCTCATGCCAAGTTTTGCTACTCCGGGGTTTTAAGATTAAATATTAGTATCAAATTCGTACAAAAGTTCTGCATGAATGACACTCGACTGAAGCTTGAGAAATTACAACTTACCTATTCACTGTGGACGAAAACTTATATAATTAGTGCCAAGTTATGTGCTCACCGAAGCAAAAAATAAAGTTATAATAAGGAGTGCCTACAACGAGACAACTCAACTTAACTCAGTTGAGTCTCAATCTCAACTACAGGTGGTCAGCTACATGAGTATGGTGCGTGAATGGTTTTGTTTCAGTTAGAAATTTTTTACGCTTCACGGTCTACCTGTGATTAGTTTAGGAGTCTCTACATGGCAAAATCTCGGTCTTTGTTGAATTGATAATTAATCATTCTAATGCTGCAAGATAAGAGCACAGAAGTTGACAATATGAATTAGTGAACTCCCATGGATATGGCTTTGTTTTTTCTTTCTCCCATTTACTCATTTGCACAGGGGTAAAGAGAGTAGTTTACCATCTGACATTAACAGAGGGATGGGCCAATTGTTGAAATCTCTACACTGTAATGCAGTATATGGCTATCTGTAACACGGCAGTAGAGGCTTTTCTTAAAAAGAAAAAAAATGCAACAAAATGAGGATGGTACGTGTAATCAACATGAAAATGGCAGAAATTCAGTGACTTAAATTGGGGAATCTAATATATCAATACTTTCATATTCTCTTATCTTTTTTAATTCTGTTATTGTTTTTTGAGGAACTGGCAGTTGGAGACGAGCCAAGAAGTTGGTAAAGGTTTTGCTGAGGTGATAATTGGTGCAGATGAGGTTGCTGTTGCAGCTAGTCCAAGTGGAAGTGCCCATGCTTTAGTTAACATGGATTCAATACGGAGTACATTCTTTATTGGATGTCAAGACAGTGTTCTAAATTATAGTAGCCCCTCTACTGATTTTAATGTTTGGAAAGATCTTTAGGACGTTTTGCGAGTTCTGCATAGTAAACCTCTTTTTAGTCTGAACTCGTTCTCTATTGTGTTCAATAGGTGGTTACAGTAATAGGCGCCATAAGATTGAGCTTAAATTCTTTAGATGAAAATTGATAATCCTCATTGTATATAAAATACTTTTCTTGCTGCATGTTTCTATGGCATTATCAGCTAGTTTTCATTTGATTTCCCTAAGCTGGCTTGTCAATCATGCTGGACTTCCTTTTGTCTATGCAGGTTCGTACTTCTGATGGGAATATATTAGTTAGCTCCATAACCAGTAGTCTTTATGCATCAGACCAATAGTTATATGTGAACCTGCTATGTTGCCCTCTTTATTTCTTTTAACTTTCAAGATTGACATGTTTACATGATTGCAAATATGTGGTTTTTAGACCAGATATTGTTTCTTTACTATTTTTAACAGTATATGTATGATGTCTTCTTCAAAACAAGTTATTAATGTGATGTTTGTTGGGTAATAGAAATGGTTCAAGGGCCTATTCCAGGGCCCTAGTTTATGTTTCTGGAGTCTGAAAGAATCATCTGAATTTGATTTCAGAATTGCCCTATTTGGCGATGAAGTTTATGGAACTTATTATTTTGGTATCAATCAGGTGACGATGCATCACAGATTTTAAACATACATACACAACTTTTAGCTAGGGGTACTACTTAGATTGCGTATATGGATTGCCTTTAATTTTGCAAGGGCATTTAATATCTCCAGGCATTTGACTAAGTACTTGTGGAGCATAACGAAAGCTTTTATTTTTGCCTAGTTATACTCTCAAGTAGAGAAAGATTTTAAGCTCTGTAATACATAAATTAATCCAAGTTTCTTAAGCTTTGGCTGTCGGTATCTTTATCTTGTAAGAACTGCAGTCACGGGGCTTTTCTTCATCTATTTTTGCTTCTCTCCCTCCTCTAGTAGAAACTATCGCTTTGTAAAACTTTGATGGGTTTTTTGTTTTCGACGTTGGGTTCAAGGTTAGGTTGGTGAAGTCTGGGATATTTCTGCCCGTAAAGGGGATGGTGCAATTATCGGACATTTAACTTTTTTTACTTTTAAGTCACATTAATTTCAAGACCATTGGATCTAGGTAAAACTAATCCTGTAGATGATGGATAAAAAGCTCAGGAAGGGACAATTGAAACTCGCTATTGTGAACTCGAGACTTGAGGAAACCTTGTCGACATGAGTAAACTGACAAGGGATATTCAAACGTGCTTGTGTCATCATTTAGTATTGCATACATTGCATATATATGACAGGTACATGGTTGACCACAATAAGATAAAGCTGTTGTAGTCCTTTTCATATTATTTCTTTGGATTATGATTAGTTGCAGATTTCTATACCTGAAGGACTGAGATCTATAAAAATGTCTTATTGGTGTGAAAAAATAATGCAACACCAAGAAACTGTGGGGTGGAGAAAACCAGGGATTTCCCTCCATGGTTCTTATCATTTGTATGAGATATGTTTTATTGTCTCTGTGATGTAGTGTCTAGAATCGAGGTGGGAATAGATCAGAATCCTTTTCTTTTACAATGTATCTTATTTCCGTTTGGATGTACTATTGACAACACTAAAGAGACATCTCATAATATAAGTTGATGACAAGAAATTTGGATTGCGTTTGAGCTGTTAGGTTTTCACTTGTACGCTACTAAGGATGCTTAGGTGGAAAGATGGATGCTGGGTTTTCTTCACTTTGTTGCTTACATTTGGGTCTCATGAAATAAGTTGTAGAACCATTTGTGTACTACTTGTTAGTGCTTGTTAGACGTCAAAACTCTTGGAAGATAATGAGTGTTGCTAATGGCATATTAAGGTATGGTATTTGAAACAGAAATGAACTTGTAATCGGTAGCTGTGCTGGGATTACTCCTCAGTAGAGGGTTGTTGCCATCTACTTATTTTGTCGCGTTTGACTAAATAAGTTCTCTGCCTAGGACTCCTTAAACCATCCATTTCCTTTACTGATTTCCTCTCCCCAAAAACATGTTTGAATTATGTCCATTGGCGGCACGGTTCGGAACTCGGCCGTTGAATCTTTTCAGAATTCTGTCTCTCTTTTCTTTTTCTTTTCCTGAGCTAGCTTATCTCAAACTCGATGCCTTCTAGTCCCAGTCACCGATTTGACATTGACATCTTCGCCTGTAGCTTAAAGGAACCACTTGCCGTCCCTTCGGAAAAATCTTTATGGGAATGGTTTTATTTTTATTTTATTTTACACACACCCGAGAGGGAGAGAGGACTTGAACCCACGGATGGTGGGACTGTAGGTGGGAATAGCTTTCAGTGAAAGGTTTCTGAAGGGAAGGATTCTGTGTGTAAAAAATTAATTTCTTACTAAAACCATGCATAACGATCTATCCATGCGATGGGAGCACCATCTAAGGCCCCTACTTAATAGAGTCCTTTACAGTAATAGTAATAATAATAATAATAATAATAAAGGAACCCCGGCCAGATAGTGTCAATTTACAAAGAATGTTGCAACATAAATACAAGATTGCTACAATTCGTGCTTGTGTTCTAATTTGTACTCCACGTTTTCTACTTAATGGTGAGGCTCCAATATTATAATAATTTCACGTCTTTTTTAGGGAAAAAAAAAATGCAAACTGATTTAATGAAAACCAACTTGAACGAGGATCGGTTCCCCTTTTCCTTTCTCTAGTGATTGACTTTTTTGAGAAAATACGTTGTCATTGAGATACGTATTGACTACTTAGTAAAAGAAAAACTTGTAGGAATGATGTCCAAACCAGATTACAATGTTGGGCTGCTCATGAGTATCAGTTCGGCTGCTCATCCAAGCAGTAGAATAGAGAATGAAAGAAGTTTGTTTAGCAATAATAATGATGGAAACTGACCTAATTTGCCAAAAAAAAAAAAGAAAACTTGGAAAAAGAAAAAGTCAAGCATAATTATTCAAGTATATCTATTTTAATGGAAGTTGAAGCATCCGCTTTTGTTCTGAAAAGGAATCCTTCCGTCGCTTGGAAGCTAATTGAAAGGGAAGGGGTTTCTTGAACCGAATTGCAAGTGAAATCTGACACATTGGCAATTATAAAGCTGAAAGCAGAGCTTTCCCTGCTTGGAAGTTGGAAGTTGCCTGCAAATGGAGAGTGCCAGGAAGAGGTTTGCTGTTTTGGTTGGGTGCAATTACCCCAACACTCCACACGAGTTATATGGATGCATAAACGATGTGTTGGCCATGCGAGAGGTGCTTTTTAAACGGTTCGGATTCAATCATGGTGATGTTGAGCTCCTCACTGATGCCCCCGGTTCCCTAGTCTTGCCCACGGGTGTCAACATTAAGAATGCACTCGATCGAATGGTCAATCAGGCTGAACCTGGGGATGTTCTGTTGTTCCACTACAGTGGACATGGAACAAGAATCCCCTCATTGAAACCCGGCCATCCCCTTAGGCAAGATGAAGCCATCGTGCCTTGTGACTTCAATCTTATCACTGGTCTGTACTGTCATTTTCTCATGTGCTTCTTCTGTTTTCCTTCATATCTAGATCTCTTCGGTAATTTATGACAACATTTTTCTCTTATGCGTTGTTCTTGGATGAATTTATTATCATAGAAGCTGTTTTTCATTTGGGCACAAGAAACTTGCTAAACTATGACATATGCAGATGTGGACTTCCGGGAAATAGTTAATCGCCTGCCGAAGGGAGCAAGCTTCACGTTTATATCCGATTCATGCCATAGTGGAGGCCTAATAGACAAAGAGAAAGAGCAAATCGGACCTTGTTCTGTCACTAATGACTGCCAATTGCAATGGTGTACTCCCAAGACTATCACATTTGAATCCGTTCTGCTGCATCTCACATCAGTGACAAACATAAACACCTCTGATACTGGTACGCACTTCTTACAATCGTTTGGAGCTGATGCCAGCCTTAAGTTTCGGTTACATCCACTTGAGGTGGACCTGTTCGAGTCGTTGAAGCCAGATGAGGGAATTCTTCTAAGTGGGTGCCAAGCAAATGAGACTTCTGCCGACATGAACCCAATGGGAAGTGGAGGGAAGGCGCATGGAGCATTCAGTAATGCGGTCCAGACAGTGCTGAAGGATCACTTGGGTTCATTAACCAATAGAGATATTGTGCTCAAAACCAGGAAGGCCTTACAGGTCGGAGGCTTTGCTCAACACCCTTGTCTATTCTGCAGCGATGAAAATGCTGGTGCTCCTTTCCTATGGCAAAATCAGGGCTAAAACTTTATGAGCCACTGAATTGGCCGACTACAATCGGTGAATTTGATTAATAGATGAGTTATCTAAATTCTCAGTCGTAAGCAATTGTAAGTAGAAGCCCATGCGATCTTGTATGAGGCATGAATGAAATAACCCTTTCACGTAAGTGACTTTGAGACAGCAAAAAAGCGACTGTGAGGTGTGCGTCTTATAATGTAGCACTGTAAGATACAATTTCACGGTTAGAAGATACCAAAATATTTTCCATTTTGAAAACACAATACCTCTTTTAGAAACCAAACAAGAAATTTGTAGTGAGTAATAAAAGATTTCCTTTTATAAAAGATTATGCCAGCTTAAAGAGTCTTTTTGCTTTCAATAAATGTCTTTTTGAGTGATATTGAAGAATCTTTTTGCTTTCAATAGAAGTCTTTTTGAGTGAACATACAAAGCCGGACAGCATGTGATGCTGTATAGAAAAAATACTTGCAGCACATATGACAATATTAACAAATCCTTTAATACAAGCTCCTCTTATCATGTTACCAAATATAGGTGGAGTCAATTGAAGGTCAGATAGTAACTAAATCTTGAAGAGGTTGATTAATTCTAATATGAGATAATCTAAGGTTATAATTAAAGTAGAAAAAACATAATTTGAAATAACATTTGATTTTTAAGGGAGTACCAAGTATTCAGAAAAAGAATTAATGAAAAGTTGCTTTCGACTTCTTAAAGAGAGTGGATGCCTTTAAAAGATATTGCCTTTGAGACAAAACACCTTTAGGAGAAAATGCCTTTAAAAGAAAACACCTTTTAAGTGTAAAAATACCAATATATTGATTATAAAGCTCTCTCTATCATTAGTGTATATAACTTTAAATAATAGACTCTAAACTAATCCAAATAAAACTCTAATAACTAACTAACCAACTAACTAACTTGGCCACACGACTAACTTTAAACAAGCTAGTAATTAAATTGGTACTTGGCAGACCCTAATATACCGTCAACATAAATGGATAAAGTAAAATAAAAGGAACATGTAAAATGTTTATAAACAAGAGCAAACTATTCTCAACTCAACAATATTTAAGGATGCAAAGGTAGCTATGATAATTGAGAACAGAGTGAAGCATACTTACTAGTAAGAGAGATTCCCGTGGCATATTCTTACAAGCAATGTTAATATTTTTGTCCAATCTAAATGATATAATAGTCAGGTCGCACGTGAACTTCGGTCTCTTGGCAGCAGCGTGTTCTTGTGTGGGAGAGCATTCGTTGGCGTGTGTGACAGCATGCAAGACACGGGGCAGCAATCCATTATACAGCCAACGGTCAGCACGGTGTAAACTGCCACTGAGTAACATTCGGGCTTCAAGAGAGGGACCACGGTGCACCAAGGCTAGAGGTTGTTGCAGACAGCGGTAAGTTTTCGTTAACAAAAAGGATAAGACTTCAATTATCTTGAAGAATTTAGAAATAATAGTTATTGCTTATGTCACACATTAGAGGAGTCTATGGACCGCATCTTCAGATGGTGTTTATTTATCTATAATAATATGGAAACGTTTGATGACTATATTCATTGTGTGGTCATCCTACCCATTATAGAATATTCTTACTAGCTGGCTTCTCAACTATGTAAATTAAATTTGTACTTATTCATTTTATGCTATTCAAAATAAACAAAACAACAAAAGTTTTAGGTACATTGCTAGTTAAAAATTATTACTCTCAAAGCGATTAATAGGTTTATTTATTATTATTATTTTTTATGCATGCATTCAGACTCACAAACCTAGATGTTAAACTTGAGATCAAGAGGTTCTAAGTTATTAAAAAGTTTATTTAAGATTGATTCTTCAGTGTAAAGAAAATACTCAAAATAATTGAAAACTTGCTAAATGATGTCATTTTTGGATTGTCTTGATGTTATATATAAATAATAAAAAAATCACGAGAAGTATAAGGGATACATATTTAAGACATACTTTTATTATATTTTTTTCTATCAAAAGAATCTACCAGTAGGGGTCCCTGCAGGTTCCATTATGGGGTAAGAAACAAGTTTTTTTTGGTCAAATAAGCAGAAATATTTGACATTTTGTGCTCTATACGATCAAGTATTCTTCATGCTCTTATTCGAAGATCCTCGTATGCCCTTTCATGGTGCGTGTTTCATTTGTCCTAATTTGAGCATGCAAGCTACAACCAAATGGTGCTCCTTACAGACATAGGTTGCTATGATAAATTTACCACATGACAACATTAAATATCTTAGGCGGGCTTTTAGGCCTTCTCCTTTGTTACAGACATAGGTTGCTATGATAAATTTACCCCTAAACCATCGAATATTTTAGTAGGCATGAAATCAGTGGGACCGTATTTGTGTTGATCGCTTCTTTTTCCCTTTAAAGCAGCCATTTGTTACCGTTATGGACTCTCTTTGCCACGCACTTTTTCTCCTTTCTCATTCACAGTCTCCACTCGCCCGTCCAGATAATAATAATAATAATAATAATAATAATAATAATAATAATAATAATAATAATAATAATAATAATAATAACAATCTCAGGGCAAGGCAAGAATCAAATAGAAATCGAACAGAATCTATGAAGAGACAAGATCATCCTCTGGCGTCTTCATCTTCGTACAGCGAGAATACTGCACCGGAAACCCTCCACGCTAAGAGCATCGGATGCATGTCCGGCCTCGTCAAGCTTTTTTGCAGATACCCAAATCGGCATAAGCCCCTCACTTTCGGTTCGTTTCTCCCTTCTTAACTATATAAATAAAAGATAGTAGCTGTTTTCCCTAAATTTGTTACTCATCACAATCAGACTATGTCGTATTCAGATGATATTCTTTGGCAGAGACTATGCCCGAGATGCACTCTGCACTTCGGATGCTGTCTTCGAAAAGAAGAACCCAACGGATTCCAAACTGACTTCCCCGGTTAATCGTTTACATCTTTTGTTGTTGGATCAGGAAAAAAGCAGGAGAAGTACTTTGGTCCTTCTGCCTCAAAACCCAAATCTTCCTCGATCTCAACCCAAGGGAAAAACAGAAAAGAAGGAGAAGGCACAGCCATTGATCTCCGGAGATTTCCTTGCGACGTGCAAAGGAGCCCGACACTACCGGCGGAGATACGACACTTGCACGCGCTAAGCTCGGCACAGAACTTCCTAACACCTCCTGCATTGGTAGCGAGGCTCATGGGCTTGGAATCCATGCCGGAATCTGCGGCCGATAAGAGAAGGAAGCTGTTAGGAGCACTGGAGAAATGCGACGAGGACTTGAAGGCGCTAAAGAAAATCATCGAGGCCGTTCAGTTGTCGGACAGGCAGAAACTAACGGCCACAGGTATTGAAGGTGAAATTAGCATGGTGAACAGGTGTTCCTGGTTCTACGGCGAGCAACAGCAGCCGAGTCCGGCGTCAGTGCTCGACGAGTTCAATCGTCCTTCTGGTGCACGCTTTTGCCACTCGAGGACACACGTAAACGGTGCGTTCTGCTCCCTTTGCTTTCGGTAGTCTGGTTGAATTCTGTTTGTCTTTTTCTACTTTTTTCCACTGCGCATCGCACGTAAAGAAACTAAGGTGTATATATGTATATAGAGAATTAATATCGATCTTAAAAAGAAATGCGTACTGAGAACAGAATATGTGTAGAAAAGCCTAGAAAATGCAGTTGTAAAATCTTTTTTTCATCCACCTTCCTAAAGTATTCGAACCTTTAACAGCAGAACCGACCCAATGTACTTATTTTCATAGCCCATTTGTGATTCCAAATATTAAATGCCCAAACCCACTCTACTACTTAGGTCGATGGTGTCTTCTAGATTTTTAAGGCCATATAAAATCATATAAAAGAAGACACAAGGGTCCGCCTGGTTTAGGATTCTAGTTAACAATCATACCGCCCACTGTGGGTGTCCCACAAAGTAACCATTGTAGTTGGAGACATACTGATTTTGATTTTCTAATGGCCCGTGCAATCAATCATTACCGGGTCACATAATGAGTTTACAGGCGTGAATGGCGATGGGAATTCATTTGATTCTTTGCACAACCTTAACCATCCTGCTCTCTTTTCCCCCTTTTCTATCCTGCTCTCTTTCTGCCTTTTCTGTTGTGCAATGAGGGGCCACTAGTAAAGCAGTCAAAGATGGCTTGACGGAATAAACAGACAAAATGAACACGCTTCTTTGATCGCTTTCCTTTTATCAGCTGACAAAGTAATGGGTGGGGGGGCCCAAACACACGAGGATTTCATCAAGTGCCTTTGTTTCTACTATTCTTTTATGCATTATCCAGGCAATTCTGAAGCCATCGATGATGGTGATACAACAACACTAGTATATCTATCTTAAGCTCAAAAAGAATAAAAAGAATAAAAAGGAAGGAGTCATCGGTAACAATTATTTTCTAATAGTCGTTGTAGGATTAGTTACAGCTCTTCCAACGCCCAATCTTCTTCTTATTCGTCCATAATTCGTAGAGGCTTTTACCTCTCCCCAATGTTTTGGATCTTAGGCAATCTCTTCGCCATGCATCCATCAGAGCGTACCCTCAAAACAGCCCCTTTCCTATGCTGGTCTATCTATCTTTTTAGCTGCTTGAATAATTTGTAAATCTAAAATTTCACTATTTAGATATGATCAATGATCTTTACATTGCTAAAGAATATATCAAAAATTTTACTTATGTGATAATGATTTCACCATATGTGGAGATGACTTATGAATTAGATAAAAGACCTCTTAATATAATATTAGAGTCAATTTTTTTTTGTGTTTCAGCCCAATCTCATAATGGACTAGTCCTTTGTCAACAAAAGATCAAACATGGATTGTGAAAAAATATTAGATAATAGAGTCCAATATTTGATAAGGGAGCACTTGTAAAGTGTCGTTTCTCAATAAAACCTTTTGAGAAGAGGCGCACTTGGGTCTTTCACATAGTATCCAGGCCCTAATTGAATTTATGATATTCTCCCACACTCTTAAACCTAATGATGCTTAGTGTATGAAAGAGTATATGTGGAATAAGAATCTCACCTTAAAAAGAAAGATCGATAAGGAAGCTTAATGAGAAAAGATCATTTAGTCCTTAAGTTAACTTTTCAAATTGAGCCTTTGAACCTTTTAATATATGTCAAAACTAAACTCCCTTTAGTTTTGACATTATGGGCTCTCATAGATTTGAGCCCACATATTGCTTGCATAAATACAATATCATGATATTTTGATAATTTAATCATTATGATAGGGGGTGTGTTAAGATGTAGCCAATTACTCTTATAAAATATATAAAAAAATTCTGTTTATAAGATAATGAGTTATACTATCTTCTAAATTCTTTTTTGAGTTGGATAATGAATCTATCAATACACCCATATCTCAACACCAAACATTTGGACCCCTCACAATCTTGTCTCTTCAAGTTATCCCTCTCAACGTCTATGGCAACGGAGAGAGCACCCCTAAGTTACGATTGTCCAAAGGGTATCCCGTGGATTCTTCATTCATTCACATTTTGAGGGCTCCACTCCGTCACTGCTTATATTCGTGCAGACCTATTTTCCCTCTGGGCGAACAACACTGGGAACAATATATCCATAACTGTTGTTGTTCATCTGAAAAATCGACCTCTTTATATTTGGGTTCAAGTACCAATTGATATGGTTTCTGAAATTACTTCCGACGAAGACGAAAATTACTTGTCACCCTTATTTTGGTGAAGTACAATTATTTATTCTAAGTAATCATGTTACTAAAAGGTTTTCGGATCAACACACTTATACAATTCCATCGTGTCATTCAAACTTATGTGTGAGTGTTAACAAATACAAGTGCACTCTACCATCTGCCCACGTCACTCAATTTGTTGTAAATGAATCTCAAAGTGAAATACTGATTCATAAAAATTGGTTGTATGGTAGAGTACTAAAAAATGATCTCTTGAGTTAGGTGAGTAGCTACCAGTAACATTTATTTTATTTACGACCCTCTGGAAAATTGCATAACATATCTCATTTAATATAATTCCTTTTACATTCAACTCATAGGTAGTTTGGCATTATGTACGCAATGATTGGCTGACTATGGAATGCTATGGCATCAATTAGCCTTCTAGATTTCAGACTCCTTATTGTATATTTTTGCAACGTATAGAAAGTCTTTGGGACACACTTGTAGCTACTATGCACGTATGGTAACAGTAGATATATAAGTGACACAGGTCGGGTGCAACAGCAGCAAAGGCAGCTAAGGAAGAAGCCGGGAGAAGAAGAAATGAGTAACGTACACCTCCATGAGAGGATGACAGTAGAATCAGTTCAAAAGAGAGGAGTGAACGAGGGATCATGGCCTCCGTGGAGCAGCAAAGCCATGATAGAGACTTTAGACCAAGTGTGTGGCGACATTGCTTGGGGAGAGCGGAGGGAGATTGGAAGAATTGGGTTGGCTCTACAGGATCACATATACAGGGAATTGATTGAGGAGGTAGTAAGAGAAATGGGATACTATGGCATGTGTTCGCTGCCTTTTGAGACATGTAAGAGGAGACTCTGTTTCTAAATGGTGACTTTTGTAGCATCATTAAATATTTGCATAAACAAGCTTGAATATTTCTTTAATGATGTTTGTTGGATGGCAGTTGGAGTGGACTCGTATTTGTCGAACAAAGTTTCTTGTCATTTATTTCTATCCAAAGATTGCATCAGGCTTGAAATTTACTCATGGCAACTTAGCCCAAAATAAAGTACCTTGTATTGATTTTAGTTGGTTTAGCTGGAAAGAATAATCTTACCATCTCTGGTGCAAAAAAGTTGTAAACTAGGTTACCAATGTAATTAGGTTCAACTGAATTTTTTTTTGATTGCCTAGCTTGGCTGAAAGGGCTCATCAAATTGCCTTGAGCTATCCAAACCCACCTTTACAAGACCCATGAAGAATACCGCAAGGCTTCGACAACCAAATGCTCTCCTAACTGAGCTATCCCCTATTGTGAGCTCTTAGTTCCCAGTTTTTGCTCCAACTTCTCCTTCTCTACATTAAGTTTCTGCTTCTCATCACATAGCCCATTCTTTTCTGCCTTCAACTCTTTATTCTTCTATTGGGAAGCTTTGGAAGTAGATGTGTAGCACCATTCAGATCTACTCCTTTTCTTTGAGCCATAACCCACACCATTAGTGTTCCTTAATAAGCCCCGAGTTTTCACACTAACATTTGTGAACTCATTCACAACATGCACGGGCCAGGCAAATTGGTGTTTGCCAAGTAGAGCTCCAAGTGGCGGTCAACACCTTTCTAAAGGTCTGCCAAAATGGAAGTATCTCATTTGGTGGTCCAAATGCACGAAATATATAACAGTTGCCCATGGTTTGGCTAGTAAATAGGTTCACGAAATTCACTTACTTCCTCATTGGTGGAAAGCCAACAAGCGAGTTATTGGTATAGACTTCAAGTATAGACTCCAAATAGAGTCATATATAACAGTTGTCTCTTGTCAAAAGCTTTGTCAACATATCAACTCCATTATTATCAATATGAATATTCATAAGATCTAGCTATTTAGATTCCAACACATCTCTAATCCAATGATATTTGACATTGATATACTTAGATCTTGAATAAGAAGAAGCATTCTTATATAGCCTAATGAAACTTTGATTGTCATTGAAAAGGATAACCATTTCTTGATTTACATCAAGTTCTTAAAGAAAGTTCTTCATTCATAAAGCTTTTTCTCCACCTTCAATAATTGCAATATATTATGCTTCTATTGTGAATAAAGTAATAAAATCTTATAGCCAAGATTGCATGAAATTGCTCCCTTTATAAAGGTGGGCATGTACCCTATAATGGATCTCTTACCATTGTGGTCACCAACCATATTTACATCTATATATTTAAGCATTACAGGTTCATCATTATCAAAACACAAACATATCTTAAAAGTTCATTTAAGATACTTAAGTATCCATTTCACAGTTTCTCAATGTACTTTACCAGGTTTTGAAGGAAACCAATTGACTACCCCAATTGCATGAGCAATATTAGATTTAGTACATATTACAACATATATCAAACTACCAATTGCAAATGCATACAATATTTTTTTTCATTTTTTTAATCTCACTTGCTCTTGTAAGACTTTGTTTCTTAACTTGAAATGACTTCCAAGTGAAGTGCTAATTAACTTTGCTTTGCTTCTATTGAATCTATGAAGTACTTTCTTTACACATTTATCTTGAGCTAGTCACAACTTTCTACACTTTCTATCACGTGTAACTTTCATACTAATGATTCATTTCACTAGTCCTAAATCTTTCATTGCAAAAGACTTGCTTAAATCCTTCTTTAACTTAGCAATCTTTTTTATATCCTTACCAACAATCAACATATCATCTATGTACAGAAGTAAGATGAGGAAATCACCTCCTATAAAGTGTTTCACAAACACAGAGTGGTCTAAGTTGGTTTTGTTATAGTTATGCTACAACATGGATGACTTAAATTTCTCATATCATTGTCGAGGTGCTTGTTTTAGACCATACAAACTTTTTCTCAATCAACATACAAGATTCTCTTTGCCTTTTTGTATAAAGCCTTATGGTTGGTCTATGTAAACCTTTTCCTTAAAGTTTCCATGAAGGAATGAAGTCTTCATATTAAGCTATTCTATTTCATGTTTAAGGTTCATTCAAGGATCAATTGGTTTTTGGAACAAATTTGTCAAAGGACTTCTAAAGAGTGAACACCTTATGCTTTTGCAAGTTAATAATAAGCAAGATTTTCAAGAGAATAAGTTGAAAAGAGTTCTGAAGGAGGTGTGAGAGATACTTAATGAGTAACAAGATGTATTCCAAGAGCCCAAAAGGCTCCCCCCCTTAATCTCCCTAACCACAACTACAACCATCAAATTGTTTTGAAGTTAGATGGACATCTAACTTTAGTAAGGCCCTATGGATATTCCTATATCCAAAAAGAAGAGATTGAGAAAATTGTGAAAGGATTGCTTAAAGATGATGTGATTTAACCTAGTTTCAGTCTATTTTCCTCACTAGTATTGTTAGCTAAGAAGTTGAACAAGGCTTGGAAGTTATGTGTGGATTATAGTGAGCTGAACAAGTAAACAATAAAGAATAAATTTTTTATTCCTACTTCAATGAGCTACTTGATGAATTGCATAAGGCTTAGTTTTTCTCCAAGTAAGGATGTGGAAAAAGGATATGGAGAGGACAACTTTTAGGACTCACCACAAATACTATGAATTTTTTGTCATGCCATTTGGCCTTATGAATGCTCTATCTACCTTTCAGTCCTTAATAAATGTGGTGTTTAGTGATTAGTTGCTTAAGTATGTCTTTGTCTTCTTTGATGATATTCTTATTTACAATCATTCTTAGGAGGACCATTTACATTATGTAAGAACAATTCTTGAAGTGTTAAGGCACAACCAATTGTTTGTTAAGTTAAAGAAGTGTGAGTTTGGTAGTAACATGTTAAAGTTTTTAAGACATGTTATAAGTGATCATAGGGTGATAATGGATCCCAAAAAAGTTAAGGCCATACTAAAGTGGCTAGTAGCAAAGTCAATTCGCACTCCTCGAGGGTTTTTAGGGACTATGTGGTATTGTCATTATTTTATTAAAGGATATGGGAGCCTCACAAAACTTTTCACCAACATGTTTAAAAAGAATGCTTTTCAATGGATAACTAAAGCACAAAAAGCCTTTAACACCCTTAAGCTATGCCTGACTATAACAGTCTTTACATTTCCAAATTTTCAGTTATCGTTTACGTTGGAGTGTGATGCTTTAGATAATGGGATAGGATCAATACTATCTTAAGGGAAGAACCTCATTCCCTATTTTAGTAAAGCTTTACATGGTAAGCATTTACAGTTCTTAACTTATGAAAAAGAAATGTTGGCTATTATAATGGTAGAACATAAATAAAGGCACAATCCTTTAGGCAATAAGTTTGTCATTAGAACTGATCAAGGTAGCCTTAAATTCATGCAAGATCAATGGCTAATTATAATAGCTCAATGTTCGATAAAATCTTACATGCAAGTGAACATGATAAACAAGTAATACAATGATGAGAAATATAATGTCCCACAGAGATTGATGATTGCAAAACTAACTAATTACTAATAGTGAATAAATTCTAGAATTTATCTAACAAACCAAAATGACAAAGGATGGATTAAACAACTAAATTTAAAAGAACTTGCAAGATTGATAATATTCATATGATGGTAGAATTTCATAATTTATTCACTACCTTATGTTTAGGTATAGCAAACCTACTTAGCTCATTAATTCATTATATATTTATATGTGAATTAAAAGAAACCAAGTGCTTTAAGATTTATGAACATTCCTAATTTATTTTAACAACCACACAAATAATATGCTATATGTTTATCCATATTAATATATAATTATATATTACATGAAACAATTGCATATCCTCTTCCATTGATCTCAAACATGCAAACCAAATTATTTAGATGATAGCTAATTATTTAAATGCATTAAACACAATAATATACAACTTCACACAAATAAAATGTCTTATAAAATATGATAATTATACATTTCATACAAAAGAACCTAAAAAATAATATCTATACAAACAAAAGCAATGCTAGAAATTTAGGGGGCACCCTTGGCTTAATGGTGTTTTCTAAACCAAACCTCAATCAGCAGTCCTACTGGTCATGTGTTTGAGTCCCCTACCCCCCTCTCTCAGTGTGTGCATAAAAAAAAAAAAAAACACGATGATTGACTGTTATACAACTGTCCAGTACACTCAGAGACCCGCACTGTTACATGTAGCCAATCTTTCAATGAATCCCCAACCATCTACATCCTAACTGGCAATCTCTTTCTCTTTCTCCTATTTTCTTTTTTTTTTTTCAACACTAGACAATATTCTAATGCATTTTGTCTTTTTCTCTTTTTTGCTTTAACAAATGACATGAAACATGGCCTCCTTTTCTTTCTTTTGCTTTATTTTCTCATGTGAATAGCCCCCACATGACTAGTTGTCCTCTAGTTCTTTCTCATGCCTAATTTACTGCTTCTTTTCCTTCATTTTCTACTATTTTAGGTTTGCTATATGAATAAACAAAACTTGCATAAATATAGAGAAATGCAAACATAATTTAACAAACACTATAATATATAATGTCTAAAGTAATCAACATAACCCTATAAAAAATAGAGTTATCACTTAGCAAAAGTAATTGGAAAAATTTTTGGGATATAACTTTGTGGTGGAGTATAAGTTGGGCAAGGAAAATGTTGTGGCCGATGGGTTATCCAAATAAGGTCAAGGTAGGCAAGGAAAATGTGGAGGATAAGACAAGAATTTGTTTTGCCATTTCAACTCCAATTCCATTATGCTAGACATAATATGAAAGGAAGTACAAAATCATGCACAAGTGGAGGAGCTCTTAGATCAAATTAAGCTAAGTAAGGCTACGAATATTTAAGAGTACAAGGACAAGATCATTCTTTATTAGGGCAAAGTCTTCATTCCTGAAAGGTCCTCATTGTTTCCAATTATTATAATAGATATTCACATTGGTGCACATAAGTGGGTAGAAAAGTCCTTGCAAAGAGTTAGAACTATATTTTTTTTCTTGTAAAGAGTTAGAGCTATATTTTTTTCTTGTAAAGAGTTAGAGCTATATTTTATTATAGGGGTGTGAAGGGTTTATGGCCTAGTTTGTGGAAGCTTGCAATATCTAGCAAAAGAATAAAAGTGAGAATCAATCTCCCAGAGGTATGTTGTAGCCTTCACCCATACCAAAGCAAGTATGGGAGGACACAATGATGGACTTCATGGAGGGCTTGCTAATGTCAGAAGGTAAATTGGTAATCTTGGTAGTGATGGATAGTCTTTCTAAATTTGGTTATTTTATCCTTCTTTCACACTTGTTTTTTGCACCAACAATGGCTCAAGTATTCTTTGAAAATATTTTTAAATTATATGGGATACTTAAGTCTATTGTAAGTGGTAGGGATATATTTTTTTACAAGCAACTTTTTGGAAAGAACCTTTCAGGTTGTAAGGAATCAGCTTTAACCTCTCTTCCTCTTATCACCCTAACTTTATGGCCACATAGAAGTTCTAAACAAGACCCTAGAGGTGTTTCTATGTTGTTTTGTTGGTGATAATCCCAAATAGTGGATCAAGTAGCTTTTTTGGGCTTAGTAATGTTACAACACCAATTAGTATGGGTCAACTCATTACACTCCTTATGAGATTGTGTATAGACATTCCTTACCTACATTACTCACATATGTAATGGGTAACATTGAATTTGGAGAAATGGAGAAGATATTAAAGGTAGCCCAACAGAAAATTATAGGTAGCCCAAGAGATGCCTTACTAAATAAGACTAAACGAAACTTACAAACAACCTAGGAGAAAATGAAGAGAGCATATGACAAAAATCATAAGGATGTGTAATTTCAAGAAGGAGACATGGTTGATTTGAAACTTTCATAATATTGACAGGTCTTGTTGTCAAATTGACATCATAGTAAGTTGATGCCTCATTATCAAGGACCTTTTAAGGTCGCACAATAGATAAGTCTTGTCTTGTAGCTTATAAGTTGGAACCCCCCATAACTTCTAAGGTACATCTTGTCTTTTATGTTTCCAACCTTAAGCGATTTGTTTAGTAGGTAGTAAAAGAGTAAGAAGAGTTCCAAGATACAAAAAAAGAGTTTGAAGAAATGGACAAAAGTACACAAGTAGTGCTAGAGTGCCGAAATCACAAAGGAGAAAATGATATTTTAGTTCATTGGAAAGGAAAATTACCATTAGAGGCAACATAGGAAGAGGAAAGTTAGTTTAAAGTTCATTTTCATCACTTTTAGTATTTTTGTAACAAATTTTAGCCTTGAGGACAAGGTTGTCCTTACGAGGGTTGGACTATTACTAGCTCCTTGGATTAGGCTTCTTTTATAATTGTTTTTGATCTTTATGTAATGTAATGTAAAGTTGGGTCATGATAGTTTTACTAGGCAAGTTAGTTTGGTTGAGAAACACTTATAGAGTCTTGTATTATGTAGCTATGGTTGTTTTATTGAATCTAAGAATTGAAAATGGATAAGGTTCCTGTTTGAGCCCTAAATCTTTCTCATTCAGTGATCTAACTTCACATTAGGTAAACAAATACACCTTTATCCAAAATCCCATAAGGATTTTATGCTTGAAGGTCTAACCACCAAGTCTAGGGCTACTGCTTGACGTGCTCAAACTTTTATGGAGGTCAATCCAAATTAGAATCCTAATTACCAATAGGCACGGTTAGTTTGCAAATTAGCTTAAATGAGGACAATGGTAGAACAAAACCTTTAATTTGATTTGACACAAACCTTTAATTGGCAAGCTTAAAGTTGTGAGAGTATAAATTCGTTGTATCACCTGTAGCTTATATATACAAAGTAGAAGCTTCATCCCCATTATTCAAGGAACTAGTTGTTTGGATGTAGGACTTCTAAAACTCTAGTTGTTGTTGGGTGGTAAACCCATGCTTTATTGTAGTGGTCTTTTTATCATCCAATTTACTTCTCCTTTTACCTTATTAATACCATGTTTTCCTCTTGAAACATAAATTTTCATAAATTTCTTGAATTGGTATAATCGTTATTTAGATGTTTTAAATATTTTTTTGAAACGTAATGTCATAAGCCAAAGGTATTATGATTTGTTTACTAGATAATCATCTTCCCCTTGGCATAAGTATTATGCAAATTTCATAAGTCATTATAACAAATGTTGCAAACATCTTACATATATTTATTGTCAACAAAAGGAATTTTTTTTACATCAACATATAGAAAGTCATATATAGAAAATTGTTGAAGATAGAAAGTCACATATAGAAAAAGAAACAATTGTTAATTAATTTTTAAATATGAAAATTGTTCTTTCAACTTATGAGTTACATTTTCAAAGTTTAAGTGCTCTTTTAACACCTTTATAAGTACAAATAAGCATGGAATCTACGTAGAAAATAATATTATGGTACAATTTATGTTGGACTATTGCAGTAAGGGAGTATGTTAAATAAATAATATAGGATTATTGTTTCACATTACTAAGGAATTCATTAGAAATTTAGATTCTATCTTCCATTTATTTACTTGTAAATAGGTTTTTGTGAGAAATTTTTCCTTGTGCTTGTTGGAACAAAGAGGTATGTCTCACATGAAAAATATAAAAGCTAGAAAGTAGTTTATAAAAATATGAATTTTTCATTTAATACCTTAATATTTTAAGCTAAATATAGACTTAACTATATAATTCTAAATATGTTATCAAGACCAAGTTGATATCTTTTAACTCCAATTTAACTGTGAGTCCTTTAGATATGTGTATTGGGGGCATTCATTTCACCATATTTGAGTATGCATAGTATATAGAGGAATTTTTTATTAGATAATATTTAAATATAAAATTATTTTTTAACTCGTTAATTAACTTTTGAGTTAGATTAGAAATATCCTCTTTTGAATTAGATTAAAAAAGAAAGAAAAAATTGTTAACTTGCAAGATTTGACTTTTATTCAAATTGCTCCCGAGGTTTTTATTTTTATATTTTTAGTTTTTTTTTTTAACTCACACACACTTATGCAAACTCAAGGTGTCAAACCTAGGACAAAAAAAATCCTAAAGTAGCACTTACTCAACATTGAGGAAAGCACTTACAAACATAATTTTAGTTTCTTGAGTGTATTATTATTATCAAATTAATTTATGTATATAACTTCCATTAATTGTCTTCTACAAATTAGTAAATAAATTCATTGATCTTACTAATGAGAATGTTGGCCTAGCCAACTCTTTCTCTGTAGAGGCGCTCTCCTTAAAAGAAAGTCATAAACCATCATGTCTTGACAATGGTGAGTCCACATTTTCGTATACGCATGATTATGAACAAGGTTTTTTTTTTTTTTTTTTTACCTCAAAGAGGATATCTGTAAGATTTCAAATAGAAGCTTAGAAGATATATTAACCGAATCTATGTAGAATCAAGTGCCCTTGACTTGCTTGTCCAATAGGTCAGGCGTTCGAGATACTCCCTCCCTTTTTTGTGTGTGTGCGAATTATAATAATAATAATAATAATAATAATAATAATAATAATAATAATAAATTTATGTAAAATGTCCAGCTAAAAGAATTAATACATATAAATAAAAACTTGGGGAATAATTCAAAATTTTCCTCTAAAATTACTTACAATCAAAACAAATGAAAAGTAAGATCTAAATAAGTTGTTATTGAATTAGATGGGAAAGCAATAATAGACCATTTTCAACTAAGAGATTTAAGGTAAGTCAAGAGGCTAGGATGCGAATCACCATTACTTGTGATGAATCGTAGAGTTTTTCGCAAAGGCACAAGAAGGGCAACGATTTCTTGATGAAAGATGACGGACAAAGGTTGTTAAACTTTCAGAACCCAGGCCCACCATGTTGATAATGAACCCATCCTAGTTGTAAATTGATTTTATTTTGAAGTTTTGTCTGAAAATGAAAAGTCAAAGCATGCATAGGAGGGCACGTCAGCAAACTGCGACGTATTTACGTATATAAATATGGTAAAGGGAAGATTCGATAAAGCCGCCTGGGAATAGTGCGAGAGCGATGGAAATCCTGACGTCCATCTGGTATGGATGAGGTCACTACTCCGCGTCCAAACCGCGTAACCGCGTAGACTGTGTGATTGGTGGTGGCTGAGGGAGGGAAGAAAGGAAAAGGTGAAAGAGAGAGTTTTAATAAAATAGGAGGCCCGGCGAGAATTCCTAGGCACTACTTTCATATTCCCTCTAATAAATTACTCCTCTTCCTTTTCCACTCCGCGTAGACGCGTTTAGTCACAATCCAGTTATCCCGAAGATCCCGTGTCTGCCTTATCCTTAATCATCTGCCATGTGGAGCTCCACCAGCCACGTGGCATTATCCCAGAGCTCTCTCGATAGAATTCTTAATATCAAACTCTTCGTGTCTTTCTGTTTTTATCCCTAATTTCCACTCTTCCTGTCTTTCTTTCTAATGGATAATAAATAAATAAATAAATAAATAAATAAATAAATATTCTCGTCCTAGTTACTTAACTGTCGTCATTCTAACAAACACTAACTGAAACTGAGATAAAATTACAAACGATCGTACATCAGTTAACAAAAAGAAGTCAATTCTCTAAAATATGGGGCGCACAATCGCCTCAACAACCACCACACTGAACTTAGGGACGGTCCAATGGGCGAAATCAATAAGCTCGTAAATTTTGTGGTGCCGATGGGGGCAAAACAGTCAAAACATTAAGTGCCAGAATGGGTCCAGATGCAGGCATATAATGCAACGGCCCGAATAAAACGCCAGCATTACTTGATTAGCGAGAACGAGCTCTGTCTCTCTCTGTCTCTCTCTGTCTCTTTTTCTCTCCGTCTCTCTCTCCTCTCGCCTACTTCTCCCTTTCCTTACCGCTGCTGAGAAAGAAAACAGAACGAATTTTGGAGGAGGAAGCAGAATGGCGGACCAACTCACCGACGACCAGATCTCTGAGTTCAAGGAGGCCTTCAGCTTGTTCGACAAGGATGGCGATGGTCCTACTCTCTCCCTCTCCCTTTCTGATAATATCTGATTGCTTTAGTTTTTGTCAGATCTACTTCTTACTACTGCTTCTCTTTGCTTTGGGATTTATACCGCTCCTCTTGGGCCTTAAGCATTAGGCTTTTATTTTGGTCTTTTTTTATGTCACGCCTTCTCATGGTGCGCAACCCGATCTTTTCTATGCCTTTTTTGTTTTGTTTTTTGTTTTTTTTCTTTCGCCTATGTATCGGTTGCCTTGATAGTCTCTATCTTGCGAAACACTTTTCTTTTTATTTCAAAAAGCCGTGCTCGAAATATACCGGTGGCGTTTATTAGGTACCTTTTCTTGCCTCCAAATATTTGGGCCAAAAAAAAGAGGTTAATTGATTGAATCTCAGATCATAATCTGGAGAAGGGGTAAGAAAAGATCTACAAATTTTGCGCAAAGGAGAAATGAATGTAAGTCCTGGTATCATTCAAGTCCTAGTTGTATTTCTCACCGCTTAGGATTGAAGCAGATATTGTCTTTGTTTCGATCAAATTTGATGGCACTAGGGGTTCTAAACTGAAATTGGATTCTCGATGGCGCTGTGCATATTGTAGAAAACAAGGAAATATGTAAGTTTAGAGTAGTTTGTTGCGAATAGCGTTTTCTTCCGTATACCTTTATATATAGGTTCGTGCTTCAAGTTGTGCGCAATCTCTTTTTGTTTCGCTCAAATTAAATAGAATATATATGTATATATTGCAAAGGTATCTTACTGCTGAGATTGGTTGCTCAATAGGGTTTCATTGGGAAATTTGACGTGGTTTTCATTAATTTGTAATACCGAGTATGGCATATTCAGTGAAAGAGTTAAAGGCCAAAATCAATTTTCTGGAAATCTGTACCCACGTATGCTGTGTGGTTGTCTTGTATGATACCAATTGGGCCTTTGGACAATTTGCCATAACGAGTTTAGTGGTGAACATGGTTTTTATGAGTTAGAGATATTGGAAGTCGAGTGGCCAAAGTTGGTCGATGAACACGAGTTTCTTTATTCCTTGCGCTACAGAAAATGTTGAAACTCCAAAGATTTTCATTTTGATTCACTTCTGCTGCTTGGTTGCTTGTGAACTTAAGTTCTGCTGTATGTTGGATATGGTTATTACTATTCTGCGTTTTCCTCTAGGCAGAGAAAAATAGAGTTTATGGATGATTTTGTTAGTTGAATCTCAGGTTGCATCACTACCAAGGAGCTCGGGACTGTGATGAGGTCGCTTGGCCAGAACCCAACTGAAGCAGAGCTCCAGGACATGATCAACGAGGTTGACGCCGATGGAAATGGGACTATTGACTTCCCCGAGTTCCTGAACCTTATGGCAAGGAAGATGAAAGACACTGACTCAGAAGAGGAGCTTAAAGAGGCATTCCGAGTTTTTGACAAGGACCAGAATGGGTTCATCTCTGCAGCTGAGCTGCGCCATGTGATGACTAACCTTGGGGAAAAGCTCACTGATGAAGAAGTTGATGAGATGATCAGGGAGGCTGATGTTGATGGTGATGGTCAGATAAATTATGAGGAATTTGTGAAAGTTATGATGGCTAAGTGATGACATGCCTTCACCAAAACCTTAATGGTAATGAACTTTTTTACAACCAAAACAAGGTTTTTTTTTTTTTTAAAAAAAAAAGGGAAAAGAAAAAAGGAGAACGGGGTTGACTAATGTAATGGGACCCTCAGTATCTCTTTTTCTTTTTGTTTCCCTTTTCTTTTCGCTTTTCAATTTTCAGTTGATGCTTTTGCCTTTACAGGAAGTAGTAGTATGTTCTCCCGTGGTGGTGGAGGAAGCTATGTTTATCCTTGAATGTGATGTGACAAAGTATCTTTGCAGTTTTTTTTTTTTTTGGTTTTTTTAGTGAACCTTAACTATCTGGAACGATCCACTATTCCATGTTAATTGGATGGCTCATTTTATTGGTAGTGTAGTTTCTGATGCTTATAGCTGCGGGTATGTCCAGAAGAAAGTCGAGTAAGAAGGGTGTCGTCACACCCATATTTAGTAATGTACGTGGTGCATTTTGAGCTTGCTGGTAAACGTACGAATGAGGCCTTGGGCCATGGAATTTAGTCCAGCAACTTCCGGGTTCAGGCGTTGCACCATGGGAAATGGGAACGTATTGATTCATGAGCCCACTGTAGCCTAGGTTTATTAACTAATGGAAACTCGCAGTTCGACAATAGAGAACGGAAATAAACTAATTCAGAAGATTTTGCAATCATTTGTTTTCTTAATTCATTTAGAGAAGCTTAAAATTCTTAGTATCTCCCCCTATCTATACTTGCAGGAATTATTTCAATGATTATTTTTTCTTTTCTAAAACCATTTCTCTATTTTTGGATCACTATACATAAGGAGATAGCGGATACAGGTAAGTTAAGGACATATCCATCTGCTGCGAGCTGCGAGAGCATGAAACTAAGATGTGGTGCAATTCTTTCTGAAATTGGGAAAAGGAATTTGGAGAACAAGGCAGAGGAGTGTTCTGAGGTATAAATACTCCTTAAGTAGAGACTGAACACTTGCGGAAACGATGTTAGTAAACTTATTTTTGTATGATTGCGGTTAGTTGGAGACGTAATTGTGAAGTGTTAAAGAGTATGTACCAATGTGTCGTTTAAATTGAGCATTGAAAAGACGGCCATGTCGTATATGCCGAGCACCCCAACCATTCGATGTCAGGCTGTGGAGAGACAATGCAGATGATAAAAACGATTGAAGTATTCCAATGAAATCTGTGTCGTACAATGTGGCAATACGCGAACTGAGATTTCATGGGTCTGCGTCAAAGATAGGGTCCATGCAGACGTTGAAGCCTGTCGTTGGTATATTTGTTCACCTATCAATACTTTCCTGATGACTTAAATTATGAGGCTTAACGGTTCGTGGTCGGTAAATATGCATGCTACACATATTAGTTATAGCATACCAAGTCTATTCATATTCAATAAACTTCTGTTGTGTGAAATCAAACCACAATTGTTAATCATATCATATCTTTATATAAAGGAAACCCAATCTGATTAAACAACAATCCTTTCATGTTCCTAATTTATGTTCCTTATCATTTTTTCCGCATTAAATTAAGCTTTCTAGCAACTTAAATGACAAGAAATCGTTGTCCAAGCATTTATGTTGAAGCGCAAACAGTACTTAATATTTGATTAAAAAAATGATATAAGATTTTCCAAGTATTATATCATATCTAAACATTGGATTAATTTCAAAGCAAAGCGCCATCATAAGTATGATGTTCAATGATGTATTAGAGAGTCTATTAGCTAATTCAAGAATCAACTTAAGAGATGGTGGAATCCATTATTTTATAAACATAATTTTTTAACAATTTTTCTAACAATATAGGATTCATTGGTTACATTTTAGCAGATGTTACTTAGAAGTCATTGTTTAAAAAGTTTTAAATCTTTCTAGTTAATAAGTCTTGAATTAATTTCACTATCAAATGGTCTTTTCTTAAAAAAATTGAACAAGATTCTTGTCTAAGTATTTTGTAAAATTTTGAGGTAATTTTCTCCATTCATGATTGTTTTTCCAAGGAATTAAAAGATCATGATAATTGGGTTCTATTTCTATGTCCTTTGTTTTTATCCTAATTGTGATTATGTCTAGATTATATCATTGATTGAAATAAAGTAGTTGGCTTGATGTGAACCCAAAACTACACTATTGACAAGATTAGATTGAATTCCACCTATAAAACTTTAATTGGGTCATCGAATTGTTTATCAAGACCTAAAGTCTAAATAAAGCCATAATTTTTATTTGGATTAGGCCTATATGGATAACTTATTTTCATCTCATTATTTTCTTTTTATCGGACAAAGTTAGGTCTATTTTTACTTTCGCTTAACAATTTTGCAACAATGTTTCTTAACACTCTTGCAAAGAAGATTTTCAATTTTGACTTTTATTTTTTAAATATTTGGTCTTTCTTAATTTCTTGTACTTTTCTTATTTCTTCTAACCATATTTTTGAAGAAGCCTACTTCTTCCATAATGTCTTTTAGTTTAAGATTCTTCCATAATGTCTTCTCCATAAAAAATTTCAAATTCTTGTCATTCAAAAAGTTTGATAATTTTCTTATCACTTGTTTATTTTCTATAGTGGTCTTCTTCATTTAAACTACAACATTTGTAATTTTCTTCTAATATATTCTCTTTTTGCTAAAAAGGTATTTTTTTGATTTCTTCTACTTTCTTCATTTAAATTTTTTATTCTTTTTAATTTCCTATTTGGAATATCACAACCAATTTCCTAATTTTCTTTTAAAATTTTGCATAACATCTTTTCCCCATAAATAGAACCAAAATGTTGATTTTTTACTTACTTTTATAGCTTTAGTCATTAAACATTGATCAATTATTACCATTAGCACATAATTTATTCTAAAACCAAGGCTATCTTGTTTATTTAGCTTTTTTTTTTTTAAAAGGAATTATGGGTATCATAATGTAGAAATCTCATTCTGAGGGTTAGGAACATGCTATAGAATTGTTTTACTCTATATTCAATTTTTGGTGGTTCTACCAAATATGAGGTTTTTGAAAATTTTTAACATATTTTTCAAACGTATATATGTTATAGAATCTAGTTTAGATAGTATATAATTGAAATCTTCTTGTAGGAGTAGTTATCCTATATACCCGTAAGGTTGCTCTTTGACTATTTTTGCAAATGTTTTTAGTACATCCTGTATTAAAAATGCATTGTTCTAGTCTATTATGTAACGAACTTGGAGAAATTTGTTCAATACTCAAGTCTCAGCAATGAATTAAGTTAGCCTTCTAACTAGAATCACTCTTATAAGAGGACTTATGGAGAACTCACAAGAAAAAGACAAGAAATGAAAGAAAAGCTTATGTGTTTGAGTGAGGAGAAAGGGACTAGGAGGTTCTCTTTATATAAGAGTTAGCCTTATCATATGAATTAAATGGATCATATGTTATGCATTTAAGCACCGTAGTAAATGTATAAATGTTATGTAAGATTCAAATGAGGTTTATCGAATTGGGACGCTTTATAATTCTAAACCTTTGGAACACTCATAAAGAGTTAATGTTACAATAATAAATGATGAATTGTAACCATCGTCTTATTGAATATTAGAGTTGTTACATGTTTAATTGATAATTAATGTTTCTCTTATTAAAGAGGTCCATTACATTCTGATACATAAAAGCAGTAGAAATAAAAAAGGAATAAAACGGGCAGCACCTAAGTGGATGAACCAACAACAAGGAAACTAGGCAGATTAGACTTATACTTGCTAGCTCAGTCCATCAACCTATACTACTAATCCAGTACACAGAAGTCTGGCTTGTACTCATTCGGCCAACCTGTTGGCCCGTACTGCTAGTTAGGAACATTCTCCCCCACTTAATTTGGCTACACCCTTGTCACCTTCAAATAATTGTCGACAAGACCTCTAAACTATTAGAGATCATCTTTAAACTCCCCTATTGCTTAGCTTTCAGGCAATTCCTTCCACTTGATGAAGAATTGTCACTGTGGATGAACTTTCTTCTTCCAAAAAATGTGATTAACCAAGATTGCCTCTACATTCTTCTTAAAGGATGTCATCATTGTTGGATGAGACCTCTTTGGCTTACTCCATTCTACATCCGTCTTCTCCCTATGTGTTGGGAAAATTCGGTTTTAATAAATGTAAAACTTTTAATCCATTTCTTTATTTGATTTGTTCTATAAATGTTCTATTCTCAATTGAATGACGATTTGATTTGAATATAACTAAAATATTTCCTTTCTATTATGATTTATTTGATTTGCATATTATAAAGGAATATTTATGAGAGTTAATGTCATTTGAATTTTACATTTATAGATATGACCATTCAAATATTGTTAGAATTAATTATGGTAAGGAATAGCATATTATTGGTATAACAACTATGGATAAACACTTCATTCATGCATATTGTCATAACAAATATATGGAAAAAGAGTCTCCACATATTACATCAATAGAAATTTGACTTAATAAGTCAAGAGTGCATAAAGTCCAATATAAGCGACCACACTATATTCAAAAAGGACCATTAAGGGCAATGACATCATTTCAACATGTGAAAGTTCCAATTAAAGCATAGATCTATTCTCTCCTATTTGCCTTCCATTCTGAGGAAACCCTAGAGAAGTTAATGGTTGAAATCTTGCAATATAGCCATTGGATTGACAAGAAATTTTAAGAAGAGCTTAAGGATTCATCTATAAAGGATTTGCTTCGATTGATTTTGAAGACACCTCTCCAAAAGCTACATCAAACAGTGCAACACAAATTCTAAATAACGTTACTCAGATTACTCAATGATTTCGTTTCATACTTGCTTGTATTAAGTTCTATTGCATTGATTTTACACTATGATATTCATTTGATAATCTGTCTAAGTGTAAATTAATTTAGAGCTCATTATTTAGAAACTATGATTTAGGACTTTCTTTGAAATCATTCATTTTGTGTTTGATTGATATTATATTTTATATTGTAATAGCTATATAATAGAAAATTTTGGCGATAGAAACTTCTATATTATGGGTTTAAAGGGGACTAACAATCCCTTGTAATTTGGCTTATTCATAGCCATTTTTGAAAGAAGGCTTTAGTGGGGAAACTAAAACAGGATGGATTAGGTGCCAACTTGTGGGTCGAACCAACTCCCAAATCTTCGTGTGCTATTTTTCTTTAGCTGTTTACTTGTTTGTTTATTTTTTTCGAATTAATTATGATTAGAAAAAAAGAAATAAGTAAAATGAAAATTTGTAGCCTTTATTACCTAATTCAACTCTCTTATTAGGTAATTAGGGACCTTTCACCGTGGAAAGGCATTAACATGCTCACATGGAAAAATGGATGGATTTTGAGGTTAGTTGGGTGATCTAGCCAATAAGCCACCTTCCCAATTTTCCCTATGATCTCAAATGGTCCTTTATACATGCAAACCAATCCCTTATAAAGGAGATGGTAAGCCTTGTATTGATAGGGTAGGAATTTTACCAATATCTATTCCTTGTTGTTGTAGTTAGTTGGCCTTCTCTTCTTGTCAGCCCACTTTTTCATTCTTTTAATGGTCTTGTTTAGATATGAATTTGCAACATTTGCATTCTTCTTCCAAGATTTAGCCATCTCATGGGCACTAAGACACTAACCTAATTGTTTGGACTTCAAGGTTGGAGGAGTCTTGTTGCCCTGTCACTAGCTCAAATGGGCTTTTGTTTGTGGACTCACTCCTCTATAAGTTGTAAGAAAATTAGGCTATATCCATTAACTTCACTCAATCCTTCTGGTTCTCACTCACAAAGTGCCTTAGGTATAACTCCACAAGGTTGTTCATTCTCTCTATTTGCCCATCCGTTTAGGGATGAAAGCTCATAGAGAACTACAACTTCAAGCCTAACAAACCAAATAACTCTCTCCATAATTAGCCCGTAAAGCATAGATCTCTATCATTAATGATGCTTTGAGATAGTCCCCAATACTTTATCACATGTTTGAAGAAGAGCTGGGTTGTGACTTCTGTTGGACACTCCATTAGTGCCGGTACAAAGTTAGCATATTTAAAAAACTAGTCCACCACCACAAGGATTGATCCACACACATTGACCTTTGGTAGTCTAGTGATAAAATCCATGGAGATGCTCTCTCATGGATGGCTTGATATTGGTAAAGGTTCTAACAATACTCTAGGAGCTCTTCATTCTAGCTTATCTTGTTGGCAAATGAGACAAGTTTTAACAAAAAGTTCAATCTCATCATGCATATCAGGCTAGAAGTATGAGGCTTCTACAAGAGCCCTTGTCCTTTATTGTTTAAGATGCCCATACCAAGGAAGATTTCAATTCCACTACTTTCAAGGGAGCTTCCTATTCTTGAATTGCCTTCACTTTGGCTTTATTCATCCGTAGAGTTCCTTTGGTGTTACCGTCGGGATAAATCTGACCCCTTCCCCTGTTCCCGCCTACGTATATGGGATATTTTAAGAAGTGAATATCTTTCTTAGTAGCGGGGTCTGGGGAAAGAATGGGAAAGGTGACTTCGCTATATTTCTGACCAGGAACAGGACCTATCACAAGAATATTCTTTTTATTAGGGCGATAGTTCTGAAAAGACAGATTGCCTATCTTTTCCTTAATTTCGGGCGAAATACGATCAGGGGGGGCTAATTCAAACCCCTCGGGTAAAATAAGAACAGCTCCCACATTCAAAGATCCCTTTTTTCCATTAGCAAGAACTTGTTTCAGCTGTATATCATAAGGAATTCGAACAACTGCTTCAAATACAGTATCAGGAAGTACCGCTTGTGGAACCTCGATATCCACGGGTTTATTAGCTAAATGGCAATTGGCACATACAATACGGCCAGTCGCTTCGCGTGGATTTTCATAACCCTGCTGTGCAAAAATGGGATATGCATTTGAAATAGGTGCCTTAGCTATTATATATATCATGAGTGATATGTAAACGTATCGACTAATCTCTTCCTTTATCCAAGAAAAAAGGGTATTTATAGTTTGCATGTTCCAATCATTGGTATCAAAAATTTATACAATAAAATTAGGTAGGTCCCCAGTCTAGTCTAGTATAGTTCCCTATCTATGATTCTGCTATTTACTAAAAAAATATTAATGGAATATAGGAGGAATCCCTTGTATGAGTAGAAAGAATAAGTACAATTTTGAATGTTTTGCTTATGTAGAAAATAACAACAATTCTAATTTGATCAATGAACCATTTTTCATTTATTCATTCATTGAATGATAAATAACTACAAGGGAGGGAGATAGACGATTTAAATAACGGAAGATCCAATATTTAAAAATTGTATCTAGAATGACCGGAAAAGTGGAAATAAGACCGGATAGAATTTGATCGTTATGAGCAAATCCAAAATCCTTGTAAACAGCGCCAATCATTAGTTCCCAACCGTGGGGTGAATGGAATCCTATACATAAATCAGTTAATAAAAGAATTGAAAAAGCTTTTATTGTATCGCTTAAGTTATATAGGAATTCTTGAACCCAAGAGTTAAGAATAACTAGTTCTTCATTACCTAGAATAGAATAACCACTTAGAATAACGAAACAGATTATATTTGTCGAGAAGTTCAAAATCGTATGGATACAATCCGAATTGTGTATCTTGATCAATTGGATCGTTTCTTTGTGGATTCCGATACGAAGCTTTTCTAGATGTATTTCGGGGTATTCCTTTATCATTTCTTCCAGGAGGAAGAGTTCCTCTAATTCTATGAATTTTTTTATAATACTCTTTTCTTGAATATCATTCAAGAAAATTTCGGATTGCCTAGTATCCCACCAATTAGTAACCCAAGATTCAAGACTTTTAGTAAATGAGAGAGAGATCCACCAGGGCAAAAATACTATAGATGCGAGATGTAGAAGGGGAATGAGTGCTTTCTTTTTTGCCATTTTGGAGTCTTTGAATTTTTAATGAACTCACCCGATTCGTCGACTTCATATGATACTAACTAATATTCATATCAAGGATAGGTTCTATTACAAGTCATCTAGCCCATGAATCTATTCCCTGTTTTTTTGTCTATGATTCAGTGGTTAGTACTTGAATTTCTAAATTATAGAGAAATGGAATAAGAAAGAGTCCACTTCAAATTCGAATAAAGATATTGTTTTCAAATATATCATTTTCTAAAATTCGAAAAAAAGCGCCTCCTTTCGATAAATAAATGCGCAAAAACGCCCCTTATTCAATTCATATTTTGAAAAGAAAGAATTCTCTTTCTATCAAAATAGAATTTTTTTTCAAAAAATTTTCAAAATACTTCAATTGGTACACGCAAGAAATAAGCCAATTCAGCAGCTTTTTGCTCAATTTCTCGTGGAGTAAAATTCTCATCAGTACGAGTCAAGGGAATAGCCCCCTGGCCTGTGATTTTCATATAAAGGACGCGACGAGCATAAATACCCTCTTTAACTTCTATTCTGATGGACTGAATGTCTTTCATAAGGAATTGAAGTAAGATGCGGCGATTTTTTCCAGGAAATCCCCAACGAAAAATACACACTATTCCTTCTTTTCTATCGAATCGATCATAACCACTACCTACGTTCCACGAAATTGTGCACCACAAATAGGAGCTAATAAAGAGACCCGCAATCCCATAGAAAGACATCACGATCCCCTGCGGAAAAAAAATTATTTGTGGAGACGGAAATAAAGATATCAAATTCCTACCAAGATAACTGGAAATTCCAACTAATAAAAAACCCAATGAACCTAAAAAAAGGATAAAGGCCCAGCAGAAATTACTTGTTTTTCGAGACCCCGCTATAAGTTCTATCCATATATGTTCTGATCGCCAATTCATACTAGATCTAGTTGCACATTTTATTGAAATTGAGAAGAATAACCCAAATTAATTTGAATTTTTTGTGTGTTTCCGAAGTAACTCTCATCAACTAGCACTATGCCGATGTGAACTTTTAGGGGAAATTCGCCGAATTGCTTAAATCTAATAAAATAATAACACCCACTTCGTATGATTCCCTATAGATATCGACATATGGATACATTAACTTTACATTTCAGACATTCGCGGCGATCCCCCCCCTTTTTTTTTTTTCAAATAGCTATAATTATATAATTATAATTATATAATTTACGCATATATTATATTTACGCATGTATAATAGCTTACACTCGGGGGAAACCCTATCACATATTTGATTCTAATAAATATCTGTGTTAGTTTAAGTCTTGAAATTGTGAAAAAACCAAGATTAGATTTGGCCCCACCCTATCTATATCTAAAAAATCCTGGTTTTTTCAACATGAAGAAATAAAGAAGTCATCGCAATCACCGGAAATACTAGGCCCACGAAAGGCACAAAAACAGAGGATAAATTAGTCATAGTTGCCATAAAAATGATAGTTGTCATAAAAATGATAGCTGGGTTTAATATTTGTACCTGTTATTGTTATTTATATTGTTAGAAAGGTATCGTATAATCATTATAATTCATATATAATTCTACTAGCTATAGCTAAACTAAGTGAGTATATGTAAGTTGTCTATTATATGTAAGTACATAATATAATAAATATATTCATTTATATATATAAATGAATAATATAAATAGAATAAAACAAGGAATGTAGAACTAACTAAATAGAATTTTTCATCTTTCTAGAATTTATCTTATTTTTGGATAAAAATTTAATAAACTTGAATAAAATAAAGAAAGAATTTATTATGAATTCCCGAAAAATTTTTTATAATCCGACCCACGGATAGAGATTCTCAAAAGATATAGAATCTTGCATCTTTCTATACTTTTTTTATTTTCTATATGTGAATTATATATACATAATTAAGGGAAGGCGAAATTCTCGTTTTATTCGCCTTGCCTAATTTTCATTTTACGGAAGAAAGAATTCGCTCTTTTTTTGCTCGATAAAAGTTTCCCGGCTAGTAATCAGGAATATCGGTAAAAAAAAAATTATTCGCATAATTCTTTTTCCCTTTACAATTAACTCTTATATTACCAAATGTTATCAAAGTCAAAATAAAATCCGAAGAAATTTATTTTGACTTTGATTTCTATAGACTAAATAACTATTTGTTCTACACAAAAAAAAAATAAGAATTTCTATTTTTATTATTAAATTAAGCCCCTACATGCCTAAGCAATTCTACTCTTTCTCGTAAAAAGGAATAATTTTCCTTCTTCAAGTATAACCTGTTCTCCTATAGCACCTTAAATAGTACCTTCAAGTGCTTGACATGCTCCTTTAAAGAGTTATTGTACACTACCATGTTGTCTAGATACACCACCATGAACTTGTCCAAGTAGGGATGAAGCAAGTTATTCATCAAAGTATAGTGAGTTGTTAAGGCATTAGTTAAGTCAAAAGACATGACTAACCATTTGTATAAGTCATGTCTTGTCACATAAGTCACCTTTGGTTCATCACCAACAACAATTCGAATTTAGTGGTATCTTGATTTGAAATCCACCTTGGTAAAGTAACAGGCAGTGCCTAACCTATCAAAACAATCCACTACCAATGGAATAGGGTATTTGTTCTTGACGGTTACCTTATTCAACACTCAACAATCAATGCACAGCTACATTGATCCATCCTTCTTTGCTTAGAAAAGCATTAGAGCACCATACAAAGCCTTTGAAGGGTAGATGTACGTTACATCAAGAAGTGTCTTCAATTATTTCTTGAGTGTCTCTAACTCAGGTGGAGACATCCTATATTTCCACAAGGAACAATAGTAAAGGTAGTCCTTGTTTGGAGTTGTTCCTGAACTTTCTTAGCAAATCCTTTTGGCTCCACCATTTGTTCCTTAATATGAGAGACGTAACCTTTCAATAAAACAATTCTTTCCTCTGTGGATGTTATTGTTTCAACTTGCATCCTTTTTTCCTTTGCCCTTTGGGGTTAGTGTTGCAGTTCTCCTACACCTTCGAACACCATTGTAAGAGTCATGCCTACCACAAGAGTTAAGCTCTAATACCACTTGTAATAGACTTGGAGAAATTTATTCAGCATTCAGGTCTCAGCAATAAACTGAGTCACCCTTCTAACCAGGATCACTTTTATGAAAGGACTTTTGGAGAACTTATAAGAAAAAGACAAGGAATGAAAGAAAAGCTTAAGTGTTTAGGTGAGTAGAAAGGAACTAGGAGGTTCTTTTTATATAGGAGTTAGCCTTCTCATATGAATTAAATGGATCATATGTTACACATTCAAAGCATCGCAACAAATGTGTAAATGTTATGTAAGATTCAAATGAGGTTCATCAAATTGGGATGCTTTATAATTTTAAACCGTCAGATACTTATACAAAGTTAACGTTATAATAATAAATAATGAATCATAACCATTGTCTTATTGAATATCAAAGTCATTACATGTTCAAATCGATAAGTAACATCTCCTTTATTAAAGAGGTATGTTACATTCTCATGCATAAAAGTAGCATAAATAAAAAGGAATAAAACGGGGCACCACATAAGTGGATGACCTAACAACAAGGAAATTAAGTAGGTCGGACTCGTACTTGCTAACTTAATCCATCAGCTCGTACTGTCAGTTTAGTATACATACATCTGGCTTGTACTCACTCGGCTAGCCTGTCGGCCTATACTACCAATCTAAAACAATTAGCTCTTTGAGATGTAAGTCATACTCTTTTTACTCTTCTAGTCTTGTTTTGGTTTTTGACAATACTATGTCATTAGCTAATAAAGCCAATATTTTAGCAAATCAAAATATTTTCTTATTCTAGTGTCTAAAGTAATAAACCTTTGACGATATTACAAGTGATCTTCTCCCATTAGCAACTAGAATTTTTTTTTCTTTTGTTCTTTAATTTTATTTGCCTTACCAACAATAAAAGAGGACTTTTCACATGATACTTAGTATTTTTTTTTTAATCTTTGGCATCATTTGATGTATTAAGACAAGGTCTTTTCAATTCTTCCTCTTAGGTATAGGTTGAAACAACTTTTCTTTAACCCACTAGTCTACTAAACATGTTACTTAACACAATGAACCAAAAAATAACAATTAAAGCTTCAATATTTTGGTATGTATGAAAAAATGTTGAACTTTCTTAACCCAACATCTGAAATGTTCTCAATAAGGAACAAGAGATACTTAACAAAGTTAGAAAGATTAAATTGAGGTCTTTTCTCTCTTTTTCATTTGGATTTGATGATAGCCACTTCTTAAGTCAAATTTTCGAGAAGATGGTAACTCCATGTATTGAGTATGTTATCAAGCCTCACTATGGGATACTTATACGTGGTGGTAATGTTGTTAATGGCTCTACTATTTACATATCCAAAATGAGCCATCCTTCTTTCGCACCAATGGGGCCAAAATTGAACATAGTCTCATGCTTACCCTTATAAACCCTTGGCTAATCAATTCTTCTACTTGCCTTTGTACTTCTTTAGCCTTTTTAAGATTTCCTTTAGGAATAGTCTTTTTTATTTTTCTACCCCATGTGGTGTTTGGTGTATTTGAGAGAGACTAAGTGGATATAAAAGTGATAAGCTTCTTATATAACTTCAAGAAACAAGTGTTCCTTTTACCATCATGTCTAACATCGTTGCTATATTGCCATGAGCTTTCAATCAATCAATGGCAATCATATCATAAATAACCTTACCAATATAATGTTTACTAATGAAAAAGGTAATTATGACTTACTTTGAAATTTGAAGATGACTCCCTTAACCCAACCATTATCTACAAGAAGGTGATGTAGACAAGTTTAACTTCTCCATAAAAAGTTATAGAAGCTACATTAGTACAACTCTTATTGTCAATAATAATCAAACATATTTTTCAATTGATTGTGCAATGAGTTTAAAAGATATTTTCTCTTTGCTCATCAAGTGGGCTAACTTTGGCGTGTAAGTTTCAATGAAAAACAAACATATTACAACAATCTCATTCTCCTCTTTAGGCTTATCATCAACAACTTGTCCTCTATAATAGGCCTCATCAATTTCTTGAATTTCTCTTATGGTCATCACTCTCTTATTTAGACAATTAGCTTAAAAGTGATAATATCCTAGGTATTTAAAGCAATTTTGCTTCACAAAATTAAGCTTCTTCTTTGGAACCTTCCTAACTTTTTCCTTGCCCTCTCCTTATTGGTGATCTTGGATGTGGTGTAAGATGAGGAGTCTTTATACAAAGTATGCCTTTTCATGTATGACCTAAAACTTGTATCTTCCTTATTGAAAGACTTTGATCCTTTGTGCTCTTCAGGGTCTTCTTTTACTTTTCTACTTTGATGACAAGCCAATAAACATCTTTAAAAGAACAATTGGATTACAATTCTACCATGTTTGCTATCTCAAGGTAAAAAGTCTCTAAGAAATTGAGCAATAATGTGCTTCTTGGGCTCTAGCAACTCACATCTTGTCCTGAGTCTTTCAAATTCTCTAATGTACTCTACACTCTTGTCACCTTGCTTGATAGAATGCAATTTGGCAAGAACTTCTTTTGGAGCAATTTCTTCAATTTTTCTCATAACCAAACATTCATTTTACCATTTCAATCTTTTTGCTTTTTTATATTCTCTAAGCACAAAGAAACATATTTTTTGAACTTAAGAACAACTATTTTGTACTTCTTTTCATCATTATTTTTAGTAGCATATGACCAATTAACAAATTCATTAGGATCAAGAGTACCTTAAAACTAAAAAATGTCCACCTAAAGGCCATAGTCAGTTGCTAATATCTTATATACTACTTTCCATGGTAGAATAAAGAAAGAAGAGTCACTACAATGAAACATAGTCAGGTAGATGAAAGTAAAAAGGCTCGTTCTAACAACCTAGATCTCTAATACAAAAAATATAAGACTTAATAACTAGGACTTAACAATCATTAAGCTCAACAACTATTGGCCAAAAGATGATAGTTCCAAAAGCACACCAAAATATACATATATATATATATATATATATATATATATATATTTATATATTTAACAAAAATTGTTTCAACAATCCAAAAATGTTTCTTGAGAGCACATCAATAAATTAATATTTTATTTTATTTAACAAAAAGGTAAGAAATAATGCCAAAGATGTTTAATTTTGGATCTCTTGAATTCATTGGATCATGTTGTGATCCAAATTTATATTTACAGATATGTATAGCATATAAACTAAATATTAGTTTGAGTTGGGTTTGTACTTGAATCCTTTAATTCTCCCACATCAATGGTTGAATTTGATGCACCCGCATTACATATTGTCACATGCTGAGATCCTTTCTAAAAGACTAATTTTAACGAGATGAATAGTCACACCTTTGAGGGTCTCTTGAATTAGTTTGAGTTGGGTTTGTACTTGAATCCTTTAATTCTCCCACATCAATGGTTGAATTTGATGCACCCGCATTACACAGTCACATGCTGAGAGCCTTTCTAAAAGACTAATTTTAACGAGATGAATAGTCAAACCCCCCCACCCCCCTCCCCTGTTGAAACAGGTCAAAGTCCTCCTTTTGAGGGTCCCAGGAAGTGACATTCTTTCCCTTCGACATGATTGAGCCCTCTGCCTACCCCAGTAGGAAAATAGGTTCAAAGAAGTCAGATCAAGTTATGAATTAAATCTGAATCCACTTCTCACGCAACTAAATTCCTTCTCAACAGACTCAACCTACCAGATGGCCAAAATTCCCATTCTGCTTGACGTGAGAGGAGGTCCTCGCCTTAGGGACGTGACATTACTCTTTCTTCAGGTTCCCGAACCGGTTTACTAATGAACATTAAATGATTGTTCAGAACGTCCAAGAATGAATCGAAAATGCAGGTACGCAATTTTCAGAACATGCAACGAGCGTTTTCCAAGAAAATAATGCCAACATGCCAACACTGGAAATGTTACAGCGCCAATCACATGGTCCAATGAAGCATTCATTACAGCATCCATTCCCAACCCCAATTCCCACCCACTCCCCATCCGATCACTGGACGACGGCAGTCTGTCATGTAGCTTTATAATCTCTTCAAACTTTTCTTTCTTGCGTCTATTTTCTTCTTGTCTGCATGAACTCTTGCCAAACCAACTTCCTTCTTCTGTGCATTAGCGGCTGACCCACCAACTCCTGTATCTATTATTGGTGCTACAGCAGCTGGCTGCTCTTGCACATTTCCCCTGGCTGACGTAGTAGAAGGGGCTAGCGGGGATGGCAACGTCAACGCGGCACCAGGTGCAGTGCTCTTTTGATCAGCATTAACTGATGTATTCGTCTGGTCAACATTCAGTGCGGTGGTGGACTCAGAAATAGCTCCTGATTTGAACTTGGGTTTGACCTTAGCATGGATCCCGGTGTAAAGCCTGGATAAAATTAGAAAACAATCAGGTTTCTTCCATACTCCAAAGCAACTTATGCTTCCTAGGCTTCTATCGGTACTAATTTTTCATGTACGTGCTAATGGACATGCAATAACTTTTCATGTACAGAAACCAACGTGTGAGCTGCTAAATCAGGTATTGTGTTTAAGAGCAGTAGAAATAAGGCAGTTGTGTCAGTGGGACAATACTCCAGCGCAATTCATGCTTCCCACTTCTATGAATAAAAATACATACTAATTTTAATAAACGTGCTAATGGACATGCAAGAACTTTTCATGTACTCCCCGGCGTGTAGTCCTGCTCATCAGGTATTGGTTTAGGAGCAGTAGAAATACGGCAGTTATGTCAGTGGGACAAATATCTAAAAACCATAATAAAGTAAGTGTAATAACTTATTTTGATGGACCTTATTTCAGTAGAAGACTAAAAGCCAAAATTTGTCCACCATGTTATTGGAAACACGCCCTTACAGATCTGAGGGCTTTCATGTTGAGTAAATACAACAGACACCACAAGTTGCATTTTCCTCCCAGGTTAACAGTCATCGTGTCAAGATAAACAGCATAAAAGGGAATTATGCATCAAAAGAACCAACCAGAAAAGAATGGAGTTTGTTCCGAACCAGACACAAGCCCCCCACAACAAAAAAAAAAAAAAAAGAGAAAAGGGTTGGTACTGTCGTGTGCATGAAAAAGACACTGATTGAACGTCCCACAAAACATGGCATTCTGTGTCTAAATCCACAGGGTAAAGGTCTGTCTGAAAACTACTAGACAATATTGACAAACCACAACATGAAATAGATAGCATGATGGGCACGACAAACCTGGCACGTCTAGCATACTCCTCGTAATTCTCAAGCAGCATCTTCCCAGCCTGCTCATTCAAAGCTGACTCTGGAAATGGTTCGATCAATAAACACCTAACTACCTGTGTTATCATCTGAGAGTCAAGGAACCATTGTAGCAGAAAAAGCCAAAGATCTCAATCTTAAAAGTAAATAGATGTCAAAGTTTTGAAAAAGTTCAGCAACAGATTCAAAAGAGCTATAACTAACATTATGGTTTAATATATAAACAGCCATCAAAACTTACAATGAGGACATGTCGTAACCCAAGACTTGGATTCCAATCCTTTTTCAGCGTGTTGACACATATTTCACCATTGGTTGCAATGTTTGGATGGAAAATCTTAGTCAGGAAGTAACCTACATAATAATGGTCAAATGTTAAAATGTCAATCAAATTGCATAAGTTGAAAATGGTTGCCCAATACTTGAAGCATGGAAGAGAGAGATTTTGGCTCCCAACTGGGAAAGATATATTTGGAAAGGGCCGCGGAGGGAGGGGGGCAGGGGGGGAGGGGTGGGGTGAGTGGTGTGTTGGGTTTTGGGTTTGTTGGCGTTGTTGGTTGGGTTGAGGGTTGGTGGGGGTGAAGATACGAAGAGTAAAGGCATGCTAACCTGAATGTTTAAGGAGAAAGGAAAACGGAAAAGAACATAAAGTTCTAGGTTAAAAAATGGAAGCGGAGATATATTAGTGGCTAAATGAAAGAGGCATCCAATTAAAAAACAAAAAACTTTCACAATGTTTCACCCCTTAAATCAGGTATTTGGGCTATAGATAAAACATACACGTGTTTAAAGAACAATAATAAGGTCACACCTTTGGGAGGAGAGTGTGGAAAGTCATGAGATAATAACAACTTCATGCGGAAAACTCCATTTTCATATGGAGTTCCAGCTGCAAAGGTCAAGAATGCTCATTCAGTTTGAAGCCTATAAGCAATGCCTCAAATATTTTTACTGCACAAGGACAAAGCTACATGCCTGGGCCTTCAATATCAGCATATATGGTCGAAAAATCGTCATCATTAACACCTACTTTGATACCCTCAGGCGGAGATTCATCAAGATTCTTCAATTCTTTTGCAAGTAGCTTTATAACATTTGGTGGAAGATTTTCATTAGTTGCCTGAAAAAGTGAAGAATACAATAAAAAAATTTTGTCAGAAGACTTCAACAATTCAAAACTGAAAGAAGTAAAAAGATGCCAAGCCTCCAAAAGAACCATAAGCTCAAAAATTTTCTTTTCTACTTTAACATCCTCTTTTCAACCACGAAGCAGAATTTATGTTTCATAAACAAAGAAGAGTCATCAGACAACAATCAGACATCACTGTCTTTGAGCTTGCAAGATCACTGTAAGAAATCAACCAAACCATTGAGGGACAATAAATCACATTTTATTCAGTTCCCTGGTCAAAGTGTGACAGAGACATGGAGCTTATCTATGCATTCGTCATTGCTTAAACAAATGGGTACATAGTGTATTCTGTTGCTAATATATTAATACTGCAAGAGATAATGCACAAAAGTAAAAGTTTTACACAAATGAAGGAGGAAATACCATGGTCACAAAGGGGAAGTGAACCCTTATACAAACTTTCGTTACTAAAAGAAAGTGAGGACTCAGCAGAATACGTTCCAATTTTTCAAGTTACTGCTCGAAGATGAAAATGATTGATCTCAGCCAAAAGGTCCTGCAAAATAATGAATCAGAATCTATATAAGAAAGAACAAAGGAAAATGTCATTTAAGTTCACTGATGCATCTCCACAAATAGATAGTAAAACTAGCTAATAGATCAAATAGTCAGCAAGCTTATAATTAACAGGAAAGAGTGTTAATACACTATGTACCCAGCAGAATACGTTCCAATTTTTCAAGTTACTGCTCGAAGATGAAAATGATTGATCTCAGCCAAAAGTCCTGCAAAATAATGAATCAGAATCTATATAAGAAAGAACAAAGGAAAATGTCGTTTAAGTTCACTGATGCATCTCCAGAAATAGATAGTAAAACTAGCTAATAGATCAAATAGTCAGCAGGCTTATAATTAACAGGAAAGAGTGTTCACGTGTGTTGAACACAGGCACAAGCTGAGACAACTTTCAGAGCAATCTTAAGATGTAACATTGAGAATGACTTAACAGGTTTGCTATCTATTTCAACAGTCTCAATGAGCCTAATACTCTGTCATCTAACAACAACTAGCCCAGTTAAATCCTAAAGATCAAGATGCCTAATTCCCTTGGTATGCAAGGTAACATACTCGATCACCCAAAACTAAGTCATGAAATAGTCCCTCAAAGTTAAACTTCACTTTTTATAGAGGTCAAAGTTTAGTAGGAAATCAAAGATACATAAGGAAGCAACTGGCACAAAAACATGAACAAATGCAATAAGGGTCCCTAATCGTGCAAGGGTCCCAAACATGCAACTGGCACAAAAACATGAACAAACATGCACAAAAACATTGAACTAAATAGCTATCAGTCCCTAATCATGACATCACTGGCAGGGCTTCAAAGACGAATTAAGCAGTTATACGAAGCAATACTACAACTTTAGTTAGTGGTCATGCAAGTTATATATGAAGTGAACAATATAGTCTACCAAATTTCATGCTATTTGGTTAGTCAGGCATGCAAATTCTCAGACAACCCTATATCCCACCGTAAAGGAAGAAGACTACCATGTTAGCTCCACGCTTAAGTAAGCCTCTATAGGTAAGTGCTCGACTGCTAGTGATGAGACATGGTAATTAAGTTTGCTAAGAAAAGGCCTCCCCTCGATGGGGAAGGATAGTTTGATGTGCAATGTTAAGAGGACTCGCATGGAAAAGAAAAGATTTATTTGAATTGTGAGAATGCTGTAAGAGACAAAGTGGTTGAAGAACACTGGTTCGTTATGAGAAGATTAGTTTTATATAGTGTTATTAGCCCAAATAACAAGTTTTAAGCTTTTGTATTAAGGTAATATTCTAACATATTCTATCAATCTCACACAAACAGATTCTCAAAGTACTAACTCACATCTCACAGACGCAGGATCCCACCACTTAACTCACATCTCACAGACCCAAGATCCGACCACTAATTGATCACTTTATATTTCCTAGGAAAATAGGGATGACAGTATTTCAATGGATATTTTATACTCGGAGATGAAAATGCATTGCGTTCCCACATTATCTAAAATTTCACAGGCCAAAGTGACAACAAGAATCAAAAATCAGACCTTAGAAGTGAAGAACAAAAAATATCATCTCGTTCAAATTCTCCTGAAACAAAATTATCCATTCTCCAATAATCTATATGTCTCCAATAAATTTGTCACATGATTTTAAGTTTTTTGGCATAGTTGATTTCCCAATGTATTGCTTCAAACCCTCACAAAGATCCAAGATATTCTCTCTCACACAGACTCAAGGTCTCAACACAACTTGTACAACTTACCATTTTCATAAATGCTGTGGACTCAATAGAATCTCAAATGAACATTATGTGATCAGACATCAGACCTCTGAAAATCTGAGATTCGAAATGCATGAATGTCCAAAACAAAACAATTATTAAGAGAAAAAGAAAAAAAAAATTGTCTCCAGATCCTCTAGAAAACAGAATGACCACCCTTAACTATCTGTGTCGCCTATTATACTTTATTAAACAGAGTAACTTAAAAAGTGGATATTGACTTCAAGGAACTCTGTTAGTGCTCATTACAGCCCGACAGATAGCCAGAAAAAAGTTATCTGCCACTCAACACGCATCCCAAAAGAACATGATACTTAGCTAAGACACGAAATTTAAACAAGCTGAGCTGATTAAGTTTCAAAATAGATAACCTAACTACTCAATGAAAATTCCACCTCCAAAGTTAACATTTATTCTTTCTTAACAAAAAAATGACATTTTAACAAGGGGAAATACAAAGAGACCTGAACAACCATAAAACTCCACATTCAAAGTAACAGTCTACAAAACAAGAAGCTTCTGTCTGCGTTATTAAAATCCAACAAAATAAGCTACAACAAAAATTTATGTCAAGCCAAAATACTATCTCTGATCAATTGTCCTCCCGATGAATTAAAATACTATCTTTGCGCCCATAAAATCATTTCTCACATAGTTCGTTACCTTAGGTCTTTTACTTTAGGTCTTTTCAGTTTCATTATCAAGCACTTTTTGACACTATCATGCACTTATGCTACATCTCTTTCGTTTTTATTATTCTGATTATAATCAATACCCTGATGAGAAAATAGTTTACCAGTTAACTATATCAATTAAATGACTTAAAAAAAGGAGAAAAAGAAAAAGGAAAACGAAAGAGAAAGTGCCACTCTCCAGAAACGATGTGCAAGTAAGAAAACGAAAGAACCATAATTTCCCCAAGAAAGAAAATATGTTCGTGAAAGTCCGCTAAAACAGAAAAGTTTCGCGGTTTTCAAATAGAACTACAGATTATCTTTGTAACATTAGTATTAAAGGCCCAAAAGATAACTCTCACAATCAATACACTGCGACTGGAATAACACGCGAGCATTCACGCCTTGGCTGACAGAAAGTGAACTAGGCCAAATAACCAGGTCTTCCATGTGTGGTGAGAGAGAAAGGTTTTCTAATTTTGAGGTAACTCCTTGGACAGACAAACCTTCCGCCCAAGTAAACGAATAAAGAACCTAAGAAGAATGTCCCCCGGTGCCAGATCAAAGCCCTAATGCTCTAGAAAAGACAGCAGGGGATCCCCGCATTCCCATTTCAGCAAGAAATAAACCAAACACGCATACGTTATTTGAACAAGAAAAGCATATGGGCGTGCAATTTAGACATGAATCAACTAACAGAGGAGAGCAAAGATTTTGCTCCCACTAAGGAATTTGATCATAGAAAACATAATTTTTTGGCAGACTGAAGGAAAAAATTTCCCAAAGAGAGAGTAGTTCATAAGAAGTAGAGCAAAAAAGAAAATCCATGTGAGAAAACCAAAGAAAGTAGGAGTATTACCAAAATCTCAGACGAGATTTCACCTAATCTGATTCCTCTTTCTCGGGGCCAAACCACTGCGCACAAATAGGGAGAGAGAGGGGGAGAGAGAGAGAGAGAGAGAGAGAGAGAGCGAGTCGGAAAGCGATCTCTCCTTGGAATGATTGATCGGGTTGATCTTAAGGAGGAGAGATATGGCATTTTGTTCTATTTATTCATTAAACAAATAAAAATAAAAAGAAATTGAAATTGAAATAAGGAATACTGCCTGGTCTTTAATGCTATTATATAAATCGTTCTGAAATGACGTGTCGCTTGCAAGATCTTCAAGATTTTATAGACGTTGGATTCTTTATGGTTCCATTAGTAAACTCTCAATCCACGCACTTACGTTGCGCGTGCTAGCACTTGTCATCGAAATTTACACAATCTGCCGGGGGAGAGGTGTTGGAACCGCCGAGGATGCGCTTGGGCATTTTATTTAGTCGAGAGAGGAAGCTAACGCGCCTCTGTGTCAGTCTTCTTGCTTACATTAAATAATACTAATACTGATACTGATACTAATACTAATACTAATACTAATACTAATACTAATACTAATACTAATACTAATATATGCCCATCAGCCGTATTACAAGAACGCAAAAGACTAAATATATAAATAAATATGTTTGACTTTTTTAATACATACCTTTAATGTATCCGAAAGCGAGGCTGGACACGAAAATTCCACCAAACCATCTTAAAATTCCACCAAGCAAGGTTAGGTGGGCACGGCGCTTGTCGGGACGTGGAGACTCTAGTCTCTCTCTTATGTGTCCAAGGCATTTTGAATCCACCCAGCCACGCTTTGGGCTGTCGACCGTTGGAAGGTCGTCTTCCCAACTAGCCGTTAGCCGCCACCTCCTACTCACGCTAACTGCGGGTCGGGAACTAAAAGATTCCTTTATTTTTTTTTTCCTTTTTGTTTAACACATATTAGCTGTTTTTTTTTTCTCTTTCTTTTTATTTTTCCATTCAACCGACGGATTTTATATCTTTTATCTGGCTTATTATTTTCAAAATACAATTAGTTGTTAAACTTTGGTCATGTTTAATATAAGCCAATTGTGAATAGAAATTTAATTACTAAGATTTAAAGAAATTTACTTCACAATGTTGATTTATTCATGATAACAAATTTTCCCCAAAAAATTGTATGAAAAAAATTTTGAAATCCATGTTCGTCTATAAAAAAAAAATTAAAAACCAAGATTTTATTGTATGAAAACAATAAACTTCTCAACTCATAATTACTTGAATTTGAATATGGTTCTATCTATAGCTTGTGTCATCTCGACTGAGTCATTTGAGTTATGGCCCAAGCCCAGCAGGAGTGAAAGCTAATAGTGTCTTCATCTTTATTTTCATCTTCATTGTCGTGTTTTTGTGCTATGTACTGTCTAGTGTGATTGGTGGGCTTTATAAATATGCTTACTCCAAATTCATCCAGTGTTCCTACATCATATAACTGCAGTTGCGGATAATAATCCTACCTCGGGTAAGATTTCTGTATATTAACTAGCATTAGATACTCGACGTGCGTACGTGTTTTCTTAGTATATGTACATGGAGGTTGATTTGGTGCAATAAGGCACATATTAGGCAAAGCTGCTAATTTTACGACGTGGTTTTTACTAAGGGAGCATGTGAGTTGCCAAAGATGATCCCTAAAAGTCCAAGACACCGTAAACCAAGCCATTATGGAGCCAATTTATATTATCAGTTGCTATTCCTAGACACTGTATTTTGATAATTAATTGTGAATTGCTTTTTCTGGAGACAAAAGGAGGCCCGTTACTTTTAAAATGGCCTCTTTTCTTTTTCGACTTTCGCAACTGATGCACTTTTTGGTTTGAAACGCGCCCACTTCTGTCGTTTTCAAAATTGTCCACTTAAACTTGTTGCAACCACAATCCGTGTCATAACAGTCACAAGTAAGTGTCACAATCGATCATAGATTCATAATAAGATCAACTTATTGTGACATACAGACTACACAGTAGATCATATGCGTACCGTCCCATTATAATTTTAATTCCATTTATCTAGATAATAAATCATACATGTTTCTTTAAATTAGTTATCTATCATCAAGAACATCATTTTATTTCCAACCGACCACCCATGTATTATTTTTTAAGATGGCTGTATTAAATCCATTTGTCAAGTAATTGTGAGAATAGTTAGAATGGCCTTCCGGCGACAATTGTTGTGTGCCACTATCACTACCACTACCACACAAACCCTAGTGTCTCTAGCGTCTTCCTTCTATTTCTCGACTTGTATCAGAATTGAAGCAAACCTGTGAGGAAACGACCTTGACATCGTAGGCTTGCTGAGCATCCTTAGTTCAAATCCATTTCTCCGTCTCTTTGCCAATAAATCAACCACTTGAGGTAGATCTACCTGACCATCCTTTCACAACCCTCCACAAGTAATAAGTTGGATCCACTTGTGCTCACGTGCTACTCCCTCGGGCTAAATCCCGCTTAAGCCCCCTTGTACAACCAACACATACCACCATATTACCCAACTTTATCCCCCAACTGTCTTCTTGAACCTCCATGGATTGTTCGGAACGTTGAGCCCTCTGATATATATATAGGTTTTAATTTGTCTTGTCAAATGTTGGCATATATCTTCTTCACTATATTTGTGATAAGCAACTCCTTTTCACAAGATTGAACTGGAAATATGTCAAGCACAGCGTCAAACACACCTTCCTCGCTCTTGAGCACTCTTTTTTATTAATTGTTAGAATTACAAACAGAAGCGGAACTTACGAAAATCTCGCCAGAATTACAAACAGAAATGGAACCGGTGAAAACCACTTCTAAATCAAAAACTGAAAATCAGCAAAAATTGAAATTTAATACGTCGATGATATCTAAAGAAGAAGCAACGGTTATTAAAGATAAAGTAGGCACGTGTACCACACATGCCATACTACCAAGGCAACTCACGGACAACATAAAGATGCGCACGTGTAACTCATGCGTGTCATCTTCTTCCTCATGCCTGCGAGAGAACAAAGTTTCGTCTCTTTCGTTTGACAGTTATACAAAATAGTTAAAGGTGAAATAAAAGACTTTTTAATCAAAGGAAAACGATATCTTTATTTCAATAAAAAAATACAAAGAATCATAAACTCTATTGATCAAATTTTTCACTCAAAATCTAAAAGGTCTTAGGGTTCTTCCCATCTTTTGTTTTTCATAATCAATTGTATTGATCATCATCATTAAGAGATGATTTACGTTTATTTTTCCAACCACTATAAAAAGGTAGTTGGAGTGTACTCAAGGATCATTTTAAGAAATAAAAATTACTACTTTTTTATTGTTCTTTATATTGTTCTTCATTTTGTTCTTCATATTTTTATTTTTATAATAATTTCTACAATATATTGTAGAAATTATTATTTTAACTTGGTATCAGTTTAGCCTTTTGGCGAAAGCTTTTTTTTTTATCCTTTTTTCTTTTGCAAATGGCTTCCAATGTCACCCACATTCATGCTGCTACTCATGCTCTTCCGCTACCCAATCCGAGTCCTCTTCCTACCATTGGTGAGTAACTCAAAGGTCCTAATTTTCTTGTTTGGAAAGCTCGAATTGAGCCTTTCCTTCAAGCAAATGGCTTACTTGGTGTTGTTGATGGCTTTTTTCCTTGTCCTAGCGAGTTTCTTACCAAAACTAATGAACAAGGCAATATCACTCGTGACTCCAATCCTGCTTACCAAGATTGGATAATCAGGGATCATACTACTTGTGGCTGGATTTTTTGCACTTGTAGTGACACTATTGTGACCATTGCTAGGCAATGCAAAACCTCCTGTAAAGATATGGCAGGCCTTATCATATGAATTTATGGCTCATAGCTCTGCACGAGTTTCCGCTCATCGCCTATGCCTTCAAACATCAACCAAAGGGCATCGAACAGTAACTGAATTTCTTCAAGAAGTTGATGGTGTTGTTGATCAACTTTCCCTTATAGGTGAAGTTATTTCAGAAAATGAGTACTTAACTCATATTTTCTAAGGTCTTGGCTCACCTTATGCCTGTCTTGCCACTATTGTTGTTGCTCATACCTATACTTCATCTCTTCCTCATAAAGCTTTATGTGGGTTACTTCTTACCCAAGAAGCTTACATTGAAATGGCTACCCAAGGCTCGCCAACTGTAGCTGTTTTTGCCACTAGTCCTACTCCTCTTCCAGTTACTCAACTTTTTTCCCCATCTTCAATCACTCTAGGAGGACGATCCATTAATATCTCCACTCCAAGACATACCTCTGTTCCTCGTTATAGCAACAAACCTCGGTGCAATGTTCTTTGTTAAATCTATCACAAACTAGGCCATCTTGCACGTCAATGTCGTTATAAGTGTGTTCCCTCCAATTCTGGGCCTAACAATAACTTTCAAGGCCACCATAATATTCAGGCAAATATTTTTAAGAAGGCTCCACAACAACCATATCAAGCCTCTCCTGAAACTAATTGGTTCCCTGATTTTAGTGCTACACATCATATCTTGCCAGATGCTTATGATATTACGTAACTGCTCAATTATTATAGGAACCAAGATGTTATTGTAGGGGATGGAATGACACTTCCAATAACCCATAAAGGTACTTTACTAACCCCTACTCATATTAATGTTTATGATGTACTTATTATGCCCAATATAACAAAATGATTGTTATCTGTTTCAAAGTTTACCAAAAATAACAATTGTGTTTTTTCATTTTTTTTCCCAATTTCTATCGTGTATAGAGTTTGACAATGGGACAAATCTTACTCTAAGGACTAGTTGAAAATGGCCTTTATTGCATCAACTTGAGTAATCTTCAGCAATCACCAAAGTCTTTTCATATTTCTACAATAAATGTAATAGCTTGACATTATAGATTAGGCCATCTTAATTATGCAAATGTAATAAGATTGCTGAAATTTTTGAATATTTAGTTCACTGGACATCTTTCTTCGTCTTATATAGATTGTAGTATCAATAAAAGTTAATGACAATCGCATTTATCTACACATAATATTTCTCACGCTCCTTTGGACTTAGTCCATTTTGATATATGAGGCCCCGTACCAATTACATCACCACAAGGGAATAGATATTATATTTGTTTGTTGATGATTATTCCAAATTTACATGGCTTTATTTTGTGAAAACAAGAGATGAATTTCTTCAAATCTTTAAAAATTTTCAAACATTTGTTGAAAATCAACTTCAAACTATTATAAAAATCATTCAATGTGATGGAGCTACTGAATTTACTTCCAAAAACTTTAAAACTCTTTTATCTAATAAGGTATTTATCAATGCATATTAAGTCCGTATGTGTCATTTTAAAATGGGACTGTTGAAAGAAAACATCGACTAATCATTGAATCTGGATTATCAATGATGAATCATGCCCATATACCACTTCAATATTGGGATTTTATCTTTGAAAGTGCCACACATATTATTAATCGCCTACCAAGCTCAGCGATAGCCAACATAACCCCATGGGAAAAATTGTTTCATCAACAACCTAGTATATCTCATTTATGGATTTTAAGGTGTTCAGTATTTCCTTATTTAAGACCCTATGCTCCATATAAACTTACTATATGTTTTAAACCTTCTGTTTTCTTGGGCTATCCTATAGGATATAAAGGCTATTGTTGTCTTTGTTTACAAACAAAAACAATTTATATTGTTGCAAATGCCATATTTGATGAAAATGTATTTCCTTTTCAACAAGTAAATACACCAAATGTTGTTACCAATACAATAATACCACCTCTTTCTACTGAAATTACTTTAGAAAATACTACAAAGTATAACACAACAAGAGTAGCTCATGAAATGCTCCCACAATCCTCCATTAAGAACCATTCCATGGTTACATGACTAAAAAAAGGAATAATATCTAAACGCCCTTTATTGTGTGATCATACATATGCTTTAACAACCTCTGTACATCATTTTATTGAACCTAAAAACTATAAAGAAGCCTCAAAATATCCTAATTGGCATGCTACTATGGTTGTAGCATATAATGCTTTGTTAAAAAATCACACTTAGGAACTTGTCCTTTTACCCTGAAATATTTTCCTATAGGATGTAAATGGGTATATAAAGTTAAGCAAAAATCTGATAGCACCCTAAAATGATATAAAACAAGACTGGTTGTTAAAGGATTTCATCAACAACCTAGTATTGATTATTATGATATATTTAGTCCTATTGCTAAGTCAATTACAATAAGAATTATCATTACTTTGACATTTACTAAAGGATAGATTATTAAACAACTTGATGTCAAAAATTCCTTCTTACATGGAACACTAGATGAATAAGTATATATGACTCAACCACAAGGGTTCATTAATTCTACTAAACTAGAATTTATTTGTCGACTAAAACGATCCTAGTATGGATTAAAACAAGCTCCATGAGCTTAGAATCATCGTCTTACTAAATTTCCTCAACATATTAGCTTCAAAATTTCCTAAGTAGACTCTTCATTATTCGTGTTACATACAAAAACATATAATAAATTTCTTCTTGTGTATGTTGATGATGTTATTTTTACAGGAAGTTCTACTGCACCATTGTCAAAAATTCTAAAACGACTTAGGACTGAATTTAATATTAAGGACTTGGGTAACTTACATTATTTTTTGGGAATTGAAGCTAAATATTCTACAAATAGTCTTTTGCTTCATCAACCAAAATTTGCTTATGAAATACTGTTTCGAGCCAAAATGAATGAAGCCCGTGGGGTGTCTAACTCATGCACGAAAAATCATCCACCATCTATAACTGATGGTAAACCCTACTTAGATCCCACACACTACCGTAGTATTGTTGGAGCTCTTCAATATTTAACGATTACACACTCTTACTCATTGGGCATTTCTCAAATGTATCCTACAATTTCTAGTTGATACCCTTAGATATGGTATTCAAATAACAAAATCATCAAATTATAATCTTCATGCATATTTTGATGCTAGATGGGCAAGTGATCACGATGATCGCAAATCAATTGGAGGATTTTGTATTTTTCTTGGAACAAATTTAATTTCTTAGAGTTTTAGAAAACAAAAGACTGTTGCACACTCCAGTACAAAAACTAAGCTAAAATGTCTTGCTAATATTGCTACAAAACTTATTTGGATAGAAGTTCCATTACAAGATCTTCATGTTAACCAATCTAGTCCTCCCACGCTATGGTACGATAATTTATCAACACTTTATCTAACTACTAATCTTGTTTTCCATGCAAGAACCAAACATGTTGAGATTGATTTTCATTTTATTCATGAGAGAATTAAAACAAAGAAACTCTCTGTGTATTTTATTTCTTCTGTGGATCAAACAGCTAATATATTTACAGAAGGCCTATCATCAACTTATTTTCAACTATTTCAAAACAAGCTCACGATGTGGACCAACAGGTCAACTTGCGGAGGGATGTTAGAATTACAAACAAAAACAAAACCACCGAAAATCTCACCAGAATTACAAACAAAAACAGAACCGCTGAGAACCACTTCTAAATCAAAAACTAAAAATCAACAAAAATTGAAATTCAATACGTTAATGATATCTAAAGAAGAAGCAACGGTTATTGAAGATAAAGCAAGTGCATGTACCACACGTGCCATTCTACCAAGGCAACTCATGGACAACATAAAGATGCACGTGTGTAACTTATGCGTGTCATCTTCTTCCTCACGCCCGTGAGAGAACAAAGTTTCGTCTTCTTCATTTGACAATTATACAAAATGGTTGAAGGTGAAATAAGAGGCATTTTAATAATAGTAAAATGATATCTTTATTTCAATGAAAAATGAAAAGAATTATCAACTCTATGGATGAAATTTTTCACTGAAAATCTAAAAGGTCTTAGGGTTCTTCACATCTTCGATTTTTCATAATCAATTGTATTGATCATCATCATTAAGAGATGATTTACATTTTTTTTCCAACCACTATAAAAAGGTAGTTGGAGTATACTCAAAGATCATTTTAAGAAATATAAATTACTACTTTCTTATTGTTCTTCATATTTTTATTTTTATAATAATTTTTACAATATATTATAAAAATTATTATTTTAACTTTAACAAATGAAACCTGTAATATTGTCCTATGTGATTTGGATATGGTAGATGAATTAATTCAAGGTCATTGATTTTTCCTTACAACATGCAAAGTTTTACACCATGCTGCAAATGGGAAGTTGAGGCCATAAGGGTCAGAAAGCGGGAACTATGCATTTTAGAGTGACAAATAGAAAGTGTGACTTTTTTGTCCTAGTTGCTTATTTATTCTTAGTATTTACAATTGTATTAAATTACTCAAAGTTATTTTAGTCTAATAATGAAAGTAACCTTATCAAATAATTGAAAATTCTTCTTAATATCAATAGAGAGTTAACTCAGATTGCTTAATTAAAAAAATTTTGTTCAGAAAATTCAAAATCCCCCTTAACATTATTTTAATTGGCATGTAATCTCGATATCAATTAGTAGCTTTAATGTTCTCTATCTATTCTAATATTCTATTAGGTGAATAGGTTAGTGTTCATTTTTTGTATCCAATATTATATTACGTAAACAGAGTCAAAACTCATTAGTTGCCTTCCAATTTTAGGCTATCTTGTCCTTGTTGAATTTAGATTTGATAGTGGCTCAATATGTTTTATTGGGGCATCTTTCAATTAGTGTGTCTTACTCCAAATAAAATATTATTGTCCTTACTCATCTATCTTTTGTACAATTTTTATTTTGAGTAAAGAAAATTAAAAGAGACGGGCCACAAAAAAACCTCCCAAAGACAACCCTTGTTGCAAGCAAATTGATCTTCCATTTGTTTGTTAGCTTCTTATTTATGCCCTGTTGTTGCACTTGATCTGGTAGAAGCCCTTTTTGTTGAATTAGGAAATTCAACCAACTAGGGAAAAAGTAAAAAATTGTTCAGCCTCCCCCTACCATGTCGTATCCAAGGCTACAATTGTCGAAGATCACGAGGGCTTTAATTGGCGGAACCTCAGACGGTATAATAGGAATTTTCTTGCCCTAATAATACAAGAAAATTAAAGAATTCATATGCATATAATTTGAGCTCCAATTTGCATGAATAATTAGATAAATCTTCCAAGAGAGATATTTGAAATCATAGAGGAATATGTGGCTTAAATGACAATTAGATGCATGTAAGAGAACTTTAGGATTCACTTTTTGGAGCTTGTGCTAACATTAACAATGTCTTGCAAAAAAAGATTAAATACTATAATCTTTTACTTGCACTTAATCACAATAAAACTTAAACAAATGACCATAAAATAAGAGGTGTTCCGATAAAAAAAATTGAACGATAATATCAACAAAGACATGTTAACATGAAATTACTTAGTGATTAATAGGTGTTCCTATTGTCCTTTAATATTATGTCTATAAAAATGCAGTCCTTATTTTAACGTCACCCAAGAAAAGAGCCCCTTACCTTTGAATACTAATTGAAGGCTTTCAAGGAATAATGTTAATAACAAGTAGACATGGTGAAGTTAATGGGATCATGGTAGCAAAAAGCATGTGGAAGGCAAGCTTGATTACAAGTATGGTTTTCTTTGAATTTGTTGATGATGTTTGAGTAATGTTCTTGAATTTTGAGATTTTTTTTTTCTTTTTTTCTTTCCTATTTTTACTTTGATACCACTTAATGCTAATTTTGTGGTGTGCATGAGCAAGCTCAAGCTAAGAAAATAAGTAAAAATTGTTTTTTTGGTATTTTAGGGTTTTATATGGAAAAGTGAGTGCTTGGCAAGGAAGAAGGGATAAAAACGAAAATACAAAGAACAAAACAAAAGATAGATGCCAATAAACTCCAAGACATAAAGACAACGCCACCAGTCAAAGAGGTGCTCCACCACCACTCCCTAGCAAGAACTGGATAAAGGATGCAAAAGTTGATCACACAACTTTGGGGTTTCTATTCTCTAGAAAACAAGTTTACTTACAATTGAAATAATGCTCCTTTTAAATAGGTAGCTAAACCTAATTCTAGAATGATCCTAGTAAATCAGGAATCCTTAAAACCTAATTCCATAATGATCCTAATAAATTATGAATCCTTAAAATCTAATTCTAAAAAAATCCTGGTAAATTAGGAATCCTTAAAACCTAATTCTAGAATGATCCTAATAAATCAAGAATCCCTAAAATTAAGAAGTCTTAACAAATTTGGATTCTGACAAATAAGGGAATCCTAAATAAGTCAGAGATCTGAAAAGTATGGAAACCTAAATAAATTAGAAACCTAGATAATTAAGGAAAACCAAACAAAAGAAAATATTCTCAAAAAATGAAGAAAACCTATGAAATTAAGAACTCAACAACTATTTAGAAAACTCCCTATGTTAAAGACTGCAGAGATGCTACGTAATATTCTTGGGCTGCTTCTTCAATCTTGGCCTTCTTGGACCTACTAGATTACATTTTGGCTCAAACAAGTATTTGATTACACATAATATATGGACTGGCTTATTATATTGGCCTGGCATAGTCACTACCGCATTACATATGATGAGAGGTGATTATTTATGGTGCAAAACTAGTATTTGAGAAGCAATTTTCTAATTTTTTAATCTTTTTTTTTTAAATGTATTTTCTAAAGCCAACTATGCGCTTTCCCCACTCAAATGTTAAGTTGCTTCCACCTTAGTCCATTTGGGGGATAACCTTTCTTGACAGCAAAGATCACAATCTCCTTTCGATGGAAACTATGTATATTTGTACATAATATACTATTAATTTAAATGTTTTATCTACATTCAATAAATTCATATTATATAAAAAGTAAATAAACATTCAATATGTTTATTTTATCTCATGGCCAACACGATACCTAGCCTTATATGTGTTTTGGCCACCTTCGATCCAAGAGTGTGCTGGAAGTGAAAAGTTGGAAAAAGTAAGAGAAAGATCCAGGCCTTTTGTCAATTTCGTTCCAAGTAAAGATTTTAAATTGAAGCGAGGTTGGCTTTGATAATAATATTCAAGATTGGATTTCAACTTGAGTCATCCATATTTGTATATATACAAGATGAAGAGGGTCTTGAAATCGATGCACATACTTAGAAAAAGAAAATGGTTCTAATGGACTCCTCTTCTTTTTCTTGGCTTGCTTTTATGATTGTTTTTAGTTTGGTTTTGGATACTACAGTGCGACGGTATGGAGGAAGAACCAGCACTTATATGAGGTCTGATAACTTTATTGCTTGCATGCCAATTGATAGTCCTACCTTTTACGTTTCTCTTGGAAATAATACACCTCAGTAGGTACTCTTTTGTTACTTTTTACTCTTTACACGTATTATGTGTTGTTCTCTTTCTTGGTCCCACATGCCTAGTATTCTATTAGTTTCTCGTGTTTTTATACTTCATTCCGTTATTAGAATCTTTGTACACAAGCGCCAATAGGCAAGTAGCCTAATGGTTGTCTATTGCCTCCTGCACTTAAATCCTAGTTTTGACACCCAGCACACATAAACCGCCTATAGATAATTAAGACAAGAAGGGATTAGAAAATAAAAAAATGGATAGCTGTGTCACAATGTCACTTATCTCTTGAATAAAATTAACCATTGGGGTTTTGACTTCATTCATTGTTCTTTGTTACACATAACGATCTTGTTTTATGTCCATACAACACAAAGAGCCTATAAGGGAAAAGCGATGCTCATGTCATGGATCACTCTTATTGCTCCAGGTGCTATGAAAATGCAATATTAAAGTGAGAATAACACCCAAATACTTACAGCTTTTGAAATCTACACATATTATAACTATGCTTCTAGTTACATTCATCACACGAACATGACTAGTTTGGAGGTAAAATTAAATTCTATTTTTTCACTCTTTTCAATCATTGAGACTTCTTATTTTGTATCTACAAAAAACCAGCTTTTGGTCAAGGAAGCTGTTTTTTTTATTTTTTATTTATTTTTTCTGCATATATTCCAAAATTAGCGCAATATCATACAAAAGAATAAATGGAATATCTAACCCTTCTTATTCATATCTATTGAGACAGTTCAACATGAAATACTGCCATTGAATTGGAGAAGGGAAATATAATAGAACATTTTGGTCTATAACACCTTCCCCACTGGGACTTGATATGTCATACACATTTGGACTCATCGATAAGTGTTGTTTTTCTCAAACCTACATTGAGACTTTTCTTATAAGTTTAAGGAACTCTGTTTTTAAGTGGTCTAAGGAAGTTTGAGAATGCGAGAAGAACTATCGCTCAAATGACTATGCATTTATATATAAATATATATACATATATAAACGAAAGGAAGAATAATTTGATCCATTCGGCCATGACTAGCTCCCTAGGCAAGTTAAAATATCAATCTCGCTCTATTTCATTACTTTGATGAAAGAAACAGAAATTAGTAATTTGTGGTTTTTCTTTCTTCCTTTTTCTTTTTTCTTACCCAAGTTGTTACTAGCGAATGAGATTTCCTTCTTACATGATGAATCCAAAAGAAAAGCCACAATGCCATTATTTACACGCCGAAGATGAATTTATCTTGCTACGTTTGTTCCGGTTGCTGTATGTTTTTACACCTTAGTGTTAAACACCATTGCAGGGGATCTTAGTCAGACCAAGCATTCAAATAACACATTCACCCAGTACCAAAACAAGAACTGGTGTTCTTATGCAAATGACTGGCCGAATCATAATAATTCCAGGTGGGACATATGGGGAAGGTTCATAGAAAGGAGTTTTGCTTATCAATCTTAGATATGGGCGGGTAGGGAACCACGAACTGACTAGGCCCTGCAGTTGGTAAGCTTCCTAATCAATAAGTATATTTTCTTTTTTAAAAAAAAATAAAAATGAATAAATATATATATGGAGTATATATATATACGGAGCCTAACTCATATATACGGAGTATTAAATTTCAAAACTCATGGTTGAAGTCTCTACTAACTCACCGCTAAAGTAATTAACTAAATGATTATTTTTTAAATGTTTAACCCCCAAAGGCTTATGAGAAGTAATGTGTTACTCGACAAAGAGTGATATCGTCACTTATGTTGCAGGGTGAACCCAAACCTTTTGTGCCTTATAGTCACTGCTTTCACACCCCGGATGCAGCATCGGGTAGCATTGTGCTGTTTTGGTACTCAATCAAGAAAGGTCCAACCCACATCATCGTTATGGTTGCATATTCAGCATTTGATAAGTATATAACTCTGTTGCTTTTGTCTCGTGGATGAAATTGGATCCAAACACCATAAATTAAAGACCTCAATTTCTAGCTTAAGGTAGCATAGATAAGTCCTTATGATTATTGTAGTATTTAGGGTGATGGCAAGCAATTTTGTCTATCTTCTGAGTTCATTTAATGCTTCATGGGATAGTTTTATAATTCTTATAATGTTCTGTCAATTTTAGCCTTATGATTGTTCTATAAATTCAGCTTTAACCTATAATTTTATTTTTTTTCTTTTTCTCTAAGGTTATACCACTCCTTAGTACGACTCCTTTAAGGGAGAGATAACAAAAGTTAATAGGAGTAAGACATCATCGTTGATCATTACGATGCATCCCCATTTTGTAACAATTATAAAAACTATTACATGGAAAGCGAAACCATGAGAGTAATCTATGAGAAAATCTTCATGGAGTAAAAAGTTGACATACTATTTGTAGGTCATGTCCATGCTTATGAACGATCAATAAGTTCTCTTTGTCTGAGCACGTCTAATTTATTATTTTCAAATATTCTCTTTTTCCTTTCTTGGAGCACCCATTATTTATTTATGGCCAAGGTTTCAAGAGTTGCTGTCACTTCACAATTGATAGGCTTGTGATCAAAATCTTGTACATCGTTACAAATGGTCTTTGCACCCTTATATAAAAAGTCTGGACACACCTATTTACTTTACCATTGGTGATGGAGGAAATCTTGAAGGCTTAGCAACATATGTTAATTTGTATTCCATATCATGACTTTTTCCTCATATAATGACTTTGTCCATTGAAACTTAATTGTTAGTATAATGGTCAACCAAGAAGGGGAGTTGAATTAGTTGTACAGTTGTAAGTCTTTTTTTTTTCTTTTCAAACATGACAAATTAACACTTGTGTAGCAAATGAACATGTAAAAACAAGATAGAACAATAACAAACAACAAACATAGACATAAAAGTTTATCATGATGGTTCAACACTCAATCCACCGTCCACCTTCTTCTTCCTTCAACTTAACCAGTTGAAGTCTACATTACTCACTAATTAAGAGAAAATGTTCTCCTAATCCTCCAAACTCCTCCTCAAAGGAATCATAGATTTTTGGGTTATAATAAGAGGTTGTCTCAACCTTGTTACAATAGCAAATCCCCAAATGATGAATAGTTTATAAGGGATATTGCTAATCAAAGAACTTATTCAAGATATTGAATATAAATTTAAGCTCAAATCACAAAACCTTTAAATTTTAACAAATTAGGATTTCAAAATTACAACATAGTTTATGTATAAATAATAATCAAAGTTTAATCAGCACATAAACAAGTGTATACAAATGAGTATGATCACAAAGAAATGATCTTTAAAGAATATCACCAAATGTCACTAAAGCTGTTCAAAATCGCAATGTTTGAATGACTTGAATTCTTTCTCTCATTTTTTCATAACAACTCATGCAAAAACTTTGTTTGAACCATATAGAAAAGCTTGTATACCAAATTCAAAGAATAAGAGCTTATTAGGGTTCTCTATAAAACCTGACACTAACAAAGCCTTCTTTCCGTTGAAAGATTGAGAGATTTCCATCAATTTATAGTTGAAGCTTCGATTTAAACCCTTAATAATCACAATTAGTCATTTTGACACTCAATTGCTTCTTAAATCTTCCCGTTAAGAGAACAACTATGGAGAAGAAAGAAGGTTGCTCAGTTTGATATGAGTGAGTGTCACCCTTCTAAGTTGGACCTCTTATTGAGCTTAGTCTAAATACGAGCTTGGATAAGTTCACATTGATATGAACATATTCATAAGATTAGCCTGCATAACATAAGCTTAAACATGATAGATTTGTGCCTACAATGATACAAAAAGTCCAGCAACACTTTTTTTTTAATGGAAATTGTTATGCAACTAAATTTCTTTATTCTCCATTTTTTATTGTATAAAATATTCTTTTAAAACTTGTCTAAGGTTACACTATATAGGAATATAGGAAACTGGGTACTTTATAATATCATTGATTGATATTATAATTTGCACATCTTTTACTTCTATAATTCAATTTTGTACATCAATATATGAAAAACATTTATATATTGTAATCAACCAAAATTTGTCACAATAAAACATATCTTTTTCCAACATTAATATGTTTGTCTTGTCTGTTTGCAGCCCGTTATACCTACAACCAAATTACTCAGTTTTTTTTAGGCTATAGACATGGCATTTTGGATATCCAGAACCGTAACCACACCTACTTTGGTTGGCATCGTAATCATGAGGGAAATGTTATCATTTCTAATTTTGTATGGCTCACCAATAGGTATTAGGATCCCACCAATATTTGATTTGAAGGTTGTATGAGCAATGATCATGATGATCAAAATCTATTAGAATATGCTTTTTGGTTCCGAAAGGCAACAATAATAATTGTTTAGTTTTTTTAATTTTAAGTCGTGTTATTGTCAACAAAAAATGTTGTGTTTATGTCCATGGAATTTGGATGCCAAAAAGAATTTAAGAGAATGACTATCCTTTTGAAAGTATCAACCCAAACAAACCTTTCCATAGGTTATCCATTTTATGGTTTGAACTTGGGGCATGAGGCTAACTCTAATATGATTTGTTATGTGCCTCAATGACTTTATCAAGAGACCCTAATCTAAAGGTTAGTCTAACCAAACACTTTTGAGGAGAAGTTATTAGCATAACCTATTAAATCTCAAACCAAGCATTTTTAAGACCAAAATTGAAAAATACTCATGTTGAATTATTCTTTGGTAGGAAATCGAATATATCATATTTTTATGTCTTTGGTAATAAATGCTTTGTCTTGAACAATGGTAAAGAGTCAGTTGTTAAGCTAGATTCTAAAAGTAATCAGGTCATATTTCTTAATTACCCTCATACTAGCAAAGCATATAGAGTTTTCAATAAGAGAACTCTAATAGTAAAGGAATCTATTCATGTTAGGTTTGAAGATGATTGCATAAAGAATGAAGCTAATCCAAGTTTGAATGAACAAGGATTTAATGATAAAAATGTAGCTAGAGTTTAGGGGGAGGCAAGAGACTTCTTATTCCCTAGAGTTAAAGGAGAGGTAGATCAATAACACATTTTAAGAGATATCACTCATAGAGTGAGTACCTATTCAAGGTATCATAATACTTATGAACATCAAGCTTTCTTATCTTAAGTAAAGCCAAAGAATGTAGATAAGGCACTTGGAGATGAAAATTGGCTTCTTGCTATGTAGGAAGAATTAAACCAATTTGAAAGAAGTAAAGTTTGGAACTTAGTTCTAAACTAAAAAGTCATCCGATAATTGGCACAAAATGGGTATTTAGAAATAAGTTAGATGAAAATGGAATTATCACTAAAAATAAGGCTTGACTAGTAGCACAAGGGTATAGTTAAGAAAAAGAAATTAGTTATGATGAACCTTTGCACCAATAGCTAGATTAAAAGCAATTTGAATGTTATTGGCCTTTACTTGTTGTATTAATTTAAATCTTTATCAAATGGATATGAATAGTGCCTTTTTGAATGGTGTTGTTAAAGAAGAACTGTATGTAGAACAACCACCTGGATTTGAAGATCTTATATGTCTTGATCAGGTCTTAAGCTTTCAAAAGCTTTATGTGGACTCAAACAAGCCCCACGAGCTTGATATAATAAGCTGAGTACCTTTATGCTTAATGTAGATTTTTGGAAATGAAAGGTAGATACCACATTATTTATTAAAACTAAAGGAAAAGATATTTTGATTGTTCAAATTTATGTTGATGATATTGTGTTTGGTTCTACAAATCATGCTTTAGTAAAGACTTTGCCAACTCTAGGCAACATGAATTTAAGATAAGTATGATGGGTGAATTAACATACTTTCTAGGTTTGCAAATTAAACAAACTAGTAAAGAAATCTTTATAGTCAAACTAAATATGCAAATAAATTACTCAAGAAATACAAGATGCATGATTTTAAAGTAATAAAAACTCCCATAAGCACATTTATATCTTTATCACTTGATGAACACGGGGTTAGTGTTGATTCAAAACTCTATTGAGGGATGATTGGTTCATTGTTGAACCTGATTTCAAGTTAAGTGTATACTTGTGTGCTAGATATCAATTTGATCTAAAAGAACAACACTTAACTGCTGTTAAGAGAACATTTAAATACTTAAAACACACAGTCACCCTAGGAATCTGGTATCCTAGAGATACAACCGTTGATTTGCATGCTTTTATTGATTCCAATTATGTTGGTTGTAAAATAGATAGAAAGAGTACAAGTAGTGCTTGTCACTTTCTTGGAAACATGTTGGTTTCTTGCTACTCTAAGAAACAAAACAACGTAGCTTTATCCTCTACTAAGGTTGAATATATTGTTACTGCTAGTTATTGTACTAAAATTTTATGGATAAAACAACAATTAGAAGACTATGACATCTATTATTCAAATGTTCCATTAAAATGTGATAGAACTAGTGCTATAAATTTGACAAAGAATCCTATACAACACTTTAAAATCAAGCATATTGAAATTAGACATCACTTAATTAGAGATCATGTGTAGAAAAATGATATTGCATTGGAGTTTGTGCATACTGACCAATAACTTGCTAATATGTTTACAAAACCCTTGGACAAAGAAAGATTTTATACTCTCCAAAGAGAGCTTGAAATGTCCTTTTTTGAACATATTTCTTGAATTTTTTTATTCTCTCTATTATGTTCTGCTCTACTCTGTTAGGTTTTTTATAAAAGCACTTACTTTGAGAGGGAGCATGATGATCACAAATTTGCTTATCAGGACAACTATCTAAACTCTTTTTGTAGTTTTCTTAGCTTTTATGCTTTTCTATAACTTCTCTTTTCTTGTTGCATGCTCTTTTTACTTATGACAAAAAGGGGGAGAGAGAGCACCAGCACATGCATGTTCCATTTATGACTTAATAGTGCAAAATGTGGGATAACTCTCTAGCACCCTTAACGTATGTTGAACAATCTATTTCTATATGGTGTCTTGAAAAGATGCTTCACTATGCTTTACGTATATTGATTGCCATGAAAAACATATTATATCGGATGCATGTTGTATACTTGAACTTCTAGAATGCAAATCACGATATATATTGATCATTCTATTGATGACATGTGTTATTATATGCTTAAACTTTGAAAATTTTGTCATCATAAAAAAAAAAGGAGATTGTTGGAAAAAGATATGTTTTGTTGTGACAAACTTTGGTTACATATAATATATATAATTATTTTTCAAATGTTTATGTGCACAATTAAACAACAAAGAAGTAAAAAGTGTGTAAATTATAATATCAATCAATGATATTATAAAGTAGCCAGGTTCTTATATTCCTTTATAATGTAACCACATATATGCTCAAAAGGGATATTTTCATGCAATAAATATTAATGGAATGTTAATTGCAAACAATTAGTTTTAAAGAAAAAGAGATGTTGGAACTTGTATATTTGTAGATCACTTGAAGTCCACTTAAGAACTAATCAAAGCTCATTTAAAGCAGGCCAATTGAGGCTTGATTAAAAGATGATCCGAAGCTTACTTAAAGTAGGCCAACTATGACTTGTTGTGATATCTTTTGAAGCTCAGCTCGTAATGTATTTTGAAGCTTATCTTGCAATGTATTTAAAAGCTTAACCTGCAACATATTTAGAAGCTTAGCCCATAATATACGAAGCTTAGCCCATATGGTTCAAAGACATGATAACCTAAGTTGTTTAAAAGCTTAATGATGCCATTTCATTTAAATCACCCAAGCAAGCTTAATAGGGTCTCAACTGTTTTGACTGAAACCTTAATTTCCCAAATATTCAAGAAGCTTCGCACAATTCTGTCTCTTTCTCTAAGCTACCAATTCTCCAACGGGAACATTTATGAAAGGATTGAAGTGTCAAAATGGTCCTCTACAAGCATTAATCAAAGACTTTACTGTTAATTGATGGAATACTTCTCTCTTTCTAATAGGAAGAAATCCATGGTGATGTCAAGTTTGATTAAAAACCCTAAAAAGCTACTGTTATTCAAAAATGATATATAAGCCCTTCTTGATGATTGATTGAAAGCTTTTTGGATGATATACTTGTGAAATTGTGAGAAGCATTGAAGTTTTACTCATATACTACCATCATATTCAGCTTCGGTGATATTACCCAATCTAGGGTGATACTCAGTGATACTCTTCCAAGATTGTTTCTTTGTGATCATTTATACTTGTATACACTTTTTTTTTTTACTAATTACACTATACACATTATATGCACATAAATATTGTTGTAAATCTAAAAACCTAACTTGATGACATTTAGGGGTTTCGTGATTAGAGCTTAGATACTTGTGCAATCTTTTGAATAAGCTCTTTGATAAGCAATATCCCACACATTGTTTTGGGATTTACTAATTGTACAAAGGTTGTTTCAACCTTATCTTGTAATATGTGACTTGTATAACTTCTTGAGGAGGAGTTGGAAAGTGTGGAGAACATTTTCTCCTACTTTGTTAGTAAAGAGAACTTTAACTAATTGAGTTAGAGGAAGAAGATGGTGGAAGTAGATGAAAAGGGCTAAACTATTATGAAAAAATTAGTATCTCTTTTTGTTGTTTGAGATTGTTATAACTTGTTGTTTATATTTATCTTTTGTAGTGTATTTGATTTTTTTATGTGTGTTTTAAATAGGCTATTGTAGACATATTGCTAGAAAACTAATTCAAACCCCCCTTCTTGGTTAGCCATTATACCTAACATATATCATAAAGGCATGTGACTCATTAAACTAGTACTTTTAACAAAAAGTATATTAGAAGTAATGGGCTTCCTAACATGTTTTATTAAATAGGTGATGACTTGTGTAAAGACAATTATGCTTGCTATTAATATTAATGGGAAGCTTGTTGACTATTTCTCTATTGGAAGGGGACTTATTACCCCATTCTTATTTGTGATTACGATGAAGGTGTTATCAAGTTGCTTAGCAAACTTCATAGCTGTTGTAGGATTTCAATATCATTGGAAATAAAAGCTTTATCCAAGCCCTCAGGTAGGTCTTCAAAAGCTTCAATCAATGTCTAGACTTCACCAAATCCAATGAAGAGTAGTGCCTACATTTGTAATGTCACCCTATAGGTGTGGAACTTCATCATAACATTAGGATATCCTATTAGAGAACTTCCTATAAATTATCTAAAAGTCCCTTTGTTATTAAAAAAAAATAAGGAATCAAGGTTTTAAATTCTTATGGAAAGGATCCTTGCAAAAATACAGCACTGGACTAGCAACATTTTGTCATATGGGAGAAGAGTTTAACTCACTAAGACAATCTTGTTTTCAATGCAAAAATATTAGGCATCCCTTTTCATACTTTGTAGCAACATATTGAAGTAAATGGACTAAGTGATGGGAAGATTTTTGTGGATGGACTTGGAATTAAAGATGCATAATGCCAAAATGGCTTGGGAGCAAGTTTGTGTGAGCAAAACTGAAGGTGGTGTAGGCATTTGGAAGGTTAAGGATTGGAATAAAATAGCACAAACAAAGCATATATGAAACTTACTAACCTTTAAGTCTCTATGGGCATCATGGGTGAACTCCTATCTTATCAAAAACCAATCCTTTTGGAGTGTACAAATAGGGAATGACACTTGAACATGAAGAAAGATTCCTAAGATTAGGTCTTTGGTCACAAAATTAAAGAGGTGGATAGTAAGAAATGGAAGATTAGTCTTGCTTTAGTTTAACAATTGGCTACTTGAAGGACCACTTGCTAGTAGAATTAGAAAGCAAGTCATTAGGAGTGAAATTTACCTACTAACAAAAGATACCCATGGTCTATGCCCACATGTAATGTTATCACCATTCCGAAGTCTAATGACATGAAAAAAGATAAGTGTATATGAATGATAGCAGCAAATGGAAAGTTTTCAATCAATTCAACATGAAAAGCTCTCATTCTCCAACAACCTAAAGTTAGTTGGCTTGGAATTTTGTGGTTCAAATATGTGAACCCTTGACTCTTAATGATAATAAGGTTGACAATCCAAAATTGACTACACAAGAAATAGACTCCATTTCTTGGAAATCAAAAAGAAAAAATTATTGCTTATGTAGTACTTTTGATGAATCTCGAGATCACATCTTTTCATATTGTCTTTACTTAATTGCAATTTAGACATAATTAGAAACTATACTACTTTACATAACACCATCATTCCCATCTTGGCAATCAAGAATTGGGTGGCTCCTTCATCATGCTAAAGGAAAAGGCTTTAAGGCATGTTTTTTTAAATTTGTGTTTGCATCTTATGCCTATGCTATTTGGAATGAAATGAATGATAAGATATTTAGAAACAATATGGATTTTGAATGTGTAACTCTTGAAGTTATCAAAATGTTTGTTAAAAACAAAGTTTGTTGGTTACAAAGATCTTTATAATTGCTAAAAACTTGTTTATTCAACATGTTTATATGATGTAATGTTGTGTGCAGTCTTTTGAGTATATGCTCCTAACCAAATTGTATTAATGCATTTTATGTATAAACTTTTGCTTAGCAAAAGAAGGGTATGGGGCAGTTGTGTGGTTTGTTAAATTAGGTGTCCCTTTTTTTCTTTTTATTTAGGTTTGTCTTATAGCTATCTATAACTCCTTTCAATTTTTGTTTCAAGAAAATATCTTAGAAAAAGTTTACAAAAGTTTAAGTGATACTTAAAATAAATGCAAAACCATTCAATTCAAAAAAAAATCATCTAACGATTTGAATAGATGAACAAGATATAATCTCGAAATAAAAGATAATTAGAGACACAAATCTTTTTAAGTGGATTAGGCTTCTTAACTCTAGCCCTATTCCACCTCCTTTAACAAAACATTAAGGGGTACCTTTTTAATATTCTCAAATCAATCAATATAAGATGTATTACAATCGTGCAAGTCTCAAACGAGTGATTTTAACAATAATTGAGTACGAATTGAGACTATGATATAAACTCCATGATACAAAAATAAACCCTAGAGTTAGGGTCTTAGGAAATAGAAAGCCATAGGCATAGAATGTGGAACAATAAAGGCTTTATAGATTAGTCGGGGCTCTCCTAAGAGCAGCGGATAAGATATGTAGAAAGAAAATTTCTGCTTGCATTCTGTAAATCAAATCGTGTTTTCTTTCCTTGAGATCTCATGTCTTTTTATAATCTGCTTCGGTGATTTCTTCCCATTGGAGATTCTTACCACTGGGCTTAATCTCATCAAATCACAATCTCCGGCGAGGACAATGAAAGATCTTGTTCTGATTTCTCGTTTGGGTTTAGAGTGAGAGAGAAAAGGAAGGTACAACGGCCAGATTCCTTGTTCGTTTCCTTTCCTCAGTCACTTAGTTTTTCTTCTTTACGTCAAGTGGTGTCGTTTCGTCGAGCTGTAGATTTTTGAGTCGGGTCACGCGGGGTGTCAAACGTCATGAAATTAGTGGTACGCATGGGTCACAGGTCTTCATTCAAGTCACAAAATGGTAACTAATCACCAATTTATTTTGACATAATAATCACAAGTATAATAATCAAAAATATTATTAACAAGTATATTTTTATATCATTATGATGAAGGGGTGTGTGTTAACAGTTAGAATTGTTTCCCATCACTAAGACATGCATCTAAGGAGCTAATTTTTAGATTGGGTTTAAAGTCTTACCATGGCATTAGGGTATGGGCTTTTAATCTTCAGCTGATATTCATCTCATGTTTCTCCCTTGGCACTCTTATAAGTCTAGTGCCGTTGATGGTTGATACTCATCTATCATAATGAAAAAGTTTGTTAACAATATAAATTGTCCCACATTGTTAAAACATGTACTTGAGGACTCGTTTAAATTACAAGAAGTTCCTCATAGGAGAAATCATATTTTAGGGAATTAAGGTGAACAAACATATTGCTTAGAGACCAACTAAAGAAGTGAATTCCTCTACCTTTGAGAAGTAGAAGGAAGCTAGGGTTGGCGAGTGAACAGATGTTGAAGAGAGCTAGTAGTGTGGGGGAGAGTTGTAGAAGCCTAGTGCGATGACCCAACCCATCATCGAGTTATGGCCCAAACCCATATTTAGGGAAAACCGATCTTCGTTTTTCTGTATGTGTTATAATTGTGTTGTCTTAGTGTGCCGCTAATGTGTCTATGCACTCACTATAAGTATATTCTGATGTACTAAGTTTGGTATGGTTTATGTTTGAGAGGGTTATTCGAGATCAGTATTAGTTGTCTCTTATCCGTAATGATTTTTAGCACTGATTCTGTGCTGCTGTTACCCTTAGCATAAGCCGATTGCGTGCAGATTTATTTCAGGTTTTCGTTTCATTCCGCACTGGCTTGGAGCTGGACAGTTTTCCCTTCGCAATTTTGGATAGGCCTAATCTCTCCTCACATTGGGTCTTCTGTTTCTTTGACTTCAGCACAGGACTCTTACTGGTTTGGTGTAAACTGCGTGCACTCATAAGATCCGTTATTCTAGGATTTTGGTTATGGCTTGAATATTTGCTACATATACTTCTAAATGATTTAATAAATGATAAAAGTGAGAAAGAAAAAGTAATTAAATTCCTTTTAGAAATGCATGACAACAACACCGACTCGAACCAACCATGGTGAGAGGTTGGATGCAAAGTATTGAAATAATCTCGTGTCCTAATCATTGTTGTCCCACGATACAATTTAGTCCAAATGGTTGGGTGATCATAACCTCGCTTATGACTCATTTTCCTCTATGACTCACGAAGCCGTTGCACGTGAACACCAACCAAAGCAGGGAGGTAGCTGGGGATGTGAATTCAGTGGTAGGTGGGAGCAAGCTTCCCTTACAAATCCCAAAGAATTCCTTGAGGTCGAGTGGGTCGGAGGACGAGAGGAGAAAATGGAAGGCGGGGGAGAAAAGAAGATGAAAATACTCTGCCTCCATGGATTCAGGACCAGTGGGAGTATCCTGAAAAAGCAAATTAGCAAATGGGATCCTTCTATCTTTGCTCTATTCGACCTGGTATGCGAACTCCCTCACTTTCTTACATTTTCTTACTTGGAACCACCATTTTTACTTCACACACATATCACCCTCTTCCATTAATAGATAGGCCACGCATTCAACTCTTGGGAATGAAAAAATTTAAAGCTTCCATGCCAGCCCCAAGTACTAGTCGCATTCTCGCACTCCCCTGTCCTTTTGAGTAGGGTGTATCATGTGCACGCCGCACACCTGCAAAAATGAAAAAGAGAAAACCCTTGACCTTCAAGATGTTTTAAATATTCTATATAATGTTCATGGAAAAAAAAATTGTGCAAAAACAGGAGTTTCCAGATGGTATTTTTTCTGCGGGAGGAAAATCCGAGGTTGAAGGCATCTTCCCACCACCTTATTTTGAGTGGTTCCAATTTAACAAGGTAAAATTTCCCTATTACTTTTGGACAAAGAAAATGAGAAAAATCTGTTTCCAACATGTCGGGATTGTCTTGTTCAGGACTTCACCGAGTACAGAAACTTGGAGGAATGCATCTCTTACTTATGTGAGTACATAACAAGCAAAGGTCCTTTTGATGGTTTTCTTGGCTTCTCTCAGGTAATTACATTCTAAAGGTGGAAGTTCATATGCTATTAAATTTTGGAAGAATTTTTCTTTCTTTTTTTCTTTTTGCTTTCTGTGAAAAGAAAACTTTTGAGGTAGCTTGAAGAGCTTGAATATCTCATATACAGTAATTATTTTGAAAGTGTTGGTCCAATTCAACAAATTTATTTACTTATTTTTCATCTAACGAAGAAAGCAGAACGTGGAGAATGGTAGATATGACTTATATTTGTTGTTTTAATTAGGGTGCAACACTGTCAGCCCTTCTGCTAGGTTACCAGGCGCAAGTAAGTCTAGGAAACTCTCTCTCTCTCTCTCTCTCTCTCTCTCTCTCTCTCTCTCTCTCTCTCTCTCTCTCTCTCTCTCTCTCTCTCTCTCTCTCTCTCTCTCTCTCGCTCCTCCTGTTAATATGTTAATGTGACATCACCATTTGAAGCTAGCTTGCTGAAAGCTTAAGTGGAAACTCAGGGAAAGGTACTGCAGGAGCATCCACCCCTGAAGCTTTTCGTATCAATATCAGGGTCAAAGTTCAGAGACCCAAGCAGATGTGAGGTTGCATACAAAGAGACCATCAGGGTCAAGTCTGTCCACTTTGTAGGAGAGAAGGATTGGTTGAAACTGCCTTCCGAGGAGCTTGCTACCGCTTTTGACAACCCTCTCATCATAAGGCATCCCCAAGGCCACACCGTTCCAAGATTAGGTTGTTGACCCGATTATTGCTCTCTCTCTCTCTCTCTCTCTCTCTCTCTCTCTCTTTCACGCACTTTGAATCCAATAGTCTCTGAATTTTGGCTGCCCTATTCATCCGAGTCATTGTAACAGATGAGGTTGCCACCAAGCAGTTGCGCAGTTGGACAGCGGAAATCATCGAATCCAGTGGAAATCATGGTAAAAAGCATGAGCTTGAGAATGGAGTGGCAAAAGTGGACATTGAGTCAAAAGGACCAGAAGAAGCGCCTAAGATCAACAAATCAGAAAAGAGTATACTCAACGCTGAGAAGTCGGAAATTGCAGAGCCAGTTAACTCCTGAAAATTTCGGACATGAAATGAATGTGGTTCACTCTTGGCTCAAAAATAGAATGCACGCTGCTTTATGTATGATGCCTTAGATTTGTAATAATAATGGCCCCTTCAACTCATCGTCTTTTATGCAAAGCATAACAAACATATCTCCTTAATCTTGTTCATTTTGCTGGGACGCATGAAACAGAAATTGAATGCCTTCTGTTCTCCTTGAACAAATAATCTTTGCAAGGACACATGAAACAGAAATTGAATGCCTTCCCTTCTCCTTAAACAAATAATCTTTACAAGGATTACAGCAAAGTCCGTACCTGGATTTGATTGTGAAAATCGGTTCACCATTTACCTTCCACAAAACCAAGAAATTTTCATAGCAGTTTCCCCATTTTTCAACTCCCTCAACCTATCATCGTCCTCCTGTAATTATTGAAGTCACAGATATATATAAATCAACGAAAATGTTCAAACACAAGGAATTGTAATTTTTAATGATGCAATTTTTGTTAAACTTGTGAATGGTAATTGCATGGCTAAATAGAATCAAAGGAATGTTCAAATGCTATACATATAAACAATTTATAGGCAAAGCCATCTAATGATGCAATGGTAAAAAACGATTTACTTGAGAATGCTATTGTTCATTGGTCCAGGTTATCCATTGGAAACACAAGCACGCCGCACAACGTCATTTCTCTACATTCCTCTCAAGTTGGTGTTGTATTCAAATTAAACACTTTAGCTTGCCTAATAGAAAATGGTATTGTGGAATATTCAATGCGTTTGTCACTAGATTTGCGGGCTGCTATTACCTGGATAAATGTGTTTTACAAATTACCATGTCCTCCCATATCAAATGATACTATATTCCAGCGTATCGTGTTCTCTCATACAACAAAGGTGTGGCGACAAGATACAATGCAAACTCATTGTCTGAATAAAGTAAAATAGGTCTTAGTATAGTTACTTGTACATGAACCACGAGTCCTACTAGAATATTACCTTACATGTAGTTGATGCCATGATGCAATATTTAATTCTGTTGAGAACCTAGAAATTGTTGATTACTTCTTTTCTTCCAAGAAGTAATGATTTCCTAATCTTTACATAAAAACGCATGGTCAATCTTCTACTCATGAGACACAATACATAATTAATTAGAACCACAATAAACTTGTAAATCAAGCTTACTATCTAACCTCATTAGTAAATCTAAGCTTAACAAACCCTTAATGTACCTTACAATAATTAAATAGAACCACAATAAACTTATAAGTGAAGCTTACTATCTAACCTCATTAGTAAATCTAAACTTAATGAACCCCCAATGTACATACCTTACAACTTGAAGAGTAGCCTTGTGGTATGATGCTTGAGTGCAAGCATAAGCTGACTTAATATATATGCACAGTGTAATTAATATATTGTCTCATCGTCATAAGAAAATCCATCTTGTAATCAACCATTGGTAACTAGTTATACCTTCAAATAAGGGATCATCTTTCTTTTAAAGAGTAGTATCATAATCCTAAGTGGTAAAATTACAATGTTGCTCCATGGAAAGGGCAAAGGGCTTGCATCCAACTAGTCTCTATTAAGAAATAAGCTCCAAGGTATATTTTCTTTAATTCATCATGATACTTAACTTAGACCTCACTACCTCTATCTATATATAACTATTTCACCATGCTAAGGTCCTTTGTATATGAAATTTAGAGTACAAATATTCTTTGAACTCCTAAGAAATTTTCTCATCTACTATTAAGCAATATAGATATTGTTGGGATATATAGGATCCAATAGATATCTACATAATGTCTTCAACATAAATGAAGACAAAGAGAAGGCCTTTGGTGAATAGAAAATAATCATGGTGTGACTGATGAAAATCATCCTCAATGAAGGTCTCTGCAAGCATTTGCTACCATCATCTATTTACATATCTTAAACCATATAATGACTTCCATAAGTAACATTCATTTGTAGTATATAATGATTTCTCACCTTACACTATATACCTTTTAGAATAGTCATGTAAACTTTAACATCAAAATTGCTTTATATGACAAAGTAATGAACATTTACCTTGTGGAACTCTTAAGGATGAATCATTGTCAATGACCCCTCACTTATTGCACCACAAGTTGTACTATGTCATGCCATATCCTTTAGTTTGTTTGGCATTTGGTTTCACATATCCATTTACAACCATTGGCTTTATTTTCTATAAGCAAAGTAACTAAATCTCATATAAGATTTGATTCTAACACTAATATTCTTAGTCATGGCATCACACATGAGGTCAAACATTATCTCCTAGTGTGTGGAGCGCTTAGCACTGTTGAAAGATGTTATGAAATGTTTGTGCTTATGTGAAAAGCAATGATTTGACTAATCTAATCCATTCTGAACCAACCTAAATTAATTCCACACAGGTCCAAGAACCTAACATAAACATATGATCTAGTCCAAACCTATATATTCATTAAAGATCAACATAAAGAACTTAGTTTTAATACCTTAACTACAATCATCTTATAAAGATAGATATCCCTCCCTTGGACAACTAAGAGTGGTGAACATTTCTTTTTACTTTATATTTATAATCTTTTGAATGCATTCCAATAAAGTGATAAGTATTGTTTCCTTAATCTATCTCTTTGGATTTCCCTCCAATAAATTGTTAAGTGTTTTCATCATTGAATTCTAAAATGGTAAGTTTTGTATCCTTAGTTTTCAATATCATTTTACCTTTTCTTTTTCTCCACTCTGTTCCAATATCAATAATAAAATATAAGAAATGGGATGTAAATAGTAGAGGCCAGATTAGCATCAATATTAGGACCATTGTGATATATAAAACCAAAAGGAAGGTCTATTGGTTTGTTCTATCCATCGTGGTGAAGATGTTGGATGTTTAATAGGAACTATGATCTAGATGTGGCCCTCGCCAATGAGCTACCATACATCTAGGTACTAGGGCAACGATGCACGCCATCTACAATAGTGTCACATAAAGAAGATGATGATTTTGTATGCTCATGAGGCGTAGAGGCAAGTACTTGTGCAAAGAAAAATGTACAACATCACGAATGAGATAAAATTGCTCAACATCACGTTAAAGTAGTCCATAACCCTCCTAAATAAAGCGGTAACCCAAAATATGCATATGATGACCTTATGCCTAAACTTGTTTCAGCGTGTGACTCAATGGGATAACAAACAAACACCCATAGGTAACCATGCAAAGGTAGTTTTCTAAATAATTTCTTAACGTGAGTTTTCCTTCGCCAAATCATATACAGCATAACACCTTTGTTTGATTGGTTAAACTATACGGATATTCGCCTAAACCAGAAAACTGTCATGGATGATGTAAATGGAAAATCGATATGTTCTGTGAACTAAATTTCTGTGTGTATTAAATAGAAGCAAACATTAGGAACCATGGAAATCTCTTGCAACACAACTGACTCAGGAACAAGATCTTCTGGACCATCATCCCCTACGTTCCTTGCGAGTACGCACGTTCATGTTTTCAGCGGCTGAAAACCGTTGACACCTTGCTTACGCTTATCTGATGGGAATCTTATGAACAAGTCTACATTAAACAGTCGCGCAGTAGGACAGCAGAGATGCACCAACAAGAATACAATAAAAATACAAGGCCAAACTAAAATTGCTAATATCCACAGCCCGGCAAGGAATAAAGTCAAGATAAACAAAACGGAAGTCCAAACCGTGAAGGGAGCCTGAAGCCTAAAAGCTCAGAAGAGAAAGCAACGATAAGTTCCCCGCAAATGAATCATCCAGGTTATCGTCTACTGTAAGTTTCCCACATTTGGCATGGATTTAGCCTCCTTTACCTCATGAAACTTTTCCGTAAACATAGATATGGTAAAATGAAACAATCAGCGAAACAAGTTCGTCTTGCTGGTGGGTACTTTGGCTTACACTAGGAGAGGACAAAAAGCCATCTCAATATAACATGACGATACCGTGTGGGGTAACGGAAAACATCTCCCTTTTTTTCCTTTTTCAAAAAAAAAAAAAAAACAAATCCTAATAAACTCTATTGTTAATAGTTTGGTAGAGCGACTTAAGCTGTGCGTTCCATTTCTCCACGGCAGCATACTTCTTCGTTCCCTTTGACCTGTCCCAGCACTCTAAGAGCCGGTTCACCTGATCTATGTGCCCATGGATTCTGTTATCCAGTATTAGAGATACCAACAGCTGCTCAACATCTTGCTCCGGCACATTTAGCTCCTAAATAGAGCCAGAAGAAAATCAACTCAAAATTTTATCATTGTCCAGTTCTCAAGAAATGGCGATTTCAGATAAATACTAGCAGCCGTAAGACAAAAGAAGGGAAAGACTAATGGAAGTAGATCACAGAGAGATGCATTCCAATGTTCATCATTTAAAAGACACGCTAAGAAGAAAAGAGGAGAACAGGGACGAGAGAAGCTCAGGAGGCACCATATTTAGTATGGAATCTGTAACTATCTAGTTATACAATTCTTCTTGTTAGTGATACAGCTCAGGAGGCATCCATGTTGCTGTGTACACTTACATTGAACGTACAACAGTCCAGCTCCAGCAGCACCCATAAAAAGATGCCAAACTATTAATGCCCCTTTCACCAACTAATCCAACTTCACTATTACCCAGACGCTTATTTGTCCAACTGGTTGGACAACTTAAAGCAGCAGTCCAACAAAAATCAACAAACAAACACCAAAAGACTGAAAACAAAAGATAAAAACCCGTAAAGTGAAACTACCTTAGATATGAATGGGATCCTGATCCTTGTATAAGGTTTGATGAGCTTGAGCAAGACTTGCGTCCTTATATTTTTCAGAAGATCCTCGATATAATTTCTGATAAATGGATCATCCATAATTGTTCTTCTGTTACTCTGGTATCAACAGTTTCCATAAATCATTTTTGGTGAGAGGAGACAAATAGAAAAGGTGCAAAAATTAGGCAGCACACATAATAGCGTGAAATAACAGTGATATCTATTTAAACTTACCTTCAGGATTTTCTCAAACTCCAATATCTCATTCCGTTGATAGGCTGCTATTAGGTTTGTCATTGCCAAAATTTCAGGGTCATTTTTGTACCTGCCAAGTAGCAGTAAAGAAACAACTAGGAATAATGTATAAACAACCCTGACTGACACACCATGAGCCATGAACCGCAACCAGGAGAGTGAGGAGGCATGAAGATTAACTAAATTAAATATAAAAAGGGAATAGACAACTTACGGCTTGGCCTCCTGACCATCAAATGGATTAACTTCAGATTCCATCAGCATGTTGGCAAGAACCAGATATCTGACGCATTAAATGGGAATAATGGAAATTCAGAATTATTAACAACAAAGATGACCAATTTTTCAACTTTTAGGTTTGGTCTACTGATAAAAAGATGTAGCACTTAATTCCACAAGAATTATACACCACAAACAGTCCAATGAGCCATGGAGCACCTAGATTGTAAATATGCACAAATTCTCACATAAAAGCATGTTTTAGTGTATTAACACACATGATTATTTACTCATGTAAACAATGCCTGGAATCAAGGATGAAAGGTGTGCAATTTACGCACTTCAAGCATTGGATACGCCGCTGATTTCCAGCCTCATCATAATTTTTAAAAGCTTCAAAGAAATCAGTGGCTGCCTCTGCCCAGTGGCGTTCTGCCATGTGCATTTTACCCCCACATTCATGAATTATCCCCATTATCCTTGGATGAGGTATTGCCGATTTGATTGTAAGTGCTTGCTGGTATAGTTGCTGCAATAAGTCCATGCAGTACAATAAACTCAGTCAACAGAACAAATAAAAAAAGGACTTACGACGAGAAACTACATAGACTAAAAAGTTGAAACCACATCCCAAATGACTCATTTATTTAAAGAAGGAAAAAAAAAAAAAGGAACTACAAACAACAAAACCAAAACCAATCAGAACAACAAAAGGCCTACGTTTGGTCATGCTATTTAAAAGAGATCCAGCAAACGTAAACCTTCTACTACAACTTCAAACCTCACCTCCATTATTGAACAGAAAGGAAATTGAAAGTGAAATTAATTTAAGCAAATTCAACATGAATACGTAATGCATAGAACAGAGCACAATTTTCCATATCTCCCTCCCTCTTTAAGTTCAAAATATGAAAATAAGTTTTGCAACATCAGATCCCATAATCTAAATCAAGATTCAACATCCAGAATCATATATACTTATGCTTACAGTAGTAAGAAAATGATTTCAGATTACATAAGCAATTAAACATTATCAGTATCGAAGCTCCTAGATTCCACTGAATTATGCTATTATTGGTTTCACTACATTAAGAAAGTGGATGGCTTACTATACCTGAAGATGGCATTACTGTTACTTGTTCCATTTTACTCTCTATATTTACTTAACAGAACAATTGAGTAACAATCTTATTTAAAAAGTCCTCTTGATATTCTAATTTTCTCTTTTGTGATGGACTTCTAGGAAGAAGTTTATGCCTGTAAGTGAATTTCTTTCTGGTTTTTGATAAGTAAGATTTTGCTGGAGATAAGGGTCACTAACCCCTCACAAGGCAATCCAATGAGAAAAATATGCAAAGTAAACTACAAGACATTGACCTTGAGTTTTTTGTTATTCTTGGTCTCAGTATACATTTGAATCTCTATCGCATATACTTCCAAAAGTTGTGTTCCTTTCTTATGGTCATCTGTACCATCTTCTTTTCGGCAAGATTTGTGAAGCTCCTTCAAAATCTGTGTCCAAGAAATTATGTGCTGCATTCCAATATATATTAAGAGAAAACTGAAAATAAAAAACAGAACCAGACCAACACCTTATTCATTCGCCCATATTCACCCATGTCAAACCAAATCTTGCAGAGCTTGAGATTTGTTTTAAACCACAGTCTCTGCGCAGCATGAGAGCAATACATTCAAAATTGCAACTCCATAAAAACTATCTTTGGACTTAGGAAAAGACTGAGCCTTAACCTCATTTTTTGCCTCTTCAAGAGCCTTCAGTGTGGTTTGGTAGAATTCTTGAAGAAGCCCAAAGTTCTGACTAGCTGATCCGGAAACAAAATCCATGATACTATTTATACATTTTTCACTATAGTTTCGTGTCACTGCTGACTTAATGTAAGTCAACATTTCTCTATAGGCTTGCATCATTTGTTCATACTTTCCTAACCGATAATAAAGCTTCACAGTTTGTTTCAGAGCCTTAAATCCCCTGGAACATCAGGCAAAAAGTTCATTAACCAACAAAAGTTTTCAAATAAAAAAGTTAATCTAGAAAGTTTTCAAGTGGAGTTAAGAATGCCTGTAATTGAACAAGCAAAAGAAACAGAGGTGCAGGTGCTCGAATATGGGAAAGTGGCATATAAAGAAAAGAAAGACGCATGTCTATTTTTACTTTTTTTTTTTAGCTCAAAAACATCTTAAAAATAGAAGGCCACACACTAGTGGTATATTAGCGCAGCAACTTTAAGATCTAAAATTAAAAAAACGTTGAACAATTTTGAAGATGTAGAGATGCATGACTAGCTCAGTCCGATTAAACAAAGACTTCAGAAACAGCATCATTAACTTCATCACTTCACTGTAATAGATTGTCCTCCTAATTTGGCCCTTGCCAAATAAAGTAAATTTGATACAAAAGGAACTGTATTCTACATTAGACTTCTTCTACTTCTGATAAAAGCTACCTTTTCAAATAAGCAGCGAACTTTACAAACAGGAAATCTGAAAAATCAATAAATTGTAAAACTAAATGCTATAAAGAGCAAAGAACAATACTTGAGAACCCCGGAAGACCTTTTTAACTTGAAATTGATGCCAAGCTTTAGTGTGTAAAGCTTAAAGCAGAAGCTATAAGCACATAAGTTAAAATTCAAAACATCAATACAAATACAGAAGGCTCATCAACGATCACCATTAAATGTTATGCACATTTCCATCTACCTCATGTAGTTGTGGTTGGCGCAATTGATATCCAAGATTCTCAATTTCCCTAATCAAACCCAGTATACTATCCATTTCTTCCAGTCAATATATCCACCTTCCACCGAATTATAAGCAGTAAATTTCCCTCAGCACCTAACCATAATCCATTTCAGATATGCCATGACATGGACACCATTCTATTTGGCGCTTTTGCTTGGTATCCACTGAGGATGTATCTGACTTGGGGGTTTCTGCAGGGTTTATAAATGATATTTCAGAATGTACTCAAATGCTATTGGCATTGGGGCTTGGCAAACATCATGATCATGATCATGCAGTTGGCATGTCAGCTTCTATGTTTTCAGCAGTTTTGGCCATTTAATTGGGGTACAAAGACATATTGAATCAGCATAACTTAATATCCCTAGAGGAAAGCCAAGTGCTTGGCACTGAAGACATAAAGGGACACCAACCACATCAAGGCTGTCAAGCCATTAAAACATTGCAAGAGGCATGTAGTCACAAATAGGAGACTAGAAAGGAAAGAGAAGGATCTAATTCACCTACGGACATTAGCAGTGAGGTCTAGCAGATGTATAGGACATGGAAATAATGTAGGTTACAAAGGGTGCTTAGTGTCTCTTGTAGACCTGATTTACCACCCAACACCAGAGTTGGGTTTTAGGTGGACTTCCAAGTGAATTAAGGAGTTACCAGGCTTCAGACCTGACTGATTCATTTAACAGATTTAAAAGGCCTCACCAATGACTAGTAGGATTGACTTCAACATAAATGGATACTCACAGGGTTGGTAATAGTGGCCATTAGGTAGATTGCATCTGGCTATGTATCCAAAATTTGACCAATAAATGTACCAAACTTTGTGGTGCATGCATATGGTGAAAGTTAAAGGTGGCATGAAGGAGAGTTTACTCTCCTTTGTTAATAGCTCAATTCCAGTTTTCAGCATCCTTGGAATACAATTAAATACATGGTAATGATGATCCCCCAAGACTCAGATGAATAATGGTGAATTTGGTGGTAGCACTGCCTTGGACAAAGAGGCCACTTAATCAAATTCGAGTGGAAGTATGGGATATAGTCTGGAGATAACTAAAGCAGAGACAATTGTAATTTATAACTTCATAGAAGAAGGATGGAAATGGATAATTGGAACGAGTTGAAGTTCCAATGGGCAAAAAATTGAGAACCTAAGAGATATAAATCGGATCAATCCAAACAATAAGGGACAAGAGCATTTTTACCCTTAAACCTTTACTCTTGAGGACTTCAGAAGATAGCAAATTTGCCTTAGATAGCACTTATTCCTTCTTCTTTTTTCAAGAGTTTATTAATCTTGAAATTCTAGACTTAAATTCTCTAGAAATTCCCTTATTATGGCTCTTTTGTGGGAGAAAAAAAATAATGGCACAACAATGATATCAAATCATAGGGCAAAAGCACATCCATATCATAAAAATTATGAAGCTATATTACTACAGCTGAAATTGTTAAAACGCAAAACAAAGGAAAAGATATTACTAGAAAATTCTCCCGTCTCCAGGTTAGGTGTCACATGAGATCAGGAAATTTAAATTCTTAACATACTCACCATTCTGCCTTCTCTGCTTCCATGCGTACTACTTCAGCAAAACCAGCCAAGGCACCTTCTGGATCAGTTTCAACCAACCCTAGAAATACATGGTTGGAAATAAGAAGTTGATACCAGTATTACTAGGGGAAAAGCAGCTACCATATGATGCCAAGCATTCAATCTCAAGCAAAGAGGAAATTGGGAAGAAAAGGAGGTGAACAAAAAAAAAAGGATTTCTTTTTTCACAGTGGCTAACTTTGAAAATTTCAACAATATTTGGGCAAAAACAAAAAGAACGAAAATAAAAAGGAAAAAGACAAAGAATCCGATGACAGAAAAATATTTCACGTTCCCAGAAAATAAAAACAGAAAAAGAAAATCATATTTATTATGAAAGCCATGTTAAAAATGTCATCAGCAATGTCTCATGAGTCTTGCCATAAATTAGACATGTTGATGGTTTGTTAACATGTGGAAATAAAGCACCCTTTACCTCCTTTTCCTTAACATCATGATAAGTAAATGGGAACTTGACCATCTTTTAAAAAATTCAAAAAAAAAATAAAAAAAAGTTCGGCCCACACTTCATCTACAAAATCAAGTAATTCTAAGACAACAATCTCAAATGTTGTTAATTAAAGCTGTAAGTCTCAAGAATCCCAGTAGATATTATAGGTTGACAAAATGTTAACCCATGAAACTTAATCACCCATTACCCACACCCACCCATTTTCCTTCTTAAAGAGGTGAGAAGGAAATGAAAATTTTCCATGGAGATCGCATGCTCTTGATTTACAACATTATCAAGTATGTTCTTATCCACCTATCTATGCAAACTCTACAGAACAAGAGGGCAGTGCGACAAAACTCTCAAAGTAACTCTACAAAAGCCTATAAAATTCTCTTCACCACTGGTCATGAAATTATTTATGACGTAAAGACTAGCTTCTCACAGATATAATAAAGAGCTCTATGTAAGACAGAACGATATCTTAAAACTGAATCTTAAATTCCAAAAATCAGAAGGTTTTGCTAATATCTAAAAGCTTGTAAGAACAAAAGAACTAGGAAGTACCTTTCGCATTGTAGTACTGATTTTCAATGTCAACATCTTGCTCCTCTTGCTCCTCTTCAGAGTACTCAAAACCATAATCCTCCATGTCCGCATCTAAACGAATTGAAAACATTAACTCCGTAATCAAGTTTCCTTTTCCAAAACGAATTAACTTTTACAATACAAATTTTAGCGATCAATGGAGTGGGCATATGTGCGTATGTAGAAATTAAAAATGCAAGGAACCATAGAAGTTTAGCTATTAATCACTCTTTAAGTGAAATTAACAATAACAATTAACAATGAAAACATATAACTCACTACGACAAAAAATTTATGGATGGTTTGATGCTAACCCGGTAGCTGCTAACGATTATCTTTCTATCTTAGATCAAATTGACAACCAATGTCTCTTTCTATTTGTCTATCTTTCTGCCTAAACGCAGCATAATTTGCCATAACCAAAATCACTTCCTCTCAAAGGAAACAATTGTTTGACATAACTTTAGAATGATTAAACGATTTCTAGAAGTTTATTAGAGATGCGGAATCAGCAGTCAAGAAATTGTCCTAAAAATACATGAAAATAAAATCACTGGCTCGTTAGTTCGAGCCCCAAAAGAAAAGAAAAAAAAAAAAAGAAAGGAGATTCAAAAACCTAGATTGGTTCCTAGACCCAAGTTTTCTCCTCCACGAAAAGGAATATTGGAGCGAATATTTACCGCAAAAGAGGGGGAGGAAAGAAGATAAGGGAAATCACCTGAAGCCATTGCCGCTTAAGTTGTTACAGATCGTAATTAGGGCTTTATATTAGCTTTATGAGTTGGCGAAATCTTGGCAAACTGAATCGCCCGGAGCTCAGAGAGTGGTGGTTCTGGAATCCAGTGAAAGAACAGGGGCTATAATCTACCACCGTGCCTGGAATACCCGGCTCTCGGAGTTCTGGGCCTTGGACACCTCTTTCTGCAATGCAAGAGTTGAGGCTGGGCTGAGTTTCAACGGGGAATAGGTTTTGTCGTTTGTATAACTGCAACCTCTCAACACAAAAGCAAGAGATGGAAACAAACAAAAAAGTTCTATTTCGAGTAAATCCGGTTAAAATATATGTAATTTAAAAAAACAAAAGTAAATATTGTTGAGAAGAAAGTTGAAAAATAAAATATTTAAACTTTTATGATATGTTACGGCCATTAAAGATTGTCTTTAACTCTAATCTAACACATCACTCATGAACAATATTGCATAAATCCCTACTATTATCCCAAAAAGTTTCATATTCTTACCTTCATAAATATGTCGCAAACATTGAAGGACTTGCAATTGAAATCTCGAGTTATTGATATTTTAACGTGAAACTTTTTTATATATTTACGTATCTCTTTGCTATATAATTGGCTTTAAGAATAGAAGTTGGCACTTTAACAAAACTAATAGAAACCGGCTAGCACATCTCGTTCACAAAAATCATGACGAAATTTGGGTATCAAAGCCCTCAAAAAATTGTACTATTAATGCCAAAGATGTTGGCATTGTACTACTAAGTGTTGTTGGCTGCAAATACAAATAGCAACCTCCCAGTGTTCACGCTTTCTCTAAATCTGCTTACGGTCTCAATGTTGGAGAGATTGAATCCTCCCTATTCCTGTTTTGGTCTTTTCTTTTTTTCCTGAAGGAAAGGCTCCAAATATTTCTGGACTTGCTAGAACATGGACTTGAGAAAAACAAACAATGAAGACAAACAAAACCTGGAAGGTGAAAAGCTTGGTTTTTGCCGGCTAAAAGTCCTCCAACATAGGGTTCACTTAGCTCAAATTTCTGCCCGGGGTCGTGTTAATGAACAGAAATCTATTTTGATTGCCTCTCTCAACGGATCATCCAATAACTCGAAGCCAACTTACACTTGGATTCCCCAGCCGATTGAAGCCGTACCAGCATTATGCAACTTTCCGAGAGAGAACCTATTTTTGCTATTAAACAAAATGGGTGAAGTAGGAGATTGCGATTGTGCAATACGACTTTCTGGAAGAAGCCCACAGGTTGAAAGACATTTGTAATTGATGAAATCTAAAAACTATTTACAACAATTTCTTACGTATATACGCAGCCGAGCAAATAAACAAATAAGAAAATGAAAACACAATACAAGCAAGCTAATGGGCCTGCAAACATTCACTTGGGCCCTTAATACTTCCTTTCAAGGTGGAGCTCTGTGCAAGTTGTTGTATGTTTTCTCCATAACGATTTTGTTCATTTACTCTATCACACCATTTTGTTGTAACATGTATATAATAGTTTGTGATTTTCTATACTACCTTTCTTATAATAATCTTTGAACTCTCAATTGTAAAACTCTAAGTCATTATCAATTTTAAAATTCTTGACCTATCTACTAGTTTGTTTTTCTTCCAAAGTCTTTCATGTACAAACTTTCTAAATACTTCATTTTTTTACTTCAAGAAATATACTTAAACTTTTCTTAAGAAGTTATTTGTAAGTATTAGCACGTATCTTGCATGTTGAATATATTCATTATATTCTATGAAAAGTAACCTCAAAATGAATAAACAAGACCCTAGAGCTAGTTGAACTACCTCTATGTAAAAAGGTTGTAAGCTACAAGTGGATATTCAAGAGAAAATAATGCATACCAAGAGGTGAAGAAAATAATGCATACTTGAGTGATAGCTAAACAAGACCTTAAAACTAGTTGAACTACTTCCAAGTAAAAAGGTTGTAAGCTACAAGTGGATATTAAAGAGAAAATAATGCATACTAGAAAGTGAAAAAAACAATGTATACTCGAGTGATAGCTAAAGGCTTTACACAAAAAGAAAGTATAAATTTTATTAAGATTTTTTTTACCTACGATAAAGCATACTCTCATTCGAATATTATTGTCTTTGGTAGTTTTATTTGACTTAGAATTGCAAAAACTTGACATGAAGACAACCTTCTTATATGAAAAGTTGAATAGAGAGATCTATATGAAATAATCAAAAGGTTTTGGGGATAAAAAGAAAACAAATCATGTATGCAAGCTACAAAGATTGTTGTATAATCTAAAGCAATCTCTAAAACAATGGTACAAGAGATTTGATACATTTATGATCAAGCATAGATATTGCAAAAGCTCTTGCAACAATTGTGTTTATCAAAGTCAAGTGGTTAATGGTTCTTACATATATCTATTCATTTATGTAGATGATATGCTTATTACAACAAGGAGTTCAATTAAAATTGAAGAACTTAACTCTTTATTGAAAAAAAAAATTAAGATGAAAGACCTTAAAGCAACCAAAAAGGTACTTGGAATGGAGATCAACCATAATAAAGGCATAGAAGAGGATTATAAAGCTTCCTTAGAAGAGGTACGTTGAGAAGATTTCTAGACAATTCAATATGAATGATGCAAAATCTGTAAGTACTTTAGTTGCTCATTTCAAATTATATTGGGATTTGTCTTTAAATTTTAAAGAATAAGAGAAAGTTGTGGAAAATGTTTCTTACTCTAATACAACAAGTAGTACTATTTATGTTATGGTGTGTACAACCTAATTTATGTTTGCAATGTGTCTAGTGAGTAGACATATGCAATGAGGATTTTCTAAAGTTTGAAATGTCACCAAAGAAAGCTATAAAGTTAATGGTGATTGACAAAGCACATAATTCCATCCAAGTAACTATGACACCAAAAGCATTGCTTCGCACAAGTTATGTTTTCCTTTATAGGTCAAATCCAATGAAATTTAAATAGTTGTTGAAACTTAATTTGCCACTAGAAAAGGCTAGAGAGGTGCTAATGGACCATTTGGAGTTATCAAGATAACGAAGGAGTTGCTAATGCCAAAAATGAAAAGCTAGCTTAACCATTCCCCATTAGTTGCTTATTATTTATCTCATACCACAAGCCAAGTTGCAAACTTCCACTTAGGCAATATTGGAGTCCACCTATAATTCGTGAACCAACACATTGGGGTAGGTTGTTGGAGTTAATGGTTGATTTGACTAGAAATTTTGATTTGGACATTGGAACCAAAAAAAGGCCATGGAGAATGTAAACAAGTAATAGAGCCATAATTAGGATTTGAGGACAAATTCTCATCAAGGAGTGGAGAATGATGTGGGTGGGTCCAAGCTCAATCAAACCAAAAGAAAATCCAACCTAATCCAACTAGTCAAATCATAAAGATTCTAAGTTACAAAGGAGTTACACCATAAAAAGTATCTTTAACAAGTTACAAGTTGCCTTTAAATAAGATTATTTCAAGGCCTTGTTTTTATTTACTTTCATTTTTTACAACTCACACACAAGGGATAAGGGGAAGGGATTCAAACTTTTAACCAAGTAGACTTGCTAGGCAAGGGTCTTGACTTAAGAGGAGTCCCCGATGTTTGCCCTTATAATATAAGGTATACCAATCTTCAAATTAACCTCCTATAAGAGGTAAGATCTTCTAAAGGAGGATTGTTCCTTTTACCACTAACTCCATTGTCATGTTCTAATGACGCCAATTTTAAATTTTGATCCATAAGAGTAGCTATCAACTTAACCTTAGACAAATGCTCTAAACTAGTATTTTAAAAATCTCTCTTGTTTTAAATCATAGAGAGATTTTTGTAAGAAACACATTAAACCTTCCTCTTTACTATGAAGTCTTAATGACATCTCTACATATACCTCATTCACAAAATTACCATGTAAAAAGACATTTTGAACATTCATATTATAGAGTAACCTTTATACTAATCTTTTACCCGTAAAAGTAAATGTTTCTTCATAATCTATATCCTCTTTTTAATTATATCCTTTTGCTATCAAGCATACCTTAATCTTATCTTTTATTTCCATTGCAAGAATCGTTGTCCTCAATGTTTGAAACGATTCAAAGCCCCAGTAAGAAGTATTCCATTAATCTTATCTCTTGTTTCTGTTCTTCTGATAGTTATTGACACCACATGTACAATTCTCACATGTGCATAATACTGGTGGCCTTTGCAGATTTGTTTCTCCCTAAGTGTCAGAAATAGCATCAGTTATAGACTAATTTCTCTCCCAAAGCTCATATAACTTTTTCCTTAAGTTGTATCTTTAAGTGGCAATTGACTTCCCATATTGCTACTGCAATATACCATAGACCTTTTTATGCATCTCCCATGCAAGAAACCAAAGGGACTAATGTCCTAGACTGGTAGTATGGACTAACAGACTAGGTGGTTAAGGACAAAGCCGACCTGCTTAGTTTCTCTTTTGTTGGGTCACCCACTTGGGTGGTGCCATTGTTTGTAACTTGTGCCTTTATTCCAGTGTATTTTTGCTGCGTTTGTGTATGGAATGTAACCCCGTCTGGTGCAGGGAGTGATTATCTAATTTTTTATAACTTGGATGATTCTATTATTCAATAAAGATATATTTCATGAATTGTTGTGTATGTATTTAAGGTACCAAGCCCTAACGAGTTGTCTTGGTTCTGACAAGTTGTCCCATTATGACTCTCAGGTAGTTTAATTAAGTGATAGAAAGGCTGACCCAAATCTCTACTAAGATCTAGGTGCCACATGGATTTCCCAAGTCCGTGACACTAAGCTTTCCTCAACAAATTTTTCCAACCAATTAAAAACCACCAAAATGCATTGGTGCCATTGCTCCCTTCTTACTAGATCATTAGTGGGGTGAGAGGAAGTTCCATCAACAAATCCGAACTTGCTTTTTCCCTTAATGTTATTTCAAACTTTTCTAGACAAGATGTCACAGCACAAGTCATTAATTAGTTTAAGGTTTGCATTCTTCTAATTCTTTGTCATATTTGAGAAGTTTTCTTCTAGTTTTGGTGAAGTGAGGGAGGAAAGGCTTCATTCAATTCTTGGGGGCAATGGGCTAGAACTTGGTCTGTTCAAAATACCCCTTCGTTATGTAAACATAAAAAGCTCACTGAATGGTGCCATTTTGACTAAAAATATGGGCTTAATTGTGAATGTCCTTGATTATGGAAAGTAAATTTATAAAACTACACACAGTAACTCTACCCAAACCAATCAATTCTCTTCTTTAGCAACAGAACCAGCTTTGCAAATACGATGTAGGTAACAAGAGAGGATAGACAATAAATACACGGCAAACAAATCTCAAAACAACGACGAGTGTAGTTGATACCGTGAAGTGCCAGCAAGTACTAACTTACTTTAGGATTACTGAAAACCGCAGTTTAGTTATTAAACAAAACGAGTGAACTAAGTTATTAGCCCAAGGCAACTAATCTTGGGGACCGAGGGATATTTACAAGTGATAAAAGCTAACAACTATTTACCACAAAGCCGAGCAAATAAACAAATAAGAAAATGAAAATACAATACAAGCAAGCTAATGGGTGCAGATATTCACTTGGGCCCTTACTATTTGCTTTGAGCCCATTAGCAACCAAACATAATCTTTCCTTGAAAAATAACTGTGCATTATAATCCGAATTTTTGGAACTTTCTAATGGCCTTTCTTGGCAAAGATTCTGATCCCGTTGAACTTACATTTGCAGCCTCTCCATCATCTCCTTAGCTAAGATTGATTTATTTATATAATTGTTTTCTTAGTAAAACTGGCTTTTTAATCATTTCAAACAATGTAAACTTTCCACTCTCTCAACAGACGTCGAGAACAATATTCATTTGTTGTCACCTTCCATTGCACCTCAAACCTTCTTTAAATCATGATTTCTCTTTCCAATGCTTTCAATTCAATGTCTTTGAGAAATACAATTGGAGAATTAAAAAATAAGATAATTTTTTTTTTTGTTGATATTATTTGAAAATTACGACACGAGAAAGGAAGAGCCGGGCAGTAAGACAAAAGAAGCGCAGCATTATGCATTAAACCGTTGCAGGCATTATTAAAATAAAGGTAGAAGAAGAGAACAGGAGTCATCTTATTGAACTGCGCACAAAGTACAACTACTACGACTGACAGACGACGTTTGAAAGAGTGAGAAATCAGAGTCAGTGACCGACTGCGGGACGTTTTCTCCGAGCGCCAAAGATCTGAGGTCGACCAAGAAACTATAAGCGGAATCGTAATGGAAGGTATCTCTCTCTTTCTCTCTCCCCCTCCCTACTTCCCTCTCAACCCTAAATTCTCTCTTTTGACTTCACCTTTGACTGAATTTTACTTCGCAAAACCACCCGATTTTTGTAAGTTTCTTCCTCACTATTTCCCTTGCTTTTGTCTTATGATTCCCTCGGCTTTCATAGCACTGGTTCTCAGAATGTTTGGATTTGCTTTGAGCCCTGTAGTGTGGGACAATTCCCTCCCAGATTCGAGTTGCTCATGCACAGCAAGAATGTATGTGTTAGGATTAATGACATTCTAAGAGTGAATGAAACCTGAGTAGGCTCTTATTTATCCTTATTGTTTTCAAAGGGAATTGAGTAGCCAAGCCCGACGAATGATGCTGAGACCCAAAAGTGTCCCCTCTAAACTGGTTTTCTCTAATCTCTGGCAAAGATCTTGCATTTTCCTGAAGGAACAGCGGATCACCGATTTCAGGCGACACAATTAGTCTATAATTTTGTCCTACCTTCTTCGCCACCTCTTCTATTCATTCTCTTCACTCTGTCCAATAAAGGCGCACATCTCCCACTAATTCTCTCGTGAAAAATTTGTGCCAAGGCACATAGTCCCATACTCATTTTGAAAGGAATACTTCTGAAGTGAGCAAACTAGCTGTCCTCTTACAGGCACTGGGATATGTATTTCACTTACTTGAATACCTAAAGATGGATATTTATTGCCAAATCTGCATCTGTTTCAGAGATTCCTTGTAAAAAGTGCAAGGCAAAAGTATATGGAGGCCTTTATCGCATGGTTTTGTCAAAATGCCCGAATGAGCTAGTCTAGAGGAGTCTTTTACTGGTTATTTTATGTGTTCTGTCAGTCTGGATTGCCGAGCCTTATGTCTGTAGGATAATCAAAAGGAAGGGTTTGTAAAGTACGGGATGATATTTTGAAACCATGATTCTTTTTTCCATTTCTCAAAATTTTTACAGGATTCATCTTATAGAAAGATCTAGACGTGCGATTCTTTGTTAGTAGATCATTATTTCTCCTAATCATGGGGCTGTGGGACCTGTATGTAAAATTTGAAGTCACTATGCTGCTGGTAAATATGAAGGACACTTTAGATGATTCTTTTATATGCATCCTTAGCTTTGTTCTCCTATTGTATGGTGGATACACGTTTAATAAGAAACTAAGGTTGTGATAGTTTTAATCTCCGAGTAGATATCTGAGCAAGCCTTTCTGGCTGATGTTACAGAAATTCTAATTTGAGATTCATGGTAGTAGTTGGTTTTGAAGACAGTTTGGTATTAGCTCGAAATTATTGCTTGAAGTCATCTAGAGAGGATAAGCAGATGATGTTATTGAGTTTCGCAATGGAGAGTGTCAGTCATTCTATGGGACTGATTGCAGGAAGGAGGGAGATGTTGACTGGAAAAAACAGAGTAGCTTATTATTTTTTCACTCTTAAGACTGAAGCAATAGAATTAGATGGATCTGTTGGTCAATGGTTGCAATGGTTAACAAATTTTTGCCCTCAGAATTTGACTTATTGGTTGAGTTTTACTTAAAGAACTTGATTTACTGCTTTTAGTTGTCTTTTATGATTTAAGCAATAGTGGTTGTTCCATTCAAGATATGGAACCCTGATATGAATATCACATGTGTGTCTGTGTGATGTTATCTATATTAGATCTTCCTATGTATGCTTTAGTTTGGTAATTTTATTATAGAATATCTTACCTTTATTCTATCTCATCAATTTTAAGTTAAATTTTGGTGCATGTTAGTAATACATGTTTGATACTTTATTAGGTGGAGATCTTTATGAGGAATCAATTTGAATGTCATCATTACATGTATTTTTTCTTGATTTTTATTTGATGTTAATGACATTTAGGTTGACACAATTGTGGTGCAAGGACACATTTTATTTTGAGTTTCCTCGTAAATAGCATATGAGATATATTAGTAACATAAACTTATATGTGAAATAAAAAATGTAATAAATATTTATTTTTATTTTATTTATATAAATTTATAATAAAATTCTAAAGTTACTGAAAAGAATTTCTTTATACTTGTTCCAAAAGCAGAAAACGTTCCATTTGTTCTTGAATAGCTTGTTTCGAAAGCGCTTCTACTTCCTCTATGAATGTCTTGGTAGAAGATGTAGTCTTGAGGAATTAAGGTTTATTCATTTTAAGTAATTATGTAACTCAACAAGAAATTTTTTTACCTCATAATATGGGGGTTTAGTGGGGTGGCCAAAATGCATGGGTAGGCCCAAGGAAGGTCATGCCATTGGTTAGGTGTTCCCTACTGGTGCTATATGGCCTTATGTTTTTCAAGCTATATTTTTCCAAATAGAAAAGAAGTAGATTGTAGAACGTTTAATTCAAGCTATGCAACTTTACAAGATTATTTATATGTGACACCCATATGATCAAGAACTGTTAAAGAGGAGCAGGACGTCTGAATCTACTTTTTGGAGCTTTTAAGATACTCTCATGGTAAGATGTCATTTATGTAAGAAGGCTAGCTCAAGTGTAGTACATGGACAATACTATCAGCTTAAAAACATTTGTTAGTTGAGAGAGGGATAGGGAGAGAGATAATATTTTTCCTTGAATATATGTCACCAGGAAGTTGCTCTATTCAAATTAGATATTCCATTAATTTCTAAACGTCGTGATTAGGATCCATTCAACATCTTAACCTTCTAGTTAAAGAGCTTATGTTAGTGCTAGTTAGTACAAGGTAGACATCTTTATTCTTATCCTCATTAAATAACCTGTCATGATCTTAAATCTGAATTTGGGGTCTGATTATTTTAGATTAGGACAATGTACACTTAGGGAGTGATTGTATCTTCACATCATTTTTCTTATGGTTTTCTCTTTTTTATGGCACTCCATTTTTTGACATAAATGGGGGTTTTGCCTGATGTAAGAAAGCAAGCATACACTTAGTTTTGGTATCTGTAACTGTATTTTTAATCACCTTTTAGTGAAGTGTTTATTTCTCTTTGTCCTTAAACACTTAGAAACTATTTTTGGAAATAGTTGCCGGATGATTTTCTATCAGATGTGGCACCCATTCGTAGATACAATTTTCTTTGAAACAAATTACAAATTTCCTTTCATGAGATAGAACATAAAACACTTTTAGAGAACTTGTTGAATTTCCATATAGACATACTTTGCAAATATCTGGGTAAGTAGATTGATTTGCTTCATAGAGAAAATAATAACTGGCACTTTCAAAAAATTATGACTAGAGGAGAGAAGAGGTGATTGCTTGGCCACCTCTAACAATAGAGAAAGGTTGATTACATGGTTGTCCCAAATGAAATAAGGAAAGTCGATCAGCAGCTCGTAATTTTTTTTTTTTTTTTTTGCTTTCTTAGGCTGCCTCTTTTTATTTTTATTTTAATTGTTGAATAAATTTATTAGATATTTGTCTTTAGAAATAATCTCGTAAAAAATTTAAAACTTAAGAAAATAGTATTATTTCCCATATGTGATTCACATTAAAATTTGTCAAGATACAAAACCCTAAGTACTTTTCAAAAACTCTTTTCAAAAATTTTACCAAGCATACTCTGAATCTTTTCCTTTAAATTTCTTATTTTGGAAGTGCTTTTTGGTGGTGGCTATTTGTTGGAGTATGAGTACATTATCTGACATCAACCTATCACATGTTTTTGGTTAACAGGAATGACATAAAAGAATGATGACATTGATATACTTCTTTGTTTCTAATTTTGATATCTGTGGTCCAAGCTGTCAACTGGCTTGTAGTAATTTTTTGCTTTGTCTTTTCTTAATGATTTAGTTCTTTCATGTATGGACTTTTGAACACTTAATTTTTGACAGGTGAATTCCCAGACCACGAATCGATAGGGTCTGGGACAAAAAGATCTAGTGCATCTAGTAGTAGGTCTAGGAATCAAAGGGACTTCTTTCACCGATTTGTGGATAGTGAAGACCTGACTGCAAAACTTGAAGACTGGTTTCATTCATCATCAGAGAAGTCAGCAGCAAAAACACCTGCCTTTGATGTTCCTTTTGAGTTAATAGAACTTCAAAAATTTGATTATGCATTGGAAGGGATTACATTTCAGCAGCTGATTCGGATGCCCAATGCTGTTTATGCTTCTACTTCTGATGCTGTAGAAGCAACTGCTTTTCTTGCTATTGAAGACTTTTTACATGCAAGTGTTAAGGGCTTGTGGGAGGCATTTTGGAGTCAGGATAAGCCGATGCCTTTCTCTGTTAGCTGTCTGTCCAGTGCTAACTTGAAATTCTATCAGGCTGAGGAGGCCATTGCTAAAGGTAAGCTTGGAGAGCTTTGTGCCACAGGTATAATGCTTAAAAACCCCAGGCATCCCCATGGGAAGTGGGACCATATTCTTGAGCTGGCCCTTTTGAGGCCTGATATTGGGGGGAGCCTTGCTGCAGATAGTGACCCGCGGCCTTCTCTTGCTGTGCTTGGGGAGGCTCTCTTCTATGCTCTTCGTATACTACTATCAAGAAGCTTAAGCAGATTGAATTTCTCTGACAGTTCAAGCACAGTCTTTGTTCTTCTTGTTGATTCCCAATATGGTGGAGTTGTTAAAGTTGATGGAGATGTAAATAAGTTGGAATATGATGTGAATAATGTCTATGAATGTGCTGCTGATTGGATCAAAAACCATTCTAGAATTGCAGTTTCACCAATAGATAGGATCTGGAATAAGCTTGGGAATGCGAACTGGGGAGACATTGGTGCTTTACAGGTACTCTTTGCAACCTTCCACTGTATCATGCAGTTTGCTGGAATGCCTAACCACTCTATTGAGGACTTAGCCGTTGACCATGGTTCTCGCCTTCAAACAAGAAGAGTGGAGAGGCAGTTGGAGGATACTAGAGTGAATGGAAATGGTATATTTCGGTACCAGCAGCATACTGTATCCCCTGAAATTGTTGAAGTTCAGGAAGATTCCAACAACATTCAGTCGGAAGAGATGATGAAGTTAGAAGTAGGATCAATACTATGGTTAGAGGATTCAAACTGGCAAAGGGGTTATCAGATTAATAAGGTCCTCAGTACTACTGAATTTTCATATTATGTTGCATCTCCAGTGGAAGACCCAGGAAAAGATCTGTTTCTATATGTTGGTTCCCATCCTTCTCAGCTGGAACCAGCATGGGAAGATATGAATTTATGGTATCAAGTTCAGAGACAGACTAAAATATTGACCATCATGAAACAAAAAGGTATATCTTGCAAGTATCTGCCGCAGTTGATTGCATCTGGCAGGATTATTCACCCTGGTGAATGTCGAAGACCCAGCTCCGGAGGAAACTGTGACCACCCTTGGTGTGGTACACCAGTTCTCGTAACCAGCCCTGTTGGTGAAACAGTGGCTGACATGGTAAGTGAAGGTCGATTTGGTTCAGATGAGGCAATCAGGTGTTGTCACGATTGCTTATCTGCTCTTTCAACTGCCACTTCTGCTGGGATTAGACATGGAGACATCAGACCAGAGAATATAGTTTCTGTAAGGTCTGGCATTAGGCATCCTTATTTTGTTCTTATTGGCTGGGGACATGCCATTCTTGAAGACAGGGACCGCCCTGCCATGAATCTTCATTTTTCATCGACTTATGCACTTCAGGAGGGAAAGTTGTGCTCAGCCTCAGATGCAGAGAGTCTGGTTTATATGCTTTATTATTCCTCTGGTGGAGCTTTTCCCGATCTGGATTCAGTTGAAGGAGCACTGCAGTGGAGAGAGACATCTTGGTCCAGGAGGTTGATTCAGCAGAAGCTTGGTGATGTTTCAACTGTGTTGAAAGCATTTTCTGATTATGTTGACAGTCTATGTGGGACACCATACCCAATGGACTATGATATATGGCTAAGAAGGTTAAGGAGAAATATTCGTGAGGAAGATTCTGGGAAGGAAATTGACACATCCGGCTAGGACATTTTTCCATTTCCCACAGGTGAAGCAAATCCTCTGGACAATTTTTACTGTTGCCTATATCTGATTGTGAAGGATACGGACTTCTGATGGAAGTCTCTCAAAAAGTGAGGTCACTCATACACGGATCCTGGATTTCTGGGTGTCGGTTGTACTGTTTTGCTTCTTGAATATCTCTGCGACTGCTTTCTGATATATGGATGCATGAGACGGAATCAAGGTTGTACAGAATAATGGTTGGTTATAGCGTGTTCTTAGGCTGCATTTTAAGCAGTTTTCTCTGCAAATATTTGCAATGCAGCACCCTACTTAAGTAGAGGATAGAGAAGATCATTGCTTTCAGCTATTGTGAGTTTCTTATGGACATATGCTGTATTAATTACCACCGTTCCTTTGTAAAGAAATGAGTTATTACGATTGCACCGAAGTTGGTGTAACTCTCAGTACAAAACTGGAGTTGGTAATCTGTTTTGTTGAAGACATCAACCTCGTCTGTAGAAATGGGGGGAGGGGAGGGGGATACATTTGATAGTCCATGAGATGAAGCCCTTAAAACCAGCATTGTTTGATCATTTAAGTCAGTCCATTCCATTTTTGGCTGTCATTCTGTGTTCCTGTGTTTGATTGTTAGATAAAATGACATCATATTTTCTATCTTTAACCCTTCCGGTTATCAGCCTTCAATTTGGCTATTCAAGCATGCTGTATCTGTTGTCAAGCAAGGAGTGGTTCCATTTGGTTCTCTGCTCGGCTACTTTTCAGAACATGGTTAATAGCTCCCACCCAAACTGACTTGGAGGTTTAGGAGATTGAATAGATACAAAAGTTGGAACACTTTTGGATGAACTGTTGCTCTGTTGCTGCATCTTCACCAGGTTAAGTCCTAACTTCCTAGCTCCAATATTAGAATACTTTTTGTGCAATGCTGGAAGACTGGCATCCGATTTGTACTGAGGATTGTCATCAAGTCTGTACATATTGGATTGTTTTGTTCATTTGTGGCTAATGGTAAAGAAGGAAGGGCAATGGGTGAATCATTGGCTACATCAGCTTGAATCAGACAATGGGCTCCTTTGCCTTTGCCCTTGCCTTCGAACAACATCATACCATTACGAAGGATAAATGGAAGGGGAAAGTGAGAACACTTGTTTATATATTTTGTAATCAAAGGCCTTGCAATTGTAGATTGTCCACGTCGCAGGAGGTTAAAACGACTGTTGTGTGGGTGGCGTAGGAAGGGAGAAGAATAACCCAGCGCACTGCTTTTGTCAATGAATGAGGATTTTAATTTGATTTGGAATCATCATCTTTGAAATTGATCCCTTAAAAGGAGATCGCTTAGGTTTGGAATTGATTCAATCTTTTTTCTTTATACGAGTAAAAGAAGGATTCGCTGCAGTAGATTAAATCCTTTCATAAATGATTAGGAATTTTTGGATGAAGTCTTGAGGCATAAACCACCTGCGGCATTAGTGCAGTTAATTTCCACTATTTTGATCAACAACAATCACTATCACCACCACACATTTTGCAAAACTATATAAGTTACTCCTTAAGATTGGATGAAACTTTCGCATATGTCTGCATGCAATCCTCAATCGAAACCTGTCAATGCATGTGCATTCATATCAGAGAGCTGTAGAGAATGAGAATGATGCCGTTACATCTACAGAAGGAAGTATCAGTGAAGTTGCTCTCACAATCACTTAGGAGCGATTTGACAACAATTCCAGAATTCTAAACTCTAAACCTACTGTAAACATGGTAGGTACAATCCATAGTTGATAAACTGAAACACAAAAATCCAATTGATGGCAAAATAAAATATCGGGAGTGGCAACATTATTGAAAGATACAAAATAATATTTTCATTATATGCAGTAATGATCCTTTGATTGATGACATTTCACACTTATTTTTCCTCAAAATTTCATATGAAGAATTTGACGGAATCCAAATACTTATCGGGTTTTCAAATAATTCAACATGCCAAGGGTATCTATTTACACATAAAGAAAGCATATACTAGAGTTAGTGTACATGAGGTTGGACTTCCATCTTTAAGATGGAACACAAGTTGAAGTTTTTAGATAATGGATAACCTGACCCTGATGAACTCTCACCCTTAATAGCAATTGATGTCCTATTGGGAAACTAATCTATTTCGCTATAACTTAGCTTGATCTTAGCTATTCAATTTGATTACCTAGTCAACTTATGCATAACTCTTCTCAAACCTGTTATTTCTTTTTTTCTTTTTTCCTTCAAGTAATGATTTACAATCTTTTGTTGACTCTAATTGGGTGGGTTGTCAAGCATCATGCTACTCCTTGATAGTTTATTGTTTATAACATGGAAATTCACTTGCGTCTTGAAAATGCAAGAAACAAATAGGTTTCTTGTTCTCCTTGTGAAGCTAAATACTAACCCATGACTGAAGTCATTTGTGAGATTCTATAGCTTTGTGGCCTTCTAGAAGAGCTTCAAATAACTCTTAATACATCACACTTGGTTATATTGTAATAATGTAGCCGAATCAAGCTTGTAGTCAATCCAATTTATGGTTATATTAAAAGTAACTGTCATTTTATCAATGAGAGGATAAAATAGAAAATTATTGAGTCACCATCTCCCTATTGAAAGTCAACTAGTAGGTCAAAGTTTTATTGTGCAGTGAGCATGATCACTTACTAAGGACGTTTAGTAAGAATTAAGATGACGTTTTGATCTTAAACAGAAAATTAGTTAAATGTCATTCTCATATTAATCTAAGGACATGTGCAAAAAATTACAATATATTAGAGCAGCATAATCTTATCCGACTTGATGCAAATAGGAACAAAGAAGCTCAAACAAAAAAGGCCTGCAACGTGCCATGTCGTGAAGTCATCGCTGCCTGATCCCCTGAAAAGCCAACAGGTGCCATGGTCAAGCTTAGACATGCTCAGCAAAGCGAGCTTTAAACGTAAAGAGTGGCAGTAGTGTAGGCTGGCAGAAAACTAGGCTCGAGCATTCAAGTTCCTGCAACGCATAAAATGAAGGGAAATAAGAAAAGCTACAACGAGCTTTTAACGAAGAAGCTGCTTGCAACATGATAACATAAAAGCCATGAGAAAGCAACTTCTTTAAAAAAATAATAAATTTTTTTTTTCAAAAACCACAAGTCTGCTAAAAAAAAAAAATACTTAATGTTTGTAGTTATCTATGGCAAGATTTTTATACTGTGCTTGAGTGAAAATAATTTTATATAAGATAGATAGTGAATTTCACATTTCACTGGTATTAGGTATGTCATTAAGAATTAGAATTGAGTTGTAAGTTGAATCTCTTAAGTTGTGAGAGATTGATGTTGTGAAACCTTGGGCCTCGGTTGTTCATAGTTGGAAATCAGGGTTGTGCAAATCTCTTGGGCTATGAGAGATTGAAGTTATTGCTAGTAAAAGGTGTCCTATTAATCACATTTGATTAAGAGGAGGAGAGTCAAGATAGATTTTAGATTGAATTGAACTAATTGTCAAAAATCAATGTGTAATATCTTTCCATATCTATGTCCCTTTAATATTGTATGCGAAAATTAGTTTCACACTACATGAATCATGTTTAAATTATATGCATTGTCTTAAGTTGATTTATGAGATATTTTATTAGTTCAGCTTTACCCGAACCATATATAATGTTAGATGCTTATTGCTTTCCTCGATAGCTAAATTAAAATGCCCAAAATCGGTTAATGAAGCTTTGGCCCAATCCATGCCCTCCCTCTTCCTGGGAAATTAAGACGTCAACCCCTTGAAGGGATGACACGATTTTCTTAGGCGCCTGCCACCAGTGAAGTGAACCTCCGACAACAAGAAGCTTGTCCATTGCACGCAAATGTGACTCCGATTGGAAACTAGAAACAGAAAAAGAAAATTGCTTAGAGTTTGGAATTGATACAAGTCAGAGAAGGATTTGCAGCCATAGACGACAACACAATAATCCCTTCCCAAAACGATTTGTAGATTTTGACTTGTAAATTTGTTTACAAGAGTCAAGGGTCCCTGCGTAGTTCTTTGCAGTGGAAATTAGTAGCAATTCTTGCTACTTTTATCAGTCTGATTTACTACTCTTCATCTTTGCTTTCTCCTCTTTTATAGGACGGACTAGCAACCTAAATATCCAGACCGCCAGCATGGTCGCCTCTATTGGGGCAAGCCAGTACACAAGTATATGCTCCTTGGTTATGTGATCACCACGAGCATAAGCCCATCCTATCACCTACAAAAATCGGAATAGTAGGTCCACTTTAGCTCTATAACCAAATTTTTTCGGAGCTACAAGTAAGGTTATAAATCATAAATGTACACTTACGGAAGCTGGGTTCATACAACCACCAGTCAGATCAGAACCAAGTATATGAAGAGTTAGCTTGGAGACACTAGAGATCCAAGTCTTCATGAAGAAATTTCCAGGAATTTTTCTGGCCAGACTCAGAGAGATAAAAACAATTGCAAATGTCAGGAACCCTTCTGTCAGTGCACCTCGATGGATGTCAACATTTAAACGTGGCCCTAGTCCTATTTCCGGGAAGGTCTCAATAATAAGCCTAACCCCAGTAATAGATCCAACAACCTGGACAGGAAAACATAAGGTCAAAAGCAATTTACATTAGAAAAACAAGCCGCCTCCTTGGTATGAGATATGTCAGCTACTACTGAATCGATTGAAGTCGTTTTCAAGGCCCATAGCTTTGGCAAACTTAAATCCACTCCAAGCAGTTATTTTGTCTTAGAAATTTTCAATTGCAATATTTTTTGTCTCAGCCCTGCAGCAGCTCGTTACTGTATCCTTAAACAAATTGAATCTAAAGATTATAGGACTGTCGACCTTATCTGGAGAAGATTGGCAGAAAAGGACACCCACTGAAGAAGAACAAAACAAACATAAACAGAGAAAATTTTTGCTGCATTGCTGGTTATATCCTCCTACCTCTGTCATTGAAGTTTTAAGTTCATCATAAGTATGTAAAATGACACTTAATAAGATTCTTATAAGGTTTCTTCACGATGCATGTGCTTTAAAACAGCATGAGAAATGGATTGTCCTGTTAAAATGAGGACTAAATAGAAATCTCCTCTATCATCCATATGACCATTCAATACAGCTCTTTCTCGGCTAAAACATATCACGGATTGTTAAACTGGTAGGTTCTTCTATTATTTTTCTTGTAAAATACTTCCCAGTTATTGTTGTCTCATTTGTTTGGAGATTATTTCAGTTAACAACGTGAAAGAAAACAAATTCTAGACTTGTGTGAGTTCTTCTACTGGCTTTACTCTCTGTCTAGCTCTCTAACTGCGAATCCGCACGCACAAATATTGGACAAAAAAGCCCTAAAGTATGCAATTTCATGCAGAAAGACATATACAAGAAACATCTTCATGTAGAAATATGTTTTTACTCCTATATATTTACGTAAGTGTAAACAATAATAGTTAACAGCCACCATGAAATTTCTCACCCTAAAGTCTATCGTTCACCTTTTTTCAGTGTGCTAAGTGGAATTCCATCTCTCTTCATGTAATACTCAATTTGAGGAGAGGAACAAGGAGAAATTATCATACTTTTGGAGCGAAAAATAGATTACTTCCACTAAAGGTTACTAGCTGTAATAATGGAAGAGAACTTTGTGGGTGAATTTTAAATGTCACATATACAGACACACTCACATGTATAACATATGTAGAAAAGAGCAAGAGAGAGATTTCGTGAAAAGAGCCCGTAGATCTATATAAGGTGCATTAAACTCCAATCACCAATTTTTAATCTTCTTTCTCTTCTCAATAATTTCGGATAAAATGTGTAATGAAGATAACTCTTCAAACACATAAATGATGTTTAATTTCTCCATATTTAACAAACCAAAGAAGAAAGATCTTCATTGTTGTAATTTGCGGCATCAATCTTGACTGTCCTTCCACTTGCATTCATAGTTTTATCAACAAAAGAAGCCATAACTCGAATTCAAGAATAAGCATTTGGTTTACGATTTGAAGAACGCATCTGAGTTTTGAATCATAGAAGTGGTATGCCACAGCAAAAATAATTGCGTCAACCAAATTGTTTAACACCAAGCAAGAGATAAAGCTCTAAGCCTTTGCAGCACTGAGCATCATGAGACAGCAAAAACCATACATATTAAGAATAGTGACAAGGTTTCAAAACTTCCTCTTATTTCCTTCCATAAATTCAAGAGAGAAACCTGCTTTACAAGCTTATTCAATCGCCAGCCAGATGCAATTCACAAAGACAACCCACTCTTCACATTACCTAGTTCCACCAAAAATTAGCCAAGAGGAAGGGCTGTTCAACAGAGATAATTCAATATAATCCACAGTTTCTGCTTGGAGTATAAACTAACAAACATTAAGCACTAAGCCGCTATACAAAGCCGAACTAAGATTTTAAATTTCCTCCTTCGGGGTAAGTTTCAGCTTCCCGGCAAAAGAAAGAATTAACAAAAAAGACGTCAACTCATGCTCCTCTGAAATCCTAAGGAATTGCAGGAGAAGGTCATATTTCTAATCTGGTGCTCAAAAACTTAAGAATTATTTGTCATGACTTAAAGTCAAGCAATCATAACTGGGGAAAATAAAAGGACAAAAATCCAAAAAATCTCGTTCCTCCACAACTTCAGCGTGAAGCAGGCAAGCAAATAAAGCAAACCCAGTTTAGGCTTCAATCAAACAGATGAAGTCTGTAAATCACAGAGTGGTTCAACCCAAAGAAAAGAAAGTCAATTCGCATATCAAGGGCTGACCTGAGCCGGGATTCTAGCCCCAACTTGAAAGAGGAACCGGTTGAAATCCCCGGAAATGGCACCGGCCAGTACGGTGAGAGGATTGTAGGAGCCACCTTTGGTAATGTTACCAAGAAAGGCGAAAAGGAACATGTTGATGATGGAGAGGAGGCACTTGATAGCCTCGGCACTGGGTTCATGGCCCAACCCCAAAATATTGTATACAAACATCTTAATCAGAACCCCGGACCATACCCACATGAAAGAGATTATGAAATCTGAGACCAGCAAACCAACCGCAGCCATTTTCAGATGAGAAATCCAAAAAGTTTCCCCTTTTTTTGCCGGTTAAGACAGAGTGTTTGTGTCCGTGGATATGGATATAAAAAGGCCAAGAGAAGCGCAGCAGTTCGAAAGATGGCCTTTTTTGTAGCAAGATACAGAGGATTGTCGAGGAAAGCAAGGGTCCATGGGAAATTTCCTGTGACTTTCAGCTTCGACATGGTGGAGGTCACACGCACGCAGATGTTGAATATAAACATCTTACGCACCCAGATGTTGTGTAAAGACATGTCGTTTAATGCATGACCGAACTTTGTTGATTCAAATACCACGATCAGTTGCCCCTATTGAAATCCCACGCATGCGGACTCAACTCACTTTATGTCATTTTCTTCACTTAGATTACTTATTTATTTATTTGTTTATAATTATTGACTTATTCCTTGTTATAGGGACACAATTGAAGTTAAAAGGCAACCGGAATAATTGAATTTCTACCAAATATGAACAGAGAAGAGCGCATTTCTGAGTGTTCCAAGTCTCACAAAAGGACACACAGAGAGGTCAAGGGACCTGTAAATAACATTCTGATTCCTTCTGCCACTTGACAGAGTTGCTTAAGTTTCTTTAATCACTTGAGTTGTACAAAGAACGCTGAGTTTCAATCCATGAGGATTAGATTGCTAGGTGAGAAAGAAAGTCACGTGTTTAATCAGAATCTGAGAATTACCCGCCTGGGGAAGTCGGGTCGGATTGAAGAAGCTAGGCACGTTTTCTCACAGTTGACAGTAAAGAATGTAGTGAGCTACAACTCCATGATTTCTGCTTATTGCAAGAACGGTAGAATATGCGATGCGCGCTGCCTATTTGATGAAATGCCTCATCGAAACTTGGTTTCTTGGAACTCTTTGATTGCGGGGTATCTGCATAATAATAAGCTTCACGAAGCCACTGAACTATTTGATAGAATGCCTGAAAGAGACCTTTTCTCCTGTACTTTGATGATAACTTGCCATACCCTGAATGGGGAGCTTGACAGTGCTAGAAAGCTATTTGATTTGCTTCCTTATAAGCGAGACACAGCATGCTGGAATGCTATGATTTCTGGTTACGTGAAAAATAGACGATTTAATGATGCTAAGAAATTGTTTGACGTAATGCCAGCCAAGGATCTAGTTTCATGGAATTCATTGCTGGCAGGATATACTAAAAATGCCGAAATGCATTTGGGGTTGCAGTTGTTCAAAGAGATGGAGAAGAGGGATGTGGTTTCATGGAATTTAATGGTGGATGGGTTTGTTGAGGTGGGTGATTTGGATTCTGCTTGGCAATTCTTTAAACAGATTCCAAAACCAAATGTCGTTTCCTGGGTTACGATGTTGAGTGGGTTTGCCCGAAATGGTAAGATTCTGGAGGCTAGGAGACTTTTTGATCAAATGCCACACAGAAATGTGGTTTCTTGGAATGCGATGATTGCAGCATATGTGCAAAACCACCAATGTGATGAGGCTAATAGGTTATTTTTGGACATGCCAGAGAGAGATTCTGTATCATGGACCACAATGATAAATGGATTTGTTCGTGCTGGTAAACTTAATGAAGCAAGGGATTATCTTAACCGTATGCCTCTCAAAAGCATTGCGGCCCAAACAGCAATGATCTCCGGATATATACAGAACAAAATGATGGACGAAGCTAGTCAAATATTCAGTCAGATAGACACCCGAGATACTGTTTGTTGGAACACGATGATTGCAGGCTATGCTCAGTCTGGGAAAATGGACGATGCTCTGTGTCTTTTTAGACAAATGGTTGACAAGGACATGGTGTCATGGAATACTATGATTGTTGGATATGCTCAAGCTGGACAGATGGATGAAGCGCTTAAATTATTTGAGGAGATGGATGAAAGGAATATTGTTTCATGGAATTCTTTGATCACAGGTTTCTTGCGAAATGGGCTATATTTGGATGCACTGAAGAGTCTCATGTTGATGTTGAAGGAAGGAAAGAAACCTGATCAATCGACTTTTGCATGTGGACTAAGTGCGTGTGCCAATCTTGCAGCTTTGCAAATTGGGAAGCAACTCCACCATCTGATTATGAAAGGTGGTTATGCGAGTGATATATTTGTTACCAATGCTCTGATCACGATGTATGCTAAAAGTGGAAGGGTCTCTGAAGCTGAACTATTGTTCAGAGAGATCGATAGTGCTGATGTTGTTTCTTGGAATTCTTTGATTAGCGGATTTGCTTTAAATGGGCATGGTCAAAAGGCTGTCAATCTCTTTGAAGAGATGCTCATTAAGGGAGTGGTTCCTGACCCAGTCACCTTTCTTGCAGTTATGTCCGCTTGTACTCATGCTGGCCTGATTGATTATGGTTTAGAACTGTTCAAATGCATGAAAGAAGTATACAGTGTTGAACCTCTGGTGCAGCACTATGCTTGCATGGTGGACTTGCTCGGTCGAGCAGGTAGGCTAGAAGAGGCCTTGAAGATGGTGAGGGAAATGAAGATGAGGGCGAATGCGGGAACATGGGGCGCGCTACTAGGGGCTTCCCGGGTACACCAGAACCTAGAGCTTGGTATACATGCTGCCGAGAAGCTTGTAGAACTTGAACCTCATAAAACTTCGAATTATGTGGTGCTGTCGAATATGCTTGCGGAAATTGGTTGTTGGGAGGATGTCGTGAGAGTTAGGGGGTCACTGAATAGAAGCAGGGCGGAGAAGCAACCAGGGTGTAGCTGGCTAGAACTCAGAAGTAAAATACATACCTTTCTGTCTGATAAACATCAGCAGCCTATAACAGCAGAGGCGTGCAATGCATTAACAGCTTTGACGGCACACATGAAAAATCCAGGTGACTTATATGATTGTAAGTCTTTACATGACATTTTTGATTGACAAAGACTGCCATCTAGCTGCTCATGTTTCTTAAACGTCTTGTAGTTAGGGATTTGTCATTTCTTGTGTATATAACTTCTTTTCTGAGTGTGCATATGCGTAACCAGTTTCAAAGTTCTGAGTCTAAAATGTCTACATCTAGGCCTTTACAGTTACTACAGATGGAATTATTTGAGCCCACAAGAAGAACAAATTTAGGGGGTAAGCATTATATGTAACTTATAGTAGATGATTATGGATGTTATGGCAACCCAAGTTCACTTACATCTACTTACATCTACTTACTATCTTCTAATCCAACCAACTACATCCACACTCATGGGCACATGACCTGCGCCATTTATGATATTCGGTCTAACAAAGAACAAGGCTACGACTTGGGTGCTGAGAAAGGGTTAATGAAAAAGGGGTGGTATTGATTTTTTAATTTCTTGATACTGATAGTCGGTATTCAAATATCAACCCTTATAATGAGGTGTAATTTTTAATTTTTAATTTTTAATTTTTAATTATTTATTTATTTTTTAAAAATTCGGTAAGAATTTAAAGAATGATTTTCACAAAAAGCAATAGAAAAGTCATAGAAAGATATAAGCAGTCATCGTATTAGAAGCGGAACTAAAAAAACGGAGAACAAAACAAAAGATTAGAGACCTATTTAAGGTCCTAGAGCCTTAAAAAGAAAAAGGAAAAAAGAGGGGAGGGAGATGTAACTTGCATAAAAAGGGGAAAAAAGAAAAAGAAAAAAGATATAAGTAATTTGGTTAAAGAAAAATTAAGCTTTGTGAGATTTATTGAATTTCAAATCAATAATCATTCACATCACTAATGGTTGATATTTACAATAGTTAAGCCTCAAATAAAATAACAAATTAGTTAAGAAAATAATATTTCAAAAAAATGGGTAGTAGCATGTGAGGATAGATCTCCTGGTTTTATCCACACTCAGATCTAAACTTTCCTTGGCCTTCTTAGCACAAGTCTAGGCATTGTTTGCAACATCTGTGGTCAGAGCCAAGTGAGTTGTTGTGGGGTTGCTTTGATCTGGGAAAGGATTAAAAACCTAAGGCTTATTAAAAGTCTTACGTTCAAGAGCAACTGAACACGTGATAGGGCGCTGGGGCTCTAGGAAGAAGTCTACGTACTGCTTCTTCTTACCTATTTTTACAACAAAAGAGAACAAGGGAGACGGTGTTTGGGGAACTCTTAGAGGGAGCTATGACCTCCTAAACTTTTCATTCAATGCTTGCCTTCGTCTTACAACTTATGTAACTCTGTTTATAAGCACCTACCGACTCCTCCTACCGACAACGCGTGAACTGCTTGCACCTATAACATTCCGGCAAAACAGACCGGTAACAAATTGAAACAAATACACAGAACAACAGACAGGAGACAAAAAAAAAAAAAAAAAAACAAACAAACAAACTTCCCGCGCAAAACTACAAACCAAGCGACAGCGTTCCTTCCATGTCTTGAGGTTCTACTGTCACGTCAGAGCCTCCCTGGTAGGTGACGTGGCTAACCTGTAACAAACAAATTAGCTCAAAATTGAAAAGATATATTTTTCATTTAGACTTCGTACAAGAGATTCTCATACATCGAGTAATATTGAGTTCAAGATCAGATGAGATGAATCAAATTTAACTTATTACAAAAAATATTTAGTTTAAAAATTAATTCAAGAGTTAAATAAATATTTTTTTTTGTTTAAATTTTATTACAAAAAATGAAATTTTTAATATAAAAATTTCATCTAACATACTAAAAAGAAATAGAAAACAAACTATCACTTTTTGCTCTAATTTCCAATCCGCGCGCCTCCAGGTGGAAAGCAATCCGTGACAAACGTGGGGTGCTCATCCTCCTACCCTATCTGCCAGGCGTTGACTGGGCGGAAGGCCGTCGTGAAAGGCCTTTCGGCTTCTTTTTACCTTTTTCTGCTTAGAAGAAGCCTCACATATTTTTCTAAAATTTGCTTCGAAGCATCTAAGTTCCTACTTTGGAAGTAGTTGTGCATGGCCTCCAAGCATTCTTGTGTTTTGACAAATCTACTGTAACATTGTTGACTTTGATATTATTTTGTCATGTGCATAAAAAAAGAAAAAGGAAAAGACGATTTCATTAAGAAAAAACTAAACCATATGAAATTTATTGAATTCCAAATCAATGATCACTTAAATTTTCAACAGCTAATATTTATAATAGTCGAGCCTTACGTGAAATAATAAACTATTTAACAACAATAATATTTTTGTTATCATAAACATTATAAGTTGAGAATATTACTTCTTAATAATTAGCTCCACCTAATCTCTTTTATTTCTCTTTTATTTCTCTTTTATTTCTCTTTTATTTCTCTTTTCTCGCTTCCATGGAGTCATTAAAAAGTATCACCTGCTTCTTATCCAACAAGTTTTTATTCGTAAAACTTGATTTTATCTTTCTCGTACCTTTCAATATCTTCTCCTTGTAGCATACAATTCCCTTTCGAGATTTGCCACATTAGCTCACCCCCTATGTCTCGTCTTTTTGTTAACTTCTCTTTTGCAATTTATGTTTTTATTTTGAACTTCTTTTTTAGTTGACCTTTTATTTTTGTTGCTTTTAGATATGAAGATAAGGAATGCTACACAACCGCATTTTCGCACACATAAACCACACAGAGGGTGGGAGAGAGATGGCAGACGCTTGCCATGTGGTTTCGGCAAGAAACACTACCCAAATTCCCAGTTCTTTCCCAGTTAGGGCTAAATCTGTCAAGCTGCTGTCTCAGCCTTCAAAAATCAGAGCTTCTTCGAGAAGAAATGACTTATCACGGTATTCTGAACTAGGCCTTTTCAACTCCCTGCACTCCATTAAGATTTTGCTTCTTCCCAGTAGCTCTTTTGTCGTTCTCTGTGCTTGTGTGTTCGACCATGTCTTCAATGTCGAGATTTGGTTTTCCACTCTCCTGCTCAATTAAATCCTTATCTCCTGCTCTATTTAGACAACATGATTAGATAATAAATATCTTGAAACTGCGAAAAAATAATCTTGTACCATTGTTTCCTTGTCTCTATTAACTCTTTCAAGTAATCTCTCTTCTTTTGTTTTTCCTAACCCCTGACTCTGTAATCTTACTACTACTACTGGCCGCCGTTGGTTGGTTCCACTCATCGGATCACACGAGCTGTTTTTAATTTTAATTTTATTTATTTTCAATTCGCAACGAATTAGGAGAAAGAGTGGCAGGCCTCTACGCCGTCTGATCACGATATCAACATCAGATGGAAGATGGCAAGGGAACTGGACCCGCGACTACCATCTTTCTCTTGGAGACTTGCGGTTGCAAGACTTGGTAGAAGATGAAGATAATAAAGACGCTGGGGTTCTTGTCAGACTCTGCGTCCACAAGGTGATTCGCACTTTGTTTAATTTTGGTGCTTCTTTTCTTTGCTTTCGAGCTTGATAATGATGCGCCATATCCTTGGGGGCCATTTCCTCTTCAATCCGTCGTGTATATTAATATTTTTTCTTAGCCCTGAATTCTCGTCTCGATGGTTAGTATCTTTTTCAATTTTCTCAGTTTTGTGGGTGAGAACCCGGGGTCCTGTGTTATCAACCTCCGATGAATCTTTCTAATGATGTCCTTTTTGATATTAACCAGCACGCCAGCTGTGGTCTCTCTGTGGATGGAAGGATCGTCACATCTTTCACCAGAAAATGTTGCATCTGCTTATCACCATACTGCAGAGAGGTAAATTATTGGTTCTCCAAGAAACACAGGTTCCGCCACATTATGTATACGCTGCTTCCAAGGGGTGGTTAATAACCAAAGGAGTATTAGGCAGAATTTGCATGTTTAACTTGCTGTTTTCCCCTGGTGTGACAGATTGATACCAACTTCAACGTATGGGTTTTGCCGCAGAGCAGAGAGAAAAGTTCAAATCAACTACCAGAAATTGGGGGAGACGATCCATCATTAAGTCTCTTTTACTCTCTCTCTTTATCTATCTGTAAGTTGAACCTAAATCATGAGTTTTAACATGGTTTCCTCAGCAGGTGATATTTGTTAAACCCGGAGAGGAAGCTGACTTCGATTCCCTAGTACAAGACGCCATCCGTCTCACTACGTCAGCAGAGGTATGACTTAGAAACCAAAGTCATGCTATGTGATGATTTGCACACGCAAGGCTTTGAAGACTCAGTTCCTCCAATATAATATGTTGCAGGATGCTTGCTCGGAGTCATGCGTGACATCAGAACCTACATGGAAACGTAAGTCTTTTTTGGCCCCCATTTGCAAACCTTTGTAGGTAGTAATTATTCATGCTTTCACTTGATTGACTTAACTCTCTTTGCAGACGAGGGTAAACGAAATGTGGGTTCTACGGATAAGAGGTGGTCTAGACTCCTGGAGTTGAAGAATGCATATCGCGACTTGCATATGTAGACATTTCATGTTTAGACATTTTCATCATGTTTCACAAAGTGTTTGGTGTAAGTACATATTAGGGAACAAGGCACAGACAGACTCTTAGGTGCAGTTAAAATATGAATTGGAAGGATTGAACTTTATATACTTCAATACAAGAAAAATTCACTTCCTCTTTTCAATCAGTTCTAGGGAGATGAAAAAATATAACCTTTTTTTGGCAAACGAATCATATTCAACTTCAAATGCGTAGCTCTGTGGTGAAACCTTGGATTAGAAGCAATGTGCACGGAAGCATGATTATCAACGGATATAAGCGTAGGTGCAAAAGTTGAAAATAAAGTCTCTTGAAGAAAATGTTATCCTAACACTGATTTGATACTCATTATAGGTCATATAAACCTTTGCTATACCTCCGTACGATCACTCATTGTTTCTTGCTTTCAAAGCAACAGTCTTATTTCTAAAAAATATAGATTTAAAGTTGATTCAAATTAATTTATATCAGTAAGGCAGTTTATTTCAAGATGCCAAATTCTTTTATTTCGAGATGTGCAAAGCAACATCATATTCTAAAATTCTAGGTACTTCCACAAATATACTATCTTCTTAAGAGCATAGCAGAGTACTACTTCCATTTACCAACCAATACCCATATTGGCAAGGATCATTAAATAACTCTAGAAAAATTATCAATGGACAAGCACTTAGAAGTCTTGCTTCTTTTGACAATTTGCTAATATAATAGAGTATTCAAAACTAATTGGTGATCAATAAAGCATTCGCATGTTTTTTGATCTCACATAGATATCATAGAATGGTCTAATGATCAACTCTCAAATTGATTGGCCTTGAGATGTGCTTGTTAAAAGATCATTAATTCTTTTATAAAATCTAGCTTCTTCAATTTAAGAAATGTCTATGTTTTCTTAAATATTTAGCATGAAATTCTTCAGTAAAAAGTTTTTATTCCAATAATTCTATCGAAATCATATCTAATAGTCACAATGTCATCTACAAAAACTACAATACGATATATCTACCATCTTCAAACAATAAAAAGTCAATCGATTATTTTACCTCTGAAAGAGACCAAATCCACTAACAACAAAAGCAATTGCCAAACAATACTTGTGCATAAAACAATTCTTTCTTGAAACCCAATCCCACCATAAAGACTTCGTCAAAAAATAACCACAAAGAAACACATTTTCACAGCTAGCTTTTACAAAGGCCAATTGATGGTATCAAGGTAATGTATGCAGGGGTACTGAGTTTGAGTTGGTGCCAACAGCATGCATAAGCATGGCCATTATCATTGCACGCATAAACGTGGACACTTGTGGGCTTGGGTATTAGTGTGGAACTTAATCTGGCTAAAGTTGCCACAAAACCAGCAAACCTAACTTCTAATTTTTAACTTATGTATGAAGCAGTCAACCAATTGAAAACCATTGAGTAATCAATACTTCTAGCCATTAGAACTACTCGAAACAATTGACTGGTTGCAACGCCTCCTACCTTAATAGTAAGTTAGTAAGAGCCATTAGCCATTAGATTGAGGTTTGATAGTGGGTACATGCATTGAGAGCGTGAGTTATTACACTAAAAAAAATAAAGAAAAAAAAATTACCGACAGTCGTGCTGCCAAATTGTGAATAGAAGCAGTAGACTAACCATTTTCTCCATCAAAAAATAGAAATTCTACCATAGGTATAGTCCAGGTGCTATGACAGCAACAGAAGAACACTTCAATTGGTCATCTAGCCCTCTAGAAGGTTTATATCTCACCAATATCTTTCAAAGCTACATCGTATGCTATACATTTATTTCCTACCCAACACTATACTTGGTATTTACCCAAAGAGTAAATAAAAAAAGATCCCGCTTTTAAAACTATGATTCATTTTTCTATCGCTCACATAGGTTGCAGCCATCAGAAACTCCGCAATATGAAAAGATAAGGCAGCAATCTCCTCATAGAACACGGACGATCGAACACTCATGCCAACCATACAAGCCCGATAATAAAAATACGGTCACTCCATGAAGCAGACAATCAATGTCATACATTTTCTACCTTTTCATCTTGTGTCTCTTCCGGGATCTCCAAAAGCTTGGCAAATATCTTGACATAGAATATGGGCAGCCAAAAAAACGGACAAGATTTTGACAATCTTTGCTCCCAACTTCCTCATTTCCCGGTGAACCTAAATGACTCAAGTAAGTTTTTCCCTCATAAATATAATACAGTTGCTGCCACAGAAGCACGATCAACCCCATCTCCACCGAAACGCTTGCAAGAAACAGATATACTAGAACAATCCCTCTTGCTGATAGTAGCAATGCAGATCTTAGCAATTCAACAATAACTTCCGTCATAAGTCTGAAAATTAAATCCGTTCTAAACCCATTTAGACGGCTAATTTTATATGTTACTGCTGGCCATATACGCAGCCCCGCATAGCCTGACATGATTGATACATAGATTGAACTTATAACAGCTGAAATGAGGAAGAAAATGAATTGTCTGTGATTTCCTGCACCAACACAGTTCCCAATCTGCAAGACACTAACAATTGTTAGCAAGTCATGGCTACACTTTCACAAACGTTCCAAATTTGATACGCAGGACAAGATCTTCCAGAGCTGGGTCCAAGATAGTAAAACATTCCGACCATATAACGGAGTTATGGACCAATTTTAGCAAATAGGCATTTAAGCAGAGAATTATCCTACATATGGCTCCTCATTTCCTTCCCACCGCCCCCAAACAATAAAACCAATCAAAATTAGATGGTGAGTTTGCTTTTGAACTACCCACATAAAGCTCAACTGAGAGAACTTGATATTGCTCAAAGAAAAACTGCTAATATCCTAGTAATGTAATTAATCAAAGGTTCAATTGATCCCCACGTCTGTGTCATAAATAGGGTAAGAAACTAAAGAATGTACAAAACGCCTTTTCTTTTTTTTCTTTGCCTTTTTTTTTTAAATGAAAATTGAATGATAGACAATTGATGAATAGAACTGAAGTTATAGTTAAAACCACTAGATACTAAACACCCAAATAACTAGTTATTGTTGGCAGAAAGAAACTACGTGAAATATGATTTAATATTTCATTTATAAAGCAAAACTGCCGATACCCTAGAACAGTAATTAATCAAAGGTCCAATTGATCATGACATTGGTGTCATATATATGCAGCCACAAATAATCCATCCAAAATGATAGCAACTCGACTTTAGACATGTCCAAATGCAAAACTTCAATAATTCCAACTTATCTAAAAAGGGAAAGAGGAGAAAGGTAATACTGAACACGAATTACAATGTCCAAGAATTGCAAATACATTGTAAGAAATTACAGAATATATGATATCTCCTTTTTTCTTTTTTTTTTTTTCTTTTTAATGAACAAATGATTCAACAAGTTTCAAATAAGTTGTACCGTCTTTATGCTGATAAACAGAACTAAAGTTATAGTTAAAACCACTAGTAGGAGACTTAAATAACTAGTTATAGTTGGCATAAATAAACTAAGTGAAATATGTTTTTTACATTGTATTTATAAAGTATTTTCCTAAGTTTAAAGTCAGCTTTGAAAGATACAACAAAGAAAAAGCAAAAAATAAAAGTTATGAGTAAGTTCAACTGAGCCTTGGATACAGCTACTAAAAAGAATGAGAAGATAAGAAAAGCTTGGAATCTTTCAGTGGTGTTTTAATAGTAGAAAGCAGAGATTGTTCCCCACCAAAGTTATCATGTGTCTTGCCATGAGTCTAAATTATTTGTTGTGTTGTTGTTTGGGTTATCAGCTCACCCAAAAGAGAGCTTCTTCAGTAATCTTGTTAATTCAGGCCTGATTTGAAACTCATATGATTGAGCTATTTTGGTTGGTGAACTCTATAATTTCTAGGATTCAAATGGTGCTTAAATTGTTTGCTGTAATTTCCAGGAATAAATGAACAATGATGCTATACGGAGCCTTGTCCTATCCAAGGATTTAATTTATGAAGGAGAATGTTGAACTTCAAGCCAACTTAGAGAACGACCTGAGTGTGGATGCAGTTCATCCCGCACTAAAGGGATCAAGCATCAAGACATGATTTCTATGACAAAAAATCCTAAAGGAATTATAAATTGGGTAGTACGATGATTGTGCGAGATGAAGGCTATCTTTCTACAAGGAATCCTAGCATCGGCCAGCTCAAGTAAGTTTTCTAATTTCCAACTAAATCGTTTTTCCCGGTAGTAGTTCTGTCGATTCTCTGAACGGAAAACTTCCAACAGGCAAATAAAGCCTCCTGCAATTAATTTAGGAAAGAAAATCAAGAGACATTTAAGGCATGCTTCTACCGTATTTGCTCCTGTATGCCTACCAAGAGGGTGCTAAGGAGGAAAATGTAGAAGGATACTTCTCAAGAAAGATTATATTTGGGAAAAGGAAACCAAGGGGCAGCTATGCATGCTTCTCCAATAGTGGTTTTGTATGCCAATTAAAGGATCCCGAGCAGGGAAATTAAGAGAACTTTTCAAATTATTGAGAAGAACTAGGAAAAACTCCATTCAAAATAACTTGCCCAGGAGAAAAATACATGGCTTTGGGTTTCTTAATATTTATTTTGGATCTAGTGGAAACAAGTGGATAAAAAAATAAGGTCCAGTTTTTGAAATAAGCTGAGCCTAGGGGAACTGAGAGCGGGCCAGATAGGCAAGTATGGCCATGGAGAATAACTGATATGGAGAGAGCACCATCCAGTAGCGACTCCAACAAAGAAAAATACTTTTCCTTTGGAAATCAGTTTCTGATGCCCAGCATGGTGTTTTATATGGCTCAGCTGGAGAGCTTCGGAAAGGGGAGTCACACAACCAACCCCATGAAGCTACTCGGACAGCAAGGCTTCCAGGGCAAACTGTAGCAGCCACATGAAGGTAATAGGGAAACTGTCAGAACAGAAAACAGTTGTCCTCTCCATAGGAAATGTTCACATTCCTCTAATGATTGAAATATGTTAAATCCAGTAGAGAGATAGGTCAGGTCAAGGTGAAGCCACAGGAGTAGTGCTGCTAAAGGGGTGTGAGAACCGGAAGAATGCTTTGAGGGGTCAGTTTCTTGGACAAAAACCAGTCGTTGTGGCTTGTTGATTGGCCTCAAGATCTGGGGTTGTTCAAGCCCAATAAGCAGAAGAAGAAGATATGTTCCATATTAAGGAGAGTTCCTTGGCAAGTGGATAGAAGACCGTTGGCTATAAAGAAATGGGCATCCATTCTAGTAGTGGCCAAAGAAGAAATGAGGAAGCTTTTTGTTGGTCAACTCCAGAATTCCCCCCGTACTCTCAGGCTCATACTTCAGGATCTTAGTCAGCGCCAAGCAATCACACCTTTATCCAAATGAAAAAGCCCCTTGTTGCACCCTCCGAAGGGTGTTGGTTTGCTATAACCTAAGGGATGTTAATGCTGCTCCAATTAGCCAAAGACGGATGAAATCTGCACACTAAACTTCACTTTCTGAACAATGGTTGGTGTTATATCATACCTCTCATCTGTGGAGATCACTGTGAAGTAGATGGTTGAAGCCTTTGGACTGTCCAACCTCAAATAATTATCTAAGTAACTGCATAAGGGGCAAGTTTGGGTGAACAGAGATTTAGATGATTTCATACTTCTTTGCGCAACAATAGGGGTGCAATCCAATCTCATGAAAGTTAGACCATGCACTGACTAGAGTGAATTGCAAAAGTTCCTTCTCAGGCTTCGGAGTTCAACTTTGTACCTCAATCTATGTCAAACCACTCTCCCTCAGCAATCAAGTTGGCTGCATTGCTTAGGCTGAAGAAACTATTAAATCTTATTTTAGTTGGAATCAAGCATCTCTTTCTTGACTCTGGTTGAGAAATCTTATAGGGAATCAGTTTCAAAACAACTTTAGCTTTGGGCTAAACTGAAAATATTGAAGGTGGAAGTGAGAAAGTTGAACAAGGAGGGGCATTTGACCTTCAAAATCATGCAACCACAACCAGGTAGAAATTGGTGAAACTACGATGGCACGTTCAGCAAAATCTCATTAATGAGGGTCTTCACAATGAGGACATTGCTACTGCTAAAGAACCATTATAAGCGGAGCAAGCTTGTTCTCATTAGAACTAAGGAATAAAGATCAACAATCTGAAGGACGTTAAAGGAAAAACAGTGAGTTACTTCAACCGTCTCAGTTGTTGTCTTATGGTAAGATGATTGGTCTAGTTACTCTAACGAAGTGTACTGCTCAAATCCAGTAGCAAGGATGTGTAGGGAACTGAATGAAGATGATATAATGGTGGCCATTTTCCTTAAAGGATAAAAATGGTCCTTGTCTAGATGGCTATGATGAACTTTGTTCTCCAAAAACTCGGGAGTATTCTCAGAAAAGATATGAAAGCCATAAAGGAGATGATTTATACAACAATTGTAGCTTTCATCCAAAGATGCCCAACTCAACCAAATTGAAGGTCTTAGACCAATCTATCATTGTAATCATCATGCACCTTATCGTGACTTGAAAGCCGACTTATGATACAGTGTGTTGGAAATTCTTGCTTGAAGTTCTGAAGTAATTTGGTTTTCAGAAAATGTCGTTGATTTGATCAAGGAGTGCATCTTGACACAATTCTTTTTATTTGAGTAAAGAACGAACTAAGTGTCTTTTCTTTTTCCCTCCCCCCCACCCCAAATTTTCAGGTGGGATCTCATCAAGGGAACTCTTGTGTCTCATGGTGATAGTTGCTTTTCAGGTCTATTGAAAGGCATGGTGGAAGAGGAGGGGCTTCGGATATTATAAGAGGTAAAAGAAAGGCATGTAGCTTACTTGTGTTTTGCAAATGACTTATTGATGTTCTGCATGGATGAACTTGATCTGGTCAATGAGTTAGCTGGTTCCCTTAAGCAGTTCAAACCATCTTTGGGGCCTCTCCTTTAATCCCCTTGAGGTCAAAGCAGAAGTCACCCAATCAGAAAATTTGGGATTCCCCTGATCTCCACCCGTTTAAAGACTTCCAATTGTAGAATCTCGGTGAACCACTTAGTGACCCAAGTCAAGATCTAGAATACTACAGCACTTTCATATTCAGGATATCCTTAGTTGTAAGCCTTGTTTATTCTTCCTAGTGAAGTTATTAATAAAGACTAAAGCACCTTTAAGGCCTTTCTAAGGTCAGCTACCGAGCTTAATTAAAGAGGGCTAAAGCAGGTTGGAATCTGATTTGGCTATGTGAAACTCTAATTATCAGAAATATAGAGCTGTAGAATAAGTTAACAAATTTGAAACATTTGCAGAATTTATGCTTTTAATCTAATAACTCCCTATGAACAAGTTGTGCATAATCCTTCCACATCAGAAACAAAACCTTCAAAGACTAGACGATGCTGAAGGAATTGTAAGTAGAGATAACCAAGACTCTCAGTTTGGACCCTAGGTCTCAGTTGTTGTTTGATCACTGGAAAGCAAGTATGAGAAAGAATCATTTATGAGGCTAGCGCCATTGTGAATGGTAGAAACTAGGAGTGGCTCACTGCTCAACCTACGAGTTAAGGCACAACATGCCACCTTGATGACTAGGTGTGGACAGATCTAAAGGTTTGAAAGGCAACCAACACATAATTTCTTTGTTTACGACACTGAGGAACAAAATAGTTTCTCATGAAAAACAACCTCCGCATGTAATATTTCTATGGCTATTTGGGACAGTTTTATACTGAAATGAGTTGCAAGAATTTGGTATCATTTGGGAGGCGAAATATATCTTTTGTGGACAAGGTCTTCATACAATTGTATTCTCGTTCTTGTCTTAACCCTTTCAAAACTGACCTGATACAGATTTGTAATGTACCTTTTGTAGAGAAAGAAATACAAAGGCCTACAGTAACAAGTTGAAACATGTCTGTAATCAAGGCTTCATGACCTTGAACCATCTCAGCAAGATAAAAGACAACGAATATCATGAGGGATTAGACCTATTCTGCTTTTGTTTCTTTTGAAGTTAGAAGGGTATGTCGTCCTATTTTACCAAGGTATGGCTGCGCACTCTTGTACAGTTTCCTTTCAATAAAATCCTCACCTCATCCTTCCCCTTCCCCTCCCTGACAACCCCCTTGGGGGCCGCCCCCAAAAAAGAAAGGACAAACATAGGTTATGGTCTTATGCCTCTGAGAACTTCTTTTCGAGATTTACTTAAGGAATTCTGATGAATGTGTTCAACACCCAACAAGGAAAATTCGAGAAACTAAAAACAAGTCCCTTGGTCAAAGGCCATTTTCCGTGTTAGCCACGTGACTCGACTAGGTAGCAAGACCCAATTAATATTTCTCAATGGACTTCCAAACAGTAAGTAAGGGTGATGAACACTTACAAATGGGCAATGATGATCCATATCCAATATACACATTCCGCATGTAGAACAATGATGAGTCCTGGGTGATTTTGGTTTCGAACAATAGTGACAAAAGGTATAGTTGTCAAGGTCATCTTTTTGCACATTTGGGTAGTCACCCCATGGAATGCTTGGAGGCATTCCAGCACACTGAAATGCCGCAAGGATGAATGAAGAAATGGTAGTCACAGACAGGATAACTGTTAAGATGGAGTGGAATATCCCGCAGAAATAGCTAGTAGAAAAAACAATGGGGTAAACTGCCCACACTCCACCACCTGCACTTTCAAAAGATGTACCAAGATGAGATAGAAAATGATGAAGACAGATGTGTAATTCGCTAACTGAAATTATTAAGTAGACACTGAGACAAGTCTCTATGATGGAAAATATGGATCCAAAAGACCTAGATCAAAACAAGGTTTATAAAATACATTTACTAGGAAAGTATATGGCTATTTGTAGGATTACCAACCACTGGATATGGTAAACTTAACAAATAAACTACAGTAGAGATTTTCAACACTGAAACATGAACCAACCAGCATGGTAGATCAATTATTTGAGGCAACATCTTGGGAACCAGATGTCACAAGTTCAATTCCACAGATTACAAATGCTTTGTGTTTTCCCGTCTTTTTCAGGTAGATATGAATCACACACCCTTTCTAGAGGACCTAGACAATTAATACATGGGGTTTGTAGGTGATAACATGCAGAATAAAATCCCAAGAAACTTCAATTAAGAAGGGCTGGGAGGCTGGGAGGGAGAAAGAGGAAGAAAATAAAACAAAGGAAGATTTATCGAAATGTAAAAGCACGAATCTTAACTCTTTTAAAAGGAATTATTTGCACTGTCAAGCAACAAAGAAAGGGGAAAAGGATTCACAACTGCTATCACACGGAAAGCAATTTTGAAGGCAATTAAGAAATCAGAAGACAATATGTTTTCTACAAGAGGAATACTGATGATGGTTTATTGCCAAAACAATCTGCACCTTTTATCCATTTTTTCCGACCAATGATTTTTTTCCTCCCTCGGTTCAGTGGTAACCCAAGGGGACCCCTGAACTGCCAGACCAAAAGGTTGGGAATTTGACAACTCCCCCTCCCCCAGGTGTGCGAGTTAAAAAAAGAAAGATTTTTTCCTTCCCTATCATGCTGCTTGAGAGATTAGGCATATAATAAATATCTGGGGCACTAGGGGTTTTATCAACATGGCTGCTAAGCATTGCATTGCAATGCAAAGCACAGCACAACACATCCTTTTACAAGCCTCATAGTGTATCTATAGGATACATGTCCTTTATTTCTTTTCATTTTATCATTGATCATCATCATCATAAGATTCAATTATTGTTAAAGGAGTAGCAAATTATTATTATTGCCACCCTCTTTGTGCTCTAGGTATCAAATTTAAGAAAGGGTCATCTATGATTCTGGTTTTAGTAGCATTCCCAAGATGCATGTCACTCTGGCAGGGAATAAAAATTACCACCAGCCCAAAGAGGCAAAATGTGATACTCCTTTCATTTCAGAGCAGACAGTTCAACACGGTATACTTTGCAATTAGAAGTGAAACTAAGGGATTCAAGAGAGTTTGTACATACAGCACAAATTTAGAACTTTTGGCATCGTCCAGGAGATAAATTTGTACATTTTATGGACAAGACTGTGAAGAGTAAGAAAACTATTAGTCTTGGCCCTCCTAAAATTAAATACACCGCCATCTTTTTAAAACATTTTGCAACTCCAAAGAACTTGTGAGGAAAATGTTGCAAGATGTCTCACAGGTTTAAAACCAAGTTCCTTCATAGCTTGTATATACTGCTGTCAAGTGCTTTATAGGAAGAAAGAGAGGGGGCAAAAAAAAAAAAAAAGAGAGAGAGCGACAAAAGGGTCCATCATGGTCAAGACAAACATGTTTGTTATACAATTCACGATATGAGGTTTTGTGTTAGGTTTAGAACAAACAACCTCCCTAGCCTTCATTTATTTTAGGGACATAAATAGTTTGAGAGGTCCTGGGGAGTTCCAAGGAGATGCTGGAGTAATCTCTGTCATCTCTCTTGGTTGGCAGGTTCCTTGTGTACGCTAGCTCCCATCATCCTAGCTTCATATATTGTCCTTTCAATGCTGAGACATAGCCTTGTGTCTATGCATAGTCTGTTTTCCCTTTGAATATAATGCTTACCTTGTGTGAAGTACAGGTGGAAAAATACTGATGAGGTTTATTGCCAAATTGACTTCTGTTATGCTACCGATTTCAACAAATAACATCTGCTGTACTCCTGACTAATTGATATTCTCACGGGCTAACACCAGATATTTGCCTCCCCAGTCATGTTGTTGGAAAGTATTAAGCTCACAAACAGCATACTTGGATCACAAGGGCCTTTAGCAGCATTGTTACCAAGCAATGCATATTCTTTATATTTGTTTAAGCTACTAACATCCGTATTAGGAAGAGTTCTATACAATTTCCTTTTTCTTTTTGTGTCTGAACATGTACATCTTTATGTAGCCACCAAATTATTCAAAATCATCAGTTTCAGGAAATAACTATATCACCTAAATGTTAAGTTTGAGAACAATGAATTTCTACAGCCTTTAATTTAATTCCCACTCTGACTTAGTATAATAACTAAATCAAATTAATTTGGTCTTGATGTAAGAAAGGCTGACATTATGCTACAAATATTGACTGGCACAGATGGTCCCAGGGAGTGAAACTGATTTAATACCTGGTTATGAGCTGACAAAGAAACAAGGGCAAGGAAGTGAAGGCAGAAAACCATCTCAACCATATTGACTTACATATCACTAAGAGCAAAATGGGTTACCAAATTTCTGTTCAAGGAGATAGACTGACTTACATATCAAAAAGATCATAAACACAAGGAGGACACAAAGAAAGCATCGATCACGCAGGCGTCTCCACCAAGAGGACTTGCTTCCATATTTCCGCAGTTTTTGATTTGTTATGGCCCCACACCAGCCACACTTGAAAATAAGTGAGTTTGATGGAAGAAGGAGACGTAATCCGCATCCCCAGCATGTTGCCGCATGATCGTCACCAACTGTTCTTATAATAATCTCCTATAATGTGATCCTTCTGTTAGCAACAAAATGTTTTAAGATTGTAATGGCAATGCACAAAAAAAGATCACCTAAAGTCATATGTATACCACCATTGGTCATGCTTCATTCATTTTGTGAACAACCAATGAGACTTCCAGGCTTGTTACTGGTAAAGCATAAAATAAGTTCAATATAGACATAATAACACTGAAATTTGGCCTGCACCAATAAACATGTGAGCTTACCCAGGCAGCAAAACCGTTTGATTATATGTGGAAATGGCTTAGAAATCTGTTGAATCATCCTCAATCACATTATTCAATCCCACGCGAATTAAGTTTTGATTTCTCCGTTCTACTTAAGTCAAGTTTAAGGTTTTGCAGAAGGGAAGTTAGCTCATTGCTTTCCTCTTTCTCTCTAATCACTTGTAAAGCTTAGGAGTCATTGCAAAAGAGGTTCAAGGACAAAGGTCCTTAGAAATTGCACTTCTATACCTGACTTTGGAATGGATTAATGGCAGGAGAGAAATAATGCCAACAATCACATGCTCCACCTCATACTGACAGAGGCAGTGCAAATAGCGCAACCTCCATCTCTTATTCTGGTTGGTAAGATTCTTCGTGAAATGCCAAGAAAAGTGGAGCAAACTCAAACACAATACATGCAGGAGAACGATGATCACAAATAACACATAACCACTCTCACACTAGCCTCTAAAGTCCAATAGGTGCAAGCTATCAAACAATGATGCGGTAGTGTAACAACCAGTCACAATCATCCAGCCATTTAGGAGTTTGAAGAACAAAAAATTCATGCTAACACTGAAATTTCCTAAACCCAAAGGATTGGCCATCTCTCTTTCCTAAATACCGCATGGATTTATGCGTTCAATCCACTTCTCGATATGAAGTGTTCAATCCACTTCAATCCAATTCATGCTAACCGTTTGCTTGTTTTTAACTTCTCTTTTTCTTCAAATCATTTCAATGTATTTCCCTTGACTCTTGATTGGCGCTTGCATAAGAGAAAAAGAAAATTAAATTATCCGAGACAAAGAGAGCTGCAATCAACGGTAACTATTTCCTACCACTGAGAAACTTAATGCAGGAGCAACATTGAACCCCTAATTACAATCTTTAGAAAAAAAAAAGAAAGTGATAAAGAGAAACAAGCTACCTGTCTCCTAGTGATAGCAATAACTACCAGAAATCATTCCCAAGGAACCGATCATCATTTAATTCAAATAATAAGAGGATTAAAAAGAAGTCGCGCAATAAAAAGGGCATCTCTTCTATCCGTTTAGAAACAGCAGATATAAATATGAACTGAATTTCTCACTTATATGTCCAGCCTGTGATACTAGGAAGAAAAATAAAGAAAGCAGTAAAAAGAAAATAGAAAAACAATCACAGGAACATAAAAATGCCATGAAAAGCCCAAAAGTTGAGAGATAAGAAAGCCCAACGTCAATCAAAGAAGTAGAAAACGGAAAGTAAGAGAGAATAAAAAGTTGGAACAAACCTCGGCCAAGTCAGCCATTCATATGCTTCCGGAAGAGATTCAGAGTAGATCAGTGTTAAATTGCATCGTCCTTCTAATTCGCAACGGACCTTAAGCCGTTGACAAACGGAGATTTTAAAGAGAGAGCGAGAAGGTGAGCAGACCAATGACTCGGAGCGAAGAACTTTCGCCGGCAGTTCTCGGAAGAAGCGGATTATAAAATCTGGGGAAGGCGGGGACGGAGGCCCCAGACTGGAACTCCTTCAGCCCCAGTTGGGCCTGCCTCTTAATATCTAAGAATCCTTCGACATTCGTATGTTGAAGGTTGGGTGGGCCTTCCCGCTCCGCTAATGGTACCCCCATTGATCTTTCCAGAGCTGCGCGTTTTGAAGAGTGTTCTATATCATTTCTCTCTTTTAATCTGATTCTCTCCAAAATCAGAACGGATCTACCTTTTTGTCCATAAATATTTGGGTCTAACCCTTTTTTTTTTGTAGACAGATTTGAAAAAGAAAAGAAACAACTTGCTCTGCGTGGTTGAACGATAATTAAAATCATTTTTGAGCCACTTTCGGTTTTATCTTTTAGTTACTACATGGATTAATAGTCTTCAAACAATTATTTTTAACATTATCTTTATTACCTAGCCCAGATGATGTAGTGACTACCTACTATGATGGGTATTCGACAAGTATAAGTGGTTTGGGTCAAGTTTATTCTTGAAACCACATCCACTCACTTAATCAAACTAATAAGGTAGCTTTTCTCACTAATAATATTATCAAATTACCAACATTCTCTTATACAACTTTGATTTTTCCACACTTGGGAAATATCTCACGGCAATACTCACTTGCTTTATCCAAGCTTACGACACGAATAGAATCAATGTGCGAACATTGTTTCCATGTTTAATTTTATAACAAAAACAGAAACCCTATGATTTAAAACTTAAGATTTCTTTACGTAAACTCTAATTTCAAAAATTAAAATTGTCTCTTCCAACAAAAAATTGATAATGTAGCACATGGAGTAAGATACTAATAAATACACATAAAATGTTTAGTAACGTAAATCAAAAAATAAAACCAAGTTAAAGGTCTTTTGCATGATGTGTATGTCCTTTTTTTTCTCTCTATCTTGCTCGTAAAAGACTCTCCTTTTTAATCGGTTCGATTTGAAGTTGTTGGGATCATTTTCACTTCTATAGATTTGGTTCTCTGAGTCAATCTTTTCCTAGGTTTTCTGTCGGTGACTATAGCACATAGGGCATGGTTTCTTCTTTTGCCTAAACATGTTTTCCCTCAATTTTTTTTTTTTAAAAAAGTGTTTCCCCCCAATTTTAGCTGAAAGTGTCGGACCCTTGATATGACAATCTTTTCTGTTGTAAAACGATGATATGCCACATAATTCATTCGAGTTAAACTATACATTTTGTTTCCGGGAATGGTTGACATCAAACGTTTTAAAATCATGATTTCCTGTAGCATATTTTGTCCAAAGATGTAAGATATACTTGTGGTTAGTGCAGAACATCTTTAAAAACATACTGTGTGTACTTGAGGCTTTAGTGCAGAGCAACTTATAAGAACATGACTAGCATACTATTTTAGCACTTATATAAGAGAAAGTTGATAAGTTGGGTAATGGTTGTGATGTGTATTAGGATTGCACATAGATGTAATAGGCAACTCTTAAGTGAGTGTATTACTTCACTAGTGGATGATGATTTTCAAAAGGAGTGCCCTTGTATTTAAAAAGGGCACAGGATACATCCTTACTGCCATTGTTGCCTATGATAGTACAAAACATAGCTTACAAGCTACCCTGTATGGCTAGATCTCTAGACTTGTGCTCCAAGGTTGTGTCCTTCCTAGTAACTTCTTCCATACTTGTCTTCGTCAACAATAAGGTAGGTTTCTTTCTCCACAAGACAGAGAAACCCGTTTGCATCTTCTCTAATCCTTAGTTGACTTAGCTTCTTATTCTGTTATGTAGAGTCAGACTCACTCGCTGCTTTGTCTTTTGCATGGTTGGTGGATCTTCTGACAGCATACCTGCTCAATCCTTCAGATTTCGAGTCCATTGGGTCATAGTATGGAATGTTTAGACCAAAGTCTCACATACACTGGGCCTACGGTGGGTGAGTATTTCCTACCTTCTCATGTAGGAATAACGTGTATAGTGCTTGTTCTATTTTGGTTGCATCAAACAAAGGCTCAGCTTCTTTTTAAGTTTTACTTGCATTGGGTTCATTGCTTTCCTGCACTGCACGGCTTGAGGAAGGTTCAAGGATACCTTGATGCCTTGTAGTTGCACCATTGACAATATATACCATATACATATAAAGAATGTCTAATACATGGTTTTGCATAATATCATAATAAGCATGTTATGTCCATATGAAAGATATTCGATTTTTATTTTTGGCACAAAGGAACTTAATATACATCAGTGGGACCTCAAATATTTGTGGTCATTTTCTTTCCAAGGTAACTAACGCATCAAAACAATAACTAATAAAACTCTTCTCAAAGATTTTCTTTCAACATGAGTTTTTTATTTTTTTATTTTTTTATTATTTTACAATCAAAATGTTGTTTTCATTAAAAAATTCTTCTAATGCAAATTTCTAGAAATAAAGGCAACTCCATGTTCAAGTTGTCTTAGCAAGATCACATTAAGAAAACTTTTAGGAGGTTCAATATGCATAATGTCAAGCCTAGGACACTACCACTTGCCAAGGCACTTTGAGTTATGGAAGAAAAGTTGTCCTAAGAGCAATAACATGAGAGAATACAAAAGATCCATAATGCATGAGTAGCTAAAAGTCTTACATATATGATGGTTAGTACAAGGCCAAACATCTCCCAAGCATTGAGTAGATATATGAGAGATCTAGGAAAGACCTTTTGAAAAATGGTCAGATGTATACTTAAATATTTAAGAGAAACTTATAACGTGCTTAGAATTGAAAAACAAGAATTGGATTATTTCTTGTTTTTCTCAAGAATATCACAAGAACCAAATAATGTAATCTATAGGAAATAGATAATTTGATTTTGATAATAGAAACTGTACAAAGGATTCTAATTTATAGAGATACAAATAAAAGAAAAGAGCAATCATAAAACAATTAGATTCAAGTTACATATCTATGAAATGAATTCCGATTGAAGGAGATCTTGGACGATTTTGGGATTTTTCCCAAACTCGGTATTGCTATGATTGGTGACTTGATCTGATTTCCTAATCTTGCATTGTGGTGATGATCGATTGTCTCTGTGCTTGAAAAGGAAACTTTTCTGGTGACTGAATTCTGGCCAGATGCATTTGGAGCGTCTCGAAGTTTTCGGTGAGGGAGACGGCGTGACGCTGAAGAATCACGATGGTCGCGATGTTTGCGATGCAAGGTTAATGTGGTTAGTGTAGCCACATGTTGTATTCTGGTAGTGAAAGGTTCTGCTGTGGCCATGTGAACATGGCACGATGGTGTGGGTTTTAATACCCCCCGTAAGTAGATGGGTCACATTGAACTGTCAACTTGGTTTGGAGAGTAGCAAAACGTGATGAAGAAAGGCCTTTTGTAAAAATATCAGCGGGTTGATCCACTGAAGAAATAAATTGAATATGTAATTGACAATTTTTGATACGCTCATGGATAAAATGAAAATCAATTTCCACATGTTTAGTGCGAGCATGAAAAACATGATTAGTGGAGAGGTATAAAGCTGATAAGTTATCACACCATAAGGTAGGGGATGTAGGTGTAGTTTGGCCAAAATCATGAAGAAGAGCCTCAATCCAGATGAGCTCGGTAGCAGTATTAGCAAGACTTTTGAATTCTACTTCAGTGCTTGATCGAGCAACTGTTTTCTGTTTGCGATAACATTAGGAAATAAGATTGGAACCTAAATAAATACAAAATCCACCAGTAGATTTTCAATCATCACAATCACCAGCCCAGCTGGCATCAGAATAAGCATGGAGTTGAGTGGTAGAAGATTTTGTAATATGTACGCTATAACGAGTGGTGTCCGTAAGGAAATGGAGAATGCGTTTGACAAAGGTCCAATAAGTGGTTGTAAGAGCATGCATGTATTGACATGTAGTATTGACAGCATAAGCAATGTCTAGACGTGTGAGTGTAAGGTATTGAAGAGCACCGACTATACTACGATAGTGAGTAAGGTCAGGAAAGGGTTCCCCATCATTAATAGATAGAGGAGCACCAGTAGTGCAGGGAGTAGATGTAGCACATGCATTTCCCATGCTTGCTCGTTGAAGAATATCTTGAGCAAATTTGGCTTGGTGAAGAAGAAGACCATGTTTTGTTGGTAAAGCCTCTATGCCAAGAAAGTAGTGAAGATCACCAAGATCTTTGATATCAAATTCACGTTGAAGTTGGTCCAAAATATGATGGAGATGAGCATCGGCACTGCCAGTAAATAATATATCGTCAACATAGACGAGAATAAAGACACTATAGGTGGCAGTATGAAGAAAAAATAAGGAAGAGTTTGCTTAAGAAAGAGAAAAACCAATTTTTAATAAAAATTAAGTAAGGTGTTGATTCCACACACGTGGAGCCTGTTTTAATCCATAAAGGGAGCATTTTAAGTGACAAACATAGTAAGGGTGATGAGGGTCTTGAAAGCCCTGAGGTTGATTCATAAAGACTTGTTCATCGAGGTGACCATGTAAGAATGCATTCTTAACATCAAGTTGAAGATTTTTCCAGTCGTTGCTAAAGGCAATTGAGAGAAAAGTTCGAATAGTAATGGGTTTGGCAACTGGACTAAACGTCTCAGTATAGTCGATACTTGGATGTTGATGAAAACCTTTCGCTACTAAGCAAGCTTTGTAGCATTTAAGGGTGCCATCAGAGCGAAGTTTAATTTTATAGACCCATTTGCAACCAATGGGTATAATCTTCGCAGAAGGTGGTACGAGTTCCCATGTTTGATTCTTAATTAAGGCAATATATTCTTCTGCCATTACTTTACACTATTTAGGAGAGGAAGAAGCCTCTGTAAAGCATGAGGGTTACTTAGGAACCTTGGTGGTGGCAGTTAAGGCATATGTATGTTGCCTAGTTAAAGTCCTCCTGGTAATAGTCCCACCTTTTAATCGAGTTGTCATAGGGTGTGTTGTGGGAGGAGGAGAAGGAGATGGTAGGGAGGATGTGACCGGAAAAGAAATATGGTCAAAAGAGAGAGAATTAGAGGAGGCCATCGGGAGTGATGTAGGAGGTTCTGTGCATGGAACCTTTGGCCTAGATAGATTGGGTAATGATATTTGTAATGGGATAAATGAGGCACTTAGGGAGTGCCGAGATGCAAAAGAGTTGTTGAATGGAAATTGAGATTCATCAAAATTTGCATCGGCTACAATAAAATATTTATTTGTTTGAAGACATAGGCATCGATATCTTTTGTAGCCTAGAGGATAACCCATAAAGACATATGGTCGAGATCAGGGTTGTAATTTATGTTTATTATATGGTCGTAAATAGGGATAAACGAGACACCCAAAAACCCGTAAGTGAAGGATAGAAGGGGATTGATGGAAAATTAAATCCCATGGAGATTGATTTTGAATGACAGGGCTTGGAAGCCTATTAATGATATGGACCGCAATTTCAAATGCAAGATCCCAATAATGAAGAGGAACATGGGCCTCATTAAGTAGAGAAAGGCCTGTTTCAATGATATGTCTATGTTTACGCTCGGCGGATCCATTTTGAAATGGAGTGTAAGGACTAGATAAGTGTTGGGAAATGCCCAGGTTGGATGGGAGATTTGTAAAATCTCGAGATGTGAACTACGAGGCTCCATCACATTTTATTGATTTTATTTTGGAATTGCATTGATTTTCTACAAGTAAACAAATTTTTTCAAAAATTGATAAAAATTGAAGCCGTGATTGAAAGGTATAGATCCACGTGAATTTGGAATAATCGTCAATAAATGCAATATAATATTTGTTTCCAGAATCAGATAATATTGGGAAAGGTCTCCAGATATCAAAGTGAATTAATTCAAGTGGTCCCCGAGAGATACTATGTGTTGGGGGATGTGGATGTTTCTTGCTTTTGCTAATTTGGCAAGCATCACATAATTGACAAAAATAGCCTTCAAGCTTTATTTTATTATTTTGGAGCACTTTAGATATAATAGGGGAAGAAACATGCCCTAGACGTTGATGCTATTTTGCAGACATATTTATATTAATACTAAATGTAGAGGGCCTATGCACCATTTTATTTGGTTGAAGGCGGTAGAGTCCATGTCTAAGTGGACCTTGTAGTAGAGTCTGGCCCATAGTGAGATGTTGAACCACACAAAAGTTAGGGTAAAAAATAAAGGCACAGTTATTATCCCTAGTAAATTATGAGACCGAAAGTAAATTTTTTGAAATTTTTAGAACAACTAAAAGATTGAAAATATTTAAATTCATAAGGTTAGGAAAATTACCGATGTGGGTGATGGGGAGGCCCATTCCATCACCTATGGTGACTTCATTTTCACCTTGGTAGAGCAACAACTGATTGAGCCCATGGGCTCGAGCGTCACATCATTAGTGGCCCCAAAATCGGGGTACTAGTCCACTTCAAAGTAGGCCTCTGAAGAGGGAGCAGAAGGGGCCCCATAGGACCCGTTAGGCACGGATTAGGCTAGACTAAGGGCCTGGTGAGTCGGGCTAGCATTCTGGGTAGGCTGGGTGTAGCAGGCCCGACAAGTGATGGCTTAGTGTCTAGTGCGGCAGCATATTTGGCATCGTGGATGGCGGTGATTGTTACTGTTAGTTCAGAAGTGGCCTCCAGCGGGTGGCGGGAAGGAATGAGCATCGCCGGTAGGAGTAGTACGACGCTGGATCTGTGTGCGGGTGTGGGTTTGAACCACAACCTGAAGACAAGCCGATGGATTTTGAGCCATGGATAACGCTACCGGTGAGGAGTAGGACTACTCCACCAGTTCCAACTGAGCCTCCTAGGTGAGAAGAAGACCCTGCAAGTCTTTTCTAGTGAGGCTGAACGTCCTAGTGTAGACTGAAATGGCTGCGGCGAGCAGTGCGTAGGGGCCTCTGAGTCCCTTGAATAGGTGGGTGAGGTATTCATTGTCATAAATAACCTCACCCATACCACTGAGTTCATCAACGAGGGAATTGATCTCTTGAAGGAACTCAGAGACCGATTGGTGTCCCTTAGTGATCGCCTGAAGTCGCAGACGAAGGCTGGAAGACCGAGCACTGCTCTGAGCTGTAAATTATACCGTGAGAGCCCTCCAAACATCAAAAGATGTCTCCTATTTCGTTAGTTGACTAACGATGGTGTCAGAGCAGGTATTGAGCAGCAATCCGAGCGTAGTTTGATCTCGTTTTAGCCACTCGAGGTATTCCAGATTGGAAACCTGAATGATGGAGCCTTCATCGTTGGTGGTGGTAGTGAATTTCATGGGTTGGACAAGAGATCTGTCCACAAAGGGCAGCAATTTGGTGGCTCGAAGATAAGGGAGAATTCATGCTTTCCACACCAAATAATTGGGGCCTTCGAGTTTGACAGAGGAAGTCGGCATGGTGATATTTCTGAATTGAACAGGTATAGCAGATTAGGTGGGGATGAAATCATTCTGTGTAGAGGCCATAAAAAAAATTGAGTTAGGATCGATTTGGCGGTGGCTGAATGCTCTGGATACCAAATTGAAAAACAAGAATTGGATTATTTCTTGTTTTTCTCAAGAATATCACAAGAACATAATAATGTAATCTGTAGGAAATAGATGATTTGATTTCAATGATAGAAACTGTACAAAGGATTCTAATTTATAAAGATACAAATAAAAGGAAAGAGCAATCGTAAAACAATTAGATTCAAGTTACATATTTGCGAAATGAATTCAGATTAAAGGAGATCTTGGACAATTTTGGGATTTTTCCCAAACTCGGTATTGCCGTGATTGGTGACTTGATCTGATTTCCTAATCTTGCATTACGGTGATGATCGATTGTCTCTATGCTTGAAAAGGAAACTTTTCTTATGATTGAATTCTGGCTAGATGCATTTGGAACGTCTCAAAGTTTTCGGTGAGGGAGATGACACGGCACTGAAGAATTGCGATGGTCGTGATGTCTGCGATACAGGGCTGATGTGGTTAGTGCAGCCAGGTGTTGTATTTTGGTAGTGAGAGGTGCTGCCGTGGCCATGTTTACATGGCACGGTGGTGTGGGTTTTAATACTTAGGACAAGGACCGGGTAATGGGGCGATTTAGTTACAATGGGAAATCTTTCTCCCATCAGGAGTGAGTGTTCTTTTTTCTTCCTATCTTTGGAGCCAAATAAGAAAAAGAAGACACGTATGAGATCGGAAATGATGTTACAATGAAGGAAAACTTATCAATTCAAGATGCTTCTTTGGTTGTGTGCTATTTATACATACCTAAATAACTTTCTACACATTAGCATGTTCACAATTTGCCTTCCCCTCTAATTGATCTCTATTGTTATAGAGTTATTTTAAACTACTTTAGGAAATAAGTAATACAATATTTATGAGAAAATATTAAATTCTTCCTTAGTTACTTGAATTTGCCTCATCTATGTAGCATAAGGATGCATAGAGAAAAAATGATAGGCATGGAGAACTTAATGTTTATTGTGTGGCAAAATATGATCAAAATGTTAAGACCAGAAGAGTTAAGATGAGCTTAGACTTTGGATGATTATTGTTTTCTATTGTTGTTAGGTTTTCTAAATAATTAGGCTTTGTTTTATTATTTCCTCAAGGCTTAAGTTTGAATTAGCCAAAACCTAGTCATTTTAAGAGTTCAAAACCCAATCATATTAGGTTAGGAGATAGATCTAAACTATAAACCCTAAATCTTATCTAAGAGAAAGGATGGGAGAAAAGAAGGGGAAGAAAATTTGACACGTAATCTTAGAGAAAGTTTAGGAATTTAAGGATTTTTTGAAGAAAAGACAAAAGGCATAACCTATTGTTCTTTGATTTGATAAGCTTTATTTAATTCCTATTATTATTATTATTATTATTATTATTATTATTATTATTATTATTTTGTTATGTTTTAATTTCTTTTTGTTAAAGTTATGATGCAACATAACTATGATGATGTAAATTTTATGGTATTTTATGCCTTCCAAGAGATTATATTTATGTAAGTTATATATTATTATGTTTAATGCTTTTAGTAGATAGGCTACCACTCAAATGATTTGATGTAGACGTTTAAGAATAAGAGATGTAATATGCAATTGCTTCTTATAATGTATAATCATGAATTAAATGTAGATAAAGATATATCATTTTTTTTATCGCTTTTGGTGTTAAAATGGTTACAAGATTTACTGTAAATTGAGAATATTCATAAATTTTAATGCACTTATGTTTATTTCAATTCACATAAGGATATAATGAATTAATAAACTAAGTAGGTTTATTATACCTAGACATATGATAGTAAATAAATTAGTAAATTTTATCATCACATAAATATTATTGTTCTTATAGGCATAAATCCTTAAAATTCATATCTAGTAGTTATGATGAAATCATATGCTCTAATATATTAGTGTGATTAATTTCATCACTTGAATTTAATTACTTTTAGTTGTTAAATTTTTTCCTTTAAAGATTATCAATTTTAATTCTCTTTTGATTTGTTAGATAAACTTTATGATTAATTCACTTTTAGCATTTAGTTAGTCTAATAATCATCAATCCTTATAGGATGATACTTTTTCATCATTATATTACTTTTTTAACATGCTCATTTGCATTCAAAATTTGATGAACATTAACACAAAAGGACAAAAATGGGAATGTGGAAACAATATTCTACTAGTCATAACTACCATTAACATCCTGTAACAATGGGAAACTTTTGGAAGAAAGGGTTTATTTAACACCTAGTGTTCATCCCCTAGAGGATAGATAGCTTTCTTAGAAAGTAAAATGGGGCTCCTTCATGCACATGTTATATTCCCACGCCCTCAAGATTGACCTTGTCCCCAAGGTCAAAGTTAGAAAAGTAGAGAAACATGTCTCACTTTAGGAAACTTCTTGTGAATGTAGATATCCATGATAGCCAATGGCATGAGCAAAAGGGCATTGACTTCTTCATTAATAGTAGAAGCTCTTTTCTCACTTCAACATCCTTGGCAACACATTTTTCAAAAAAGAAACATGGAAAGCATGATGAATCCAAAAGGAATTTGGAATCCATAGTTTATAGGCCATTGGTCTAATTTTTTGAATAATTTTAAAAGGGTTATAATAATGGGGGATCAAACTTAAGATCCTTCCTTAAAGTCATTAAGAAGTGCCTATAGGGCTAAGGGCAAAGATAAACATGTCCACCCACCATAACTTGTGCTTTTGTCCAATGTTTATCATAACTAATCTTCATCCTTTCCTACCTATCATGCAAATGCTATCTTACCTTGGCTATCATGGTCCCTTTCCACTAATTCTTGTTCAATAGATTTAACTTGAGTAAACCCCCAAACATATGTTAGCAAAGATGGTGGGGCCTTCCTATTAGCCATTTCATAAGGACTTACTTACGTGGAAGAATGCTTGCTTGTACTATAGCATTATTCTCCCCAAGAAAGCCATTGGATCCAATCCTTGGGGTGATCCCTTATAAAGCAATGGAGGTACATTTCACTACTTCTATTTGGCCATCAATTTGATGGTGGTATGCAATGGAAAAATTGAATTTGGCTCCTTGTAATTGGAATAGCTCTTTCTAAAAAGTATTGGTGAAGACTTTGTCATGTTCACATATTATAAAAGTGGGCATCTCATACAATTTAAGAAAAAAAAGACATAAGCTATTGAAGCTATAGTGTAGTGATGACTAATAGAAGTGAAATATGCCATTTTGGATAGGTGATTAACTACTAGCAAAGCTAAACTTTTCATTTTTTACTATTGGAAGGTTTTCCACAAAATCCATTGAGATATTTATCCAAATATCTCATGATATGGGTAAGGGTTGGAGTAGTCCTACAAGGTGCTTATTCTCCCATTTATTAGCTTAACATTCCTTGTGTTGCCATATCCAATCCCTTATGTGTTGATCCATTATGTTCTAGAAAATGACCCTGCAAATTCTTTCACTTGTCTTATGCACCCCTTCATGATACAAATAATAGTATATTGCATCACAAGACTAAATGTTTCTAAGTAATAGATTTTAGCTTTTTGGTGGAAGCCTTTGGCAACTAACCTTGCCTTTAAGTGATCAACAGATCCATCTAATGTTAGCTTTTTTTTGAACACCCATTAACAAGTTATCAAATTTTAAGATTTATAGTAAGGAACCAAGATCCATGTTTGGTTGCAATGTAAAGCTCTAATTTCATTGTCTATGGTAGTCTTCCATTTTAGATTTAATAAAGCTACCTTAATAATGGTGGAAGGTGTCCAAATAATAGTTGTAGTCTAGAGAGTATACTTAGGATTTGGCTTAAAAATTCCAAACTAGCTATAACTCACCATTGGATGGTTTTTGTTGGATTAAGTAACTAGAACAAAGAAGGTAGAGTTTTCATGAGTTAGAGAAAGGTCTTGTATTCGAGGCAAAGAGGCAATTTCAGCCGAGGAAGAAGAAAGCAATGTAGATTCATTGGGCAAAGAAACTTTGTGAAATGGTCAGGGGCTATGTGTTTATTATGTTGGCTCAACATGTGGAGTGGACTACAAGTGACAATTATGGAGATTTTGGCCTTGAGGACACATGCTCACCATGTCTTGTAGGGGTGTTCCATGATCATGTGAGAGAGAATTATGGAGAAATAGCCTCTATGGAGACGTCTAGATCATGTCTAGTAGGTGTGCTCCATAATCAACTTAAAAGGTGTGAGGATGTGACATTTGAGGATTTGAAAATGGCCTATAGGGTGATGATGACAAAGTGGACTAAGGAAGATCAAGGGCATCACCAATTCTTGAGAAGGAATGGTAAGATCATGTTGGCCTTGAAAAGAGTTGCTAGGTGGAGGAAAACATGCTTGCTCCCTTGCATTGTCCAAGGAATTTGACCTGATTGGAAGTTTTTTAGTGGTATATGGGCTTGAACTATGCATTTAACAATTTGGCAGGTTATTTTTTGATTGAAAATGTAGAAACAATTTTTTGTTGATTAGGACATGATGAGAAAAAAATATTTGTCTTAAGGATGCATGGTAATAGTAGTAGCCTTTATGACAAGGGCTGTAGCCAAGAAAAATGTATTCCAATGATCGAGGTGTTAATTTATCTAAGGTAAGATGTTTGAGACAAGGGTAACAAGTGTAGCCAAAATAATGCAAGATTGAATAGTCTTGCTTTCTATTATAGAGTTTTTCAAAGGGAGAGCATCCTTTAGCATAGCCGTTGGCAATATGTTAATTAAGAAAACTATAGTTATAAATGCTTCCAACTAGAACTATTTTGGAACACAAGACTGTATTAAGGATATTCTTCTAAGTTCTCTGATCAATGAAATTCTACATGCAAGTATATATGTTGAAAAGTAATATAATGATAAATAAAGATATCATCCCATAAAGATTGGTGATTACTAAGCTAACTAATTACTAATGGTAAATAATTCCTAGAGTTTATTTAGCAAACCAAAATGATAAAACATGGACTAAACAACTAAATTTATCCTAAACTTGTTTAACGAAACATGCTAGTGTCTGATTTCACCTAACTACTAGGTATAAATGTCAATTATTCATACTTGTAAGATTGATTCTATTCATGTGATGACAGAATTTCTTAATTTATTCACTATCCTATGCCTAGATATAGCAAACCTATTTAGCTTATTAATTCACTATATTTATACTCATGAATTGAATGAACTAAGTGCATTAAGATTTGTAAATATTCTAGTTTATACCTAAAGCCACACAAATCATATGGTATATGTCTATCCATGTTAACTTATGATTGCATATTACATGAAGCAACTACATATTATCTTATGTCGGTCTCAAACATGCAAATCAAATCATTTAAGTGGTAGTTAATCACTTAAAAGCATTAAACTTCATAATATTCAACTTCACATTCATAGAATATTTCATAAAACATATAATAACCATACATTCATACCATTATAATCAAGTTCCATCATAGCTCTAAAACAATAAACTAAAACATGGTATTTACAAACAAAAACAATATAAGAAATTGAACAAAGCATTCTTCCAATTAAAAACATGAAAGCTGTCACCAAAACGTCTCTAGTTCAAGGAAAGTTTGGACAAATTTGCACTTTAGGAAGAGGAAGAGGAGTTGTTTGAAAAATAGGAAGAAAATGAGTAGCCATGCGCCACCATGCACCATCACGTGCTAGTGCCATGTGCCACTGCTGTTCTTCATAGAAATGCCGAAAAAGGTAGATCAAGGTCCCTAGAGTGCCAATTAGCAAAGAAATTGCCCAAATTTACCACAAAAACACACAGATTTGACGAAGAACGTTCATATGGCATTCATCATTCTTCACTGGAAACCGCCAAAAACCACTATGAAACCATCCAAAAACACCAGAAAATGGCCAAAAATTTCCAAAAAATGGAATGGTTCATCGTTGGAGATAATAAAAGGTGGATGGTTGGTGTTCGTATGCCGTCGCTCCTATCTGAGATCCACATTGTCATGTGTGGTCCCTAAGCCTTTAATGATGCCCTTACTCCAGCAATACTCTAATGACACTCTGTGTTTTTCTCTTTCTTATTTTTCTACTTCATGAAAATCCCCCTCTATTATCTTTTTTTGGTCCATTTTCTTTCCTTACTTCCCATAGTGCATTCTCTTTTTGCTTCTTTTTCTTTCTTTTCTTTCCTTCACATTTCTTACTTACATGGCCCATTTGCATGATAGACAAACACCTTCTTTTGCATGGTTTGTTGCTTCTTTTTCTTCTATTTAGGGTTTCTTGCATGAAACAACAAAACTTGCATAAATATGAACAAAATGCCAATATAACTCAACAAATACTATATTATGTATTGTCTAAATAGTCACAATAACTCTATACAAAATAAAGTTATCATTTTGTCATATGCCTATGCTTTCCTTTAGTAGAGCCATTCTGCTATAACATATAGGGGTAGGACATTCATTGTAAAATTTCATTAGTAGCAAGATAATTAGTCATTTTTCAACTAATATACTCACCTCCATATCACATTGTAGAACCTTAATCAAAAAGCCTAATTGTTTTTAAACCATAGTCTGGAAAAGAACAAATGTGTTAAATAAGTTTGATTTTTGGCAAAGTGGATAAATCCATGTAAATCTACTATAATCATCAACAAACAATACATAGTAAGAGTAGTTTTGATTTGAAGAGACAAGGGTTGAACCCTATAAGTTAGAGTGCTCTCTTTCAAGGGCATAGGAGCCCAATTTTTTTATGAACAAAAAAGGAGTCTAGTGTTTTTCCCTTGCTGATAGGTTGAACAAAATGTTAAAGAAAAAGGTTTTGAAACTAAGATTAACTTTTTTTCTTTAAAGAATTCAAAACATCTTCATGGTGACCAAGGCAAGAGTGTCATATGTTCCATTTTGTTATTTGTTGTCATGAAGAAAAGAATGTTGAATTACCAGTAGTTGGTAATAAATATAGGTGGCTCTTTTTAACCCCTTGTTCTAAGACCCTTTTCATCTTCTTGTCCTTTATACAAAAAGAGTTAGAGCCAAACTTAACCAATACTTGGTGATTGTTAGTCAATTGAGGAACAAAAAGAAGTTTTTCTATAAGTCAAGAGCCATAAGCATAGACTTAAGAGAGAGTGAGTTGTTATTTAAAGACGGATTTCCAATATGACTTATTGGAATGTGGTTTCCTTCAACTACCATGATTTTATTAGAGCCATTGTAAAGAGAGAAAGTTGTTAACTTACCAACGTCATTTACAATATAAGAGGTAGTAGTGGAATTACCAACCAAGGCATCATTTGTTGGTTGCTCAATGTGAAGGCTTGCCAAGGTTGCTAGAACTTCTTGTTATTGAAAATTGTGGTTAAGCCTTTTATAACACTACAATGTAGTGTGGCCTTATTTAGAATAGATTTGACATACAATGGGAGGGCGCGTACCCACTTAGTGGTTGCCTTGTTGAGTATTATCTAGTTTATAAGGAGGATGACTTTGCTGATTCTAATTGTTTTGAGTAGTAGGGATGAAGCCCTGCCTTGCAAGGAGAAAGTTAGACTAGATCGACCATACCTTTTACTTTGTCTTTGGCCTCTTCCTCGTTGGTTTTGTTGAGAGATGAAGATGACATTTTCATTTTGAGGTTGTGAGTAGCTAATAAGACTGGATTCATAAGCTTGAAGTCCAAAAAGAACATCTTTAGAGCAAGGAACTGAAGGTTTCAACATTGTTTGTTTGAAGGGTTTGTATTCCTTCCTTAACTCTACAACAACCTAAAAGTTTTCTCATAATCTAAAATTGGTTTCCCAATTGAGCTTATTTGGTTTCCCAATTGGAAAATCATTTAAATGATCATTAAGTGAACAATTTCCCTTTTGTAGTGCCTAAAGTTGAGCAAGGAGAGTGAACTCTTGAGATTATGACTTTTGGCCAAATCGATTTGCTAGAGTCTCCCACACTTAAGATGTAGTCTTAAGTTTAAAAATATGGCAAACAAATTCTTCAAAGAAAGTTCCAATGAGCTAAGATTTAACAAGCTCATTGCTCTACTTGCAATCCTTTTAGAGTGGATTCATGTCGTCTTTTCCATCTTTAACTACTATCTTAGCCAATGGTTTTATTTCACTAGTAAGGAAACCAATAAGTTTTTGGGTTTTGACAAGTGATTTCACATGTGTAACCATGCCAAATAGTTTTTACCATTAAGTCTCACATAGACAAAATTTGCAACATTAATGGTATTTGGAAATGGGTATTGAGGTTTGTTAGCCATGGAGATTTATGCTAGTAAGAGATTAGTTTGAAAAATAAAATGAGAGGGTTATCATAGCTAGCTAGCTAGCTCCAATGCCAATTTGAAAGTTAAAGGATAAGGAATAGCAAGTTTAAGTTATGATAAACCAACAGTTTCATTAAGGGCCTTATAGAGAATAAAGAACAAAGTACAAAAGAGAGAAAGAGAGCATATGAGCATAAAGGATACATGATTGTGTATTTACAAAAATTTAGAATTGAAAAATATTACAATGGCTAGCAATGAAATTAATGCTATAAATAGTCATCCCTGTAAGTTTGAATGTAAACTTAAATGGTCGGATGACTTGAGTTAACAAGTTTTGAGCCTTGTGGCTTCTAGTTTTTGCATTGCATTTCTTTAGAAGGAAAAAGACAAGTCTTTTCACTTTTCAATAGATTGCCTTTAGTTTGCTTATATGGCTTTATTTTTTTTTTACAATAGACATTCTAGCAACACCTTAGGGTAAGGGTCTCCTTGTAAGTGTCCTTTTCTTCCTCATTCCTTCCAACCTCCATTTGTAACAACAAAGCCAAACCAGCTCTCTCCATTGCTTCCTTACTTGGCCACCTTAAATTAGATGGAAAGGTGGAGCTTGAACATCCTTGAGCTTAATTTGTCATCCTTTGATCTTGAAAACCATCGATTGATTAAAGAAATCCCATAAGATTTTTCTCAAGGACGCTAGATAATCAACTACTTTTAAAGCAACTTTCATTCTTGCCATATCTAGAACAAATAAATCAGGAAAAACATAACATTTGGGAATTTTATCTCTAATTGTCAACAAAATCGAAAACTTTGGATCCTCGATCTATTTTCCATAACCACATCAAATCACTTCCAAGATGGATGTGTATTTTGAGCTTAGCTACCATGGCAATGCTCACAAAATTGTGAGTGCTACTAGAATCCACCAAAAAAGCACACTTCCTTCCCTTTATCTCTATATTAGCCTACTACCTTCATCGTTCGTGGGAGTGGAATTTCATATAGAGTGTTCATAGAGATTATTGGTCCATTATTGTCTTTTTCAACATTTTCTCCTAACTTCCATCTTTTTCCTCCCCCTCTGAACCAATAGGCTCTAGCAAGAATAACTTCTTACTATGGTGTCTAAAGACAAATTTGTTGTCATAATTAAAGCATAACCTATGTGCTTGTTTGTTTAAGATTTCTACTTAAGAGAGTTTGCAAATTGGTAGGGATATGTTTCCATAAAAAATTGTGATGGTTCTTGAATTGTTGGTTAACATTAGAACATGTGAGGGGGATGTTGTGTGGATCATTTAACCTAAAGCCCACTCATTTCTTTGGTTTAAAGGCCAACCATGTCTAGTCTCATATAGCTTCACATGACCCATCATAAAAGACAAAGTGGTGGCTTTGTTAGCCTACACATCAACCCACAAGGCCTATTTTAGCCCACTGATAAAGCAACTTATTTGCTACATAGGAGATAGCTTCCTAAACTCCACCAATAAATGGGAAAATTAGAGCCGATACCCTTTAATTGTGTCTTCTTACATTCATTTCACTAGCTTTGCAAAGCAGTCTTGGTAAGCTAAAGGTCTAAATCTCTCCACCTGTTCATGAACTAATAAGATATATGATTATCTTAATTTTGTTCTCTCATGAACTGATTCCACATTAGACCATCCTTTTCAAGATTCCAATATACCAACAACACCTTCTCTTCTTTAGGAATCTAATGACACTCTATTATGGTATTAGGTAACAAATCTAGTAGCTAGAATTGTGAGGGAAAAGTCTTCCCAATCTATAACACTATTTCTTTTGTTAGTTACCAATGATGGAAGTTGATAAGATACGAATGGAAATAAATAGCAAGAATATAAAGACAGATGGATTATATTCTTAATAGGCTAAAGGTCAAAGATACAAGTGGAAATAAAAGTCAATTCTCAATGCCCTTTACAATCTCAATCCTTTTTTTATTTCTAGATGTCGTAAGGTTAGCCCTTTGGTACTAACTCTATTCCCTCGTTGGTCCAAGCTAGAATTGCCAGCTATTACAACTGAAATAGTTAGCAAGAATTGCAAAATGGCTAACCAATTTAGGTTAGACTTTTATGATCTTTCATCCATGTCAATTCTTCCCCTTACAACGACTTTTGACTTGGCTTACTAGTCATCTATATGGCACCATTATGCAATATATCTCATGCCCTTAGAAGAATCTTGTCCTTAAGGTGAGCAAATTGCTTAAGGAGAATTGAAAAATCTTCCCATGTGGCATCAACAAGAGAACACCCTATATAGTGAGTAAGCAATTGACATTTCCCATCCTTGCATTGGGGATCAAGGAAAGCTTAAGGGGTTGGATTGTTTCCTCTTAATAATTTGTGAAAAGGTCTTATTATACCATGTCTGAAGGTCTAACTCAACACTTAAGTGTAGAAATATAGAAGGTGGGGTGAATTTTAGAAGTAAATGGGAGACTAAGTTAATATACCATTTTCACAATACACTGGAAAACAATGAAAGGTCTAAAAAACTTTAGGCCAAGCTTAGGATGAGCATGCATGGAGATCATGTATTGTAAATAAGGTTATAATTGTGCTTCATCTCCCATATCAAATTCAATAAAACTAACTAATTACTAATAGTGAATAACTCTTAAATTTATCTAACAACTTGAAATGACAAAGGATGGGTTAAATAACTAAATTTAAAAAACTTGATAAATGAAAGATGTTAGAGCATTTGACTTCACTATAACTACTAGGTACTAAAGTTGATTACTTATGCTTGTAAGATTGATAATATTTATATGATTGTAGAGTTTTCTAATTTATTCACTATCCTTTATCTAGGTATAGCAAACCTATTTAGCTCATTAATTCACTATATCTTTATATGTGAATTAAAACAAATCAAATGCATTAAGATTTATGAATATTTCTAGTTTACACTCATAGCCACACAAATAATATGGTATATGTTTATCTATATTAATATATGGTTACATATTATATGAAACAACTACATATTATCTTCAATTGATCTCAAACATGCAAATCAAATCATTTAAGTAGTAGTAAATCACTTAAATGCATTAAACATAGTAATATGAAACTTCAAACAAATAAAATATTAACCATAACATTTATATCATTGTAATTAAATTATATCATAGCTCTAATAAAAGTAAACTAAAATATGGTCTATACAAACAAAGCAGTGTTAGAAATTAAATAAAGCATCTTTAAATTAAAAACATAAAAGCTGTCACCAAAATGTCTTCAATTCATGAAAACTTTGCACAACTCACACATTAGGGAGAGGAAAAAAGGTTGTCTAGAAAAGGGAGAAAAACATGTTGTCATGCGCCACATGCCACCACCACGCATTGTCATGTACTGCCATACGCTGCCATATGCCTTCATGCTTTACACAGAAAAGTTCATAATTGTCATGGAAGAAACTTGGGGTGCCGATTTGCAAAAAGATCACGTTGATCCACCATAGAAATGCATAGATCTGTCAAAATCAAGCCTAGATGGTGTTCATCCTCTTTTGTCGAAAACCACCACGAAATTGCCCATAACTACCATAGAGATGCTAGAAATCGCACTAGGATGGTAGATTCACCTCCTCCTTACCAAAAAACACCCAAATATGGCGGGAAATGCAAATGGGTTGAATTCGTCACTATAGATAAGAAGGGCTTACGGTCGACAGTCGGCATTCGCATGACCGTCACGCTTTTCTTTGAGACCCACACTATCATGTGCAGTGTTTGAGTCTCCTGAAGCCCCTCTCTCTAGCTTCCAACCAAACTCGACTGACAATCTACCCTCTTTTCTCTATCTTCTCTTATTACACAATAATGCTTGATGCCCGACTCTCTTTTCCTTGTCCTTTTGGTTTTTCTTTTAGTCCGTTTTTTCTCACGTGTTCCTTGCTACACGATGATAGCTTGCCTCTAGAGTTGCTTCTTTCTTTCCTTTCTTTTGTTCCTTTGTTTTCCACGTGTTGCATGACCAGCAAAAGAGTTCTCTTTTGTTCCTTTTTCTTGTATTTTGGTTTTGCTACGTGAACCAACAAAACTTGCATAAATATAAACAAATGTAGATAAAATTTCAAAAACACTACATTACACATTGACTATAGTACTCAAAATAACTCTATAAAAAATAGAATTATCACTACCCCTCTTACAAATATTTATACCTAACAATCAATATGTTGGTCACTTATAGTTATAAACTAGTTATATTGATGCACAGTTCGAAGCTGCCCGTACAACATTTAAAACCCCATTGCATGCAACCAGCATTTACTTACGTTGACACTTGTAGCTGAGTTGGTGTTGTGTGCAACCGTCCACATTGCTACAGTTTTTAGGTGCATTTGACCAACTATGTTGTGACAACCCTCCCTAATTAACAACAAGCTTGTCCTTAAGTTGTAGCTGAGGAAATTGGTTCACAAGCTGCTCCTCAGGCACCTAAGAGGCATTTGTTGGGGTCATTCCTTGCCAATGTACCAAGAGTTCCTTTTGATATTTCTTGGTTCATTCTTCCAATATGGCCTATGAAGTGAGGTAAATGTGTGTTCTTTCTTTTGGAATCTTTGGTAGTTCTTACTCTACATCAGTTGAAGTTCCTACAAATTTCTTTAATAGAGAAACGTGGTACACAAAATGTACCTTGGAGCTTTCTGGTACCAAAACAATTTTAGCTTTAATATATAGGTGCCATAAATTTGTGGGGATAGTTTGAGAGCTGTCCTTGGAGCCAGAGTAGTTTGCCTCCACGGACAGATCTTAAAAGTAGACCCAATCTCCCTCTTTGTATTGCACATCCTTCCATTATGGGTCCTAATACTTCTTAATTTGAACTAGGCTCCTTGGATTTGTGCATGTAGATCAATAAGCATGGCATCTTGGTCTTGCAAAGTTTTGTCGATAGACTTCACCTTGGATGTCCCTAGAACATAAAGTCAAAAGGGTCAGGGGGTCCTACTTAAACACTTTTTTATAAGTTATAAGGAGTGGTGTGAGTCGTGGGGTGGTAACTTGTGTTGTAATAATATTGTGCCCATGCTAACCACTACACCTATGTTTTTGGCTCCTTTCTAACAAAACACCTCAAATACATTTAAAGGGTACAACTTTTCCTTCATTACATTCTTTGAAGTTGTGTAGTTTGACAATTGGATTAGGGGTGATAAAATGAGGAATAGTTGTTGCTTGTCCCTCGAAGACAAAATAATTCTTTTCAAAACAAACCAATGAATATGGGGTCTTTATCACAAGTTACATTATGGGGCATTTCATAATTTTGAAGATTTTTAAGCAATGGTGGTGGTTGGATGAGAATGACTCATGGGAACAAAATGACTAAATTTAGACCAGCTGTCCACTGCCATAAGATTGGCATTGTTACCCTTAGATGGTGGGAGGTTTTTAATAAAATTCATAAAGATATCCTCTCACACTTCCCTACGAACATACAAAGGCTGTTGGAGGCCAAAAGGATTTATGCTTTCATATTTTTCTTTTTGACATACCTCATACCCTTTGATTATCTCCATTATTCTAGTTTTCATGCCTTCCCAATAAAAAACTGTGTCCTCTCGAGTGATTTGTGCTAGCCTTCATGAGTAGATTCGTGAATCTCTTCCAATAAGGTAGGAATAAGTAGGGAATGATGGGCTAAATAGATTGTACCTTTGTAATAAATAATTTCATCCTTCCACATCCAGGGTCCTATAGCTTTGCGATTTTTTATCCTTTTTGCGATGGCAACCAGAGGCACTAACCCACACAATGGCCTTGCATAACATAGCCTAAGTGCATGACGTAGCCCAGGAAATCTACGCATAACCCAGTCTAAGCACGATGTGACCCAGAATGACCTGATGCGCGACCTGTGCAAATTGCCCTGCACCCACCACTATGTGCAATATGATAGAAGCTCCAACCCACTGCTCTGGTCGACCCTAAGGCAAGATTGGTAGATGCTCAACGTTCCTCCACACCAGATATAGTCTAACCCAGTCATGGCTTTGTAGATTCACTTAAGTTCAAACTCGATTCTTGGTGTTACAAATATATTAGACTTGGAGCTATCTTGATTATGTGAAGACTGTACAAGATTTGCATCCAGCTTGGCACCTCCGATCTCAGACAATTTTGTTCACGGCGCAGTTTTCTCATGACCTAGTCCAACTCCACAAAGAGAGACCCGCGTGTTGAAACTCATGACCCGCTTCTTGCAAACCACGACCTGCGAACCATAACACGAGACTCGTTTCTTGCGACTCGTGATTTCGAGTTTCCTAAATGATGTCATCTTCCTCAGAAAGGAAGGAAGGAAAGATCTCAAACCAATCTTTGATTTTATTCTGGAAACCATCGCATCTTTTTTTCCACAATTAAAGGTCATATTTGCTCCTCAAAGATTTGTCTCCACACATGGAGTAATGGGAAGAAATCTATTGAAGGAAAAATATAGCCATTGGGTGATCAACCAAGTCTATAAGAAGCAAAAATGAAGTCGAAGAAAGACAACAGTTTGCCAAAAAAACAAAGAAGCTTCCACACATTCAAAGTCTTGATTCCTCATGTTTACGAAGAAAGCTCTTAAGTTCTATAAGCTTTTTATTTTTTAGCAGATTGCTTGTATTTTTATTATAGTATTATATTATGCTTAAACCTTGAAAAACTTAGAAATTAGATCTTCATCTAGTTTTGGGGATTCATTTCTTCACACCTTAAATTAGGCTTCGTCAGTGTATCTTTTGTATATTTAAGGTAGCTTGAGTGTTGCTATATCTTTAAGCAGGATATTATTACTTAATTGATACTGCATGTATTTGCAATCCTAAGATTGTTAAGAGATTGTATATTTGATTATTAAAGACACCTTTTAGTGATTTACTAAGGGACTCATTGAGAAGCTTGATTCACTTTAAAATCTATGTGTTGCTTATTTAGTGACTGATTGAACTCATTGGTATAGTTAATTGTTGTTTGATTGTGACTAACCAAATAGGAAAACAAAAAGAAAGTTAAAAACACCCAGTTCAACTCACTTTCTTAGGTGACTTAAGACCCAACAACTTTGGCATCTTTGTCAAGCCCATCAAGCTACCTCTTATTGAGCCCAAAATCATCGATTCAACATTATTGACCCGACACAACCAGTTTTAGTCCAGCCCTATTGTTACCCCTATTCTTAACGGGACTAAGTTGAGTGTGCTGTTAAGGAGCTCTCTAAGGCGGAACTACTGAGACCTGGCTCTAGACCATTTTCCTTGCCAATTTTGCTTGTCAAAAAACAAGATAGGTCGTGAAAACTATACATGGATTATCGCAAATAGAATAAGAGGATGATAAATGATAGCTTCTCAATGGCCGCCAACGAGGGCCCGTTGTTTTCTCCAAATTGGATCTCCAGGCCATGTATCACCAAATGTAGATGCATGTAGATGCATGTAGATGATATTGAGAAGAGTGTCTTCCGCACCCAACATAGGCATTACTAGTTCTTAGTCATGCCTTTCGTTCTTTTTACCTTCCAAGCATTAATGATGAGGTATTTGATCCTTATTTGTGGTCTTTTGTCCTTTTTTTTTTCCCAATAATATGTTGTTTTACAGTTATTCATGGGATGATCATGAGAAGCATCTAAGCATGTTTTGTGCATATTACAAGATAACCAATTATTAGTTAACAGGTCAAAATGTGAGTTCAGCAGATCTAAATTTAAATTTTTGTGTCACGAAACTTGCTCGCAAGGAATCTCAATTGATGAAAGACAAAATTCGAGCAATCGCTGACTAGCCAACAGCACAAAATGTAAGAGACGTCCAAGGGTTTCTAGGTGTCATTGGTTACTACCAGCATTTCATAAGAGGGCGTGGCAAAATTGCGAGCCCACTTAGCAACCTATTGAAGGACGGATACGTGTGGGGGCACGAAGCATTGACAAATTACATAGAAATAGAAAGTTAGCCAACAAATCATTTGAAACTTAGGGAGATTTGTCGCCAACCAGATTAGATCACACTCATCAAATCTGAGTTCCTCCCATTATATTCATCATCAAAGAATTGCATCACATTTAGGGTATTTTGCATTGCAAATTTATCATACCCAATTGACCAATGAATTCAGATGAGGCTTAAGAAAATATTTCTACAACAAAGTTGGAGACTATATCTATCAAATCTAGTCATGCATTTCATCAAGTATTGTATTAAAACCATAGAACAAACTGAAGTGAAAGTTGCATTATATCATGTTCATATTTGTCACGTGAGAATTGAAACTTATATACTCATTGTTGCTGGAGACGGCTCACGCACTTAGTCGGACAAATTACTAGGTGTACTAAGATTCTACTAACAGGGGTAGTAGAATGTTCGTCTAGGAGAGTATTTAAATAAGGGTGGAATGTTTTTGGGAAGCAGCTTGGAAAAACTCAGAACTTGCAGCCCAAGAGGGATTTCCTTTTCATTTTGAATGGAACTCTCCAATTTGATCCATCTAACAAGCATAGGCAACCACAAGAAAAAGCACAACCATTGTCTTTGGGAGGATTTGTGGGTGGCCAGGTAGGTTACATGCTTTGTCACCCAAAAGACTCGCAAGAGCTGACCTGTCTCAAGACCCATTGGATTAAACTAGCCGATGGGCTAGCTATTGGAGTAAAGAAGAGGAAGTAGTATAAGTGTTCCTTGTGAAGTAAAGCCTCGATTACGAGGATTTTCTCTTTAAGTTTATTGTAAAGCTTTCATCGTTGGAATGGATTCTCTTTCCCTTAAGACTTGCTTCTTCTCTCTTTAACCTCCCTTTGCATTTAATTGCTTGTCTAGGTTAACTTAGTTAATGCAAACCAAGCTAAACGCCGCGTGCTTCTACTAAGCCCGACAAGAAGCTGTTGGATTATCTTTTACTCATGTGCCTGCCTGTGAAAACATGGCGACGACCCCTCAAGAAATGACAAACTCGAGATTTACTGGTACACAATAACGACTCCAATTATACTGGGTTCAAATCACAAGCCAAGAAAAATTACAACCCAAAGAAGACAAGAGGCACAAAGTTAAACCCAAAACAAAAGGGCTTATCTCACAGATTTCTGCTCCTGAGTTGAGTTTTAAATTACAGCATACCATTACTCCCCAGAAACCGATTCCATTGTCTGGACTGTCGGAGCTGCGACTATTGCCAGCTTCAGATCAGGGGGTCTAGTATCACCAGACCTTTCATGGATTTCCCGGAACTCTTGACAAATGGCACACAAATGGCAGAAAAAATGAGTAACAAAGTCCCCGCATGGTGCCTCCTTCATAAAACATTGTAAAGTAAAGGTAAGCCAAAGCATGATCATCGCAACAAAATTTCTATCAAAAACAGCATCTCAATCAACAAAATTGTCCATTAAGAGCGGACTAGTAAGAAAAACATAAAATCACCACGCAATATTTCTGTAGACTGACACCTATTAGGGATGGTTAAACACAAAAATTCAACAAAGAGTAAGGGAATGGTCCAGGACGCTACTTGACTGGTGTCCGTGGATGCTTGTGAATGTTTCCAATCCCAAATGTCACTCAATTGTACAAATCGCAGTGTCACTCAGTGTAAGCAAGCCACTTGCTTTATTGTTAGAAGGAAGTACAAACTCCAAAGGCCAGATAAACTTTCAAACCTTCTTCAGAATCAAAAAGACACTCCTTTCTTCTCATTTCTCAATGCCATTTATATAGATAACAAAACTTGTCTAGTGAAAGAATTAACAGTACAGCGATGATGACATCAGTGCTAATTTGATGTTTAAAAAAGAAAAAGAAAAAAAGAAAAAAGATTTAACAGTAAATGCCAGAGCATTCCAGAGTAAGTACACTTAGCTAGGTACTATGAAGACATCTCTTGATAGTTTTTGGCTTCCTCAACAAAAGATCTCAGAACTAAAGGTCTTCATTAACTAACCATGATCAAGACAGACAATCATCCAGAATTTCAAGTCATAACAAAAGTCATCCTTCCCTGATAATAAAGCGGTCTTCCCTTCAAAAGAATTGATCCCTCTGTTGTCCATCAGGCAGGACAGCAAGGCTTCTAATACTTTGAAATTGTTTCATCCTCATAGATAGGAGACTTAGAATCAATGGCCAAAGTTTTTAATGAAGAGAACGTCCATACTAGGATTGTCACATGTATTCATGAAATTCATTTTCTGATACATTAGACAGTACAAACATTCTCCAATAGGTTGGCAATGAACTCACTCTATTAAAATTGGAATTGCAAACTACTTTCTTTGTTGGAAGATGGACAAAAAGAGCTTCTAACCATAAATGACTTGTGCAGCCACCCCACCCAAAAGGCAAAAAAAAAAAAAACCCTTTTACTGCCTCCAAAGAAATACACTTTTCCCTGTGTAGAATAAAGCCATAATTCGAATATGTGGATAGGTAGCTGGATTCAGAAAGCAGTACCCTAATCAAAGCATGCTGCAGATCTAGGAATCAAATTTCCATCTTCAAATGCTACCGTGGATATGAGAGAAATTTTTCCCTCATGGGAAAAGTTGGTGATGGTACTTTTCCATAGAATGACACAAAAAATTAGTCAAAGCCTCAAGTAGCTTAGACTACGAACAATAAAGAAAGAATTCGCTTGTAGCAACGGGAATCAAAAGTCAAACATTTATTTTATCATTGCGAAGAACATAGATGTTAAAGCTATACCTGCAAATTGTACTTTGATCGTAGGGCCCTACGGTAGCCACAAGTGTAACATGCAGCAAAGCATCCAGGTATCGGTAGCAAGACGCCATCAGTCAATAAGCAACATAGAGAATTGAAAAGTCCCCATAAAACAAAATGCATCATGCAAGATCCTGCCAGAGTTCCAGAACCGAGGAATTCTGCATTCTTTGCAAAAAGATAGCAAGGACAAAAAAGACCTACACAACCTGTGCCATATAAAAACTAGTGAGCTGATAATCTCAAATCAAGGGTTACAGACCTAAATCAGAAGTTATATTTCTATTTATAATTTCAGAATCAATACCAACTCACTTTAAATTTTAGGATTCATAAATTTGCTTTACTTTTCCTTAGTATTCGTATGTCATCCAGAGAAGTAATGACACAGACACACTGCCTCAGTCCTCAAAACAGATAGTTATGATTTTCTGATCCCAAACCTTACAAGAACAAAGAAGGATTTCATTTTAATCAGGTTAATATACCACCAAACCAAAATTCCCCTTGAATGTTGCCTTGGATTTCATTTTAATCAGGTCAATATACCACCAAACCAGAATTCCCCTTGAATGTTGCCTTTCTTGTCTATCAAACCATGGAGTTTTCACTAAAACTCCACATTTCTCCTATTTGGTTTTCTTTTTATGCAATATCTAAAATCAGGTCAAAATGAAACGTTTTGTCATTGAATTTCCCAGATTTACTCCACTTCTCAAACCCTGTTGTCTTTGTCAGATAAACATCTAAAGTAAAGCAGTGAAAAATAAAATGTGCGAGATGTATAAGATTTCCTTAACCAAAGATGGGGGCATTTGAGTCTCTCAGCAGTTGACAGAAGATGTGGCATGTAATGAGGATTGCCCATGACAAAGGAGGCACTCATGCATCATTTAGGCCATCTTAATCATTTCAGACAAGGTTTTGGACCAAAGGATACAAACGCGGCAACACTTTTATCTTCAAATCCTAGAAAGGCACTAACTTGCACCTTGAGGCCAGGTGACCACTGAAACCCATGGCAGTATACTCTGGGGGTCCTACCATTTGATCAAGACTATACCGCACTTCCTATAGTCCAATCATGCATTTCTCAAAACCTCCACATGCTATGACAGACTCTTCTTTATGCATAATGCATGTGCTGGAAGTAGTGGCAGTGGTTGCTGCTAGTGGGGTTCCTTTGCTATATGTGCATTTATTAGGCTTGTGTTGTGTAGTGGTTCATCGGTGGTGTTGTGTCTGTTAATAGTTTGTTTTGTGAATACAATGGGTATACCCCTCCATTTTAATGTATAATAATTTTTTTCCAATTCTTGAACCTTGTGGTCAGAAAAACTGGAACTAGTTCAGTAATTATTTTCCAAGTCCAGAATATTTCACTCAGTTCTCATCAATTCGTACCAGAATAAGAAACAATTTACATGTAGATATGTACAAGGTGAAAGGAACCAGAAGCAAGCAACATGAAGCAGTGTTTTAGATATATCATGGAAAATTGCTCAGGAGTTTTTTACACAATTTGGCCTTTATCTAGTTTTGACTTTGATGCATTGTCTAGAATCAAGCAAGAGGAGTCTCTTGGAGAATAACAGGAGTTTCAATGGTTCACTAAATCTTATGGTTGGCAAAAATATATGCAAACTAAAGCCTTTCTGAGAGGACTTGATCATGAAATCACCATTGAGATTGGCATGTTTAAGCCTTACTCAGAAAAATAAATGAACGGCATATATTCTTTCCTCCCAAACTCATAATTGCTTTTACAAGAGAAAACATTCATGTCAAATCGATTTCTTAAAGAAACTATCTCTATTTGTCATGAACAAAATCAACAAACTGAACAAGATCTAAGCAAGCGCTAAAACTGCCCAACTTGGCTAACAAACAAACTGAATTCAACAAAAGGCCAGCATATTTGCCCAAAACAATTGAAAAGAAGAAGAAGAAGAAGAAGAAGAAGAAGAAGAAGAATTACTACCAAAGTGGATGAAAAACCAAAGTACTGGTTAAGAAGACAACTAAATCAGTAAAACCTAAATGAAATTGGCCAACAAAATTTTCAACCAGTCCAAATAACACCACAGCAGCTGGATCTTAACAAATCATGGCAGAAGAATACGGGAACTATCCAAAGCAGAAATCAAACTTATGGAACTTCATGAAACTCGGCCAAATACAGCCAAAATGCTCGTTTTGGTCAAAACTCATGAAAACCTGTGCAAAAGACTAGACTCACAGAAAGCACACTAAAGTAGTGGAAGCCAGGCAACATATACTGCCACATAGTTGACCATTTACACCACGGAGGTATATGGTGACAAAAAATGCTGCCCTGAACCTCCAACTAATAGTAAGTCACAACGCAAACAGTAATAAAGAAAAGAAATCAAAGGGACAAAACAAGGGACTACGAAGTAACAGAATTCATGAATTCTCAAGTATCGTGTTGAGAAAAAATAAATGATAAGTTTACATTATTTTCTATCTTACAAATATTCATTATCTATATAAAAAAATCAAGATAATAATAAAATATTACAGGTTTACAAAATTCAACAATTATGAAGCCTAGAAAAAGAAAAATATCACAAAATCTGATTAACTAAATATAAGAATAAAATCCTCTGGAAATGCTAAAACCTTGTGTTAAAACATTGAGTTAGTACAAATGACGGATAAAAATCTCTATCATTAAAGGGAATCTACAGAATGCCATCCTAACTATGACATCATCCACAACAAATTCAGTCAACTGCCAGGCAAACCACTTCTATCGTAAAGAAAATTTCATTGGAAGACGTGCAGGATTTGAAGAAAGAGATTAGTATCCCAATTACAATGAGTGCTTCATCCTAGGCCAGAAGTGTGAGCATTTGCCCCTAATTGAATTTGCCCTTTTTGAGCTAAGTGAGATAGCTTTTGAAGAACCTAGGATTAGTGAAAATCCAAACATCTTCCAAATTTGAACCTGACAAGGTTCGGGGAATTTTCCTTTTTGGGGTCGGAGGTGAAAGGAAGAGGCATGAGAAAATAATAAAATAAAATAAAAAATCAGAAAACTTGGAAAAACGATTAACATCCCACACTGTAAAAAAATTGAACTGTTCTATTGGCTTGTTTAGTGATTAGTCTTTCCTTCTTAAGGCAATCTATTGGGGTTCCAGCACTCATCAAACAATTAGTCAACCCTTCAGCCCGCATAAAAGGTTGTAAATCAGGGCATAGATGCAATTCGTCAAAAACAATGACTGAAAATAAGAATATTGAGCAGAACCAAAGTATTCTTTTTCCACAACATTGTGAAGGAGCATCAGTTAATATAGATTAGCACCATACTTTCTTTATTCATCTCACTCTCCTATCTTTTTGATTGATTATTTTCTCTCATCAGATGAAATAGATCTACTATGTCTTTTTAAGATCAAACAACTACTATCAAGTCTGACAGGTATTACAACTTACCTTAATTCTTAAATCAAATGCCAAAAACCCACAACTGTCATGTTTTGGATCCCGTCATTCTTTCTTTCACTGGTTGGCTAGAATCCTACAAACTATGTTGAGAGATCCTACCTTGAAACCCTATACCAGAGATTTCTTGGTAAAGGAACCTACCCAGGTTGTTAAGAGATCTTCAGGATTTGATCATAAGATAGTTTAGATAATACAAGTTATGCAAAATGTCAATTTAGGACAGAAAAGCAAAAACTTAAGTTTACTATTTCCAGATATTAAATACATCCATACGCAAGTACATGTAACATATTTTGATGGCCGCTGTATCCTACAAAATGGAGGACCAAAAAAATCCTATAGCAAGTGGAATTTGTTTTTTATTTTCTCTTTCCACCGCTGAATCAGAATTTTAAAATGCTAGATTAGGCAAGAAATCTAAGGTAGGCTAGACAGGCAAATCAAACTCCCTGAGGTGAGTTTATTTGCATCCTTTTCCTAGACATGTTGCATCAATAAATACTAGAGTACATGTATCAATACAAGATCAGTAATAAAATTCCCTCTAAAACTCGATCTTGGCATCTTTTCCTTACATCTCATCATTCATAGCAGGCTCCCACTTCTAACCTCTCTTTGTCTAACTTAGGGCACGATGACTGTTTATAAATAATGCAAACCATAAAGGATAGCTTTGGTAGATGTGGAATGAAATCCTATGAGGCAAAATGCTAATGGTAATAAGAAAACCATCCAGAACCATTCTTTGTTCTGATAAGGAAAATGAGAATTTCTGAACAGCAAAATGAGCTGGTAATAACTACTATGCCATAAAATGTAATCAACATCATTAATTATGCATGATGTTTTGAAAAATGTGATAGTCAAGCTGAAAAGACATCTCAAAAGAACCTGCTACTGTTTGACACTTTTAGGTTTATCACAGATGTCATGTTGGTGAAACATGGATTTTTTAGTTCACGGTCATTACCTGTTATCAGCTAGTTAAGAAATTAGCATTGCTGTATCTATCCATTTTTTCAAGAACTTGAGAAAATTATAGCATTTGACCTTACCTAGCTTGCCTCATTTACCAGATTGTATACCATGTCAACCTAAGCACGCTTCTAGTCTACTTGATCAAAGGGAATGATTTGGCATGATTTGTATGGTGTCCATCCAATCTTTACTCATAGCCATCTATAAAAGCAAATTCCCATAGCAAAATCTATACATATCATTGAAGAACTTGAGAAACTTTGAGCACCCTAATGAAGTTATGGCATTTAAATCTACCCGGCACACCTACTTCCCAATAGATTTAATACAATGTCAAAATAAGCACACTATTAATGTACTTGATCAATGGGAATCACTTAGCAAGATTGGACAATATACATCCAAGGATGCTTCTAGTTTAGCACAACAGGATAAAATTACTACACCAGAAGGGTATTGTTCACAATACCTGAATACTAAGGCAAGTCATCAAATTAATCTTTTCTAACAACAATGAAAAGCACATTTTTTAGCTTCCTATGTGGTTAGGCATTACAGAAATCACATTTCTTATTATGCACCAAGTAAATTCATAAGAAAAGATTTCAGCCCAGAATAATCACACAATATAACAGCATTCACAGAACATAAACCCCTTGCCATATTCTAGAGGCACCTTCAAAATTTTGCTTCTGATAAATCAAGGTCACAAGGCAAAAAGTGGCATACAGCTCTGCATATCATCGCAACAGGCACATATTCCAGAAGACCATTGTGTTGGTCCATCACTGCTGTGAGAACGCATAGGGATGTCTTCATTGCAAGGAACAATCTCCCCTGCTGCATCTGACTGCTCCAAAGGGACATATGAAGGTGGCACGTAACTGCTGTGGCTTTTCATTTTCATCCAATAAACACTGCCTCGATCCTGTGAAAACCCAATTGTAACCTTAAGAAAAACGGAATACAAAAATAAAGCTCATTGTAACACTGAAATATAGGTATAAATATTAATGGGTAAACAATGATCTGAGATTCTACTTAAACGAAAAGAAGAGCTATATTCTCTCAGTCGGCTTTTGGGAAGGATATGGGTCCCTTAACATAGCATCAAAACTCAGTTCCTTCTTTAGCACCCCTATGAACTTCCATTAGTTGTATCCATCCATTGCAGCACCAATGAATGCCCTATTATGGAACCAACATGGTGAGGGATGTATTACGATGTAAACAATGGTTCTACATTGTAGGAATACATTGCTAAAGAATTGATATAAAATCCTACTTAAACGAAAAAAGGTATCCCTTCTTTCAAGTCAGCTCTTGGGAAAGATATAGCCTTTTAACAATAATATATATAACAATCACCTACAATTGGCCCTGGAAAAGATCTGCCATTTGTTACATAAGCTCACATACAAAATCGATGATCTAAAACACCACAGAAAATGAGCTTTTACTTCGATAATTTACCGTGTGCCTTTGATTCGTCCTTCACGGCCACAACGGTATTCGGTTGGCTACCCTTAGTTCCTAAACCCACACCAAAGCTCCGAGTCTAAATTTAACAATTCAACTCAGAGTTCTTAAAAGAAATCTGGAAATCATCAAATACACCCGACGCACGCCAAAACAAAGGACACGAAGCGTTAAGTCTGTTTCCCAAATTCCTCATTAAAAGAAAAAAGAAATAGAAAATAAACAGTGAGGAGAGCCAAAATGATTCCGAGGCTTCCAGCCATTCAGTTAGGCATCATGCCTAAACATAAGTAGAGCATTTTGATAGAAAAAAAAATTACCTTTAACTATAGAGCCTGGAAGGGCTTGCTTGTCGCTCCGGGGAGCTTGCCTGAATTCGACTGCTGACGCTAGTGTCTGCGTCACGACAACGTTTATAGCCAATTCTAGAGGTTTAGTGGAAATGGCGTCGCTTTTACGGCAACGTTCATAACTAGTTCAGTTCAGGTCGGGGAAAAAGCGGGAGGGGAGGATGGAACGTTTATCATTGGACTTACCTTATTGGTTTTAATCTTGCCCTTAGACGTTCATATAAAATTGATCTTATCAATACTAAAGTATGAGTGACTAAAGTTTAGTGTTGCCTACTTTTTCTAAGTCAAGTACTTCTTGAGATGAAACTCAAATTCTTAACAAATAATATTAAAGACAAATTGTGATCCCATCTAATACCATTTGCAGCTGTTATCTCCTAATATACAATAGATAATAAATTCTATACATATAGAGGGCAACGTGGGTTTGGATAGGAAAAAGTTTACCCTTTCCATTAAATTGACTTTTTGAGATAGAATTTAGCTCGTGAGTTAGTCCATTGAGAAATAGAATGCAAGTCAATTCAACATAAAACACTTAAGGTCAGTAATCCAAACACGATCATTTCAAGTGGGGTTAAAGGCTTTTAGAAGGATGTTTGTCAACCTTCGTCTTTTTCCTACATAGATAGCATAAAGAGATTGATAACCAAACTTGATATTAAGTGGAAAAAAAGAAAGTAAAAGATAGAATTATCTTTGAAAACTAAGGGCACATAATACTCACCACCTTAAAATTCAAGAACAAACAATCTTTAAAAACTAAATATACAAAAAACTCACCATTTTAAAATTCAAAAATAAACATTCACCACTTTACTAAAAGTAATTCTAATAAGATACACAGTAAGAACATTTATCACTCTTGGAACAAGTCAAAAAGATACAAAACTTTACAAGTAAACTAATCCTTAACTTTTAATGACTTAATCTCATAAAACTATCTTGGTCAAAAAAGAAAAAAAAATTTATAGGAGAAATACTCCTATTGCCAATAAGTGAGTCCAAGAGAAGTAATTATACCATAAATGTTGACATGGGTCCCAAGATGGTAGGTATATATTAATCAATAACTTAAATTCCCAAGATAGTCAAAGGTTGTTGTCTAAGGGAGGAATGCCTTGGAAATTGATTCCAATCAAAGATGTCATACGCAACCTACCATGTGAATCACTAATGAGCTTAAGGGCTTGGCTTGAATCCCATATTTCAATTGGACCAATTATGGATGATTCTTAAGCCTTTCTTGATTTATTTAGGCTAGTCTAGAATGGGCCGTATCATGCTCCCCTCAATTAGAAAGGACTTGTACTTGAGTCCATGTTGGCCTTAAGGTGGTAAGGAGATAAATTTGCAATGTTGAAAATGGTGAGGACTCCATCTTTCTATTACATAGGATTTATGTAATAGATAGCCTTATTGAAAAGAAAATCCCCTTAAACTAAATTAATGCAATGTTGAATGTCTTTTATAAGTGGAGCTTTAAAAAGAATTTCATCAACATATTCAAACTTCTTGATGAATGGTTGCTTTATAGGATGTGACTTAAGTTAAAGTCTAGAATTTGACTTCATGAATACCAGAGCATAAACCTTTTTGCCTTCCTGAAATGTTTGCTTCATTTAAGTTTCTAAAAGTGCAAGTTTGCACATCTTGATAGAAAATTTCGATGAATAGTCTTGTTTTAGATGAGCTAGCATAATTTGATTACCATCTTGAAGTGAATAAATGTCTTTTATAACCATCATGAATGGCTCTTTGATTATATTGCCAAGGCCTTTCTAGAAACATATGACATATATCCATTGGCAACACATCACACCAAACATTGTTCTTATAATTTTTTGAATTGAAAAAAAAAAAGGAACATTTATTAACTTTTACTTCATTTCCTTGGTGAAACCAATATAACTTGTATGGCTGTGGATGATTTTTTGTCTTTAATTGTAATTTTTTCAACATTTTTTAGGCTACAACATTTATGCAACTTCTCCATTTATGATAACATCACATACCATGCCATGAGAGGTATAATAAGTGTGGAAGATAATCTCTTGATGCCAATCATCTTCTTTAGTTTGGTTCAAGTCCAAACTTCTTTAAATTATTTAGGCATCACCTTCATCTACATACACTAATTCTTCTCCACCTTGAGTGTTAGTTCCATCAAATTCTTCTAACACATCTTCAACAAGAGTATCAATTATTTGGTTAGGGCATTTAAAGGCCATGTGTCCATAGTCTTGACACTAAAAACATCTACAAGAACTTACATTAAAAAGCTTAACTTGTTTGGAACTTTCACCTTTAGAAGAAATTTAGATTCCATAAGCTTTATTAGAGAGGTTGACTTCATAATTTCTAAACTTCCCTGTGTTGTAGCTCCCTTTCTTAACATTGGCTTATAGTTGTTACAATGAATGCCTTTCTATTGCTCCATTGTCTAAGGAAGCTTTCATACATCATTGAAAAAGTAATATTGTTATAAATAAACTATGTCCCTAATTCAATTCACAAACTAGCCAAATATTAAGCTATTATTTGTTCTCAAAGCTCCACCACATCACACTTCAACATAAGTTTCTCAAATTCTATAATATAATCTTCAATAGATAATTCTATCTATTTCAGACTTTAAAATTTTAAGGAAGACTTCCATTATGTAGTTATCTAGAAGGAACCTTTTCTTTTTTCAGCTTTCTCTCCATTAGATCCCAAGTTCTAATTTGCCTTTTTTCTTCACGAACTCCATCTCTACAAAATTTCCCACCATAAAGATGCTTATTTTCTTAATTTCTTAATTTCCATGCAATTAACTTTACCTTTTGATCTTCGGAATAGTCTTTAATGGCAAATGCTCATTCAACCATATGAAGCTAGTATAGGAATTCATCTAGTTGCATTCTCTCTTCAAACTTTGAAATATCAAGTTTGACGTCAAGAAACCACTAAAAATATTGTCAAAGATGACAAGGATAAGGCCAAGTACTATTATTAAAGTCTTCATAGGCATAGTGGTAGAAACAATTTTCATCCTCTCCAATTCTAAAATGTTAGCTCCTTTTAGATTAAGAATAGGAATCATAATGTTCTCTTATTTGATAACACACTAGTTCTTTTTAGAGTTATTGAATTTGTCTCTTCATCTCATCCATTTCCATTTATGCTAGTATATTCCGTTCACTTAAAGGACCTCAACATAGTGAGCATGATGATGACAACCAATCATTAAACTAAAGCTTTGATAACCAAACTTGATACTAGATGGAGAGGAGGAAAGTAAAAGAAATAATTATCTTTGAAAATTAAGGGCACAAAATACTCACTACCTTAGAATTTAACGACAAACAATCTTTGAAAATTAAGGGCACAAAATACTCATTACCTTAGAATTTAAGGACAAACAATCTTTGGAAATTAAGGATACAAAAAACTCACCACCTTAGGATTCAAAGACAAACACTCACCAGTCAAATCAACTTTTGGATTGAATAATGAATATCTTAACATGGCATCAAAGTGAAAGAGCCTCCCTTAACAACCTTAGAGACTTTCTATTCCAACGAGATATAGAGTAAGAATGTTCATCATTCTTAGAATAAGCTAAAGAAATATAGAACTTTGAAAGTAAACTAATGCTTAACTCTTAATAATTTAATCATAAAACTATCTTAGTTACAAAAGAACATAGTTATTTATAAAAAAGAAACTCTTATTTCCAAGCTAGTAAAAAAGAAGTAATTATATCATAAATGTTGGCATGGATCCCAAGATGGTCGTTACATATTAATTGATAGCTAAGTTTCCTAAGATAGTCAAAGGTAATTACTTTTAGTTGTTCAAGGGAAGAATGCCTTGGAAATTGATTTTAGTCAAAGATGCTGGACTCAACTTCCCATATAGATCATTAATAAGTATAAGGGCTTAGCCTAGATCCCATATTTCAATTGCACCAATTTTGGATGATTCTTGGTCTTATGCTAGATTAATTTATACTGGTCCAAAATGGGTCATCTCATCCATCAACTCTCAAATCAACTTTTGGATTGAATAATGAATATCTTAACATGGCATCAAAGCATAAGAGCCTTCCTTAACACCTTTACAAACTTTTATTAATTTGAATCCACATAATGCAACACCATAATAGTCCAATGATTTGATTATCATGGTGAAATAGCATATTAAGATGCAGGTAGTGACTTTCACAATGCAAAAAAGTATGTTGAAACTTCTATTTATATAATAATGAGTTCTACTAAATTTCAAGTTTGCTTTTAAGTTGGATAATAGACTACTTAACATAATGCTTTACAAATAAGTCATGATTATAAAGCATCATAGTGTTGGCTAAGATTGCAAGAAGGAAGTCTACTAAAATGAAATTTCTAGCGAAAACTCGTTGCTTGATAAGAAAATGGTTGAAATGAAGTTGTGGTGAAAAGCAACTCATTCCTTCATGCAAGACAAATCAACAAAAAAGGAAATAAGCGATCAAATCTTATATTGAGATTCTTCCTTTTATGATAAGGGATTGTGCAAAGTCTTAAATTTGCTTTTATATTGAATAATGGACCTTTTAATGTAATGTTTAATGAATGAGTCAAGAAGTATAAAATATTACACTGTTGGCTGAAATTGTAGGAGCAAAGTCTAGTAAAATGCAATTTCTAGCCAAAAAAATATTTTTTTTAAGCTGAAAATTGAGCCAAAACCAGTTCTTGGAAGTCTTAACCTTCAATGCAATTCCTAGAGCTCATTGTTAGAATATCGACAATCTCTACTATTGCGATATTGAAGAAAGTTTTGATAATGACAAAGGGATTACTGAAAGATAATAAGTTTGAAGATAACTTCCATTGTTTTAATGTAGGGAAAGAAAAATGGAAAGATGAGTATTTGGTTTATCAACTTGAACATGTTCAAATAAAGCTCAAATAATTTATGGCATGTGTAGTCCAATGAATTTATATACGAGTCATGACAACATAAAAATGTGCTCTCTTGTTTGTTTTGGAAATTAAACCAAAGATAGCATTTAATTTTTACCTTGGTTTCATGAAATTTTATGACGAGACAACACCTGAGTGTACATTTTGATATTACTAAGATTATTGGTAAAACAACACTTCAAGATGTTGTCCAATACGACAAGTAATCTGCGTTTTGGTGTGCTTGAAATACAAGCCAAAATGACACCTAAAGTGTGCATTTTGACTTGCATAGCACAGGGTTTCGGGACTTATCCTTATGGGCTTCGATATGGGTTCTTGATTGAAAAAGAGACCCGTTTTTGTGCTTTTTGTTTCCACCCTCACTTTAGCCAAAACGACATGAGAATATGTATTTTCGGATAGCGACTAACACAATATCACCGAGCGCATTATATTTCGTACTTATTGTGATGAAATAAGAACTTATTGTGACCCAAAAGTGGACTCAATCAGCTCTGGTATCATATTAACAGCCTTAATATCTAACCTGAAATTCAATTCAAGAAGTAGTAAAAGCTCTTATAAGCGAGATTTTTAATAATTTTGTTAGTAATATAAGACTCATTGGCTGCATTGTAACAACTCATTATTGTAATTAAATTATCAAACTATTATAGTTTTACATTACATAAATAACACACGGATTAAAATCAACAAAAGCCCATAGGGTTGCTAAGAGAAACATGACTCTAATACCATCTTATCATCAAAGAATAGAAGATTTGTTGTAAAGGTAGCAACAAATATGAATTCAACTCTGCAATCTATTTACAGTTTCGGATACAAGAGATCAAAAAACGTATAAGAATAAAAGAAACATATAAAGGGGGAAGAAAAAAAGAACCTAGGGTTGGTACATTCTACTGGGCCATCATGGTCTGTGTACAGTTGGGCCCAAACATCATTTTCAACAGTTGTTATAAGGTGCAGATAGCGCCTTGGTTGTGTTGTTCTCTTGTGCAGACAAACGTGTGTTATTGTTACCTGACTAGAAGACACTAGTTGTCTTGTTGTGTGACTTCTATAATGACATCGTAATTAATTTTATATGGATTACTAGAGATCTCTTTGTAACTCGGTAAACCAGCAAGGGTTTCAAAAACAACCTCCACTAAAATTTGTTAAGCTTCTAAACAACTTTTTACCTAAAAAATTTTGAAAACCCTAATTGAACCCTTTTCTTGAATGCCCTAAATATTTCAACATCTACTTTGTTCTTGACGCGCTGTTTTAATGTTATTGCAAATTTGGTTTAAACCTATACCAGCTGGAAAAGTTTCTCAAAAGGTTTTGAAATTAATGCGGCCTTCCTTTCTGTTCACTTTCCATTCCAAAGCCAAGTCACAATGGTTAAGTACAGGTTCGGGAGTCCTCTTGATGAAACCAACAATGAATCCAACCTGATTAGCTCTTAAAGGTCTAGAATTTAATTTTTCTTTTGTTCTGCTTTTTCATCACAGGATTTTCTATGTCAAATCTGAACATAAAATTGATGCCATTTGAAGCTAGATGCACTAAGGTTCAATTTGAGCTGCAGTTTCATTTTTGACAAGCTAATAATGTATCGAACCAAATAGTTTTGAGCTACAACTATTAAAAGAAATTTTGTGCATCAAGTGAAACGACAAAGGGCGTGACAGCTAAAGCAAATGAGATATCAAGAGTCTCAAACAAAGAGTCAAAACAATTCAAAGGAGTAAGTTCCCAAGATGTGACAGCACAACAAAGAACAGTTCAAGCTAGATAACAGGGGTGCTTCGTTGACCGCAAAGGAAGCTTTGATAATTGTAGAATACATAGAGAGTGCTACCAACCGTTGGAATAGAATCTAGATATGAAGTTTCAAGCAGTCTTATTCAAAAATAAAATTAAAGTAGCCTTGTAAATTAAACCATGCATTGCATAAAAATATAAGTTTGTAGCTTTGTATATTTTTCTCTACTTGAGTACAAAACAATCACCTTTTCATACGGTCAATTCCGGCTCTCTTATCCTGGAAATTCAATTATAGCAATTTCTATAATTCAAATGCTTGCAATGCAAGAATTTTCATCCTTGGTTAATCCATCTATCAAGCTTGAAAGTTACAAAGTTTCTTGCACTTTTTTAGTTCAATCTTATCCTTATTGAAAATATCACTTAAAAAAAATCATGAAATCCTATCTTCTCTTGAAAATCCTAACTGTCACCATCTAATAAAACATCAACTTTCGTAAAATTCTTCGCAAATTTCTCTCTTAGTGGCTGGCAGTTATACTTGTGGTTTGGTTTCTTTTTGCTCAGCTTCTTTATGGGCTTCTTAAGCAATCTACTCTTCATGGTGACATGAAAAGATTACCAAAATTCTGGGGCTCAAGGGATGATTAAAGAGAATAGAAAATGACAGCTTCGAAGTCTGAAAATAAAAGATTATCTGTCGGGTTTTAGGGGAAACAAGTTCGTGAATGTTTCTTTGAGATAAAGCTGGCTATACATGGAAAATTTATAGGTTTCGTGCACTTAACAATGGCACTTAAGAAAAAGAAACCTTTAATTAAATTGACTGAAATTCTTTCCTAGCAAAAGGACCAACGATCACCCAGCCTAGGGTTTCCATGATCTCTGATCTCTTAGCAAAAATGGGTTGTTTAATTTCTAGCTTGTACTTCACCTGTGAAATGTCTAAATCTGAAAAACCTTGTCAGCTATCAGTTTAGTTGTAGTTAGCTTTCTAACAAATCTAAAATCCTCTCAATCAAAAAAGATCTAATGAAAATTTTGTGACCAAAATACAAAAACTAAGATTTCATTTGCTCATTTCTTCCGTTCTTTCAAGAACTCCTACATTGACTAGGAGAAAATAATTGTAGGATGGGGTTCCAAAAATATTTCTAACTTGTTGCATTCATGTTTTTGACGTAAGATTTAAGTTTTTTTTTTTAATCTTTATAATGCATACATCCAACTCATGCACATGTTGTTTTGAGCCCCAAATTTCATGTTTAGGATCTCCATTAACTTACCACGTGAGCTGGTGGGTATTTTATCATTCAAAACCACATCATAATCCTAGGCATTGTTTCTCTTTTCAACTAATTCAAACTTGACCTAAATATTTCTTCTTGCTTCTTAAACAAATTCTCCACAATTCAACATTGCTCCCTCATTTGGAACCTTTTTTCTTGAAAGTGGTTTCATTGTTTAGTACCTACTTGAGTTTAGTTTTTCTGGACCTTGATGTTGTGAAATAGGTATTAGGCCTTAATTTAAATTTTCATGCACCGTTGTCTATCAAGCACTAGTCATAGACAAATATGGTCCTTATAGGCCCTTGGTTATTGTTGTATATCTCAACAAAAGATTAGTCTCAACATATTTTATTTAAATATCATCTAATTTGTGCTCTCATAAGTTTAAGCTTGTTTAGGCCCTCATAAGCTTGTTACAAATCATCATACTTTGCAACTAACATCCCTATGGTTCACTCTATGACAATTCACACTTTGAGTAGCTACCCTTTAGCCTAATCCAAGAAGCTTAATCTTAGGTAACCATTTCCACAGGTCCCTCACTCTATGGTTTGGACCCAAGACATGGAATTGACTTTAATGCTATTTGTTATATGTCTCAACTCCTTTGCTAAAAGATACAAGTCTAAAGAATAATTTAAATATCATCTGTTGATACTACAAGAAAATTTGCATCATTTTTAAAATGAATTATAGTAGTTTTCTCTATTGCAAACTTGTGCTGAAGCTATGAAACAGGGTTTTATTTTGGGTACTTTCAGAATTTCGCTGGATTACTTATATGTAGGATTCAGGTTCGAACTTATTCTACGGAATGGGGCTAGTCAAGTAGTCTTATAGTTTGTACAAGGCCCGCCGGCCCAGCAGCTTAGTTAATTTCCCTTTTCTACCTGGTAAGTTTCCATTGATACAATGTCGACCAAATGTTTAAGTTGAAGTATTGTGAACCATGCCACGTTCGGAGGTTTGTTCATCACTTCCAATTCGGATGAAAGTGAGAGTTGGAAGGGACAGTCTTGGTTCCTCCCGAGTCAATGACCCTCCTCATCACGATGTATAACCAGAACTTATCACTAGAAAAGCTTGACTCAGGCTTTTAATAAATGTTGGGTATTCAATTGTGAAAGTTGCGCACTACTAACAAGCATATGCCATAGATGTCTGTGAAAGCTACAGATTCCTCCAGCGTGCGTGACAGAAGCCACAGCAACTTGTCTTTTCCAAAATAACATTCTAACGTCGTTTTCTTCTAATATTCCAGAAATCTGTTCCTGTACTCTACTTGCATGTCCCAGCAACAAAACTCTTTAACTCAAAATAGGTTCTTGATTTGGCTGGACTTTTATTTACTTTGATTCAGCAGTTGCAATAAGACAGAGTGCGTATTTTCTTTCTTCGTTCCCCACACAGCCGCCACAACACCCCCCCCGCGCGCCCAACCCCCCCCCCCCCCCCCCCCCCCCCCCCCTCCCTCTCTCCTACCCTTTTAATAATACACGACGAAGAATTAGCCAAAATGGAAAAAGAATCAAGTTGAGGATATGAGAATAGGTTCGACTTGAAACCAATTTGAAGATTTAAGCCGCAAATATTTTCATACTTTCTATGACAAGGTAAACGCCGAGAAAACAAATGGAATGCCATCAAGTCTCAAAAAAGCCGGACCTACGTGATAAATATAGTCAAGTTACAAGATTAAAGATCCACTGGGTCTTCCTAAGTAGAAGCAGGAGTAATGCTGGTTGGGCCATAAGGTTGGTTTGCTCCGTTCCTTTCACCCCGCTCCCTAAACAAAAAAACAAAAAAAGCGAAAAAGCGAGAAGAAAATTGAGAAATCGCCTTAATATGCTTTTGCGGTAGAAAAGTACAGAGAAGTCTGTCATGTGCAAGAAAAGAAACAGACTGATGAAAGTTTTAAAATCAAGGGAATGGAACATTGGCATACAATGTTGAGCTTGTGGCACAAGCGAAAACAGCTGCCTACACAAGATAGAAGCTTAAGAAGAAAGCCATAGTAGAGGGGATAAAATGTGCAGTATTGCTATGCCGAAGCATTTGGGTTCTACCCAGCGTCAGTGTCTGCCATCATGTTCGGTTGGCGAGGTCGCAAGTCACAGTTTTCTGATGCAATGTCTGTAAGTGCTGGGCTATTTCTGTGTTCTTCCACCACACCACTAACGAGGCTTTATATTTTCCTGTTTCAATTGTTCTAATTGGTCGGTTTGACAGATTGTGGAACTTTTGGTGCATATGGATTGTGAAGGATGCGAAAATAGAATTCGAAGAGCCATCTCAAAAATCGATGGTATGTATGTATTCAATGCTAACGTTTGCTTTCTCGAGTTTTTCTCCCTTTTCCTTCGTTGTTGGAGAGGGTTGCATAGTCTTGAAGACCTTTCCTTTTTCACGTCTTATATGGAAAAGTTATTTCTTCTTGCCTTCCACTAAAAATCCGATGAGCATGTTCAAATTTACGCAGTATTTTAAGATCATCACAACATCAGCCTATCAGGTTGTTCCTGGAACTGATTCGCTTCTCTCTCTTGCTTGTAAAATCGCGTGGAAGCAGGCGTTGATAGCTTGGAAATAGATATGGAGAAGCAAAAGGTAACCGTGACGGGATATGTTGACCAGAGGAAGGTCCTCAAGATGGTTAGAAGAACAGGAAGGAAGGCAGAGTTTTGGCCGTTCCCGTACGACAGTGAATATTATCCATATGCGTCCCAGTATCTAGACGAGTCCAACTACTCATCTTCCTATAACTACTACAGGCATGGCTTTAATGAAAGTGTTCACGGGTACTTCCCCGACCCTGCATACTCAACAGTCTCCGACCAAACAGTCCATCTCTTCAGTGATGATAATGTTAATGCCTATTGTAGCATTATGTGACATCATTATGCTCGTCCGAATTTGAAATGAAATCTAAAAGGATCATTTCAAATTTCAAAATTCAACGTATGATAACCTGAGGCTTGTGAGTTAGCGAGCCATTCATGAACAGCTTACCTTTCCTTTTGACTTACGTAAACTTAACATGCGTTGAATTCGTTTGATAAATATATTAGGGTTAAACACCCAAAGCCTATTAAGCTGCTTTACTGCAGTATCCTTACACTATCTACAATGCGTTTCTAAATATCAAGCACACTGCTTGATGAGTGCCAACTGTCATCAGGAAGAGTCACTGCCACGAAAGGGCTAGACTTGTCATTCTATGCAAAGGGAAGCCAAATTCCATTCCTTGCATTTCTGGGGCAGGATTTTCTGAAGCCACTTTGTTTTCTGTCTTTCTCTTCATCTCTCTCACGGTTACAGATTTCTTTGTGTTTATCCCTAAAACTGAAGTAACCCTTTCCCTTTACTGGTCCTCATTTTCCCTTTGTTGTTGGCTCAATCTCTAACCTTTTTTTTCACTGCTTTAGCATTTACTGCATACACAATCATAATTCACATATTTCCTCCAAAATCGGAAATACATCCCTATCTTTACACTCGCCCTGTTCAATCCGGAATACCTTCTCGTGTGTTGATTTTGCAACCAAGATATCGATCTATTCCTTCTACTAGCAGCATAAACCTTCCGCGGTACTAAGTCTATTTTCTTCCTTCTCTGTTGATTTGGGAGTTCTTTTCACCATCTTCAAGGTCGAGCTCCATCTGAGTTTGTGGTCGATCGATTGGAAATTTCCTGAGTTCATGCTAAATTTAAACTCGACAAACTTTTTGAAGCAAAATTTAAACACGCACTTCAAGCTCAACCAAAGGCCTTGCTCTTTGGCTCTAGTCAATTAGGAGTTGAGACTTTTCCGTTGGGAATCCCCTCTATTTTTGGTGGATTTGAGATGTATTTGGACTAATTTTGCTTGATCAAAAAGCTCATCAGCTCCCACTCCGACAACTGGTAGCAAAAAAGGATTCACCTGATGGGATGTGTAATAAGAATATTGGAAGAATATTTATCGCCGATGTTACTCCTGAGCACAAATGAAGGAGGGTAGTGCTCAGAAAAGGAACCAACAACTTGCGGAGATTCGCATGATATCTGTCAGAACAAAACCCAATCCCAATCAATACTGAAACACTTACGTGCATTCTGTTTTGGGAAGTTGATTTCTTATACCTCCATGTCGTCTGTAAGAACTTTTCACACGACGAGCGAATAAGTCAACTTCTCACAAACGAGATGTAAGGGTGGATCCTACTAGTATTCTATGAGTTTTTGTCCTATCAAAAGAGGTGTATAGTTCAGAAGTGGATAATGTTCATCATAGGATTTTGGCATCCAAGCTTGTGGGGTATTTTAATTCACCGACAGCGACTTGGGTGATTTCTAACGAAGTTTGCCATTTGCCTTCATTTCAAAGTTTTATAGTAACGTACTTTTTGTAGTTTTTGATGAATAATCTGATAGAAACTGTACTGCTGAGTAAACCCCGAAAACAAATTCTAGAGACCGAGAGGGTGAAAACAATGATGAGTACACGAAGGCGAGTTCAAATTGCGGATGTTTTCCTGATAATCAACAAATTCGAAAGCTTCTAAAGCGGAGCGAGATCCAAATTCAGTCATTGATAGTCATGAAGGGGTTGAGAGAGAAAATAAAAGTTGTGAGAAGAAAGAAAATTTAGTGAATAATGGTAAAAGAGAAAAAAAAAATGTTTGAAAGATGTAAAGGAATATGCATCTATAATTTAAGATGAGGAAAAGAAGATGTAAAGGGAAATGGAATGAAAAGGAGAATGTTTTAGGAACTTCCATTGATTAGCAATAGAAGATTAAAGAGGTGTTATGGATTATTTGGAAGCCAATAGGTGATAATATTAGAGATTTTGGGATGATTTGATATAGGAACATTCAAAAGGCTTCATCTTAAAGATCGTTTATCATTATTAGTTAATGGCAAAAATGCTAGTGTGAATGTTTCTTTTCTTGCTATATAATGCCCAAAACTCAATATTATGCATAAAAGTGAAGTAAGTAGCAATGATTGCTAACGAAGAAGAATTTGTCATAAGTTTTTCACTGAGTATAGCTTATTTTGGAATATTTCTCAATCTTCAATTAAAATAAAGAGAAATAGAAATAAAGGAACTGAGAAATTTCTGTATTGTATTTTCACTAACTCACCACTATATAGTTTCTAGTCTATCTATATAAGAAAAAGTCAATATAGATAGTAAATCACCTATTCTATGATAGTATTTTGTAAGCTCTGATAGGTTGGTGGTGGGTAGACTCAAAGTTGGCATGTAGTAACATATTCCAAAACAAAATGATAGTCAATTTCTATATGTTTAGTATGAGAAGACAAGATTAGTAGTGAGGTGAACCACTAAAAAATTATTACACCAAAGTGTCAAAGGTGAGTGAAAGGAGCATGAAGATCTAGAGAAAGGTTTTTAGCCAAATAAGTTCAACAATGCAAGGGCTCCACAAGATCATATTAGTGCCCAAAAGATACCAATTAAGTGGCAATATCATTGTCCCTAACTTAGCTTACATATGTAAATGTATGGAATCGGGAAAAGAGCTTTTATTCAAGAGGATACTAAGTAAGCTATGTATGTGACAAAATAAAGAATCCTTTTAATGACTTACCAATGATGAACAATTAGATCATGCATGAATTGGAAAATTATGTTAACAATACTAATGATCTCAAGCCTAGTTAAAGTGAAATATTAAAAAGCACCAAAGGTGTTATAGTATAACGTAGAATCAAGGAAGGGATCTCCAAAGTGTAAGGATAAGAAAGAGTTCAAAGTGCACAAATTAGAAACAATATGAGCCTTTGTCATCAATCTTGCTAAGAATATATAGGACAAACTTCACATGATGAAGAAGGAGCCCTCTTGGAGTAGGTTAAGCTTCAATACCAAGGAAATAATGAAGAAGTCTGGGGTTCTTGATTATAAACTCTCATTGTAGTCTAGTCAAGAGAGAAGAAATAAGAATTATAGGAGAACCTACATAGAAAACAAATAAAATGTTGTAAGCAATAATGTGAAGAATGAAAAGCAAAGAATCAACTCGAAATGTAAGAAAACCTAAGTTAAGTAAGAAAGACTTCAAGTCATTAACACAATGCATGGCCATACAAGGATTTTTGAAAGGAGCACTCATAATGGAGATGAACAACATTAACAAAGCCAAGGGGTTGTTATTAAAGACTTTGTTTGTGAAATGGTTATAAAGAAAAGTATTCTTCTTATCAAACTGACAAAGGGTCCAATCACAGGAATATAAGTGCTAGGACAGTGTGGATGGTGATTGCTTTAGCCATAAGGCTAAAAGTCTCATTATAATCAATGTGTAGCTACTAATAAAATCCCTTAGCAAGGTGAATTTTATATTACTTTAACAAAGCATCAAATTGTAGTTTCACTCTAAAAATCTATTTCCACCCACTAATAATGGAATAAGCAAAAAAAGCACTAGATTATGAAATAAACGCTAAAAGCTTTTCATCCATCTTAGCATGCCAATGAGTGTTCTTGATAGCTTAAGCATAAGTGGTATCTCATGATATGTTTAGGTAGTAACAAGAAGGACAAACATGTGCTAGCAAGTAATTGTTTGCGTGGTGCCATGATAAAGATGGGATCCTAAGGATGGAATTGAAAAGGTTGCTAGAGGAGTAGTCAAACCTGAAGGCTTAGTTGAATCCATCATAGAGGAGGAATCAATAGAGATACCCTAATGCTTAAGTGAAGGGAGCATATAAGAGTCCAAAACTAGTAAAGTGACGTATTTTGAATGTAGGGCTAACATCTAAGGAGATATCAAATTGATGGTAAGTAAAGTAACTTGTGAAGGTTGTCCTTTGGCAATGCTACTAAAATGGGAATGAAAGCTCATCAAAAATAGCATAAGCAACAATGTCAATCTTCTATGTTTATGGATTGAGGCAATGGTAACCCTTGTAGCTAAAAGATAACACAAAAAGAGGTAATGATGAGATTAAGGAGCCAAAGACTCATAGATGGTAAACCTTTGAAACAATATGAAAAGGCTTTTGCCAAGTGTGTGCATTAGAAGATGATTATCATATATATTATAGTCTCAAATTATGGTCCTAGAAATGTAGTAAAACAGTACATGCTAAAGTATGTTAATAATGTGTTGATGTTTATATTTATCTTCATTCTAAAAAAAAATAAGTAGGGATAAAAGAGTTGTTTATGTGTGCCACAAACCTAAATATAAGTGTGCAAAGTGCTTAAAGTAAATTTAGGAGCTTATCATAGTATATAGTTTATATTCTACATGTTAATTGTTTTTTTGACAAATAATAAAAATACAAGAAAAATAACTTGAAAATTATCATGAGACATTAAGGGATATAACCACAAAAATTTTGGTACAATCATCAACAAAAACAACATAATATTTATAGCCATGGGAAGATAATACAAGTGATGAAATCTTAAGTCTTAAAGTGTACTAATTTGTAATGGTACAATAGATACAAATAAAGTAAAGAATGGAGATGGTATGACTCTTAGCAAAAGGACATGTCATATAAAAAAGGAAAGTTGCTAGAAAATAAAGTCGTTGTGGACTTCAAAGTTGTAACATAATAAGGAAGGTTGCATGACCAAGTCATTGATGGCATAAGGAAAACATTCCCCAACTAAACAAAAAATAGGCAAAAGGTCTTGAAAGGCAATCAAATGCTAAAAGATTGTAAAGATTGTAATTGAGCTTGCTATAAAGAAGGACCTAACCCAAAGTGAGGCTTTTTACAACAAGGTATATCAAATAAAATAAAATGCAAAATTATTGTCATGAGTTAATCTAGAGACTAATAATATATTTTAGAAAAATTCAAGACAACTAGAACATTAGATAACAAGAGTTTCTAATACTTTGTTAAATCATCTCATTTGCTTTAGCATATGGGGTTCATTTGTTCTTTACTTAGTTTGGTATGCCAATGGTATAGTTATTTTCTTATTGCAAATCTCTCAAGTTCTTAAATAGTATAATTCTAAATGCTTGGTTATTGTTCTTCCAGGTGGAAATACTGACCTTGTGAGTTGAAGTGTTCTTGTTTTTAATAAGGTGCTTTTTCATTTTTGGTTTCTTAAACTTTCTCTTTCAGTGGGAGGAAAGCAATTCTATGCATGTTGTCCATATTGGTTCCATTGATAATATCATGTTTTTGATCTACTATTTGTTTGAGTAGCTATTATATGATATACATCTATAGGTATTATCAATATGAGTTCAACGAATTACATCATATCTTTCGACAAGGTAAAGACTTATACTAGTATCTTGTTCTTGTTTTGAGCTCTTCCTCTACATTCATCAAGTATGTTATTAAATCTATTTTAATAGTATTTGTATTTGAAAGAGGTTTTCTCCTTATCTTGTAATTCCTAATAGATAAAGTATGGTATTTTTAGCTCTTTTCAACATTTGGCTTGTCTTATTGGCTCTCCTTATACCTTGTTAGCTAGCTTTTAATGAAATTTTGAAGACCTTAAAGTTATAGGTTTAAAATGCCAATAAAGGGAGAAATTTCTTATTGTCTTGATGACTTCCTGTCTAAGTTTACTTTTAAAATGAGACTTTCATTTAAGGTTTCAAAATGAATGTCTAACTATAGATGTAACAACATAACTTAGTGCCTACTTATGTATTATCTTCTTCACCATTTTAGGTCAGTGGTATTTTGTTGTGTGAAGCAAGGTGCATGATATTAAAGAAAAAAAAAAAAGGAAGAAAGTAAAAGATAAAATTATTTTTGAAAACTAAAGATATAAAATATTCACCACCTTAGAATTCAAGAACAAATAACCTTTGAAAACAAGCATATAAAAAACTCACTACCTTAAAATTCAAGAATAACCACTCACCACTTTATTAGAAGCAATTCCAAAAAGATACAGAGTAAGGATATTCATCACTCTTGGAACAACCTAAGGAAATACAAAACTTTAAAAATAAGCCAATGCTTAACTATTATAGACTCAATTTCATAATTTGTCTAGGTTATAAAAAAGCATAACCATTTATAAGAAAGATACTCCTATTTTCAAGAAGTTAGTAAAAAAAAAATTAATTACATCATAAATGTTGGCATGAGTTCCCAATTGGTCAACATTCGTTATTTGTTGGAGATGATAGCATTAAATGGTAGCATTAAATGATAGCATGGATTCCCAAGATGGTTAAAAGTAATAATAGTTACACATCAATGAGTGCATAGGCTTGACTTGAATCCCATATTTCAGTTGGTCCAAAATGGGTTGTGTTAATGCATCTTAGAAAATTTGGTTTCTTTTATGAACAACTAGGGGTAATTTCCCATTGAAATATTACTTTCATTACTCTTAAGGTCCATAATATGTGATGTTTATAATAATCATATTTTAAAATTCACATAAGTACAATATTAAAAGAACTCCCATATATAAAACCTTGTTAGACTATTTAAATTTTTAGTTTTAATAGCTCTTTGCCCATTGAAGCCATGAAAAAATGAAATTTAACATATTTTTTCTATGCCATGTAAGTATTTTATGCTTCCATTAGCTTTATTATGCTTCAATTTAGCTTTATTATGCCATTGGACTTAATTGCAAAACCAAAGCTGATGGATTTTACCTTGCTTTCTTGTTCTACCCACCAATTCTTCTATGGCTCCCATTTTCTTGCTTTTTTTTTTTCGTTAAATCCTCTTATTCTTCACTTGCTTCCTTTTATGTACTAAATTGGGCAACAATAGAACTAATTAGACAACAACGCATTTCTTCACTACTATAACACTCAATTTTATCTTGTACATCTACATATTGTGTTTCCTTCTTTTACATTCAATTGACTACAATATGACTCCAATAAATTATTTATTTTCAGCACAATTTTTGTTATCAATATGAAGATGGCACATTAATATTTAATTGCTACAAGATTATTCATAAGTAGAATATACATATAAATACCTACATATTTCCTTCATTAACATGAAGTATATTTTTTTGTTTAATCATGATATTAAAGTAATCAATTTTTGTCTAAAATAACTTCAACTCAATTCTAATATAGGTGAGTATTGTTAAAGCCAAAAAGTGGGTTAGCTATGTGCAACAATAGTGGCTAAAGCTATATGAGATTGGTCTTAAGCAACAAGATATAGGTGCACTTCATGGTTAAGCAATCAAGCTTGAAGATCATCATGTCTAATTGGCTCATGGTGGCACTATATAAAAAAGGCAATTTTTAACACTATGTACCTAAAAAACATGGGTTAAGTATTCATTGTTAGATAGGGCCTCGCCAACAACTTCAACTAACCATGATTGAAGACCTTTTTCACATGTTTTAACAACATATGTGAAATAGCTAGCTTGAGTTACAGGTTGGTTTTCAAACAATGTTGCTATTATCATCCATACTATGTGATAACTTTATTTTTATAGAGTTTTTTTTAACTATTTTAGGATATAAATAATACAAGTTGTGCAAGATAACATTTAAGTTTTCATATATTTATTTAAATCTTTGTTATTTATGCAACAAATGCCAAAAGAGCATGATAAGCAAAGAAAAAGAAAGTTAAAAGCAAAGCATATGAGGAAAAAAAAAAAAGAATAAAAGCAAGGCAATGTGTAAAGTAGAATAAAGAAGACATAGGACTAAAAAGTCAAAAGAAAAAGGAAATGGGCATGAATTGTGAAAGGGGAATCTAAGGCACATCACCCAAGAGGAATAAAAAGTTAAGCAACTTGAATAAGAGAAGGAGGTGCCACACAAGAGAAAAGAAATAAAGGAGAGATAGAGAGAGAGAAAGAGAGAGAAAAATAGAGAAAGAGAGAAAGGAGGTGCCAGAACCAAGACCAAAAAAGGAGAGAAAAAGAAAAGAAAAATAAGAGAAAGGAGAGATCTGATAGCTTACCTTTACTTTATGCAATTCCTGAATTTGGTTTGATTTGTAGAAGTTCTGTAAAGAATAATTGAAGAGAAGACATTGTGGTGACAATTTTCATGTATTTTAGTTAAAATATTTTGCTTAATTTTTATTGTTGTTTTGGTTTGTTATTTTATTACATTCTAAACTCTTTTTGTTAGAGAGAAGATATAGCCTAACTATGATGATGTAAATTTTATAAGTTTTTATGCTTTGCAAGATATTTTATTTATGTGAGTTATATATTATTATGTTTAATGCTTTTAAGTGATTAGTCACCACTTGAATGATTTGATGTTCATGTTTAAAACTAAGAGATAATCATATGCAGTTGCTTTTTATAATATATAACCATGAATTAAATATGGATAAACATATACCATATTGTTTATGTGGCTTTTAGTAATAAAATGATTGAAAGATTTATTGTAAACTAAGAATGTTCATAAATCCTAACACATTTGGTTTGTTTCAATTCACATATAGAGATATAATTAATTAATGAATTAAGTAAGTTTATTATATCTAGACATAGGATAATAAATAAATTAGGAAGTTCTGCAATCACATAAGTATTATTATTCTTACAGGTATAAACTACAAAAAGTTATATCTAGTAAATATGGTGAAATTAGAAGCTCTAACATATTTCTCATATTGATTTTTCTTACTTAGATTCAACTTCAATTAATTTTGAATTTTTGTTTTGAAAATTTTGAATTGCAATTCATCATCAATTGCCTTTTATTTTGCTAGATAAATTTTATGATTGATTCATCGTTAGTACTTAATTAGTTTAGTATTCACCAATCTTTGTAGAACGATACTTTTCTTATCATTGTATTACTTGTTCAACATGTTTACTTGTATCTAAAATTCACCGAACACTATGATTTTCTTCATATCTCTTTGGTGTGGGCAAAGAGGGTGAAGCCACTTTTGCAACTCTTTTTTTTTTTTTTAGAAAAAGTGGAACTTGAATGCATTAGTTGACTGCTGCATACATGCCTCAACAAAACGGTGTGTCAAAAAGGAAGAATCGGACAATTCTCGACGTGGCAAGGAGCATGCTGAAAGGTAAGCATATGCCGACGAGTTTTTGGGCAGAGGCAGTAGCGTGCACTATCTCCTTACTCAACCAATATCTGATGGAGACCTAATGGAAGATTGCTATTGTAAATGATGTTATTCATAAGCCTATACCTATATCCATAGGCCCATTATAGCCCAACATTAGAATGTGTCTGCCTATATAGGTTCTTACTTGTTTTATAGTTTTTACTTAAGCATATATGTAACCTAGAAACAAGATAATGAATCAAAGTGATTTCACCATTTCCACTCAATTCCTATTTCTTTTCTTTTTTTTTATTCTTCTTAATATGGCATCAAAGTATGCTTTTTTTTTCCTTTCTAGATGATAGGCCTTTAACATTGGTTAAATGTCATTTCTTGATGTGGAAAAGGCATGTTAGGATTTCATCCCACACCGAAAGTGAAGTTTCATTCTTGAGGCTTTATATGAGTTGGTGTCTCTCTACCCTCATGAGCACTTTTAGAGGAATACTATTAGCCCTATTTACTATGGTATCAAGCAAGAATCTCTAATTGTTGATTTTTTCTTCCATTACCCTTTACTAAATTCATTTTTCCTACCTTTCTCTCGCTTAAGCATTTCATCAAACACTTGGTCTACATTTCTTAAATCTTTTACCTATTGCATCCATGGCTTGTAGTTCTGATTCAAATAATTTACTAAGAGGAAGAACATGTCGACACCATTCTAGAGACTACACTTGCCATCATCATCTATCTAGTCATTATGAATCTACCTATATTCCCCCAAACCCACCTCCTCTCCCTATCCAACCTAGAAAACCTTTTTACCTTCATCCCAATAAGAAAACTAGCATGATGTTGGTTTCCAAAAGAAATTTAGGAGTGAGAACTTCACCAATTGGAGTTAGGATATAAAGCATGCCTTTCTTAGCAAAAATAAGTTTGGGATCATTGATCCATTTGTGCCTTAACCCACTACCCTCTCTCCCTTTTTCCAACCTTGGCAATGCTATAATGGTGTTATTTACTCTTGGCTGTTCATTTCTCTTTCTCTTGATATCTACAAGGCCTTTACCTATTCTAATGATGCTTATAAGGTCTATACTCATCTTTAGGATAAATTCCAAAGAATGGGAGGTAAGGAAATCACTAGTGTTAGGCTCTTTCTACATAGAACAAAGGATACCTTGGACAAATTTGTTTTCCATCTAGAACACTTATGGAATAACCTAGATTCTTACATGACTATCTATTGCCTAGATATCATCACCTTCCTATCCTTCTTGTTGTACTAAGAAAAAGAAAAAATTGTTAAGTTTCTTAATGGTTTAGATGAAATTTACTCTACCATATGATCTTAGATCCAAAACACAAGGCCAAACCCAAACTTATCTTATGTAATTTTAATGATTAAGGATGAAGAATCTTCTCTCTAATCAACTGCCACCTCTCATTACTGGATTTTATGGCCTATTCTTTGTAATTGCACATCTCTGGCCTCTTTTTATATGGATCTAATTTTTTGAGTCCTTCTAGATCTTCATGTCTTGCTTCTAGCGCATGGGCTCTATTTGATCCATGCATTTACCTGGTCAACCCGTAAGCTCCTACTGATATGACTCTAATGCATATATCCACCCAATGGGTGAATTTCTTATCCGCATGTGAATGATAGGTTGTTCACATAATAGGCCTATGTAACTGCCAAGTTCCTACCATCTAGAACTTTTGTTAATGTGGTAGGCCATAAAACACAAGTAAGCACTGCAAAAGAAAAGCTTATCAAATTAAGGATTGTCTTCTCCACACCACATGCAATCATTATAAGATCCTAGGCCACACTAAGAAGAAATGTTACAAGCTCCATGGTCATCCCTAAAAGAAAGGAAAATGTCATTCTTTAGCTAACCAAGCAACCATTAATGACACTTTCAACTCTACATCTGCCTTCACTAGGGAGGAGCATAATGATATCCTAGCCTTCATGTATAGTAACAAAAAATCCATTGTGCACATTGCTTGGCACACTCTTACAAACAACACCTTATCTAAATGTAGTAATTCTTTAAATTGGCTTGTAAACTCAAAAGCTATTGTTCATATCAAGGGGGACTTTAATTGCTTAATAAAACCTCAATCATGCATCCATGAATCTAAGATTGTTAAGTTGCCAAATGGTAAGTGCATTCCAATCACTCATATAGGTTTTATGATAGTTCAAAATATATATTATCTTCATGATATTTTATATGTGCCTAACTTCACTGCCAATTTATTATTTACAACTAAATATACTTGTAACAATAATTGTGTTACTATACTTCTTCCAACTCTTTTTCTTTTTTAAGACTTATATATTAGGACAATGATGAGGATTGGTAATATGAGATGTAGGTTCTATTTCCTAATGCCTGATTTTGATAGCATTTATAGCTCTTTTTTTAATCAATTTATAATAGATCATCTTGAGATAGTTCTTCTATGTCCATTGATTGAAATATTTTGCACAAATGCTTAGGGCATTCTTCTTTTAATGTCATGTGCATTAACTCTAATATTGATATTTGATGTTAAAGCATGTAATATTTGTCCTTCAGCTAAGCATGCTTGCTTACCTTTCCCTTTATGTACCATGGTCACTTACACACCTTTCAAGTTGGTCCACATTGATATTTGAGGGCCTTACAAGTCTTTCTCTCATTCAAGTGCTCATTATTACCTTCTTATGGTTAACAATTAAACTTATAGCACCTAGTTTTACCTTATGAAACATAAAATGAAAACTTTCACTCATGTCAATTTTTTTTTACCATGGCACACACTGAATTTAAGACATTAGTAAAAAGGGTTAGAAATAATAACACACAAGACCTTGTTGGTTTTGAATGTGTTGCCTTTCTTGATTCCCAAGGCATTATACGTCAAAGCTCATGCCCTTACATCCTCAGGAAAATGGAGTGATGAAATGCAAACATCAACACTTGTTTAATGTTTCGAGGGCACTTCAATTTCAAGTACATTGTCCTATTCATTATTTAAATGAATATCTTCTTAAGGCCACATATTTAATCAACCAAAACCTATCTCATCCTACATGGTCAAAGTCCTTTTAAGAAACTTTAAGTAGACCACCATCCCTTAACCACCTTTAAGTCTTTGGGTGTTTATATTATGTTACCAACCTAACTCAAAAGGATAAATTTGGTCATCATTTTATAGCTTTCATCTTTATGTCAAATGGATATATAAGAATAAGCATGACTTTGGTGGCACCATAGATCGTTACAAAGCACAATTGGTGGTTAAAGGATACAATTAAAGGGAAGGGGTTGACTATAAGGATATTTTGTGCTTGATGAGAAACTGGTTATAGTTCGCATCCTCACTACCCTTACTATTATTCATCATTGAAACCTTCATTAGATGGATGGGTGAAACACATTTCTCGAAGGTGATGACTAAGAGATTTACATGAAGCTTCTAAAAGGACTTTGTTGCATAAGTGGGAACAAAGTTTATAAGTTGAAGAAATTCTTGTATGGGCTTAAGCAAGTATCTAAACAATGATACTAGAAATTCACAAAAGCCAATCTTAGAGCTAGTTTTCATCACTCCCAATATGACTATTCTTGTTTCTTAAAACAAACTAATAATGACCTCTTGATTGTGTTATTTATGGTAATGATATGGTCATCATAAAGGTCAATAAGAAAGTCATATCCCACCTCAAGGAGTTTCTTTGTTCCATATTCTCCATGAAGGATCTAGGTCTTGTCCATTATATTCTAGTTATAGAGGTGGCATGATCAAAATCTAGGATTGTGATAAAGCAAAAAAAGTATACATTAGAGCTAATATCATATTATGGACTTTCTAATTACAAGCCTACAGACACCTCATCTAACAAAGTATCAAGTATACTAGTGTAGAGTACAATGAGTTATTGCACAAAGAAAGGGACCCTCCAATCAAAGACATCACAAACTACCAACAATTTGTTACATGTTTGATATATTTTACAATTACTCGACTAGATATTAGCTTCATAGTACATCTTCTAAACTAGTTCACACGTGCTCCTAAGGCTTCTCATCTTGAAATTGCACATAGAATGTTTAGATACATTAAACAAGCTCCTAGTCAAGGTTTATTGATGAAATCTAATAGTCATCTAAAGTTGCTTGCTTATTGTGATGCGATGTATGACTTTTGCCCTATAGGTTAATACTCAACCACTAATTTTTGTTTTAAACTTGATATCTCCCTACTCTCATGAAAAAGAAAGAAACAATCAAATGCCTCTTAATATTCTATAGAATTAAAGTATTGAGCCATGACATTCACAACTTGTGAAATTATATGGCTACTAAGGCTTTTCAAAGATCTATAAGTACCTTGATTTGACTTGTAGCCCTTTATTGTGATAATGAGTAAACCATGAAGATTGCCACCAACCTAGTGTTACATAAGAAGACCAAACACATTAAGATCAACCATCATTTTATTTGAGAAAAGAGTGTTGCTTGCATTATTCATATAGTGCATGTATTAACATAGGTTCAACTAGCAAATGTACTACAAAAGCATTAAAGCTAATAAGTGTGGATGTTGTAAATGATGTTATTCACAAGCACATTATAACCCAATGTCAAAATGTATTTGGCTATATATGTTCTTGCTTGTTTTATAGTTTTTACTTGAACAAATATGTAACCTAGAAACAAAATCATGAATCAAAGTGGTTTCGTTGTTTCCACTCAATCTTTGTTTTTCTATTCTTCTTAATAATTTCATTGAAGGACAAGGTAAGGATCCAAGCTGATGTGGGAGCAACCATGTCAACCCACACTTACAGCCTAGCCCATATGTTGAATGTTTTAGCAATTATATGTTTAAGCCATAACGTGATCCAATGGGTCCAAAAAGCCAAACTTGAATTGCATCCCAAAAATTCTCTAGAAATTTTGGTATATTTAAGACTCCCTAACTGTTGTTATAGGGCTTTTAAATTGTCAAAATTCTTATTATATGGAGTTTCCATACCTATTAAGATTCCTACTATCTGGTTGGCAAGATTCTAATTATTTCAAGTTTCCATACCTATTAAGATTCCTACTATTTGGAGTTTCCATTCCTGTTAGGATTCATATTGTTTTAAGGTCTCTAATTTGTTTCTTAAATATATCAAAATTCTTAGAGAATTTCTTAAATGTTCTTCAAGTTTAGGCTTCTTGGACCCAAATATGTAATTGTTAGAACACTCAACATATGGGTTGGGCCATTAGCTTAGGTTGGCATAGTTGCTCCTACATCATTCCGTTCCAATCTCTCTATAATCCATTAGCTTACTCCATTGCCCATAACAATCCACATCACAAGCCAAAGTTGTTTGGTAATGGTTAAGCCATTGGTCATAAGTTGGCTTCATAATATTGAAAATCAACTCATCTACTTGTCAATAGATTGTGAAAAGGTGCAGCCATGGAATAGCTCTTTAACAATAGGTAAAAGATGATTGGCCCTAAGAACAAAAAGCAATCTTGTTTTCCAAACTATATAGTTAGGTCCTTCAAGTTTGTCTACTAATGTAGAGCATGGTGGAAGTGGAAAAGAGGTATCATATATAGTGTTTGTGGTAAAGGAAAGAGTGTTGTTTGGAAAAGAAGCATTTATGGATGATTCATTTGTGGTTCACTTGTTCATTGGATGCAGATGAAGTTGTAATTAAAGTTAAGATATTCAAAGATGACACCATGTAGCTTCAATATCATAAAAGTAAGGTGAGAAGCAATGATTGTTGGAGAAGAAATCTCTAATTGAAATTATTAAAATGTTCAAAAGCTTAACCCAAAAGTTAATTAAAAAATTAGAGATGTATTTCATTTATTTAACCTTCATCATAAGGGATTGCATACTCAATGCAATCTTTTATATTGCACACATCACCCCCACATGTTAAGGACATTAGGCTAATGGTTGCAAGAAATGAGGCCAATTTAACTTAGACTTTAATATTATGTTAGAAGATTTAAAAATTCAACAAAAAAGTTAGTTCAATAGTTAAAGAGACACTTCCTTTATTTAAGTTTTCCTAAAAGTTATTATATACTCAATATAAAACTTTTGTCATACACACACATTTTTGCACAATGAGCAACATTAGGCTTAAGGTTGCAAAGGTAATTAATTTCTTAGCAATGAGCTACCATCATGCATAGTAATTAATTTGATTTCATGAGCATGTAAATAATATAGATATTGATTGTTATTTTCTGAAAGAGGAGATTTAAGAGGGTTGAATTGCACTTGACAAATAGGGACAATCAAGCAACTCGCAGATCCACTAATCAAGACATAATTAGTAGGTAGTATCACAACTTATTATCTAAGTTTAGAGCATTTAATTTACCCAAGTCTCCATGCTGGTGGAGTGAGGGGGCTTATGCATTTCTTTATACGGTTGTTGAACTTGGGGCTTGTATTGGGCCAAATTGTTTGTATTTCTTTATTAAACGGCCCAAAAAGGCTACTAAATAAAATGATTGGGACCGGGTCGGAGAAAGGAAGCGGCTGTCGCAGCGCCACGGGGTCCGCGACATTCAACAGGACTGCATAGACCTTACGTTCCTCTTCCACGCCATTAGGAGTTGGATCAATCAATGAAATTAACGGTGCTAGTAGTTGCATATGAAGGGGCTAAAACCTAAACGAAGGCGTGATTGAGACGGAAGATGGAGGATCATTACAAGGTTCTGGGGTTGAACACGAACGCCACCAAAGACGAAATCAAAGAAGCATTCAGGAAGCTGGCTGTCAAGTTTCACCCGGACAAGCATTCTCAATCCCCCCAAGCCATTCGGGAAAATGCTACTCTCAGATTCAAGCGGGTTTCTGAGGCCTACGAGGTCCTCAGCGATGACCGTAAGCGAGCCAATTACAATTTCCGGTCTTCTCCTTTTTCTGAGCCAAGCGCAACAGGTCGCAGTGGTTATGGTTATGGTTATGGTTCTAACCAGTATTATTATTACAACAACAACTATGGTAATCATCATCGTGGTTGGAATGCCAAAGCTTATGATTCATCCATATTCGAGTCTGCGCTTCAGTTTCTCACAACCCGTGCGTTCCTTCGGAATCTAAGTTTTGCATGGTATTGCCGTCGTTATTATTTTTGTCCTCTGTCCCTATGCATTTATGATGGTGGTTATTGTTTCATCATATATTTCTTTCCTTAAGCCATTTTGGTTTGCTCCGTTTAATCCTCTCCAATGCACTTTTGGAATTTGAACTGTTTTTCCTATTCGGTAATATTTTGTCCCTATATTCTTGGAAGAGAAGTTGGTGTTGTTCTGGTTTTTATGTGTAGTCCTGGCCACATTGGCTTATTTGACTGTTTAATTGTCGGTATCCTCCAGCTGAAGATTGTGGTATGCTAGACAGTAGACGTTAGTGGTTTTTGGGGAGCAAATGACACCAATCAAAATAATACTTGAGCAATGGTTGTTGCTTGACTATTTTGTCAAGTTGGTAGTACATGGCATACTCATCCCCTGGGAGGGTTTATGCAATCATCGCTGTTGGTCATGATAAAAGTTAGAAAGCAATCTCTGCTATTTGTTGTGGCAACGGTTGTTGTTTTGAGTGCTTCCCACATAATAGTTGTCCCTTATTTTTGACGGTTTGTTGAACTAAAAGCCAGAGTAAATTTTTTGTTATGTTTTCCCAGAGCCTCAACTGAATAAAATCTGTTTTACACGTCTTTCTAATCATGTACCCTTTTATTGAAGAAAAAATAAATTACAGGTACATCTTCCATGATTAGACATTTCTCTTAGTAGCTTAGAATTACGGCTGTTCCTTACCGAAGGGATTATTTTTCTTATTTGTTCTGGAACTGATCGTAGATTTCTTTTAATCCACTGGAGCATTTCCTGAATTTGTTAAAAGAGATTGATCCCTATTTCAAATTTATGTAGCATATTTAGGAAAATAGATTTCCTATCTCCTCATAAGGGTTGGTTTGGCAGGTATGCTAGGAAAGGGAATTTGCCAAGTAACTGCCCAAAACGATGTGAAAGAAATATGCACCCACTTATGCTTTGTTGTTGAAGATAATGTTTGTAGATTTACTGAGGGAGAAAGAATGGCATAAAGATTGGGGACAAAACTTATGGTAGTGTACCAACAGCTCAGTGCTGTGGAATTTTACCTTTCGTAACTGGCTGAAGATAGCCACCTTGGTTGTTAAGTTCTTGCTCTCCTGATAACATGTCTCCTTCAACTAAGATTATTATTTTTCAGTTGGATCAAAGTCCTCAAAGAGTTAAGCATAATCTTCAATGTGCTCGGTCTCTCCTGGACTGGATACAAATAATTAAGTGAAAACATTAAACTATTTTGAGTGCCTCAGCTGTTTTTCCTCCAGTAAATTTCTAGTTCTTGTGAACAATATACTGCTGACAAGGACAAAGTTTTTTCGTTATTCTAAGTTTTACCTAAGAAATGCTTCGAGAGATAATCAATTGACTTACCTTACCGTAATGCACTGTTATCATTTTGCAAAGGATTTTAGTGTCTTGTCTTTTTGTCTATATATGAGTTTGATGTTCTTAAATAAGGGATATTTGTTCACAGTTAAGATTTTCCTGTGATAACATGGAGATTTTTTTATATCAGCCCTTGACTTTTTATTCTTCATGCCCAATTTTGAGCAAAGATTTTACGTAGAATTTAGTATCAGAGTTCTGTTTACCGGAATGCAATAAACTGAAGAATTTTATCATACAACATTGAGTATGGTTTTCTGCTGTTTATAACAGGATGAGCAAATCCGGGTTTACAATGTATCATGTTGCATTCTTTCTAAATCCATGATTTATAAGTAGAAATGAGTTTCACAACATGGCTAACTTTAAGGCTTCTAATACTTATCCAATTGAAGCTAATAGATAATGGAGTATAAAGAGCGATTTTCCCTTTTTTCTCGGTATTAGGGCCAATATAAGATGAAAAAGAAAAGGGGAATACATCTTATAAGTCATTTTCCATGTTGCGAATCCAGCATCTATATTTGTTGGAGTCAAAACCTCAATGCAAAACTATATTGTTGTATTTCATAATGTGAACTAGGCCCATACTTTGGAAGCAGATAAATAATCAAGGAACTTGTTCGCTATTTTCAGGAGCTAAGGCAGCCACACCTTTGAATCATTAATCTTCTGCCCCCTGCCTTGAAAAGAAGTGTCTTTTGTGAATTTGTCCTTTGTAAGAAATGGACTACTTGAGAAATTTCATCTATATCTGAAGTAACTTTTACCTTTGATGGAGTTGGTTTTTGTTTTATTTCTTTTAAGAAGATAAGGTCGCATTTTATGTTGTTATGCAGGGCTTGGGTAATTGAGATTATTTGCATATTCATGGGAGAAGAAATCTTATGATTGTTTAGTTGTTTTTCTTTGACTTTTCTCATTTCTCCTTTCTATCTTCTATGCGTCTCTCTTCCTTCTACCTGCACACCATCACTTTTCTCGACCATATCTCATTAGTACTATTAGTGCATGGGCCTTTTTTATTTTTTATTTTTTATTTTTTTAATTCCATCTGTGTAATTTTTTTTTTCTTTTTAGTCTCTATCACATTCCTTGAACAAGTACCATGGAAAGGAAAAGATATTGTGGATTTTCCGTTCTTTAACGTGAGTCAACCTAGAATTGTAATGGGGGAGAACTTGAAAATGGAATGTGAACCTCGTTCACAACAATCAAATCTGAACTAAGTAACATATGTTTTTTTGGTTTTTGCTTTGTTACTAATTTAGAAAGGTCATTCTTTTTTATTTCTTTTATTTTCATTTTTTATCTTTTTTCCTTTCTCCTTGGTAAGTTATTCTTTTGAATAAAGATCTCAAACTTCTGTGAAGGAGATTGACTCAAGTCGGTGAAGCAATAAGACTTAAAAGGAGACTGGATATGATGAGGATATAGGTGGAGGATATTTTTTGAAAGGACACTAGAATGTTGTTGAAGATATGATTAACATTGAAAATTCTCTGTTTATTGATGAACGATAGCTATGAGAAAAGGATTCACTTAGTTGATCTGCATTAACTGAAATAAAAAATTTAATTTAGTTGATTGATCATCTAATTTATATATGAGTTAGGGAGGCTAAACGTAGTTCCAAACGTAATTGGCATAATTGTCCTTGTATTGCGTAAGTGTGATATTGGATGCTTTAATTGTCCGTGCTACCCACAGATTTTGAAGAAAGTATTTGATAAGATTGGAATTGAGATGTGAATCAAGGATCTTTTTTTTTCTTTTTTTGGTATCTTATAAAGGTATAATCTTCTTCCAAGACTCTATCTTTGCTAGAAGCTTAGATCCTGTCTTATTCCCCCAAATGATGTGTTTTTTAAACTTTTCTATTTCCCAATTGTACTCTCTATTGTGAAAGTTACACTCAACTATACATTTTGGAAGTTGAGTGTGAAAGCTGGGCTTGAATGTTAGATCATTTGGGCCCTGATAATATTTATTTTTATTTTTTTAAGATTACAGATTCGTACATGGCCTGGGATTCTATATCTGGGATTGAGTTTTACTGGTAATGTTGAATGCCTTGGTGTTGGTTTGGCAGTTTGATGATGTTATTTCTCAAAACTGCTCCCAGTTCTGTGTCTCTAGAATAAGGTTTATTGGGCATCAAGGAGCTTCTTGCTTCGAAAGTGCTAATACAAGATTTTTATGTAGTGCGCTACTAGGTGGAATGCTTGCCATTGATATGAGCATGGAGGCCATATGGAAGATGAACAACTCTGGGGTATGTACCTGATTTTTTCTTTTTTAAGCCTTTCCAGTTCTTCAGAGTTTTGCTTTCTTTCTGTATCCATTTCCAAGAATGGTTATTAATATAATGGAGCGATTCATAGCAATACGTAACCCACTGCGCCTCCACAAATGTTTTACTTGCTGTTCAGTATGACAACTTCAGCATAGCCAAGGATCAATAAAGAGTTCCATACGGAATTTCGCTTTTTGTTAGAGATGTTTTTTTTGCCGCCCCCCGGGGGCGTGTGGGTGGTGCTAAAAGGAAACCCCGGGGGGTGGCCGGTCCCCCTTCCTCTTTTTCTTCTTTTTCTGCGTGAAATCATTTTATATTCGTATTTGTATTGGCTGTTTTTTTCTGAAATGAATATATTTGGCTTCAGTTGGAACTCTTCCTAATTCATGTCTTTGGTCTAGTTTAAAAATTGTACTAGGATGTGAAGTAGTTAGACTTTTGAAGATTATTAATGGTAAAGTTGATTTTGCAACCAGAAATCATTTGAAGAAGCCATTAAGAAAGTTGAAGCTGTGGATTCAGTAATGGAAGCTGATAAAGCCATGGAATCCACTGTGAAGGGAAAGAACATAAGATCCCCGAAGAAGCCTTGAAACCGTCGAGGAAGATAAAGCACATCTTGTTAAGATGCCTTGATCTGAAAATAAGACGTCTGAGGGTTACGGTTGATCCCAACCAATCAGACTAGAGATTTCATTCCCTTTATGCTGGAGAATGAGGTGCATGTCCAAGGGGTCCGTTTTGTTTGTTGTTCTTATGTATTCTTTATGCCTTTGCCCTTTATTCCCCTTTTACTGTCTTCCTCCATGTTGTTGTTTTCTGTAAGAGTGTAAATTTAGATGTTAAAAGCTCAACATAGCGTAGATTTGACTCAAGCACATCATATTACCCCACACTGTATATACGCAACTGACTCAAAAATAGTGATGTTCTACTCTTGAATTCTTATATTTTTACTCCATTTCGAGAGAGCATCCCTCTTAACATTGATAATACTGATTTGTGGAACTTTGGATGAACATTTTTAACATGTATTTTTGCTGGCGTACAGAGTGATGAAAGACACGATTGAAAATAATGCTTCAACTTATCCTATTCAATAAGAAATATTGATATTGAAATCAAGAGAAGTGGTGATAAAAATAAAATAAAAATAAAAAAGGTATAATTAGAGATAATAATCCGACTTTGCTAAGAGGATAATAATTAATCGACATTACCACTGGTTTACGGGGGCTCATAGCAAGTTTGGTTTTACAAAGGCTTAAGCTAGAATGATATTCAAATAAAACATAATGTATTAAGATATTTTAAAATATTTTAAAATTAATTTTTAAGCTTGAATCTTTTAAGAAAAGAATTGAGGTGCATGATAAATGGTGTAATGGGGCTGCAGGAGCACTCCAAACCGGCGTAAGAAGGCCAATTTGGACGCAGTTTGTTATGGATTTAGGAGAGTTCGTAATAGATTTGGGCTCGTGGAAGTCTAAATTAAAAATGATATTAAAATGATAAGTTAAAAATAATTTTGTTATTGCGGTTGGTACGCGTCCACACAACCCAAATGTTTGGTCCACTTTGCAAGCTTAATGTATGAAAAAGGTAGGTGGATGATGGTAGGTAAGTCAGGGTTGGTGAGCTTGGACCTTCCCTCTTCCTCTGTCTCCGCACAAGAGATACCCAAAAACGAAGAAGAAGAAGAAGAATGATGGAGCTATATTCGACGGTGATGGAGGAGATCACGGTGTTCACCGGGCTTTCACCGGCGGCCTTCTTTACAATCCTGGCCCTGATGGTTGTGGTTTACAGAACGGTCTGCGGCATGTTCGTTGCCCCAGAAGATTTCAATAAGCCGCCCGTTGTGACGAGCAAAAACATCAACTTCAGCCCCAGCTTATTAAACGCGACCGGTTCTAGCAACACCAACGGCAAGCCGCTCCAATTGGGAGAAATCACTGAGCATGAATTGAGGGCTTACAACGGTTCTGACCCAAATAAGCCCATCTTGATAGCCATCAGAGGTCAGATCTACGACGTCTCCAGCTCCAGGTACCCCTTCTTTTTCTCTATGTAGTTTCCTTTTTTGGCTTTTTGATTGAAATACAGGATTGTCCTGTTTTGATGCTTTTCTCAGTCCACCTCTTGGGGGAGTTCGAAAGATTTTGTTGTTTAGTACCCTTTTATAATATCACTGAATTATTTTCCTTATCTGGATTGGTTCTCAGCTTCTTATTTTTCTTATTTTTCGTAAGTTTAATCTCTACACACGACTTGTAAGCACAAATTCGTTCTGAAATGAACTTATTTTCTGTTCGAAATTGTTTGAAAAAGAAAACAATTAATCTTATGCTCGTAACAGCCCAAATGTGAATTTACGGCTCGATCAATTCTTCATCCAATCAGCTCTTGTCCTATATTGACCAGTCCTAGGTGGATTTATTTTTCCATTTCTTATACCATTTGCCTTGCTTACTGTTGTTAGCATTGACGAGTCCCAGGAACTAGCCAACTTCCTTCAAGATAAGAGCTGCCAAAATCAATCAAGAGCTGGACTTGCGAATAATATTGAATCTTGCTTTTATTTTTTTTAAAAAAAAAAAGAAGCGTCAGAGTTGAGATGACATTTATTTTGCAGGATGTTTTATGGTCCTGGCGGATCTTATGCGATGTTTGCTGGAAGGGAGGCTAGCAGAGCCCTGGCGCTTCTGTCTTTTAAGCCACAAGACTTGAATGGTAACCTTGAAGGTCTAGATGATTCGGAACTTCAAATTTTGCAGGACTGGGAAGATAAATTCATGGATAAATATGTGAAAGTAGGTGAGCTTGTCCAGGAACGAAAGAGGACTGAGGAAGATAAGAGCCAAACTCATCAAGAAGCAAGCAGAAAGGAGTGAAGCAGAATAATGCCTTCGTTTTCATGTCGGTTTTTCTCATGGTGGGTTCCTGATGTATGTATGGATGTAACTGAGAGTCTTCTAAATTGCAGTCACGCTCGGCCTGTTCCCTTCCTGGTGACCAAATATTTTTCTTGATAGCAATGATATTGGCAAAAAGCTTGCAAGTCGAACACCTGAAATATTATTTAACATAAGACGACGTACAACAAATGCTACATTCTTGTACATTAGGAGATAATTTGTTTGATCCAGCTTCAGCCGAAGTTCGCATTGTGATGTCTAATTCTTCATTTTTCGTCCATTTTGCTATGATTTTAAAAGCAGTGTGTGTATCAAAATCACAGAATTCATCATCACATCCTAGTTGATCGAAGGGACTTTAACTTTAGTAACCAAACCACAGGAAGGGTTAGCTAAGAGTAAGGCCAGTATGGGAAATCATCAACTCTAACATGCATTGCTGAAAATCATGTACTATCCCCCTGCTAAATCATGTAAGTCGCAAGGGAAGATGATGTTAGTTTTTAAAGGAAGTAGCTTGTAGGAAGGTGGCAGGAGAGGAAGCCTTTCACTTGTTTCTTCGATCACCATAGGGAGGGAGGAAGAAACTCCTTACTGTTTTTGCATGACCAGCCCTTACAAAAGGCCAAACAATCAATCATTCTGTTACGTTTGCATGTAACAATTTGGTGTCAACCCGAGAATGGCTGACTCTAGAAAGGATTACATTGAAAACCTTTCTTCATTCTCCTTAACTAGACACTTCATATGCCTTCTATTGAATCTATTATTGAGTTCTAATTTCATCCTTCGATCGCCTTAGCTTAGGAAATCACCCTTGAGGAAACACAAATTATATATGCTCAAAGTCGTTGCCCCTGCCGTTATTAATTACCTAGTCTATAGCCTTTGAAGTGATAAAAATATCTCGTAAAAAGTGCTTTGAATTGCCTTCAAATTCATGAAATGTGGACATATTCCACTGACCATCGGAAAATAGGTTTTTTACTAGTCCAAAACTCATATGTTGCGGAAGGCATTGATCTCGTAACCATATAGGTTTAGTCAATCGTTTTTTATTTAGAGAAAGTTACTACGTATATTATCCAGAGAAAATAAAAGCTATAGAGACTTACAAAATTGCTAGAAAAAATTTAACATTGATTAATCCTAATGCACAAACAACTTCCTTCCCAGAAGAAACAAGAAAATGACTGATCAAAAGCTCAAACTATTCTGGAAGAAGAAAATTAACTAACTGAAGATGGTAAAATCTTGTCATTAAGAAAAATTACTTAAACTTAATGTCCAGTGAATCTAATTGTCACTCCTTTACAAGACAACAACAATTTTCTTTTTCTTTTTCTCTTTTCTTTCAAGAGTTTGCTGGCCAAAATACACCGAACGGAACACAAGAAAAGAAATAGATTGCAACTCATGCAATAATCTTTCCAACTGTAGTGGCTTAAAACTTCATCTTTGATCTATTTTTCCTTCTTTTTTGTTTCCTTATACCACGTGTCACCCACAAAAGCGATGATAATTACATATACAGAAGAAGTTTTCATTCAGGATATATTCTTTAAAGAAAAATTCTGCAATTAAAGCTTACATTAGTACATATGAAGGACCAATAAATTCATGCCACGTACAAAAATTTTTTTACCTTGATTTGAATTCAATCTAACAACACAAATTTCCTTAAGATGTCCCCACCAAAGCCACTAAGAATACTCACAAACCATATAAACTATACTTTGTGGCTTATCATGAATCGGATTCTTCACCTTCTTTTTTAATTACTTAGCCTTTAAGGTTATGGATTTTCTAGACTCCTTTTCTTTTTTCTCTTCTCATTTGTTCTTGAGCGAGAATTATTAAATAACTTACCAATTAAGTCTTTGAGAATAGTTATCCTTTTCTATAGTAATAAATCAACTATGAATATCGCTATTAATTATATTGTGAATGAAAAAAATGAAAACATTGAAGTTTATTGCCACTTCATTAGAATGACTCATGTTTCTACTAAACAGCAACTCGGAAACTTCTTAACTAAAGGTTTGAGCACTCAATATCATTTTCTCCTTCACAATCTCAAAATATTTAACTTGTACAAAGTACCAGCTCGAGAAGAATGTTGAGAAAATGATGTTATTTAGTTGTACATTATCATTACCCATTGGCTAAGGTATTATATGTATGGCCATGACCCCAATACTTAGTACTTTTATATTATCCTTTTGTATCTTGAATCCTCATAAATAATTTTGAATCCGTATTCTTGAGTAAAATGGAATTATTTCATGAATTGTTATAACTCTTTTTTTAAAAAAAAGAGTATTCACTATATTTTTCATGATTCTTGATCTGAATATTGGATGACGAGAAAAAAGATCAACTCTTCCGACTGCGAGATTTCTTGTGTGATTTTTTTTTTGCTCCCTCACTGCCTCTCTAGCGGTTGACTTTTGCTTTGAGCTTCCTCTTGGCTTCGTTTCTCGTAGTAGCCTTGACTGAGAGCACTAGAAATAGAGGCGTCGGGTTTTCAACCTCGTGTCCTCTTAGCCATTCCATTACTTTTTCATCTAAGTGTAGGATTGGGTGAAATGTCCATTCAGCTTCGTTTTTCTCCATCCGAACGCCTACGTCCTCTGTTTTGCAAACAACTTGTCAAAATATTTTGGTAAGTATTTACTGAGGCCTGACTTGGCTATTTGACCACCCTTTGGGAAGAGATGGGCCGTTGTTATTGACAGCGTACCTCTTATTAATACGATTGTTTGTTCTTTTACCATATTTATCGAGGTCTTTACTTTCCCAAGGCAATATTTGCTAAGTATTTTGACTTGAGATCACCAAGACTAATATCTACTAGTGCAGGTCAATTTTGCATTTTGCATCAATGATTAATTAATTAGACTAATATCTAATTCATAGCTCAACTTAGTATAGCATTTTGCATCAATGATAACATTGTAATTAACAATCTTATTTTACTTCAAGTTTATTTTTAATTTATGGATCCACACATGTTTCATTGGTGTCAAATATGAAATCTCTTGGTTCTAAGCAACACTTACTCCTTATTGAGTTACATATTTGTTGACTATTTTACTATAAAGTTCAAACTTTAGTCAAGCGATGCCCAAACTAATAGCAAATTTTTCCAAATACCAAGTTTACGAAAAACATCATGAAGTAGTACTTTATTACTTGTGTACAAACTAAGCTACTACATAAGGTTTACTATCGTCTCCTCACTATATTATTTTTTAATCTAAATGATCTTGTTACCTTGTATGATCCTACCATACTCAGTGAATCCAAACTTATCTCTCATTTTTGTTATCCTTTGTCTAAAATGGAACTGGGAAAGAAACTAATACTTGTTAAAGACCAACATAATAAATAAATCAATGGAAGAACCAGAGTTTAGTGTTGGAGGATTAAAATATCTAGTCCCACATTGGGTAAGGCGACAGGAGAGCCTGACCTTATAAGCTTCCGTTAGCAACCTACTATTACACAGTTCTGTGTTTTAGTTGGGCCTTTTAATTTCTAATATGGTATCAGAGTCGGCCATGTGTCTTGCCTACCTTGGTGTGGTCCCTCTAGACTGGTCCCACCTCTCACTACGCCCAACGTGAGATTTTTCTTAACAATATGCAAAATCTGAATTAAAAGCATTAAATATTTCACAAAAATATTGTTCAAGAGAAAAAAGTTGGGGTCAACTACTTGATATTTACCAATAGCTTTGAGAAGAAAAAAAAAAAGTACAAGGCAATACATGAAGCTTTTTTTTTTTTTCTTGTTGAAAGTGTAGAAATCACAGGGACAGTTTTAATGAAAATCGATATTATTTCAAAAAGTCCATATTAAAAAGGTTTTGAAAAAATTTAGAGTGAATGGATTTATAATTTAATGTAACACCCTATTAAAAAAATGCTTGAAAGAGTAAAGATATAGAAAATATGTTATGTGCATCTTAGTGGTACTTTTATGGCACAAAGTTTTGAAATTGGATGTTTGCAAGAATATCAGAAAAAATGTCAAAGTAATCCATGAATAATAAATTAGAAGATTAAACATATTATTAGAATACTATTTTTTTTATAAAAAAATAAATGCTTATGAAAAGTCGTATTAGTTTGATAGATATTAAAATATCACTAAACAAGCAGTAATTATGTAGACTCTGTATTGTAAGTAGAGTTCGTAGTAAGCTTTAGAGCAACATATTATCAAAAAGTTGACTTTGATAAATTGGTAATAATTTTCTTATTAGACTAATGATAGTATAGAAATACAAAAAGAAAACAAAACTATTGACATAAACTATTTAGTCATCAAGTAGAGGATTGAAAAACAAGAAACAAGTATGGAAGATATAGTCATAAATTTTATGAGCATAGGGTTTGAGTGATCAAGTTAAACTTCTTGGATTGAGAAGTGAAAAGGCATATATTGACCTTCAGGTGAATATTTAGTAATTTAGCCATTTTCCTAAAATGCTGAAAGCTTAACTACCATTCAGCTCTTATCTGTATGCTAATTTAGGATGAGAACCATGACAAGTTCGTCATTGTTTGTTGTGGAAGTGATTTTTAGTGACCGAGTTTACAACCAATTTTGTTGCCCACCATTTTGACACGAAATGGGTGATCTCACTTTGAGCGACACCTGGATTCTATTTATACCCTTTCTCAACAGTATTATACAAATATTATTATGTTATGTTGGGAAAGCATCGCCATCGCCATCGCCGGCCACAACCGCCAACGATGAAGAAACGTGGTTGCGCGAGGAAGTCATGATTAGTTGTTGGAATCCCGTCCTATATTACTTAACCACGCAAAATGGCCGCACTGATTGCATGCGTTGCGCTCCACCAGCCTTTCCTGTTCTCTCTTCCACCATCATCTTCAGATTGAACCTGGATTCCATCCATCCCCGTGATATGCAACGGTAGTGAGAAATGTGAGACTTTTTCATGGGGTCCTTCTCTGTTTCCCTTGTCTCCCTTCTGGTCCCCCGTCGAAAACGATCCATTCTCATAACACTCGCGATACGTGTACAGCTCTGCAAATCAATTCCTGGTGCTGTAAAGAGAAAAAGTTAAAGATCAAAAGCAGAGGATTCCCGTTGCCTTTTCCCTTTTCTCTTTGCCCTTTTTTTTTCTTCAATCCCAGCTGCTCACTCTTTCCCTCTACGTTTCCCTTCGCTTCACTTTTCCTCCCGGGGAGATTTAATGCCTTAACTGGGGCATCGCTTTCTAAGGTATTCAACTTCTTCCTCTGAATTTCATGTACTTTCCTGCTCTAGGCAGTCCCTCAACTCTTCCAATTTCTCTTCTTTTTTTCATTTTTTCGTTGCTTTCTCTCGTGAGCATGGATTTTTCATGGATCTAATGCCGAAAATTGTTTGTTTTTGCTTTTCTCTTTTGTGGAAACAGATTGGAATCCCAAAGAACATCCGCGAGTGTGGAGAAATGGGATCAAAATCGGAAATCGCTGTCCAAATGAGGAAAATTCTGACCATTTCCATTAAAACTTGTTATACAGCAGCTTCCAGTCATCCATTCCTTGTTGGTATGCTCTGTTTCTTGTTATTTCTGTATAGATCTTTTCCTTTTGCATTTTCCCTTCTGCTCTCTGCGTCCCCTGTTTTGTTCTGCACTGCTCTTCTCCTTGGGACACTCTTGAGTTATGGACAGCCCAACATAATACCCGAAATTGGAAAAGATGATAATATTAGACACGTCCATGACGTTGCGTCTCTAAAGCCTGGGGTTTCAGGGAAAGCCACCCTATTTGTTGATGACACAGATGAGAGCTTCGTTGTAGAAAGACACACCGGAAAGGGAAGGGATATAGTAGAGGAGGTTGTTGGGGGTGCTATTTCTGCTGAAGGTGAAGTCGATAAGGTCGAGTTAAACTATGGGTTCGCCGATTATGTGCGACGGATAGATCATGGTTCCGGCGACATTCAATTAGAGAAGCGAGCAACAGAAGAAGCTCGGGAAGAGTTTCATGGTTTTGAATTGGAAAAGAAGAAGGAAATTAATCGGGAGAACTTGGAGGTGGAAGGTGCATCAGATGATCGGGAGCATGCTGAGGACCACTATTTTGTGGTTCACAAAGTGAGAGATGAAAGTATGCCTGTGGAAGGTGTGGTTAAGCTCCAGAAAGAGTTGGAAGGTGCGGTTAAGCCCCCGGAAGAGTTGGTTGATGCTCATAAGGGTGATCACCTGGATTTATCACCCGATGGGAACAACAATGATTATGACGACGACGATGACGGTGATGATGATGATGATGGTTCTTTGGATTCTAGATCTGATCTGGCGGAGAGTTCCTCGCCAGATGCTTCAATGTCTGACATCATGCCATTGCTTGACGAGCTCCACCCACTTTTGGATTCGGAAGCTCCACAGCCTGCTCATTTGTCCCATGATGACTTGGATGTTGCTTCGGCACATTCTCCTAAAAGTAACGATGGCAGTGTTGATTCGGACCAAGAATCGGAAAATCAGGGAGAAATAGAAGATGGTGCCGATGAAAACGAAGATGATGAGGAAGAAGCACAGGGAGGGAAAGAGGATGAAAGCAAATCGGCAATCAAGTGGACAGAAGACGACGAAAAGAACCTGATGGATTTGGGGACTTCGGAGCTGGAGAGGAACCAACGGCTGGAGAATCTCATTGCAAGGAGGAGAGCACGGAAAAACATGAGATTAATGACCGAAAGGAATTTAATAGATTTAGATGGTGCTGACCTTCCCTTTAATGTACCACCCATTTCGACGGCAAGACGCAATCCTTTTGATCTCCCCTTTGATCCCTATGACCCTCCTGGTTCTGCACCATCTAGATTGTTGCCTAGGCGAAACCCTTTTGATCTTCCTTATGACCCAAATGAGGAAAAACCTGATCTCAAGGGAGACAGTTTTCAGCAAGAGTTTTTGACAGCTCAAGAGAAAGATACATTTTTCCGCAGGCATGAGAGTTTCACTATGGGTCCATCATGTTTAGGGGGTCCCAGGCAAGAGATGCATGACATCAAGTTCAAACCCTTTTTTGTGCCTGATCGTTTTGCTTCAGAGGGAACGAGCTATTCCTCTTTCATGAGACAATCAAGTGAGGTTAGTGACTCGAAGCTTAGTTCTGTTCCTGATACTGAATCAGTAAGTTCTGTTGCTGATCAAGACAACAAGAAGCTCAATGAACAAGATTTTTGTCAAGAAACAGGTTTCCTCCCCAGCATAGACCATGCTTCTGATCATGTTGAACATGGCAGCCAACATTATGAAGATATTGTGGAGAGGAGAGATGTTTGCGATGATGAAGTAGAGATAACGTTGGGGCAAGTTAGAAATCACTCTGGAATGGACTCTGACTTGTCTGAAATAAAAGAGGCATCTACTTCTCTGGATATTAATGCTAGTGAAATTCATGTTGAAACGCAACCAGCTGAAGAATACAGCAGTAGATCAAGTTTGTCATCACATTCAGAGATTTATGAGGAAATAACTTCTGCAAAAAAGGGAGAATCGTTGAGTTTGGATATTGAAGAATCTGGCAGTTCAATGCAACATTCGGTTGAGGAGCCAGAATTCCAATTTTTGAGTGGAGAGGTGCATGAAATTCCACATGAGCCCGTTTATGATTCAAGCCCCTGTGCAGGTGAAAAGATCCTCCGTCTTTCCTCCATTTCTTCTGATTTACAAACAGATTTATCAGAAATGGGTTCTCCTCCAGTTTCAGTTGAGAATGTTCAGCTTGCAAATAAGGAATCTGAATTGCACAGTGAGAGCACACGGAAGGATTCTAATGATGAAGAAATTTATGCAGCATCCTCAGTCGCACATCCAGAATATGAAAAGGAATCAGGGTTGAAGAAAGTACAGGAGTTGAGTAGTGATGATGTTGTGCAGGTTGATTCTTTAGAAATTAACAATGGCAATCAAAATGAATTTCTTGTGCCTGAATCCGTGGCTGAGAACGTTTCAGTTGATTCAAGGTCAATTCCTCCTGATACTGGATCCGTGGAGGAGGGTATGCCATATAATAAAAGAAGTTTGTCTCCTGAACAGGATCAAGTTGTCTCCTTGAGTGTTGATTCCGGGGTCCACCAAGATGTGCATGACAAGTCAGATGCCATTGCTTCTACTTATCCAATGGCTTCTCAAAGTTTACTTCCGTCTGAAAATGAGCAACGCCCTCTGCCTTCAACGGCAGTTGAGCATGTTTCAGTGATGTCTTCGGAGACTGCACCTGTTGAGCTGGATCAAGTTGTCTCCTTGGGTGTTGATTCTGGGGATCTTCTTGGGGTCCATTGGGATGCGCATGAGAAGTTAGATGCCATTGCTTCTACTTATCAGATGGCTTCTCAAAGTTTAAATTCATCTGACAATGAGGACCAACACCCTCAGCGTTCAATGGCAGTTGAGCACGTGCCCGTGATATCTTCAGAAACTGCACCTGTGGGGCTGGATCAAGTTGGTTCCTTGAGTGTTGATTCTGAGATTCTTCTTGGGCTCGATCAGGACGTGCATGAGAAGTTAGATGCCATTGCTTCTAGTTATCAGATGGCTTCTCAAAGTTTACATTCATCTGAAAATGAGGAGCAACACCCGCAGCCTTCAGTGGCAGTTGAGCATGTGCCAGTGATATCTTCAGAAACTAAATCCATAGAGCTGCATGCCAGAGTTCCAGAAGAATCATTTCATGCTGAGGAGGATCGATTTTATTCATCAAGTTCATCAGACTCCAGATATGTTGGGGACGAACTGGTGCATAAGGTTTTAATCCAGAATGATCAGGGCCAAGTCCAGTCATCAAGTTCTGACGATGCAGAGGTCCATGTGGGGGGCCACAGAGATGCGGATGAAAAGCCAGACTTGGTTCGTTCTTCTTTCCAGGATCTTCCTTCCAGTGATTTATCTCTGCCTACATCAGAGGAACAACAGCCTTTTTGGGTGACCGAGCAAGTTTTAGGGGATCTTCCCAGTCATTCTACTTCAGAAACTGAACATGTGGAGTCCCATTCGTCCAATGAGGAGGAAATTATCCTGTTCAAAAAGGATAATGTCCAATCATTAGGTTCGGAAGCAAAAATTCATGCTGATCTCTGTCGAGATTTGAATGTGAAAGTTGTTGCTTTCAACAACCATGATGAGCGCATGGTAAGTCATCCAGTAACTCCAAATCTAATTCTTTTGTCATTGCAATGTATTCCTTATATTCATTGTACTAGTTTTCTTTGAAGGATTGATCTTGTTAACTAAATATGCAGTTTTATTCTGTAATTAATTGTCATTTTTTAACTAGCGTATATCACTTTGCAACTTCTTAGTTGGAATAGGTAGATGCAGTACTCTTGAAGCCAAAGTCATTCAGGGACACCCAGGCTGATGGAAATAGAATGGCGACCCCCTTTTTTCATGCCTCCGTACCTTTTTATGTTCCCTAATTTGTGTGATACGTCTGCAGAAGGAAACATTTATAATAGATAAAACTAGCAGAAGGGTGAGGGCTCAGTATCAGAACGAAGTCATTTTTAGATTGAATGAACATGCAGTCACATGATGTGACGTATCTATGGTAAACTTTAACCATGCGACTAGTTTACCTTCATGTGAGAGGTTCTTCTATCAATGCTCTTACTCTCAATCTGGATTCCTTTCTAATTTTTTTTTTCTCTCTTTCAAATTCTATCAGAATTACTAGCTTTGTAATATTTGCATGTTTGTTTACACTATATTTGTGCATGATACATGACTAATTCTCTCCATTTTATTTGTCCTCTCTTTATCTTAGTCAGAAAACCATGTTGATTTGAATGATTGATCTATATCCCACAGAAAATGGCTGAAGTGTAACCATACATAAAAGTTGACAAAGGAAGCTGACAATGGCTGGTGTCACATTTGGCAGGAATCTTACAGCACCACGGTAGAGCCTAGAGATATTGTGGAAATCATAAAACCTGGAGATGTCCCAGAAGTCCTTGATCCGAAGAGTAAAAATCTGCCAAATATCCCTTCTTTGGCTTCTGGTTCCACCCAAACTGATATCCCAGCTGAGATCCCTGAGTGTGAATTACGCACAGGTGGAGTGGCTTCAGAAGCTGATATCTCTGAAGGAAGCATAAATGAGGACCACATTAATGTCTTTCAAGATGTAAGCTATTCAGCTGAAGCTTATGGTTCTCTCATTGCCAAACAACATATCAATGAAAAGGCACAAGAAATGAAAGAGATTGATGAAGGATTTTTATCGGAATTGGATGCAGTTGGGGATTTTAGTGTCAAAGAATCTGTTGGTGAGTCTGAGGAAACTAACAACGGGAAAAATGAATTTGAGTTGTTGCGTGAAGATTCAAATCCTACAAAGAATGAACCAGAACTTCCAGTTCTTGACGCAATATCACTTGAAAATATTGACCTGGCTTTTAAGCAACTTCATGAAGGAGTAGATGTCGAGGAAGTCATACTCCCCAGTATGGTTGATGACTGGCTAGTTGTGGAAGAACCCAAGGATCATGCGGAATACAATTTGAACATGAAAGTAGTTGATGCAAAATCTCAGGAAGATATGCATAGTGCTCTGAAGGAAGTCGCAGAAGTTAATGTTCCTGAGCAGCCAGAGAACGTAGATTCAGAGGATCAGTCGTCGTCAGTAGGACCATTTGAACTTGGTTCTGTCAAGAAGATTGAACCAAGTGATTCAGGATCTGATGTTCAAGAAACTACAGCGGTTTTTGTTGATACATCAGGACGTGGATCTGATGACACATCTAAGAATCTCAGTTTAATTACATCTAATACATTGAAAAAAAACAGATAAGGAGGAATCATAGTGCAAGATCTGTTTCTAGTTCCAGCTCTAGTTCAACTTCAAGCTCAAGTGATTCTGATTGAAAATGAATCTAAGAAGAGCGAGAAGGAGGAGTTTCTTGACTCTTCCTTGTGGGTTCCTTTCTGTGATAGGGCTTTTGGTTTGGCAGCTTGGTACCATCCTTTTCTGACCGATGTTGGTACGTCATATAATCTTTTCTATATGCATTGCTTTCTTCAAGAATTAGTTTTGGTTTGAATTCTTGAAGTGTGAAGGTTTCTTGTGAATTGTGAGCATTATGAAGCTTGTTGAAGAAAGATTCTTTTAAGCTGTGTATACAACATTTTTTTTGGGGGGGATAATGGAATTGATGGTTGATGGTTTCTAGGTTTAGATTCGGCGGCTTTGCGTTTTAACGTTGAAGTCTAGTGGGTTATATGCGCAGTTGACTGACGCCCGATTACAGCATTTGAGAATGTAAATCCATGATATACAAATACTGGGAAGTTTTTGGATATTATGTCTAAAAGGCATCAAATTTACATGAAGCACTAGGAATCTGTGCAACGGACGTCAGTCAGATTGCTTTAAGAGGGGATATTCGAATAAGATCGTTTCAAATAAGTCTTGAAGTACTTTGGAAGACGTATAACAGCAAGGAAGAAGATATGGTCATCTTCTCTTCCTCGTGCTTCCACCATAGAAGTTGCTAACGAAAAATCCTTATCATTCCTAGAAGATCTTCCTTTTAGATCAATTACTTGGCTTGGCGTTTGATTAGGCCGGGATTGCGGTACCTCTACTTACCAATAGGCGGCAAAGCCTATGAGAAGATCTTCCTTTTAGATCTTCGTTTAATTAAATACGTAGTACATGCAAATTGTCAAATTCCGATTGACTACATATGTTGCAGACGTTCTATAGACTATAATCTAAAATTACGTTTGTAGTTAAATGACATATTGATGAGAGTTAAGAGTTAAATCAATAAAATGTGTAAACATAAGCAGAAAATGAATTGGACGACATAGAAATTCAACAATTCCAACAATACAAAATTTTATAGAAAAAGTATTAGAAAAGAAAAACAAATAGAAACTGAGCGAAATACACCAAATAAGACATTTAAACCATGACCCAAAAAAAAAAAAAAACTTAACTATTAAATTCGAAAAATAACCCCGTTTTCACCTAAAACATTGTCCCCCCCCAATTTTAACATAAAAATCACACATTTCCGAGGGAGCATACTCACGAATTTATTTGAGAAAAATAGCAAAAAAATTCTCAATATAATTTCCAAATATATTTAAGACATTTAAACCATGCCCCCTTCATGCTTTAACCCACACCACTTAGTGCACTCTATGCTCCCCTATATGGCTCCATGATTATTTTGACATATGCTTGTTTATATCTTGCAACATAAATTTCAAAGCTTTGGTCACTAACAACTAGTGGATAGGAATAGAAGATAATATACTCTTAATTAGCGCAAGCTTCTTATCATGTGAAAGAAAGCAATTCTTCCAATTAAAGATGTGACGCGTAATCTTTCCCATAAGTTCAGCAAAATATCTTTGCTTGGATCCTCCCTTGAAGAGTAGAACTCCAAGATACTTTATTGGTAAATCTACTAGAGAAAATCCTATCCAATGCTTAATGCGATGTTTTCCATATGGTGGTTCCTTTTTTTGCCACTAAAAAGTTACATTTGGCCCCCATTCACTTTTTGTCCACTGTGACCTACATATTCCTTCAACAAATCCACGAAATTCAAATTTGATTTTTGTTTTTTTTTGTCTATTCAAGGAGACTATAATATTATCTACATATGACAAGTGTGAGAAATGTCCAAAATCATTTGTAGCTTTGTAACTCCCAATATCCCCAACTCACATTAGATGTTTCAACTTTTGAGATAAGGCTTCCTAGGCAAGTATGAACAAACTTAATGACAAAGAATCCCCCTAATGCAACGCCCTTGTAGATTTTAAAAAACTAAACCTTTTGCCTTGCATCTATATAGAAAACCAGTTTTTTGATATGCAATAGCACATCATATCGATTCATGCTTCTGAAAATCTAAATCTTTGCATAACTTTTAATAAAAAAAAGACCATTCCAACTATCATAGGCTTTGACATGTCCAATTTGATAACCACATTATCATGTGGCACTTTCTTGTTCATCTCATGAACCATTTCTTTAGCCAAAGCAATATTTTACCATATGGATCTATCCTTAACAAAACTAGATTATTATGGAGATATTACTTGAGGAAGTATCTTTCCTAACCATTCATTAAGAAGCTTCACTAGGATCTTGTATTTGTAAGTACACAAGTTGATCAATATGATATATGAGAAGTTAATTGGTTAGGCAGCCTTGGAAATCAATGCTAAAGCTATCACAATTGTATTTTTTGGAATTTGACCACCTTTGAAAAAAGGGGACAATTACCTCATATAAATCTGCCTTAACTACCTCTTGAGTAGCCTTATAAAAATGACTTGTAAAGCCATATGGACCTAAAGCACTATTAGGGTCAAGGTTTTTGAAGACTTGTTGCACTTCTTTTTAGGTTGGGATTTTATATAGCATGTCAATTTGCTCTACCATTACTAAACTCAAAATATGACTTAAGTCTACCATCACATGGTCATCAAAATAAACACTAGTTAAAGTTCACAACTCTTTGTAGAAATCTACAACCATGGATCCCAAAGTCCATATCATTTGTTCTTGATCCTCAGGGTAATTGAAGGTTAAATTAAAAAGCTTGATGTCTCTCCTTTATACATGCATGGAAGTATCTCAAATTTTGGCTACCTTCTTGGAGCCATTTGACATGAGCTTTATCTCCGAAAACATTTTTAGCCTCCTTGATGTTATGTAGCAATTGTTCTTGCAATGTGTAGAGATCTCTAAAAACCATTTCTGACCATACTTCTTGCAACTGAAGTTCTTCTTCTTGCATTTACTTTGTGAGTTCTATTATTCATGACTTCATGTTTCTTCTATTCCATAGAAATTTGAGATTTGGTTCATCGATGATAGACCACCACTGCCTCTAATTTATCATTTGTGAAAATCATATTTGGTTTCTCATTAAGCAATTGCCAACACATGTCCCTTCATGGAGACCTTGGGGATATCTAAAAGTTATGAATTATTGAAATGTGTAACAAGAATGATTTACCTTCGTCAAAAACTACACAAAGCATGTTAGAAAACGCTCAAATGGCTAGAAACTAGCTTAGACGGCCAGATCTACCACTGGAGGTGAACGAAGACAGCATTCGCCATTCTTCTTTGCTAGAAAAGGATGCACAATAAGCTTTTGCATGACTATTGTGCTTTCTTAGAGGCACACGTGTTGCACACAACTTTGCTTTTTTGGCGAGGTCCCTCTCTCCAACTTCCAACCCGATTGCATGACAATGATTACCTCTCTCCCCTCCTTTCTCTTGCTTTGCTCGACAAAAGATCACCCGAAAAAACATTAGTTTCTTTCCTTTTAGCTCACACAATGATCAACAATACACTCCTCCCTTCACGACCAGCTGAACAAGTTGACAATAACCTCATTTTTCTCTCTTTTTTCTTTCACAACCAATTGCTACTAACCGCATGTGACATTCTTCTTTTCCTTGTGCTTTTTCTTTCTATTCCTTTCAATGTTTTGCTTCAATTCTTTTGTTTTTCTACTAACTTGGGTTTGCTATGTGAAACAACAAAAGTTGCATAATTATAGACAAATGCAAATATAATTTAATAAACATTATAGCATATAGTGCCTAAAGTAGTTAAAATAATCTTATACAAAATAAAGTTATCAACTACTATGTTGCTTGGATGGAAGTTTGCAACTTGACATACAATATGACCTAAACAAGTAGTTAAAGTTATGAAATGTTTTAATGGCCCCGTCATCTATACCAACAAAAAATCCCACTGGTTGGTGTTGACATGCCATCTTCTCATGATTTAACAATACAAGCCAGTAAATTAAACCATTGTTCACATTGAATAATGCTCCAAAATTCTTCACTACTTGCTTGAAACCTTTTGGTTCTTTCATCTAAATATGTTCTACTACCTTGTTTAGGAACATCTTGCACTTTAGTAGATTTGGACTTCTTAGACCAATTTTCTTTTTAGGCAGCACATCAATCTCTAGAGGATTCAAGCTTTTGGGATTTGCATTCTTGGTCATTGGGGCCTTAAACTTTAGAAGATCTAAACTTTTTAGGTCCACCTCCTTCTCTACCAACACCACAAGCTTTGGTAAAGCCAAATTGTTTTGTTTTGTTTCCATCATACCTCTTTCTTGGATTTAAATTACTTTTATAACTTTCTTTGGTAAGACTTCTCTCCCATATGACCTTTTTATCCACATATCATAGTCTCTTTGTAGTGATTGTGGTGGTGCTTTTATTGGTACTTGGAATTTATTAGAGCATAACCTTCTTTTTGGTTACATTGTGGGTCTCAACTTTGGCATATGTTTTAGTCTCTTAGAAGTTGAAGAACCTCATTGACTTGATCTTTCATTTTGCCCATGTTTGCAAGCATCCTACTTGTTGCCTTACATGTAAAAAAGCATGAAAAAGAATGTAAAGTGCATTCCTTATATTGAAACATAGCTCATTCACCAACCTAGGCTTTAATACCACTTGATGTGAATCCAATGGCAAGCTTAAGCGAGATCTATATAAAGTTATGAAAAGGTAGTTGTCTTTTATGAGTTTTGGGGTTTTTTTTCTCGGGAGGAAGGTTATGTTTGTGAAAGAAGAAAGATAAACTCTGAGATGCAAAGGTAGTACTACTAGTCAAAAAGGTGTTCCACCACCAATTATAGGCAAAAATTGAATAAAAAAGGCAAAAGTTGAAAACAACTGAGAATTTTTTATTTCTCTATAGAAAAAAAAAAGTTTGCTTACAATTAAAATGATACTCCCTTTAAATAAGCAACTAAACTTAATCCTAAACATTCCAACATATTAGGAATCCTAAAAATTAAGGAACCAACCCTGAGAATTCCAAAAATTAAGAAAATAAGACAAAAGATCCCAACAAATCATGGATCCCAAAAATTAAGGGAATCTTTAACAAATTAAGAAATAATCTAGGACAACAAAAAAAAACCCTAGAAAATTAAGCCCTCAATGGCTATTCAGCAAACCCCCAACATAAATTATGAAACCTTAAGCCATTTTGGAGATTCTAGAAAGTATTTCAAAGATGCTCTTCAACCTCATTGAGATTGTTTATCAATTGCATTGCAAACTTTAAATAAACATGGTTGAATATCAAAAGGACCAAAAAGATAAGAAATAGGCTATCACCTAATTCAATCCCCTATCTCGCTTCTACCCTTCTTAGGTTGCCATAACACTTACACTAGAAGTACTCGAGGAGATTTAAGAAGACTTATCCATAGATTTCATAAATGAGCTACCAATGTTAAAAGGTAAATCTTCTATATTGGTAGTAGTTAACACTTCATATCCACAGCGCACCATACACGACCACAACCATGACCATAACCATGACCACGACCATGACCATAGCATAGATTTTCTTTGACACAATATCTTGAAGATATATGGAATGCGTAAGACCATCACCTATGATAGAGACCCAATTTGCTAGGATATCTTGGAAGGAATTATTTTGATTGCAAGACACCAACATTCACTACTCTTTACTTACCACCTCCAAACAAATGGGCAAATAGAGGTGGTCAAGCAAACAATGGAAATGCATTTAAGATATTTACAAGCGAAGAACAAAAGAATTGGGTTTAATGGTTATCATAGGCTGAGCATTGTTACAACATTGGTGTGCATTCAACCACCAAAAGCACCCACTTGAAGTGTTTGGTTGACCCCCCCTTCACACTCCTATAATACATTCCTAAAATGTCCAATGTTGATGTAGTTGATTGAGCTTTGTAGGACTAAAACATCATCATCAAAAAAATCTGAATGTCGATTGAGTGAGCTCAACACCAAATGAAGAAATTCTATGCTGCAAAACAAAGAGAGCTATAGTTCAATGAAGTAGAATGAGTGTAATTGAAACTGCAACCCTATAGGCAAAGTTCAAGTGCAGTTAGAATACACGATTATGGGGTGCAATGGAATACACAAATGTGGTAGCTGAAATGACGGATTCTTCGGCTACATTACAATACCTCACTCCGTGTACAGGAGCTGCCCTAGTTGAATATTTTATGTACCGCGAACAACACACTTTAATTTTTTATAATGATATTTCCAAACAGGCACAAGCTTATCGTCAAGTGTCTCTTCTATTACGAAGACCACCAGGTCGCAAAGCTTATCCAGAAGATGTTTTTTATTTGCCTTCACAACTTTTGGAAAGAGCTACTAAATCAAGTTTTGGTTTAGGTGAAAGAAATATGATTGCGTTACCAATAGTTGAGACCCAATCGGGGGATGTTTTGGCCTATATTCCTACTAATGTAATTTCGATTACAGATGGACAAATATTCTTATCTACCAATCTATTTAATGTTGGAATCAGACTTGTTATTAACATGGGTATTTCTGTCTCTAGAGTAGGATTCATAGCTCAAATTAAAGCTATGAAACAAGTAGCTGGAAAATTAAAATTAGAATTGGCACAATTTATAGAATTAGAAGCCTTCGCACAATTCATTTCTGATCACGATAAAGCTACTCAGAATCAATTGGCTAGGGGTCAACGATTACGCAAGTTGCTCAAACAATCTCAATCATCCCTTTTGATGGTGGAAGAACAAATAATGACTATTTATACTAGAATGAATGGGGTTATCTTGATTCAACCGTACTTTAACTATTAGATAATCTTAGTTGGTAATAATCACATTGTTACCATCAGTATTACAGAATCGTACATGAGATTTTCACCTCATATGGCTCCGCTAAAGCCATAAATAAATCTAAGGGCCTAGTTGGTATTATTTATCTTGGTATATTTATAGGATAGATGATAGATAGGTTCCAAATCTAGCAAAGGCCTTGTACAAATATCAATAACCCATCATTTTCAATTACGAAAAAGAATATGTAATTAGATTCTTTCTATTTTTTTAAATTCTTATTCTTTTTTCTTTTCTGAAAAAGAAAAAAGGGATTCTAAGAAAAAAGAAAGGAGAATCTATAAAATAAAGGATTATCTTGTTTCCAATAGTCATTTATTTTAATTGGTAGATATGAATATACTTTGGATCGAAATCAAAGGGACTATTGCCTAATCATTTCTACTAACTTAAAACCCTAAGTAGTATTCCTTTTATATCATGTTAAATGTCCTTTGAGATAAATTACATAATCTCTATTACAAATCCTTTGTGTAATTTGACTTTTTTAACCATCCACTTATTTTTGCTAAAACCTCCACTTTATGGATTAACATTCAAAACTTAGTGAAAACAAAATATGGTTGATTTTTTGAACCCACTTCAAGCTAGGATGACATGATTAATCAACCAATCTTGGAGTAAACAGTCTCTTTTGTTTATTTATGTTTAACCCTTTAATTTTTCTTATACATCGAAGATGAGACTCAATAATTTTTCTATGAATATAAATATATATTATATAGGTGTTTTCTTTCACTCATATAACTATTTAATTTAATTCATTAATCCAAATAATGAATAAAAAATGAATAACTATCTATAATACAATTTAGTCTATCCCCTTTTCTATAACGACTAGAAAGGAATAGGGAAAAGTTTATGTTTCAACGAATCACATGTAGAGCTATTAATAATACACATAGAGTTAATGGTATTTCATAACTAATCGATTGAGCAGGAGCTCGTAGACCACCTAAAAAGGAATATTTATTATTTGAACCATATCCTAATATAAGAAGTCCAATGGGAGCAATACTTGGAACCGCAAGTCTACGGTCCATTCCAAATAGAAAAACGCATAAGGCAAGATGCAAACAAGCTCCAAAATTCATCTGATCTTCCATATCACCAATCTAAAGAAGTTTGATGGAACCTCTATAGTTGTGCAGATCTGCCCACACTTACCATAGGGGGTGAATAGAACTTTCCCACGCCGCAAGCTATCTTAGACAACTGCAACAAAAGCAAGAAGCAAGAAGCAAGAGCTACTAATCCATTAGCAATGGATGTCTCCAACAATACCCAGAGCTATACCAGAGGGACAAGGAACCAAGCGATGGGGGACGGATGTTTGTGTACCACTCGCAAGTCTGCCAACCACAAATGAGTGCAAGTGTGCATGGATGCAGCCTTCCATCCAGCGACTTCCAGGGCAATCCAGGAGAAGATTAAGGGTTTAAACGCAACAACGTTTTACAAGATCAAATAAAGACAAGGCTATACATTATTTTACAAACTTCTTACAACGGTAGAACCACTTTTTCTTCACTCACCTTGCATGTAAGTCATCTTACATCACTTTCTTACACGCTTTTTTATTGGATACTATGAGGAGTGAGCCCCTATTTTTGGGGAAGTTAACTAACTCTAGAAGTTGTTCCCCACACCTTTTTATTCTTTTGAATAATGATTAGAGATATTTTAAGCTCTTTAAAATGTTCTACGCGATTCTACATGTCTCTCTACTTTTCTACTTCTTTCTTTTCTTCTTTTTCTCATACGAGACCTACATGTCACCGTTGATTTTCTCTTCATTTTGTATACATTGCAATATATCTGGACAAACATGAAGGAGGTGTACTTAAGAGGGATGAAAGTCCCCAAATTCTTTCAGAATGTTGTTGCTGGGACGTCCATATTTTCCTCCACGGAGTGTCTTTTCCCAAGGATTTCTACGATTGCCTGTCTTCTTAGACAGATTTTGTTCTTTTCCTAACCAATCTATCGTTTTGCTATTTGGTACACTTTCAACGTGCTCTTTCTTTTCAGCTCCCCACCACCCCCCCCACCCCCCCCCTTTTTTTTTTTCTTCTTCTTCTTCCCTTAGCAGAACGCTCATAATCATTCTTTGTACCCTGCAATTTTTTATTTCATCGATTACGATTACAAGTCTAAGCAATTACAAAGGTTTCCGCTTCTCTAATTAACTAGGCAACATAAGATTATTCATCACGAGAAAAAAAAACATGAAATTACCAAAATCTTGTAATTTACACGTCAGCGGTAATACACCTGCCGTAAAGTTCAGTAATCCTTTCCGAAATAACGAAGAAGCTTGTTAACCATGCCCATAAAGTAAGGTTCCTAAGGTCCAGGGCCCTAATAACTAAGGAGAGCAACTGTGCTTATATTTTATACGAGAGGCACGTCATGACCAAAACGTACTCCCGTTACACCTTGACGTGTATTATTCCATTCTCGTCTAACTGTTGCCCCCAAGAAATACTAAAATAGGACGCTTTCTTTCGTGCTTTATTGTATGGGCACTGTCGAGATCGTATAGAACGCTTGGATTTGCACCTCTTGTGGAAGGACGGAGCCCTTTCTTTTTGCCTACACAGAGGTTGCAAAGCAGTGATGGATAAAGAGGCATGCGACGTCTTTGTGTAGAATATCCCTCAGATCTGCAGCAGTGCTTGCAGCTTCAAATGTCAAACAGCTCCCTACTACCAAACCGCTGACTACAGAACCTTGTTACATGGTTCTCTACTGGGGGCGATTCCTACTTTTTTCTTTTTCTAGTGATAATATAAAACCTCAATTTATGCCCAGGCTCACTCGATTACCCACCACCAACCACATCATAAAATTACAGTAGCTACCATTTTAATCAAGTCATTTTCCTTGGGGCATTCTAACTGAGAAGACACCATTCATATGCACGCTGAAGTTCGGAACGCCATTTCCCAGGGGCTGCATCCATGAAAGGTGACTCGTACAGTTGTTTAGTCAAAATTGGTGGCAGCTAAGCAGGGCCCACCCACAAGTAGAGAGTTCTCAGCTTCTTGCTTATAGCCTCGATGCCAAATGTAGTCAACAGATTGCAGCGAGGTACTTGAGAACATCTATAATTTTGTCTCAGTATCAAGTAACTACTTCTCAGTTGCGGAGGCATCAAAGGACCCGGGGCACTATTTGGGTTGGGAAGATTTGAAAAGTTAAAGGGCGTGTGTGCAGGATTTCAGATTCAAGTCTAGAAGACATCACTAACTTTCTAATGATTTACATAATAACACAGAGCCTCTTACAGCCAAGGTTTTGGCATTGATGCTTTTGCCCCTGATCCAGGTACTGAAGAGTCCCAGAAAATATATTGGCCAATTATTTCAACAGAAACTCACTGCCGATGTACCGGTGGTGTTGTTGGCTGATGGCTTTGCCCATAGAACCCAATACCTGGCGGCCTGTAGAATCCTCCCGTGCCTGGCTGTTGCTGTGGTTGCTGAGGCTGAGGCTGCGGCTGTCCTGGGGGCTGTGCGGGCCTTGCCAAACTCATTGCAACATGTGGAGGAAGAGGAGGTGGAGGTGGTAGATTGTTGGCTCCGTATCCATACGGCATCACAACTAGTCCAGCAGATTGGACGAATTGATTTGCAGTTTGAGTTGCAGGGGATAACGGGGGTGGTGGAGGAGGTGGTGGTGGTAGAGAAGCAAATGGACTTTGCATCTGGTTGGCCTGAGAAATGGGCTGCACACTAGATGCTGGTGCAGGGGGCATGTTAGTCAGTGACTGCTGCGGAAGAGGGGTAAAATACGTTGCGGTGCTGACATCAGAACTACTAACATCAGAAACGGATATTTGTTTCTCAAGTTTTGGCCGTTTCTCAGGAGGGAATAGACCTGAACTAAATCCAGTTGAATTTAGGCTACCATTCATGGAGGCAGCTTCTTCGGCGACAAGGGAAGAAAGAACAGAGGTAAGCATCTGTGCAGAGGACGTAGAAGCAGCAAGCTTAGCAGCAACAGCAGCAGCTGCTGCTTTCTTGCTTTCTTCTTCAGTAGTTCTGAGAGGAGCAAAAGAAACAATAGGTTGTGTAACAGACTGAGAGAGGACGCTGGTTGAATAAAGTGGCAGCAGATTCTGTTCAACAGCCCTTGTTGACTCTGTTTTTGGGTTCATGACGGTGACAGGGGGGCCAGGAACAGATAGTGATGTTAGCCTCTTCCTAATGTTACTTGCTTGCTCAATCTGAACCCGAGCAACCTGCACAGCCACAATGTCAGTCTTCATAGTGGCAAAAGTAGTCACTTAATATAAATGCATGGTGTACCGATTATGATTTTATAGCACACGCACTGGATAAACTTATAATTTATCAATTACAAGTATAGCACAGACCAATCCTGTACAATTCTAAACACAAGCAAGTTGCATGATATCCTTATTTCATTTTCCTTTCTGAAAGACCCTACAATATCTTAAAAAAGATATCCATGTTCTGATCTTGATGACAAGCCTCAGGTTCTAGCATAGAGTGTCCGAGCCCAAGAGACCTATAATGTGCATATGCATGCATGCTTGTGCAAGAGTGAACACTGTGTATTGGGGAAACTACTAAAATTATCGTTTATAGAAACTCATAACGGACAACCAATAACAGAAAAGAATACTCATACACAGGTAAAGTGGTCCAGCTGAGGTCTGGTAAGAGAAAATTGTGTTGGTATGCAACTTTAATGACGACATTTGTTTCTAAATACCACAATATATACCACGACATGTATAACCAGAATTATACAAGTTTGACATTTTAAAATAAACTTCCACTGTAAAGGGAACTGGTCATGGAAACTAAGTCTTTCTTTTCCTCACTCAGCCAGATTAAAACTTAAATGTATTAGGCATCAAGTGAGATTAGTCTTCTACTGTATTCAAATGAAAACAAAAGACAATAATTCCATACTTTAAATATTGATACCACAAGAACTTAGCAAAGATTTGTTGCTGAATAAGATCAGACGATATAGTACTTGACACGCAAGTGGCCGAAGCTGGTATTAAAGAGACATCTCAAAGCACCGATTTTTAGCATTTCAAGGCTCAAAATCACTTTTTTATCAAAGCATATTTTTCTTTCCTCCCTCTTGGCATTGGAAGTATCAACTATTAACTAGTATAGACAGTTTTTGCAAATGAACTCACAAGGCTATATCTAGAAGCATTGCACAAGCTAGTTCATTCAGATTTTTCCTAAAAATAAAACTCATATTAACGAAAAGGGTGGCCTGTAGCCTCCACATAAGAAATAAACGCAATTCCAGGATTTCATTAGCCTTTGCTTTTTGTCAAGCCGCATCTTTAACCCAGCTTCGTATGTAATCATTAACAATGAATAAGGTATTTACTGGTCCTATAAAATAAAAACATAGAAAATCAGTATTGAACTTTTTTGATCAGGTAGTCTTGACTAAAAAAATCTTTTTTTTTTTTCGGGGATCAAATAAAAATATTGGTAATAATATTGAGGTTGTAAGTTTCACTATTTATAACTAAATCATCTGTGGATAGAATTATTCAAGAGAAAGTTCACAGTATTCCACAGAGATCACAGTATTCTCCAGGCAAGCCAACATTAAAACCTCACACCTGCTTCCATCTTAAACCTAAACTTGTACCACAAGCCAAGGCATTGCGACCATTAATGAAGTGTACATCCTTTCATTGAATTTTAATCTACAAATTATTAGGAAGTTAAGAATACTATTTCTTAAATAATTACAACTATGAAAGTGAAGTGGTCGTACTCATTATTAGATATAATACATAGCATTGATCAAATTACCATGCATTGGTATTAGATATCATTACTCTCGCTAAATCATAGATACATATTATCACCCTTTACTAAATTTATCCACTTTGAAGAGAGGAAAGAGCATGTGCATGGATTTGTAAATGAAGAGTGGACAAACTAAAAAACAAGAGAAAGAAAATGTGAGAATACAGGATGAATAAGGATCAGAAGAGAGGATTGGCCAGTTAACATAAGGCAGCCTAATAAAATTTCTTTATTATTGTGAAGCAAATCAAACATTTCAAGATAGATGTTAGATATATTTACTTTAATTACATCAACAGGTTGCTTTGAATGAGGTATCTGTGTAGATACACTCTTCGTATGCAACCATAAAAAACAAAAAAAGAGGAAAGGAGGAATATTAATGCTTTAAAACCACCACCTTTACGGTTGTTTTTCCAAATATATCCTTATATTATCAACACTAAAATCTTTTTGTAAAAACACAAATTTCATGGTGAGGATGAAAAATTACAGAAGTAAAACACTATAAACTTTTTCTTCACTGTGGAGTAACTTTTAACTGTTTAGACTCCCAATTGTAAAAACAACCAAAAGTGTGAAAAGAGACTCAGGGAGAGAATTACTATTGGTGCAACAAAAGAAAATGTCATCTGGCAGTTAAAAAGGGCGCAACGCTGGAACAACCCCGGTTCTTGGAATGAAAGTGTCACACCGGATAACCATTTTCTACACTTGAAACTACAAAACTAGGTGATTACTGAAACAGATTATGGTTTTTATTCTGTGGTTTATCAACTCAGGAACCTACAAAAGATCAACCTGTGACTTCCCCTTCCAAAGCTTTTGATGTGAAAAGCAGAAGACATTTAGTGTCGGCATCAGTTTTCATAACAGTGCACCATCGCCCTCGACAGCACGTTTTCAGTAAGCGCCAAATCATGCTAATGCAGTGAATCACTTTTATCAAACAACGAGGCCCAATGGTAACCATTTGGTCACCAAACACCCAAAGAAGGAAGGCTCCCATCAAAATTCACTTTTACCCACTTAAAGTCATCTAAAGCATTTCATTAAACAGGCACTTTGTCTGAAGTCCATTGGCAGTAAATGACATATATACATAAATAATGTAGCACAACATCTCTTATCTTATCTTCTAAAAATAATTACTATAATTTCAACCAAGTTAATTATTGCTTAAGCATAATGGGGATTAAATGGAACACAACCGGCACCAAAAACAAAGAGGAATAAGCAAATCAAAATGCTTGGTCAGTAAAAGAGAGGGACTGATAAAGAGATATAAAGAGATTTGCAGAAAGAAAGAAGAGACTTTTGCAGCAAGCCTCCAAGCACGTGGCTGAACTTTGTAAAAATCAAACTTCATGGCCTACTTGCAGTTCCCCACCATCTTTTGATACAAAGATTAAAAATAACATGGCAAGTAAAACAGCACTCGACATCGAAAATCTTTCTTTTCAAAGCAGCTTTTAGGAGAAGCAATCAATTCTAAGGAGCAGAGAAAGGCATGATACTTATTCTTACTTGCAACTGAGTGTGAATAAGTTCCAGCTTTGATTCCTGAAAAATTAGTTGATCAGTAAGCAGTTAGAGAAAGAGTAGTTAAGATTGTAGTGATATGGTTATGATAAGAATACCTGGTCCAGAAGTGCTTCTTTAAGCTGGGAAATCAGCGTAGCCCTAATTGCTTCCGCACTCTCAAGTTGCTCAATACATATCTTAAGTACATTTTCCTGATCTTGCAGCTCATCAATTACGGAAGATCCCTGCTGATTTCCTGATGCCATTACACCAACAAGAGGGATAAAAGAATTAACAAACCTTGGTTGTAAAACACTATTTACTACAGAAGGTACAAAAATGCTCATTGGATTCATTAAGTGGGATGTCAGAAAACTGAAGTACACCAACCAATTAGTTGAGTGTTACTGTCGTCAACATCAATACAATGAAATGGTCATTAACTTCAAAGCTGACTGAATAGAAAAGGTAAATTCTCTAAATGAACACAAAATTATTATTCGTGTGTGGGTGGGTGTGTGTTTGTGGTGTGCATGCAGGCATGCGCCCTCTGGACCTTGACAACCGTATTACACAAAACGGTATAAGTGTTTCACTATGTATAAACGTTCCCCAAATACATAAATCATATACTTCTGGATGAACAACATTTCCCCTGGGACATGATGCTTTTAGTTCATAAAATTTAACTTAAGAAAGAAGCACACTAAGTGTTCTGAGAAACTTCTAAATCAGCAGGAATTTCTTTGGCCAGACATGGTTGTTAGAAACTTTTTACCATAGGGACTTCATGACATCTTATAATAATTCCTAATTCATTTAAGGATCCAGAAAATTAATTCGAAGATTTCAAAGTAACCTTCGCAAATCATGTTGATATGCATGAAAAACTTGTAACTTCAAGGGGATAGCTGATATTATGGTTTCATAAGTAAAATGGTGGCTGACGCCATATAATCAAAACAGAATTGCAGGAATTTGATTGAGATCAAGGCCTACTTGAGTTAAAATTGAATTGTTCCCTAAATTCTCAGTTAAATTTCATAGCACAAAACACATGCTGACCTCATTTTGAATTGATCCTCCTTTAATTAGGCCTAGAAGAAAAGGACCAAAAATGTATTTTGGCCAACAAAGAAAAGAAGAGTATGAAGTGATAAAAACAATTGAGAACTTAATATCGAGCCTGTAAGTGTGACAACGATTTGAAACAAGCATGGTACAAACCATGGTACAATGATAAATCTTAATGAATGATAAAACAATGCCACTGACATGAAGGTGAAAAACACAGTTACATGATAGAAATAGATTACACAAAACAATTTGGAAGTGAAAGGCTTTAAGGACGAACTTGTCTATTGAAAAACCCTAAACGTGACACAAAGACACTGAACAAACTGATCGAGAAACAGCTAAGGCACCCTCATGAAAACTTGTTATCGGCAATAGTCTTGATTACACATGCAAAAATTTACTTCAGTTAGACAATTTGCCCTTGACAATCAAATTTCTATCAGACAAGAAATAGGAAAATCTCTAAATTTTTTCAGCCACATAATGAGCAGCTATGACTACGGATATCAAATTGGTATGCTCAGTCGTACCACATCTTAACATGGTACAACAATCAGGAAGTGTGAAATTACTGATCAAACAACAAATGTTTCAACCAATGTCATCCAGCCATACATGCCTGAATATAAAATTCTAAGCATGCTTTTTCTTAGTGCAGCATTTGCATGAGAAATTTTTACAATTCCAGAAGCCGAAAATCAACAACAGCATTATGAATGAGGAATGTATAATCCACTATTGCACATGTTATTGTGTCACATGTCCATTTCTATAGATGAAGTTACGAAGATTTAAAAATGGAAAAAATTTAAAACAAATTTATTCATTTCATGAATTTGGAACTTAATGCAGCCTGTCACAACATGAATAAAGTAGCAAATGCAAGATCTTACAAAGCACATTTTTAAGCTTTCAAGGAACATAGCCTACAAGAAATCAGTGTACCGGAACTTCTTCAAACAATTCACAAAGCTTGCTACAAATCAAATTCCCAAAAATCCTCTAAAGATATCAGACTTCTAACTCATGCGACTGTGTTTCTCAAGAAGTCCAAACTATTCAGTAAGAGAAAAAAGAACCAAAAACATCGATGATATAAACATAAAAGTTAGATTATATCCCCAAACCCCCCAAAAAGAACCACAATGGTGATTCCACATTAAACTTTTGACTGCATCAGCTAAGTCCCCTCAATGAATTTATAGCATTGTCCTGCTCCATTCAGTCCATCACTACATCCGACAGAAATTATGGCACATACATTGTTTATGCACCAACTAGGACAGTCACATGTCCAGATTACTTCTATAGGAATTGCTATTCATGTTAAAGAACTCGATGCCAGCTTAGAGCCTCTCTTCAACCGCAGTCATTATTAATCATGGAAAGAAACAGAGGAAAGAATACAATAGCTGAATGAAAAACTAGCTCAAATTTCCAACCAGGAACAGCTACCATCTGACGCTAGATAGAGTAAATCAATCATACATCTCACTAACTCAAACCTCAAAAACACTCTCTTCTTCGTATTAGTATTCTAATGTCACCACTGGCACCAATCTGATCCTTATCATAGAAACTGCTGCTGTTCTCCATTGTTAAAAATTTCTTAACATTCCAGATGTATAGTTACTAACAGCATTAAGCTAAAATGGTAGGAAAAAGTACACATTTCTAAAGAATCAAGAAACCAAAAAGAACAGGTACTAATGGAGAAAACAACCCATCTTCATGATATTGCCAAAAAATAATTTTTCTGTAGCCTAGGTTCAAATTCAGCAACAAAGGAGAATACCTAACAGCAGTGACCAACAACAAAACCTCTTACTTCCAGCAGCCTTGCTCCTCTACTTCAAAGACCACTGCACCCCAAAACCCCACTATAAAAAACCAGGCAACAGCTCCAGAGACCATTCCCATTACCACCACAATCTCAACCTCTCACTCACCAACTTGGACCTTCATGCACTTTTCACAGCTGTCAGGATCACATGCACTACTCTCCTTGAGGATAGGGCATGTGCCTAAGCTACAGCATTGCCTTTGTCCAGTCTTTTCCCAGAAAAACCACACTCAACAGCGTGTCCCAGATGCATCACAAGTCCTCACAGCCACACACTCCCTGGCTCCATTGCAGGAATAACAGTCAAGTCACAAGTTCATCTGCAGGATGTATCTAGAAGGACGGTTTATTTTGATTGCTTATCAGGCAACAGATAGTATCAACCACTAACACTCACGGAAAAGCCAAGGAAATGGCCACAAGTCCAAAAGTAATGCATCTGAAACAGAAATTACACTACGCCTTAAGCTACTGAAATATGCCTTCCTGGACAAACCACACTCAACAACATGTCCCAGATGCAGCATAACGTCCTCACAGCTACACCCACACCCTCTCTGCCTCCACTGCCAGAATAGCAGTCAGTCACAAGTTCATCAGAAGGATGTATCTAAAAGGATGGTTCACTTTGATTGCTTATCAAAGCAACAGATAGTATCAACTACTAACGCTCACAGAAAAGCCAAGAGAATGGTCAAAAGTCCAAAGATAACTTATCTGAACAAAATATTAAACCACTCCTTAAGCTGCTGAAATATGTTATGCCACATGTTGCCTTTTCCTCTCCCAATCAACCTTAGCACATGTTAAAAACAGATCAAAAGTGATGTGGCAGATCATGGCTCTCATTGCCACATGCAGCACGCATGTTGAATTTCCATTCAATTAACATCTCATTTTGGAGGGAGACATTGCAACATATTCTAAATTTAGCCACCCAACTGTAAGCCAATCTAAACTTCTAATAGAGAATAGCAAATAGGCTGATAATTTGGAGAGAAAAAACATTTTTATCAAAATATAGACAGAATACCAAATATCTTTAGAATATTAATTAGAACAAGTTGGTACAAGCACAATTCAACTGCTAACCACACTGAAAACCACTGTTGCCCTGAATGTTAGCTAAAGATCCCTTCTAAAACATTTAGAAAGATAAATATCCTAGTGCAATAAAACTTTAGATACCAAATTTTCAGCAAGCAGAGTGAAATGGAAGTACACATTATTGGAAAAGATTCAGTAAAAACATATGGCTGGGGATCATAGCAAATAAAGCCAGGAGAATCTTCACAATCACTTAAGTCAAAAGCAATGACTTGAACATATTCATATTCAAAATTAGCAAGTTCCAACACCACAGTAATGCCCGACTGCTACGCTGTAATTCACCATAGTTCATGAATGAAAAGGAGGAACTAAAAGCTCATTTGGCCCAAACTGTTTCACTAGAATATGGAGCACAGAACCAACAAAACCAAGAAAATGTGATAAATTTTTCTAATATGTAAGTATACCCGTGACATTGGGATCTTTGAAACAATTGAATTTTCAGAACTTAAAATTTTATTCACAAGAATTTTTTCTTCAAAATATTTTGCAGAATGAATTTCACAGCCTAAAAAATGTGGAAGAGTATGTGCCAAATCATTATTCTCAATGTTTAATCTTCCAGCCTTTTCTTCTTTTATTTTTCCTTTTTCTTGAAAACAGTGAGGAATTCCATACTTCCCATGAAATCAGGTACACCTGTAGGTAACTTCAGTTCACCTATCATCTCATTTGTGTAACAAGCAACGAACAAGAGGCCAAGGAATGAAAACTAAAAATGCTACTCACCTAAGAAAACAACTTCCCAAGATCTAGTCTCAACTACTTCAGTTGGCTGCGTGAAAACTCTCATGCCTTAACACTATGCCAACAACAATTTCCTCACAACACCATGCCCATCTTTCTTGACAACAACGGTACACTTGTACCATAATCTAGTGCCCAATGAAGTTTAGATTCTCATAATGAACCTGTGAAACAATACCAGCAAACTATATATCTAGAAAACATGCCAACCAAACCACACATGCCCTAACCATTATCCTTTGCCTCATCTCATGAATATAACCTCTGAATGCCGAGAGATGCATATTAATTGATTCACATTACTAACAATAAATGTGAGAGAAGAGTGGCCCAGTTACCATAACCAGAAAATACTAAGAATCTACATACGAAAAAGTCTATGGAGCGTGAAACTTATCATTAGTATCATTAGTATCATTAGTATCATTAGTATCATTAGTATCATCAGTTAACCAATAAAAAAAAGAAGTGACAGCAAGTCTTGGGGTGGGTGGGGGAGAAGAATAGAAAGTATGAAAGTGTTGTCATGCTCACCAAACAAATCGACTCAGTGCATGACACTGTGGCACACTTACCATACAAATCAACTTCAAACATAACTAAACCAAAAGACGTTAAATGTTAAATGATTTTCTTTTTCACCTTTTATAAGTATGTCACCGCCAGAAAACACACAACAATACAAGCAAACGCTGGTACAAGTATTTCAACATAGCAGGAGAACTTTGTTTATGATCAAGAATTATCCTTCCATGTCCACATCTGTGTCTATTTCTGCAAATATAATTATTTGCCGCTCCTATTCCTCAACTATTATGAAGAGGCTCCATGTTCCAACTTATTCGATGAGGCATTATTCCTTCTAAATATGACAAAAGAGATTAGAACCTCAAGGTCCTTCTATTTCCAGCAAACAGTATTTACTTAGTTTTGTTTTAAGGACCATATTTTCTCTCAAAGGATGGATAGGGGAGCTAGTGCTCTGAAATCAGTCCTTCATCAGATAGATAATACCCTGTAATGGACACAAGGCTTTCCTGCAAACGTGACAGATCCTACATATCACTTGTCAAACTCTTCAAAGTCCTAACCATTGAAATTATAAGACTTACTCCAAAGCCTAACTTTAAACATGTCTTACAAGTAAATATTCCTGACTACTACATACCATCCTAATTTGGACAACACAGATGCTTGGTAAGACAAAAAGTACAGTAACTAAATTTCACATTTGCCATGAATTATCACAATATGAAATTGGGATTTAGAGCTTCATCTTAGAAGAAAATCGAATGTAGAAAACATCAAAACTCTAGCAGACTCTTACCTTGTGTCAACGAACTTTCAATATCTTCCTCAATTTTACCCAGATGATGTAGACTTGCATTGCACTTGCTCAAGGCAGATTCCTCAGTAGGATACTCATCAAGTACAGATTGAAATGCAGTTAATATTTTCTCTGGGAGACCTCCAACAGCCAATTTCTGAAGTTAAGATAACCAAAATGGAGTAACCAATATCAAAATGCAGCAGAAAAGGCCACAGATTAGGAACAGATACTATCGTCTAATTTCTTACAAGTCTAACCGAATGTGCATCCCTCTTCACTATCTTGATAGGATTTGAACTCTTCCCATTGCCAACAGACACAGGAGGATTCTTTCCCAGCATTTCATCTTTAAGACTTCGCCCTCTAGAACCAAAAACCTTCCTTTCTTCCCATATGTCAACCTGAACCCAAAAACAAAGTCCCAAACCTAAATATGATGGAAAGAAAATTGGTTGATGAATGAACTAATGAAACTAGATGTAAACTATAAAAGTGCATGCTCAACCAAATTACTCCAACATATGACATCAGTACTTGCCAAACCATTTCACATGAGATTATACACCAAAAGGCAGAGTTGTTATGCAACGCAATTAGAGTACTAAGTATGGAAGAAATGTTGAAGCCAAGAGAGCTACTCTCCTAAAATAAAAAACATATGCAGTTAGTACAGAAACTACAATCATATTGAGCAACGATTACTAAATATATTCAAATTAAAAAAATAAATAAAGATAAATTGCAGGTGTTTCAAGCGGTAAATGTGTAATCTCATGAAAAAAAAAACATCAACTCGACATCAAACAATATTCTTAGCACACAATATATTGTTGAATCCTAATCTTCAATTGTACTCCATATATGTCAAAATAGATGATGTTTCTATTTTCATCATCTCAAACTATAAGAAACCTCTTAGAGAGGTTAAAGTTCCATCTTTTTTCAGAATCACAAAACCATCATCGTTTTTTTCTTTGTTCAAACAGACAAAAAGATTCTATTCTTATTATCACTAATACAAAGCAAAAGACATTTTAAGAGGATCAGTATGCTTCAGCTTTTTATTTCTTATTGTTCACTTCAAATCACATCCACTATTTTAAGATGGATGTAATGTAGTACACACCTTATCTTTTGGCGATAATATTGTTATTGGCCCTAAATTCAAATCCTAAAACATACACTACCATAGAATTAACGGTACAACTGATTCAAATCCTTAAAACATCTGGTCCTATAGAATTAACAGGAATACCTGGAAAAATAATCAACTAAGAAAGTTAACAGGAACACAAAAGTGCATAACACTCCCTCATCCAATTGACTGATAATTCTTTCCACTTGTCCATCCCAAAGAGATTATCATCCATGTTACCCTTGTTTCAAGTATACTAACGGCATAAAATAAGAAAGTTCAGCACAGGCGACACCAACTTCAAGGGGAAATTTCTCCAGAGTTGGCCAACCTGCTGTTAACTAGGCATCTTTGGATGTAAAACATTAATCTCGTAGGAGATTAAGGCTTTAGGATAAAGATTTGCAGGTCAAACACCTCTAGGTGTAATGTCCTCTTAGTTACTCCTGAAAGCCCTTTTAAGGCTGTGGAGAATTATAAACAAAAACAACTTGGAGGCAGTGCACATGAACAGTAACTCTGTATCTATGGTAATCCGAAACTATTATCTGGTGGGCTTTATTGTTTTAACAAACAAGGTTTAGAACTCGTTGGGTGTTGAGAGGTCTGGTTCTTGAATAAAGATCAAAGTAAAAACAGCTTGTATACTTAAAAAGAGAAAAACATAAATTAAAGAAGAAAAAGAAAAAATTATGAAAGAGAGGACTAGATATTCAGTGAAGAACAGAAATAGGTTAAACAAAGAAACCACAAAATGTTGAATTACCCATTTACAAGCCCAAAGAAAAACCAATCATAACATAAATTAAGAGTGTGCAAGCCTCAAATAACTTACCCATGACATACTATCTCATATACACGTTTGTGTTGGGGTGGGTGGGTGTGTGTGTTTGCCAGGGCATACATGTGCATATTCTGACTTCTTAATCGTACTGTAATTGGCATATGTAAATACAAGTAAATAAAAAACGAAAACTAATGAATAACACAGAACTTACCAGTCTGGTTACTGCTTTCTTTCCATGTTCATCCCCATTTTCATAAACATGCCTAAGAGCAGAAGGAAGAACTTTCCAGAACTCATTGACAAACTCACTCCCCTTTCGCCTACTATTCTGTAAAATGTCATTAGACAAGTACAGAAAGGAAACACGCTGCTCTCTCTGAGAAGAATTGAACAATTTATCCCATGTTTCAACAATCTGTTTTGCCTTCTTCCGGTGAGAGATACACCAACGGGATAAAGCTGAACAAAAGTTAAGAGAAAAACATACCACACTCCCCAAGATACAGTATCGATGAGGAGAAAAAAAAAAAAAAGAAAACTTACTTATTCAGGAACAGCACAACCATCACTGCTAAAAGCAAATAAATTATAAACCATTAATTGTATGATGTTTCACTAAAAAATGTCTAAAGATATTTGCTTTCCATCAAAATAATTCAATTGTTGTGTAGAGAAATTCATCTTAATCTCCGATAAGAGATAAATCAGAGTTGGTCAAATTGGCCCTTGAACAGAAGCTATGTTTCTAATCATTTCGAAGAAATACATATATGATCTAAAGAGATAAGATATATATTAATCACAGAAGTTTACAAGAGCACAATTCTTCACAACATCCAAACTCAAAAAGACTGTATACAACAATTGGAGCTAAATATTTATATCTTCACATGGAAAATCATAAAACATTACACCTAATGTGTGCAAATGAAATGCAGAGAAAAAGAGAGAGAGAGAGAGAGAGAGAGAGAAAACATTTTTAGCAATATAGAGAAGAAACAAGAACCTCCACTATTATCATGGAGATGAGAGGCTCATAGAAGCTCCATTCAATTTAGTATCAAAGTATTGTAACACATATCACCTAGTAGATAAATCCAAAACCAAAAACACTGAATGTGAAGCTAAAAGATAATCCCAAGTGATATCCTCTTTTTCAACTGACTTGGGATCCGCTATATAACCTCTGCCTATAAGCACAACTCATTTTCAACCATGCATCAATAAAGAAGTATAAATAAAAATGACCAAAATATATAAGAGATAGATATCTGATATTTCTTCATATACACTACGAATTGTTAATTATCCATGTATCTACGATTGGATTCAAAAAAGCCTAGGCCTCAGGCAATTTTGTGAAGAAAAAACTATCTGTAGCAAGAGCAGAATTAAGCCAGATACAGATCAAACTAAAGATATTAAGCATAACAAATATTTTGTTTTTTGTTTTGTCTTTGAAGATAATTGTATTTATTTTGATTGAGTTATTAATAATATAATGTTCTTTTTTTAAGTTTAACCAATTAAGTTATAGAAAAAATTAAAAAAGAAAAATAAAGTAGACCAAAAACTTTTCTTTGATTTGAACTAACTCAATCAAAAAGACTTCAATTCTCAAATTAAAAGAAAAGAGAATAGAAGAGATCATACTTTCATACAATATCTTAATTGAATTCTATGTAATGATCAATAAATTTGATCAATAAATTTCGTTTAATTCTATATCTAAATGTATCATAATCCCAGTAACAATCTATTCTATAGATATTTGGATCCCTACATAATTTATCTAAATGCGTACAAAAAGAAATCAGTACTGAACCAAAAAGTTGACCTCCAGCTCAATCTATTTGGTGATATATACATTTATTTCACCATGATTTTCATTCGTTTGACCTTGTCGTGCATATTAGATCACATCAAAATTTTGTCTAGATCAAAACAATACAAGATCTATCCAATGTTTGAACAAAAGAATTAGAATAAGTGCTTATAATACTTAATTTATCTAAACTTAAAAAGTTGGATCGGTGCACCAGTCCCTTGGTTGGTTTAATCAGGTCCAATTAGTGAGACATCTCATTCCATCTGATTCAGACCAGGTGAACAGAAAAGCATCTTTTAGGGGCTGACCTAGATAAAAAATGAGGCTGATTAACACTTCAGTCAGTTGAACCAGCAAATCCAGTAAATAATTTAAAACAATGGTTTATCTTGCTAAGAAAAATTACTTGCTAGTCCTAGGATTTGAGTCTATCTGATCATTTAGAAAAGATGATTTCTACAAAAAGCAATACCTAGAGAATTTCTTTCGGTGATCTATATCTCGGCATAATCACTATTCATGTCGTAGCAATTTAAAAGAATTTCGTAGTGCTTCTTTGACTCTTTACATTTTGCTAGTGTCAACAATTGTTCCACACTTTTCTTCTTTTAAATTTTTGAATTTGATGTCTTTCTAAAGAACTTGGATGTCTACATGAAACCCATATTTATTATCACCTTATGTATCATTTTATCAAATCTGTAGAAAATTTTATCACCCATGTCACTCCAGTTTTCCCAGCTTTTGCAAGCCAGGCGCATAAAATGGAGAATATAGCAAAAGTAACCTTGTTTTAAATCATCTTCTAGTTTCTTTTCAATAGACAAAAAGAGAGAGAGAGAGAGAGAGAGAGAGAGAGAGAGAGAGATCAGCAGGGACATAGAATTTCTTCTTTCCTTATATGTCAATACAAACTGTCACACATGGAAAAGTAAATCTTTGCAATTAAACCTTCTTTCCTAATACAGAACAAAGCCCAAACAGTTGCCAAAGACATCCAAGACCGATGACAGATGGGGACTTAAGCAACTGCAATTTATCAAAAACCATAAAAGTAACAGCATTAGGCAAAACACACACACACACATATATATAGCAATTCTGGAAGTTCTAAGAGTTAAGACCCATTACAGGGTCTGTACTTACAGGGATGATAGAACTAATTCAAACAGTTCATAATTCTTTTCCTCTTTTATTGAGAAGAGAGATCACCATTCATTAGAGAAACACCGTGTTTAAGCAACCAATCTGAACAAAACAAGTGGTTTATCACAAAGAATTACTGCATGTCAAAAAAATTCGAAGTTTATCATCATCAATGGCGCCAACATAAATGGGTTATACCCAGCTTAGTTTATTAACTCCAACAGAAACATGATATTAAATCCATCCTGCATCAAAGAATAGGGAGTCTAAGGGAGGTGTGAGCATATACCCGTCATGTAACACACAGACCCTAAGAGCCTCAAACAACAAAACAAATGATACCAATGATGTTAAACTGGCTATTACCGAAAATTTTTGAATGCAGTATGCCCTAGTAGAAGAAGAAGAAGAAGAAGAACCAGATATGCAATTCTTATGTCACAACCAAAATATCAGGGTAGAAAAGTAATTCTGGTTGTAAAAATAAGGTAAATGAACGCATGAGCACAGACAACCATGTGTGTTCAACTCTAAGCAGAAAAGTGGATCCGCTTCCCCAAATAACTTTTGAACAACATGTGAACTCCATCTGTGCTACGACTGAATGGCAAAAAACAAACAAAGAACCATCAACCATTGCACTTATTATGGACCATGGATCAGATAAAACTATGGGAATGTCATTACAGGATACATTCAATGCTTTGCTGTGAATTGTTGAGTTTTGACAGTTTCTCAGCCAAAATCTGACCATCAAAATCGCTGTCGCTCATCCTGCTGTTTAACAAGCTTTTACATGCCTTGCAAGATGTCCTATATGTTTCAAAGAAATAAAAAAATATATTACTCTTCTGAAATAATCCTGGCTTTTCAGTCAAAATTAAAGGAGAAACAAGAAAAGGTATCTTAACAGAAATGGCAGATTCATTAACAAGAATGGGTTGATCGAGGGTTCTTTAAATGTATATTCAATGACAGCATACCAAATTCAAGACACACGCAGGCATGTATACTCAACTACACCAAGAACTACGTAGCATCAAGAGAGTTTTAATGCCATTTAAACAACTGAGACTAAAGAATGACAATGTTTTGTTGCGTAAAAGTATAAAACAGGTTGCTAGAAATCCGGATTGAGACCACAAGAACCTAGATCAAGTTTAAGGAGGATGTTTAACTCCATCACACAAAACTTAATCTAAGTTCTTAAAAGTAAGTGAAGAAAAGCAGAGCATTCAAAAGTTATACAAACCAACAATCCAAGCTCACTTCTGAAAAACATCCTCTAAAACTTCTGAGCTTGTTCTTCCCTCAAAGTGGCCAATAGGCCTATCCCACAACAGGATAGATCAAAAGCACCAGGGAAATATTTCAAGAAGTTCTAGATGTAGAAAGAGATATACAAGGCTAGGGTATCATCGAAGGCATGAGAATCAAATCACATCATTGCTCACCCAAGAAGAAGCCTCTGATGCAAGCAAGAAGAAGAAAAAAGTTTATGCCCGTAACTTTCTTTTCATGATTGACGATTGTTCTGGTGCAGATACTTCAGGTTGGACAGATTTGTCTTTTCATGAATAAAGTCAAAGTCAATAAAATGGAAAAATCATGTTTTCTACGTTAGCTCATCTCAAACATGCGGACAACAAGTAAAGCAACACCACGCACTCTTCCGCTTGGACAAAGGGAAACCAGTGACATATATATTATATTTCAGCCCTTAAAAAGAACACATCACTAAAATCTTCATAGAAAACAACAGTTGAAGGCTAATATATAATGGCATACCTCCACACAGGAATCTGTATAGGACAGTAAGAAATGGGATACATCTTAACTTATAATCTATGAAGTTTACAAAACCAAAAGCCACACCAATGGCATTATACTTCCAGGAAAATGAGAAGCAGAAAAGCTGAACTACGAACTGCAGATTCTTCATTTCGAAGAAAATAGACAAAATAAAACAAAACCAAACCAAATTTCCTGAAACAACTAGTTAAAAGCTTAGCATAAGCTATTCACGATCAGCAATTGTAAAATACGGGATAAATCATAAGATTCAGAATCGTAGTAGTTTAAATTACACACATGGTAGTAGCCCACAACCAAAAGAGAAGGTTAGGGTTTTGTCCCATAATATGCGACTAAGAAAACGAAAGGTTCACATTCAAAGTCAAATTAAAACGAAGAAGAAGATTATGGATGATATTAAGAAACTATGATTAAGGAGCTAAGCTTTAGCAACGATAGAGCAGGGAGGTTAAAGAAAGCTCACTCAATTACAACTTAGGAATGGCTGTTGCCTTTTTCGCAGATTCGCACTAGGCAAAAGCCCTAGAATAGACACAACTGCTGCTTCCGCAAAGAGGGAGCGAGAGAGAGAGAGAGAGAGGGATGCGGAAAGCTGCCGTGCCGAGGAACCAATTACTCTCTTCTTCTTTTTTCTTTTTCTTTTTTCTTTCTTTTTATCTATTCCGGGAATTGAGAAAAATAGAAATCGATAAATAAAAGAAGTACAAGTGGCACGTGCGGTGAGTGGACCTAGGAGCGTGTCGTGTAAGGCTTTGTTATCTCCGCAGTTGAGAAAGTGACTAAACGAGGAAACGCGAGGACTAGTTTCGGCTGCAATTTGCCTGCTTATATTTTCCGACTACGCTTTTTAGTTTATGTTTGTATGACATAATTGCTTTTTAGTTTATGTTTGTATGACATAATTATTCAACGGGAAGATATGATCCTCAACGGTAGAAAGATTATAAAGTAAACCAAAGAGATGAAAAGGCTATCTAACAAGGACAATATGTACTTTCGAGATTCTACTTGTTATGGCAGAAATTATAGTACTTTCTTTTATAAACTGGACGGTATCTAGATAAATTTATTAATATTAGTAAGACTGAGCAAAATAATAATTCCTTAGATAAATATAAAAGACAAAATGTAGTCTTTAATTTTTAATAAATTGTGCATAACGCTCTTTACTTAGATGTACTAGGGTTATAATAAATTTACATAAGCTAGCAAAGTAAAAAACCTAATTCTACCCTTTCCTCCTTCCTCTGTTGGATTATTAAGTTGCTTTATATTTAGTAAATATAGTCAAATGCTTGTTCATAGTCATCTAAAACTTGACTTGTTTATACTTATCTTGAGTTTGAGTTTTTTTGTTAAGCTAGTCAAGTTTAAATAAATACTTATCCTCATTCTTCAAATGAGGTAGATTCAAATAATTTTAAAAATGGTATAGTTTTAATTTTCAATTATTTGTAATACATATATACATAGATGTGACTCCTACATATATACAACTTATATTACTATGTGTTATATTAATGTGAATATATTTTTGTATCTAAAATATGACAACAAATTATTTTCTCAATGTCATACATAGAACTTAAAATCATACGATTGTGACTCCTACTATGGATATATTGAATAGAGGTATGCTAGTATTTGGAATGTGTATTTATAATATTAAACATTTACATAGTTTTGAAATTAAACAGCCAAAGATGATAGACAATTAATTAATAATTTTAGACATACAAAGGGCATAGAATCTTTTAAAGCAAATTATGATATAGTGCAAGAAAAGTTACAAATAAATTTAACAATTTACAAGCTTGTAAGGCAAATTACTCAAAGATATTAATATTACTGTAAAATCTAAGGATAATATTTATGAAAAATAATTGATGTAGTTATATTCAAAGAATAAGATATTAATATTTAATGTATTTTGTTTTTATTTTGCCAAAGAAAAATGATAAGTTCTTCCCTTTGTGATAAAGGTTTCAATAAGTGCAATGTCTACTTAAGCAATTACTGTTATTATAATATTCGTATTATATGACATTTTTTTTCAATATCAGGTTGGACGATAAATACTCAAAAACAAGATTTCCTTTCAATTAATGGTATAATTAGAATCAACAACACATCCACTTATGAGTAAAACATATATTTATATATAAATAAACATTAAAAAGAAAGACAGGGCCACGCCAAGGCTGGGACCCAACCGCACGATCCACATCCTAGGAATCCAAACACCACCGGCCTCTGACTGCCCTGAATGCTTTTGAAACTCGAAAACCCTGGACAGTCCAAAAGCAAGAAAAGAAATGAAGCAAGACACAACACTGTACCAGCACTTGCGGAAGCTATCGGGTGTAAGAAGCTTGGAGGAAGCGCTGGATGACATCCTACCCACCCTCTAGACTAGGAGAACCGGCCTTCGAGCTTCCGATAAGTCCCACATTCAGTCTCTACTCAATCTTCCCTCTCCTGCTGAACTCAATACGATGCAGGGAATAAATTAATCTCTCTCTCTCTCTCTCTCTCTCTCTCTCTCTCCTTTTGTACGATTTACGTGGTCAATCAACCAATACGATTCATAACCTCATTTATAGTAGGTTTTGGCATGCCTTCGTTCGCTTATCAGAAAATGTGTGCATCAAAGCTTCACTGGCGATGATCTTCTGAAGCTCTTCCCACCCGATCTGTTGCCCGATCTCCAAACCGTTCTCGTGTTGTCTTTGCACCTGTATCAAAATCAGTGGAAGAACGAGTTATCGAGAGAGCGGTAACTTGGTTCTGTTTTCTTATAGATTCTGCCAATCAGTGTTGATATATCAACTGTATGTCATTTAGGATGCGTTGCCAAGGACCAGCGAGTCGTACCAGGTGAGGACGAGAGTTCCGCTGTCTTTCGCTTCTGTATAGTCTTCCTCAGAGATTTCTACTGTGGTACGGACTCATCAACAGGATTCCGTTGCCCGCCTGAATGACAGAGCCAACGATTTTGGGGCTTTCGCTCCAAGGGTGGTTGGGCCTGTGCTTCCGGACAACTTGTTATGTGGTTTTGGGAGGTTGCTGGATTTCTTTCTTAGCTCCTCATTTGACATGACGTAGGGGTTAAGTTTTATGAACTACATTTCCTTTAAGATATCAGTGGTTTGAACCATTCCATTTCTTACTTGTTTTTAATTTGTAGGAAACTCTGTCCCGGCTGAAGTCAATGACTTGGACTACAGAAAATGAGGTGGCTGTCATCAGCCTCAAGGTACGCGGGTTTACTAATTATGGAGCACTCTGCTCGACAAATATGGATGGAGATTACTTCAGTAATTGGCGAGCGATCTGCTTGCATTTCATGGTTCCAAATTTTAATGGCGCTGGTATTTTAGTGCATTTGAGGGTCGTTCAAGGGTATTTAGCTTTCATTGTGCTCCATTTTTCCTGTTGTTGTACCGTTTGTGTTTTGCGGAAGGTTGCCACTTGGATCTGTTATTAGTGGAGTTGTCACCGGTACTTTCTCGCCTCTATGGGGATTGAAATTGGATCTGTTATTAGTGAGGTTGGTTGGGTGTTGATTGGCCTGTAGAATGTTGTTAAGGTAAGCTCCAAGCCCAATATGTCTTGCTTTCTTCTTGTTTTTATTTTTGGTCATTGTTGCCATTAACATCTAGGATAATGGTTTAACATGTGATCTCAGCCAGCATTTTGATGATGTGGCAGGTGTGGAACAAGTCTGGTGCTAAATATAATCTGGATAGATTTACTTGCTTGATCTATGCCATGGAAACAACTCATGATATGCTTTTTGATGGAGGCCAAGTAATTATCGTCTTAACAATTTGAATTTCTTAGAATTTGAATAAAAATTGTTGTATCACTAGATCTTATTTTGGTATCTTTGGATTGATCAACCTCTTTTAAGTTGCTTGTGAAACAACATAAACATTGTTGTCATGATAGCTCTTGCGACTTAATTAAATTTTGAAGGTTCAATCTCTTAGATGCATTATTTGCAATGCCTTGATTATTCATATAGGGCACATCTTGTTATTTTGCTGAACTTTCATGTTTGTAGTGTTATGTCCATAATACAGTTTTTTTTGTAAATCATAGGACGGTATTGTCTTGGCATGGAAGTGCAATAAAGACAAATCTCCCATTTCAACCAATTTCATCCCTTCAAGGACACACATGTGATGTAGTATCTTTAGTTGTTGGAGGTGGCTGGTTGTGTTCGAGCTACAAGGACCATTCAATAAGGGTAAGTTTGTTTGATTAAGATGAACACCTACACTTATATCTTTTGTTCTTGCTTGTAGTAATTGATAACTCTATTTTTATAGAGTTATCTTGAGTATTTTAGACAATAAATAATATTGTGTTTGTGAGAAAACATTTAGATTTCCTTACATTTATTCATGTTTTTCTTATTTATGTAACAAATGATAATATAATGACAATGGAAAGAAAACTAATTGATTTTCATGATAATTGCTACAAAGGAAAAAGAAAAGAAAGAAAGAGAAAAGTAGGGCACGTCGCACAAGGATAAAAAGGAAGAAAAAACCAAGCAAAAGAGGGGAGAACGTGTAAGATTATGGGGACAAGGTAGAAAAAGTAATTAGCTACCACTTAAATAATTTAATTTGCATATTTGAGATCAATAGGAGATGACATGTAGTTGCTTATGATAATGTGCAATCATAAATTAATATGGATAAATATATACCATATGATTTATGTAGCTTTAGCACGTGGTGGCATACAAGGACGCATGGTGGTAGCACGTGATAGTGCATGGTGACAACATGTGCGGCATGTGACAACACATTTTCCTCCCTTCTTCCAAACAACTTCTTTTGTTTTCCTTAATGTGCAGAGTTGTACAAGTTTTTGTGAATTGAAGACATTACAGTAACAACTTTTATGTTTTTAATTTAAAAAATGTTTTGTTCAATTTCTTGCATTGCTTTTGTTTGTATAGACTTAATATTTAAGTTTACTTTTGTTAAAGTTACGATGTAACTTAATTATGATGGTATAAATGTCATGATTGTTATATTCTATAAGACATTTTGTTGTGTGAAGTTGCATATTATTAAGTGTAATGTATTTAAGTGATTAGCTACTACTTCGATGATTTAATTTGCATGTTTGAGACCGATAAAAGATGATATGTAGTTGATTCCTGTAATGTACAATTATATATTAATATGAATAAATATATACCATATGATTTATGTGGCTCTAAATGCAAATTAGAATATTCATAGATCTTAATGCACTTGATTTTTTTTTTTTCAATTTACATGTAGAGATATAGTAAGTTAATGAGCTAAGTAAATTTGTTATACCTAAACATAGGATAATGAATAAATTAGAAAATTCCATCATCACATGAATAAAATCAATCTTGCAAGTATAAATAATCAACATTAATACATAATAGTTAGGTGAAATAGGACGTTGTAATAGGTTTTGTTTATAAACTTTTCTTAAATTTAGCTGTTTAATTTATTTCCTATCATTTTAATTTACTAGATAAACTTTAAAAATTATTCACCATTAGTAATTAGTTGCTTAGATATCTTACTTGTTCAATATGTTTACTTACATTTAGAATTTCATTGAATAATAATTTAATGAAATACTAGTAAAAAAAATAGTAGTTTATGTTAAAATAAATGGTTATGGTGTTCAATTGATTTCTCTTTTATTCTCTTTTCTTTTCTTTTAATAGCCTCAAATTCAATTTCTTGTAATTGGTCTAAATATTGCAAGCATAATAGTTGGATTAAGTTATGATTAACTATTTAGCTTGATGGTATTTTGTGAATTTCTCTTCTTTTTTTATAGCTAAAAATTGAGTTACTTTTAGTTAGTTTGGATGTTCAAGCTAGAAGTTGTAGTGACTTTTAATTAGGTGCTTTTGGTGCTAATCCTTTGTTTTAGCTAATTTGTTATATTTTTAATAATTTGTTATACCCTTATTTCCTTTTTTTAATGGAGGGCAATTGTGTCACTTTTCTATTCATGCATACTTGAGCAATCATGTTTATCATAATTGTATTCGCTGAGACTAATTAAGTTTCACTTTATAAACATTTACGAAGTATTTGAAATAAGGTTGTTTCACTTAATCTCCATATGACATAAAATTGTGTGATTGTATCATTCTTCTTACCTTTTATTATTTATTGTTTCAAGTTTGGGACCACAAAACTTTAGAGTGTTATGATAATGGATGATCATGTTAATACCATGACATCTCTTACATTTTGGGATCAATACTTGTTTTCTAGTTCTTCAAAGCATATAATCAAGGTTTAGGCTATGAATGAAAGTGTGACTTGGAAGTAATTTATACACACAATGAAGAACATAAAAGTCATTAGTTACCACAATCATAAAAGTCTATTGTTGAGCAATATGCTAATTCACCCCTTTTTTCTTTTGCTTGGAGTTTTCTATGGTAGTTGAAGTATTCTAGATTAGTTTATGTCATATCAATCCTTTCATGCATAGTAGTTAAAATAGTAAATAGTTGAGAAAATGCTAAACTATACTTAATATTGTCTTATTCATAATAAAAAAAGAAAAAAGAAATGAACTATCTTTCTAGTTTTTCTTTTTGTGTTTTTATTCTCTAATGTTGTTAAACATTGTATTGGTTAGCCTATCACCATTTTATCCTCTTATGTTAGAAGCTTCATAGATAAATGATTTGGATACCCTCATGCATTTTAGGCCTAATGTCTTAAATATTGTTAAAGTTACGTTGAGTTATTACTTCTTGAATGATAACTTTGATGCATTTAAGTTGATCATTTAATTTTTCTTGTAATAGGGCACTCTTGTATTTTGTGGTATGACCAAGGCCTTGAAGAAACAATTTCTCTCAATAAATGTAAACTGCAGGGCTCAGGAGACCCTATGTGACCTAAGGCACAACACAACACTACGGACCTACATCCAATCTTTCACTAAGGCAACTTTATACCTCAGGAACATATCAAAAAAGACTCTCTTATTCTTTTTCACGAGTGGGCTCCAAAAGTGGGCCAAGGACGAAGTGGAGAGACAAGACATATGCAAGTTGAATCAAGCTATCTCAATTGTAGAGTCTTTGTCGGATCAAAAACACATAGAAGTTATGGATGCAAGGCCACCACCCTAGAGTGAAAATTCGAGAAAAGATGGGGGGAACTGACCTTTATTCAACCAAAATGGTGGAAATAGACCCACATCCAATCATGATGGTGGGGGCGAGGAGAGGAAACATCTATTGTTTCATTTGCAATTGGTCTCATTTTATGAAGAATTGCCCAAAAAAGGGATCAATGAATGCAATGGAAAAAGGGTAGCCCCAAAAGAACCTCCGGCATCATAGGAGGAGCATGCAGTAGCTCTTAAAATGTTTAATTCGATGAAAGGCAAGGCCTCGAACTCTACTACGAGGTCTTTGATGTACGTAGAATTTGTAGTCAACAACAAGCACGTCAAAGCCATGGTCAACTCAGCTGCGACCCATAACTTTATTACACCTAGAGAAGCCAAAAAGTTGGGCCTCTCTGTGAAGAAAGATATTGGTTCATTGAAGACGGTGAACAACACTCTGTGGCTAGTGGCTAGAATAACTCAAGGAGTGGACTTGCACGTTGGCAAGTGGAAGGGAAAGATAGAGTTGACCGTAGTGGCCATGGATGATTATTAGCTAATCCTCGAGTTAGACTTTCTCCCTAAGGCCAATGCCTTCCCTTACCTTGCACATAGTTGTTTGTGCATTTTTATAGGCGATATGTCGTGCATGGTTCTGACCCAAGTCATGGGTTCGACGCAGAAGAGCCTTTATACCATGCATCTAAAAAAGGGCATTCGAAAGTGTAGAGAGACATACCTGGCCGTATTGAAAATGGAAGAGACTGTAAAGGAAGACAACCTTCCTAAAGTCATTGGCAACTTTCTCAAGGAGAATGAGGACATGATGCCTCTGGAATTGCCAAAGCAGCTGCTCCCTAGATAGGAAGTTAATCATGCTATTGAACTAGAATCGGGGATAAAACCTCTAGCAAAAGCTCCCTATTGGATGTCTCCACTTAAGCTATTAGGAAACAACTGAAGTCATTACTTGATGCATGGTACATTCGACCAGCAAAAGCCCTGTATAGTGCACCGATTTTGTCTCAGCCAAAGAAGGATGAGTCCATGCATCTATACATCGACTACCAGAGGTTGAACAAAGTGACTGTGAAGAACAAGTATCATATCCCTTTAATAGGAGACTTTGGGCCATGCCTATTACTTCACAAAAGTGGACTTGCAGGTCGGGTTACTACCAAGTTTGGATTGGAATGAGAGATGAGCCGAAGACCACCTGCATGACGCAACATGGTTCTTTCAAGTGGTTGGTTATGTCGTTTGGGCTAACCAATACACCACCCATATTTGGACAAGTTCATGGTCGTGTACTTGGACGATATTATGGTATACAATAACTCCCTTAAAGAACATGTGTAACACATGAAGATATTGTTCAAGGTCTTATGTGAAAACAAGTTATATTCGAAAATGGAAAAATGTTCCTTTGCTCAAGAAGAAGGGCACTTCTTAGGCCATGTGATCAAGGAAGGGATTCTCTGTATAGACTTTGCAAAGGTAAAGGTCATCTAGGATTGGAAAACTCCTTCAAAAGTTACGAAGTTGAGATCTTTTATAGCTCTTAATTAATTATTATTGACATTTCATTTTAGGATTCTCGGTTAAAGCCACAGCTAAAGAACTCTAATCTATGAGATTGGATGAAAACATGTTAGCGAGCCTTCAAAGATTTGAAAGCTATAGTGACAAAAGAACCAGTGTTGGCACTACCATACTTCTCTAAACGGGTTGAAGTACACTTGAATGCGTCGAGCATTTAAAAGCCGGAAGCTAAATGAGGCGGAGCATAGATACACGGTGCAAGAGAAAGATATGATGGCAATAGTTCATTACCTAAGAACGTGGTGCCACTACTTGCTTAGTTTACGATTCTTAATCCAAACAAACAATGTGGCAACAAGCTTTTTCTAAACTCAGAAGAAATTATCCTCGAAGCAAGCTAGGTGGTAGGACTTTCGGGCTAAGTTCAACTATAATATGGAGTACAAACTTGGGAGGAGCAATGTGGTCGTCGATGCCTTTAGTCGAAAGATCGAGTTTTCTGTCATGAGCGTAGCAATGGGAGACACACTACCACTCATAAAGGAGGGACTAGCTCATGATTTGGTGGCCAATTAAAAGAGTGTAGCTCATTAAAGATGGCAAAACAAAGCAGTTTTGGTTGGAAAATAGAGTGCTCTACACTAAGGGTAGGCACTTGTATATGCCTAAGTGGCAAAACCTCCATTGCAAGCTTATTAGAGAGTGCCATGACAACAAATGGGCAAGGCACCTTGGAGAGCAGAGGACGAGGGCTCTTGTCGAAGCCTTGTATTTCTAGCCTAACATGCATGACCAAAGCGAGTTGCTTATGAAGACTTGCCTTATTTCTCAATAGGACAAGCTAGAGAGAAGAGCTCCTGAGGGATTGTTGGAGCCTCTACCGATACCAAGTTAATCATGGGAGAGTATTTCCATAGACTTCATTACGACATTATTAAAGGTCAACTGAGTGTGGTTCGATCTTGGCAATAGTAGATCAATTTTCTAAGTATGATACCTTCATACCAAGTCTAGTGGAGTGTCTAACGAAAGACACAAGCCCCTCTTCTTTAAGCACATAGTGAAGTATTGGGAGCTGCAGTGGAACATTGTTAGTGATTGAGACCTACGGTTCACAGGCCAACTCTGGAGAGAGTTATTCGGTCTATTGAGCTCTAAATTACAATTCTCTACAAGCTTCCATCCTTAGACAGACGAACAAATGGAGTGGGTGAACAATCTTGTAGAGTTGTACTTGCGGCATTTCGTGAACGGGAGCCAAAAGAATTGGGTAAAGTTTATAAATGTAACCCAATTTTCCTACAACCTACAGAGAAGCGAATCTACAAAAAAAAGCCCCTTTGAGTTGGTGACAAGGCAATAACCATTGACCCTTCCGACTTTAGAAGCGAGATCGTCTGAGTAGTGTCCTAGTGTCCTAGTGCCCATGAAAGGGAGAGATCTTGGAAAAGGAACTCAGAGGTGGTCAAATCCTACTTGAATAAGGCTATCACAGGATGAAAAGGTAGGCTAACAAGAAACGAAGATCGGCCAACTACAACATTGGGAACCAAGTTTTGGTGAAGTTCCTCCCTTATTAGTAAAAGTTTTACCGACCCTTTCACTAGGGATTGGTTCAAAAGTATGCAGGGCCATTTGAGATCATAGGAAAGAGTGGCAAGGTGGCCTATTGGTTAGACCTCCTAGCTAGCCTCAAGCTCTACCCAGTGTTCCATGTGAGCATGCGAAAGCCTTTCCACATCGACAAGGTGAAGGCAGAGTAAAGTTAGTCGAAGCAGGCTCCCCTGACGATGTTAATGTCCTTTGAAAGGGACATTGAGGAGATCTTAGGTGCTCTAATCTTTTGGAAGAAAAGAATTCATTTGTGGTGGTAGTTCCTTGTTAAGTGGAAAGGTCTACCAATCAATGAAGTAACATGGGAGTTTGAAGATGACCTTTAATAGTGCAAAAACCTCATCAACTACATGGAGGAGGTGAAAGTGTCACCAACATGAGCATGTTTTGAGAAAGATCCTTCACATCATGGAAAGCCTCACCAAATTGTTATACAAAGGTGGGACGAACCAATACATTGAAGAAGACCTTGGAGGGACCGGGGAGTCTACACCGAAGTGCTATAAAGATAAAGGTCAACTGAGTGAGTATGAGTTGGGCTTCTATGGCCTCACGCAAGCCAACAAACCATGTTCAATGAGTCTAACCCTTATTGCTTTGCAACATTGAGAATGTTGCTGGCTTAGGTGGGGGAGAATGTCTCGAACTAGCAGTACGAGCTGAGGAACCAAAGGGCCAAGGACATGGCCTACCTGCTCGATGGACCAAGTGGCCTAAGATGTGCCCTGCCCTTGGAACAACACAGGCGGTCAAGGACTAGGCCAACCTACCTAGTTTCCTAGTATTGGGTCACTTGCCCAAGTGGTGCCCATGTTTTGTACTTGTAATCCTTATTTCCTTGTATTCCGTTACTTTGTAAAGAAATGTGACCCTTGTATAGAATGTGGTATCATTGAATGTCGTTGTCTAATTGCTTGTAACTTGAATGTTTTAATTGCTTGTAATTTAAATGATTCTTTGGTTCAATAAAGATCTATATTGAAATATGTTGTTTGTGTGCGCATTTAAACTACCAAGTCCCAACTAGTTATCTCAAGGCTAACTAATTTGTCCCATCATGACTTTCATGTAGTTAATTAAAAGTGTAGTAAGGTTGACCCATATCTTTGTTGAGACTTAGGTGCCGCACGAATCCACTAAGACCATGGCACAAAAGCTTCATGAGTAGACAATTTAAGTAAAAGCAAAAAAGAGCAAAAAGCAACATTAGAAAGAAAAAAGCTTTCTATTGCAACTAAAATAAGTCAACATAAAGTCAATTTTACATATACATGATAACTTAAATCTTTTAAAAAAAATGGTTTATTCTCTATTTTCAAAAAACCACTGCTTGCTTACAAGTGGCTATAGTACCTAGGGGAATAGGGAAAAGAGTGGGACAAAGGGCAAGAGGGAAAATAAGATCAGAACAAATTCTCTATGTTATTTTCCCATTTTCAACAGCACGAAGGGCTTTCTCAGCTAGGGGCCCCATACTAACAAACCACTGCTTGCTTACAAGTGAATCTAGGGGAATAGGGAAAAGAGTGGGACAAAGGGCAGGAGGGAAAATAACATGAGAACAAATTCTCAACTGAATACGTTTCCATTAGCTAATGGAATTTCCAAATAAAACAGTAGTAACTTCTTACTTCACCACGTTGGGATGTGGGAACCCATATAGTGTGTGGGTGTGGGTCCTTTTTCACTGCTAAGCCTCTCTTCTCCTCCAGATTTTCCCACAGTTTTTTCCGGGCCTCAACCCAATCAAGGCCAAAATTACTGTAGGTGTCATTGCCACATATTAGGCATGATATAGAGAGCTTACTCCAATACGATACACGATCAACAAAAAACAAAGTTGTTTCATATTTTTCAACAATGAAATAAAGTCAATCCAAAAGTTTACCAGTACAATCTAGCAACCTCGTTAAGCTGAAGCACTAGGAGGTCAAGCTTTCTGGCTAGAAGATAATCGTTATGATCATGCCCAGGGCTTATCTTCAGCACACCAGTCTTTATCAACTAGCTGCCAAGTTCAGCAATAAAAAATTAGGCCAGAAGCAATTACTAACCATGAAATAGATTGAATCAGGCACGGCAGAAGACAGAATCTTGCCAAAGAAAGGATCCGTGGCCCTTAGTGTTGTGCCCCTCAAAAAGCAATTAGGCAGACCCCCATCCAAATAAAAAATTGAACTTTTTAAGCAAAAATTAAAAATTTTATTGTAGATGGAACACATACTAAGAAGGCATACGATATGGCCTTATAATAGAAGTAAGCCCGAAAGAGCACACTTTTTAAATAGATTAAGAAGATTTAAGCACCAAGCTTGTGTTAATTGATAGGAATTAGAAGAATCTCTATCAACGAAGAGAAAAAAATGAATAAAATAAAATTTTGAAGGACCGAAAATCATGCTCTTAACCGGGGATCTGTCCAACAGCAATAACTGGGCAATGAAAAATCAGAGCACTGTGAGTCTTTTGTATAAGAGAATTAGGTAACAAGTAGGTGGAAAAATTATAAGATAAAGAAAGAGAAACATAGGTCAAGGGCTGAGTAGAAACTCCCACATGAACTGAATATTTTCAAAAGGCCACAAGCTACATGCGCAATTCTCCATGCCTTGAGGCTTCTATTTATTTTTCCGTTACTAAGCTGCTGGATCCAACTATGCCCTTGAACCATAAATGCAGTATGGTGTATAGACCAATAGAAATCCTATGCTCTAGGAATAAATAGTATCACACAACGATAAATAACAACCTGATATTCAACAATCTTTAACCAAAACATTATCTGGAGCTTTTACCCAGTCAGAGATAATAGGAACATGACGGCCTTATGTCCTAGGCACGATTGCTGTCATACCTATATACTTAGAATACCACTCATCCTGCAACGGTTAACGAGAGAGAAAAAGAAAACGGAAAAAAAAAAGGAGAGAGAGAGAGAGAGAAAATGTTAGGGAGAAAACTACTGTCCCCTTTACATTATAGAAGTAAATAAAATATAGCAATCAACAACCCATTTTTGTCTAATTATTGCATATAAAGAAGCTGTTTGTGATTGCAATCAAACAACATTCTATTCCTTCATAAAACCGGTTTCCATCCCTCTTAGCTAGAAAGTGGAGAGAGAGAGTCCACAAATTTCCATTGGAAACCATATTGCTTTTCTTTCTTTCTTTCTTTTTTTCCTTCTCCCCCCCTCCTTTTTTTATAGGCAAGGTGTACATGTCACATTGAGAATAAAGACTACCTCATCAATAAAAGCAAACAACAGAATTTGGACAAGAACATACTTCCCTTTCCACTCCCAATCTCGCTTTGTGAACTCATCTCTAGTTAAGTTAACCCTTTTTATTCCTTCAGATGCAAGCATTCTTTCCACTACCAACTGTCAGGAAAGAAAAATAAATAATTTCAGACTGATGAGACAAAGAGATGTAGAAAATATCTGAAACACTTGATCAAAAGTCAATCAAAACAAATGTAAATTTTCGTCTCATCATGAAATTGTAACAAAAGGAAACTTTACAATTCAACAACTCTTCAAAAGTTCCAAACAAATTAGCAAGAGAGTAAAATAATTTGTAGTCAACTGAACATAAAAAAGAATGAATACAAAGAGGAACTTCCAAAGAAAAGAAGACAGCTAAACCACTGATCCAGATACAGAAGATTCTCAGTCAGACAAACCAGGGTTGCAATGCCAGCATGATCAGTCCCAGGAACCCAGAGTGTTGGCCTTCCTCTCCTCTCATTCGGTGGTACCTAACCATAATATCTAAGCAGAGCCAACCATTAAAAAGAAACACAGAATAAATAAAATTCATGAACAAGAAGGTGACATGAAAGACCAGGTCAGAAAGCATTCATTATGTCTAACAAGATACTGTCAACAAATTACACTGATATCAAAACAAAAGAGCAAAGGAATTGCATGAAACTAGGGAGAAATGAGATGAACTACAAAATCCTTAACATCTCAGTGAGAACATGAACTATAAAATCAGCTGATCCTAAATACTTGAGGAAGATATTCAAATGATAACAAAGTCGGGAGAAAAATAATGCACAGATGGACGTGTAATGCACCATTAATGAGCTAAGGAGGAAATTTCAACAAAATGTTGTGAAACTGACTTGTTTCATTGTCTGCATATCGTGAGACTTTTCACAGCCAAAACTCAGTTTGAGCTTTAAAAACTACATGAGACATTTGTGGGCCAATGTGAAAATGATGCATTTGCATATGCAAAGAAAGCCCTCAAGCATCTAAGTCTAGTCATCTTGACTCTTTCTTCCTCCATCTTTCTTTAGTTGAATATGTACGCTAGTGAAGATAAGTTCCTATAAATTGTTGAAATTTACTCTAGATTTGTTTACTTCACATTGAACAACCAAAAGCCGAGAATAAAGGTCCATCAAAATATCTAGAACCGTGCAACTAAGTCAAGTAGAAATGCCTTTAAGCATCACTGATGCATCCTTTTCCTAAAGTGTTGCATCATTACCAACAGTAGAAGAATTGAGGAATTTTCAGCTCCAAAGCCTTCACAACCCTATTCTCAAAGAATCATTGTTTTCACACTTTTGGAGGTTTCCAAGCAATAGATAAATGGCATACCAAATAGACAGTCTTTCCAGTTTTAGTGCCTTGTAAATCATTTCTCCTGGTTTAGAGCATTTTGGTCATGGACATGAAATTGACCCTGTTCTGGGAACAAGTAAGTATCACTGAATCTTATCTATTTTGTTTAATTAAAAAAGAAAAGGAACAAAAGAAAGAAAGAAACGGAAGTTTGGAATTTATTAGAAGCCCAAGTGTCACATCATTAACCCCACCTAAGTGATAAAAGGAAAACTTCAATACCTCCACTTAGTGATCAAACAACTATTCATTAACTACACTCTTTCCTGTTACATTTGGCAAATGCCATCATACCAACGATGAAGTATACAATGGAGAATGAAATCGATGAGCCAAATCAAGTTCAACGATGCTCCCGATCCAACATGGGAACATCTGTCATAGAAGTAGCTGCTGTTATATCAAGAGTCGTCCTAAGCCAACTTTCTTGTTTTTTGCCATTAAAATTTTTCAGCACCAACCAGAACAATGGCTAATATATCACACACTCCTTTCTAACATTACACATCTAGCTAATTAGTCAATAGCATTACTACAAAACCCTGGAAACCAATGGATAGCTAAACATAACTTTTCAAACGCTTATAGTTTTAAAAGAAGATGAAAATTTTATATATATAATTGCTAGATCATATCAGTGAGGGTTTATCCAAACGAAACCAAGTATCCTCCAGATTAAGCAGGGGTTCTAAATAGTGAAAATAGTCTCCCCTATAAGAAAGGAATTGAGAGTGACATCACAATTGAAAAAGATTTTGAACCGTAAAGTCTCAAGAAAGGTCAAAGATCAACCTGCACAAGGAATGGCCAGGGGCCTAGGCTGGTTCGAGGCAGGCATGGCCGAGCTCATCCTACTTTGAAGTTCCTACGCTTTTTCTATTCCTGAGTAGTATCAACATTTATTGAGGCAACCCCAGCACTGTACCTTTTGACTTCTAGAAACCGTACTTAATGCAACAACCATTTTCTTGGCGCATAAACCTTCACTTTTTTTTTCGCCCTAAGGAACAATATCCCTAAAAACATTTTCTGTAAATTAGCAGGGCCAGAAGATTACTAAAATGAAAATTTGTGTTATCACAGCTATTCAGATTCCATTTCAAAATAAACATTTTATAGAAAAAAGCACAAAAGTACATGCTTGATTAAAGTACATCGAAGCCTAAACAAATTGAAAGAAAAGTTAAAAGAAAAAAAACTGTTCATACTTTATACCAGAGTCAAGATCATAGCCTTCGGATTTTGGGAGCCATCCTAAAGCAGAGGCTGAAGAGTTAAGCGTAGAGGAAGATGAGTAGTCAATTAGCTTTGGACCGGGTGAGTTCAAGGAATTTGAAGTAGAAATAGAGGAGACAATGTCGCCAGCAGCGGCAAATAGATATAGCAACCATTCTTCCTATTCCATAGTTCTTTAGGTAGTGGAATGCATGAGAAGCAGATAATTGCCAACTCAAGACAACAGTCCAGGTCTTCCTACAGATTAATATGAATTGGTAACTTTGGGCACTGACAGTTTTCTTAAAGGAACTAAAACAAAAAATGGCTTGGCTAAAGCTTTTGTTACATCAATTATTAGTGACGGTGGTTGGATGTTCGTTAGTGTGGGAAATGTTGTAAAGGGAAGCTCCAAGCCCGGTATGTCTTGCTTTCTTCTTGTTCAATTTTTTGTTTCGATGCGGGTCTGCATAATTTCTTTTTTTTTGTGGGGGGGGGGGGGGGGGGGGGGACACTATGGGCCATAGATTCTTTCTTTGGCAAGTTTTTGCAGTCACAAACATTTTCAATGAACTGTTTTTAGGGAACAAAATTTACAAGATGAGTAGATAAGTGATTCTCCCCTTTATTCAGATCTTGATTATTCAGATCAGTGTAGTTTATGCTTGTACAGTATCTTGATGTTACATTTACCTATTTCCTTTCAGGGCCGCAAAATGTCCAATACTTTGGGTCAACTTCGGATCGATTACGCTCTTGATCTTGGTACTGAAATCGGATTGATTATTAGTGTAATTGGAAATTACACTATTGATCTTCCCATAACACTGAACACCCAACCACCTTCACTAATAATCGATCCGTTTCAGTACCAAGATCAAAATCCCGAGCACACTGTGCTGTATCGCAATCCCAAACCCGAATTGTTTCATCACTACAGCCGGAGTAAAGCTTGTTCCTGAAATCCCCATGACAGCCTGCTCTCAAAAGAGTAATGAATAAGCATTTTTAAAGATTTCGTTGCCAAAAAAAAAAAAATTACTATCATCTTACACGCATATGAGAATTAGATATTAATAAGAGTCTTGAAAATGCTAATGATTTTGCTTCAATAAATAGATTAGAAATCCCAATATTTGATTTGCGTTATTTCTGCTCCGAAGTTTTCTTTTTTCAACACATACTGCCCCACTATATATCCCAAAAACATAATGATGTTTATTTTGTTGCCTATTATGCTGTTTCACACCAAAAAAAAAAAAAAATGGAGTGTCACTATCTTTGAAGAAAAGCCTGAATTCAATAGCAGGTCGACTTCCTTTTTTTCCTAAATTCCCATCAGCCCACTAAACCCTAGGAAATATAGGAAACTCGAATACAGAAAGAAGCCCGGAAGTTATTGTGTGATCAGTTAACGGCTGACAAAAATGAATGTCGGAGTTGCTCGAAATGCTAAAGAAATTCGGCGACTCGCAAGTTTGTGGCAGATAGAAAAGATCAGAAGACAAGCGAATCCCATCTTTAAAACTCTAAGTAGATAAAATCCTAGCAAAACCCGGAGTTCCTTATGTAGGCACGCTAACCTGTCACTGTGAGAGGGGCCGAGCGCAGACAGAGCAACAGACTGTGAGCTGATCGCAGCAGAGACAAACAGGAAGAAGCGGAGAGAAAGAGAGACAGAGAGAGACAGAAAGACCCTCGAGAACAGGCGGTGTTTTTCTTTTCTTTTCTTTTTTTTCTTCAAAAAGATTAATTTATTGAAATAAACCAATTGGGCCGTTCTTACACTATATATAGCCCGGCCCGTTAACTCTTTTGAGATTGTGGACTACCAAGATCGACGACGTGAGCTTATTGTGCCGTATCGCAGTCTCAAATCCGAATAGTTCCATCAGTACAGCCTGAGTAAAGGTGGTTGTTTCTTGCAGGGACTACAATTCCCACGACAGCCTATTTTCAAAAGAGTAGAGAATAAACATTCTTCAATGAGAATTACTCAGTTAATGGTATTGAAAATGCTATTGATTTTGCTTCAATAAATAGATTAGAAATCCCAATATTTGATTTTTATCACAAGATGTACTATATTTTTGTTATTTTGCTCAAATTTTTTCTTTTTTCAACACATACTGCCCCACTATGCATCCATAATAATGTTTGTTTGGTTGCCCATTATGCATTTTCACACAAATAAATAAATAAGTGAAATTTGGAGTCACACTATCTTACATGCAGCCACAACCAAAATTGTGGATATTTCAATCAATCTTGTTTGATATGTAACTTAACTTAACAACCTTCTGTCTTTTTGTCATGAAAAAAACCAAGGTGACTCCTAGAACAAACACATATCACAAAGAATCAAACAAAAAATGTTGATTATATATTTAGAAAATTTGTTCTTGTACACTAAATTCTTCATCTTTTGATGCAACAACAAGAAGAAGAAAAAAGATAAAAATAAACATAAAATAAAAATAAAACAAAAATAAAAAGGAAAGAACTTCGTAAATATATTTTCCATATAGAAATCAAAAGGATTTAATTCTAGCAAGTTTCAAATTCATATACACATTACAAAGTAAGAGGGAAAATCAACACACTGCTACCTTCGTGTGCCCTCGGAGGCATGCCAAGGTCCCCAACTCTTCCACACGAGGGCCAGAATTCCGAAACTGACCCTTATTGACGCAGGACTGATCAACATTTTGTGGGAATTGCACAAATAAACTAACCCTTATTTACTGCATTATTAAATAAAACAATGGTCATTGTAAATGCATCTTCAAGCTTCAATGTATCTTCTAATATTGTTTTAATACTCCTTTTTATTTGAGTATAGGGAAATGCATCTTATTAAAATTTTTATTTATGAATAAATGAGTATTACATCTAAATCTAGATTTTATTACTATATTATCGTACAACTTCACAAATTTTTATCATCTAATTTCATTACAATACCACAAAAAGCAAACTAACTTAGCATCCCTGAATTGAAATGGTTATCGAATATAGAAACCTAATTCAAAAATGTTAAGAATTAAAGCTTATTTATGATATGTCTTTAATGATGATACATGTTAGGATTCATATACTATCATATACCATATCAAGTAATTATTATAACGACATATCATATGGGATGTGGTTGACAACGAATTGAAAGCAAGGAGCAAAAATTGGATCCATACCACCGTTAATAACAACCTTCGCCATGCCTAAAGCATGAAAAGGAAATTATGTCCGTTAAGAGTTAGTCAAGGTCAGTGGCATAATTGACAATTGAGTCATAGGCAATAATACACCCTTATAATTTAATCTTTTTGTTTTGAGAGTTCTTTTGGACTTTAGCATTACTTTTGTTTATAATAAAACATTAATAATGTGACACTATTACATTCTAACACCCTTCTATGGTAAGAATGAAAAATTACAATACCTTAATTTATGAGCAAGTGATAGAATGAAATAATAGTGGGTTCGTGAGTTCTGTAACCCATAACCATCACACTTCTATAATTGCCACTAACCTTTTCAACTTTTTTCATTATCGGCAAATAGTTTTGATCTCCATCACCCAAAAGATTTTTAACTGTGAGAAAATATAGGGCTTCAACTCTCTAGCTGGAAAAGGGGACTAAAAGTAGGAAACTTAAAGACTTCATGTTAAAGGTATAAAAGAAAAAGGAAATTAACGGTAAATATGAAAAATTACAAGAAAACTATCAACAATTTGCCCCAGATCCAGACAACAAAAACAGTGCTTCGGCTCTCTAGTTGGAAAAGGGGATTAATAGATGGCCACAGCAAAATTTGGCAATACAAACAATGAAGAATACGCGTTAATGTCAATCACAGCCAAATCAGTCTACTACTCTTAACTCATATGTGAAGCAAGGCAAGAAGCTGCAAAGCTGGTATGTTGCATCTCACATTCGTAGCTGCGACAAGAATGGTTATTGGATGATCATAAGTAGCACCCAGACCAATGATTACTCACCACAAAGTCCATGTTGACTATGATATGATGAGAGGACTATTCCGAATGGTTCGATTTGCAGTGAAGAGGATTCTGCTCTGAAGATATGTAGTTCAGCCCCTAGTACAAATTTATTTTGGAGAAAGGGCAGTTGATTTGAGGAGAGCTAGTCGGTTTTTGGTGAGAATAATCTTTTCCTTCACTTCTGCTGCTTTTTCTTGGACCCCATGGACAATGTCCTCTGGAGCTTTCTCCACAAACTGCAGAGAGCAAATACAAATTTTAAGACGCGCATACCATTAAAAGGAAAAGGTACAGCAATGACACTTCCTGGTACGAAATAGCATAACCTATCCAAGCTTTCCATCAGTAAGATGGCGATAGATCCCTACCTCAAATATGACCAACTTCTTGCTCACTAATGGTAGAATAGGAAATACTATCCCGCATGACTATCTCCAGCTATCTGAACTATAGTTAAAGAAAAGGGATCCATTTGTTATGACTCCATAGTATGCATAATATGTGTTGGCTGGTAGAGATTTTATATGCATTAAAATGAACTTTCTTTCCTCATCGGACTTATGAGCTGATATTCATCCAAAAAAAGCTTGTAAAGAACAATAAGTAAGCAGAAGTGTACTCGGAATGGGAGGTCATTATTCCTACTCCTTCAGGTGTTATTGCAGTCAGCAGCTGAAATAGTTACAGTTCCTTTAATAAACACTAACACCCACTAACAAACATGATAAGCTATTCCAAAATTCTAGAGGCTGAGCAGGTCGTTCTTTCCTTTTCTCCCTTCATGGTGAGTCCATGGGTGTATCAGGAGCAACAGGGTCTAAATACCATTACTACATTAAATAACAAGATTCTTATTTGATTAGGAAAGTTTTGGTCTTCCTCATTTCTTCTCTTTGATAAAGGTAGGGGCTAAACAAGAGGATAACAACGAAGAATCCTATTTTAATGCCTCTAAAGTGGGATTTAGTACATCTATTAACTGCCTTATCAGAATTGTATTATTTAGAATGCAGAATACTTGGTACAAATACATATTTCAACAAACAGCATTAACAAAGAGTAAATAAAATCGTACCTTAGGGGAACTTAGGCGAGCTCTAAGTCCATCATACTCTGTCTGCATCTTGGAAAGGCGCTTAGAAAGACGTTCTACTTCAGCAGAGATATCAATCATATCAGAAAGAGGGAGATAGGCCTCTAGTCCTTCACCCGCGACTAAGTGGATTGATTGTTCTGCATCTCCTGATGTATTTATATAACATCCATTGCAGGACAGTTTTCAGCATTTTGTGAAGAAGGCAATTCCAATCCCTTCCCTCCCACCCCAACCCAAAAATAAGAAATAAAAATAAAAAAATGAAAAGGAAAAAATAAAACTCATGGGCATAAAAATAGATGAGGTATATATCCAGATCTTGGCCAAAAGGATAAGGATTTGAAAGAGAACATGCCTGGAGGAGAATTCATAAAGTGCAAATTTTTAGCATCTAGCCGGGAGAGAAGCGCTAGAACTTCCCGTTGTTTCTGCATCATAAAAAGGTATGGTTATAAATGAAAGGTTGCATACAAAGTTGCACTACCACATGTCCTTCCAATCCGATAACCTCCCCAATCACATAGCCAGTTTCTTAAACTGGGTAAATCAGAAGGATAATAATACAAAAGCATAATAACTAGGATTTATACTCAGCAAGAAACAGCATACAAGAACGTGCACCAGAAAGAACTAGCGTGCAGAAACAGATTAAACTCATGTGTAGTAATTCAGAAGGAACAGGGAAGAACATCACAGGTACGACACCAAAGGAAAAAAGAAAAAAGAAACTCTGAACTAACCCCAGTTGCAACATCTAAACTCCACTGTATGTGACATAATTACATAAGCTATCAAACTGATTCAATCATAGCATGTCATGACTTTTAGGGCAATTGGAGTTATATTGAATGAAATTCTTCATCAGGTGCGTTTTTCACTTTTTTCTATCACAAAAAGTGCACAAAGATTGAGCAAGCATGCAAGGATTAATACTTCTAATTGTTTGTCTAATGCTCAAAGATATTGCCAACAATCATTTGAGGTCAATTGAAAATATGCAGATATAGGCACAAAACATTTTAGTATCCAAAAGTTAATGGCCAAAGAAAATGGACAATACTTACAGAGATATAGTGGATTACTTCTTCATTTGCAACAATAGATGCAGATATACGTCTTGCTGGCTCAACAGAATATTCAGCTCGGGCATTCCGAATTGCTCTAGTCTAAGAACCACAATGGAAATTGAAGGTAACACACTTCCACATAAAATTACATTCCATATAAGGTGTTGAGGGAGAAATAAGACCAGATACACTCACTAGAGCTTGTAAATTTTCAAACTTCTTAATTGAGCTCAAGTGTCTCGGAAGTGAAGTTTGGGGCCAAGGAGACACTACAATAGCTTCTTCCCGTTGGGGGAGTGCCTATTTTGAGTTGAAAAGGACAAAGAAATCCAGAAAATTAGTATAGAATAACTGTTATATTCAAGATTTTAAGTGACGCTAATGATTTCACAAGTCAGAGAATTTACAATAACAGAAAGATGTAAAAACTGACATAAACACTTCCACAGATTCACATAAGGGCATGAATGCCCCTCTTTTTATGTTGCTCATCTTATACTGAATAATAGAAAAACAAAACCCCAGATGAGCAGTGAAATTCAAAATTTAACAGTGGTACCATTACATAACCAAGTTTATGATAGTCCCCACCAATAAATAAAACCCGAACACATAGCTACCGCCGAAGTTCCACAGTCAGAGGGTTCCCCATTGTGTTCACGTTAATATGGGAAGGCAAAGATATTGGCATTGAGGTCAGGATCAGACACAAAATTGAACTATTCTGATTTGCCTTTATCTGAAAATTTCAGGAAAATAAATGTTCTTCTTCTTCTTCTAAAATGCAAACAAGCTGCTTGATTGACACAAAGGAGACTAATGCTCCTCAAATCAGGAAGGAGCTCAAAATTCCAGCATTTTGGTGGAACCAGTGTACTCTCAGAGTAATTTGACAGATCTAGAATAATCTTGTACCAAAAAGGATTCAATTGAGTTTTTTGTTCATATTCTTCATACAAAGTCATCCTGTTATTAGTATTATTGTTGTTTTCTCCATTCTTGCATCTGGAATTGCATAAGGATCAGGATGATAAAAGATTCTATACCATATGCACCATTTACCAATGGCATTTTCTCTTGTAACTCCACCTTTTTTGGGCTTATTTTTTGTTAGAAAGTCCATTTGTCATTAAAACTGGCTTGTAAGGAGGGAAAATGGGGGAAGGGGCAGTCTTTTCATATATAAAGGATTCCGCAGCAGGTTCCAACAGACGTGGAACATTCCGACATCCCCCTCACAGCTAGAAGTTGCGGGCTGGCTTTGTAATTGATATCCTAACCGAACCTTCTACTTGAAACATGGGCAACGACAAAATCTTATTCATTTCAATTATAAACTTTAATACCATTTTAAAAAGCTTATTCCTCCTTAAGTAACTTATAAGAAAGCAATCATACATAGAGAGGATCCTACAGCAGGTAGCAAGCAATGTGGGATATTCCAACATTTTTCATGTACTCCTTTTTCACCTTTTCTCAACTCTCTACTAGAACTATGGTCACACTATTTGGGCTTATGTTATGGAATTAACATAACATGCTATAAACTTAAGTTCTTACATTCATGCGTTTAGATATAAATAAGGACTAACTGAATGGAAAAGAAGGCCTCCCTCAAAGTATTTGAGGTCGGAAAATTCATTAACATTTGGGCTCAAAGTGTTTCCTCCTTTGTCCCTGTACAAAATTAAAATTTTCCAACAATTCTCTTTGCAGCAGAGGCCCACATCTTACCATGCGGGCAGCACACAAACCACACACCTCTACATATCTATGCCAATATGAGGATCATATACCCAAGTCCATGTAATATCGGCTCAAGATCTTCACAAAAACTTACCCATATCTTATATCTAAATAGGAGTTAAGTCAAACAACTAAAATATTTACACGAGCATTAGGATCCTACAGAAATCATTTACCTGCCATAATTCTTCAGTAACAAAAGGCATGAAAGGATGCAGCAATTTTAGTATGTTTCCAAAAACATACAACAACACTGCCCCTGCCATTGATGCAACTGAATCACCTCCAGAGTGATAAAGGCGAGCTTTGCTGGCCTCAATATACCTGCCAAAAGAGGGAATTGGACCAGTAGCTAACGAGAATTTCAAAAGACCTGGCTTTTAATACAACTGAGTAAGCTGAAGGGCCTGAGAAATACCACACAACGGTAATCCTCAGATATTCAAATATATTTATCAATCAGTACTCCATGCGTTCCTGAACAACAGAAATTCTACAGTACTTTTTCTACAAGTACTCTGATTCAAATATAAAAGAATTCATACCTCACGACAAATAATGAAAATATAATAATACCAGAGAACTAAAATCCACAAATGGCTATTTCAATTTGTATTTTGTTTTGACACTTACCTCTGTAACATTCTCTAAGTATTTTCTGGTTTGTAATTAAGACAAAAAAAAAAATTGAAATTAGAACTCTATAGTTAGCAGTTTCCATGCTATTCAATTTATGGCTATTTCAACTAATTGAAAATCAGTTGTAACATCAGTGAAACGTAGATCATATTCATAATTTTGGCAATACATAACGTCTCATTTTGCAAGAAAAGCATTGCCTCTCCGTACTAAGTTTCACAAGCTCATGATCCAACAACATTCAACATATTTTCAGGCAATCATCACCTCCAACAAAATTTAAAGATGCTGTGAGGAACTCAACTGAGGGATCACTATCTAATTTGTCTTTTAACAGTTGCTCGTTTTCCAGCATTCACAGAATCCCATGCATATATCTAACAAAGAAATGTATGTATTGTCTACGTATAACTATAAATGGATGAACTTAACAAATATGTCTTCTAATTAAATGCAAATAGCTTACCAATCTGCAAAATCACCCCAAAAGAAATCATATGTTTCCCTTCCAACATCTCCAAAGAAATATTTATCATAACTTGAGGTCACCAAGTCAATAAGCAAATGAAGTTTTGAGACCTGAAAAAAAGACACATCAAAATGGTAACTACACGGGCTATACTGAGTTGGCATCACAGAAAATGAGTTTTAGTAGTTGTCTTACCACCCAACATTCTGGTAAAGGTAGTGCAGTCAGAAATTCCTCCCTGTCAAACTAACCCAAAACACAGAAAATTAAAAAAAGAAAAAAAAATCCTTTTCAATACACAGAATACGTACTTCCTAACTTCCACAAATGCCATAATTGTGACCAGAACAGAATGAAACAACATCCCAATCTTAGCTAAAAAAATCTGACCAGGTGATAGCCATGAGTAAATGCAGACTACCTTTGTGTCGTTTTGTTTTGTTCAAAAAATTTGGACGAGAGAGCAAGAACTGAGGAACTGCACATTTTCACTGTGACGACTTTGTCATGAAAGGCATATAACATTGATTCCTTGCTCCTCTCTTATTCAAAAGTAAAATGTCCTAGAATTTGGTAATTGCACCTCCATGATTTTACACAATGTTAAGGAGTCAGTTAATCATATGCTTTTTATGCAAAATATTTTCGTTTCTAACTTCTTAAATACATATAAAAGATTGTTCAATGAAAAATGAGTAGTTCCCTCAGTTTTTAACTAATCACAACATCATTTTACTAGCCTCGTCAAGACAGAATGAAAATAAACAAACCTTATAGGCCAGTAATCTTTCCCATGCAGACGTATCATTCTGATCAGGCAAGTTCTGCAAGACAAACTTGCCAGCATTCCACAATTTGTTAGTGAAGGCCTTGTTGGAGGCCAATCTCTCGGTGGATAAATTAAGGTCCTGAAACCAAAGGAAGTAAGTTAGTTGAGCAAAAGTAACATATGTAAGCTAATCAGTTGACATGTTGAAACAATGAAGCTATTTAAAAGAACTTGGACAAAACAAACCTGACCAGCAGTTCCCAAGGCAAGGGTGAAACGTAAAGCATCAGTGCCAAATTCCTTGATAGTATCAACTGGATCTATTACATTACCCAGCGTTTTTGACATTTTACGGCCCTGAAAGGAAATAGGTAAATGTAACATCAAGATACTGGATAAGCATAAACTAAACTGATCTACTACACAAGATGCCATACAGCTAATGAAAGAATCAAGATCTCAGTAAAGGAGAGAATCCATTATCACTCATCTCTTAAATTTTATTCCCTAAAAACAGTTCATTGAAAATGTTTGTGGCTGCAAAAGAGATTAACAAGCGCCCCCCCCATCTCCCACCCCCCCCAACACCAGCCCCCTCCTCCCTTTTTCCCCGCTGGGCATGGAAGAAAAGAATGTCCAAAGAAAGAATAGAAAGGGGTGCAACAAAGCATACAAAAGATCCAACCAGAATGATGTATTAGAGCACAAAGATAGGGCTATCTAAAAGTTTATTGATATTGAACGAGAGTAAAATATCCATGACATGACACCTACAGAATCCAGACGTCATACCACAACTATGACCAATTTCTAGGCTTTCCTGGCCAATGACAACCAATAAAAACGCCACTCTTTTTTCAGCTTTCAAGGGATGAACAGAATGCTTTGAAAAGCCTGTACTTGTTTCAGAATTGAGATTTAAAAAGAAGATCTCCTCATCAAATCTACAACCACCACCCTGCCTCCCCCCCTAGCTCCCCACAAAAATTGAAATTCTATCCCTTCCTCCTAAGACTCTTCTCAGTTTGAACTCTTCGTCTTCCTTTATCAAATTTCCTTTATACTGCTTTGGAAGATAAAGGATGGACCTGCTACTGTAAAAAACAAATCGTTTCCCCATTGGACTAAGGATGCATATCACAAAAATTGATGAAGCAATCATCTTAACTTCAACCACATCCTCAAATCACGTGACAGTGGGTCATCTAGTTAGACAGACGGATGTCACTGCTCTAACAGCCAAAACTTCAAAATTTTTAAATCTAGGGACCAAATTGGAACCTTCTTAATATGTCACAAAGTAAAAGCATAGTTATCCAAACAGAAACATGAGTAAATAAAAAGAACACAGAAAAATAATACGAATAACTTCGAAAGAGAGTTACAGAAAGATGATGCATTAAGGACTGAAAGTTTGTCTAAAGCTTCTTTTAAAAGCAACATCACTTCAAACCAGAAACTTTGGCCTTGCACCACACTTACTTGTGAGTCTCGGATTAGTCCATGTAGATAAACATATGAAAAAGGACTGGTCCCTGTGAATTCAATTCCCATCATGACCATCCTTGCCACCCAGAAAAACAATATATCATGCCTGTCCATACATAAAAGTAGCATCACGGCAATATTCATCCAAATAATAATGTGGACGTTAAAAATGGGTGAAACCATCAAAAGAATTAGAAGTGCCTTTGTCTCCCATATCTATTGGCAATAAATGGGAATTGCAGTTCAGTAGCGGCATATGTCTTCCCTAATAATACAGGACAGGCACATAGTATTTGAATTAAGATCTATCCTGAAACAAGACTCATACAGAAGCTCCAGGTTATATATCTGGAAACTTTACATCGGATAATTTAGTTGTTTATGCATAAATATATATCTGTATATGTGTGTAAACAAATATATACATGTGTGTGTGTACAAACTTTGCATAAATAACAAAGATCAGTGGCAGCAGCAGAAGATAGTTAGCAAGACAAATTACCCAGTTTCAAGCATTGTTGTTGGATAAAACCGTTTAAAGTCCTCAGCTGATACATCTGGCCATCCAAGAGTACTAAAAGGCCACAGCGCACTGAAAAAAGGAGTAATAGATATGCATAGTCAGAGGAAAATATATAAATAAATAGATCTTTGCATATTAAAAAATATATCATTTAACAGATAAAAATATCATACTGTGGACTGCAAGAGTAAGTGTTCACATGTTGAACTAAAAACCAGGATGTCAGATATTGCCATCACATGTCATCACTAGAGACAGCTCAAAGTGGATAAAACTATGAGAGCAATAAAGTTTAGCAGAAAAATCAAGTGAGTAAATTCAAATATTTTTAAGGTCAACAACTTATGAATTTGGTTTGATGCTGCAAGTAATAATTACACAACTTTGAGAATTCAAGTGCTAGTCTTTATCACAAAATCCAGTTAATCCATCGGATGAACCATGTAAAAACAAAAAGATTTTAAACCAATCAATTAAACTTCTTGTATTTGGAAATCATATCACCAACATATCATCATTGACTAACTCACGACCAATATTTCAGCTACACTGTCAGAATAGAATTTTTCCTACCCATATAACCACAAAGAACAAGATTTAGAAATGTGAGGAAATCATGGAGGCCATAGTTTGACTAATAGAAAGTGAAGAGAAAATAGATTATAAGAAAGCAAAGATAGAATTTTCTTTAATTCCTCTATTTTTTTTATTTGTATTTTAATTTTCTTAGTGACTCATGTCATCCTAATTTCTCACTTGGTAATTGTTCTTTTTACACTTGCCAATCAGTGCAATGTCCTAAAGGGATTAGGTTTTATGCCCAGCCCATGAATTTTCTAAACAAGTATGAGACTTAATCAACCTGTTATATCAATAACAATGACAACAAAATTAAAATAATAATAATAACAAATAAATTAAAATAAAATAAAAAAGCAAACATCAAATTTTTGCATTTTTTCAGACCCTTTAACCAAACAAAATGCATCGAAATTTAAATTCTCATAAATTCACCTAAAGTGGTTGGATGATGAAATCTACAATATGAGGAAACAAGAATCACAAACTAATAAAAATGACAAATCAAACTAATTGCTGTCTCTAGCATGTTTTAATCTAAGAAAATTTGCCAACATTGATTGCCATCCCTTTTTTTTTTTCTGGGAACTTTTTGTGTTTTAACTTGGTTGCCATCAAAACAATTAGAGTCCTTCAAAGAGGATGGATTATTGGACAGTCTTCCTTGCAGTAGAAGTTGATTTGGTCTTCTTCATATTGCATTTCATGTACAAGAAAAAGATGCGAATTGGTAGCAATCTTTGAGAAATAGACCTTGAAAACCAAGTATCAAGAACATCTGGATCTTGATATATTTCTACATCTTTTCCATACTTCTCACGAGCCTTCTCAAGAGCTTCATCAGCACTCCTAGCAACTATGTATTCCTCTTCACAGTCTTTCCCTGTGATGTACCAAACAGGGATGCGGTGTCCCCACCACAGCTGTCTGCTTATACACCAGTCCTTAATATTCAATAGCCAGTGATTGTAGATCTGGAATAAACACTAGGTAAGGTTAAGGACAACCAAAGGTATGAAAGTACCCAAGTCACCCAAGTCACCCAAGTCCAATGAAAAATAGATATGCACTACACACACACACACATGTACAACAAGTTGAAAACCCATCATGTGCGTGAAGAATGACTTAAGAAAGGCTATCTGAAATGGTGAAGCAAAGGTGAGCAAGGCAGAAGCTCGATGAGTGGAAAATTAAGTAAAAGCAAAAAAAAAGCCAAGAAGCAATACTAGAAAGGAAAAAGCTTCCAATGCAATGAAATATGTATAAGACCACATACCTTCTCAAATCTGTCAGGTATAATGGTTAATTCTCCATTTTCAACAGCACGAAGGGCTTTCTCAGCCAGGGTCTCCATACTAACAAACCATTGCTTGCTCACAAGTGGCTCTATTATCTTGGGGAAGAGGGAAAAGAGTGGGATAGAGGGCAGGAAGGAATACAACATGAGAACAAATTCTCAATTGAATAGGTTTCCATTACCTAATGAAATTTCCAAATAAAAAATTAGTAATTGCTTACTTCTCCACCACGTTGGGATCTGGGGACCCGCAGAGTGTGTGGCTTCTTTTTCACTGCTAAGCCTGTCTCCTCCAGATCCGCCCACAGTTTCTTCCGAGCCTCAAAACGATCAAGGCCACTATTATTGTAGGTGTCATTGCCACAAATTAGGCACGATATAGAAAGCTTACTCCAATATTATACAAGATCAACAACAAAATGAAGTTGTTTCATATACTTTCAACAGGGAAATAAAGTCACTTCGAAAGTTTACCTGTACAATCCAGCAACCTCATTAAGTGTCCCATCCTTGTTCATTATATTAAGTATTGGAAGGCCAAGCTTTCTGGCGAGAAGATAATCATTATGATCATGCCCAGGGCTTATCTTCAGCACACCAGTTCCAAAATCTTTATCAACTAGCTGCCAAGTCCAGCAATAAAAAATTAGACCAGAAAAAATAACTAACATGAAATAGATTGAATCAGGTACGGCAGAAGACAGAAGCTTGAAAAAGAAAGGATCTATGACCTATAGTATGCCCCCCAAAAAAGAAATTAGGCAGACCCCCATCCAAGCAAAAAATTGAACTTTATATTCCAAAGTTAAGAAATTTTGTTACAGATGGAACGCATACTAAGAAGGCATAGTGATACGGCCTTATAATAGAAGTAAGCCTGAAAGGGCACACTTTTTTTATCTTGATTAGATTAAGAAGATTTGAGCACAGGCTTGTGTTAAGGAATAGGAATTAAAAGAATCTCCATCAACCAAGTTAAAAAAATGAAATAAAATAAAATTTTCAAGGACTCTGAAAATCATGCTCTCAACTTCAGGTCTGTCTAGCAGCAAGAACTAGGCGATGAAAAAAACAAACCATTGTGACTCTTTTGTATAAAAGAGTTAGGAAACAAGTAGGAGGAAATAAGATAAGCTAAAGAAAGAGAAACATAGGTCAAGGGCTGAGCAGAAACTCCCACATGAACTTAATATTTTCAGAAGGCACAAGCTACATGTGCTATTCCCCACACCTTGAGGCTTCTATTTATTTATCCATCACTGAGCTGTTGTATCCAACTAAGCCCTTAAACTACAATTGCAGCTCAGTGCATAGACCAATTGAAATCCTATGCTCTAGGAATAAATAGTATTACACAACGATAAATAACAACCTGATATTCAACAATCTTTAATCAAAACATTATCTGGAGTTTTTACCCTGTCAGAGATGATAGGAACATGACGGCCATATGTCATAGGCACAATTGCCATCATACCTATATACATAGAATACCGCTCATCCTGCAAAGGTAAAGAAATACAAAAGCCACATCAAACTATATAGAAAATGGGAGAAGTACCAGGGAAAAATGGAAAAAAAAAAAGAAAAAAGGAGAATATGATTTTCAGGCAATACGAAATTCTCAAGCATTGTAGCTGACTTCACCTGCACAAATATTTTTTCTCCCACTTAGATGGCGTATACTGCTAACAAATTGATTCACCATTTTATTTCAATAAATCGCTATGCCACCCTTGATAATGAAAATTCAGAGTAAATATTGACATATAATTTTGTGTTGACAAAAGTACAAGTAAAACATGACAAATGATTTGCTCAAGTGCCAAATTTTGGAGAGAAGTAAAAGATACTGAAAACTTTTCATGGCGACCAACTTTGGCCAAAATGGATCAGAAAAATGCTATGGATAAAAAATGGGCAGAAAGGCTATGCATTCAGGTAACAAACCAAAACTGGAAAGATTTACTTATTTAGTCTAATAAAAGAAAGCAAATTAGTAAATGCAATTTTTTGCCACAAAAAATGCAACATTCATGGAGACTCTGCACAAATCTCTTATTTACCACAGTTGACATGAAAGACAAATTTGCACCTAGAATAAGATTCATATACTCGAAGTCATCTCAGTACTTTCTCCAAAACTTCATTATTTACTAATGCACATCACAATTTCAAAATCTTTCTGTTCAGTTAGAATTCAACATACAGAACAACTGTGTAAGTTTATTGTGATTAATAACAAATTCATAACACATATTAAGGATAACTAATGTTCAGGAAAATAGCACCAATGGGCAGGTAAGAACTGTCAAACCTAGAGTTGAGATGATATTCATGGATAGAAAGCTAACTCATTTTTTATCCTAGCTCAATAATCTAAAGTACAGAAAGTGATATAAAATGGCTTCTTCTTCACCAGTATAGATACTAGAAAACCATTATGACATTAAAATGAAAATCGTGTGAGTCCCAAGCCCCTGACCCCATCCATCTCATAAGCCAGAGGACAAGCCTACAACACAAGCAAAGCTACCATACCTTTGGATGCACTGCAATCGCTACATCACCAAATAAAGTTTCTGGACGTGTTGTTGCTATTGTCAGATAGTCACTCCTACACAGAATAAGGGGAAAAAAAGAAAAGAAAAAGAAATGAAAGAGAAAAACAACCTTTGCAGCAACTATTGAAAGAGTTTGCGTAAAAAAATAAATCAAAGCTTGTGCAAAATAAAAACAGCTACACCAAATGTAATACAGAGAGTGAAAATAATCTATATATGGTCATTTTATATAAGCCCACAGAAAAATGTTTGAAGAATTCAAGTGCTGAGTATGCCTGGCATTGGACCTTGTGATAGTGATCCATTCTTATCACTTGAATATTTGAAAAAAGAAAATAGAGCAAGTCTGAAAATCTCAAATATATGCATTGAATATTCTCTTATTATTTGTAATCAAACATTTTTCCGTTTAGGTTCTTTTTCTGTTCCACAAAGCCACCACGAGGAGGGAGACATTATAAAAGAAAATCATAAGCTATCAAAAATATTTTGCTATGCCCACCGTTTAAGCAATCATATGTAGCAATAGTTAAGTAGCTTGTATCTTCTGTCAATCACTACTTGGTATGAAGTTTAGCCCCATTCTCTTTTACTTTCCTTCGTTTGTGAAATCATGTTAACTAATTGAAAGGTTAAGAGAAACAGGAGATAACACGCATGCAGTTATGGTGTCTTAACGCTACATAGGTACAAATATATGTTTGTTTAAGATGAAGAGATGAAGAGATGAAGAGATAAAGAGAGAGAGGTTCCTCTCTTAGAAGAAATTCACAGACCTCGGCAGTCTATTTCAAGTGATATATTTCTCTTACTATTCTCTTTTGAGGCTAAAAAGCTATTTGAATCAGCCAAAAACATATCCATATATCAGTGCAAATTCTTTTCAATTTCTTCATCTAGCACTCCATTAATTATTGGCGCCAAATCAAAGGTTTCATCGATCTTCATTAGATGATAAACATGTGTATGCTTTACCTCAGACCATGGCATAGGATTTCGAAATGTCCCAAGTTCAAGCCACGCACAGTACAGAGGAGGAAAATTTAAGTGTAATTAGTAGACTTCTACTTCATATTAATCCTTATGTTTCCAAACTGATCCTTCCATTGAAAATAATTACATTGAATTTAGACTTTTTTTATTAAACTTTGAAAGTCTAAGTCCCCACGCCCTTTTTCTCTTCTTCCTTTATACTTCTCAACCCATTATTGTTCCGTTGTCTCCACACAATCAAGCATTCTTTTACATGTCCACTTGTCTAGTCTTCTGTTCAAACAATAGCCCAAAAGCTGAAAACAGACCACCATAAAATCTGCACCCCATTTTTCTTCAAAAACAGACCACTTTGAGCGCTTTTGCTTTTTTCAAAGAAATAGTATTACAAAAATAAAAAAAAAAAAAAAATCTAATACATCAAGTATGAAGCCGTAATACATGATGCATCCATTTCTACAACAGGTCATATATTCCCACAAACAACTACTGTAATTCCTTTATTTAAAGTTGGATACTTGAATTCAATTTACTAAATGTTGATTAATCTCCAACACTATTTCCTACTTCCAAGCCTTCCAAAGTAAAATTACGAGGCGCCTCATAATATTTCTAAGTTCTTAATTTAAGGTCTTGGAAAGTATTTTCCAAAATCGAAAATGGAAAAATATTTTTGAGAGGATCTATAGTTGAAAAGGTGTTATATGTGAGGCCCACAAATGGAAGCTCATTCATATTTGAAGAAGCGTATTTGAAAAGCCGTAAATTTTAAAAGTAATTAGAAAACATAAAAGAGCCTAATGAAAAACAAAAATAAATAAGAAACATTGGACGCATTATAGACTGGCCTCCAGAGGTGGCAATCGTCAGCCCTAACATGTGATCCATCCCTTCACCTGGTGCCACCCGCCCCCCAACCCACCCCCAAGTGCCCGTTGGAACACTTCACAAGGAGAGGCTGTTTAGAAAACTCCCTTGCTACCCCAAGTTCAAGCAACTGGGGGAACATTGAAGGTAGGGACAGGGGACTTGCCTAGATGAAGGGATGCATGGACACTAACCCACATAATTTTTCTAAAATTTTTTATTAAGAAACGGAATTTAGAAAAGTGAGTATTTATTCATAAGAAAAGAAAAAATCTTTATGCAAAGATGGAAGAAGCTTTCTAAGAAAGTGTTTTCTCTTGGAAAGAATTCTGTAGATCAAAGGCTTAGTAATGGAGGCCACATATGAAATCTCCAATTGGATTACTATTTTCTAAAAGAAAAAAGTTCCACTGCTTTATCCTGATTTTTTTTTTTTTGGAGTCCTACTTGCAGTCCTTTTTTTTTTTTTTTTTTTTAGATTTTTAACCAATTCCATTTTTTTTTTTTTTAAGGACTCGCCGGTCAGGGTTTGGCTCAATTCCATTTATTCATTCATAACGTAGGCACTACTACATCACGTCAACCTAAACTCACCATCAGCAAATAAAGTGAAAATTTTTGCAGAGACGTACATGGTAAAAGGTGCCCGCAGATCTAAATGGTAGGCAACTATCAAAGGCCCAATGGGTCGTTGACTTGTCAATGCTGGCCTTTCCCTTCTGGTGTGGCTTGATGCAACACGGCAGTTTTCTAGAGCAACAATAGTTATTGGGATCGTCTTCCGACTCACTAAGGAGGTATGGCTTGGTGCAACATGGCAATTTTCTAGAGCAACAATAATTATTTGGTACGACTACTGAGTCACGGAGTGGCGACTCAACCGTGCTTGGCCCCGCTGAAGCAAAGGAGGCGGAAATGAGGACAGGAGAGAGGAAAGAACTTTCATCGTACTCACGGATGCCATAGTTGAGAGTAAGTGAGGTGTGAGCAAAGATTTGGAGTAGCAGGCCCTAATTGTCGCATCGCATGACTTTTGGACTGAATTCAATTCTTTGTAGATAAGCACTCCTATGTATCTTGACTTTTGCAAACCCAAAATCAGTTCTTAAGCCATCTAATTTCACCCAAATAATTGAGAACATTGACCTTTCAGAAAGTAATTGATATTTTGAATTTGTAAAACAAAGAATTGCAGACTTAACAGCATGTATTAGCACCATATACTGCATTATACAAGAACATATCCTAACAAAAGTTAATAAAGGGCAGTACCTTGAACCTCCGGCAACACGATACTTGATATAATATAGTGTACCAGATTCTTCAGAGTATTCTACTTCCTAAAAAAAGAAGCTAAAGACTCATTGCTCAGGGAGAACGGTAAGATATAAACATAAATAAAAAATATAAGGTGACACCAGTACAAAACCACAAAAAACTTACCAAATCTGAAACTGCAGTCTGCAGAGAAGGAGACCAGTTTACCATATACGATCCTGAACAGTATCAATACAACATCAGCTTGAAAAAGTCCCGTACAAGTTCTAAATCAACAATTTCTTAATGTCCTCCATCCGTGGAAAATAGTTGCAAAAATTAAATTGATAACCTTAAAGACTGACATAAAAGAAAGAGCAACTTCTAAATCTTGAACCATAAATCCGTCCACTCTGTCATCATAAAGAGATAGTAATGGCACCTATTTTCTGCCATTGCTTATTATACAGAAACAAATAGGCCACCAAGAGAAACCAAAACACAAGAGGGATTTTCAGATTATCTTTACGATAGTGAAGCAAGAGCTACATATTAATATTACCTCATTCCCCACACAAAAATACTAGCTTTTAGAACTCCATAAGGTACATGACCCTCCAGTGTAGAATTCAAATGAGTAAGACAACTGCCAGCTCCAGTAAAACAAGGGTACAATTGTTTTCTTTGTAAAACTAGAGCATGCAATTGCAGGGGCAGAGGAAAGGAAAAAATGAACTTAAAACTGTTAAAAATTTGAGGAGCTTTATCGAGACACCCTTGGTTTTCAAATCTTCTAACCAGTGTATGCCTAAGTACCTCAATTGAAATGAGTTGTTGTAATGACTTTAACTTACCTTGAAACTCAATTGATGCAGCATAGATCCCGACGTGCTCTAACCCCTCTCCATTGACTGTGTGTTGACTGCGTGTTGACCGTGCATGCATCTAGGGTTAGTTCCTAATAGCACTGTGAAGGTCACTGGAAAAGCCACCTTCCCCACTATGGGGGGGGGGCCTTCGGAAAAATGAGCATGACGTCAGACAACCGAAAACAGGATTCGATGAGACCAGATCTGTCAAACGGCATCACATCATATCACTCAACACTCAAGAGGACAACACCGTATGTGGTGATCGAACAATTACTGGATATTCTATAGGTGGGGATGAGGGGGCATGCACCAAAGGAGATGGGCAATTTGCCTAATGTGATCTTCATGAAAAACGAACTAGAAGTAGCGCAATCTACCATCGTTGCACCCTGCATATGCTAGGGTGTGCTTGGAGATGGATTTGGGGAAAACACTTCTAATGGATTTTTGGAACACTCAGGGGTCGAAGAAACCTTTATTTCAACCCATGGACTATGAGATGCGGCTGAGTTATTGCTCTAACTATTGTACCCAAAGCCACAATCAATGAAATTATAGGAAGCTTCAGCAATGACTGTCACCTGTTCGACATAATGCCTGAATGGAGTTGGACAATGCAATAGGACAGTAGGAACATAGGCTTAATGCAGACACATCTGCAGCAGTTGCAAGTGTGGACTCGCATGCACAAGGCGTGCAGGGTACAGACCAACATGCAGATGCAGGCGCCCATGCTAGCAAGGGAGCGCACAAGGTTGTCTAGCCTGAGTTGGGATACAAGGCATGCTGCAAGCCACAGGTGATGACTGTCCTAGCAAGCCCATGTAGGGCACGAATGGGGCAGCACAGGAGAATGAAGAGGGTGAGAAGGGCTAGGAGGAAAACACTCAGAACAATTTGGAATATGTTCCAAATGCAGCTCCAGCTGCTGCCGGAAATCCAAAAAAGCATGAAGATGAGACACATCAGTCGCAACAAGATCAAGATGTGGCAACAAAGGAGAATCTATAGAGGGAATCAGGTGTTCGACAAAATGCCTCAAAGGCATTGAGAAGCAAGCAGGAACAAAGTCAAGTTTACAAATGAAGGGAGAGGACATGGATCATAGTAGAAAACAATTGTCACAAAATTCAGTCCAAGGTCACCTTCCCAAAATGGATATGAGACCCCGGCGGGTTATCAAAGGTGACTAACAAAGAAATGAGAAGGCATCGCAGAATTAGAAGGAGTGTGTACGTTAACGGAAAATGTAGAGGACATCACAGGAATGTTCTGAGGCTACTAATAAAGAGTTGAGGAACCAGTTTTGGGTACTTATGGAGGAAGACCTGGAGAGTGAGATGGACAAAGTAATGAAAAAACTGCAAAAGAAAAAAGATATGGAAGGAAATGGGAAAAGCAATTTGGATAATGGGTCAACTGCATTGGATGGTAATATATCTTCCATCCCAAATGTCCAGTTTAATTATATGGAACATAAGAGGATTGAGTACTCTAGATAAGTTGTATTTCCTCAAAAGGGAAACCAAAAAGAATAAAGTATCTTTAATAGCCTTTTGGAGCCAAAACCTTTTGGTGAATAGTTAAGCCACACGGCTAGGAGGTTGAGATTTTCCAATTCTTTACACTGTAATCTGGATAACACACATTATCTGGTTAATGTGAAAAATAAAGGCCAAGATGGGATTAGTTGAATATTCAAGTCAAAGTATTATGGTGGATGTGCAAACGGATGGGAAATAGTTTCTTTTGACAGTGGTATATGCTAGCATAGATCATGTTAATTGTCAACAATTTGGCAACACTTGGAGGGATTAGAAAGCCGTGGATAATTGGGGGAGATTTTAATTCTATCGTGTCAAGAAGAGAAGTGAGGGGATAGATCGTATTCCAAGGTTGCTGGGACAGAATTCAAGCACTTTATATGTCAACAAGGGCTACAAGATTGTGGTTTTTTGGGCTTTTCATTTACTTGGTGCAACAATGCACAAAACTCACAAAGAATATGGGCAAGACTGGATAAAGTACTTTGTAAATTAGAAGCTTCTACAATATTCCCGAATCTCAAGGTGATAAATTTAACAAGAGTGGGATAAGATCGCAGCCCTTTGCTGGTCAACTATGGGGCGTTTTTCAATGTGTGGGATCATTTCATTTTCAACGACAATGGCTAAAGGCTCCTTCTATCACAAAGTTGACAAGCACGCAATGGACAAGTCATTCTACAGTCCTACCATGGGTACGCTCACATATTAGATGCACACAGGTTAAAAATACTTTGTTGGAGTGAGTCAAACAGAACAAAAGCAATAGGGAACAGCATATAGTAGAACTTACAAAGTAAGTGCAGGATATAGAGAACCAGTTACAAGAAGTTTGGTTGGATTCAGTTTTCAAAGATTTTCAAGAAGTGCATAATCAACTAATTAAGAATGTTAGGGAGGATGAAAGTACATCACAAGATAAGGCACATGTCAAATGGCTAAAAGAGGGGGATAGCAACTCGGCTTACTTTCATGCCTACATAAGGGAAAGATGCCAAGTTGCACACTACAATTTCCAACTTCCATATGGAACAAAAACAAATGAGGTGGAGGTTTTGGGTCCAATGGCTGTGGAATTTTATAGAAACCTACTCACATTTAATAATGTGCATATGAAAGGGCAAAATTATGATAAAAAGTGGCATGACTTTTTGAGTCACATTCCTAGTTTAGTAACAGAGGAGCAAAATACTATGTTGTGTAAAGTTTTGGATTGGAAAGAGGTGCAACAAGCAATAAAGAATCTTGACCCTAACAATGCTCTAGGCCCAAATGGCTTTGCATGCCATTTCTTTGAGGTAGCATAGGATGTGATTAGAGATGATTTATATAATGATTTATATGGAGTGAGTCAAGCAAAACAAAAGCAATAGGGAACAACAGATAGTAGAACCTACAAAGTGCAGGATATGGAGAATCAGTTACAAGAAGTTTGCTTGGATTCAATTTTCAAAGATTTTCAAGAAGTGCAGAATTAAGAATATTAGGGAGGATGAAAGTACATAAAAAGATAAGGCATAGGTCAAATGGCTAAAAGAGAGGGATCGAAACTCGGCTTACTTTCATGCCTGCATAAGGGAGAGATGCCAAGTTGCGCACTACAATGTCCAACTTCCATATGGAACAAAAACGGATGAGGTGAAGGTTTTGGGTCCAATGGCTGTGAAATTTTATAGAAACCTACTCACATCTAATAATTTGCATATGAAAGGGCAAAATTATGATCAAAAGTGGGATGACTGCTTGAGTCATATTCCTACTCTAGTAACAAGGGAGCAAAATACCATGTTGTGTAAAGTTCTAGATTGGAAAGAGGTGCAACAAGCAATAGAGAATCTTGATCCTAACAATGCTACAGGCCTAGATGGCTTTACATGCCATTTCTTTGAGGTAGCACAGGATGTGATTAAAGATGATTTATATGGAGTGAGTCAAGCAGTACAAAAGCAATAGGGAACAGCAGATAGTAGAACCTACAGAGTGCAGGATATGGAGAATCAGTTACAAGAAGTTTGGTTGGATTCAATTATCAAAGATTTTCAAGAAGCGCATAATCAACTAATGAAGAATGTTAGGGAGGATGAAAGTACATTACAAGATAAGGCACAGGTCAAATGGCTAAAAGAGGGGGATAGAAACTCAGCTTACTTTCATGCCTGCATAAGGGAGAGACACCAAGCTGTGCACTACAATTTCCAACTTCCATATGGAACAAGAACAGATGAGGCAGCGGTTTTGGGTCCAATGGCTATGGAATTTTATAGAAACCTGCTCTCTAATAATGTGCATATGAGAGAGCAGAGTTATGATCAAAAGCAGGATGATTTTTTGAGTCACATTCCTAGTCTGGTAATAGAGGAGCATAATACCATGTTGTGTAAAGTTCAAGATTGGGAAGAGGTGCAACAAGTAATAAAGAATCTTGATCCTAATAGTGCTTCAGGCCTAGAGGGCTTCACATGCAATTTCTTTGAGGAAGCACAACATGTAATTAGAAATGATTATATGATGATTTATTTGGAGTGAGTCAAGTAGAACAAAAGCAATAGGGAGCAACAAATAGTAGAACCTATAGAGCAAGTGTAGGATATGGAGAATCAATTACATGAAGTTTGGTTGGATTTGGTTTTCAAAGATTTTCAAGAAGCGCATAATCAACTAATTAAGAATGTTAGGGAGGACGAAGGTACACTACAAGGTAAGGCACAGGTCAAATGGCTAAAAGAGGGGGATAGAAACTCAACTTACTATCATGCTTGCATAGGGGAGAGATGTCAAGCTGTGCACTACAATTTCCAACTTCCATATGGAACAAGAATGGATGAGGTGAAGGTTTTGGGTCTAATGGCTATGGAATTTTATAGAAACCTACTCTCTAATAATGTTCATATGAGAGGGCAGAATTATGATAAAAAGCAGGATGATTTTTTGAGTCACATTCCTAGTTTGGTAATAAAGAAGCAAAATACCATGTTGTGTAAAATTCTAGATTGGGAAAAGGTGCAACAAGCAATAAAGAATTTTGATGCTAGCAGTGGTCCAGAGCCAAATGGCTTCACATGTCATTTCTTTGAGGTAGAATAGGATGTGATCAGAGATGATTTATATGAAGCAATCAAGGATTTTTTCAAAGGTAGGCATATAACAAAAAGCTCAACAGCGATAGTTTTGGCACTAATCCCTAAAGTGACTCAACCAAGTAGCACAGGCTGAAAAGTTTGTGCACATACAAAAACAAGATTTTGGCAAAATTGCTAAATGATCAACTGGCTACCATTCTTCCCCAAGTAATTTTATCAAAAGAAAAGAAAATATTGCCTTGGCTCAAGAGATGGTACACGAGATCAACAAAAAGTTGCTTAGGGGTAATGTAATAATCAAACTAGATATGTTGAAAGCTTATGACAAGTTGGAATGGCCTTTCTTATTGAAGGTAATGAAAAAATTAGGATTCTCAAAGGCATGGATTGATATGATGTACCACTATATTTTGAACAATTGGTTCTTCATTCAAATGCAAGGTAAGAAGTTTGGTTTTTTCAAATCAACAAGAAGACTACGTCAAGGGGATCCATTATCACTTGGTTAGTTTATCTTTATTTAGGAAGCTGTTTCTCAAAAATTGAATCATCTCATTCAAGCTGGGAAGATAGGGAGCTACAAAGCTACTAATGATTTTGGATATGTTTCTCACTTGTTATATGCAATGATATGATAGTTTTCTTGAATGAGAGGGAAAGGTCAATTACGAATTTCATAGAGTTATTAAGACAATATGAACATCATAGTGGGCAAAAAAGTAAATGTGGATAAATGTAATTTCTTACTAGCAAAGAAGGCTCCACCAAGGAAATATCACATTAAGTCATGGACAAAATTTTCTCCTATTGAGTTACTAATGAAGTACGTAGAGGTTCCTTTGTTCAAGGGCAGGGCATTGGGAAGTTATTTTGATGGTACCATGACAAAGATCATGGGACACATCTGTAATTGGAAAAACAGATTTTTGTCTCATGGAGGAAAGATTTTCCTAATCAAGAGTGTTTATCTTCAATCCCTATACGTTGTTTGTCAGTGACCAAAGCACTGAAATCAGTGGTGCGAGAAATCAACAAGAACCTCACTAGATTCTCATGGAATAATATGGGAATGCACAAAGTGCATTGCATGGGATAGGATAAAGCATGCCACCCTATGGATGGAGGACTAGATGGTCATGGTTATGGAGAGTTTACAAGTGAAGATGGCCTAAACTTTGTGAAGGGAGAATAGTAGTGGGCACAATTCATGAGGAGAAAGTATGGCAATCTAGTAGAAGTCTGTCATCAATCAAGAACTATCCTTGCCTCACATTGTTGGGGCACTATTTGTACTCATATTCCTTTTGTTTTGTAGCATAGTAGGTGGATAGTGCATAATGGAGCAAGCTCCTTCTAGACTGCCAAATGATTAGAAGAGATTTTGGAGCACCCTTCTTGTGAAGACAGCCATAAAAGTATACACGATGGTAAAAGAGGACACAAAGTTTCTAGAATCCCACTTGTCTCAAGTGCAACATGTAAGCTAGCAAAATTATTTTCACCAATGATACTAGTAGGTTGGCTTTTAAGTTAAATCCAAAAAAACGCATTTACAACAGCAGTGGTATATGAACATTGAACGTCACATGCTGAGAAGAAGAGTTGGAATAAGTACTTATGGAACAAGCATTTAACACCCAAAATTGGTTTCTTTATGTGGAGGGTGGTGTATCATGGTTTCCCTACAGATAACAAAGTTCAAGAGTGAAGCTTCTCACTTTCTTTCCAATGTGTTCTTCCTCATTGCAATGCAAGACCATTGATCACCTCCTTTGTCAAGGGGAGTTGGCCACTAGTATGTGGATTCATTTCTATAATCTATTGCAAATTTCAGTGTAAAGAGACAATTTTTCATCTAGTAAAGGATTGGTTCCGAGAAGCACATATTTCTACACAAGGAGGAATGCTGATGGCCCTATTTGGTTGCATCATTTTGTGGCATATCTAATTGGCCAGGAACAATGCAGCATATTCAAACCAAGGCTATTTCTTACTGGTGTTGATTGAGGAAGTGCTCAAGGAAATTCATCCTTTAATGGCTTCCTTCTCAGGAAGCTCTTTTCCTTCTATGAAAGATTGCATAAGACTTCAAGCCATAAATATTCCCATTGCAATGCCACTTGTCCACAGAGGTTGTACATTACACTAGCCATGCCCTTCTCAAGATTCTTTAAAGTTGAACATAGATGGATTATGCATTGGTGAAGGACTGCATGATTGGAAAAGAAGTGTCATCATCGCTTATGCTATCAATCTAGGACAAGGAAGTAGTGCTAGAGCAAAGGTTTTGGCTTTACTTCATGGCCTTAAAATATGTTATCAAAAAGCAATTATTGTTTCAGAGATTGAGACAAACTCACAATTTGTGGTTCACAGCATTACAAAGGTTTTTTCAGCTCCATGGAATTTAGAATATGAAATTCAACGATGCTCAGGTTTTCTATCATCTCATGTTAAAATCTCATGTCTTTTGAAAGGCAAATTTTCTAGTAGATGGACTAGCAAACTTTGGTCACTCAGTTATGGGCCCACATATTTTGACAACATTAGGTTCAATCCCAAGTAATTGCAAGAAAATCACCTAGGAAGATCAATTAGGTCTTTATCACTATAGGCCCCCTTGAATATAGGAATCTCAATAATTTGATTTGTATTTTAATTTTAGTGACTCAAGTCACGATAATTCTTCAGTGTGTAATTATTTTTTGTATACCCACCAAATGGGTGATATTTGATAAGGATTAGGTTCAATGCCCTGCCTATGTATCCTCTACATAGGTTTGAGGATTAATCAACCTATGTTATCAAGAACTTCTCCAAAAACAAAAAACCAAAAAGTGCCTTAATTGAATCATATCCAGCTGCAACTGCAATCAACTCACAACTTTTAGTCACATGGCACTTACGCCTTACCTACCAACAATAAATAGGAAAATGAATCATATATCCTATACCTTCCATTTACACCATCTAACAACCAAAATATTGATAACTCCCCTTAACCTATGGAAAAAGAAACAAATTCAGTCCATTCTCAAAACTATCACCCAGCATCAGCCTCTTCTCCCTCCTTTTCTATCTCCCCATCGCTTCATAATCTTGCTCTTGCACCTAATCTAGACTGACCTAATTCTCATCCCAATGTCCGGACCCACCATGTGCACATCCAAATCTCTATCTCATCCAAAGCCTTGTATATCTGGTTGAAGGGCAAGTAATCTAAGGATGAATGTTAAATGCTCAAACACACCTATTTTGAAGAACTAATATTTAGAAAAAGAAATTTCCATACATAGCCAAATCTAAAAACTATTAAAAAGAAAGAACCATGATTTATAGATCAAAATTGTAGGTCACATGGTTGGTGGGCATTCCGTTAACTCAAATGCTTATAGCCAACGCAAAGGAGTTCATGCAGAGAAGGCAGTTCCACTAAGACCAAGGTGGTCAGGCCATGGTGTGGCTATAGCTTGGGCGCTTCCACTATGAAATCTCGTTGAAAACGATAAAGGACTCTCTGAGTGTTTTCAATTCTGGTCTACTGGTTTCTAAGAGGAAAAGGCGAAGGGTGTTTCAGGTTTATAGACCCAAATTGCAGGTCCAGCTGTCGGGGGTATTTGATTAGGTCAATTTTTTTTATCACAAAAGGAAAGGGTTTATGGAGACTGGGTTCTGCCACTAGTGGTTGGACCAAAGTGTGAGAAATATCAGCACTCTCCTCACAACAGTAGCTACAGAAGCCAGTCCTCCACTGCAACTGTTCGGAAATGCAATACCAGCACCAAACTCTCTACCTTATCAGGAGATACAAACAGCAGGATACCGTGCCTCACCCATGCAACGCTACCTCACCTGTAAGACAGCTCATCTTTACCCTAGTCCTGATCTGATACAGCGCACTGCAGCACACAGCCTCTACACTACTTATAATCACGTGGCATCAGATCATGGAGCATTCACAGTGAGTCACAAACCCCCAGTGGAACCACGATACAACTCAGCCTTCATAAGGTATTATCATCAAAATGACAGGAAGGCACTTAACCAAGGAGCACATGCTCTAGCCACGTCAAGTGAGTCCAGCAATCAAACTTATGATGGCATGAAATGGTCCCTAGGAGAAACAAGTAACCGGAACATGAATGATCCAGCCACTCATCTCACAGTAGGAAAGGTTGCTACGGCTCTAGGAGTTCCACGTAATCCTCCAAATGTCTATGATATGCTGCCTAAAAGAATGAAGAACAAGACAACTGACCATCCTGACCATTCTGACATGGGAGGCACCGACTAGTCTCACAAAAGCCAAAACATCATGATGAACTGAAGTCCTATGTAGCAGCCTGCTGTTTTCTATAAATATGTGTGTGATAGAAGACCTACTAATAGTAGTGAAATTCCCCGAAGTAAGAGGTCCTTTTGTATAACCCTACTTCTAATCTAAGGCCAGCCGTGTGAAGTTAAATCACCAACCCTTTGTGTCTTAAATTTTCTCTCAAAGGATGGCCATGGCTTGGGTGTTTCTTCATGGAATCTCAGTCAACAAAGGGAAAGCAGTTATTGTACTTTTCTGCTCCTGGTCTACTCGGTTTGGTGAGGAAAACATGTCCTTTTAGTAATAGACATGGCCTGAAGTGACATTTTTGGGTTGAACTGTTGTGTGAGCCTAAAGCCAAGAAGGGTTTGATCATGAGGGTGGTCTCATATGGTACCAAAGCTGCTTTCGCTTTTCTCTTTTTCCCTAAATGCATTTTAATTCTTAACTCACATAGCATTAACATTACCCAGAAGTGTACAAAAGAATTTTAGAACTTCTCTCCAGCATTGCTTAATGGTAAAAGATAAATCATATGCACATCATGTTAACTGCAATGAAGAAGTGACAAAAGAACTTAATTTCACTATTTATCATTGATGAATAATAAAGCAATGAAGTCCTGATAGACATCTCCTAATGATGGGAACATGTCAGAGCATTTCACACTCCAAAACAAAAAAAGAGAGAGAGAAACTTTCAAGGCACTGGATGACACCCCACAACTTCTTCAACAGCCAATAGTCTTGATAGATCTTGTACTAGCCAGGTAAACTAAAACACAATTCACTATAGATCAATTCAGAACAATTGTTTTCGGATTTCACAACAGAATATCCAACAAGCAACCAACAAACTAACCCGGGGGGGGGGGGGGGGGGGGTGGAATCAGCAGTAAAATACCAACAGTGTTTAGATTAGGAAAGTTCCTAGCAATAAATGAGTACAATGTAATACCTTGGTAGATTAAGCCTTTCTCATGAAGCCTGACAAAGGCCTCAATAACAGCTCCTGCAAAAGGTTATGGTCTCAGTACAAATAACACTGCAAGACAATCTATGCTTCTCCTCATGAATGCATTTAAGAGGCAATAGATATACCACTAAACAAAACATATCAGAAAAGAAATCTAGGACAAGACAATATCATTTTAACACCTTGTACACAACAGATCAACGTCATTAACTATCTTATAGACACTACATATATTGGTTAGCTTCAACTCAATAGAAAACTCCCTTACGACTTAGCTGTTCGTCAAGTGTGAAGTGTTCTCTACTCCAATCACAGGAAGCACCAAGTCTCCTAATCTGATTAGTGATGGTTCCACCGTACCTGAAACATAATGAAGCAACCACAAAACAAGTTAAAGAGAAACAAGGACAATGGAATCACAACTTAATTATTGCAAACTGGATAGAAGAACAAAGCAAGAAGCAGCAATCATACAACCACACAAAAACCCTCAAAATCTAAGGTTATGCACATGCATCAACAGCCAAATCTTCAAAGAGAACCAAAGGAACCAGTAACACTTTTTTTAATTAGTATCCTTAATTAAACCAGTCATTTCTAGTCTGCTCGTATCCTACAGACTCCCATTGGAAACCCACATCCCAAAACTAAACTTCCACTTATATAGAATGGTTGCACATAAAATTTTCTTCACTATACATATTCCTTGTTACCAAATTTAACAGCTGATGTTTCGCCTCACATTCACAATCTCACCTACAAAACTTTTATGAGAAAAGATAATGAAAAGGCAAAAAAATAACATCTATGTTTGTCTCGCAAATGTTTCTTTCTACTTCTCTTTCAATGTACTATGAAGGACCATAAGAGTTTTCATTAATTCACCTAACACGTGGAATATGCATGAAATATGTTCATTTATTTATCTTATTTAAGTGTAGCTTGGCAGTTTTGAATTACCTCATTTCTTAATACATAGGCAGTTATCATAAGCCAAAAGTAAAAGAGAAATTGTCAAGGAAAAAATAATTGTCCTCTTTACATTGTAGAAACAAATAAAATATAGCAATGAATAACCCATGTTTTTGGAACACAAAATATGTATCTTCTTAAAGTCTACTTGTTGCACTTAAAGAAGTTTTTGTGATTGCAATCAAACAACATTCTATTATCTCATAAATCCAATTTCCATCCCTCTTAGCCAAAATGTGGAGAGAGGATTTCATAGAAATTGGAAACCATATATATACATGTGTGTGTACAAGCACACAAGTCTTGCCACATTTAATTGCATAAAAAAGATGGAAAAGAAGACAAACAACAGAAGTTGGACAAGAACATACTTCTCTTTCCACTCCCAGACTCGCTTTGTGAACTCATCTCTAGTTAAGTCAACTCTTTTTATTCCCTCGGATGCAAGCATTCTTTCCACTACCAACTGTCAAGAAAGAAAAGGAAATAAATTTCAGAATGAGTAAAACAGAGAGATGTAGACAATATGTGAAACACATAAGATCAGAGGCCAATCAAAACAAATGTAAACTATTGTCTAATCACAAGATTGTAACAGAAGGAAACTTTACAATTCAACAACTCTTCAAAAATTCCAAACAAATTAGCAAGAGAGTAAAATAATTAGTAGTTAATTGAACAAAAACATATGAACACAGAGGAAGTTCCAAATAAAACCAGACAGCTAAAACACTGATCCACATACAGAAGCTTCTCAGTGAGACAAACCTGGGTAGCAATACCAGCATGATCAGTTCCAGGAAGCCAGAGTGTTGGCCTTCCTCTCATCCGGTGGTATCTAACCATAATATCCTAGCAGAACAAATCATTAAAAAAAGGTGGCGGGAAAAAAAACCATGAATAAGAAGGTGACATGAAAGACCAAGATAGAAAGCATTCATGATGTCTAACAAGACACTGTCAACAAATTACACTAACATCAAAAGGAAAGAGCAAGAAATTGCACGAAACTAGGAGAAATGAGCTGAACTATAAAATCCTAAACATCTCAGTGAGAGCATGAACTTCAAAACCAGCAGATCCTAAATACATGGGGAATATAATTCAAATGATAACAAAGTCAGGGAGAAAAATAATGCTACATTACTAATGAGATGAACCGATGGATGTGCAACACATAATTAATAGGCTAAGAAGGAAATTTCAACAAATGTTGGGAAACTGACTTGTTTGATTGTCTACATATCACGAGACTTTTCACAGCCAGAGCTCAGTTTGAGCTTTAAAAACTAAATGAGACATTTCTGGGCCAATGTAAAAAGGATGCATTTGCATATGCAAAGAAAGCTTTAAAGCATCTAAGTCTGGTCATCTTGATTCTTTCTTCCTTTTTCTCTCTTTGGTTGAATATGTTGACTATTTCTGCTAGCAAACATAAGTTCCTATAAATTGTTGAAATTTACTTTAGACTTGTTTACTTCACATTGAACAACCAAAAGCTGAGAATGCTGGTCCAACAAGATATCTAGAACCATGCAACTAAGTCAAGTAGAAATGCCTTTAAGCATCATTGATGCATCCTTTTCCCAAAGTTTTGCATCATTACTAACAGTAGAAGAATTAAGGAATTTTGAACTTCAAGCCTTCACAACCCTATTCTCAAAGAATCATTCTTTTCACAACTCTGGGGTTCCCAATCAATCGATAATAGGGAAACCAAATAAACATTCTCTCTAGTTTTAGTGCCCTGCAAATCATTTCTACTGGTTTAGAGGTTTAGTGCTTTTTAGTCACTGGGACTATTTGTATCCATGGACGTGAAATTGACCCTGTTCTGGGAACAAGTAGACATCTCTGAACCTTATGTCTTTGTTTAATTGAAAAGAAAAAAAAAAAAGAAGAAAAAGAAGAAAAAAAGAAAAAAAGAAAGAAAGAAAGAAAGAAAGAAATTGAAGTTTGGAATTTGTTAGCAGCTTAAGTGTCACATCATTATCAACCCCACCTAAGTGATCAAAGGAAAACTTCATTACCTCCACTTAGTGATCAAACAATAATTCATTAACTGCACTCTTTCCAGCTACACTTGGTAGATGCCATCAAACCAACAATGTACAAAATGAAGAATGAACTAACGAACCAAATCAAGTTCAATGATGCTTCCATTCAAACATGGTAATATCTATCATGAAAGTAGCTGTTGTGACATCAAGTGTTTTTCCTTGTTTTTTGCTATAAAAAATTTTCAGCTTCAGCCAGAACAATGGCTAATTATCACACACTCCTCTCTAACATTACACATTTTGCTAATTAGTCAATAGCATTACTACAAAACCCTAGGAACCAACCATTTTCTTGGCAAATAAACTTCACCTTTTTTTCTAGAGAAAAGTATCCCTAAAAATATTTTCTATAAATTAGCAAGGCCAGAAGATTACTAAAATGAAAACTTGGGCAATCACAGCTATTCACGTCCCATTTCAGAATTAATATAATATAAAAAAAATCCATGAAAGTACATGCTAGATTAAACTACATCAAAGCCTAAACAAATTCAAAGAAAAAAAGAGTTCATACTTTATACCAAAGTCAAGACTCAGAGCCTTCAGATTTTGGAAGCCATCCTAAAGCAGGGGCTGAAGAGTTAAGCATAAAGGAAGATGTAGTAGTCAAATTAACTTTGGACCAGGTGATTTCAGGGTATTTGAAGTTGAAATAAAGGAGACAATGTGACCAGCAACAGCAAATAGATATGGTAACCGTTCTTCCTATCCCATAATTCTTTGGATAGTGGAATGCAAGAGACGCAAAAAATGCCAACTCAAGAGAACAGTCCAGGAATTCCTACAGGTTAATATGAATTGGTAACTTTGGGCACAAATAGTTTTCTTATTTTGTTAAGGAACCAAAACAAAAGATGTCTTGTCTAATACTTCTATATTTACAAAGTAGATGTCACCTGTATGGACGTAGATATAATTGGCCCAAAGTGAGGCAGTCAATACCCACACCAGGCCTTAATTTGAGTTTGATTTCTGGAAAATACCCCGTATCCACCCCATTCTCTTGATGTAATGGGAAAAATAGTCCCGCTAGGGGCTGGCAGGGTGGAAAAACTTGCCATCTGTATTATTTATGGAATTAGATTATAGAAGATTATAACTACAGAATGAGTTTTGAAGAATACCGTGATACATCAATTTATTAGGAATTATGTTAGATTTTATTGTCACTAGACTTGGTGGGATATGAAAAGGGGTCAAATACAATGATAATGCAGCACCTCATAATAACAACATCACTTTCCCAACAGTTCACAATATTGTGCAACTCATAGGTTACTAGATACTGCCACACCCTTTCCCTGTTACTGTATTCAATGTAAAAGTTAATTGGGCTTATGTAGATCATACACTAGTACCAACACATCTCAAATTTAATGCATTTCTTTTTCTTTTTCTTTTTGAAGATAACTAAATGCAATACAGAGCATGGATGCCCTCATCTTTTGTCCCTCTACATCAACCATGAAAGGAAAGTGTATAAACATATCTGTATGTATAAATTCACATAAGAACCTGTTTATGTATGTATGCACATGTTTGTAATAGAAAAATATCTTAACAACACAACCAGACATGTGCACCATGGTAACAGTAGCCAACTACATCACAAATCTCAATCTATAGAAAAGTGTTAGTGACTTGCAGTCCAAGAATGAACATTGCGTTATAATGTGTGTACAATCAAGTGTCTTGCATGCAAGTGTAACCCTTTATTCAGGAAACTATAACATATTGCAGTTAGAATGGCTGGGTGAAATCAACATTTTTCTGAACACAAATGAAATGGCAGGTAAATCAACAATATCAAAATAAACAAATCAAGAACTCAAAAGGAATTTGAGAACCTCAAGAGTCACAAACATTGCATGCCCCATGTGCAGAGAACCAGTAACATTAGGAGGTGGCATTGAAATCACAAATGGATCACTTCCTCGCTCAAAGTTTGGCCTAAAATACCCTTTAGACTCCCACCTACGATCCAAAAATTACAGTCAATATAACATAATAACAATAGATATAAATGAAAATGTCTTACTAAACACTTCAAGAACCAGTTAGACACTATTAGGAAATGTAAAGATGCAATCAAAACTGAACTTAAGCAACATCTAAACCAAAAAACCCTACAGAAGTCAGGGTAGGATGCAAGGTAGTTTAACTAAACCAAAAAAAAGTCCAACATATACACACTAAACTGACTAATGAACTATGAAAAATGGAAAAGAGAGAGAGAAGGAGAGAGAGATTAAATGGACATATACAAGTACAGATACAATTGCAGGTATGGAAGTGAAAAAATAAGCAACAACCATATTACGCCTGCACTGTAATGCTATTATACAGCACTAAAATAACAGCTACCCTTATCCATGTATGCTACTGCCGTCAATAGTTATAAACACTCGAAACTTGCAAGCTTCTGTCAGAGGCCATACCATTGTGAATGAATAGACTAATCTGTCCATGCATAACTTATTCATGAAAGTCAATTCACCCATGGGATCTATCAAGCTCCCCAAAAGCAAGATAAAATTAAGGCAAACTATGCATAATTTCCTTCATGTCAATTTTGTACTCTTTGAGTATGCAAAAGTCATCCACGCCTTTATAATTTGCCAAAACAAAGCCATTGACACATCCTTGCTTTTGGTTTCCAATGAATTGCTTGAAACAACCAAAAACAGAACAAAGGATACATCAAAGGACTAGATTTTTCTAAGTTCAGCAAATGTTAAAAAGTGCAAGGAGCTCTACTTCTTGGATAATGAGATAATATCATAAGAGGCAAAGTTATGTTGAATGATGGGATAACCAAAGACAAGCGGAGTTAAAAATGCAGTTTGGCAAAGTTACCTACGTGTTATAACTGATAATAGTATAGTGAAAAGACAACAAACGCTGATAAGGCTATGTTTTGTGGGACAGTTTAAAGGGTCTTAAAAACTATACATACTATAGAACACTTATGTCTGCCAGCATCTGATCAATCTAAACAACTTGAATACACAACCGAAAATTTGGCAATAATATTCAAATATAGGTTTTATTTACTCCATTCCATAAGGCTAAATGGTATCTCCATCACAAAAAAAATGAGGCGCAAGAGTAAATACTGATATCTCAAAGGATGCAATTGAAATGACAAATCACAAAGATTTATGGAAAAGTTCAAGGTTCGTAGGGTAGCTCTATCTCAATACTCACAGAATCACCAAACATGAAATCAAGTCCTAGGAATAAAGGTGCTAAAGAATACAACTAGTATACAACAACAGTATATCCAATAACAATCAGCATTTCTTTCAAAAAGCAATAAAGTGAGAACGGTGTGAAATACTTCTGAGTAATATTGCACGAGTACATATAAGTAAAACGCGTATTACATGACAGTTCGACAGTAAGAATTCAACCTCACATACTCGGAACATCTATTCATCAGCTAAATCCAGAAACAAATACTGAAAGAAAAGCAACCAGAGTAAAATCAATAGAATTAGCAAAAGCAATCGCTCTGGTTCAAGCACGTATATTAGCAAAGGTTCATGAAAAATAGGTTACCAATTGTATATCCGTTCCTCAGAAGCGAAATCGAACGACTTCGCTATGTCTGGAGAAGTAAACACACCATTCTCTGCCGGAGCAACTGAAACGATATTTGAAAAAAGACATGATACAGAAGGCTCTCCAAGGTTAGCGTTAACAAAAAAGTTTGTAAAAAAACGAAGGCATTGGCTACAAAGGTCCAATCAACCATCAAATAAGAATCAAAAGAAGAAAGGACTACAGGAAACCAAGGATAGAAGCGGAGGTAGCAAATGAAGGACTTAAAACTTTACTTTTCATCAGTCACAGTTCAGCACTGGCAGCGATGAAAAATTTAGTAATGTTAAGACATGGAGAAAGAACTCAATTGTTTCCTTTTCCCTCCCCAGTTTCATGATTTTCTCATTACTTATTCCACTTTAGGTACCTGCGAAGAAAGGCCTGCGTCTGAAAAAATAAGGAGGTAGGCAGGAACGCCGTTTGGAGAAGAGAAGAGGATTAAGTCTGCCATAAGTAGAGAAGCATGGAGACAACAGGAAGGGACCAGAGGAAAGCACAGTTGGAATTATCATCTTCGAGTAACTCTCAGCAGAACCGAAGCAAGAAACGAGAGGAAGAAGGAAAAACCCTCCCAACAGAAGATAGGCAGCGGAGAAGAGGATGTCAATGGCGGGGATTTAATTCGCAGAGGATATGGGAGTTTGAGTTCCTCTTACTGGCCAAATGAGCCGCACGTGAGAAGTCATCCGTATTTTATAAATGGAGGAGGAACGAATACGATCTTCGTATGTAGTTTTTCACATACAGTGAGGGCTCTGTCCTCAGTCCAACATGGATTAAAGTTAACAAAACTTAAGAAATAATTAAATTTACTGTTATATAATTTATATATATACAATCTTTAATAACATTAAATTTATTAATCACATTTTATAATAATTATGAAAATAAAAGGAGAAAAAATTAGCCCACACCTTTAGAAATGAACTTTATATAATTGTCAATCTCTGGTAGGAAGGATCACATTCCCATTATTTACTAGCCTCGGATCGTTTAGTCCCAATTTCGGCAAGTGTATGGATTTGGATGTATGGGTAAGTAAATGAATAAATAATTTGAAAAAAAAAAGGTCAGAGTATATCTTTTATTTTAATTTGTTTGAATTTCTACCTCATTTGATCACACCAGGGACAAACACTATTCATTCTTAGCATATCTTATGGTGATTAACTACATCCATAATTACGTTATCTTAAGTGACTTATAAACCTAATTATATGTTACATACAACTAATATGAGCATATTTTCATAAGATAAGAGTTTATACATATCTGCAAATATTAGCAAAACTGTTAAAATTGATTTTTGATGTTAACTAAACAATGTTAAAATATCCTAAATATAACTTCTGAATTGCTTGTATTGAACTTGTGAACGTCATTTGCCAAAAGTAATGAATAAACATTTATAGTAACTTGATGATACCTAATTGCGGGATATATGTCTACTACCCAAACAGAAATGCTTTACCCCAAAAGGGCATGTTCACTGAGCGGTTTATATCGAAAAGGGATTTCAAACTCAAACTATTTACAGTGTCTGAACAAGCCCTATGATACAAACAAAAGACTGCACCACGATAATTTTACAGACAATGAAGAATGAGAAGGAATAGACGCCTATGAACGAAGTTTGCTATGGTACAACATGGAACATAGCAGCCCATACAAGGACTGAGAATTCCTTTTGTTATACAGTGGTTAAACCAAATTGCTCACGGGCCTTCGATAGATTTCTTCAGCATGAGCTGTTGGCACGTAGATTGCGTCCCGCAACGAGCTGTTTCTTCTCCCATAAATCGCATAAACAAGCACTCCTATTATCAACCACACAGAAACACGTGCCCAAGTTGCGGCTCTGCAAAGAATACATCACAACAAGTGTAAGGGGTTTATCATAATGAATGTTAGAAACAAATAGATTTTACAGCAATCAAATGGCATAGAGTTGCTTAAAGTTCTGGAAACTTCAATCAAAGGAAACCAAACACAATTCCACATCGCTTTTCTTTGTTTATTTGTTTTCCACTTATTCAAATGCGATATAGCTCTTAAACACTGACACTTTTCCTCGTACAACTGATTAATGAATGAATTAAAATATATCTTTTAGAAAAGAAACGACATCCACGATGTTGTGAGATATGCTAGACTAGGAGAAAAATTAGTCACTCGGAAGTTGCTTGTCTATCAGGAAAAAATGAATCCACTTTCCTTAGTTTTGTTCATTTTACTACCAACAAATTCTTTAAAACAGTTCCAGGATGAATTCAACTTTTTCCCAACAAGTAAAAACAAATCCATGATAGAGAAAACCAACTAAAAGAGAAGTTAATGGTGTTAATTATTTGTAAATAGCGGATAATTTGACCAGCTACTCACCCAAGATTAATGAGAAGGTAGACATTGATGAGAATGCAGGTAATAGGAAGCAGCGGCACCAATGGGCAAATAAAACCTGAAAAGAGATCATAATATCATCCCCAAGTAATGTTAAAAATGTAGAAATGCCCTATATCAAGTTATATGCTTATTGTAGGAACTTAGTTAAGCTAGAAATAATAAATAATTAAACAACATTTCACATTTGGTACAAGTTACAAGAGATTGACATATCAGCCTCACGTACATGCTAGGTAATCAATAGTAAAGAAAATCAGACAAATTAGATTTGGTATAAGACTCTGCATCCGGGAATAGGCCTTGCTTCAAAGCCTGAACCAATATGCATCCCAATACGTAGTTCTGAATTCGCACAACATCCCTCACAGAACTCGAACTAAGTTCTTCAGTTTCTCCTATTAACTCCTATTTTTAGGATAAATGTCTAGCAGTCCTGGAGAAGTCATAAGTATCAGAAAATGTCATCTATAGATGGAATAAGAGAATATCCTAGGTACAGGTAGATACTTCAAAATTTCTTCTAGAGATCTTCAACCTCTACCTGGATGGCTACTTCAAAATATAATGAAATACAATAAGATAAAATATCTTGATATCATGTTTTCAAGACCAAGTACAACCATAGCCATTTTTCATTAAACCTCCATGTAAAAAACATTTTGAAATGTTACGATATCTTTTAGATTAACTTAGTCAAGTAATCAACTGCACGTGTTGCAATGGTGAAGTTACCTCCTGTATGCCCAAAGCTGTGCCGTGCATCATCCTGATCTATACAGGTCAGAACAACCAGTCCGGACAGAAGAAGGGTACCCCCAATTCCACATGATGTGAATCGAAGATAGCTGGGATTCAAGTAAATAACTCTGTAAGTTACTATAAAGAAAAAAAGAAAAAGAAAACTCAGACCATTGGATGGATATAGGGAAGAGACCTGCTATTGTTACAGTAGTAAATTATTTCTTTCGACTCAACACCCCCCCCCCCAAAAAACAAAAAAAAGAAAAACCAAAAAATGAGTAGGAGAACTTCCATTGTAATTGATTAAATTTACCGTTTCCTACAAATTTAAATTTTTTGGATACTTAACATCGACCCATGAACTAGGAGAATTATGTAATAAAATCCCAAACCTTCCCATGATTTAAAAATTTCATGGCTTTATCTGAGAGGCGTTGAGGCCCAAGAGCTTAAGCATCTAGTACAAAAATTATTATCTTCACAAATAATTAAAAATCATTTTTATACCAAATTCAGATCCACAGGAAGCATCAAGGAATTGATTCCAAGGCCACAAATATCTTCCAAAATGCACCTTATGTACTAATAAGACAATAATCTGCAGCTAGACCCACCTGGGAAGACCCAAATTTGAAGCCGCATAAGTAAGGAGGAAAATCCCAATACACGTCAACATTATAGTCCAACCAGCAACTTTTCGCCTGTTTTCCTCATTTAATACATCTGCAACAATTGATGAATGGGAGAAAAATAAGCACTGTAGCTGCTTCTAATGACAAAAAGTAAGGAAATGTTGTGGGTTCTACGCTACAAAAATGTGCCCACTGGTCAGTTTCACCCAGTCTCCCAAGTGTAATTTAATAAATGTCAAGTGTCTCCTATTCAGTCAGTAAAAATCAATTGCAGTAAGCCATGTAGATGAGGTAATGATCACATTGGAGATTTTAATAATCATATTTGTTATAAGGAACAAGAAATATAGCTTCCAGAAGCAAGCGAATGTCTTCAAGATATTAATTACCCTGCAGTTGCAAAAATTCCCACTAATCTAACAGAAAGTGAGCCTATTTGTCTAAATAAAAACAAATGCATGAATATTCGTACTTCAAAATATTGTGTTCAGGGCAAAAAGAATTTCAGCTTGGCTCCATAACACAGATGCCAAGGACTGATACAGGGACGAACAGGGCATCAGCTAACTGAAAAGATGCATGGTGTGCATATGACGGAGAGTGTTGAAGTAAGAACTGAGAGCAGGTAACATACAATTGCCTAGAAACAGATTTTTGGCAATAAGAGGAAAATTAGTCGGTGCATCTTCTTTGCTGAGTAAAGGTTCAACGCTATCCTTAGAAGAGCTGACATTGCCCTTAGAGTTCTCTCCATCAATATCTTGGGTACTCTTGCCATATTGCAACGACACTGAATCAATTGACTCCCGAAGAGATGAGGGCAGTGGCACCACATCTGGCGGTACATATCTGAGTATCAGGACAGATATGGCTACCATGGTAAATGCAAGAAGTGTTCCCACACTGACCTGCATGTAAAAGACACCTATCAACAACTGAACAGGGTATAGAAACATCAGTATCAGGCTTTAGAACGGTAAGAAGTTCTAAATTTCCATTCTTCCACTAATTGCAGGAGCCTGGCAAATCCAGTCAATGGGGCCGCAACATTCCAAAAGATGCTGTACTTTATGCCTTGTTAACGAAGGCAAAGAGGACTGCAATATCCCAAGCTGTATTTGGGCATTGCACACTAAAGCATCAGTGCAACATCTGGAAGTTCTGGTTGTTTTAAATTGATCTAGGTGGTCTAAGTCATTTTCAGGAAGCTTTAACTACAAATAGTATTTTTAAAGCATAATGCAGATGTAGTTTACTACCAGCATAGATCATGATTAATGATATTGGAACCAAACTGGTAAAAAAGAATGTAACTGAAGACCATTGCATCACCAATGGCCTGGAAGACTACCTATGGTTTAGGATAGGGGCGATTGAGAACTCCAAAGTGTATAGGTTATATTTTGTATTGGTGTTATAAGATATGCATTGAACCTCACATCAGGCACGTATTAGGTCATTCAATCTTGGAATCTAAACAATAACATGGATATAGTCCTAGTGTACAACTAAACATTTGTGGCTCACGAAATATAATATTTTTTTTTTCCACACGTGAAAGAGACCACCTTTTCGGATTGTATATAAATACTATACACACACACACACTGATATTGTAAATATGCATGCACATACATACATTATAGATATTTATATGTATTTATTTATTTTGTATAACAAGTCATTAACCCCACCATGCAAATCTAGTTTCTGCAAAGTTAAACTCACCATCCCGGCCAGCTGTGAAACATCCATAAAGAAAGCCAAGATAGCCGAACCAATCCCAGTCACTATAGTGCTCTTCAGAGGAACTTGGGTGTGTTTGTTAACCTCTGAGAAAAATTTTGGCAACAATCCATCTCTAGCCATAGCCATCAGAATCCGTGGCTGCAAAACACAGAATGAAAGACATATCTCAGCAAGTAGGAGGAAAGACAAATCCATGGCTGAAAGTAATCACGTCTAGCATGTAGGTATATCTCTAAACATGTCATGTTGCATACTTTAATCACAAGAAACTGCTGGCAATAATTCTAAAACTTTCTTTGCTTCTCAAATGTTGAAATGCCTGATCAGTAACCAACAAATTTTTGAGTTTATTTCTAACCACTAGCATACTTTTCAACACAAGCCACATAACTCTTTTCAGAAACAGAGAAACTGCTTCTCACAAATTCCTATTCAAAAAACAGAACACAAAAACCAGCCTAAGAGAAAAAGGATAAGAAAAAACAGCATCTGGCATGGTAGCCTTTCACTGCGTGTACAGCAGCCACCCTTCTGGCCGTTAGGAAAGTTTGGTGGCAACACCCCGGTGGCTCTGAGGGTCATCTGGTGGACCTTGGCTGCCCCAACCAGATCACCACCACAGTGCTTGACACTTGTGTGGAACGATAAGCTTTGATTTCCTCTTATTTTGTAGAAATATTTCTATGTTTCTTCTTTTCCAAAAACTCTCCCTAAAACCTCATATAATGAATGATCTTCTACAGATACCACATACAACAATTTCTTACAGAAGCTTTTTCATTTTGTGCTCTAAAGACACAGTGAACGACATATATCCATGGCGGACAGTAATCATGTCTAGCACAATATCTTCCAAACATCTTTCTGAAACAGAAACGTTTTTTCAGAATTTTACTAAACTATCCCACTGATTACAAGTTTTTGACCAATTGTACTGGCGATCTAGGATGTAAAGAATCCAGAACCTGGACAAAAACTTAATTAAATATCCTGTGATTCATGCAAAACAGGTTGTAACACTCTTAATGGTGGACTATTTCCAAATTGTGCAAAATAATTAGCAATGCCAGTCATGCATAGAGGTCAATTCAAACATCTGACACTACATAGAAGACATCAGTAGGGTTCCCTTTATATACCTGAGGAAGAATGGAACCCATCAATGTTGAGCAGAGAGCAGTAATGGCTCCAAGAGTTATTATGTAACTGCAATCATAGGCAAAAATTTAGATTTTCAAGCCGCAACATACAATTACTGGACCAACTTTATTGACAAACTGAATGCACTGAAAAATTTAAGGAAAATTCCATCCTTACGCTGCCCATTGCATCCCGTTACTCGCAAATGCAGAGGAGATGGGGGTGTCAGGATCCATTGCATAGTAAGGTACTAAACCAACAATTACGACAGAGACCAACATGTATAAAGCACAACAAACAAACAATGCAGCACCTATCCCAAGCGGCAAATCTCTTTGAGGATTCTTCACCTGTTGAATCAATGACAAGTTGGATGTCTCAAAATCCCCTCAAGTAATTAAAATCAATTAGAAATGACATTTCTCTAATCACACAGACATTGGCAAATTGAGATCAATGTCACAGGCAGCCTGCTGTAAAGAATCATAAGCAGCAATGCAGGGTCGTTCCCTATTTTAAAGCTTTAGCTTGTGAATTCAGCTGATAGAGTTCTCTTGGACCTTTGATTAGCTAGTCCTAGTGGAATCAACTTACTTCATTGTTTACAGATCTACTGCTCCTGGTTCTGTCTTATGTAAGTTCTACAAAAGTAGGAATCATCTGCTGGTTCCTCAATTTCTTGGATGGGCTGTAACAGAGTCCCATGACTCTTATTCTCTGATCAGGATTTGTCTTCTATACTGTTTTAATGATCCTGTGTGCTGTTTTTGATTCATTCTTTTTGGCCTTCACAAACTCTAGTCTTTGTTAAAAACCATTAAGAATAACCTATATAACAGTTTTCATTTAATCTATAAAATTTTCAGAGATTAAGTATAACAAAATTCTACCTGCTTTCTTAAGCTTTGACAATGTATTCAACTTCTCCTTCCTAGTTTTGATTTCATTGGTTTTCTTTTCTTTTTATCCTTCAATCCACAGCTTTTACTCCAAAAGGCCATTAAAGTTCTTCAAAATACAATCTTTTGGTAACATAACAATCCCTAATCCTCAAACATCAACACCATCCAAGACGCCTCTAAGAAATTATAATGAAAGCCAACATAGTGCTGCATCTTTTAAGATTTGGCATCAATTTGTTTGGCACTGAATAGTACTCTTTCCTGAACTTCATTACAAATAATAAAAAAAATTACAAAAACAGCAACCATGTCTACCTCCTCTGCAGTGCTAGCAACTGAATCAAAACCTATGTATGCAAAGAAGACAGTCGCAGAACCAGCAAGCATTCCATCAACCCCAAAGGGAAAATACCTATCATATCAATGACCAAGTGAGAAAGGGTGGGGGAAGGGAGGCATAGAACTTAAGAAATCAACAATATCAAAGTGAATATACAGGCAGGGAGAAGAAATACCCTGTTGGAAGGTCATATCCAACCCATCCGGACTTGAATCCCAAGTAACTACCAGCTATTATGACAAATGTCATGGCACATACGTTTGCTGTAGTGACAACAACTTGTGCCCGTGTGCTCTGCAAAATTTAAGATTTCAAATTAGAGACAACAAAATCCAATCAGGGCTGGAACATTTTGGGGGGGAGGAAAAACACAATAAAAGAATCAGAACAGAATTCATATATACCTCCTTGATTCCTGCGCATAATAGAGCAGTTACAATAAATACCAGAATTGATGCACATGGATCAACCACAATATCAAGACCAGGAATATGTTGACGGGCTAAAAAAGCTGGTAAATTATTCCTGCCTCCAAACAACAATGCCTAGAAAAAGAAAGAGAAAAATATTCATTGTCAACAACTAAGCAGAACAATCTCTTGTAATCTGCAATGAGAATCCAGAAAAGAAACAAACGTATATCCCTGTTAACATAAAAGCAAGTGAAATACCAAAAAGTTTTTGGGTTGTGGGGGGGGGGGGGGGGGGGGGGTGTTTGAGAAGAGAGAAAGAAAGGAAGGGGGGAAGAAAAGCAAATGAAAACACCGATGCATCATCCTATGTTGTCTACCCATAGAGACATACTGGATTGACCAAGTATTCCATTGGAGTTAGACCAAACCTAGAGAAAAAACAACTGCCAGATATCTTTCCATGGTGGACAAAATGATAAATCAAAAACAACACTAAACAGAGTTATCTTGTAGGGGCTCATTCATTTTGCGAAAGCTTCATTTCAAGAATTCACAAATGCTTTAGTGTCTTGATTTTCAACACCATAAAAACCTCAATAATTAACCTCATGATGTGCACTACAAATCTTTGAATTTGAATAGTACAAAGTTAGTTACAGAGTAGGTATCTTAATAAAGAGATTTCACTGTGCATTAGTTTTCCCTTACAATAAAAGGAATATCAAGAGTATCACTATCCACATATTGTTTTCCTATGATTCAAGGAATTTTCCTGTATGCATCGCCAATGCCCATCAATTGCCTAGCATCTTGAAAAGTTTGCTACATGGGCTATTGGTATTCCTACTGGAGTGTAGTATAACAAAGTTACTTTACAAGTAGATAAATTTAAACCATGTGTTGTGCTGAAGATTACTGAAATATAAAAACAATATGAACTGGTCTCATCTGAGTGAAAATTGAGAAAAAAAGTTACATGACCTAACTAAATGAAAACAACCACCGGTTGAGAACAAAACGCAATAAAGATAGAGAAATTTAATGCACCAGATTCGGGGATATGCCGCGGGCAACAGCTGCACCACCTATTGTATATTCCAGTATCAGGGCCCAGCCAACCAACCAAGCAACACTGTGCACAATAATAGTCCAAAGTACCAAATCACCAACTGAAGGCAAATCATAATTCTAATTGAGAGAAGGTATATGTATATAAATCATTCATCATTGCAGGAAGTAACAATTAAAGATTTCCATTCTCATAAACTAAATTTTATCAAATAAAGTTCCAAGACTGCTAAAAAAAATTTAAACAATAAAAGATGGAAATGTATATTTCATGCACTTTTCAAGAAAAGCAAGAAAGGAACCTTCAATTGCTAAAAACACAACATTAAAAGATTGAAGCTTTTAGAAATACCCCTCTCCAACACATATGTATGAGTAGTGATAAGCACTCCCAGCAGATGGACAACGACTAGCAAGCTCTGCATAGCAAAAGGCTGAAAGAGCAGCTGCTATTCCAGCTATTAGAAAGGAAATGGTAAGGGCCGGTCCAGAATGCTCTCTAGCCACAGTTCCCACAAGAATATAGACTCCAGCTCCAATTGTTGAGCCAACACCTAATAAATTACAGGATAAAGTGCAGAAGTTACGTCATTGAAAATTCAAGGTTGAGAGAAGGGTGAGAGAGGGGTGAGAGAGAGAAAGAGAGAGAGAGAGAGAGAGAGGACATAACTAGTCAAAATGCAGAAATATATAAAAACAAAAGCGAACATCAATGCTTCTAATCTATAGCATATAACAGAATCGCGCAAAAACTGTTAAAGTCGCCGATCCACAAAAAGCGGTAACCATCGATTAAGGAGACAAAGAAAAAGCAAAGCAGTTTAAAATAAGAACTATAAAACCACACATAAAGCAAAGAATTCAGTAGAAGAGTTACAAAAAAAAAAAACGAAGATTGAGCTTTCGTTCCCGAGTCTCCACCGAGAAGAGTAGCTGATACAAATTCAGTCGCATTTTTATTCGTTTGGAATCAGGACTCTTCTAAATCTTTAAAAATAACCCTTTAAAGTATCAGAGACAGATAAAATGATGAGAGGAGACGGGCAAAGAAATCAGGGTCGTCCAGAACAAAAACTTCAAATCGCAAAGATGAAAAAATACGTATGAAATTCCAAAGCCATAAACAACGACGTTACAAAAACGCTAAACAGAGCAATTCAAAACATAACCTCCGAACAAAAAGATTAGAATAGAGAGGAAACGAGTAAGAACATTACCAATTGCAATTAGATGAAGAATAGACAACTCCTTGGCCAACTGATTACCCCCAGACTTGACGCGAACAGAATCAACCTGCTTTCTCCTAATCAAAGTCCTAACGCAACCCCATGATCCCCCCTTTTCATGACCCTCTTGTAAACCAGCCAACAAACCCATCTTAGAAATCACAATCCTTACCCAACTAAGACAACAATTCAAGACACCGATAGAAAGTGGCTTGTATTTGTGTGTACACAGTTGTCTTCCCCGTTATTCCCGATCCTAAGGATTCAAATACAAGCAAGCAAGAAACACCGAAGACGAACCTACCCGCGGTTCCCTGCCCGAAATATGTCTCCAGATTCCGGAAGAGGTAAATAGGAAGCCAGGGAAGCGGGAGATTCTAAAAGGAAGAGGAGAAGGAAAGATTCTCGTCCCCTTTTTCCTCAACCGGGCTCTGGATTCTGGTCCAATAGGCAGAGGGTGGGGGGTGAGGAAATGGAGGGATATGCCTTTCCCTCTTATAACTGATTACGTGCGGAACTCAGAAAAGAAGAATAATAATTGTGTAGGGGGGCTACCAAGTTGCGCGCTGACGTCGCGGAATCTCTACTTGGATCGCATTTGGTCGCCAAGCTCGTGTGCACCTCTCACGCATTTACAAAAAAGTGGCGACGGAATTATTGAACTTGCTGGTTCTTTTTTTTTTTTAACACACCCTGAATCATCTCCAATTTGGTGATTAGATGTCGTTCGTCCGCTTTCGTGGGCGGCAGGGAATGGTGCAAGCGTCTTTTATCGTCCCGTTATCTATATATATTATATAAAAATATTGGATGAGGTTAAAGAAGGTAGGGGGAGAAAGGCAAAGTAGCGTTTCGGTGTTCCCAACATACATTGTTGCCCTTTCGCTGGTAAGAAGATCCAGCCACCCCGTGACGTGGTTTCTGTGGCTCTCATTTCCCCTGCCATTCTATTATTCTATGCGCCAATAATAACCTTCAGCTCTGGATTCATATTTATTTATTTATTTATTTATTTTGAGAATTTCTACAGCTTTTTCAGCCCCGCTGGATCTGTTGTGTTGAATCTCTGTAGCATTTATCTGTGGCCGGAATAGGATTAAACTATAAAAGTCCAGGGCTGCATTTCTTCTTCCCCTTTGAACGAACGTGCCCGGTGCTGAATTTATTGATATGGCATAAACGACAAGCTTGCTTAACTTTACTTAACTAGCCCCTTTCCTCTACGCCTTGCTCTGTTTTTCTCAATTTGGTCTTCCTTACGTGTTCCTACTATTATTAGTAAGAGACCCGTAACAACGCGTAGCATTTCTGCTGTTGGGGAGATAGATTCAGATTCCAACCTGGGTCGCAGTAGAAGACAATCAATGCGTTGTCTTGGCTCTGCCAAAGGGTAGACGGACAATCCTTCCTATCAATTTCCTTTTTCCCGTTTTTCCTTTCCTCTTTCTCCGCAGCTTCTGCAGCATCCGCTTATTTTGGCACGCAATCGTTAGGAACAATCTTGACCCTGCTATCTGATTCAAAACAATTTAAATTCAAATAATATCTTTCAAGTATGAATTCCATTCGCGCACAATTTTTTTTTTGGTTGTGCACAAGATTAGCAGGGAGGGAATTGAGGAGTCAAAAACATTATGCTGCCCAAAGTAAACGGAAAGCCCTGGTAAACATGCCTTAATTGCGTGTCCATGAAATCCTCGTGTGAAATAAGGCGACATTGCGTTAATAATGGGTGTCTGAACAAAATAAGCGTCAACAAATGGAACGTACGCGTGTTGAAGAGAAGTTTGAAGAACCTGTGGACTCCAAAAAAGGTCTAAGTCTCTAGATAGGAACAAAGAGCTTCTGTTTCTACAATTTGTTAGAGCTGACGTGTTTGACTTGATTGGATACATATGCTAGATGGCAAAACAAAAAAAAAAAAAAAGCTTTGTCGAGATAGAAGAATTTACTTTTTCACATTCAATTTTGAAAGAATCTAAACATTAACAGTTTTTAGTATGGCAAGAGCATTTATCCCTTGTGTGTTATCTCTTTAGATTAAGTATAACTGTTCGAGATGAATAAACAAAGTATCTATACTTTTCACTTTTTTAAGGATTTTTTTATAATTTATATCTTTTATTTATCAAAATGAATATCAAAAATAGATTTACTTATAACACATCTAATGCTTTTTAATGCATCGCTGGCTATTGTTGAATTTAGAGTTTATATGCAGTTTTTTTTTTTGGTCTATTGTGAGCAACTTATGCAAGAAGGTCAAATTCATATAATAATTTGTTCATGAAATTAAATGAAACAACCATATTTAATTAAATACATACTTTTAGATCTCAACAATGCGAGATTAGGTGTCTATATACTCTCTCTCACTATAATATGGACATTTATCCTATGAATGTCACTTTTTACATGAATCTAATTTATCAAAATTTATAAAATATGCTAAGGGAGATTTGAACTTTGATATCATATAAAGAATATCTAAATCTACTTTAAAAATTAACTTATAAATTAAAATGAAACAATTACATTTAATCAAATCCATTTTAATAATACATAATTGAATATTTACACTGTAATAATTTTACCAATACTAAATGCATGTCTTTTGATTATATTAGAACTTTATTTTTTAGGTCTGAATATTATACCACAATAAATTTTTACCGATTGTAGATGCATGAAAGTACTAAAAAACTAAAGTTCTAATATAATCTCTATCTCCTAAATAATATGATATTCCTTTTAAAGTATCTTCAAATAAAGTTTTACTTCCTAGAAAACGAAAGTAGTTAAATTTTTACTTCCCTGTACTTATATTTTGTGCATCCCGGAGCCCCCGCTGTCCATTCACTTTTTTCTTTTTCTTCTTTTAGTTTTCAGGTTTTCTGAAAATGGCTATTAAGGGCATACATTGAACCTGAGAGCAACTGGATTGAAGGTGCGGGCGTGGCAGTCTTCCACTTCGTCATTACATTTATGATGATGAGACAGGAAATAAATAATAATGCTGCTTTGCCGTCTTTATGTAGTGCACGTCCTGTCGATGCCGTCTTCAATAATTTTTGTTTTTTATTTCGTAATTTTAAGGAATGACATAGATCTGAACAAGTCATACGCTGTAAGAGTCAGCATTTTTGTTCTGTTTTATTCCTTCCCAAAAAATGACTCTTAACATTAAAAACCTTATCTTCAAATTTGAAGTATATGGACCATGTGCTTCCACGTAAGAGTAAATCATGACACTTCTACTAGATAATTGGTGAGTACTGGTCATTGAAGTTCCATTACATTTGATATAGTCAACATTACTTTAAAAGGGAGATAAAATATTTTATCTTTCTGGACATCAATTTTTAAAAATTTTAAAATGTTTTCGTCACATCACTTTCGTTCAAATTTTTACTTTGGTTATAAAATATTTATTCTATAACCAGTTGATGTTAAAAAAAAAAAATGGTGTTCGTAACATAGATGTGCAAAATCATGAGTTCATATATTCCACGTGTCCTAATCTAACAAAGTATCCATGAGACTACATGGATCACACCTATGTTTATGTTGTTTATTTTCTTAGGTAATTTTTTTTGTGACGTGGATAAACAATGAAATTCACAATAATTTATTACAAAAGAAAAAAAAATTGCTTTGTAGATATTCTAATAGAAGTGGTAAGTGGCCATGCAACTCCACAAGGTGTCTTTTACTTTATTTTTTTTAACTTACATACACAAGGAAGGGTTATCGAACTACCTATCTCTTGGACTGGCAGGGCCCTTTGAATAATCACTGAACCATTCTCCTCAACAATTTTGCTTTTTGAATTTTTTTTCCTTATTGTCCCTTTTGAAAGAAAACTCGCATTTTCCCTTAGTCTAAATTAAAATAATAATAATAATAATTAATATAAGCTAAAACATGCACATGGAGATCACGTTTATTTCAATGTAAGAGAATATATGCTCGACAAAGTCTTAATTTGGATAATGTAAATATTTTTTGTGAACATAAAAATATATTTGAAATAAACACCCACGTGGCAAGTTATTATTTACGTATATATTTTATCATATCTTGTGAGAATTGAAGTTGTAACACTAGAACTCTTAAAAGTATAATCTCTCTAAGCCGTTTACATAGGCTTGTTAAAGTATTTATGTCCCCTAATTAGGGATATTTGATACTTACAAACATAATATCTTGTACCTCAAACCAGATAATTAAATTTTTAGTTTGATGCTTAATTTAAATAATATTTTACAACTTAAGTACACCATCATGTCTATACAAATTATAAGGATCATGGTGATTAGTTTATGATGAATTCTGAACACATTATTTGTTGCCTATGTGCACGATACATGGGAAATATTAGATACCTTAGTGCAGGAAAATGTTGTGCTTTCTCCACTCAAAAATAAGTACACAAAATGATTTTGGAATACTTTTGGAGAGTATATTCAAGAAATAAGATAAGAAATATTACGCTGTTTTTCTCAAATAAATCATGTGCATTTGCCATACAACAAAGTATTATTTTGGGCCAATATTTTAGGAAATAATGTTGTCCTTTTGGAGCTTAATAGTTGAGTTTTTACCCCAGAGGAAATATTATCCTTTGATTCATTTCATTTAAGTAAAAAATGCTGCTTCACAATGCAATTTTGTTGAGAAATATGTGATTTGTTTACGTGTTTTTATGAGCTAAGCATTATCGCTTAGTTCAAAAACATTGTAGTCTTTCACTTGGACGAACATGCGAGAAGGTGGGCTAAGGGTGGTTGATCGATGAAACCTAAATTTGATTTCACCATTTCTGAGCAAAACTAGCTTCTTTTTCTCCTAAGGGCAATTGTCACGCAGAAGACATTATGGGTGTCCCCTACATACAAAAGCGACTACCAAGTGACAAAAACAACTAAATTATAAAGTCAATTCCAACTGCATTTCCTTACAAGATCGAAAATCAAAGTGAAAGTTAGTAAGATCAAAACTTGAAATTCCTTCTTCAATGAAGACTATTACTTAAGTTTCAATTATAAAACAACTCAACATCCACCTTCTTTCTACTCTCTATTAAATGGTCCTAATCCATGACCTAACACAATTGGTTTCGATCACCTAAAACGATTGGATTTTAGCCATGCAAACCTTAAGTCTTATTTAAAGAAAAAAAAAACTCAAATTAATTATTTGAAAAGTCTAATAATAACATAAAACTCATATCTTTTTAGGCCTAACGAACTCTCTAACGATTTGGCAATGGGTAGAAACAAACCACTTAGCTACGGTTTAAATATAAAAATCAATGGAAACGTTGAGCTTCTTTGTTCAACTTGTAATCTAAAAAATACTTGTATATATCCTATATATTTGATAAAGGTTCTTTTATAGAACAAAATGTATATATCATCTATTAATCTGAAGTAGTATTATCATTTCAATTTGAGTAAGAAAAAAATTGGGTTGGTTGTGAGAAACCCTAATTTTAAGCAAGCTTAAGATTTGCTTTAATTGATCATTTGTATATAAAATTGAAGTGTGAAAGGAACTTTTAAGGGTATGTTTGTCATGTCAAAGGCATAGCTTAAACCATATTTCTTCACCTTAGGGTGATTCATATTCTATTATTTATCGACTTAAGGAAGATGTGTAATTTTTAATGGATTGCTCTCCTCTCTATAGGGAAGTTATATGCACAGATTTCTCATTCCTAAAGGGAAGCAATATGCAAAGACTACTTTCATTGATCTTTCAAGGGAAGTGCTAACTTTGAGAGGCCATTGTGAGTTGTTTAGGCCAGGAAAGGAAGGCCATTGTTTTTATAGGCATAACAAGGTGAATCCTTCCCCGACAAGAAGCTTGAGAGTTGGTCCAAGCAATATTTGACCCTAATAAGTGAGTAGGTCCAAGCAATATATGAACCTTAAAGAGGTAGAGAAAAGTTTATAAGATTCTGTATTTTTTATTTTTATTTTTTGCCAAGAGGTAATAGAACAATCCACCCCAAGGTGTGTAATGAAACTCAAAGAGGCGTGGTTTAAGCTATTAGGTGTTTTGGTTTTTCTTGAAGGTGAAAAATTGTGTGGTGGTTTACAAGTTTGTGTTGCTCATTGTTATATTTGTTGGTGAAAAGGGTTTTTTAGTTGGTTTGACCACGTTTGAGTAGAGAATATTTTGATGAAAACAATAAATGTGGAAATATTTAACACATGTGAAAAGACATTCTGATGTATTAGGATGAAGTTGTAAAATATTCCAAGAAGGTGTGTGCCAGCAAAAGAGTATTTGATAAAAAAATCATATATTATTTGGTGTTATGAAAATAATGAGTACTAAACATATTTCTATTTAACAATTCTAATTAACACATTATGTAGAAAAAATAAGAAATATTCGTTTAATTGTAAAAATACTTTGTATAGGTTAGATACTATGTTATACATACATACATACATACATACGTACGTACGTACGTACCGTACGTACGTACCGTACGTACCGTACGTACGTATGTATGTATGTATATTACCCTAAAATGGATTAATAAATTGGCAGAGCCCATACAAGATATAAGGCTATCCGGGCCTGACAGTACTATATATTACCCATATTGGGCTTACACAAAAGGCATAAGGCCGAGCTGCAGTCTACTACAAGGCCTTACACCAACAGGCCTGGTAGAGGCTTGATTGCAAGGTCCTATAATGCCTCATTCTAATAGCCGAAAGGCCTGGCTATCCAAACGCCAACCTTACCTCCTACCTGAAGGCCCAAAAACCTGCTAATCTATACCAAAAGCAAAAGGTCAATGGACCTATGGACCTAGGTCCACTTTGGATGATCCCTAAACGTGTCATAATTGCCCCAGCAGGTGGGCATACCATTATTTTGGTTATAGAACCAACGCTTGTTTACAACACTTGTTTACACATATTCCTCCGTTCAATACATACAAACTGTAGTTCGAGATTAAATGAAATAAAGTTCAAAATTGGTGGGGTCTTTTAAGTTGATAGGTTGGGCCCATTGGGTTTTTGGTAGCAGATTAAGAGCAAATGTGAACTTTTTGGAAATAATAGGAATGAAAAGGACAAGAAAAAAGTTGTTTAATTCAATAGGTTGGGCCCATCGGATACACGAACTCGCTGGGAAGAAAAGGGACGAAAATGATAAGGAAAAAGTTGAAAATGGTTATAAGAGAAATAGACTTTCGAAGAAGACCCTCGTTTGAACGTAAAGGCAAGTCTGATAGATAATGCATTTGTTGTGCCAAATAACAAACCGGTGTGTAATGCATAGCAAGAATTTAGTATAATATTCTAAGTGAGCCTAAATTAATGATCAAAATAGATTTTTCACCAAGCTAAATATATTGTTTTGGATGTTGACTAAATAAAAAATTAAATAACAAATATCAAATTACACAAGAGAACACGTAAATTTATGTGGTTTAGTCAATAATTAATTACACAAAATATCTTTCACTATATGTAATCAATAGTACAAAAGTTTTTCCATAAGAATTTTTTACTAAATACACTCTTCAAATACTTTTAAAAATATAAAAAAGTGCACAAAAGTTAAACAAAAATGACTTATAAATTTTATTTTCTTTTGCATTACACTAAAAAAAACTATACTACAATTTACACTTAGATTTGCACAAATCTAATTATACAAACTCTATATGTTGTTTTTCCTTCATGCTCTTTTTCCTTCTCTCTCTCTCTCTCTCTTTTTTTTTTTTTTTTTTTGTCCTCGTGTCTCACAATGCTTACTTTCTTGGAGCATCTTTTTGGCTTCAAGAAATAAAGCCTCCCAACCCCCCTTGATGATAGCAAAAGTTGTTACTGATTGAAAAACAAACTCCTTACACCCCACTAACCACCCGTGATGATGGAGTGAAAAAGTTCAGAAATATGGATCCTTTATCTCGAACGACGCATGCCAGATAATAATAGCTCCACCTCATCTCAAAGAAACATGCCAGATAATTGTAGCTCCACCTCATCTCTTCAATTACAAGAAAGATCCAAGAGAGAGAAAATATGTTAATTATGAGCCACGTCCAACCGCATTGCTGTTGTGGAGCCTTCGTAATTGAATGTGGAGAAGTACGTGGAAACGAAATCTTAGAAAGACTTCGAGTGGACTTCTGGAGGAGCTTGCTTTCTTATATTTGGAAGGAGGAACTGCAACCTTTGTCAAGAGGCAGATCTGATCTTTTGGTGGAGAATCATACCGTCACTGGTTTTTGTTCTCGCCTGAAAGACTTTCAATATGAATAAGTTCATAAACTAGAAAAATGAATCCCAAAAGCAATGGCAGTAATAGTGTTGCTAAACATTTGAAAACCAACTCGATCATCCATCTCTCAAAACCTGGGGGCGAGGGACTTTGATCGTTGCTCATGAAACAGAGATGCAGCTCTCGTCTCTTGGTGGAATACCAAAACGGCATTTTATCCAAATGACATATTCCGGAAGATGTTGGCATGAAAATTTTGCCAGATTATTTTGTGTATTTTCCTTTGGTGAATTATAAAATTGAGAATATTACCTTTAGTTTAAGTCCACGAGCTTGAGTTCATTAGCTTGCAAATTTCCACATATTTTTCGTCAAGAACAAATATCAACTTCCTGGGAAGTAAAAGAGACCAAAATGGACAAGGAAAAAGTTGAAAATAAATAAAAGCGAAATCCACGTGCATAAAACAACCTCAACTACCGCACGGTTGTTTGACATTTTGCTCCTATTTAGGGGCCCACATTACATAATTGAAGATTGATTTGAAAGTCTTAACTTCAGAGGAGCTTGTGTTAAAACAAAGAGGTGGCTATGACCATTTGGAGCAACTTCAAGACTGCAATTTATACAGGAAAGAAGAAAGATCTTTGGGGCTTTTCCCGGTGACTTACGAGGGGAAAACAAAGGTTTTTTTTTTTTTTTTTTCTTTCTTGCTTCATTTGATGTCAGTCTATACTGTCATTTCACCTAGTTTGATGTTTTTACCTCCAACTTGTCCTTTATTTTACAGCTCAAATTGCCCTATTAAATTCTGTTTATGGCATAATATGTTGTAGATTTAACCCAGTGGGAAATTTCTCTTTGCCACTTTCTTTATGTATATTTGAATTACAGAAGAAAAAAAAAAATTCTTTGGGAGATGAAATGTTTGTGCAATTTTAACTCTCCGTCTAGTAAATTTCACGGTCAAAACTTTGACCATGCCTTTAGAGGATGAATTCCTTGATTGGGAAGCTGGTTTTCATGGGAAGCTAATTTTTTGTGGCAGGAGCACTAGTGAGGTTTTCTTAGGCCCGAGGGAGTAAGAGACTTAAGCTTATCTTTTAATTTGGGTTCTTGTTAAAGAAGGGATATTGAGATACCATTAATATGGAATGCTTCACTGTTTTGCTTTTTACTAGCAAACCCCTTGAAACAAAACCGAAGGGTATTGTATTGCAAACAATCAATATCCTACACACAGACACTATGCTAAATAATTGTGATCTTTTCATTTTTGCGCCTTAATTTGAATAAAACTTAAGTACTATGTATTCTTAATTGGTTAATAGAGACATTAAAGTAGGACACAACCAAATTCATTTAAAATGTTTTGTTACATATAGTTGGTTTTTTTTTTTTTAATGTTTTTATTTATATCATAGTTCGTGAAAAACATGTTGATTGTGTCTCGTGAATCTTAAAGTCTTTTTTGATGACAACAATGGAATTTCCTGACAGTGATCAAAATAGATGCATCGAGATAATCATGGTTCATTTGACAAAGCAGACCCGCTTATTATGGATGTGGAAGGTTTATTGAAGAAAGAGTTGCGTTGTTGTCTCCTGAATCGTCAGGATCTAGTATTTTTAGAGTCCCTAAGCGACTGCTTGAAGTCAATAAAAAAGGCCTATTCACCACGGATGGTCTCCATTGGCCCTTTTCATCACGGTGAGAAAGGCCTAAAAGCTATGGAAGAACATAAATTGAGGTGCCTGAATGATATTGTTAATTGGACCAAGTTAAGCTTGGCGTTCTTTGTTAAAACTATAATAAGGAAGAAAGACTGCGTACTTGTTATCGAGGAGAAACTGGGATTAGCAGTAATGAATTCACTAAAATCATTCTGATCGATGCTGTCTTCATCATTGGGTTCTTAATCAAGTTCGCATTCCCTCACCTTCGAGACAGAAACGACAGTATATGTAATAGACCGTCAATGTTACTTACTGTGAGATCAGGCATGCTATTACTTGAGAATCAGCTTCCTTTCTTCATTCTTCAGGAATTCTCTGGCCATGTAAGTGTCGCACTCATGCTGGCAAGATGCTTTCGATCCTTAGGAGCTCTACCAGGCTCGCGTCAAGTTTAAGGTTATGTTGGGTGGAAACTTTGGTCTTCATTTCGCTAGAGGGATTTTGGAAGTCCCACGACTAAAGTTTAGGTCCAGCTACGTAAATATTATTTCGTAACTCGGTCTTCATGGAGAAACGCTTTGGTGGCACGAACTACGTTAAGTGATTTTGTTGTGAATGTCTCAGCTTCTCGAGACTCAGAATGATTGGACATATTAGTCAAGTATGGAATTCTTGAGAACTTGCAGAACGCCAACAAAACGTAAGTGAGTTTAATGCACGAACTTGCCACGGAGACCCCCGTCTCTTTTGCTGCACTTTGTGAAGAACTGAACAGCTACGAGTCCAAGCACAAGTCGATAGCATATTTGAAACAAAAGTGTTTCAGCACGCCATGGAAAACCATTTATGTGACTGCAGCCTTTGTTCATCTTGTACTTACTCTCATACAAACGGTGTGCTCTGTTATTTCTACAGTCTTCCAACTAATTTGACCATTTCACCACCCCATGGAAGTTGTTTCTGATATTGGTTTAACTTTACTTTATGTATGTATGTGCTCGTATTTGTCAAGTTCAAATAATATCATGGTTTTCTAATTTTGTCAGCAACTTGTTGATTCCAGCAATATACAATGCTACCTTTGTTGCAGCTAAATGATACTACTTGGATACCTAATATTGATAAAACTTGCTTTTTATTAACTTTCTAGTTGTGTGATTCACAGTCTTACACCTTATTTATGATAACGATAGCCACCATCTTTTATGAAAATACATGTTTGTGATGGATTAAAAGGGAGGTAATTTGCTTGAAAACGATAGTTAGGAAGCCAAAACTTCAGGTCAAAACTCAAAATGGTAATTATTTGAACTATTGTTGTACAACTACTTCTTGTGGTGTTTGTATTTGTGAAGATTATAGATATATAATGGATTTTAATAGTATATTGTCAACGCTATTTTTTTTCTAAACTTCAAGACAAAGAGAATTGATATCTTTTCATATTTGAATAAGGTTTTGATTAAACTCCTCAACAATATAATACAACCACTACCACTAGCCCACGTCCCTTAAGTAAAATCACCTTGAATGAACACCCTCATCTGGGTTGTTTAATATTGTTCTTTATATGCTATCCTCAAATTTAACTTTAGAAATGTCATATTGATTATTTCATAATCAGGAACTCGTTACCAATTACAATGCTGAGGACTTGTGGCATCACAGAGGTTTGGTTGACATCATTTCAGCTTCGTCCCTCGGGTTTGAAGGAAAAGGCGAAGTTTAATGCGTCAGTGTGATAGAGTTTGATGTACAATCCATTGTTCAAGGTGAAGTTTATTTAGTGGTCAAATCAAGATCCAAAACTCGTTGATCTATTATTTACAATTTTTTTGTTATTAAAAGATATTGAAATATTTAAGATAGAAGACCTAAAATTCAGTCCAAAAAATAATTCAAAAATTGAAAGAAATTTGATTAATTTAAAAAAACCCTCAAGTGCATGTCTTGATAATTTGAAACAATTTATACTGTTAATACATCCCTTTTCACTATAATAGATGAATATCGACAATCAATGGTGCTAAATAATCAGACCCTGAGCTCTTATTATTAAGGATGTGGGGCTCTATTTTCCTTTTCATTTAAGCCAACCTAAAATTATCATTTTTTCTTTTGGTATTAAGAATTCAAGGGTAAATGAGTGGTGATATTCCTAGATTTTGGCACTAACTCGGTACATTACTTTTCTATGTTACCCACCTCACCTTTTTAACTTCTGCATTCTCATTTTCTAGTTTGGGTTACAAGATATTTTGCGTACAAGTTTCAAATATCCTTTCATTTTTAGCATATGGACATATATAGTTATTACATGACCATGGCTCGATGAGATTTAGCTTCAAGTATGCAAGTGTTATGTGTTCATGCAGCACTGCCGGATAAATAATTTGCTTGCACTATACAGCATATATGTTTTCAAAGGTCCTTTACACTATCACTTCATTGTTATTGCCAGTACAACACTCTTATCAAGAAACAATACTTGTCAAAGGTCTTATCTGTAAGACATACAAGTCTGGGAAAATTAAAAAAAAATGTCAAACTTTTTATATCCTTATGGCAAAGTATATAGTACAATTTTCTGTGGTCCTGACGTGCTCATGAGAGTTTGTCAAATGAACAACAAAAATTACAGATTCCTGGGAATTTACACAAAACAAGGCATGCCTGATGTTTGAGCTTCCTCGAATTTGTGCGGAGATATATGGGAGTGCCAAACTCTCCATGTTCATGTAGGGACTACCATTGCCCCTAATTTTTGGTAGACATTCAATCTTCATTTGCTCTCTTCAAAAGTATGAGAGGTCAACCGGGTAACCAAAGAGATTTTTTTTCCTCATTCCCCCATCCCTACTCTCTCTACCTCTCAAAAATGCTAAATTATTTGGAATCACACAGATTAGCAGCACCAAAACAGACGAAAGAAAAACTAGCGACAGAGTCTCAAGTCACCGAACAGTCCATGAAAATTAAACCACGATGCAATGGGGATAAATAAGTCTCACTGCTCCAAGATGCATTCATGCTTCGGTGGCTGAAAACAAGAACTTCTAATTGTCAAATCATTTGATCAATAAATCATATCTTATCCCGGAAAGTAGGCCGTACATGTATGAAGCCATGACAAATCAAACCAGATCAAGGTAAAAAGGTGCCTTTGCAGATAAATAACCAAACAGTTTTCAGCTTCTAAGTAATAGTTTCCCTTATTGTCATGAAACAGAAATTGATCCCTAATGAGAGTTCTACAAGTATTCCTCATAGACAAAGAGAGGCTATGCCGCATTTACAAGCTTGAAAGAGAAACAGATTGCCCAACAGAAAAAGCTTATTATATAACTTTAAATGGCCAAAATGCTCAATTCAAAACCACCTTCCACCAGAATGCTCCCAAAATCATTTAGCAGAAGATGAACCTGAAGACAGTCGTTGACTCCGTGCTTTATCAGCTCGTTCCACGTAATCTTGATGGGACTGATGTTTTGTTCCTAGAAGGGGACAGCAATTTATTATGTTAGGCAAGTAAACACCAGCAGAACTCAATATCTGTTAGTACATACACACACACACACACACTTTACAGGGATCGGGAAAGGCATAAGGTTAGACCAGCAGGCAGGTACAGGACCCACAACCAAATAGTCCCATCTTCACTGGTCACTATATAAACAAGACCATTCAGTTCTCATTTGACCCCCTTTTTCCAAGATACTTTCACATGGTAGAGTAAGATAATTTTGGCAACCTAGTCAGTGGATATCAACCAATCAACCAAAGAGAATACAAGACAGTGGCATGCCGATACTCCCATGAATTTTCATACAGCAGTGACATCTCATAAAGCACACATAACCTTGCATTACATAAAACATCCAGGAAATGCAAGTATTGGAGATGTCAAGAGAACACCCCCGTCTCCCTTTTTCTTAAAGACTCATTCTCTATGCTCCTTCAGACCAATGCATTGGATGGATACCAAAGCCATCAAAAAGCGCAAGCACCTTCAATGAACTATAACCAAAGATTCACAACTTACTCATACAAGTTTATTAAAAGTTATTTATGAAGAAAATATAGAAAAACCATGGCATTATGCTGACTGGCAAAGCATCAAAGGATTTTCAGGACCTGCAGCAGGTTGTGATTGATTAACATGTGTTGTGTTGTCATATCACATTAAGCCATTAGAAGTACTCAAGGATGAGCCAGATTACGTCATAAGCCGAATACCAGTACAAGGCAATAGAAGAGCAAAAGAGACCTGAAAGCTCAATATCACAAAAGGCGGAAGAAAAGAGTTTACATCTGGTTGTTTCTTTAATTTTATCTCAACCTTAAAACTATGTCACAGATCACGTCTTAGCAAAGGAGAAATATCATAACATAAAGTGTCTTATGTTGAATACATAGGAAAAAACCATTTGACAGGAAAGAAGATCAACCAATTTGCTATTAAAGAAGTCTGTTATCTTTTGTCATAAACCATACCTAACACCATATTACATTTTCAGCCAAGGGAAAAGGAAATATTTGTGGGTAGTTTATGCAAGTGAGCGACACCAAACTTTTTGGTAGCTAGAAAGCAACTTGTGACGGCCATCAAATCTAATCAAAGAACAACAAATAACAAGAAGGAGGCTCAAGAAATCATAATTTCAGACAAATACGCTGCCAGAGTCCATGAAACAAAGCAAACAGGGGAATCCCCAGCTCCCTTAGTCAAAAGCAAATCTAAGAATCCACTGGAACCTACAAAATAAAAAAGGCAGTTTTTGCTTTTTCATAATTTTTATTTATTTTATTGATATCACTATTCCATTTTCTTTCATTTTCTTGAAGACTCATGTAACATCAAACTTTTTAGGCTTTTGTTATCATCAGTCATTTCTACCATACATATTCACAAATACTCATATCATGCGCCAGATAAATCTACTTTTTATAATATTAAATAATTAACTCTACGTCAGATTAACATAATCTTTCCATTCTAAGACAATGTCACTGACTTCAGATCTCAGTAAGAACGAAACACCTTAATATCTTTCAATAGTTATCACTTATTTTTGAATTGCCAAATTTTTACTGTAGTTAACCCATGAATAATGGATTCATATCCTCGCTCAGTGCAACGATACACCGAAACAGAATTTTCTTCCTAGGATATTCACCAAGCGCAAATAATTAGATAAAAATAATTTTTCAAGATAATTAATTAATCTATTCTAAACCTTATCACAAGAAAGTTATGACTTTGATAGCATCCGTGTGTCCAATGTGAAGATAACTATTGGGTACAGCCTCCAAAACCTAAGTAAACCCCGTCACAATTGAGTCCTATTTTCTATTTTTCCACCTATAAAGTGGATCAATTATAAATTTCAATAAGTGAAATAATATAAGTTGCAATAAAGCTCAAGCGGACGAAAATTAGGAGAGTCATCTTTCCTTGTATTCTTCCACTTATCACTCTCCCACGATTTTGTCAGCAACCAAACAAGATTTTCGTCCAAACCAAAGAAATGCGCACTAAAAAACTAAAGTAGTAAAAGAAATGCGTAAAAACCTCTGCTCATGAAGTACCAAGGGAGACCGAAGGCAACGGTGATTATAGCGATGCCCGCCATGACATGCTTCTTGTCCCCACTGTAGAGGTAGTGTTCCATTCTGGACCTGAAACCCCCTCCTCCTCCTCCTCCTACGTTGCCGCCATTGCTTTTTGCCTCGTTGCTCATTTCTCAGCTCTTTCTTTCGACTTCTCGCTAGGTTTCCCGCTGCTATAGCTGCGCCCTGGCAACGCTTGTCCACTTGAGTCGGCGAATTAGTTTGGAGGGTGTTCGGCTCTTGGTTTGTAATGCCCCAGGCCGGTACCGGTGTAGTACCGTAAAACGAGTCCAAGACTGAACTGTTTTCCTACCGGTTTATTGTGGAATTTGGGCCTTGTCCAAGGACTTTTTCCTCGTTAACATGAGCATTGCATCTAGGCCCCTTTTGGCACCGTTTTGCTCAAAATAAATTACTTTTGTCTTCCAAAGAATGTACCACTATAAACACATAGTTTTATTTCAATATTGGGCACATGTTTTAACTCGAAATTTAGAATTTTGGTTTTTCCAAACATCAAAGAATAAGGATACTATGAATGTCTATCAAAATATATATCCTTTTTTTCCTTCTTTTTTCTAAACATATACGCCCACACATAAGGAAGCCCAAGCAAAGTTTACTCTCAACTAAACCAAACAAACTCTAATACTTTATATTTGGTGTCAAAAATCAAATATAAGTTTAATTATATTTTCACTTACCAATAAGAGATTAGATCAGATAACTCATAAATAGATTGCCATCCATTGTTAACAGAGATTAAATTGCCATACTTTTCACTGCATAATTGATAAAAGCAGGTGTGCTCCAATTACAGGATTATGCCATAGATTCTCTGCATGACCAGAAAAGAGAAAATAAAATAAAAACCCATTTTTTGGTTTCCTCTTCTTTATCTTCTTTTGTTTCTTCATTCCTTTTAGTAGAAAGTAATCTGACAAAATGTTAAAACAAAACCCATACCAGCAATCCGAGGAGGTTCCAAGTCTTCGGAAATGCAGAAGTACGAGTAAAATAAAATCTAGAAAGTGGGAAAATAAGTAATTTTCATTTCTAACAAAGTTATAATACAAAGAGCATATTCATATTTTTTTCGACAGGAAGCCCCAAGGCCAAACAAAGAAAACAACCATAAAAATGGGAGACCAAGAATGAGTGTAGAAGACACCCATGAATGCTTTTCTCTTACAAGGGGCGTGATTTGTGTAACAAGGATGGATTATGGAGCATTAGCCTTTGACGTCCTATAGATCTCATCAGCATAAGCAGAAGGAACATAGATTGCATTTAACAAAGAACTGTGGGTCCGACCATAGAACATATACACCAGTGCCCCCATCAGCAACCATACTGAAACCCGGATCCATGTGGCAGCACTACATTTACATTTAAAAAAAATTATGAGATGTTAGTCTTGAATTGAGTCCATATTTAGATATGTCTTATCAACCAATAGGTTCAAGAGAAGTGTTGCTTTTACACTCACCCAAGGTCAATCAGCAAGTATGTGTTAATAAGCATGCAGGTAGCAGGGAGGAATGGGACAAATGGGCAAGCAAAACCTGAAGAAAAGAAAGAAGAAATGGGTATCATCGCACTTTCACATTAAATTCTCAGGCTTTTTTTTGGCTTATTTAATCCACACATGAAATTTATTTTACTAAGTCCATCTAGGTATAGCTAAATAAAGTATAGTTGGTTAATATAGATGGAAATTGAACTGTGGTTTTATCATAGTAGTACTCCTTACAACAACAGTCAAAATCATCACTGTTTCATTCATCCATCAGAAAACTTTTTAGAGGAAGAATATCTCCAGGAACCATCCGTACTAAGCCTGACCTTAATCAGTCTCGCCAATTGTAATAGAAAGTGCCAAACATACCTCCTGTATGTCCAAAGTTGTGTCTACCATCATCTTCGTCCATAAAAGTCAGCACAACCAAACTGGCCAACAGAACAACTCCACCAGCTCCACACACTGTGAAGCGAAGGATACTGGTACAGTAAACAAGTTGGAAAAGCGTTATGAACCATAAAAACCCAATAAGATGAAAGTTGAAGAAAGTTGGGACTACTCCAACACCGGTACGCCTATAGCTTTAGTAATCTCAAGTAACACCATTACAGAAACTGGAAAAGGTTATCACTAACTCAGCTAAATTCTGTAATCTCAATCGAACATCAGAGCAAATAGCTAAGGCAAAATCCTGAGTGGACTGAATGGAACCATGCCAAATTTATAACGGATGGGAGAATCACAGGGAGAAAATGCATGAAAAATTGCACACGGTTTTTTTCCATTCCATGTGAACTCCAGATCATAACTAAGGCAGACAAGCTCCCCGTAATTTCAATAGATCCAGAAGGTCTGCAACAAATTAGATCGTACAAGAAATCTATTAAGTCACGAAAGGAAAAAGGCTTTTTATTTTGTCTATTTTTCTTCTTCTTCTTCTTCTTCTTCTTCTTTTTTTTGTTTTTTGGTGGGGGTGGTGTCGGTGGGGTAGAGGAATACTTCTTGGATCCACTGGGTCATGTTGTAACCCAAGTTTGCATTTTTTGGTATGAACAACATATGGATTGGCTTGTTAACTTGAGTTGGGCTTATGCTTGAATCCTTCATTTGCAACAAAATTTTATTTGCAATTTGAATCAATGATTGCAATTTGGGTTGAACTAGATGCTCCCGCATCAACATACATCGCAACATTCTTAATCACCAAAAGCTCTACTATGCGAGCAATTCATGTTTTTCCACCCTTTCAAACTATTACAAAATGTTTTTAGTCATTCAACCGCATTTAAATTCCATTTCATGTTTCATTTTATTGAAAGAACCTCAAGCAACACCTGACAGCATTATCTATGTTAATGATGTTCATTGTACTTTACCACAAAGACACATTCTTGTAACGTTGACGATTGGTATGAAAGCACCTTAGGTGCTCGCTACAACATCTGGCAAAAGTTCTAAGCACTTAGGTTCAAACCGTCAATAAGAATGATCACATTATTCAAACAAAAGCACCTTAGCTGGAGACCTTGTGTGGCACTTGGTTTGAGTGGTGCAAATTCAATGAACCCCCTTTTTTCTTTTTGATACAGATTACTATGCTAAACATAAAGCATTTTTTTGGTCAGTCTTGGGAGTAATATTAAGCCACCAAACCATATGACATTTTGCATGACCCAATGGAATTGAAGTACTTAATTTTTTTTTCATGGAATACATAAGTCATGCTAAAGTTGGATGGAAGTGGGTATAAGTAAGACTAGAAGTTTGAAAAGACATTTCTTTGCTGGACAAGACTGGCATAAATTTCTTTGGAATGTGATATCACGGGATTAACAATAAAAAGGGCAAACAACCGAAGCAATTATTTAAAGCAAGAGTGAAAAGGCTCTGAAAAGTAGAGAAACCTTGGAAGGTATTCAGCTGAAGCAGCAGAAGCAAGGATGAGAATGCCAATACACAGAAGAGTAATTGCCCATGCAGCATTTTTGCGCCTCATTTGTTGCTTAGTCTCATCTGTATAATTGAGATGCAAATAAAAGTTGATGTCAACTAGTAGGTCCTAGAAAGTTGAAGGAGTAGACTGTTAAATCCAAGGCAGTCTAAATCATCAGTATATTCTAATCAGAAAACCTCAAAAATGCGTGATCTCAATGGTGGGAGCTCTCTTATTTTAAGAGCAAAAAGGATCATGTACATTCTCCACAAGGTAGAAAATCCAATGCATAGACCTAGTATCACATCTATGAAAGGACGTGCTAAGTATTAACCATAAGAGAGAACTCCCCAAGAGTCTTGCTTATATCTATTTACTAATTGTTATTGCCACTCAGCATATTCTATTCATGTATGCAAGTTTCTTCTCACAAAAGGAGGGTGAAGAAGAACATAGGATGCCTCTTCCTTTTCCTCAAGAATTTCCTCCTGAAAATTTGGTGAAGCTGGGATTATATAACCACATGAGAGTTTCCCCTGACCCCAGCTCATTAGTACAACATTGCATTGTGTAATCACTAGAGGCCAAAAACAACTGAAGGTCAATCAACAATTTGGTTTGACTAATGGAGAACCTAAAGGATGTTTGGAAACACCACTATATTTCATTTGAACATATTTTTTAACATGCGTTCCAAAAATATCTGGTTATGTTGTCCTTGGCACCAAACAACCTTTGAGTTGTTTATTCATTTCACCCTTTTTTAAAATTATGAAGCCCCGCCCTTCTAATTAGGTCAAGAAAGACCCAAAGAAAAGGGTCTAATACAACAATTGCGAATATTTATTATTATTTTATTCCTTGTTTGTTTTCTTTTCTAGAAGACTCGCTACTAGTCTTACTTGTTACTGGACAACTAACCAATTCCTTAAAAAGGAAAAAGGGGGGGTTCCAACAAAAAACATCTTATACAACTACAAACTACAAATACAAACTACAAAAAGGGAATATTTCTAGACTACGGACCCCATCCTTACTCACAATACACTTAAATCTACCTTCACAAATTCTCTCTAAGCTTATAGGTCACTCAAACCCATCACAATTCACCTCAATTGATATTAGAGATCTAGGTTATTAGAATGAGCTCTTTTACTAACCTAACCATGTCTAATCTATTGGCTCTTCTTCGCCAATTCCAACATAGGAAGTAGCAAATAGGACGTCAGCAATCAAAGTAGCCGAGTTGAAGAATTAACTTAATGATGTTCTTCAACTCTTAAAAGCCCAAAGTTTGACACCAAAACCAAACCTCAAACACATCCCGACCCCCATTGGCCAACCATAAAGATGATTATGCGTCCCAAGATGATTCTAGTAATGATAGAGATTGGAAGAGGAGGAGACGAGATAAAGCTGACCATGGCCTTTTGAGTGGACATTCCTAAGTTTGAGGGCAGTTTTGACCCCAATGAGTTTGTTGATTGGTTATATGTTATTGAAAGAGTATATGAGTTCAAAGGATATGATGATGAACAGAAATGCAAAGTGGCTATTCTTAAGGTCAAAGAAAATGCTTTTTTTATGGTGGGGGAATATAAAGAAATAGAGAGACTGAGATGGTAAAGAGAAGGCTTGATTATGAGAAAAATTGAAGAAATTGCTCAAAAGAAGAGGTTTTTGCCAAATGATTACAAACAAGAACTTTACCTCAAGTTGTATACTTTCAAGCAAGATGAAAGAAGTGTTGAGGAGTTCATTAGGGAATTTGAAAAACTCATGAAAAGGTGAGCTGCTAGAGACCAAGGAGCATTCTATAGCTTAGTTTCTTAGGGGCTTGAACCCTAAGATAGCTAACATGGTAGAATTACAATCCTTTTGTTCTTTTGATGATTTTTGCAAGCTAGCCATTAAAGTAGAGAAGTAAACGAAGACTATGGAGACCATAGGATCAAAGTCTTCAACAAGGAGGGTATAGGTTCAAGACCATACCTTGAGAGGACTACTTTCTATAAGGATTCTTCATCTTACGCCAAACTTAAGATCACCAACAAGGCGAAGGGCAAGGCAAAAGTTGGGGGAGGTTTCAAAGGAGAAGTCCAATTTTGCGAAGTAAAATTAAAGGAAAGAAAATGTTTCAAATGCCAAGGATATGGTTACTTTCAAGCTAATTGTCCAAATAGGAGAGTGGTGACTGCAAGAAAAATTGAGGAGATTAATGAGGCCTACTATAAAGGTGTGGTTGGTGATCATGAGCCCATGGAGGAGAATGAAATCATTAAGCAAGTGGATTGTGGTAGTATGCAAGTCTAAGACTTAACGATTAAGAAACACATCAATATATATGGGAGTTCCAAAGATGAGAGTTAATAAGTAAGAATTAACAACCACCAATCCTAATAACTATTGACCAAAAACTGATAGTTTCAAGCAGTTAAATGAGAATGAAATCAACTTTTTGACCAAAGAGATAATACCAAAGATGCTTCTCAATTTTGGGCCTCTCGGATCCACTAGATCATGTAGTAGCCCAAGTTCACATTTGCTGGTATGAACAACATATGGATTGGCTTGTGATAACTCTATTTTTATTAACTTGAGTTGGGCTTATGCTTGAACCCTTCATTTGTCCCACATCAATGATTGCAATTTGGGTTGAACTAGATGCACCCGCATCAATATACTTTGCATTATTCTTAATCAACACAGGCTCTACTATGAGCAATACATGGTTCTCCAGCCTTTCAAACTATTACAAAATTTTTTTAGTCATTCAATTGCATTTAAATTCCATTTCCTGTTTCGTTTTATTGAAAGAACCTCAAGCAACTTACCTGGCAGCGTTATCTATGTTAATGATGCTTACTGTGGTTTACCACAAATAAACATTCTTGTAACGTTGACAATTGGTATGAAAGCAACTTAGGTGCTCGCTACAACATCTGGCAAATGTTCTAAGCACTTAGGTTCAAATCAATAAGAATGAACATATTATTCAAACATAAGCACCCCAGCTGGTGAACTTGGTGGGAGGATAACCTTAAACAGATGTAAAGGTAGCACGTAGCCCAAAGGCTGTTTCCTTAAGAGGTGACGCCAACTATCTAAGTGTACATGCCATTGTAGTTTTATCTTTCATTATAGCCCGGTGATTCCTCATTCATCAATTAAAATCACAAAACAGTGAGCATTTCAACCGGTATTACCTTGAACTTTTTCCTTCTCAATTAGAGGAGCTCCAAGTAAAGCATCCCCTTGGTCATGTAATTGACTACTATGACAAGAGCCAGCAGGATCTTTAACTTCCCAAGTATCACCAGTGAACTGTAATGAAGTTGAGGTGACGGACTCATGAAGTGATAATGGAAGTGGAACCTCATCTGGTGGAACATATCTGAGTATCAAAACTGAAACTGCAGCTGTGGTAAATGCAAGCAATGTGCCCACACTGACCTGTACCCAAAAAGGAAAAATATATATGCATGTATAGAAAGGATGTCATATTTCACTCAGCTATCTCCAGTCCATACACATAAGACTACTTACCATCCCCGCCAATTGTGAAACATCCATAAAGAACGCTAGAGCTGCTGCAAAGATACCAGTTACAAGGGTGCTCTTCACAGGAACCCGGGTGTGTTCACTAATGTCTGCAAAAAATGAAGGCAACAGTCCATCTCTAGCCATTGCCATCAGAATACGTGGCTGAAAAAACAAGGAGAACAAAAAAATCAGATTTAGTGGGCAAACCAGATTCCTATTTTGATAAGAAAAAGCAATATAATCTTGAAAGCCAAATAATGGTTCGATTGACCACTTATGACAGGATTAAAAAAAAAAAATGGGATCTTCACAAACATAAACATAGCATAACAAGAATAGCACTTCAACTATATTAAAAATCCCATAGATTGTAAACCTTCCTCATGTTTCGGGAGCACAAATTTATCAGAAGTACACTGCAAATATTTTCTCTCAAGCAGTTCCCCAAGAGATCCAAGGGAATTATCATGCCATATCTCTTTTGATACTTCACTTTATCCAGACTCATCTATATTTTATTGACTTCAGTATTATTTCATGCTGAATCATGCCCTAGAATACAACGAAGTCTCCCAGCAAACTATAGCAGAAATACAAAGTTAAATATTTAAGTAATTATACTTCTTTGAACTTCACAGGAATTCCATATGAGCCATGCTGAATCCTAACACTAATGATTAACGGTTTGTTCAATTACCGCCCCCTGAAATTTTTTATGTTTCCTTTGGACGTTTTTCTATTTTTATTTTTATTTTTTTTGTAATTTCATTTCTAAAAATTAAATCTTGATTATACTAAGTTGAATTTAATAAGTCCAAGAGATATTAGACAATTATCTCCTGTATGCCAATTTCATTATGACTATGCATGAAAGAACTCTCAAACAGCACCTTCTCAAGCTTGCTACAACATCTGAGTCATGCTTACACTCAGATACGACAAAAGCAATTTCAGGATAATCCAAAACCAAAGAAAATATTATGTTAAAAATAATTTTAGTTGTGCTAAAGCATGAACTGAATATACCTACTTGCGTACCTGAGGAAGAATTGAGCCCAGCAAACTTGCAAAGAGAGCGGTGACAGCCCCAGTTGTTATTATGTACCTGCAATAGGAAAATGCAGCTCAAAACCAAAAGTTCAGACACAGAATACATTAGAATATTAGAGAACATCTGTAATAGATTCCAGAAACAAAGTATCATCCTTACACTGCCCACTGCATCCCATAGCTAGCAAACGCTGAGGAGACAGGGATGTCCGCATCCAACGCATAATATGGTACTAAACCAACAATAACAGCGGATACAAGCATATACAAGATGCAGCATACAGACAAAGCCAATGCTATCCCAAGGGGCAGATCCCGTTGAGGATTCTTCACCTGCCATTAAGTTTTTTTTGAGAAACAAAAAAATGGATAAGGTCCCAAATGTTCATTGAGGAGGTTTTTTCTCCTCTCTAGGTAGCAAAACCATCCCCAACCATTGACATCAAATGGTACAACAACAATGAACATTTCATGATGTTCAAATGAATGTACTCAACATAAAGCAAATAATCATTTTCTAAGGGATGAGGAGTCAGCTCATCATACAAAATGAAGAGTCAGAGAGACCCTTTCCAAAGTGTTTGCTCGATCCCTTCCTACAAGTGTATGCCCAGTAATATAAGTTTAGAAAGAGACAGAAATCGCAATGGTTTTACTAGACTGAGGAAGAATCACATAAGTCCTGCTATATTCAAATGACTTATCTTCAATCTGATTGCCTTCCTTTTGAAGACACATAACCTTTGTTTTTAGTGTTTTCTCCTTTTCTGGTTTTCCTTTTTCTTATCTTTTGTTTTCTGGGTGAAGGATTTGCATGAAAAGTGAAGATGATAGTTTATAATATAAAACTTATCAATCAGATAATGGATTGGGGTAGACACTTGAAACAGGGAAGAAACTTATATTAACAGAAGAGCCACGGTCAAAAGCTTTTAGATGAATGGTTTGGCACAGAGTGCAAGAAATTATGTACCAAGTACAACAAATGTCACATTCCTGCAGTTCCCTTCTCTATTCTTCGTGTAAGACTTAACAGATAGACAATATCACTCCACCACATAAGATCCGTACCTCCTCAGCTGTGCTGGTAACTGAATCAAACCCAATGTATGAAAAGAAAACTATTGCAGACCCACTGAAAATCCCATTGACTCCAAATGTGAAGTACCTAAAGTGTTGGAAGAAAAACATGAGTGAGAACAATAACTGGATGAGATAGAAAGTAGTCAAAATGATATGCCCATTACCCGTTGGGAAGTTCATATCCGACCCATCCAGTTTTGAAACCTAAATATCCGCCAGCTATGATGATGAAAAGCAATGCACAAACATTTATCGTTGTAACAATTGCTTGTGCCAATGAACTCTGAAAATTTATGTGGTTCCCTAAAGCAGGTAAGAAAACTTTACAACGAGTAAATAATCCAAACAGACTTAAAACGATTCAATCTTTTGAACTGACACAAAAGTGAGTACCTCCTTGATTCCAATACACAAGAGTGCAGTGACAAAAAGAACTAGCGCTGCTGCACATGGATCAATCACAATACCAAGCCCAGGTATGGTATGACGGGCCAACAAATAAGGCAATTTGTCTTCACCTCCAAAGAACAAGGCCTAAAGGAATACAAACAAGGATGACTTATTGCATCTGTAGAAATTAGGGAAAAATTTTGGAGTTCATAATATTAATCCGAAGGTGGATAAATGAAGAAATCATCAACAATAACTTTTGTAACTTTATATTCACCGTTGATTCAAAACTGACCAAGTAGAGATCCTCGCTCTGCCTCCACTATTATATACGATATATCATTTATTCTTCTCCTTTCAGTTCTCTTTTTTGTGTTTCAATCATGGCTCTTACTTCTTTTCACTAGGGTTACTGACTCTAAAATTTGGACAAATACTCTATGCATTTAGCCCTCCCCTCCCTTCCTTTCTCTTCCTTTTCCTATATTATTAGGATAATTCATTTTATAAAACTGAATCAGATTTTCTTTAATAATATTAAGTTCCTGACTTTAAGGCAACAGATTGAGCGCAAACAGAAACTTTTGCAATAAATAATAGGCAAGGTACTCGACAGCTTCTAGGGTATGATGGCATCATATTTGATTTATCAATCCAATATTGATCCAATTATAAGCACAGATTGGTGGGATACATTAATTGGGGGAAAGGGATGGGGGCAAGTAATTTAAACAGAAGGTAGTAATTCAAATATTTAGAATAGTTTTTTTGAAGACAAACAGTTTGGAGAATGAGGGTCTATATTTCAGAAGATTGTAGATACCAAAACTTTATTCTGGAACCGAGTTATACAAGGTTGATAACAATTTACCAATACAGACACAGTTAACAACTTCATATTCAGAAAAAGATAAAAAGAGACCAGTGACAAAAATCTAACAAGTAGGTTTTCAAATGTTGTGTAATTATTTAAAAAATACATCCAACTCCAGGATGTCAAATACACTATCTAATTTTTAAAATACAGAATAGTCCCAATCTTAAATATAACGGGATTCTTGTCCATCTCACTTATTCATACTCAATCTGAAGTATGGCACTCTCATATACCTGCAACAAAGACCCAGAACCCATGACCAAATAACTGGTAACAAATTTAAAAAGTGAACCATTTCATAACACTTAAAACTTTTAGTTTGACGCATAAAAAGAGGAGCAGTTTGCTTTATACCTTCAGCATAATATCAGGATCACTGGAGGAGGGCATCACAAATCCTCAATGTAACAGTCAATCAGGAATCAAGTCAATGCAGCTATTTAAGTTTAAGATCCTACATTTTCCAGTAATGATTACCAACTTCTACAATTTTATTTTAGTGTCGATAGGTAAATATTGGGAACATCCAGTCTATCATAAGTAGTTATCAGACTATATTCAAAGAATTAGTAGTCTATTGGGCAGATCAAATACTGTAGAGGCATTGTTACGTTCATGAAATTCTTTATCATATTATCTATTCAATTCATAGCTAGTCTTCTCATTTTTTCTACAGCACCAAACAACATGCTTCACAAAGAAGAGAAATATATATATAAAATCTTCCCATACTATCCAATTGGATGTTCTCAATCATTTGCAGCACTTAAACTTCTATTATCCAAAGCTCGAGTGCCAACTACCCCGCACCCTGCCCCAAACCCCAGAAGATGCACTTCCGTGGATTTGTAGTAACTAATCCAGGGAGGATACCAAACAGAAGCCTAGAATAACTCTCAGTTATAGAAGTAAAAACAGTTAAAAAAACAAGAGTTAGAGATGATCTACAACACCAGATTTGGGGTTATGCCACGAGCAACAGCTGAACCACCAATAGTGTATTCCAGCATCAAAGCCCAACCAACTAACCAAGCAAACCTGAGAGCAATCACAATGTTTGAAGGCATCACAATCCAGCAAACAAAAGAAGGCAATTTACTCGCTCTTTTTCTTTCTCTTTAACATAAATAAATCATGCCAAGCCACTCACCCACCTGTCCGCCCCTCAAATTACGTAAGGAACTATTCTTAACCTTAAACATGAAGCAAAAGACTTCAAAGTCCGTCTGAAAATTTTCGATAATTACTCAAGCCAAACAATTAAAAACCTGCGGTTTCACATGTTAAAAAATAGTTTCCACCACAAGATTTCAAGCATCTTCCAAGAACTCACCCTTCTCCAACACAAATGTATGTATAATGGTAGGCACTCCCAGCAGATGGGCACCGACATGCGAGTTCTGCATAACAAAATGCCGAGAGTGCAGCAGCTAGTCCAGCAATTAAGAAAGAAATAGTAAGAGCAGGTCCTGTATGCTCTCTAGCAACATTTCCAACAAGGATATATACTCCGGCTCCTATGGTTGCCCCAACACCTGATCAAAAGAGGTATTAATCCAGTTATGCACAAAACCTACAATCATTAATCTGAATAAGAAGGGGTACTAAAAACTCAAAGCGTAAATTGGGAACGTTTTGACATTCTGTAATATGTTTGGCAAGTTAAACTCACAAAACAATAATTGCCTCCCCACAATACTCCACATGCTAGTTGAACAATGTTAAGATCTAGGTCAGATTACCCAGAACATTAACAATTCCAGGAAGAAAAAAATCCAGAAATCTTTCAAAAAACCCATAAATATGATAAAGGTAGCCTTTTCATCACGTGAAGTAGGAAGAGGAAACACTAAAATTAGAGAACTCGTAAGATTCCACTATAAAAAATAAACTGAGAGACAAGATACTTACTTAACAGAAGAAACAGTAAGATGATAATAAAAATATTATAGAGAACAACCCCACATGGCCAAGTATCAAAAACTTCTACTGTGGATATTCAAAACACAATCGTGAATTGTGGAAGACAAAGAAGTCAGTAATCTACCAATAACAGTGAGGTCAACGGCAGACAATTTCCTTGCTAGTTGAGCATGGCCTCGGAGCCTTGAATGAGCTGAATCAACCTGTTTTCTCCTGATCAAACTTCCAAAATCCCACGAACACTTTCCAGCACCATTTCCTCCACTACTTTGCCCATCAGCAGCCATACCTATAAAGCAAGCCCTTCTTATTTAGTTAAAAGAAGGAAACGGAAGGTCTGCTATCTGAGAGAGGGAGCGAGGAAAGGAAAAGAAGTGGCTATTGCGTCTCCCCCGCCACCCTCGGAACTTGATAGGATATTGACATCATTTTTCAACATTCTCTTGTATCCCTAACAGGTTTGAATATATATCTTACAAACAATTGACATAATCATTGTTGACATTAACCTAAGTGTTAGTAGTATAGATTGTCCTACTTTGTCGAGATATGCATGAAAATACGATTTCAATTAAAAGTAAATTTCTTTTACTTTTAAAATAACTTTTAGGATGAGTCAAAGTTTTATATTTTAATATTTTTTAATATGATATTAATTTATTTTTTTTTGTTGATCTAATATTTTTTTCTAAGTTTCTTACTTGACATTCTAATGATGAGAGATTGTATTAATAGTATAAATAGTTTCATATTGTCAAGATATACACTTAAAAATTTATTTAAATTAAAAAGAAGTTTCTATTACTCTAATTACAAGGTTTATAAATTCATGTGAATTGTAAAGCAGATCGAAGATAAAAATAAAAATAGCAGGTCGCCAATCTTTGTTTAAAAACGTAAAGGTGTCAATCTTCCTAGGTGATTTGTGTTATCATCTTTATTTATTGGTTTAAATATCATTCTAATAAGAGAATATTAAAAATGAGAAAGTAATAAATGTTGATGTTGTAAAATCTTCTCAAGCTTAATATCGACCTTGGTAAGTTAATAGGATTTAGAATCTTTATGATATTTAAGTTCAACATCCAAATGCGTGCATATAGAGGAGGAGGTGGGGAGCGGGGATGTTGGGGGAGGGTTTAGGGTTTAGGATAAGGAGTACCAATCGTTCCAGAAGGCACTTAACACGCGATGTGCGTGGGCATGAGGATGCAGTGGCCCACCAAAGGCTTATCCACAAACGTGGGGCTTTTGTCCTTTCTTTATTCCAAGACAGAAAAGCATGGAGCAAAATACCATTAAGACTTTTGGGGAGAGGGTGACAGAAAGTGATAAGGAGGAGGAAGTGGAGAATTTCTTGAATTTATAAAGAGGTTTAGTTTAGATTTAACTTATGAAAGTACATAATGTTTACCAACAATCGGTCTGCTGCATTCTCAACTGGTTCCCTCGTGTTAATTATCAATATCCCCATGCCCCCCTTCTTTCGTTCCCATCAGACAACCAAATATGGACATAAAAAAGACAAGTTACAGAAGATGAAGCTGATGCTCCTTTTATCCACAGCATGTATTTTAAACCATTTTATCAACCCTCTTGTCCAGGACTCCTTCCACCAGCATTTCCACCATCAGAAAGCTGCACCCACAAGCTTCGACTTCTTTCCACCTCGTTTTCCCAGGTCTGTTGCCTCACACTCCTATCGTTTGTGTCCCCGCCATCAGAAAATTGAGCCCACACACTCCGACTCTTGCCTCCTCCACTAAATTCCTCCTCACATCCTGCTACTGTCTTTAGCAGTTCAGATTGCAATAGTGGGCAGTGCTCCTTCAGATACTCAAAACCATCTGACCGCATAACAGCTGCATCAAAGACCCACAACCACACAAAGGCTTCAGACAAAATATCGGTTATTATTCAAAAATGATGAAAATCTTAGGCTCTATTCTTGATTCCCAAGTTTTCAATAACTTCAGGACCTCCTGAAGAGCAAAAAACAGTGTATGATGCAGTTGCTTGATCATGAACTCATGACATCTTCTTGTTCCAAGGCATCGTTAGTTTCCCAAATAGAAGCTACGTGAATGATTGCGAGGTACAAATTATATGAAGCAAAGCACAAGTAATTACAAGATATTAACAGCAACATGCAACTCAAAAGGGTAGAAGGGACAGCACTCAAGATGGATCAATTCCCATTGAAACCTATTTAAGAACTCAAAAGTCACAAGTTAGCCAGCCAGGCAATTTTGTTGAGTCTTCGGTCCAATTATTGCACGGCGTAAAAACAAAGCAATCACAAATACGTCAATACGTTATGAAATCCTTATATCTCCAATTAAATAATGGTTTTCCTTCTGAATTAATGGATTCTCACAAATGAGGCACAACTTTCACTTTAAACACAAAACTTACCTGCAATATAATCTCGATTATGTTCAAAACAAGAAACAAGATTATAGAAGAAGAACTCTATTCACTGGATTTGGAAATAGAAAAATCCTCTCCTCCCCTATTCTACAGACCAAAGGGACAAATTCATTTTCATCTGACAAATGTGAATCATACGGGAGAATTTTACACAAAAAGTGACACATTTAAGGTCAATCCAAATCATAGAAACGTTTAGGGATGCTTTTTAAAATGGAAGGATGTATTTGTACTTGTCCGTAGCTGCTTTGGCCAAGAAAATTTGGAAAAAACATGTAGTCAAACTATTCGGACAAAATTGGAAGAAACTAGATGTCATGCCCATCCAGGTAAAAAGTCATGACAGAAACATAATATCATACTCTGGTGAAAAAAAGTTACAACCCACGCTAAGAAAGTTCATCTTAATTTTTAATGGAGTATCTGCAGATTTATTCAAGGATTTTGCAGATTTTTTCTTGATATATATCAAATAATACCTACCGCTGGCCCCGCCGGGGGGGTTTGGAGGGGGGGGGGGGTGTGGGGTGGGGAGATGAAGAACTAAGGTCTAAAATACAAAGGTTTAGAAACTCATAAATAATAGGGGGTTTAGGCCACTAGTGGCTTAAATCAGTGGTAGAACAACCTTATACAATTTTACTTTATTTTTTCCAATTAGTTGAGAATATAATGCCTTCAAATGTCCCAAGTCCCCCTTGTCACCAGATCTAGTCATCAAGGAACTGCATTTAATACCATAAGATTCAGATGTTTGGTAAAATCACCATTTCAACTGGTAAGCAAATCCACAATCAAATTACAGCATCATTCATGATAACTTAAATGAGTAAAATTCTAATGGCCAGATCTCTTGCACAATTTCACAGTAAGAAAAAAATCAAGTCCCCACTTGTCTTACACATTCAACATCAGTCTACCACAATCTTTTTATGCTTTCTTATATTATTGATAATAAATTTTTTTCTCAAAGCTCTTCCCATCAATGTTCATAGAAGCAGAAAAGGCCACTTCTGTGGAAAATTTTGCCATCAAAACATTATTCAAGGAGAACTGTTGAACAACACTTCAAACTTCTAACTCATTGACAAACTCACAACTCATGTACTGATTCCATAAGGTCCACCACTGGTTCAAGTGACTCATTTTGCAAGCCCTCAAAAACATTCTATTTCAACAAAGACTAATGTTTTTACAACCTACAGATATTTTAGCAACAACTGCCTAATAGCAAAAAAGGCTTCATCAAAGTCAGGGATCTTTACAAGTCCATATACACTTCAATTCCACCTAATATAATCAATGTGAGAGTCACTAGACACCTAAAACACCTTCAAAATAGTATTTGATTACAAATGGGATATTAGAATTTCCTCAAATTAAATTCCTAACAACCTTATCATTATTATTGTCTTTACTATCTTGATTTCATGTCACATGACAGCAATAGGCTACCTCTAGCACCATTTATCACAACTCAATAATGTGCTATCCATATCTGTTTGACAGTCACAAAAAGACAAGTTCCAGCTTTATTACATTCCCTGAAAATCACAACCTGGGATACTCTAGTCATACCTCCATGGTATGACTAGTAGTTAGAAGACTTTGTGTATCACCGATATAACCTAGTTCCACCTCGTACACTTCCCAATTTAGAGATTAGCTTCTAACACGCCATGCATCCTAATCTACACATTACAAGATGCCAGAATCCTCCTGCATCAGACATGCATTCCACATCCTTGAGACACATAATATTGCTAAATAAGCTTTGAAAGCATTCATTACAACTACACTAGCTATACCTACACAATATCCTGAGAGACAAGTCTCAATTTATGGCCCATGGTGATCTCTTACTAACCCAACTTGGTGCTACTAGAATAAATATGATATTACTTGTCAGAGCACAAGGATGCGCTAAATATTTCTATGAGAAAACCAAGAGACTAGCCACTATTGGGCCCATTGTAATTCACACAAAACCCAATGCATCTAATACTCAACCAAGAAGGGAATTTATCTCAGCTCATACGAAACCTTCACAATTCAATCCAGACCAACCTAGTGCGTCACAATATCTTGCACTCAAATTGCCGATGTCCTCATCATGAACCACATTGCATTTCAGTACCATGATGTTACCAGGTTAGCCACTATGAGTTCTCATAACCAACGAAACACTAATGATATCTACAAGTTAACCCAAAAGACTTCTCATAGCCACAGTTGAATGCAATATCATACAAAACAAGGTACACATACAACACCTCCATAATTAAATCATAATTTATCCTTGACTATCACAATGTCTATAACTCAAATTGTTAACATGCTCATTGTAAATCACATTGCTCGTGATGCTCCACTTCATATGGTATTTTAGGTAACTATCATATAATTGTCACAACCAAAAAATATGCTAAGCACATCAGCGTATTATCCCCAAAAGACTAGTCATTATTACAACCCGCAATCTCTTTTATGTAGTTCAATTCTATATACCACACATCTAATGTAACCAAGGTGGGAGTTAGTATAAACACATACAACACCTCCATAATTAAATCATAATTTATCCTTGACTATCACAATGTCTACAACTCAAATTGTTAACATCCTCATTGTAAATCACATTGCTCGTGATGCTCCACTTCATATGGTATTTTATGTAGCTATCATATAGTTGTCACAACAAAAAAATATGCTAAGCACATCAGCGTATTATCCCCAAAAGACTAGTCATTATTACAACCCGCAATCTCTTTTATGTAGTTCAATTCTATAAACCACACATCTAATGTAGGATGTAAGACATCCCTATAAAATGCCTTCACACTCAAAAGTCATATAGTTTTAAATCTTACGAGAAATATGATTGACGAAGAAATATCTAGAGGGTATTCAAGGTCACTTGAATACAGAATTATTTTTGAAAATTATGAATGCAGTTGTGAAATATGAATACCTAATAAAAGTATCTCAAGAAGGTCTGGTATCCAATACATATCAAACTACAAGATGCTTTTTATAGAAATATTTGTGCAACACTCTGAATCCTTCCAAGAATGCATTTTTGACTTCAAGTTTTTTATAAATAATTAGCAAATATGTTCAACACAATTGATTCTAAATTAACAAAATTCATTCAACTTCACATTGACTGATATAAAGCAGCATTGAAATTAATCCATACATCATTTCAAAATTCAATACTATATGCTACAAATCTATGAAACAATTTCAAAGAAAATAACAAACAAATGCTTTCAAAATTTTAGTTAATGACACAACAGTTGGGCTCATGAAAATTCTTTCATGCATATAGATCTGTCTCCTAGCAAAAAAATGAAATTTTGACAAACAAGTCTAAAAACAAAAACTTTACATCTCTCTAAACTCAACAAAAAATACTGAAGACAAGAAAAAGAAGAAAGTCTTACCAAGACAGTGTTCTTTTATGTAGGTTTTTACTAGACTTCAATCATATCAGAGCAAGTGTGTTGTGTCAAGCAAAACACATCATATGCAAATCTACCAAGCACCAATACTGACGTATGAAATGTATACAAGAAGATATGCCCAAGTCCACAATCGATCTGTGAAAATCTAAGTTATTACACAAAAGTCATAACTTACAATTGATCAATGTAGAAATAACCAGACTATAATATCAATTATGTAACTTTCAATCGATCAATGTAGAAGAAACAATGCTGTATATATTTATGTAGATTTTTCAACTTTGAAATGTATATAAAACCAAGTGGTGAATATCCATATATGATAAATCTAGATTTGGAAGCTATAAAAATAACAAAAAGCAAACATCATCAATAATTCATTTCTGACATTCGTGGAAATTCAGAATTTTGAAAGTTTCTCAATTTCCTAAACATATTCCTCTTGATTCTTTATGCACAAGAAATTCTTAGTAATATAAGTCGCTATAATTAACATTGGGAACCATTTTTTTTAGAAAATGTCCAATTACTGTGCCAAACTTTAATACAGTACATAAGTTAGATCTTATTGATCTTCATGCATCCAGACAATTCTTGAATCCAAAGTCCAGGTTACGTTAAAAGTATCTTTCTTTCCTACATGCAAACCATGGACGGAGAATCACTATTTTCAGAAATTATCTGTTAAATACTGGACTTTGCTCCTGTCCAGTCCCTGTTGGAGCTAAGGGGGCTTCGATCCTTATTCCTTATCCTCCATCTTCGCCCAAGCTAATGGGGCCTTACTTATTCAGGGGGAAGAGTTCTTTCTGCTCTTTTAATTCTATCAAGGTGTTTTAAGAATGAAGAAAGAGATATAAATCAGAACACCAGGGTATGAAAAGTAAAGCAGGAAGAACTTACCTACGAGGTTTTCAGCCGTAAATTTTAGGCAAATAGCTTTCAGTTCTGTAGCATGATAACGGTCAGCCAGGGCCAAAATACTGGCAACAGAATCGACGGATATATCCCTACAAAGTACAGACTCGCACATCAGTCGAAGTCTAGGCAAACCATATTTTTCAGATGCAGCTAACAACTTTGCTGCAAATGTGTCAGACAAAGATGGCATGCAAGAAGAACTTGAGGCCAAGAAATCCTCATCTTCAGCAAGAGTATCCGTGTAGATGTATTGAAGCAAAGCCTGCTCAACAGACATGCATGAAATTGTTACAAACAAGGAGAAATAAACGGGTGGCTTCCCCCTTCCACATACAACTCAATACTTCAAAACTATGCTCTATTATATTTAAAGTGAAAAAGTGAGGTCAGAGAGAAAACTATTATTTGGGAGAGGCTACCTTAAAAACCTTGGGCTGCATATCTGGAATAACTATTTCCTGATTATCTTCCTCCATCCCATTGAAAAATTCAGTTTCAAACACAGGAGAACGAGCAGCCAATACCAGCTTGTGAGCATGAAACTTTTCCCCAGATACATTAAAAGTAATATCTGAACATTCCTCATTCTCCAACAACATACCAAATTGTGCTCCAATATCAGATTCAGGGACATGTATGGAGTGTAATCTTGAACAATCTATTGCAGAGACCACCACTCCAACTGTGCAATTTATTTTCAAGCAATCATCCTTAAGGAAAACTGATGATTCAAGCATATTACGTCTGAAGAATCGTTTGTAGCCCCTGATAGACCAAGAAAGCAAAAGGTTATAAAGCAGAAATTATATCATAAAAGAATATCATAACAAAGATTGCAAAACAGTTAGTTTCAGTCAAGAAAGTAGTTGAAGAATAAAATCACTTGTAGCAGTCAAGAAGCTGTTATCTATGTTTCTAACACAATTGATACCCTTCAATATTTGGGGGAAAAAAAAGAAAAAGAAAAAGAAGTTGTAACAGATCAATGGTGGGTCAGAAAAAGGCTAATAGAGATCAGCAGATGCTAAACATATATCTTGTATTCCATGTTGTCACTTACATTAGGTGAGGAATGTTGAAAAAATATCCTCTTTCCTTTTCAGATTTAAGAATGTCGAGGCTTGGTTTTCCACGTGAAGTGATAAGACACCATAAATAGGACAAGTTCTGGCAAAAACTTTATCACAAGAGCTGGTTCACCACGGGCACCTAGAGTGCAAGGGAGGAGAGATGAACTCTTTGCAATGAAAACGGGATATCCGCTTAACCACATTATTTATAAGCTTTCTTATTAAGTGAGTCTACCAATCCTCAAGCCTGTCAGTTCTGATGAATGAAAATGCAAAGAAAAAGTATCTACTTGACAGAAGTTTCCACTTGGGGAACGCAAATTACTCCCTATAGAAGCTAAAGAGTACTAATTAGCTCTTTTCTTATACAATTTAATGATTCAGCCATTATTCAAATCTAAAATGATTATTTTGAAGACAAACTAGATAATCATATTGTATTCAAAATGATTCAGCCATTATTCACCCCAAATATAGATGCACACAACGCAATACCCAAAACTTGTCAATCATTCAAAACTCCAAAAACCATACCCTAGCTCATCAGCGCCAGAAAAAGCGCAAAAAGCCACCGAAAAGAGAAAAGAAAAGAAAATCTTACCACATGCTGCCCCTGTACTTAAGCGTGTAGGGGCCGCTCTCGAGAGAGCGATCGAAATGGCTATGGACCTTGTGCTTGCCGGCACCGCTCTGGTCGAGAAGAGTCAGCTCGAAAAGCGCACGCACGTCGGTTCCCTCGCTGGCCAACGCGATAAAGACGGAGACGTATGTGGAATTATCCTCGGGATTCTTCCCGTCCGGGTAGAAGTATATGGCCCATTGGTAACCCCCCACCGTGAAGTTATCACTCGCGATGTGCTTCCCCACCCCGATCCCCTTTGCCAGCGAGTAACCTCTTATCGTGAAGTTGTGGGATCCATTCACGGTCTCCGTCACCGAGCGCGAGCTGCTCGGCGAGCCCAGCCTCGGGCTCGATGGCGACGATGACAGCATGCTTCTTCTTCCCCACCTTTTATTCCTCTGAACCGGTGGTCCGGTGGTTTCCGGAATTAACTTCGAGTCGTACCGAAATGGTTTTTTGTATCGTGGTTCGAATGAAGAAAAAGAAAGAGCAGTTTGAAGTTTAATACTCCGTCACCGTGATCCTTGCCTCCGTTTTGGCTCGCTGGTTGTACGACGAAGGCTTTCCGGGCTCATAGGAAGGCAAGATTAAATTCGAAAGAGTTTTTTTTTTTTTAAAAAAAATCTATATATATATATATATATATAAATTTTAATCCGGTTCAAAGGTTTGTCTAGGCCTGCTATTTCTATTACGAATTATTGTTGAAAAAACAGAAAATTAGAATTTTTTTAACAAATCTCAGGGAAATGACGAGAAATGGATCAATATAGAAATGTATGCAAGGAAATATCTTAAAGTCCACGTACAAGGGATCGACAAGAATAACTAAACTAAAAAGTCGTATACATCATTCGAACGTGACTCACTTCCGCTATCACTTTGTAATAAAATTTTGAACTTTCCTCGACGGGGCTTTACATCAGAACGTAGTTACAAGGCCTATGCCCAGTTCCTCCGCAAGCTCATCACCCACCGGAACAAGTGTTAACACGACCAGGAAAATAGACGCTACGACAAGCGCTTTCCGCCACGTTCCCACGTCTGTCACGTCATTTAAGCAGGGCTTCTCCGGAGATCTCTGGATATAAGGATTCAACGGTGGGTATAACCAGAATGCGACTTGGAAAAGCTTAAAAAACGTTAAAATTCTTTTTCGCTGCTATTTATATACCTGACATATTAGAACATACAGCCCCCAAGGAAGTGACAAAGGTCCACCAAGCTGACATAATAATAATAATTAAAAAAAATGTCAGTCTGAAAATTAAAAAAAAAAAAGAAAAAGGTAAATTTTGCATAGCCTGCCATTAGGCATGATAATATGTTGTTATCAATATATGTATCCAACTTAGCAAAGATAAGACCCTACCATTCCCAATCCAAGTAAAGTGTATGTTGTCAAACCATATCCGAGGAGCGCACTTTTCCCAAAAGCACCCTGTATTAAGCAATACTCAAACTATCATTGTGCAACACATAATTAAGAATCGTAATGATGATAAAAATTATATCATTAATTTTATCTTCTTCAACAAAGGATGTCATACCCAAGGGTTTATGGGTACAGAGGAAGCATAAGAAATTATTGCTACTTGTTTCTTTACGAATACATATAAAGAGCTCAAGACGTAGTCATGATCCTTGTAAGAGGTTGTGATATAAGGATATAAACTTGAGTAAAGATGCAATAGATAATAGATCGTAACTACCATGTGCCATATACCAGTTAAATCGAACCTTCGTATTTCCAGAAACTTCAAAGTACAAATGCTGCTTAACTAATTCTTCCCAAATATGACAAATATCTTCTTTTTATCATAAGAAGAAATTCAGCTGTTCACCTTTTAAGGAAAACAGATTTGTCTTCATCAAATTCGAGCTTGAGGACTTCCATTGGACACTTCAAAAATATGAAGAAATGTTTTGATTATGTTAAGGAAGCTACTTCCCTAAGGTTTTCATTGTTTTGGTTGTCATTATAGGTTAGTGGAGAATCCTAACTTTAACTTTGTTCACCATTTGGTGGTTCTCCTCTATAAAGCATGAATTTGTCAATTGTGGAGGTTGTTGCTAGGAAGCAATTAAGACAACGCTTTCATTAGTTGTTGTTTCCGAGCAACGCTAAGGCAACATAGTTCAGTCGAAGCCTCAATTTGTCATGGCACTTTAACGCAGTCTCTTTAATCCACTTTTTCAATGGTGCAATTCTAAAAACGAATTTATGCACACAGAGAGTTGGCGCTTAAGTACCAAATAAACTATTTTTAACCTATCATGAAACCTATTTTAACAAATAAATTATTTTAAATTTATTGATTTACACATAAGTACTAGAGATGTAATACTTCTCCAAACCTATAGATTTATTTAGAAGATTAGGAATAAGATATCAATAATTGAGAGGTTCAAGAAGGCCCCTTTTAGTCTGCTTCCTTATCTAATGGATGAAAGTTGAGATCTAAAAATTTTTCGAACACAAAATCGAACTTTTTACATTCACTCTCTAATTTCCATTTTTCTTTTGGCATAGTTTATTTATTACCGTGAGACTTTTCCTTCTTGTCTCTGTTATAATTAATTGGTACGACAAAATCTCTTTATATACTCAATTTGATAATATATGTATTTGATCTAAAGCTCACCTTATTGCACGATTATCTCTAAAGAAAAACCTCATTCCTAAAGTGAATATTTTTCTTTTACTTAGTGGTAGTATAGTGCAAGACAATGACGATTAAGGCTATATGTGTGAGAGCTTGTGAAATTACTTTTTTGTTTTAAAGAGCAAATACACTTTCTCTAAACATTCAACGAATGTCAATTTTGAAGACAAAATTCTAAAAGTAATTTTTTTGGAAAATCAAAGCATAAAACTTTTTTCACATGTTTTTACAAGAATATTTTAAATATTATTTTTATATGGATAAAACATCAGTTAATATTTAACAGATAACTACAATAAAGAAAAGAGAGGTTGCCACCTCAACCAACAAAAGAATGGTTGCTTTAACACCCAATGTGACGACAATGGTTGTTGACTCACCCAAAATTTTCTTGGTTAATCTTTTATGTAGTTTTATATTAGAAAACAAACTCCACGCTATAAAGTAAATCCACTATTTATCAAAAGAAAAATGGTTATTACTATTTTCCTTGGAAATACAGAAAGAATTTTGAATAATGAACCACAATTCTTTTCATGGTCTATTTTTCAAATCTGGACTCTAACAAAGACACTTATTTTTCATCACATTAAAACACAACGTAAAATCAACATATGAAGAAAAATTTTGAAACCAATTAATAAAGATATCTTGAAGCATCATTACAAAAGGAGCACTTTCAAATCCTGACCACAAAGAAAGCATCGTTTCTTTTTCTATCTCTTACCACACATCAATCGAGAAATACCCTATATGTTTGTTGAAGGCAAAATATGGACTCTGGATGCAAAATTACAGCTCAACAATGCAGTTAACTTTTGATTACATAAATTTCAAAGTAAAAGAGGTGAATTAATCTCTAGAGAGACGACTTTGACCAACAAATATATGCCTATAATGAATAGATAAACAGCAGCTCAGTGAACCAAAGGTAAAGCTCTTGCTATGCATATGAGGCATATTTTAATAGAACTTTTCACAACATGCGCAATGCTTAAGCATCCCTTCATTTTCCGTTTCTTATCACACCTCAATTCAATCAAATAAATCTAGAAGGCCCCAACAAAGGGAATGTTTTAAATTTCTCATATCCCAAAGCAAAAGTTCCCCCTAATATATTTGCAGTTCTCTGCTTAAATATTTAATGGATGAATGAAACCTATATCTTGTAGGACCTATGTTAGAAAAGAGAAAAAAAAAAGAAAAAAGAAAAGAAAAGAAAAGAGAGAATGAAAATAAACAGATAATATATTATGATGCAAACTCATCAAAATACAGATGGAAACTCTACCAATCATCACTGCAAATGATTAACTCACATGCATATTTTCCGACATAATCAGAAGAAAGCGTAGGTTACCTGCACAGCCCTTCCACCATCAAGGCACCCTACAGGAAGCATATTAAAGGCTGACGTTGTTAAGCCACACCTGCAAAAGTTAATTGTACGGTAAGCATGTCACACGCTATATAAAGAGAGCAAGATGGTTCAGTAACAGTACAATACCATCCTGCAATTGCCAGAGGATGAATTGAAACGGTAGCAGCATGCATTGCTCTGCACGTTGACATATATACCAAAAAGTTTCATAACGAAGGTCAGACACATATAAAATTAAATGCTCATATTACATCAGTAAGGCTGTAACAGACCCTAATGGACCATCTATTAGTCCAAAGGAGCATTGCAGCCATTGGATCTATAAATGTCCTCTTAGTTTGCATATCAACAATGTTTTCAATTCAATAAAGCCATGAAAGCAAGGGACATACGTATAACCAAGAGTAGCTCTACTGATGAGTCCAAGAAGCAAAGAACCTTGAAACAATGTGCTTGGAACCTGCACTAAATCTCCTGCAGCATCTTGATTTGATGAGAGCAATATTCCAACAGCAAACATTGAAAAAGAGAGTGCAGCACCAGCAAATGGACCGGCAATTGATATGTCAACTTTTGTACTACGATCAGGAAGAATAGATTTGAACTGCACAAATTAATAGTTTATAAGTGCCAAATATCCATGTAGACTTAAAATCAACTGTATTCACAAAAAATATATTCCCGCCCAAAAAAAAAAAATTCAAAATCCCATGTCCACGGAAACAATGCAATTGTTTAACCAAAAACAAAAGGAATTAACAAAGAAAATATGAGAAATGTTACGAGGGGAAAAAATGCCTTTCCATTATCATGAAGACTCATCTAGTATGTCTAACCGTAAACTGGGTTGAATGAAAAAACATAAAACCATTAATTGCTAATATAAGGACCACACACCAGAATGAGCAATCCGGGTTATTCCCCATCATCTATCTTCATGAATAGCTAAGAAGTGCATACTGTTGGATCTGAAACATTGATGTTGTTCCAAAAAGGACTGCTCTAGTCAACAGTGTCCCGACACTTTTTTTAATGAACAAAGCTTTAAGCATGTATGTGTATCAAATTAATTTGTAAACATGAGGCAAGGGTTACCAAAAAGGATGGCTGAGAACTGAATCCCAGTATTGGAAATGGGACCTAACAAATCACATGTGGATATGAATTTAGAATAGTTCACTATATCAATTTCATGTGCAAAGCTTATGCTAGGATGATGGTTCTTGGTTGTGTTAAGTACAGATAACGTCCAAAGTTATATGCTTTTACTTCACTTTAATTAGACCAAATCTCATGAAATCCGGACTAAGACAGCATCAACATGTCTACAAGTGAAAGGAGTAAACTATGAACACTTATGCGTGATAAGGGAAATTTAAGTGTATAAAAGAGCTGATTAGCAGGTGTACAGATGCTATGAGGGAGCAATAAATTTACAAAATAAAACGGCCATATAAGCCAGTACAAAGAGATACAACTAAGACACTAAGATATTGCATTTGATGACAATGCGGTGGTCATCACTTGATCAACAATGAATTCGAAAGGAACTTCAATTTTTGGTAAAATCACCAGTCCATCAGCACCAGAGGTTATATGGTAAGAAACCATTATATATTGCCTATTTCTTTTTTTGGTTAACAACACATGAGAGTGTACTAGATACTAGACATCTATCAAGAAAATTCTGAAAGTCCCCTCACCTTTGCTTTAGGAAGAATTACTTCAACTATCTATCTCTTTTGAAAAACATTTTCCCATAAATCTCAGGTTGAGTTGAGAACAGAGAAAGAGAAATTGCTAGGGCACACAAGGGACTATCTGCAGAAGAGGTTGAAGTTGTCTTCAAAAGCACCCCGCTGCAATAATGGCTTTGTGGGGACTATTTCAGACTGACGAGGGAGTAGGATAACTCCAACTCTAGGTTAAAATGCTAAGACCACTCAGTATTAGCAAAAGAGGTTATGTACGTCTAAATGCCTAATACATCAACTCCACTTCCATGAATTTAACAGTCTTCTTTGTCTTACAGTAGTACCTATAAACATGTGTGGAAGAGAACATGCAATTTAAAAACCTAGGAAAGATAAAACTTCAAAGATGACAGAAATACTGTCTAAATTATGGGTGTTAATATACCAAATAGACATTTCCTGATATGGGAATTTGGCATTGATTAGTCGAATAACTGTTTAATTCATGAAATGCAATCAAGTGCCTAGCATTACCCAAATAACTGGAGAAAAGGAGAACAAAAGCTAGCTAGCACCAAAACTCACCTGCGTAATTGCACCAAAACTACCAAGGGTAATGTTCGGGATGAAGTAAGGAATGCTTAGCTTTACTTTCTTTGGGAAAGCGGCCAGAAAGTGACCAATTTCCTGCATGATAACAATTAAATCATGCGGAAATAAAATAAAATATAAAAAATTAAGAAAAATAAAGAACATTGGAAGAAAATTAACAATGAAAAAGAAAGACGAGAGCCAAATATAAACATCATTGATTATGAGATTTCCAATTACTTTGAAAACACTAGTTCTAATGTTCTTCAGAATCTATCTTTGTCAGCATTTTGAGAGGTAGAAAAATATAACCTCCATCTCTCAAGTAATTTAGCCAACTCAAGATAGATGGTTTTGGATGGGTCTTTAAATATTGAAATATTGAATGAAGTCTGCACCACTCCTCAGACCTACATTTATACCAATCCCACACCATGACTTACCACCTGATCCAAGGGTCAAGGTGAAAAGTCAGCACAAGTGAGTCAGATCTACAAGTCTCATGGTTAACCCACTTTACAATATGGGAACTTCTGATAATTAGACTCTCCAAACCAAGTATGTAACTTATAAGCATCTTCTCTGAACTTGCAAAAAGAAAAAAAATCCCAAACCCACCAACAATTTGTGTCCACACACAATATAAGAACAAGGTGTTAAGTATCACTTCTAGTGCTTTCTGTGGTTTGCAAATGATGTAGTTTTGACATTGTACGTATGAACTCTGAATACTCAGATCAGTGTGCGCAGTCCAGAAGTGGATAACTCAAGTATAAAATAAGCACCAAACAACACCAAATGCACATAACCCAGAAGTGGATAGCTCAAGTGACACAATATCAAAAAAGATATCAAATACCACACAGTGATGTTTTCTGTCCTTTGAACGTGGTTTTGGCATGAACCTGGGACTTTTAATACTCCAAGACAATATGAACAAACCTTACACTGATAGCTTTAGGAAAAAGCTAAAATCATACCATTCCAATCGAGGGAATAGGTCTGACTTTACAAACCAACACCTACCCACCTCACAGCATCATCTACCAAAAGAGTAAAGACTTCCAAGCTTAGTCTCGACTTGGTATAAATTAACTTCCAAGGCAGCAATCACACAAAAGGATTGTTTATGGTCCTAGAAAAAGTGCAAAGAAATAGAGGTAGCAAGTAGATTAGATCTGCATAATAAACATAAACACAACACAGTACAATGGGCCATAAAACGTTTTCTTAGTGAGACACTCCTACGTAACCAAAAGAGACAGACAGAAAGAGCATTTTGCTTACATGAAACAATAGAACTCCCAAGACGCCATATGCTAGGGGCAAACCAGCCTCCGCAAATGGACATAGAAGTTTCAAATCTGGTGGTTCAGCAGCATTTGGATCTGTGAAGTATTTCACTATCTCTGGCGGAAGTCGATTGAGCTGCTTACCAAGAAAGATGTAATTAATGGTACAACTCCAAATGTAGAACAAACACATGGTTGATGTGAACCATTATGATATCCTAAACAGATAACAAAAAGGAAAGTGTACTAACATCTACAGGAGAAGACTACGATGTGAACTTTTATTTGCTATGATGTACCTGAGATGCAATTCCTAACTCCACAGAGGAACCAATGGTTAGAAGGAATAACAAGAGAGCAATCACGTACTGCCAAAGTGTAGTTGGTCCTGGCTCTGAAACCTCTTTTCGTAGCAAACCAAAGCTCACGCGTGGACCACCACGTGGATCAGGTCCTTCTGAATTGGGTTCTTCAACCATAAAAAGGTTGTACTTTTGACTTGTGACTTCGGCCAGCTGACTCTGAAGTTTGGGAAACACCTCCTCTCTCTTTCCCCTTAAGTTCCCAAGAAATAGAATGCCCTCACCAAAATCTCCAAATGGCTCCTCTTTGGTAACCCAGAAGGTTGAATAACCAAAAAGCTTTTCCTTAATCAACTTTACATCAGCGGGATCAACCTTCTCAGGTCCGAGAAGTTCCATCAGTTTAAAAGAGTCAATTTGGAAGTTGTTGTAAGCTGGTCCAACTGGAGGTAAAATTGGCGGCTGAAGAAGGAACCATGGATGTACTCAAAATCAGCAGTCATATTGGTATAAGAAGTAATTCCAGAAAGCATTTCGATTTGACAATTCTAGTGACCGACACCAACACTGAGATTGAGCATTTCAGAGACATTAACAGCTTAAACTTGGACAAGAAATTTCTTATTTCAAATTGAAATATGTAGAAATGCTGAATGTTCAGGCAAGAGCATAAGGTTCCCATGCGATTAAACGAACTGATTTTATTGACCGTAACGAAATGCGTGGTTAAAACAAATATTAATTCGGCATTCAATTTAAACTTCGAGTTCAATTCAACGCCGAAAGTCTAAAAAAGAGGTCGAGCTCAAACAAAATTCAAATTGAAGCGTAAAAACAATACCCTGGAAGAAACAGAAGCAGGAAGCGTGTTTTTCTCCGCGTTGAACTCCTCTGCCACTTCGTTGGGCTCCGCGGTTGTCGTTGCCGTCGTCTTCGAATCTCTTGAAGCTTCAGAACTCCTATCTCCATCGCCATTGCTATCATTTTCAACACTAAAACATCTAAACCTATCCAACTTTCTGTACAAAACCTTCCTCGTCACCATGAAGGATCTTTCTCTGCACAAGAAACATGGATTCCTCAAACTGGTCACCTTTAGGAATCGAAATCTTCCTCTGGAAGTACGGCAATGAGGGACCGAAAGGAATTTTAAATCCGCGGGTGTAAAACTGCAGCTTGTGAGAGTTCCCATTTGATTTAATAGCAAAATGAAAGTTAGGAGGTAAAGATAGAGCGGCTCAAGGAGTCTTTGGTTCAGTGCTGCATTTTGGAAACGAAACAAGACTGTGGGAGCTCAAATGGTTAGGAAAGCGTGAAGCGCAGAGGCTACGCTCCAAGCAACTATGGCTATGGCACAATATCTACTTTGCTGGATTTCAAAAAAATATCCTTTTTCTTTTTCAACTTTGGCTAATGTAACACTTGGTGACGGAGCCTGCTTGACCGGCATAGAGCGATTGACTTTTTTTTTTTTTTTTCATCTTTTTTTTCCTAAAAGGTAATATAAAATTGCATTAGAACTATAAGAAAAAAGAAGTTAACCCATTCAAACTATAATAAAGATTAATACAGTGCTCAAACAGTTAAAGTAAATAAATTATATCAACCTTTACACTTTTTGAATTTGAAGTGTTCAAATTGTTATCAAACATATACAAAATTAAAAATGATTAAAGATGACTAGATATTTAAAAATATTATAATCATCATCATTATATTAAAAATATTTGAAGTAAATACTAATTAATGATCATTTTATCATGCTTGCGAACTAATGTCCTAACAACCCATATAATGAAATTTATACCTTGATTTTTTTTTATATAATAGCTCACTCTCACATCTTTTTTAGTATATATGGTCCTACGAGAATAATTACTTTAAATTTGAAATTGATTATGATACTATTTATTATGATTTTCAACAATTATACAAAAAAGTTTTAGAATTGAAAGATAAGTATGAATTATTTTATTTGGATTCTTGTAAAAAATAACTTAACCTTTTCTGAAAAAAGTTTGAAAACAAACAAAAGAGGTCTGATTATCTCTAGGAAATCTTGATTGATTTCTCAGATATTTTTCCAAAGAATTAACCACAACTACAGTGCCAAACAGTTTGGCCCGTTTGTCCAGATTTTTGTAAAGAATTAACCACAAGACGGAAAAAGGAAGCAAAGATTTAAAATATAATCTGGAACGACGAGTTTGAAGCCGTGTGACTGTAGGGATAGTCAATTCCTGTTAGCGGGAAAATTAATTTGAGGCGAAGCCACTGGTACGCGTGGCATTAATTTGGCCTAAAACTCTTTTTTTACAATAATTTATTTTTCTCTCTTCCAAATAAATCCGTCATATTGGGCAAAATCTGGACAGGACGGGTTTCGAAAGACGCGCTTGAAGGCCACGCAAATCGAAAGCGATGTAATAAGAAGCGTAGCGGCCAGAGCAATAAAAAGAAGCCCAGGCAAAGAGTCCCTTCATTCTTCGTTCTTAAGAAACAACTTCTCTGGAGAGAAACAGCGAGAGGGTGAGGGTCCTCCTGAGGGCTTGTGAAAGAAAGAGCAAGCTATGGGCTCGTTTTCCACTGGGCTTCATCTCTTCGTCCTCCTTCTCTGCCTGGTCACCTCACGTGCCAGCCAGGAGACCGCCATTCTCAAAGGTCTGCTGTTTCCCTTTTTTTTTTTTTAATTATTAATTTTTTTCCTTGTGTTCTTTCACAATTCTGGATGGTATGTGAAATCCGGTTTGCTTGACGAGAATATGTCGAAGAGAAACATAAATTGAGATAAATGGTCTTTTTGTGGTCTTTCGAATGGTTTCCCATCCGAGAAATAAAAGTTGTTCCCCAAGGCGCATGACTTTGTTAGATGCACTGCTTTCTTGGTCGCCGAACGGACATTTGGGGTTTGGGTTTCTGGTTAGGCTTATGTCCTTGTATGCTGAGGGTTAATCGAAAATTTTATTTTTCGCTTATGGTACTTTCGGGGGGTGTCATACAGCGACATATTTATATGCGTATCTGATGTAATTATCGGGAAACAGAAGAAATTTGAATTTGATGGTCACTTGTATTTTTCATGTTGCAAAGTGTGTGAGTTTAGTTTTTGTGGTATCTGTCACTGGTTATTTACTGAGACGTTGAGCGGTTTTAGTTATTCGATTGCACCATAAGTGTTCAGTATCTATCTGAGGACAATTTTGTTTTCGAGAAATGAATGTCTTCATTCAAGAGAAATAACGGACTATGATATCTCCATAGTAAAATTTTCACTGGCATAATTGGCAGCTCTTAATGTAAAATTCCTAAGTTTTGTCTCACATGGACAGACTATGATATCTTGATTCATATACTGTGTGTCTGTTGTGTCATGGAATTAGGAAGAATTTGAATTATAATGTGGTGTTTGAATAAATTTATTGCTTCAAAATTGTAGGTGTTGATCTTAAAAGCCCAGCTATTGTTGTCACTCCATCCCCCCTTTCTGGCCATTCATCTTCTCATGGCTCTAAAGATGTTCTACGATGTGAACGTGTTCAAGTTTTTGGTCTTTCAAGACTGAAGCTTGAGAGTTATGCTAGTTCTTTTCGGGTTACATTGTCTCCCTCTGTAGCAATCCCAGAGAGATTACATGGCAACATTCAGGTTTGTTTTCACCGGTAAGTCAATCTCTTTCTCACTCTTCCTTCACTCTCTCTAATGCGCAAATGTGCACATCACACACCCACACAAAAGATGAAAACTTTGCAGTCTTTGATTTGGGCTCTTTTGTCTTTCTTTTGAATCCTTTACAGAAATGAGTCACTTGGCTTATGTCAATGTGAAGATGCTGAGTGGAAATCTTTCAAGGGGGTGTGGAATTCCATCATGTCTCCTTATGAGATTAGATGTATTGATGTCAAGTTTACTGGTGAAGTATTTGGATCTGTCACAGTAGCTATTGAAGAAGGTTTGCCTTTGCTTCTTGTGACTTTAGTTTAATTGCTTTTCACTCAAAAAATGTTCACTTTTATGATCATCTTTATTTCATGTTTCCTATGCAGATTTCCAGCAATGGCGCCTTGTATGTCTAGCATTGGGATTTGTTTTGCTACTTTTGGCTCCATTTGCCAGCAATTGGGTGCCCTTTTACTATAGTAGTTCAATGGTGATTGGTGTTTTTCTTGTCATTATAATCCTACTATTTCAGGTAAAAAGTTGTTGATTTTACAACTTTATTGAAAGAACAATTGAAGTTTCTTCTTTTATTTTTGAAGTTCCTTTAGATGTCTTAATGTAGGTGTTATTGCAATTCATTTGTAGTTGTAACATTTATTATGATTCTTCATTTTATTGTAAATGGAGCTTTGTACACTTAGGCAGGAATGAAATTATAAAAATAGAACTTTCAGTGCTGTGATGACCATAAAAAGAAACTTCTCTTAATTTTTTTTTCACTAGGTGGATGTCCAAAAACATGTTGCAAGTATTGGACTTGAAAATTTCCTTATGTACTTGAGTAGCTCACTTGAGGGTAATAAATAACAATGAAAACATCCACTTGCGTTTTAAGTTTCCTTATAATTTGTCATAAATATTATGTAGACGGGAGCCTTATAGTGTTGATAATGAGTTATTTTTGGCAATCAAGGAGGGCCGAGGTCTTGTGTGAGCCTATATGGGTTGTACAAAGAACAGAAAGTACCACCTAGCGTCTTCAATTTTCATAAATCCAAAGCCAGTAATGCTTGTTTCATCACTTGATCAAACTTCAGCTGCATGGGTGAGAAAGGAAAATAATTTGAGTGTTGATGGGGTTCATGGCCTGTTGACATCAGCAGAGTTAGAAACCCACAGCAGAGTTATAAACCATACAAGGTTATAAACTCACTAGATTTTTCAAAATTAGAATCCCATAACATACTAAAGTAGATTTCAGCCTGTTTTGCTTGTTCTCCATGGTAAAATATGGATCTTCCATGGCCACTATCGTTGGCTGGGCTTGGGCATCATAATAACTGTAGCATGATCTGCTTGTTCCAAGAAGATTAGTAGTGTATTTCAATCACAAAAGTCAATTTTCTAGCTGATGGTAGACTTTCCTGGCTAGGAAGGCTTCTAATATTAGGGTCTATTTAGATCTTTCCCTTCTAATACATTTTTCTTTATCAACTCAAAGACAACAGCTAAGAGAAAGAAAAACATCTTTCTAGAATTTGTGTTGTGTGTGTTTTTGTATTTATGTCTTATAGCTTTCATTTTTGTGATAATTGTCCTTAATCATGTAGGGAATGAAGTTATTGCCAACTGCAAGGAAAAATGTCTTCTATCTTACTATATATGGATCAGTGGTAAGTCTACTTCACATTGCTTGAAAGTAATCGTACATGTTTCAGTTGATGTGTACTGTATGTCAATCTAACCATCCCTTATTTTTACAGCTTGGAGCTGGATCTTTTCTTTTAAATCACTTTTCAATGCTGGTAAATTCAATTCTTGTAAAATTTGGAGTCAGTGAGGAGATGCAGAATCCTGTAAGTCCTTTTCCTTAGCATTTGCCTCATTGCGTGTTGGAATTTTAATTGCCCTACCAATTAGGGCAGATGTCGACTCTGTTATGCTGATATTTACTCTGATATGTTATTCTTATGTTCCATCTTTGTCCCCTCATTTCTAGATAAGCTTTTACATATATATGGAATTATGCTAAGGTTGAATCCAATTGATTTGGCATAGTTGGAGAGATTTAGATCTGCCTGTATGTGTCTATTTCCGTTTGTACTCGCCACTTTGATGTTTGACTATATCATTGTTTATAATTGTAGAAAGAACCAATTCATTGTAGTATTATTTTGGCATCAATGCCCTTCTTTTCATTACCTCTAAATTCGTAGAAGAGAGGAAAGTACTTTGTGTGATTCTTTTTCTATAATGGCCTCTTGGCATCTAACTATCATGCTATGTTACCATTTCAGGATGTTCCAACTTTCAAGTAGGTACATTGACGAGTACTTTGCCTTTCTTGTTTGCTTCTTGTAGGTTTCCATATTTTTGCTTGTGGGAATAATCCTAGCTGGTGCTGCTTTGGGATACTGGATGGTGAGGAAATTTGTAATCTCAAAAGATGGAAGGGTGGATGTTGGTGTAGCCCAATTTGTTAAATGGGCCATGCGCATCATTGGAACCACCTTTATTTTACAGGTGCTCTATAATCTTCATGTAGGCCACATTCTAGAAATTGACTTTAGAAAAATCTTATGTGCTTAATTTTGCTTGACTAATCAATGAATGTGAGTAACATTGTATTGTTTCCCATGGGAAACAGTACCCTTTGTCACATCTATTCTTTTGGATATGGGATGTACTAACAGCTGACATGCTTGAATTCAGTCCAATAGGTTTTTTTCTAGTTAACCTTGAATTCTGCCATGTATGTAACTATATGATGCACAATAATTCATATGAATAAAACTTGTACATTGGGCATGCTGTACGTGTTCAATTTATTCTTAGCATAACATTAATTAGAACTTCTGATAGCTAGGTCATGCTTTGTTTGGTTTTGTAATTATGGGTTTCAATGAATTACACAATTAAAAGATGCTAGTACATGGATGCTTAAACCTAAGGCCATCTGATGTGGACGTATTCCCTATGGAAGTTGTTTTTTTATTTTTTTAAGGCACAAGTGTGGTCAATGCCTTTCCACTCTCAACACAAAAGGACGTAAGACCTGTTACCTGTTACCTAATTCCACTCTCAACACAAAAGGACGTAAGACCTTCTTTTTGTAGCATTGAGACGATGCCATCATCTTCTAAGCTCTTTCTATTTATTTGATTTGCATGATTTGTTTAGATTTTGGATACAATGATGATCAGACAGTAATTGATGCTCTTAAAGTTTTTCTATCCAGATCTAATCTTGATCTGTTTAAGCACAGAAGTTCTGCTACAACTGGTCTTATGGTCCCTTGGTTTTTGTTATTCTGAAACTTATGTTCTCCCTTATATTTTCTACTTTTATGTTTGTGTCAGAGCACTCTTGACACTTTTCTAGCTCTGGTGGCCTTGGCTTCTTGTTGGGCTAGCTGCAAGCTAATCTTTTTCCTGAAGAGGAGGCTTGGTACAATGTAAGTTAAATATAAGTTCAGCTCCCTAGTTTGTTTCGTGTTGATGATCTAAGAAGTACCTTGTGGCAGAATTGAGAAATTCCTATGGCTCAATTCTTTAGTAATTTCTTATTTATTACCTGTGTCTATGATTTAGGTGGAGTACCTCAGCCATTCTGGCCCTAATTTGTATCGAAACCTTGATTTGTTCATTTTGCTTGTAACAAAAATGAGTAGTTTTAGCAAATCTCTTAGTGTTTGAATGGAGAGGTCTATCCAGTCTGGAACCTGAAGAGAATATGTACCCCAAACTTTTCCTAAACCCACTTATATGTCAAAAATATTTCTGGTACATGCCCCACCTATAGTTTATGTAAGATGCAGTTAGAACACTGTAGCTATTAAACATGATTGCAATTCAGTGTTTAAGCTGCCCAAAATTGTCTAGATACAGTTGGGCCTATAGGGAATTTGACTTGACAACTCCAAAATATTACATGCAAATTACCTTAGGTTCATGTTTAGTTAATGGATTTAACTCGCTGATCTCAGTGTTGATTATTTTAGATGGCAATTGTGTCAATAGCGATTACTGAATTCTTGTTTATCCCTCTTCGCCATCCACTTGGGCTATGGTCCTTTCCATTTAATTTTTGTTGTTTACCGAATGAGTTTCCGATTTAATAATAGATTAGGTATTAATCATATTCTAGGAATGCAACTTCTTGGTTGAGGCCTGAGAGGCAGACTCCAAGGAAGCATGGCCGTGCTGAATTTCTTAGCAGGTCAAGCCCTCACGGGAAGATGTGGAATACTCCAACAAATGTGTCTGCTTGGTCTAATTCTCCTGTCAGAGGTACTACTCTTCTTCGCTGGTTTTCCTGTTTTTCATGTTTATTGATATTCAATAAGCTCTGTTACTTAGGTTGTGGGATAAATTTCTTTATAAATATTAGGAGACATTTGATCTCTACTCAAAAGAAGCCGTTCCAATTTAGAATATCTCATAATGATGTTCAATTTCTAATATATCCATTATTAAGCATACTTTAAGGTTAAAATATGTTTTTGGTCTTTGTATTTGCCAACAGATTTTATTAGGTCTTTTGTACCATTGTTTTAGATATATCCGCTATTTTATCATGTCAATATCAAATGGATCATGGATTTTTTTGGTAGAGGTGGCATCAAATGTGATCAAATAAATTGCCCACGTAGCAAAAATGCCAATTAATGGCTTTATCTTTTATTTATTTTTCTATTTTAATTTATATTAGCTATGGTGTGCATCCATAAAACAAAAGCTATGAATATTTCAATAATGTATCATTTATACCTAATTATAGACAGAGAGCTGAGGTGCCTGATGGGCCCACCAACTCTATTCTTGTCCTTTTTGATCTAGGGTTTTTCCACTATTTAGTGAAGAGGGCTTGGGTTTCTTCTTTGCAGCACTGAGAATAAGTTTGTAGGATAAAATAGTTTTTACCATCCAGGTTGACTGGATTTTTTGAGAATTAAAGATTTGGACCTAGGGGTATGGATTGACACGGGAGTTCTTGAGAGGTTTGTGAATTGTATCCAAGGTTGTTTGAAGGGAATTGTAGGAGTTTGGTTCACTACTTAGGTGAGGGAATGTAGACTGGGAAAACATGGTCTAACATGCATCATTTGTCTCCCTCAACTAGTTGTATCGGGTGCTTAAACATTAACATGTCAACAGAGAAAAGAAAAAAAGATGGAAGCATGATGTATTGGAAAGTTATTTCTGTCAAGTGTGACAGAGGTGTGACTGATGCCCATCTGTCTGAAGATGTTGCTGAGGGTTTTTATAAATTAAGGAGCATAATTGAATAAGTTCGACAGATTTATTATCATCTGTTGAAAAACCTATGAAAAGCTTTTCATCTTCCGTGCAAAGATCAAGATACTGCACCCTAACCGAAGGGAGAGAGGTAAAACTTTTGCAGTATGTTTCATTTATAAGAGGAGCCAACGACTGGAGTTCTTTTCTCTCATTTGGTTCTCTCTCGGGGCTGTTCTAATATGCAGTTTTAGTTCAGTGATGTTGTGTTTGGGTTTGAATTTCTAATACATTTGATATGTATTTCAGCATTTTTCGACCAGGCATTTTCTTATCAAGCTGCCTTTACGATATATTTATCTGTTGCAGGCGTAATATCCCCATCAGTTGGGTCAACGAATCAACAAGTGTACTATTCAAGTTTTCACAAAGTGGAGGACCGAAAGAAGTTCACAAAACAGGAGTGGGATGATTTCACACGGGAGTCAACCCGACAAGCTATTGCAGAGTGGGCATCGTCTCCAGAGGTCTCTGATTGGATGATCGAGAATTCTGACCGAATTAAACTCCTTCCAAGCGAGTCGTCAGATGAAGCTTTGGGAAGTGAATCAGATTCTACTGATGAGAATGTTGGACTGAGTCGTGGAGGGTTTAGGCTTTTCAGTTGGTAGCATAGAGGCTTAAAAGGAAGCAAAGTGCTAGGCGTAGGATGTGGTGCAAGTGGTAGTTGACTGGGATAGAAGATTTTATCAAAACCCCTCATACTCCATTGTGAGTAAAACATGTAGAACCAGTACAACTTAGATTGAAATTTTGGGATAATAGTTTAGTTCATTTTACCATTCACCAACAAGGGTGATCCTTATGACTAGTCTAATTCATGTAACCATATAGGATTGTTAATACTTAAATTCTTTTTGTAAACATAGACGCATGTTGAGAAACACATTGAAACGGTTGTAATCAGTTTAACTGCATTCTTGTAGTAGTTTTGTGATTTTGAACAGATATTTTTTATTTTTATTTTTTATTTTGTTGAAATGCGCACACCCATACATGCATCCAGAACTTTAACTAAAAGCTCTTTGGTAATGCTTCCTCTTAATTGAACTAGATATTTGTCAAATTTGACATGTTATATGACATGGCATTCTCCTAACACCATTATGGAATAATATATGCTTGATTGTGGAATAATTTGACACATAATAAAAAGATTTTAGATGTCTAAATATCATGGAGAATATGCCCAATGACACAAACTTTTCGTACACTGACCTTGAAATCATTCTTGTTCCAACTCTTACATTATGTCATCTTGGTAGTTGTCCCAAAGGCAAAATAAAGGTAAAACTAATTATTTGAAATCCAAAATAATTATTCAAAGATTTAAGTGCAAGCGCGGCGCACGTGACCACCATCTCATTTTCCCCTCCCGTGGAACAAAGCTCTCTGTTCCGTGGCTTTAGGAGGACCTTATTTTCGTCTCGAAAAACCCTCCTTAAGTCCCCGCCATCCCAGACTTAACTATGCTTCTCCTCCGTCGCACCGTGTTGTCCAAGCCCCTCCTCCTCCGTTGCTACACCCATTCGGCGGCTGCAACCGCCCTTCTCCCCGACGAGGAAGCGGACGCCTTCCCTCGCCCCGACCCCAAGTACGCTGAGACCATACTGGCGATCCCGAGGGCCAACTCGGGCAAGAGCATCGCCGCCAAGGAGCGCAAGGCCGGGCGCGTCCCCAGCATCGTCTTCGAGCAGGAGGACGGCCAGCACGGCGGCAACAAGCGCCTTATCTCAGTCCAGACTAACCAGATCCGCAAGCTCGTCAAACACCTCGGCCGTTCCTTTTTTCTTTCCAGGCTCTTCGATCTCGAGGTCAGGGACTCCGCCTTCGACTCTGATGATTTCGTTGAGAAGGTCCGTGTACTTCCCCGCAAGGTAGTCCCTCTTTTTCTCTTTCTTTCTCTCTTTCATTTGGTTCGTTAGGGCTGTGTTGGGTTTCCGAGAAAGTCTAGGAAAGTGGGTGAAGTTTCGGGAATTTGGAGCTAGACAAGGGGGTTGATTGTCATTTTCAAAAAAGCGGTGGAGGAAAAACAGATAAATCGATGTCTTTTATGTCCCAAACAATTCCTTGGCCAAGTCTAGTTACTGAATGACTAGAGAATTTTGTTTATGCCTGCGGAGGAAAAAGAAATAATTTGATGTCTGTTATTGCACTAACAATTCCTTGGCCCAACTCTTGCTTTTGGATGATTATAGAATTTTGTTTCTGCATACGGTATATGCTAGACCGGGTTTCAGTGATTCATCGATTAGAAGCAAAATACAGTGTGGTTATGGACAATCCATGAAAATCAAATTTCTCCATCCTGTTTCGTAGAAGATTTTCTGTCTAAATATATTGAACAAGCTTTATTGACATCAGAAACACGTCACTAACTACGGTGGTGGTGGCTCCAATTTCTTCAATGACGCATAAATTAAGTGGATTTTTGGGTGGGTTATTTAGGGTTAATATGTTAATGAAAGAGGCCTGCCTCAAAGTGGTTTCTTACTTTGCGTACTTTTTGTTTTTTTTTTTTGGGGTTGTTTGACAATCGGTATGGGTTAAGTTAATCATTGCATGATTCTGCCAGCTTCATCTGCATTCAGCTACAGATGCACCTCTCAATGTTACCTTCATAAGGGCCCCTTCACACGCTTTGTTAAAAGTTGACGTTCCTCTGGTATTCAGAGGGGATGATATATCGCCTGGGCTAAGGAAAGGTAAGCCAACATGGAATTTTGCTTCCATTTACTTTACTATCTGTAGAATGTTATGGGAGACAGAATTTAAATGGTTGTCCTGTGCAAAAATATATAAGTTTTTATCTATTTTATCACCTCCTTGGATGAATCAGATCCATATAAATCTCATTCTGTGTATTTAGCATGTTTAGAAAAGCACTAGACTAGTGCTGAGTTTGTAAATATTCAAGACTAGCCATTTTTGATTGGTTTTATCAATTTCTGAAATAATTGGTTCAGTAATATGCACCTTTTCTGTTTAATTCCCATAAGAATATTGTGGCCTTTGCATTAACACAGCAGTGCATGTGTGGGGCTTTATATTAAGATTGAAAAGTCTGAAGATGGGGGGGTTTTTGCTAACTAAAACACCAATTTCCTACAGGGTTAAAAATTTGTTTCTAGTTACTCTCTCTTTTGCACAACACTTAGTCATTTGTTCACACGTGGGTGCACGAGTGCATAGCCATACACACATTGACAAACTTTTTCCTTCGATCTTTTTGACCTATGCGAATTTTTTTTCAAAGAACTTCTCTGGCATTACCGTTTTACCAGAAGCTCCTTTGACTTAATACATTGCCTAGTTTTCGCTCTAGTTAGGTATAAGAGTCAGTTTTCCTTGATTTTTTATATATTACAGGAACACTGCTCAGTAATAAGAGATTTATTCACTGAATTTTGAAACCTAATCTTCTAGGGTCTACTTTACAAAATGTGATTGTATTGTAACGTCAGAGGTGTAGGTGGAGGTGTTGATGAGATCTGGAGAGAGTTTGGTAAGGTAATATTTAGAGGTGGGATTGAGTTAATAAACCCACAACACATACTATATTGGTAGAATGATATAAGATGACATGTACAGATTTCCTGTTCTCTACTGGAATCTCTCACAGAAGAGATTCAATAGCGGAGGTTGTCGTGCGTTGACAAGATTGGAGGTTATTTACGTGTTTGGTCTTGTACGTTGACTTAATAGCAATCGACTGCTCTAAGTGATCGTATGCTGCTACCAGAGTTCTGTTTTTTAAGTTACTCTGGACAACAATCTCAATGATGAGATTGGCTGGTTTCTAACTGCCAGATAACAAAATTTGGCAGGTGCTTACTTGAATACCATCAAAAGAACCGTCAAGTATCTTTGTCCAGCAGATGTCATCCCTCCTTATATTGATGTTGATTTGAGTGAGTTGGATGTGGGGCAGAAGTTGGTAATGGGAGATCTAAAGGTTCATCCAGCCCTAAAGCTTCTTCAGTCAAAAGATGAGCCTGTTTGTAAGATTATGGGAGGCAGGGTTTCCGATCAAAGGAAATCAAAATAGTCACGTCTCTTCCGAGGTTAGTTGCCCCTTTATTTGTTGACAAATTGTACCACTGCCGTCAGTTTGACGTTGCTGTGCTAACCTTTGTCGTTGACGGTTTCTCAAACGTGCCTTGCTCGTGATAAGAAGAGGGACATGAAATAGTGAATGTTAGGATCCCTTGTCCCTTAAATTTGTTTTTCTACTTTCTTCTTTTTTGAAGATTTGTTTCCCTTTGTTTTTCCCATTTTCTGTTGTATTGGGAAATTTCAGAGTGTAGTTAAGGACTGCCATGGAGGATAATCAATTATGCAATGTTGATCCCACATCTTTTTTCTTTCCTTTCTTGTGCTATAAAGAGATGTAAACATTCTTCAATATATTTGCATATTGAAAAATTGAGGGACAATAAGTAGAGATGCAAGAAACATATTGTGGTGTGTGAGCAGTAAAATGGGAATTGAATAGTTGTCCCTGTGCGTGTCGTTCCTTTTCAAATGGTCCTAATTGTAATCGCCATTTTTGGTAAGCCTTTTCTTTGTAGTCAATGGTCACTTGAATGTAGAACTTTTGGAGGAAAGGAGAGTTAAGTCGAAATTTGAGATATTATTCTTTTCTCAATCTAAGTGTTTTTGAAACCACTGAATCGTAATCTTTCTCCTCTTTTTGAGCATGTTGGCCGGGCAAGGTGTACACATATCAACAGGTTCTCATGGGTAACATTGGCCACCTAGTTATAACACCTGATTCAGGCATATTTGTTGTCTTTTTCAGCCATTTTGATTCGGAGATCACCCAGTTATAACATATATGATTAGATCATATAAGTGAGAGAGACATGTTCATTTTAGATATGTAGAATTATGTTCAATTTTATTGTTATTAATAACTTTGTCAAGAAACAAGGTCAAGATTCTAGTGATGTAGGACAATTACAAGTAAGAGGAGGGACCCGTAGGGATCTAATTGATGAGGTAATGCGCTCAAACTTAGACTTTGAAACCATATTTAAAAGACGTTGTGAGAATGAGCAAAATCCATTCAAAACAGCGTGATGAAAATTAGGTCTGTAGCATTTGATTTCAGAGAAGTTCTAATCCTCTGTACCCTAATTTAGTTGCTCTAAAAATCGAAGTGATGGCTTTCCAAGAAGCGACGAAGGCAAGGAAGAAGATGTGAAATCACAAGCCGAAGAGGTTAAAGACAATTCCGGAAAGCAGGATTGCAATAACTGGGAAGCTGAAAGATTTTTGCGGCTTATGACCACCCGTAGATCGCCGACTGGACTTCTCTCGCACCACTAACTGTTCTCGAACCAACGGAGGAGGAGAGCAAGCCGTCACTGGACCCCTCTTAACTGGTGTCCAACCAAAAACGTTCAAATCGGGAACCTGCGACTAAAGAAACGGCCGACGCCCCAAACTGACGCTGTCCGATGATTGCTCGGTCGAATCTGGCCTGGCATATGAACGACCGAAGTCGATCGGCCCGCCGGAGTGGCCTTACGGTTCCATCGCCGTCGTCGCGGATGTCATCGGCGACACTAGAGTAGTTTCGACAAGGAGACCAAAGAAAAATAGATCTGGCCGTCTGCACGCCGAGTCTGTCTTCACTTAACTCAGTCGACCACCGGAAGATCACTGGCCGCCACCCGGAGTTCTGTCCGACTACAGATGGGGACCATCATTGTCTTCTGCGTCATCCTATTTCAACAATATCTCCACAATAAGGGCTCTTCTAGGAGGCAGATGATTTTTCTGTGGTATTCTGATTAACGCTTCAGAAGCCTATTTTTGGAGCTCAGCGAGCTCAGGTATGGTTTTCATACTGTCTCTAAACCGAATTGCTGTTGAGGCCACTGATTCACGAAGTTGGCGTCAGGAAGAAAAATGCTTTTACAATTACTGGAAACATTGTCCATCCGATCAACATCGTTGAAACATCTACTATGATTATAGAATAATTTGTAAGAACTCGTACCCCTTGGCAACAGACATGACCTTAAACAAAGATTCTTATTTACAGGCTACTATACCTTAAACAAAGATTCTTGTTCATAAGCTACTATACCTTGCCAAATGTCACTGCTCTGAAGCAATTACGCGTGTCCATTTTAAAAAGATGTCAAATTTCCTTTTTAAAATTCATTGTTAAGGGAGAAAATACCTAAATATATAAGGAAATATTATATGAAAGTATTTAGGTGGTGGGAAAATCAACATCTAACAATATCATCCATCGATTTCTATCAATTGGCTAGATATGTGTCCCTTTGCTTGGTGTCCAAACTCACTCACCATAAAGAAGGAAAAAAAAAAGAAAAAAACTAAGTGGCTAGAAAGATGTCTCCCCTTATTTGCTTTCTATATCACTCTTTGCAGACTAGAATATTCTATATTATGCCTTCTAAAATTAGTGCTTCAATGTACTAAAGTTCTATTCTATGATCATAGAATGATTTGTAAAAACTCATACCCCCCTGCTAAAAGACACGACCTTAAACAAAATTTCTTAATCATTATGCTAAATGTCACAATTCTAAAGCAATTAGTTGTGTCAATTTTAAAATGATGTCAAATTTCTTTTTTTTAAAATCCATTGTTAAGGGAGAAAAAATACCTAAATATGTAAGGAAATCTAACCAGTATTTAAACATATCATACATCAATCAAAAATTATAGAATCAATGGGCTAGAAATATGTCCGCGTTTGCTTAGTGTCAAAATTCACTCATCATAAAAAATGAAAAAAGTAACTAAGTGGCTAGAAAGATGGTATCTCCCCCTCCCCCCCCAAATATGCTTTCTATTTTACTCTCATCAGTAAAATATATTCTCTAATATTATAACTTTTAAAACTAGTGCTTCAATATACTAAAAGTTCTACTCTATGATTATAGAACGATTTGTAAAAACTTTTACCCCTATGCCAACAAAAACGTCCATAAAAACAAAGTTTCTTAGTTTTCATGCTATTATAAAGGGGGGAATGGTATGGATTGCAATGGGATGAGCAGAGATATGAAAATGTTGATGCTTTTACTAATGGTTTCAGTAATTTCTGAGCAATCTCGTACCAATTTTGTCCCCACTCTCTTCCCCTCACTCAAAAATTGCTCCTCGCTTTCTCTCTTCCTCTTCAACCTTTCTGTTACGGGCCTAACTGTAGGCCCGTACCCAGGCCCATGGTTTGTTAGGTAGGCTTGTCTTTATATTCCCTTATTGTAAATGTGGAAGGGGTCGATGAATGAATTTGAAACTTTCCCTTCAGGGTTTCTCTGTTATCCTCCTTCAATGGAGAACCATTATCCCTCACGGTTCATGGCTCCCATGAACCCATATCCACCCCAAGTGGTTTCTAACCACTCAAAGGTTCCTTTTAATGGCCCAACACTACCCACATCTCTGCAGGGTACCGTTACGTTCTACCAGGAACGTAACACTTTCACTCAGCGGTTGCATTTCACACATTTTGTGCTGAACTATGCGATGGGAGTTGTCACTACCAGGGCCAAGATGTTGAAGGATATCTGCGTTGTACTGCTGATTGTATGGACGCTTGCTTGGCAGGACTATTGGCTGTGAAGAAGTGTATTATTAGCTGTACATGGCTCTCTAAAAATGCCGGTACAAACTTCCTGACTTTCTCTTTCTCTCTCAACTTGACTCACAAGGTCACGTACAAAGACACTTGTAAATATATATGCATGTTGTGCAAAAATAAACGTTTTATATTGTGTAATTGAAGACAATATGCTTTTCTCTTCTTGCTTTTATACATTGTTAATCTAATTTTACTAATTAGGATATTGGACTAATATTTCTTTTCTCCTTAAAACTTACACATATGCATCATCCTAAAATAAATGTTTTTTTTTAAATGTCTTTCCTCAAAATTTTGACTATATATCAATAATTTCCACAGTTTTCTCAATGCCAAAGTTTTGTCATTATAAGTAGAGAATTAAATAGAAAAATTTAAACTCAAAAGTGTTTATCAAGCTCTTATCGTCTTGAATTTAAGAAACCACATAATTATTTTAAAAAATTTAGAATTTGATAGAGAAGTTTCCAGGCCCTAGGAAAAACAAATTCAAATAATGCAAATAATGCTACAGGCTTTCATGCCTTATTTACATCGTTTTGTTAGTAAACAGATATGACATTGGATAAATGCTAGTTGGGTACATTAGTATTCTTTTCTTTCTTTTGAACTCAAATAGACAATGGTTAAGGCTTATCCATGTCAAATCTACCTTTAACGATATTGTTAAAGTTTTTGTTTTCATATAATTCAGGCTAACAGCTATTCAAACCATTTAGCAGCTCTAGTTGGGATTATGTATTTTCTTTTCAAACTATTCATACATTTGTATTACTACAATACATGGCTAGTACGTTCAACCTTACTATTATTAATAAAGTTTGTTAGTTTACTAAATTTGTGTTTTTTTTTTTTAAGTCTAAATTCAAACGTTGAGTCTTATGATTTTTTGTTTATGTGACAGATATGAGTCAAGTCCTAGACTTTATGAAAAAGTGTTATCGCTCGTGCAAGAAGATCCATTAGCCATATTTCATGGTAATCCAATTGATAAACGGAAGCAAACAGCTCTCGGCTTACGGACTTACGCTAAACTATTGTGATGTGAGCGGTTCATATTGGTTTGATTTGCCTTGAAAAGAATTTTAAATACATATATGTCTTGAAATTCTATCCTCTTTTAAGTCCTATACTAAAAGTGTAATACTTTATGATGAAGCTATATCTCTTGGTACTAAACAAACCGCCTTCGTTGGCCAACCCCTGTGTCTTGGTAATCTATCCTCCCATTCATATGAGAGTGGTAGTTGTCACCGGAAGCAGGTGAATGCAGTGAGTTGAGAATGTTTCGCGCAAGCTTCATACGGAGCAGCGCCCTTTAATATGATGAGAAGAAAAGGGGCCGTCCAAATTTCAAATGCATCAATATAAAGATCAAGATCACATAGATAAAATTCAAGCACTTAAAGAAAAATACAAGCGAAGAAGAAAAAAGAATCAACAATCCAGAGATTAAAAAATAGGAATGAAAGACCAAGACTTTTTCACAACTCACCAATATTGTTTTTCTTCTTGAGAAAAACTAAAACACACATGCCTCTCACACACAACAAATATAACCTCACTAGTGCCTCTAAAACTGCCCAAAAATTAAGGTTTTTTTTTTTCCTTCTTTTGTTTGGCAACAAAGCCCCAATTTTCGTCCCTTAGGTCTCTACCTACCTTATACAAACATTTAAGGTATAATTATTACACCTAGACTTGTTATTATTAATAAAATTTCATAAGATACCATCTCTATTTCTTAAAAAAAAGAAAAGAAAAGAAAATGTTCACAAAAGAGAGCTAGAGAATTTGCATACACGATTTACACAAGTGGTTTGAATCACCTAGAATGTATGTCAATCTCCCTTTTAGTCAACCTGACCAAGAAGTATCCTATTTACTAAGCTTTAAGAGAGAACCATTCTCCAATTCCTTACCCTTTTCATGGTGCATGTTGCCAACAACATTTCTGTACAACTCAAAGAATTGCACATCATAAGCACCACAAGCCTTGTGGCAATTGATTTACACAACCTCCAATTATTCAAGTGACATGCATCCAAACAAAAAGTATTCCTTTACAAGAGAAAATAAGTCAAATACAAGGGAATGAGAAAATATTACACTTTAAATACGTTTTTCCTTGATATAAGTTAGATACAAAGATATTACAATGAGTTCTTCATCTAGCTAGAGAAAAACTACAAGTGATCTATAAGTCTCTTTAAGTATTGCTCTTCAACAACTTGGAAAGTTAAGCAGCCAACAACTATTTCAAATAATACGTGTTGCACAAACACAAACACAACCAATATATATATTCTCAAATAATGAGTTTAAAAGTACAAGAATATATATTCCAAGTTTAAGCCATGTTTAATAAAATAGTTTAATTCCAATAAGCACACAAGTGATCAAGTAAACAAGTATTGATGATTCAATTAGCAATTGTAATAATATGTATTTAGTCAACAATGGTAGAACTGCCTTATCAAATACTTTCTCCAATGAATACTTTAGACCATGAACAAGTTATAAATATATGAAAATATAACTTAACACACTTGCATTAAGATTTTTGTCCTTTCTCAACATTTTGATTTTAGCATAAATAACTTATATGGAATTAGTACACAAGCCAAAACAAAAGCCTCAATTTTTTAGTTTAGGGTTTTCAACCAAGCTTGCAATTAACCTTAATATAATGATATGAAATATAACGTTCAAGACCCACAATGATGCACCTAAATGATCATATGACTTTACTCTAGATATGCATTCACAATGTATTAATTCAACATTAAATAATATGATGTGAATAGTAACATGCCATGATCCAAGATGATTATACCAAAAGCCTTGAGCCTTGAGATTAATTTAGGATCATTTCATTTAAATATCATCACTAAGTTAGGGCCTTATAAGCCTAAGCTCATTATAATCTAGGTTGATCATGACAAAACACCATGCTTCTGTGGTTAACACCCTTGGTAGCCAATCTTCCTAGCCGTGGTAGCTGTTACTATAGGTAGTTGCCTTTTGTGACACCCCCAATAGCCTATCTTCCTAGCTATGGTAGCTTTCACTCTAGGTAGTTGCCCTTTATGGCACCCCTAGGTAGCCCTTTCTAGAGTTTGCCTTGTCCAAGGTTTAAACTTAGGATATGGGTTGACTCTAATACTAATTGTAGTGAATGTGGCTACTTTGCCAAAAGGCTTAAACCTAATGATGAGCAACATCCATTATTTTTGAATATCATTCCCCATTAGGGCCTTCATAAACCTGAATGTATCCTACCCTTTATTAGATTGTCACATTCTACTATGTTGTGCATTTGATGACACTTGGCGACTCTTTCTAGGTTTCTCTTCATAGTTTGAACTTGGGATATGGTGGTTGGCTATGATACCAATTATTATGATCTAAGACTATTATGCAAAAGTTCTAGATCTAAAAATAATTAAGGATCATTTTATTGAAATACATCACCAACTTAGATGCCTACAAGTCCAAGGCCACTACAGTCTAGGTTCCAATTCTATGATCATGATAATGGTTAATGATGATATTCAAATGAAATAATCCTTGATTAGCTTTCAACTATAGGGCTTTTAGCATAATCATTGAGGATCATGATAAATGGTATTAAAGCTAATCACACACCTTAAGTTCAGATGATGAAAGGGGAAACTTATGGAAAAGGCTAATTAGGGGTGTCATAAAAGTAGGCAACCACTTGGAATGGAGCCACCATAGCTAGGAAGACGGGTCACAAAGGCAGTGGCTCAAAAGTGTAATTGTTATTACAATTGTAGGATTGGCTCATGGGGTCAAGGTTGATGACAATATTCAAATGAAATAATCCTTGATTAGCTTTCAACTCTAAGGCTTTTGGCATAATGATCGAGGATCATGACATAACACATATGAATATGAGTATTCACAAAGCAACTTTAGTCAAGAGTGGAGAGATCAAAGATAGAAATGAAAAAATCACCCTTTTTGTTAGAAATCACTAGGAAAATAAGTTCCAGTCCTCTCTATTTTCTTGTTGCATTTGTTAGAGATTTGCTTGACCAACATCATTTTGGATCCAAAATCAAAGTAGGCTTCATGGGGCTTCCTTCTTTGCCCTAAGTCATGTTAAGAGCATAAGGCTTGGGACTTCTTGGTTCTAGGTTCAAAAATGCAAAGAGCATAAGAGAAAGAAGAGGATTTTTGCATAGTTAAACGTGTATTTCACTTAAGAGGTCTAACGGGCCTACTCTTTGCTCTAGGCTATGGTCTTATTTCAGTTTACATTTTACATTTTGGCCAATGCATAAAGTTTATAAGCATTAATTGCACAAAAATAATCCGTTTTGTCCTAACCCAAATGAGAGAATAATACAATATTTGATGTGGGTATGATATTAATTAATGCCTTATATTAATTTTCTTTTGGCATCTATTTTTATGGTGAAAAATTATTTTCAAAGAACTTTTCTTTTATAAGCATATATGACATGTGAAATTTGTCACTCTGCTAGATGATCCTTGCTACTAAGAATTTATGCTGTAGCTTTCGCTTTCTAATTTTGATTTCATGGACTCATAGGGTTACCTCAAGATGTGGTCTAAGGTTTTTCAGCAAGTTGCTAATTTTATGGAGGAAAACAATTAAACATGCCATTGACTATGTTTTGCCACATGAACTACAGTATTCATCCACGATTTCATGCTTAGAGGTCTCCTTTCTTGGTTCTTGCTTTGGCCTCTTCTTAGCAAACATTTGATGCTCTCTAGTTCATTGCTACGGCCCGAAAATTCCGTCTGGACACAGCCAATCAGTTTTGCTTTTCGAACATGAAACCGCTCCAACTTGATGATTAGGATCAGAGCGAACCCTGCCATGATTTACCAACGCAGTTTGCTTTATCTATATGCTACATAAGAAAGCGAATTGGAGCAAGTCCTTTGGTAATGCTTGTCATTTACTTGGTACTGACTAAGCCAGTTTCCTTCTGTACAGATTTTTGTTGCCTGAAAGACTGGAGGTTATTCAAACCATCAATGTTTCCAAATGGTAATTCAACTTGATGTGTAGTAGTGTGCAGAGACGCCATTATTCTGTAACAACAAAGTCACGCTTATCTTAAACGCTTCCATTTGAACGATCGATTGGATCTTTGGTCCGTAAGAAAATCTAAAAAAATATAGGCATTGCAGTGGGAATTGCCAAGGATCTAGTTTCGCATTTTCATCGCAATGTGAATACATGTTCAAATCAATCTGCTTTAAAAAAGTGGACTCCTGTAGCAAGCTTGCTTCGTTACGGAAGCAATGTTCCATATAAATCCAACGTCCGTTGCTCCAGTTATTGCTAGAGAAAGATTGGATTGTAAATCCTATAATAACAATATAAGAATATAATTATTTTAAACTAGCGCAAGTCCTAAACTCTTGAACTGCAGAAAGGGGATGAACTCAAATGCGACTGATAAATGAGTAAAAAGATGACATATATTTTAGAAATTTAAAAACAAAAATCTGATCTTGGTTAATATTAAGATACTTCTTTTTTATATTCTCAAAATAAAGAGAAGTAACGTGTTGATTAGGTTAGTGTAGTATATGCTTCTGTGAGCATGAGACTATTATTATAATCAAGACAAACTAAATACATGTTTTTTCTTTTACAAAAAATATACATATATATGTTCTGTATATAAAAAGTTCTGACTATTTTATATGCTTAGGAAAATCAATGTAGAGATCTCAATGATTTAATCTATTTAAAAAATTATTTAATAGTTCAAAATTTCTCAAGGAGGTCCTTGTACTTTGTCTTGTTGTCAAATAGATCTTTTTTCCCCTTTATGTGTTCTCCTTAGTTTTTTTAATGTAAATTTAGGAACTTACTTAGATTATTTATTCACCTGAACCAAAAGTCAAAATTTGGTAGATAGGGATCCCATAAAACTTCATTAAAAAAAAAAAAGACAGAAAGAAAGAAAAAGCAAGACCAACTATCCTATTTTTACCGCAGTTAATGATGAAGAAATGTAGGCAAGGGTTGAGCATTACCCCTAAAGATTCTTTCAAAATGGTAGTTATAACATTTAAGCTTTTGCATTATAGACTTCAAAGTTTCTTCTTTGAAATAAAAATATCCAAAAATTATTTAACATCGTTCTCTACACCTCCAAAAAAATTATTAGTTTTGGTACTTAACTTCTCCAAGCTATCAATTTATTTTAATTTAGCCTATCTATTCTAGATTGGCCTCAAAATGAAAGAAAAGTGGGGCGCATGAAATGCATATGCAAGAAAATTTCTTATGTGCGCTCCCTATCTTACCTTTAGGGAGAGGATAGTGAAGGTTGCATAGGGTCCCATTGGTGGAAGAGTGGAAGAGTGAGAATCTAATCACACAATGTTAGTAATTAAGCATTAAGGTTGAAAACATGGGCAGTAATGGCATTCGAGCTTACCTTGTGTAAAGTTTTGGTTCACTTTCCCCAATCCCTTATTCGAGTACTTAGAAAGGGTAGTATATAGGGAACGGATAGGAGAAAGAAGGTTAGACTTTTGTAACTAAACCCCTTGTATCGGGGTTATCCCATTTTCTTAGTATTCAAGCTTTCCACAACTTTTCCTAGTTTTCTCAATTCTCACACAACATAGGCAAGAAAATCTGCCACAATCCTTGGTTCTACGAGGACTATCTTGAAACTAGCTAGAGAAAAGATTCTGGGTTCACACATGTAACAATAAAGTACCAAAGCTAGCTTTAGCTATGGCAGAACAAAGTCATGGAATCCTTACCAAGGAACTTGACCAACGGTTCTTAGAAGTTATTGAAGTCATGCAACAATAGCTTGCAGACGTCCATTTGCTAATGGGGGAACATTTAGCTAAGATTCAAGTGTAGATGGAAGGGAAGTTTTTTGATTGCCACCATGAGTCAAGTGAATCATCTTGTAGCAAAGGAAACAAAGACAAAGAAGTCCACTCTCAACCACCCTCTAAATGTGGGGTAAAATTTGAGTTTCCATGGTTTGCAAGTAGAGGTGACTTGGATGATTGGGTTAGTCATGTCTCTCAATTCTTTAAGAGTCAGTGCACACCCAGCAGAGAAAAAGTTCAAATTGTAACTCGAAACTTGGAACTTGGAGAAGGATGCCCACTTGTGGTGTTAACTTCGTAGGAAGCAAAGTCTTACTAACGACCTCACTTAGGAACAATTGGTGGAAGCCCTTAATAACAAATATAGGCCATCTAAGTTCTATAACTTTTACATAGACCTAACTAAGTTGTTGTAGATAGGGTATGTGAATCATTACCATACCCAGTATACTAAACTCTTGTTGAAATCGAGTCCCTTCATTGTTGAATAACAGGTGGGTAGTTTCATTAGCAAGTTGAACGAACCTATCTACATTGAAGTCCAATCTCAAAGACTTGCATCATTTTCTAATGCTCTGGGTTTAGAGCAACTTCACAAAGCCAAGGGTCTACATAAGTCAGCCACCACCTTATCAACCAAACAAGTGTGGGAAAAAGTAGAACATGCTGTAGAGAAGAAAACCATCCTTATAAAAAACTATCACCCACTAAGTTAATGGACCATTATCATAAAGGCTTATGCTTTAACTATGACAGAAAAATATATTCCCAGCCACAAATGCAAAGGATTGTTCTTCCTGTAGATGCCAAACAACAAGGAGGAATAGTTGGAGGAGACATTAGTGATGGAGGCCATAGAAGAAGTCCCCAAAATTTCCATTGATGCAATCACTGGTTCTAACACACTGCAAACCATTTGGGTGAGCAGATGCCTAATGGATTACCAACAAGATATTGGTATCCTAATCAACTTTGGAGGTTCCCACAACTTCCTCCTACTAGGATTGGCCAAACAAGTAGCTAATGGTGAGCGAATCCAAAGTGCTAGGTCCTACTAGGAGGTGCAACTGCTCATACAAGGAGAATGGGTACCCATTGAACTTTATTTGCTTCCTTTACAAGGCTCTAATCGTGTCCTTGGCATTAAATGGCTTCGCAAACTTGGTGATATTTCTTGGAACTTTGAAAAGCTTCATATGACCTTTTGCCTAGGAGGAAGAAAAGTTGAATTGAAAGGGGTCGGTTCACCAAAAGACAAGTTGCTCACTAGCCAAAAAATGAGAAAGGAAAAATAGGTCATGGTTTTGCACATTTGGATGGTCCATGCAAGGGAAAAGGATGTGGAGAGCACAAAAAGTCCATGTTGCATACGCATGTTTAGCTGTCTAGCTGGAGGGAACCCATATATGGGCATGTTATTGAATATAGTAGCCAAGAAACCAACTCTGCTGGAGAATAAAAAGCAGAGGTATTACACGAAGCCCTTACTCATCACATTTCTAAGTATACTACAGTCTTTGCAGAACCTAAAGGGCTACCCCTTTGTCGTGCTCGAGATCATGTCATTCCATTAGTCCTGGGAGCTTAGGCCATAGCCACTTGAAGCTATCAATATCATTTTTATCAAAAATAAGAGATCGAGCGAATAGTGAAGGAATTGCAAACTAGGTGATATTTCTTGGAACTTTGAAAAGCTCTACATGACCTTTTGCCTAGGAGGAAGAAAAGTTGAATTGAAAAGGGTTGGCTCATCAAAAGACAAGTTGCTCATTAGCCAAAAAATGAGAAAGGAACAACAAAAGAAAAAATAGGCTATGGTTTTGCACATTTGGATGGTCCATGCAGGGGAAGAAGATGTGGAGAGCACAAAAAGTCCATGTTGCATACACATGTTTAGCCATTTAGCTGGAAGGAACCCATATGTGGGCATGTTTTTTAATATAGTAGCCAAGAAACCAACTCTGCTAGAGAATAAAAAGCAGAGGTATTTCATAGTGCCCTTACTCATCACCTTTTTAAGTATGCTGCAGTCTTTGCAGAACCCAAAGGGCTACCCCCGTGTTGTGCTCGAGATCATGTCATTCCATTAGTCCTAGGAGCCCAGGCCATAGAAACCTAAAGCTATTGGTATCCTTTTTATCAAAAATCAATGATCGAACAAATAGTGAAGGAATTGCTAAACAATGGTGTAATCCAACCAAGCAATAGCCCATTTGCATAACCAATAGTCTTAGTGCAGAAGTTGGATGGCTCCTGGCATTTCTGCACAAACTATAGAGAATTGAATAAAATCATAATCAAGGATCGGTTTCCTATATTGATTGTTGATGAATTGCTCGATGAGCTGAAGGGGACTAGGGTCTTTTCCAAACTAGATTTAAAGGCAAGATACCACCAAATCCATATTCATGATGAGGATGTAGCCAAAATTGTGTTTTGAACATTGCATAGGCACTATGAATTTCTTGTGATGCCTTTTAGGCTCACAAATACTCCATCAAAATTTCAAAGGGTAATGAATTCTATCTTTAGTGAACACCTTTGAAAGTTTGTTCTCTTTGCTTTCGATGATATTTTTGTTTTTAACAAGGAATGGTTAGCTTATATGAAGCATATAGAGGTCACATTGCAAATTTTACAAAAGCATTCTCTGTTTGCAAAATGAGAAAAATGCCTCTTTGGGCAAATGAAGATCTAGTTCTTAGGCCATGTTATTAATAGAACCGGCATTTCCATGGATAGAAGTAAGATAGAGAGCATTTTAAAGTGGCCAAAACCAAAATTAGTGAAGGCTTTATGCGGTTTTTTAGGACTGTCCAAGTACAATTGGTGATTTGTTAAAAATTTCAAGAAGATAGCCAGCCTCTAATTGACTTGCTACGAAAAGGGAGGTTCATATAGGGAGAAGCAACTAGTCAAGCCTTTCAATGGCTTAAAGAGGCCCTATGTGAAGCATTAGTGTTAACTCTATTGGACTTCACTTAGGATTTTATGGTAGAATGTGATGCCTCAAGAACGGGTGTAGAAGCAATCTTGTCCCAAAATAAAAGACCAGTTGCGTTCTTTAATAGAGCATTACACGAGAATAATTTGGCTCTTTCAACTTACAAGCAAGAGTTATTTGCCTTAGTATTTATAGTGCAAACTTAGAGGCACTATCTCCTTGGGCGGAGGTTTGTTGTCAAAATAGACCAACAGAGTTTAAAGCATCTCTAGACCAAAAGTCGTCTACACTAGCTCAATAATGTTGGTTACTGCGGCTAATGGGCTATGATTTTAAAACCAAATATCAACTTGGACCCACTAACAAAGTGGCCGATGCTTTATCCCATAAAAATGAAACAGAGTTTGTCAAAAGTAAACAAGAGCAATAACAGTCGGAAAATCTGGTAAAGAACTTTGAAGTTTAGGCTGTGTCACGACCTGTGCCTTATGGCTGGAGACTATTAAAGTAGGAGGATCACGCAACAAGTACTTTATTGCTCTACTATAAGTTCTATAGCAGTGTCAACAAGAGATTTATACTCTACTTTGGTAATAGAATGTGCTACTGTATGTTACTTGTATAAGTACCAAGAAATGAAATTCTAGTAAAAAATATACAATAATCACTGACAAGGAGACAATTATCACAATCACCAACTAGTTGGCATTAAAGAAAGCATAGAGGTTAGTAGAGGGGTTGCGAGCGAAGATTAGGCCATGAAAAATGTAATTTGGGGTTTCTCTTGGTAACCCCTTGTTTTTTTTTCCTTATTGGATGGTTTGATAATTCAAGCAAAGTTAACAACTTTATTTCATATGATAATAGAGCTATAAGATCTAATTGTTTTGCTTAATTTCGATGATAGTAGACAGAAACATGTGGTCATGATATGGCTGTACAGAACTCATGACCTGATATCTTACTAAAGACCACTCGGTTGTTACACGCTGATATGATTCTATTTACTAAGGAATGAACTAACTTATTTTTACCTGTAGTTTATAAACCGATTATAAATGCTTTAATGGTAATTAAATCAACAATTTCATTGTCTATTCTTTTTGACATAGGGTTTTTGTCTTCAACACTTTTATTTAGTACTTGTTAACCATTCTAGCTCTCTATTATCTTCTTGTGCAGTAACTATGGCTACATAATCGTTTTCTCCCATGCACTCATTCAATCAGGTCCCAGCGATTCGCCGACAAGCTCCTACCCCTCAATTTCCATGCGGGAACCAGAAACCAAAAAACGTTGTGAAATCGATAGCCAGCAAGAGCTTGAAGAGCCTAAAGTGACCAAAGCTTTCCTCCAATGCGCCAGCCTAATACTCCCATGGCTAACCCCAACGGAACTGGCCAATGTTTCTCTAACTTCCAAATTCCTTAACCAGATCTCCAAATCCATCACTCTCCTGCGATCCGGCGACGCTTCCAGATCTTTTGAAAACCTGCCCATCCCATTCCACAACACCGTTGACAGTCTCCCTTATGCTTATTTTATCTACACCCCTTCACAAATTCTCCCTTCTTTTGGGTCGCAGGTCCAGCGCCAATCTTGGGGCTCGCGTTTTAGTGCGATACCCAACTCGGTGAGCCGGTTCTGCGTAGAGCCCGTGAGCTTGGTGGATGAATCGGGTGAGATTGTATCTGGGTGCGATTGTAGGGGTTGTGAAGACCAAGGTCGGTGTCCATGTATTGGGGAGGATGGGTTGGATGTGGCGAACGAGTGTGGACCGAGTTGTGGGTGTGGGCTGAAGTGTGGAAACCGGTTGACTCAGGGAGGGGTTTCATTGCGGCTGAAGATTGTGAGAGATAAGAGGAAAGGATGGGGCTTGTTTGCAGACCAGTTCATTGAGAAAGGCCAATTTGTGTGCGAGTATGCAGGTAAGCTTCTTTCCGCTCGGGGCTGCTAATGTATTTATTCTTATCGAAACAGCATGATTTCGTTTCAAATTTGATATTTTCGGTATTGAATGTTCGACTGTATGCTGTTATCATGATTAAAGGATTTTTCAACTGGACATTTAGGAAGGTCCTGATTAAATTTTGCACGATAACTAGTTAATTTTGGCTGAGAAAGGCAAATGGGTGATTCCGACTTGGGTATGTGTGCTTGCAAAATCCCCTTATTCAATAACTGAAGTGAGACTAAGAAATGAAAAACATGATGGGTGATAAATTGAGATGTTGATTTTAGATTTTTCCATATTTCGTTTGTTTCTTAGAGTCATAGCCACAGTGGTTCTGAATTTCATCATTGTTTTGATGGCATGCATTTAGTTTAAATTATCAGATTGTGTGTTTGTTTGTCTTAAGTTGTGTTGAAACTTTGTCAACTTGTCATTTGCCTGCAAAAGGTGAACTTTTGACAACCAAAGAGGCAACAAGTCGGCAACAGATATATGATGAACTTGTATCGGGTGGCAGTTCCTCTTCTGCTCTTCTGGTTTTGAGAGAGCATCTTCCATCTGGGAAGGCATGTATAAGAATGAACATAGATGCCACAAGAATAGGGAATGTTGCACGGTTTATCAACCATTCGTGTGATGGTGGTAATTTATCAACGAAACTGGTGAGATGCACAGGAGCTTTGCTTTCCCGCCTTTGCTTCTTTTCTTTAAGAGACATAAAAGTAGATGAGGAGCTTACTTTTAGCTATGGTGAAACTAGGCTGAGATCTGATGGTTTGCAGTGTTTTTGTGGTAGCTCTTGTTGCGTTGGAACATTGCCTTCCGAGAATACGTAGTTTTGATTTTCTTTCCATGTGTATGAACCTGCTGCATGACTTTTAAAAATTTGTTTTGTTCATGACGGGACTCCATTCCAGAATCCTCTGCTCAAATTTCAACTGTTGGAAATTCTCTGCAACTTCAAAGCTACACTGGAGAACTTCAAATTGCTTCAATTGTGACAATTTAACTGATGAGCATCAAACTAAAATGAAATCCGGTATTTTTGTCGGCCTCTAGTTTGTGAATAGGAATTGATATTGCTTATTGAAGTTTCGTAGCTGGATTCAGCTTGTACATTGTTTTTAAAATATTCGTTAGAGAGAGAATCGAGCTGTTGACGTGATTCGTGGTGAACAAGTGAACTTGGGCTGGAACAATAAGATAAACGCTGAAGATTAAAGGCCTAAAATTTAAAGAAAATTGAAAATAAAGGCTTGAAACTAGGGAACGAAGAAAGTAAATATGCAGGAAAGATAAATTGCAGGATAATTAAAGGCTTAAAATAAAAATTTGAAATTTAAAGAACAATGAAAGACAAAGACTTGACAACTAGATAAAAAAAAAAAACACTTCTTTTTCTTATCTTTATTGTTTTTCCTTTACAAATGAAATCACTAGCTTTATTTATAGTTCCTCAGATGTTCCTTGGTTCTGGGCTTTTTGGACCCATTGAATTATTATGACCAAGCTTGTCTATGAACTGGATTTTTAGCTTGAGTTAACTTCTACCCACGTTCGGCTTTAAAGAACCTACTAAGATCAGCAGGTTTTCACATAACTTTTTGTGGGTGGGATCAGTTTGGAAGTCAGTTTTAGATGGTCGGAACCTCTCATTGCTGACTGTGCGTTGACCGCGCGTGAGCAGGGAGTTGTAGCGCGTGGGCATTGAGCTGACCGCGCGTGCACAGGGAAACATGGCGCGTGCGTCGCGTGAGAATTTCTCGCCCACTTAGGGTTTCCACTCGCCTTCGCCACCATGGCCTCCGAATCGGCCGTTCCGCCCACTGCGGGAGGTCAACAGTCTTCTACACAGCCACCGGCTACTAAGGAAACACCACCGTTGGCCAATCTAAATTAACCTAGAAATTCTTTCCTTTAAAAATTGTATAGAAACGCAGCCTCATCGCCATAAGTCGCCGTAGAGATGTTGCCGAACATCCCCAAAGGTCTCGATGCTTGGACATGCACCAGCCTCAATCGATGGAACCCCCAATGTCATATTCTCAGATGATGAATTGTTGGCGGCAGCGGTTTTCCATAGGACAACCTTCATTGCAAAATTCAACGGGATGCGTCCTCCAATTGTCGAGTTTGAAAGGTACGTGAATTCAAAATGGGGTTTGGAAAAATCGGCCATCGTGGGATTCAAATCCCCACGCGAAATCTCTGTGCACCTTCAAACAAAGACCGATTTTGCGACGGCATCGTTGTGGGAGGAACGTGTCTTCAACGGGGTGCGGTTTGTTCTATTTCCTATGGAAGAGGGAACAAATGGTGACCCAAAAACGGCAGCACACTGGATTTGACTACCTGGACTCCCAAGCACGTTGCACAATCTAGGGGCTTTGGAAAAAATCGGAAACCAATTGGGAAACTTCCTACGTTCAGATCTAAGGACGCGAAAATTCAAACATCCAACATACGCATGAATTTGTTTGGAGATGAATATGGGGGAAACGTTGCCGGAGAAGTTTTGGGTCACACTAGGATCCCAAAAACTATTTCTTCAAGCCATAGAATATGAAACCTGGATCGGATACTGTTCACATTACTGTCTCTAAGGCCATGATCAGAAGAGGTGTCGAAAGTTACTGCGTTGCGAGACAAGTGTTCGACGAAAGGCCTCAAAGGCGTCGGATGGCAAGGGCTCCCGTGACGAGGGGGGCAATGATACGCTGAGAAGGCCGAGTGCTGCGCGCGTGAGTAGGCTCATTGCGGTGCGCGCAAGAAGGCCGAGAACGCACTGACATTAGATGTTCGACACAATGTCTCTAAGGAAGATTTGAATACCATGGAGTGGATTAAGTGTACTTTTGAATTGGAGTTGCCAAAAGAAGCAGTTGCAAGGAAAAAAGAGAAGTTGGTTCAGGAGAATACAGGACTGAAAGAGAATGAAAGAAATGTAGGACAAGAAAAGCTAATGATAGAGTATGAGAAGAACAAACAAGTACAACAAGAGGTAAAAGATTATCAAGACGTAATTTCAAAAGAGAAGAAAGAAACACAAAACATGGATTAGGAAATTTCAGAGCAACTACAAGAATTCAATAGAAAAAGATTAGGTGTGACGAACAGGAGGTCAAGTGCTTGAGGAAATGCCGTACTGAGGAGAAAATGGAAGGACAAAACCAACTTCGAAAGCAGATATAAGGCCACGAAGACAACTACAAAGTAACCAAACAAGGAAGAGGAAAGGCAAGAAAAACAAACAATGAATGTTGAGAAAATAGAAGGTTCAAAAGAAAGTAATATGACATATCATAATGATAAACCCTCGTGGACACAAAATTAAGAAATCAGTTTGGGGTACTAATGGAGGAATATTTGGAAAAAGAAAAGGAGAAAAAATTACAAAGCAAAGGGGAAAAGACAAACCAAAATGTGGAAACAAGATTAGAAGACTAAAAAATTCACATCAATTTAGAAAACAATGGAAGAAATAGCAGGACACCGATCATGGATGGTAAAACTCCCTCCACCTCTTATGTCTGGTCTTATTATATGGAATATTAGAGAACTGAGTCCTCTTGAAAAATTGGATTTTCTTAAACAAGAATTCAAAAAAAAATAAAATATCTTTAGTAGCTCTTTTAGAGCCAAAACATTCTGGTGAATAGTTAAGCCACATAGGGAGGAGGTTAAGTTTTAAAAATTTCCTACAATGTAACACAAAAAACATGCATATATGGTTAATGTGGAAAATAGATGTGAAGATGTCCTTAGTGGATTGTTTCACTTAGATTATTACTGTGGAGGTACAAATGGGTGGGAAACAATTCTTAATGACAATAGTTTATGTAAGCACAAATTACATCAAGAGATGATAACTATGACATCATTTAGAGGGACTTCAAACAACAGGCATACCATGGATAATAGGAGGGGATTTCAATTTTGTAGTTACTCAAAAAAAAAAAAACAAAGGGGTAGATAATATTTTGTAGTGGCAAGCAAAGAATTCAACAACTGTATTTGTTAGCAAGGATTGAATGATTGTGATTTTTTGGGTTGTCCTTATTCATGGCGTAACAATGTATTAGGTACAAGCGAATATGGGCGAGATTGGATAGAATACTTTGTAATTTAGAGGCATCCATGAATTTTCCTTTCTTGAAGGTGCAACATATTACGAGAGTGGAATTTGATCATTCACCACTGCTAGTATAGTTAAATAGGGTAATTAGAAGTGCTCAATCCTTTTATTTTCAAAAACAAGGGTTGGAAGTGTCAATAACAAGAGAATCAATTGCAAGATAGTGGATTGATCACTCAAATGCTCTACCATGGATATGCATGCACCTGAGAAGCACTAAGGTCAAAAAAGCATTACAAGAATGGTAATGTCAAAATAAAAGTAATAGGGAACATTGAATAATAGACCTCGCAGAATAGATGCATGGAAAAGAATGTTAGTTACAAGAAACATGGGTAGAAGTGATTTTCAAAGAATTCCAAACAATACAAGAATAATTGATATAGACCATCAGGGAGGAAGAAAGTATTTTAAGAGACAAAGCTTGTGTCAAATGGCTTCAGGAAAGGGATAGGAATTCAAGATACTTTCATGCATGCATCAGGGAGAGACATCATGGTTCTCAATTTAACTTTAAGCTATTAGATGGCACATGGACGAATGATGTGGAGATTTTGGGAGCTATGGCTATAGATTTTTATAAAGAGTTATTGATGTCCCATAGGGAAAACTATGATGACCATGAGATGGAAAAGTTTCTTAGGTAGATTCCAAGATTAGTAACAATAGATTAAAATGATATACTATGTAAAATCCCAACCTAGGAAGAAGTACAACAAGCAATTAAAAACCTTGACATTGATAGAGCTCCAAGTGCATATGGATTCACATGTCATTTTTATGAGGCTACTTAAGAAGTGGTTAAAGAAGATTTGTATGAAGTGATTGTTTATTTCTTTAGAGAGGGTTAGATTCTAAGGAGTACAATTACAACCATTTTAACATTGATCCTCAAAGTTGCTCAACTAAGTAGTTTTTTAGATCTTAGATCAATTAGCTTGTGTACTTTCAAATAAAAATTTTTAGCAAAGTTTCTTAATGATAGCCTAGCTAGGATTCTACCTTAAGTAATTTCTCTGGAACAATATAGTTTTGTGAAAGATAGATCCATACAGAAAAACATAGCGTTGACAAAAAAGGTGGTTCATGAAATAAACACAAAGGTGCCAAGGGGTAATGTGGTTATTAAATTGGACATGTCTAAAGCATATGATAGGTTGGAATGGTCTTTTCTATTGAAAGTTATGTAAAGCTTTGGTTTTTTAGAGAAATGGGTTGGTATGATATATCGTTGCAATTCAAACAATTGGTTCTTTATTTAGATGTAAGTCAAGAAATTGGTTTTTTTTTTTTTCATTCAACAAGAGGGTTGCATTAAGGGGATCCTTTGTCACCAAGCCTATTCATACTTGCATAAGAAGCTTTTTCTTGACAATTGAAACATCTAATGCAAGTTAGGAATATTGGAAACTATAAAGGTATGAATGATTTTGGATATATTTCTCATTTGCTATATGCGAATTACATGATAGTGTTTATCAATGGATGGAAACGATCAATTATGAATTTCATGAAATTATTAAAGGAATATGAGCATCATAGTGGCTAGAAAGTAAATGTAACTAAATGTAATTTTTTATTAAAAAAGGAGGCATCACAACAAAGAAAACAAAACATTTAAAGATGGACAAGTTTTTCTCTTGTTGACTTACCAATGAAGTATTTAGGGGTTTCACTTTTTAAGGAAAGATCAAAGAGAAGTTATTTTGATGAGATTATAGGAAGGATTACAGGATGAATATGTAATTGGAAGAATCATTTTCTTTCTCATGGAAGGAAGCTAATGTTAATTAAAAGTGTTCTATCCTCTATCCTTATCCAGTATTTGTGAATAACCAAAGCCCCAAAACTAGTATTGCAAGATATAAACAAGCATATGTCTAAATTCTTATGGAGTCATATGGGGGAGCATAAAACACATTGGTTGGAATAGGCCAAAGCATGTTGTCCTATGGATGAAGGTGGATTGGGAATAAGAGATATGAGCACAGTTATGAAAAGCCTTCTGGTTAAAATGGCTTGGAATTATGTTAAAGGAGATTCATTGTGGGCAAAATTCATATGAAGGAAATATGAAGGCTTGATGGAAGTTTTTCATCAACCAAGACATGCCAAAGCCTCACATTGTTCGGGAGCTATTAAAACTCACATTTCTTTTGTTTTGTAGCATATCTGGTGGGTGATTAGAAATGGAGAATGATCTTTTCTGGAAAGACAAATGGTTGGATGAGATTCTATGGCATCCATCATGTGAAGACAACCAAAGATGTAATTCGTGAAGCTTTGGATGATTTAAAGTTTTTGGGAGCCACTTTATTAATAAAGCAATTAGAGTAAGCTAATTGAATAACCCTCAACAATGATTAAGATAGAATGGCCTTTAAGTTAACTTCTAATAGAGTATTCTCTATAATATCAATGTATGAAAACATGGAGAGAAGAAAACCTGGAGTAAGTTTATATGGAATAAGTACCTATCGCTAAAGATTGGTTTTTTCATATGGAGAGTGATGCATAATGGATTTCTAACAAATGATAGAGTTCAAGGAAAAGGATTTTCTTTTGCCTTAAAATGTGCATGTTGTTTTATATCAAAGTGTGAGACATTAGTCATCTTTTTTGTTAGGAAGAATTGGCAACATGATTATGGAATTATTTATGTCATACTTTATAGGTTTCAGTTATACGTGATATGGTAATGGATTTGGTTTAGGATTGGTTTTGTGAGGCTAATACCTCCTCACATGGAGGAATGTCATTGGCTTTAGTAAGTTGTGTAACTTTGTGGCGAATTTGGTTGGTAAGGAATGATGTCATTTTTTAGAATCAAGGTTTCTTTCTCCTAGTGTTGATAAGCAAGCTTTGTCATTTCATGACCTCTTTTCCAAGTAGTACACTTTCTTCAATGAAATATTGAAAAATCCTATAAGAACTAAATATTCCCATAGCTATTGCACCACTTCCTAGAGGTTGTATGGTACATTGGTTGTGTCCATCTTAGGGCTCTTTAAAGTTGAATACAAACAGATTATGTAAGGATGGATCATGGTGCAAGAGGAGGTGTGGTGAGGGATGGGAGGGGAAATGTTATTTTGGCTTATGCAGTAAACTTAGGGCAAGGAAATAGTGCATGAGTTGAGGTTTTAGCTTTACCAGATAGTCTAAAGCTATGTCATCAACAAGGTTTAAATATATTAAATATTGAAGCTGATTCTTAATTCATGATTCAATACATTAAAGGAAACTTTTTAATCCTATAGAATTTAGAATATGAAATACGTCAATGTTTGGCTTATCTACCTCTAAATGTCAAGATCTCTTATATCTTTTGTGAAGCCAATTTCCTTGCAGATGGATTGGAAAACTTTGGTCACTCGATCATAGGGATACAAGTCTTATCAACATTGGGATCACTACCAACACCTTGTAGAAAAATAGCTTGGGAAGATCAATTAGGTCTAGAACATTATAGGCCTCTTTAAGGTTATCAATTTTTGGATCCTTTTACTTGCACGGTTCTATTAGGAATGCTAATGTTTATTTGGTTTTTATTACTACCCAAAACTAGGGATGATGTATTAAAGGATTAGGTTCACTATCCTATCCTATGTAATTTCTAAACAGGTTTTGAATCTTTGTTCAACCTATGATAATAATATCAATGACAAGGGTCTCAACCCTTTTAAAATAATAATAATAATAAGAAACCCTATTTCCTACCATCAATAAGTTGTTCAAAGTTCCAGCCCCAAGGGATTGAGTTAAATCCTTAGCTTGATTTTTAGTTTGAACATCATGAATACCATCTATGAATAAGGAAACACAAGGTTCTACAATTTATTTCTTCACCTTTGTTGTAGCCCGAAATTGAATAGAATGTTGAGAAAGAGAAATTAAAGTAAACAACAAATTATGACTACCGATTTTCCAAATCCAAATAATTTTTTTTTTGAATGTTCTTTTAGTCTCTGCCTTGGTCCTAGTTGAGCCAAGACATCTTGATACTCAAAGTGCTCTTTGGTTTTTGAATTCGAAAGTGCTAAAGAAAAGCCAATCATTGCCCAACGTATGTCCAAGACATGTTTTCAAGTTCCCTTCAACAGTTTTGGAATAGGAGCAAATAGCTTAGTGGCAAAGCTATAGTCCTCGTTTGAATTCCCTCATCCCATTACCTTAAAAAGATAATAATACAAAAATAAAAACAATCCCGCAGAAATCATGCTTTACCTTTCCACAAAGGATTTTCTGAACCTGAATGCTAGCGTATATGTATGTATAATGTGATGGATGCAAGGAACTTTTTTGATTATTTTTTAATTTTTTAATTTTAATATATTTTTTAAAATCTTTTGAGAAGAGTTACAGGTCTAAGCAGCACCAATGATGGAAACTGATAACGGGCGCGCGTGTGCAAGGTGCTGGAAAGCAAAAAGATGATCACGAAAGTGAACTCCGGTGAAGTATCTTATTGGCTAAGCTAAGTGGTTCCCGACTCTCTTCCTCGTCTTCTTCACCATCTTGGGAGGGTCTTGGAAGATGTATAGGATCTATGCTGTGGGAGGAGGGTGCTATGTCCGCTGTAAGCTCGAAATCTGCAGTAAAACCACTCATGCTGATGAGGTTATTGGACGCAGATGAGTTGTTGGAGAACGCCGGCTGCAGTGCTGCCATGCTTTGCTGTTGTTGCTGCTGCGGCTGCGAGCTCTGAAAGGCATTAGCGTATGCGTACCTAAGCTGAGTTTGCACCATTGCCAGCTCCGCTTGCTGTGATGCCACCTGAAGATATGCTAGCATTATTTCTCGGGATGTCATTTTACAGGCTACGCTTGAGCTCTCGGTGTTGGTGATGTGGAATAAGCTCAAAAATTACTCAAACTAAGCGGATGAATTCATTTCTGCATAGATCTTTTGTCCATCTATTATGTTCTCATATAGATTCCAAGCAGTCATATTGGTTTGGCTTTATGACTTTTTATTTTATTCTCAAAGTAATTCTATAATAACTCGTATGTTGTTAGAAATTATAGAAATCCTATATATCAAACTCAAAATCTTAAGAAACTAAGCAGATGACCTCATTCGTCTTTTCATAAATCTTTTTTACAAAAGTAGAATATAAGCTCAAATATGATGTTAGAAATTATAGAAACTTTTGAGATATTAATTGAAGCTTCATTTTTTCTATACCAATATTCTATCTTATTGTCTTCCTATGTGGGACTACCTTTCTCACATTTATGATGATTTGTTAGTTTCTTCCTTCATTTTCGATTCCTTGGGTATAACTCCTTTTGAGTATAAATTGTTATCATTGCATATTGATGAAGGACTACGAACAGAAAGGAAATTCTTTAAAAAATTATCATATAAGCTTTGGTCTATTGGTAGGCCATGGTAGCCTGCGACGGCTTACAACCTCTTGGTCCTACGTTTCGATGGTTTTGTGCGTGCGCACGTGCGCATTAGTCGTAAATAAAAAGAAAAAAAAATCATTTTTAGTAAACATGCAAAGTACTCTCTACTGAAGCCAACCGAAAAAACAAAAAAAAAAAAGAAAAATGAGGGGAAAAAAAAGAAAGAAATAAAAAAGGTGAAAAGAATCCAACCTGCTGCTGTAAAGCGAGTATGGTGGACACGCAACCATAAACTGGGTCGGATAACCTCGCCTGAGCTTCATAAGATATTGTAACGACGGCATCGTGTCTCCGGTCCACTGGTATATTCAACAAAAGCTTGGACACATTGCTCGCACCAAACACCTTGTGCACGGCTGCAAATCGAGCTGCACCTTGGTCCGAGCCGAAGTGCGGCGCAAATACACACCCACTAATACACTTCCTCCTCAAGAACTTGCAGGCCCCGCATGGAGCCATAGCTGGTGCCACCGACGGGGCCATAGCAAGCTTTCCTACAAACTTACGTCGACGTCCGTACTTGCCATCCCTTAGGGGCTCAGCCATTGGAATAAGGGCGTTGGGTAAGATGGAGGAAACAAGGAAGACGGGGGAACTCGTGCTTATATGCATAATGGAGGAGTGCACGTTAGTCTCGTGAAAGGGTTGCAAGGCAAATGTGCTAAGCCCTCGTTTTTTAAGAGAAAGAGTGAGAGACGTTATGGTTGGTAAAGTGGGAGAATAAGCGAGATGGGAAGCGCCTGGTGTGAGGTGCACGAGCAAAGGGAGTGACAGTGAAGGCTAATGATTAAATATAGGTGTTAGTTTACTACTTTTATATTATTGTAAATAATAATTGTATGGAACTTGAAAAATGGTTGTCTTCTTGGGGGAGGCACAAGATTTGTGCTGCTCTTGGCATGTGTGGGACGGTTTATATGACCTTTACGTGCATGGATTTCACACCGCGCAGGAAGCAAATTATCCATCCCAAATTCCTTCTCGAATCCCATTAAAACATAGGGCTAAATTTGTCTTCTGCTGAAAAGAATTCTTGGTTTAAATGACAATCTACGAACACAACAATTCTCTATTTTGTATGACACGTGTCACGTGTAAGAACCACATTGGAAACACTATGTAATAATGTTCTAACTTTTGGATGCAATAGTGAGGCTTCCCAATATTCAATTCCACAAGAACCTAGTGCAAAGACAAATTGTAGGGGAAAATAGAAATAAAGCGACATGCAAAAACGTAGGGGTAAGAGGACTAGCAAACTATAGTATGCACAGGTAATCATACTTCGTTAGAAAGTTTGATTTTGTGTTCCTACACATTGTTCTATATGTATTACAATGATATATACTTGAAAGAACAATGTTTACCAATTGTTGATAAGATCATTGAAAACCTTAACCCAAAGTCAAGAAGGACTAGGTAATTATAGGTCTTTGTAGAATTATACCTACATGTTGTTTTCTATATTTTATGTTTTCTGAATGCTTTTGTGAATGGTCATTTTTATCTTATTTTGGTTGAATTTTCATGTAGGTTATCGTTATTAGCCCAAATGTTGTAAGAATTAGGTCAATGCCCTACTTTTTGTATATCTAAGAGATGGTTATTACAACCATTCTTGCTATTATCAGTAAAATATGTTAGGATACTATCATTATTTTTTTTAAAAAAATAAAAATAAAGTCATTTTAGGGGTTTTTTTTTTCAGGTTTAGTTTAGACAACAAAAAGATTATATTATCTTTTTGAGCCACTTGTGTGGCCCAATTCACACTAGGTTGTACTAAGGCTTTCATATTGTCAAAACCTTAATTTGGATGGTTTAAGTCTTTTACTTCCTTGGTTATTTTCTATAAAATTTCTATCATTTGGGATTGTTTAGAGAACAATTTATGTTGAAGTAGACTACTAAATACACTTAGCTTGTGGAAATTTTGTGTAGCCTATGGATATTGTGTTAGTATTGAGGTGTGAGTACATTTGCTGTAAGTTATTATAAATTGTTGTAGGGTATATTTCTCTTTGTGAAAGAGAAAGTGAGTTTATATAAATTTAGTGTTAAAGATGTGGTTATCCTACATTAGTTAGTTAGCTATGAGCTTCACACTTTATATAATGGTGGACCTTGCTTTCATGGTATCAAAGCTTAGGTCTCTCTTAGTTAGCTATGAGCTTCACAATTTGGATAAAATAGAAAAGTATCACTATAATGTGGATGTTCAGATCCACATTACAATAAAAGGGTAGGTTATAGTGTGGATATTCAATTCTACATTGCTAAGATGTGAGGTTGTGTGCCAACTTAAAAATGGTTATTTTCCCCCACTTCATGAGCCAACTTTTGAGGTGAATTTGAGCTTTCCTTACATTGTGAGAAATGTTTTTCTCCTTGGTAGTGTAAAGCATCCTTAACTAGTCAAGTTAAGAGAAGTGGATGTGCGTATCAAGTGTTTTCAAACCAAACCACATATATCCTTGTGTATTATACTTCCTAACTCTATCTCTCTCTTTAATTTAATCTATGCACATTGATCATAACATTGTTTGAAATACTAGCAATTACTTTGTTGCTATTCATGAGAAGAGAAATTAAGTTAGCTATCATACAATAACGCTTACGAAAATTAGAATCCAAAGGATTAAAGGAATTTTTTAAAATACCCAATTCAGCCCTCCCATTCGGACGGTTTGTCTGTTTTGGTAGGTAAGGAGGGGGGTGCAGGAGAGTTGGATATCAAACTTAGCACTCTTTAATATCAGGCAGCATGAACTGTAGTTGAACTACAAAAAGTCATTTAGTCAATTGAAATATGTTGAAATAGGTAATCACTTTATTCAAGAATACTTTGCTGATGTAAAGCTTTATGTTTACTTCATCTCTTCCATGGATCAGCACTAATTCTTTGCGAAAAACCTCTCTTCTACTTTTTTGATTCTTATGGTCCAAGTTAATAGTCCCTTCCACTTGGAACTTGCGGGGAATGTTCACTAAATTGACTGCCACATTAGCTGTATCTTCCAGTTCAATATCCTACTCCCACAAACCGTACTTGAGGGTCCTCCTCCAACAGCGCGAGACATGGCCCACACCCAGGGTGGGCTACGCCTTCCTCTCTTCACCGACTAACAGCGAGATTCTTGCTTAGCTCCCAACGGAAATTGTCTATATTGAGATTCATTTGTATATATTGGGATTGATTCATTTGTAGAGTTTGAGGAAGAAATCAATAAAATACATAGAAAAGTTTTAATTCTCTGTTCTCTCTTTTCGGTTTGTTTCCAAGCTCTTACACTTGGCCAGTTTTCGTTCATCCTCCGGCCATCACTCAAGCCTACCAATCCTCAAATTTAACTTGGGTTCCGGTCCTGTGAACCCACTCAGTCGTCCACCGTGGAGCCCCATGGCTGCCACGTCAGATCTATACTAACAGGGTCTTTGTATGTTCAACTTTCTTTTGGGCTCTCTGTAAGAAGAAATCCTTGTTTGAAGTGCTACATGAGAAAAGGAAGAGTTTTCTCATCTCTCCAGAAAAGAGAAGCTGCAAAAGAGGAGAAAAGGATAGATTTTAATTGCGTACTTAAAGAGTATTGTTAGAAGTGACAATCTCTCTCTCTCTGTTTTTTTTTTTTTTTTTTTTTTCTCTCTGTTTGGGCTAGAGAATTGTGGTCAGAGAATACTCTATTTTTGTGAAACATAAGATTAGCATTGGGCTTAGATGTTTTTCTTCTTCAGAATTTTGTGCTGCATTTTTGGTTACCGAATTCAAGACAGAGGGTCGAACCTTTGCTCTATTTTCCATTTCGTAGAATTGAACAATGTGAGTAACTCTTTGGAGGCTCAAGTTGGCTTGGTACAGAATTTTCCGCTTCGTTCATAGATCTTGGCACTTTTTATCTGTTACCTTGTCCGTTGTTGGATTTGTTGTTGCTGACTTTTTTGGTGTTTGTTGGCTTGTTGTGGCTTAGAAACAGCAAATAGACACCATTAAGCTGATGTCTTTGTATGATCATGTTCTCTTCTGTAAAGTGGCAAAATTAAGTGGCATTTAACGAGGTTAAGTTGTCAATCAGTTTCAACAGCTCATGAAAAAGCATGTGACAACCGAAATATAGAAGAAAGTAGCCTTAATTTTGGTGGACGAGTAAAATAAGTCCACCAATATAACATGTAAAAAGTTATGCTTAAAGTAGCTGGTTGTCTAGCTGAATGCCATTATATAATAACTTGAGAAAATGTGGACTTTTCTCTTAGATTAATTTATTTAGGAAGTCCTGACAAGAGTGATAGATTTTACAACACACAAGTACAAATGCACTCCTTATGCAACTAAAATGCACAATATTTAGGTCAACAAGTATGTTACAATTTACATGTCTAGTTCATTTCAACACATCACAATTTATACCTATTGAAAACCCAATTTAGCGCCCCCCCCCCCCCCCCCCCCCAAAAAAAAAAAAAAATGGAAAAAGAAAAGAACAGATCTAAGATGCTTCATATTCCTAGAAAGAGTTGCCAAGTGAAAATTCACGTCGTTGTCAATTTGAACAGCCTAAGAAGTACAATAAAGGAGCTTTGCCTTATAACTAAATTTTTTTAACATAAGACAACAATTGAGCATGCAGAAGATTCTTTCAAAATTTGGTAATCAAGTGGCCTTTTCCTCTCTCACATCAAAATATGAAAATAAAAGAAGTTGGACCTGAGCAGAGGATATAACTTGTTCTTGGATAACAACTGCTGTGCGGATCAAACCATCGAATCAATACTTTAATAACTTCAGTTCTCTATTACGCATGTAGGATTGCAGTTCCTTGAAATAAACAAACTGTGCTTGTAATGTCAAAGCAAGATAAGTAGCACACATGGCCTCAAAATTGAAAAATCAAAGATGAAATTTACTTGTTCCTAATGACCAATTCCCTTGTCCATTTTTGACGCATCACTGAATTGCATTGTTGCTAAAGAAAACCAAGGGAAAGTATTGTTTAAATTCCACTACGAATACTGCAGATTTTTACAAAGAAATGGCCCTCCAAATTGTTGGGACAAGAAGCTAAGCATCGCACATAAATCATGGAACAATGAACTATGAACTAAAAACAGAGGTAAGAAAGACAATTTGTTTAGAGTGGCTCGACAAATAACGCCGTCACCAGAAATTCTGGCCCCTTCTCGTTTCATTAAAGATGAGTATCAAGTTACAAGGCTGCCCATGCCGTACATACAGTGAAACCGATCAGGGAGAGCTCTCTGCACAGTCTATGCACCCTCTCTCACCCTCTCGGTTCCACTCTCACTGCACACTTTGGACTTCACATTTTCTGTCGGTGCACTAAACACACACACGACACCTCATGACAGCGCACACCCACTCACTATACACGTGGGTCGTAGGAGTACTAATTTTACAAATATGCAACACAAATGTATTCCTGAGGTTGTTTTGCTTTAGAATTGGAAAAACCAGAGAAGGGATACCTTTAGGTCGATCATAACTGCAGCGCGCACACTCAAGACTTATGAATCCCAGTTTCCTACTCGACGCTTGTTCTTTTGCACATAGCTTTCGAAAGCTATGATATTGGGAACGTGAGAAATGGCGTCCCAATTCTCTCCTGCTCTACACACGATTTCTTCCTCCAGAAATGAGCAGCTTTGAATGATCAACTCTTACGGTTGTGTTCTTTTCAGGTAGCGTGGCAGTGTCCTCAGCATCGGACAGTCACCGATATGCATGTAACAAAGGCGAGGGGCTATTCTGATGTCAATACCTTCTCTTATCGAGATCATTCCATCCCATTTTTCCCACCGCAGCATGCTACGAAAGATAAGATCTTTCAAACTTGGGAATAAAGTAACTGGTGATGACATTAAACCTCCATTCTCATTATCTAAACCCAAAAATTCCAGACCTACTGTTTCAACCCCATCCATAGAATATAAACCAAGTGATGCAAGGGACGGCAATTTGCCCAAAGGTGGCAAAAACTTGCAGTTTCCACAACCCTCCAGATAAAGCGTTCTCAGTTTACTTAATGACATCATCCAGCTGGGGAATAGGGTCCTGCCATTGTAGTAGAGGATTGATAAGTCTTCTATGACTGATTGTGGCTGTAAGGCTTCAAGTATAGCTTCATCTATTCGTCGTTTTATGTTCCAACCAGTGAAATAAAGGTCCAAGGCCTGGAGGTGCTTTTTGTTCTTCAGCTTTGCTTTCTCAGCGTCTCTAATATCTGCCACGTTTCCCAATCCCTCAATGCGAAGTTCCTTTCGGAGGGAGTTCAAGTTTTCTAGTTCTTCTATCTTGCATGCTTCTTTGATATCACTACCACTTACAAGGAACCTGCTTAATGTTCGAAGAGAAGTTAATTTTGCAATTCCTCTTGGTAGCACGCCTAGACTTGAAGTCCCGTGGATATCAAGATGTCTCAGGTTAATCAGCTTTCCAATGCTCTCTGGTAGTTTTTGAAGATATGTGCACCTCTCAAGGTTCAAAGTTTGTACATTAATTAGATTACAAACCGTTTCCGGCAATGTCACTAACATGCTGTAAGATAAGTTGAGGTATCTTAGGTGTATCAATCTTCCCACTTCTTCTGGAACTTCTTTGATTAAGCTATTCCTCAAATTCAATGACCTGAGACATATCAAACGCCGGCATATCTCAGGAAACACATCAGCAATTATTTTACTTCTGTAATCTGGAATGGAGAGGGTGCGTAGCTTTTCTAAACTGAAAATAGAGATGGGAAATGGGCTATGTGCGGCGATCACTCCTGTTGAATGGCGAGCTTTTCTAAAAGAAGTGTGCAGTCTCAACTCTTCAGGACCACTGACCTTCAGGATCATGAATTCATTTTTCGTAAGAAACCGAGCAAAGTCGTGTACTATGTCATGCACCTTGCATCGTTTGATACTGCCATCCAACTTATCTCTTTCAAAATCTTGGAAGAAACAGCGTGTTGCTAAGTCCTCAAAATACTCACAGCCTGTTAATTCCATGTCGGTACTTCCCCGTGAACTTAAAAAATGTTGTGCCATCCATAACCTTATCAATTCATCTTTCACTATCTTGTGGTCTTTTGGAAAGACTGCGCTGTATGAGAAGCATCGCCTAACAGGGGCCGGGAGATCGTAATAGCTTAACAATAAAGGAGGGAAAAGCCCTCTTTCAGCCTCTGGCAGGTTCCATATCTCACTATCCAATATGTGTTGCCACTCTTCTCTACTTCTCTTTAACCGCATAAGACTACCCAGAGTCTTTGCGGCAAGAGGCAAGCCTTTGCACTTGTTTGCTATTTCTCTACCAAGGTCCTCCAGTTGTTTGCACTCCTTTTGCTCCCTTCCACAAAATGCGATTCGACTGAATAGCAGCCAGCAATTTTCCTCAGATAACTTGTGCAAAGGGATGATGCGGTTGCACTCCATCATTCTTGCAACTCTCTCATTACGTGTGGTGACTAGAATACTACTTCCGGGGCTACAGGACTTGAGAATACTTCGTAAAAGCTCCCACTTCCGGTGATCCTCTGTCCAGACATCGTCGAGGACAAGAAGGATTTTCTTTCCTTTTATCAAGTCACTGACACGTCGTGCTAGAGTTTCCAATTCTATGATATTGGGTGCGTCACATCTAATGTTCTCAATGATAGCTTTGAGAATTCTGATCTAATCAAAAGGGTCGGAAACACAGACCCACACCCTCATCTGAAAAGTGGCCTTCACCAGATCATTATTGAAGGCTAATTGGGCAAGAGTTGTCTTTCCGATTCCTCCCATACCTACAAGGCAGCTCACGATGAGGCCTGTTCTCTCAAGATGACTCTCCTTAATTAGGTTTCCCACTAGTTTATCTTTATCATTTTCTCTACCACATAAATCAGACACTTCAACAAAAGAGGTAGTTTTTGATCGCTCAGGTTCTTTAGTGGCGTTAATGACATTAAACTGATACAGGTCCTTCTCTCGGGCAATTAAATCTAGTCTTGCATTCAGCTTTTTAATCTTGAGGGTAATATCTCTGCGGAAAACAATTTGAGCGACATATTGACAAAAAGAGCGGTTGTAGAAGCTCGGCCATACCTTCTTGGGAACTGGGATATCCAGAGCCTCAGGAATTTGTACATGGAGCATTCTAGTGCTCCATTCATCTATCACGTCATCTATGTCGAAGGATGTATCTTTCAGCTTATATACCCAATCTTTCACAGCTTCTTCGCTCAATTGCCTTTTCTCTGCATCATTGAGCACAGCTTCAATACTTTGTAGAGTGCTGCAAAGCTTTTTCGCTTCTTTCATAGCACCCGTAACTGGTCTCACCTGTCTTTGCATCTCTCTATCAAGGTGCACTGCCAACTGCTGCAGCAGGCAGGGAAGCAGGATAGAATCCATGGATGTAAAGAGGTAGACCTTAGGAGCAGACGATGTAAAAGATGAGTAAAAGGGATTAGGGATTTCTGAGGCGTGCACAAGTGACGAAATAAAACATTACGGTAAGACAAACTTACGCTTAACTGCTTTCGTGCTAAACTTGAGTCAAACTAAAAAAACTCGTGGCAGAACGACAAGCATTGGATCGGAAAAAGAAGAAGCCAAATTAGCCACCCAAACGTTGGATCCGAAGAAAAGCTCTCAACATATTTCTTTTATTATCTTAAATTTTACAAAAGCAAACAATAACTGCCTAACACAAAAATTGTCTACCGGAGCAAAGCAAAACGAAGATCAGTTCCCAGTTGGTGCGTGCAGCAATCCAAGAAGTGCAGTAGCCACGTCAGTTTCTAAAGCTCCATGTCAGCAGACTGAGAAGGATAAATAAGCTGTCACAGTTATTTTGGTTAAACATTTAGAAGTTGTTAGAGTCTGTTAGCTTCTGTTAATAAGCTGTTAAGCAGAATTAGTTACAGGGACTAATAGTTATAAATAGAAAAAGAACTTGAGTTAGGAAATAAGCTTGTTGTTAGTCAAAGTTCTGTGTAGAAGCAGAGGTCTCGAGTTCCCTAAAAGTAATCCCACCCAATTGTATCTTTTTCATTTTCTTTCATCGTCAAGCTTTTAAGAAGAATTCTATTGATTGTTCTTTGATAAATCCCAAAATGAATTTCTGGGCCGTTGCAGTGCGAAAAGACAGTAACCACATGTTTGGACATGGAACCAATTCACGGTTCATGTCCAAACAAAAAGAGGCAGCAAAAACAATATAAAAGGGGAACCCAAGTATGAGATACGTGAAGTAAATGTCATTGTCAAATACGCCCTCTCAAGTCGGTAATTTATATAAATCAAGTAAAGGGCACCCCACATATGAGATATATGATCTTAATGTCATTATCCAGTACGCCCTCTCGAGTTAGTAATTTACATAAATCAAATAAATTGAGCTTATGAAGACGATAATTATACTACTTACCAGATAGAGTTTTAGTCTATAGATTTAAGGGCTATGGGGAAGAGTCCATGAGAGAGGAATTTTGAGATGCTCCTCGATAAGTGGGCTATAAAAGAGGGCCCAAAAATATGAGCTGTGGGGAAGGCAAAGGCTCGGAAGAAGGGAATGCCCTGCCTGACCCGGTGGGAAAAGAATGCCCCTGAAATTGGCCGTTGCTCGGGTGAAAAATACACGAGGTGCATCGGAAACAGATTCTCTTCAATGCCTTCGACAAATGTCTGATTGGCACTGGCCGGTGAATTTTTCCTTTGATCCTTGCCTTTCGTGTTCCAATGAGCTGGATACCCAACGATTTGATAATATTTCTCCTTCAAATGGCCCCCGTAATGCGTGCAAGTCGGACGCCCAGAGTTGTTGTCGTCGGAGGCTCCGCTGGAGTTTCCCAACTCCGTTACTTGGATGTCCAGAAAGATTCCCGGTGGATTGTCCAGGTCTTGATTGATAAATTGATGATAGAAGGGTGTGAAGAGCAAGGGCAAGGTTGGCTTAGGTATTAGTCGATAAATTGATGGCAGAAAGGTGTGAAGAGCAAGGGCATGGCTGTCTATAAGTCGGCTTGAATCTGTGAGCAGCTTTTGTCCTTCATCTTGCTTCGTTAATCCAATGTTAGGATTTGAGTGTTACGCAACCCACAATTAAGAATATAAGAGCTCAAGAGCACAATTCCTTGTTAATTCATCCAAATCCAATCCAACAACAATAATAATCAAAGCACCAACAATTCAAATTAGTCATAACAATAAACAATAACCAAATAATAAAGTACAGATTATCAGGTTACTAATAAGCTACTCTTATAAAAAGCTAAAAGAATGCTAAGGCTAAGGCTAAGGGAGACTATTAGGATAAAATAAGGTTTTTTTTCTAATATTGTGCCTCTTTTGAAGGCTTAAAATGTCTTATAGAAACATGTTATCCTAATTGCCCTAGGTCTTAGAGTTTAGTTGCATTGGAGTAGGTCTCCTTATTAAATTACTAATGGGCTAAGTTTGGTCCTAAAAATTCTCACCTCTTCAAATAACCTTTGTTTTTAAGGGTAAACTTGGATCCTTTGAATCCTTATGCATGAATGCAAACTTGTAGTAGTCTTTATATGGTGTTGGCCCTCCTTCTCTGTCATGAATAGCAATTTGATCTTGTATTAATGTCGCTTGAACAATTTTTTATTGCAATAATAACATAATCCTTGCTCTCGCATTGTGATGTTGGTGTCGGTGGTTAAAGCCTTGGAATTCCACTCTATGTTCTTTGTTATCCCTTGATGTGGCAAAATGATGGTGTTGGTCAGCCCTTTAGAAAAGTTTGTCTCCCTTTCTAGTACTAAATTGTAATCTTACTAAACGGATATTTGCATTAATGCTAGTATGAATGCTTGTTTAAGGGTTTGGAGCTACAACATTATAACCGTTCCTTTAAACTCCTCTCGTGGCCTCACCAAAAAGGCCTTTAAGAAGGCTTCATTTATTCACCCTAAATTTGTTGCTAGTACTTAAAACCTTAGTCTATCAAATTCCATAATGTAAGTAATTATCATTGATGTTTATTTAAACAAATAAAATGCCCCCACAACTCCTTCCCAATGTTTTATCACAAATTTACCGCATACCTCCTACTTAAACATAGCCCAACTTATTTGTCCAACTTATATTGAAATAATTCCCAATATGTTCAGTGCAGTGGCTTTCTCCTTAAAATAAATAACTGTTTATTTTACCATCGCATACTCATCCATCGAGATAAAGCAGAAATAAAATTCATAACTAGGAATCCATTCTAATGGGTTAGGACTTCTAAACTCTAGAAAATTAGAATGGTGAGGATGGATCCAAAATTACTTACGTGTGCTTTACCTCTAAGGTGTCAATCCTAATTCACCCATTTCCGTCGACGTTAGGCCTTTCACTATTGTCAAGAAACTATCCTTATGGCTTAAACCTTCCAAAATTATGCTCACATGGACCTTGAAGAAACTATACGAAAAATCCCCCATTATAGAATCCTTGATAGTTAGGTCCTAAGCTTATGCTAAAGTTCTACCAATAAGGTTGGACCCTCAACCTATATTCTATCCTTGCACATTGGGCCCCCAATTACCTTTTTGTTCTTGCACATTGTTTGGTAAAATTTAAATGCAAGTGAACATGTCGAACAATTAATATAATGATAAGAAAAGTATCGTCTCATGAAGATTGTTGAATACTAAACTAATTAAGTACTAATGGCGAATTAATTCTAAAATTTATTTAGCGAATCAAAATATTGTTGATGATGAATTAAAATTTAAAATTTCTAAAACAAAAACTCAAGACTAGTAAAAATTGAATCTAAGTAGAAAAAATCAAGATGAGAAATATGTTAGAGCTTCCGATTTCACCATAACTACTAGATATGAATTTTCATAGTTTATGCCTGTAAGAATGATATTACTTATGTGATGGCGGAACTTTCTAATTTATTTACTATCCTATATCTAGGTATAGTAAACCTATTTAGTTTATTAATACACTATATTTCTATATGTGAATTAAACAAATCAAATGCATTAAGATTTGTGAACATTTTTGGTTTACAATAAATCTTTCGATCATCTTATCACCAAAAACCACATAAATAACATGGTATATGTTTATCCACATTTAATTCATGGTTATATATTATAAGAAATAATTACATATTATTACCTCTCAATCTCAAACATGCACATCAAATCATTCAAGTGGTGGCCAATCACTTAAAAGCATTAAGCATAATAATATATAACTCACATAAATAAAATATCTTGCAAAGTATAAAAACTTATAAAATTTACATCATGATATTTAAGTTACATCTTTGCTCTAACAAAAGAAGTTTAGAACATAATGAAATAAAAAACTAAAGTAATAGTAGAAATTAAGCAAAATATCTTAAATAGAAAAACAGGAAAGTTGTCACCATACTGTCTTTTCTTTAAAAATTCTTTATAGAATTCCTACAATTCAAGAATGATAAGAAGTAGAGGGAAGCTTTCACAACTCTATTTCTCTTTTTCTTTCTTGGTTTTCTCTTTCTTCTCTCGCTTTTTCTCTTCCTTGGTTCCGGTGGCACACCCTTTTTCTTCCTCTTTTTCTCTTTTCTCCCTCCTGTCCGGCGTGCCCCTCACAATTCAGGTTCCTCTCCTTTTATCAACTCTTAAGCCGCATGCCCTAAGCTTCCCTTTATAATTCACTTTTTGCCCTTTTCTTTTGTTTCCTTTCTTGTCCTTTTTGTCCTTTTCCTCATCTTTTTGTTACTTTACACGTTACCTTCTCTTCTTTTATTTTATTTTATTTTTCTTTTATTCCTCATGTGCCTTGCTTCTTTTCTTCATGTTTCTTTTGCTTTTCATCTCTTTTGGAGCTTGCTACATAAACAATAAAGATTTGAATAAATATATAAAAAATAAAATATTATCTTGCAAAATTATATTATTTATATCCTAAAATAATCAAAATAACTTTATAAAAATAAAGTTATCAAGACCCCCAAACTTGACATTTTGCTAGTCCTCAAGCAAAAGTAAGAGATAATATATCTTTTGGACAAAACTTTTTCTTGAAATTCACTTAAAATTGCTCAACTTAACAATTCAAAGAAAAAAAAATATATCTTTCATTCAAACAAAACAATTATTCATAAGATAAGATAGACTCTTAACTATGTTGACCATGTGTGTGTGTGTAAGTGTGAGTCCTTATCTTTTTAACTATATGCACTCTAAATAGATTCACATTAATATGCAATCTTTCAAAATCTTCAACCAAACCTCATAGATTTGCTTTTCATTTCTCTCTCCACTAATGTAGACCAATCATCTAACCAAGAATCAATAAGACTTTTATAAGCTTGTAATGTAAGACTGGGTTAGGGGTAAGATGAAAGTCATTTAGGCTAAATTCACCCATGAACACATTGCTTTCTAGGATCTAATTTGAGCTTTTGTCACTTTTTTTTTTTGGCAAATGATCTTTCTATTACCATTTTTCTCATTTCTTTCTTCCCAAAAATACTTGATTTCACTTGGATTTTTAACACTTACAAAAGCCACAATCATGCTTGCGTCAATAAAGCAAATAGTAGGACTAGAATTTGTAACCATTATAATCTTATCTTGCTAATGATATCCAACTACTATGTTTAAGCTAATTTCTGAACCTTTAATGGCTTGAATTTGACAATAAGTGATAACAGAATTCCATTTTTGGACAGATGTTGCATTTTCCTTTTTTTTTTTTTTTTTTTGCATTCACAAAAGCAACATATTATGCTACATAATCATTGCAATCAACATCCTTCCCCTCAACTTCTCTTCATTCAAATAGACTTATATCTTAAAAATCAACATGTTGAAGGGTGCGGGACGAAAAGATAATTTGTCAAAGGCTCAAAGGTATATATATGTGGGTGTCAAAATTAAAAAAAAATGGATATGAATCAAGGCTCAACAGGGTGACTAGTGATAAATAAATAGGGTTGGCTTGAAAGGCTCAAATGATCCAAAGAATGACCTAAATCATTTTCTCAATTAGATACAACCTAGGATTTTGCCTAAAGAGGAAATCAAGCAAATTCTAAGATCCAAGAGAGATCTAAGATAATTGCATACTTCACATGAATGTTCTCTAGAGTATGAATGAAGGACTTTTAATGTTTAATAAATGGATCAACATAATCAGAATCACACTTAACTCATATCACAATTGCAGGTTTGAACAGAATCTACATCTTTCTAAAAATCGCTAAGAATTCAAAGCTTAGGGTTCAATCATGACATGAGAAAAAAAAATTTTCAATTAGATTTAGCAAGAAAAAAATTTATTTTCTCACCCCTAAACTTGAATGAAGCATTGCCCTTAATGTAAAAAGAAATAATGAAAAAATAAAGGAAAAATAAAGGTAAAATAGGAATGAGAAAACTCCCCTGATTGTAGGTGATAGACATAGAGAGCTCTAAGCAAATGGTGGTGACAAAACTTTCAACAAAAGAACTAACAAAATGCTTGGGTTGCCTTCTAAGAAGTGCTTGCTTTATATTTTTTAGCCAAACTATCTTCAATGTTGCTACTCAAGGAGGAAGAAAATCAATGGTAGTCTTCTGCATATTGACTCTCTCAAAGTAGGGCTTCAAATGTTGACCATTCACCTTAAACGTGCCTTGGGTGTCACTCGCAACTTCTATTGCTCCATATGGGAATGCCTTGGTAATTATAAAAGGGCTAGACTATTGAGATCATAATTTACCTAGAAACAATTTAAGACAAGAGTTATAAAGTAATACTTTTTGGCCAAACTCTCTTCTTAATATATGTTTGTAATGGCATCTTTTTGTCCGCTCCTTGTATATTTTGGCATTTTCATAGGCCTCATCTCGCAACTCCTATAATTCATTCAGCTACAACAATCGAGTTTCACCTGCAGACTACATATCAAAGTTTAAAAATTTCAAATCCTAAAATGCTTTATGCTCTAATTCTACTAGTAGATGACAAGCCTTCCTAAATACTAGCCTAAAAGGAGACATTCCAATTGGTGTTTTGAATGCTGTTCTATAGGCCCAAAGTACATCATCAAGTTTCATTGACCAATCTTCTTTGAGGCATTCACAGTTTTTTTCAAAATTCTCTTAATTTCCCTATTTGATATCTTAACTTGACCACTAGTTTGAGGGTGATAAGGGGTAGCAAGCTTATGGGTAACCCTATACTTACCCAAAAGTGCTTCAAATTGCTTGTTACAAAAATGGGTCCCTCTATCACTTATGATCGCCCTAGGAGTGCCAAAATGGGTAAAAATATTTTTCTTTAAGAATTTAACCACAACCTTAGCATCATTTGTTGGCAACACTACGGCTTCTACTCACTTAGACACATACTCAATAGCCACCAAACTATATATATTTCCATAAGAAGGTGGAAACAGTCCCACGAAATCAATACCCCAAACATCAAATAACTCACACACAACAACATTGTTTAGAGGCATTTCATGTTTCCTAGAAATATTTTCAACTTTTTGACATTGATCACATGCAACTACATACGAATATGCATATTTAAAAAGTATGGGCCAATAAAATCCAGATTGTAAAACCTTAGCTGCAGTTTTGGTGGCACCAAAATGACCACCTGCCTCTCTAGCATGACAATGGTGTAGGACACTAGCCATCTCTTCCTTAGGAACACATCTCCTTATAACTTGATCTACACATACTTTAAACAAGAAAGTCTCTTCCCAAAAATAATGTTTGAGGTCATAAAAGAATTTTTTTTCTTTGTTGATATGACATTTTAGGAGGAAGAACATTTCTTACCAAATAATTGACAAAATTAGCATACCAAGGAATTTTTATGGATTGGAGCACAAAAATGTTTTCATTAGGAAATTCTTCCATAATCGGTTAATCTTTTTCCTTCAAACTGGGAATTCTGGACAAATGATCTGCAACTAGATTTTCAGTCCCATTCTTATCCTTGATCTCCAAATCAAACTCTTGTAGCAAGAGAATCCACTTGATTAACCTAGGTTTTGGTTCTTTCTTTTCAAGTAGATGCTTAAGAGTAGAGTGGTCAGAATAAACAATAACTTTGGAACCAATTAGATAAGAATGAAATTTATCAAAAGCAAATACTACAGCCAAAAGTTCTTTTCCTGTTGTTGAATGATTCAATTGTGCATCTAACAAGGTTCAACTAGCATAGTAGATGGCCTAAAAAACTCCATTCTTCTATTTTCCCAAAACAGCTTCTGTTGCAAAATCACTTGCATCACTCATTAGCTTAAAAGGTAAGTCCCATTCTAGTGCTGCCATGATTGGTGCTGATATTAACTTTTCCTTTAAAGTGTTAAAAGCTTGCAAGCATTCATTAAAAAAGTTATATTTCACATATTTAACCAACAAACTTGAAAGGGGTCTAGCAATTTTAGAAAAATCTTTTATAAACCGCCTATAGAATCCTACATGCCCCAAAAAGCCGCTAGCAAGTTTCACTAATGTTGGCGGAGGCAATTTTGGAATGAACTCCACTTTAGCTCAATCAACCTCTAATCTTTTTTTAGATATCTTATGCCTAAGCACTATTCCTTCCTGCACCATAAAATGACACTTCTCCCAATTCAAAACAAGGTTTGTCTCCTCACAACTTTGTAAGACCCTTGCTAAATTATTTAAACAAATGTCAAATGATGAACCAAATATAGAAAAATCATCCATGAAAATCTCAATAAATTTTTCAACCATATAAGAAAAAATGACCATCATGCATCTTTGAAAAGTGGTTGGTGCATTACAAAGACTAAAGGGCATTCTTTTAAAAGCAAAGGTACCATAAGGACAAGTGAAAGTGGTTTTCTTTTGATCTTCTAGTGCAATGTGAATTTGACTATATCCTGAAAATCATCCATGAAAATCTCAATAAATTTTTCAACCATATCAGAAAAAATGACTATCATGCATCTTTCAAAGGTGGTTGGTGCATTACAAAGACCAAAGGGTATTCTTTTAAAAGAAAAGGTACCATAAGGACAAGTGAAAGTGGTTTTCTTTTGATCTTCTAGTGCAATGTGAATTTGATTATACCCTGAATACCCATCAAGAAAGCAATAAAATTTGTGTCCTACAAGTCTTTCTAACATTTGATCAATAAATGGTAAAGGAAAATGATCTTTTCTAGTGGCATCATTTAGTTTTTTATAATCTATACACACATGCCATCCAGTAACTGTCCTAGTTGGAATCAGTTCATTATTATCATTTCTTTGAACAGTCATACCTTCTTTCTTTGGCACAACTTACACAGGACTTACCAAAGGACTGTCTGAGATAGGATAAATGATCCCTGCATCAAGCAACTTGATTACCTCAACCTTCACCACTTCTTACATCTTTGGATTCAATCGCCTTTGAGGTTGAACAGTAGCTTTGTATTGCTTTTCCATCAAAATCTTGTGCATAAAGAGTGAAGGACTAATTCCCTTAATGTCAGCTACTTTCCATCCAATTGTTCCTTTATGCTCTCTCAACACTCGAAGTAGTTTCTCTTCCATTGATTCTGTCAAAGAAGAAGATATGATTACTGGCAAGGTAGAAACTTCATCTAAATAAACATATTTCAAATGGAAAGGTAAGGGCTTGAGTTTAAAAGTTGGGGGCTCTTCAATTGATGGCTTAGGTTTTGTCATGTGTGGTCTCAACTCCTCAAACTTTGTTACCTTTTGCTATGAATATGGTGGATTTGCCTTTATGAGATTGGCATACTCTTGTATCTCTTTACTTTCAATTTCCTCATTCTTTGGGTGAACCAAGCATGCTTCAAGTGGATCCTTGAAAGCTTTTTCTTGAAAGATCTTATTCACAAACTTATCAATTGTCTCAACCCCAAAGCAAGAACTATCATCAAAGGGATGTTTCATAGCAATAAAAACATTAAAAGTGACAGAATTAGTTTGAACTCTTAATATTAACTTCCCTTGTTGTACATCAATCAAAGCTCTTCCTGTTTCTAGAAAAGGTCAGCCTAAGATAATTGGTACCATAAAGTCTTCCTCCATGTCAAGTACTATAAAATTTGCAAGAAAAATAAAATTGTCAACTTTTACCAATACATCTTCTATAGTACCTCTTGGATATTTAATTGATCGATTAGCCAATTGTAAGGACATTATGGTTGGCTTCATTTTATCCAATCCTAATTTCCTAAAAACAAAAAAAGACATCAGAATACTAGCTCCTAAATCACATAATCCCTTACCAAAGTGAGAATCTCCAATAGTACAAGGAATTGTAAAACTCCCTGGATCTTTTAATTTTGGAGGCAGTTTGTTTTGTAAGATGGCTAAGCATTCTTTAGTTAGCTTCACAATTTCATACTCTTCTAGCTTCCTTTTGTTTTTCAATATCTCCTTAAGAAATTTGGCATAACTGGGCATTGGAGCTAATACATCTGCAAAAGGAATGTTAATATGTAATTTTTTAAATACATCAAGAAATTTAGAAAACTACTTATCTATTTTATCTTGCTAGAGTCTCTGAGGAAATGGAACTGGAGGCACATAAGGCTTGGGATTATCAAGGAATAATGTCCTATTGGTTGTCTCCTCAGGCTACGTGCTAACATCATCTTCCTTATCCTTGACACTTTCCTTCTCAACGTCATCTTTTCCCACTTGTTTGCCATTTCTCAAGGTTATTACCTTTGCATCTTCTATAGGATTCTTCTTTGTGCTACTCAGTAATGAACCTTGTTGTCTTCTTGAAATCATATTAGCCAACTGACTTATTTGCACATCTAAATTTCTAATTGAAGCTTCTTGGTTTTGCAATCTTGTTTCATTGTTTTGTAACATCTTGGCAACCATTTCCCGTAATTAGGCTTCTTTTCTTCTGGTTGCCTAAATCTTGGTGGTAGCCTCATTGCATTAGAATTACTCTAGGAAAAATTTGGGTGGTTATGCCATCTTGGATTGTAAGTGTTGGAGTATGGATTATTTTGTGGCCTACTTGAATTTCCAACATAAATAACATCTTCATTACCTTGAGCAAAAGTGTTACCGACTTGGCACTCTATGCTTGCATGTCCTCCACCTCAATGATCATATAGTATGTTTTGAATCCTCATGATTGGAGCACTTAGGTTATCTATCTTCTTGTTGAGTTTTTCAATTTATGCATACATTGTAGTGAAAGCATCCACTTTATGAATTCCACTAGCTTTCCTCACTGGTGACCTCTCAGTAGGCCACTAATAACTATTATTTACCATTTCCTCTAAAAAGATCATATGCTTCTTCTTGTATCTTATTGTTCAAGGCCCCTCCTACAGCTGCATTAAGCATAAAACAAAGAATTGTACTAGACCCATTATAGAAAGTTTGTACTTGTAACCATATGGGTAGTCCATGTTGTGGACATCTTCTCAAAAGCTCTTTGAATCCTTCCCAAGCTTTATACAATGATTCATTGTCCATTTGCATAAAAGCGGTGATATTGTTACGTATTTTGGCAGACTTTGTTGGAGGAAAGAACTTACTAAGAAATTTTTGAGCCAAATCATCCCATGTTGTAATTGATTCTGCAAGAAGAGAAGAAAACCAACTTTTAGCTGTCTCTTAGAGAAAATGGGAATAGCCTTAACCTAACAGTATTATCTATGACTCCATTGTATTTAATCATGTCACAGATTTCAAGAAAAGTATCAATGTGAGCATTTGGATCATCGTTTGGTAGTCCACTAAATTGCACAGAATTTTGAAGCATATGGATGAGAACTTGCTTGATCTCAAAGTGGTTTGCCTGAATTGCAGGCCTAATGCTTGATGAGGCATTCCAAAATGTTGGTGCAACATAGTCTTTTACAAGTCTACGTATACCATCATATCTCTCCATCCTTGTTGCTTAATCTTTCTACAATAGCAACTTAACAAAGATTTTTTTTTTCAAGAAAAAAATAAAGCAAAATAAAAAAATTTAATTTTTTTTTGTTTCAACAACTAAAAAAAAAATTAATTTTTTTTAAGAATTAAAAGAAACAATTTTTTTTCAAGAATTAAAAAAATGATTTTTTTAAAAGAAAATAAAAGCTAGATTAAACCTAGAAATCATTCGGTATTAATATTAATTAGTAGTAAAACAACCAATCCCTGGCAATGGTGCCAAAAGCTTGTTCGGTGAAATTTAGATGCAAGTGAACATGTCGAACAATTAATATAATGATAAGAAAAGTATTGTCCCACAAAGATTAGTGAATACTAAACTAATTAAGTACTAATGATGAATTAATTCTAAAATTTATCTAGCAAATCAAAATATTGTTGATGATGAATTAAAATTTAAAATTTCTAAAACGAAAACTTAAGACTAATTAAAATTGAATTCAAGTAGGAAAAATTAAGATGAGAAACATGTTAGAGCTTCCGATTTCATCATAACTACTAGATATGAATTTTCATAGTTTATGTTTGCAAGAATGATATTACCTATGTGATGGCAAAACTTCTTAATTTATTTACTATCCTATGTTTAGGTATAGTAAACCTATTTAGTTCATTAATACACTATATTTTTATATGTGAATTAAGACAAACCAAATGCATTAAGATTTGTGAACATTTCTGGTTTTGCAATAAATCTTTCAATCATCTTATCACCAAAAGCCACACAAATAACATGGTATATGTTTATCCACATTTAATTCATGGTTATATATTATAAGAAGCAATTGCATATTATTACCTCTCAGTCTCAAACATGCACATCAAATCATTTAAGTAGTGGCCAATCACTTAAAAGCATTAAGCATAATAATATAACTCACATAAATAAAATATCTTGCAACGTATAAAAACTTATAAAATTCACATCATCATAGTTAGGCTACATCTTCACTCTAACAAAAGAAGTTTAGAATATAATGAAATAACAAACCAAAGTAATAATAGAAATTAAGCAAAACATCTTAAATAGAAAAACAGGAAAGTTGTCACCACATTGTCTTCTCTTTAAGAATTTTTTACAAAATTCCTACAATTAAGAATGATAAGAAGTAGAGGGAAGCTTTCACGCCTCTATTTCTCTTTTTCTTCCTTGGTTTTCTCTTTCTTCTATCACTTTTCTCCTCCTTGGTTCTGGCGGCACACCCTTTTTCTTCCTCTTTTTCTCTTTTCTCCCTTCACAATTCACGTTTCTCTCCTTTTATCTCCTCTTGGGCTGCGTGCCTTAAGCTTCCCTTTATAATTCACTTTTTTTTTTCCCTTTTCCTTTATTTCCTTTCTTGTCCTTTTTATCCTTTTCCTCATCTTTTCGCTACTTTACATGTTGCCTTCTTTTATTTTATTTTATTTTATTCTTTTATTCCTCACGTGCCTTGCTTTTTTCCTTCATGTTTCTTTTGCCTTTCATCTCTTTTAGAGCTTGCTATATAAACAATAAAGATTTGAATAAATATATAAAAAATTAAATATTATCTCACAAAATTATATTATTTATATCCTAAGATAATCAAAATAACTCTATAAAAATAAAGTTATCACACATCTGGCCTAGCCCATTTATACCTTTTGAGGAGTGGGCTTACACTTCCTTAGTGAGGTGGACCTATATGTAACAAACTTGGAGAGAAATTCGTTTGACACTCAGCTTTTGACACGAAACTGAGTTAGCTTTGAACTAGGATCACCTTGAGGACTAACTTTAGAGAGAAAATAGGGAGAGTGTTGAGAGTAGGAAAAGTTCAAGTAAATTGAATAAGAAAGAGAGCCAGAAGGTTCCCTTTATATAGGTGTTTGCTTTCTCTCAAGAACTCAATATTGCATCGATTACACATTTATAGTGGAACCATAAATGTGTAGATATTACTTAGAATTTGAACTAAGTTCATTGAATCAGGGTACTTGTAATTCTTATTAGTAGACATTTGCATTAAGACTAATGTTACAATCATAAGTATGAGATCATAACAATAATCTTATTTAATATCAGAGTTGTTATAATTATAAGTAGCCAAGTAATGTTTCTTTCATTGATAAGATCTTTTACATCCTAGAACATTAAAATACCAAAATTAGAAAAGGAAATACAATGGGCACCACCTAAGTAGACAACTTAACAAAGGAAACTAAGTGGATTGAACTCATACTTGCCAACTCAATCCATTAGCCCATAGTACCAGTCTAACACGTAAAACTCTGACTCATACTCATTTAACCAACTTGTCAGCTTGTACTACCAATGCGGAACATTCTCCCTTGCCTAATTTGATGGCACCTTTGTTGCCTCCTAGTAACAATTAGGAAGATCTTTAAACTACCAAAGATCATCCTCGAACTCCCACATTACTACACTTTTTGGTAATCCTTTCCACTCAATCAAGAATTGTCACTACAAATGAACTTTTTTCTTTTAGAAGATGTGATCAGCTAGGATTACATCGACCTCCTTTTTAAAAGAGGTCATTATCATCGGAGGAACCCTCATTGGCTTGCTTTACCTTATGTCCGCTTTTTCCCTAAAAAAGGGCTTCAACATGCTAACATAGAAAATTAGATGGATCTTAAGGTTAGGTGGAAGGTATAACTGATAGACCACTTTCCTAACTTTCCCTATGATTTCAAACGGACCTTCATATTTACAAACTAACCCTTTATGAAGGGGATAATAAGCTTTATATTGTGCGGGGGGGGGGGGGAATTTCACCAATACTTGAACCCTAATGTTATAGTCAGCTAGTCTTTTCTTCTTATCAGTTCATCTCTTTATTCTCTTTATTACTTTATTTAAGTAGGACCTTACGACATCAACATTTTTCTACCACGATTTAACCATGTCAAAGGTATTGGGGCATTGACATGAATGCTTAGTTTCCAAGGCTAGAGTAGTCAATAGTTGTTGCCTTATCACCATCTTAAATGGACTTTGTTCATTAATTAATTTCTTTGATTATTGTAGGAGAACTGAACCATATCCATTAGTTCACCCAATCTTTTTGATTCTTGCTACAAAATGCCTTAGGTACAACTTCACAAGGCTATTCAACATCTTTGTTTGCCCATTTATCTTGGGTGGAAGCTTGTGGAGAATCACAATTTTGAGCCTAATAACTTAAATAGCTCTATCTATAGTTGGCCCTTAAAGTACGAATCTTTGTCATTGATAATGCTCTATGGTAGTCCTTAGTACTTCACCATATGTTTGAAAAAGAGCAAAGTAATAAATTTTGTTGAAGACTTCACTAAGGTCAACATGAAAGTGGTGTACTTTGAAAGCTAGTCCACCACCGCTAAAATCAAACTACACCCATCAACCTTCAACAACTTAATGATAAAGTCCATGGAAACACTTTTCCATGGATGATTAAGGATCGACAAAGGTTCCAATAAGCCGCCTAGGGGTCTTTGTTCTAGTTTATCTTGCTTATAGATAAGGCATGTTTTAACAAATAATTCTACCTTATTTCTCATACTGGTCCAGAAGGACGAGGCTTCCATTAGAGCTCACATCCTCCATTGTCTAGGATGACCTATTGTTTGGTGAAATTCTACATATAAGTGTACATGTCAAACAAGTAATATAATGATGAGTAAAGATATCGTCCTATAGAAATTGATGATTACTAAGCTAACTAATTACTAATGGTGAATAGTTCCTAGAGTTTATCTAGCCAACCAAATTGATAGAACATTGAGTAAACAACTAAATTTAACCTAGATCTAATTAATGAAATATGCTGGAGTGTCCAATTTCACCTAATTACTAGATATAAATGTAGATCAATAACGCATGTAAGATTGATTCTACTTATGTGATGGTGAAATTTCCTAATTTATTCATTATCCTATGTCTAAGTATAAGAACCTACTTAACTCATTAACTTACTGTATTTTTAGCCATGAATTAAATGAACTAACTGCATTAGGATATGCGAATATTCTAATTTACACCTAAAGCCATATAAATCATATGCATATTAATTTCTGGTTGCATATTACATGAAGCAACTACATGTCATTTCTTGTTGGTCTCTACCGTGCAAATTAAATCATCTAAGTGGTATTTACACACTTAAATGCATTAAACATAGTAATATGCAACTTCACACATAAAATATCTTGCAAAACATTATAATCATACATTTCTTAACATTGTAATTAAGTTCATCGTAGCTTTAACAATATAAATTAAAACATGATATTTACATAAACAAAAGTAGTACAAAAAATTGAATAAAGCATTCTATAAACTAAAAACACAAAATGTGTCACCAAAGTGTCTTTAATTCATAAGAAGTTTGCACAAATCTACACAAAAGAGGGAGTATAAGAAGTTGTTTGAAAAATGGGATGAAAATGACTAGCCATGTGCCTCCACACACCTCCGCCATGCGTTGCCATGTGCTGGTAACATGCCTCCACCACGTGCTGCCACACATCACTGCCGTTCTTCACAGAAACCACTAGAAAATGTAGATCATGGTCCTTGGAATGTCAATCTACAAAGAAATTGCCCAAATTTGCCATAGAAATGCATAGATTTAACAGAAAAGGCTTAGACAACATTTGCGATTCTTCCTTAGAAAACTGTTGGAAATCACACACAATTGCCGTAGAGGAGCCAAAAATTGTACTAGGATAGTAGATATGCTTCCTCCTTGCTAGAAAATGCAAGATTCTATCTAAAAAATGGACCTTAATTGTTGAAATGGGTCTCTCACAAGAAAAGGATGTCAGCGGTCTACTATTGTGTTCAGTGAAATTTAATTGCAAGTGAACATGTCAAACAAATAATATAATGATAAGAAAGATATCATCTCACAGAGATTGGTGATTACTAAGCCAACTAATTACTAATGGTGAACAACTCCTAGAATTTATCTAGCAAACCAAATTGATAGATGATAGATTAATAAACTAAATTTAGGAAAACTTAATAAAAGAAATATGTTAGAGTGTTTGATTTCACCATAATTACTAGGTATTAATATTGATTATTTATGCTTGCAAAAAAGATAATATCTATGTGATGGCGAAATCTCCTAATTTATTTACTATCCTATGTCTAAGTATAGCAAACCTACTTAGTTCATTAACTCACTATATTTCTATATGTGAACTGAAACAAACCAAATGCATTAAGATCTGTGAATATTCTTAGTTTACACTGAAAGCCAGACAAATAATATGGTATATGTCTATCCATATTTAATTTATGATTATATATTATAAGAAGCAACTACATATCATTTCCTATTAGTCTCAAACATGCAAATCAGATCATTCAAGTGGTAGCTAATCACTTAAAAGCATTAAACACAGTAATATGTAACTTCACATAAACAAAATATCTTGCAAAACATAATAATCATAAGATTCATACCATCATAATTAGGTTACATCGTAGCTTTAACAAAAATAAACTAAAACATAAAGAAATAATGAGAAAGAATAGTAATAAGAAATAAAGAAGGCATCTTGAATCCAAGAACAAGAAGTCTCTAACCTTTTTTGTCTTCTCTTCAAGAAAACCTTGAATTCTTAGCCTTTTTCTTAAGTTGTGCTCAATTTCCTCTTCCCCTTTCTTTTGTCTCTTCTCTTCTCTTAAATAGGGTTTAGGTTTAGACCTATCTCCTATCCTAGTAGAACTGGGTTTTAGAGACCTAAAATAATTGGGTTTTGAACTCTTAAATTAATTGGGACTTGAATTCCTAACATGAATGGGTTTTCTATTTATTTAGAAAACCCAACAACAATAGAAAATCTAATAACAATCATCCAAAGCCTAAGCCCATCTTGACTCTCTTGATCTTGATATTATGATTTTTGCCACACAATAAGCATCAGGTTCTCCATGTTCATTCTTTTTCTCCTTGCCTCCTTGTGTTACATAAACAAGATAAATTTAGGTAAATAAAGAGGAGTTCAAATGTTTTCTCACAATTATTAAAGTTATTTATTGCCTAAAATAGATAAAATAACTCTATAAAAATAGAGTTATCATATTGCACAACTGCTATGTTCTCTACCTAAGACATGTGTTATCACGCATTGCCTTTGAGCTTTGGCAAGATGCTAGCCACCAATGGTAATCTCTTCTCTCTATCTCTTTTATGCCCCACTCGCACACTAAAGCCCCGATAATTCCTCTGTTTTGGCCCTATTTTTTACTTTTCTTTTTGTCTTTTTCTTTCTTTTTCCTTTCACATGAGACATATTCTTTTTTTTTTCTACTTTTTCTCTCAATTTTGCTTTATTTCCTTCTTTTTGGGTTTACTACCTAAAACAACACAAGTTACATAATTATAAACAAATGCAACTATAATTTAATAAAAACTATATTAAATATTACCTAAAATAATAATAATAACAATAACTCTATAAAATATAGAGTTATCACTTGCCCACTTTCTATCATGGCACTCCTTGATAAGCTTATGGTAAAGATTTTCCCACTTTGGTATGTATAAGCACATTTTTTTTGTGTAAAGCAACAATTGCTTCGTTTTGCCGTCTTTCATGAATTGCTCTAAGTGCTTGGCCATAGGATCATGGGATATCCCTTATCATATTAGTTGCAATGTATTTCCCATAGCTAGGCTCATAGCAACTAACTTGGCTTTTTTACTAAGGGCGTTGGCCAACATTGGTCCTTACATTGTCTGTTTGAATCAAGAACTACAAACTAAGTAGGTATGACATCATGTCCTTAAACAATGAGCTATGATCGTCATTTCTTTCTCTTACACTATGTATTTGGGCTCCATTTCATTCAATCTTCAACTTTCAAAGGCAATGAGTGTCTTTCCCACGTTAATACCCCTCTAATAATGAAGTCACAAGCATCAATATGTACCTTGAATGACTTTGTAAAGTCAGGTAGCACTAGCATTGGTTCCTTTATAATAACAACTTTCAAATCATAAAAAGCATCTTGGCATTCTTTGGTTAACTCCCAAGTCTTGGATTTCTTCAATAACTTGATCAAATGTGTGACCCTTGTTGAATATCTTGAAATAAATTGTCTATAACAATTCATAAGACCAAGGAAAGATTTCAACTCTTTTACCTTGGAAAGAGCTTCCCACTTCTGGATTACCTTCACTTTGACTCCATCCATTTTCAATGTCCCTTGCTTAATCACATGTCCAAGGAAATCAACTTTTTCTTGAGTAAAAGAACATTTCTCCTTCTTTTGGTATAACTCATTCTCCTTTAGCACCTTGAAAAATATCTTCAAATGTTTGACATGTTCTTCCAATGAGTTATCCAAATATACTACCATAAACTTGTTGAAGGAAGGGTAGAGTAGAGTAAGTTATTCATCAAGGAGCAAAATGTCATTGGGGGCATTGGTTAAGCCAAAAGGTATGATCAACCATTTAAAAGAGTTATACCATGTCATGCTTGTTGTTGTTGGCTTATCTCTAGCAGCAATTCAAACTTGGTGGTGTTTCGATCTTAAATCTACTTTTGTAAAGTAACGGGCATTGCCCAGCCTATTAAACAAATATATTATTAAAGGAATATGATATTTCTTTTGACAATTACCTTGTTTAGTGCTCAATAATCAATGCACAACCACATCGATCTATCCTTCTTTGCTTAAAAGAGCATAAGAGCTCTGTATAAGGCCTTTAAAGGTTAAATGTACCTTGCATCAAGTAGTGTCTTCAATTGTTTCTTAAGTTCCTCTAACTTAGGTGAGAACATTTTGTAAAGGGCCTTCACAGAAGGCTTCATTTTTTGTTCCAACTCGATAGCATGATCAACTTCCCTCCTAAGAAGTAGTTGCTTTGGCATTTTTGGGGACATCACATCCTTATTTTCTTCAAGGAACTCACAAATAACTTGAGAAGGATTGTCTTTCTTCACAATCTCCTATTTCTCTTTTAGTATAGCCAAATATGTCTCCTTGCCTTTTTGTATCCCTTTTTTCAATTGCATGGCAGAAAGACTTATTTGTGCAGGACCTATGGCTTTCTTTGGGACCATGCATAACATATCACTTGTAAATATGCATAGACAACTATGTATAGGGTAAAGAAAGCATTAGCTACGTGGAGGAAGTCTAACTTGAGGACCAACTTGTAGTCATCCATAGTTATCACTATAAGATCCACCTTTGCCTTCCATTTGCCTATGTGTAGGTCCACTCCTTAGGCAATCCTAGCCATTAGCTAGGGTGTTGTTCATTATCTTTAGTGATCCTTTATCTTTTTTGGCCAAGAGATGCAATTTCTTGGTTTCTTTAGGTGTAATGAAGTTATGAGTTGTAGTTGAATCCACCATGGCTTTGTTTTGTTTTGTTTTTTTTTATATATATATTTTTATCGTTGATTGCACACTCCACATACACAAGAGATCTCATAGCTAGTCTAGGGGCCTTACCTTCCATGGAGTTAAACATTTAGAGGGTTGCTAAGTAACCATCCTTCATTGGAGTCTCTTTTTGAAGCATCTTTTGCTCCATAGTATTTAATAATCCTTTCTTCAGGAAATCTTTCATATAATGTGGCCTTTTACATATGAAGTAAGAAAGATTACATTTCCTTTTGTCACCATCCCAATTAGAAGGTGGTCTCAGTACCTCCATTCTAGTTGAATGAGGGTCGACTCCCTCCTTCCTTTCCCAAATTGTCAATTTGGGTAGGTGGTTTGAATGAAACATTCGTCTGTCTATGATTTGCCAAGGATTCAACAATCGAGATAGCATGATTCAACTTAGTTACCCCATGCTTCTTAATCTCATCTTTCACCCACTTTTGGAGGGTACTCACGAAGAAGAACGATAGGGTATTCTTAGGAACATCCTTGAAGAATAGCATAGCATTAATAAATGCTTCACATATGCTTGCAAAGTAGTTGTAGGCCTTAAGTCCTTCAGTGTCTCGTAAGCCATTTGGTCCATATTCTTGGGGAGAATCTACTTCTTTAGTTCTGTCTTGAAGGTCTTATATGTTTTGATTTGGTCCTTCTCCTCATTCTCCATCTCTTGGCACCTTTTACGCCACTATAAATTAGCACTCTAAGTAAGATAATAGGAGGTAGTTTTTACCTTCGCAAAGTCATCCATAATGTGAGCCATATCAAAATATCGCTCCATATGCCACAAGAAGTCTTTAACTTCTATTGCATCTCATTTGCCATTATAACTCATTAACTTAGGGATATCTCCCTAAGGGATAACAGTAGTAACAAGTTTTTCTTCAAGTTTTTCCACAACTCCTTCTATTTCAATCACTCATTGCTCAGTGTGAGAAATGTAACTCTTTAGCACGCTAACTCTCCTCCTTGGCCCCATTAGGTTAGCTTGTGCCTTTTTTGCTTTCCCCTACCTCTTGGGCTGTGTTTCCTTCATACCTTCACTTGCCATTTCAATAATTTAGCCTACCTCAAGAGTTAGGTTCTAATACCACTTGTAATGGACTTGAGAGAAATTTGTCTAGCACTTAACTCTTGACATGGAACTGAGTACATTAAGGAATAACTTTGAAGAGAAAATATAGAGAGTTGAGGAACAATGGGAATGTTGAAAGTAGGAAGAGTTTAAGTGAATTAAATGAGAAATAGAGTCAAAAGGTTCCCTTTATATAGATGTTTGCCTTTTCTAAAAAATTTAATGTTGCATTAGTTACACATTTATGAAAAAATCATAAATGTGTAGACATTACTTAGAATTTAAACTAGGTTCATCAAATTGAGACTCTTGTAATTCTTGGCTATAGACATTTGCATTAAGACTAATGTTACAATCATAAGTATGAAATCATAATAGTAATCTTATTTAATATCATAGTTGTTACAATCATAAGTAGCTAAGTAATGTTTCTTTCATTGAAAACATCTGTTACATTTTAGAACATTTAAATACAAGGAACAAAAAAGAAAATACAATAGGTACCACTTAAGTGGATGACCTAACAACAAAGGAAACTAAGCGGGTTAGACTTATACTTGCCAATTCCGTCCATCGGCCTATACTACTAGTCTAGTACATAGAAGTTTGACTTGTACTCACTCAGCTAGCCCATTAGCCCATATTGCTAGTCCAAAACATATAGCCTATCTATGACCTATACGAATTAGGCCCTTAACCCATGTGGAAGAAGGATTATGTGCCTTTAGTTAGCACCATCGATGACACTAATTGATGTGGTTAGCTACCTCATTATCAGGGTTGGTCATGATGGTTATCATTTGGCCCTTTGGTGCCCTTAGGTGGTGGCCAGCAACCAAGGCTCAAATTTAGGCCAAAGAGGACACAAAGTCTTCTTGTGCATAATGGAGCTTTGACTTAATGAGTTCATGGGTGGAATTTGGTGGCTAGCTACCATTGGCCTCTTTCACTCAAGAGGTGTCCAATGGTGGTTTATGTCGACAAATGTCTAATTAGAGCTACGTTTATGTCAAAATCCAATGGTTGGCTTACCTACTTGTAACCTTACATGATTTGTGTTATGCAATTGTCATAGTGCAATGGCCATGAAGGGCCTATTGATCCAAGTCTAGGTCCTCTATTGTGAAAAACTCGTAGAGGCTATCTAGATGTGATGGCTACTTGTTATGGTAGTGGCCTATGACATTCTTGGGTCACCTAATGGGGCTCCATTGGGTGCTTTAACCCAAAATTTGCTTAAGGTAGTTCTAACTTAACTTGATTACCAGTTGAGACAATTTAGGTTTTTCTTATGTCTAAGGCCTTAAGTGAAGTACCATTACCACAAATCAAGAGGCTTGTCCTTACTAGGTCTTTCATCTTTGTGGCAAGTAGCTCTTTGAAAGATTGCAATAGATTCACTTGGATTTTTTGAAGCTTCTCATCCATACTAGTAAATCACTCTTGTGTTTTCATCACAAGTGTTTTGAAAAGTTACAAACTACTTTTGGTATTGTGTCAACAATTGGTGAAAATTTTCTTCTAAAGCCTACAACCTAGATTTCATGATCCTAAATGATGAGTATAAAGAAAAGGTTAAGAATCCTAAATATGTGGCTTAGAAGTAGATAGATAATCTTTCCAAGTGATGGATCCTTAACACCTTCAATAAGGAAATGTTGGGATACATCTCCAAAGTAGAGACTACCTTTCAAGTATGGGATGAGCTTTGCAACAAGTATGCCTAAAAAACTAAGACTAGGGAATATGACCTACTCTCCTAGCTTTATCACCTATGAAGGGGAAGTAAGCCATTATCTACTTATTTGAATGAGTTTCAGAGCTTAACAAATTAATTAAGCTCCATCGGTAAGCCTTTGTTTGATCAAGGCAAATCATTTCAACTTCTAGAAGGCTTAGGTGGCAAATATGAATCTTTCCAAAAAATCATTGTTCGGTGAAATTTAGATGCAAGTGAACATGTCGAACAAGTAATATAATGATGAGAAAAGTATCGACCCACGAAGATAGGTGAATACTGAACTAATTAAGTACTAATGATGAATTAATCCTAAAATTTATCTAGCAAATCAAAATATTGTTGAAGATGAATTAAAATTTAAAATTTCTAAAATGAAAACTCAATACTAATTAAAATTGGATCCAAGTAAGAAAAATCAAGATGAGACACATGTTAGAGCTTCCGATTTCACCATAACTACTAGATATGAATTTCCATAGTTTATGCCTGCAAGAATGATATTATCTATGTGATGGCGGAATTTCCTAATTTATTTACTATCCTATGTCTAGGTATAGTAAACCTATTTAGTTCATTAATTCACTATATCTCTATATGTGAATTGAAACAAACCAAATGCATTAGGATCTATGAATATTCCTGGTTTACAATAAATCTTTCGATCATCTTATCACCAAAAGCCACACAAATAACATGATATATGTCTATCCACATTTAATTCATGGTTATATATTATAAGAAGCAATTGCATATTATTACCTTTCAGTCTCTAACATGCACATCAAATCATTCAAGTGGTGGCCAATCACTTAAAAGCATTAAGCATAATAATATATAACTCACATAAATAAACTATCTTGCAAAACATAAAAACTTATAGGATTCACATCATCATAGTTAGGCTACATCTTCGCTCTAACAAAAGAAGTTTAGAACATAATGAAATAATGAGGAAGAACAATAATAAAAAACAAAGAAGGCATCTTGAATCCAAGAACAAGAAGTCTGTCACCCTTTTTGTCTTCTCTTCAAGAAATCTTGAATTCTTGGCCTCTCTCTTGAGTTGTGCTTAATTTCCTCCTTGGTTTCAGCGGCACCTTCTTTTCTCTCTCTCTTCTCCCCCCTTTCTTCTTCCTTATGCAGTGGTCCTCCTTTATATAGGGTCTAGGATCTAGAACTTTCTTCTTATCTTAAAAGAATTGGGTTTTGGATTCCCAATACAATTGGGTTTTAGAGTTCTATATTAATTAAGCTTTGGACTCCTAATAGGACTAGGTTTTCTAATTATTTAAAAAAAACCAATAACAATAAAAATCTAATAACAATCATCCAAAGCCCAAGCCCAAGCCTATCTTGATTTCCTTCACCTTGATAATTTGACCATCTTCTGCCATATAATAAGTACCAGGTTCTCCATGCTTGTCCTTTTTCTTCATGCCTTCTTATGCTACATAAACAAGACAAATTTAAGTAAATAAAGAGGAATTCAAATATTTTCTCACAAGCATTAGATAATTTATTATTTAAATTAGGTAAAATAACTCTATAAAAATAGAGTTATCAATCATGTTCAAACCTCATTTCCTACATTTAATGACATTTTCCTAACTTCAAGCATTTGATGCTCATTTGAATATATATGCTTTTACACAACCACATGATTGTAACTTTCATTGCTCAGTGCTTTTAACACAATAACTGATCTAGTAATGGAAGAGGATGAGAACATTAAAACAATTTCTCTTTTTAAAGGCATGGATTCAATCAATCTATTTAGTCTAATCATGGACCCCCTAGAGGCAACAACCAAACCCAAAAATTTGGCAAAACCAACTTAATGGTTAGTTGCTTGTAGTATGCCAAATCTATTCCAAGAAGGGCCACAATGCCCTACAATGCTAGGGCCATTTCAATCATACATTCTAGATAAACAATGTCCCTTAGGCACTTGCAACACTTACACTTGAAGACACACCTAAAGTAGGTTGGGTTTTGGATAATAGAGCCACCACCCACGTAAGGTAACAAATGTCAAACCCTATATTGGTTCGAATGGCATGCTTATTGGTAATGGACAACAAATAGCTATTACCTATATTGGTAACACTGCTCTTTCCAATGATTTGTTTCCTTTGAACTCTATTTTAGTAGCTTTTGACATAACAAGGAAACTACATTTTTATTTCAAAGCTAACTTATGATTATCTATGTATTATGGTGTTTGAAAATCATAACTTCATGTTAATGACCTGAAAATGGGATGCAATCTATTGAAAAGGGCTAGAAAAGGAAACCTTTACTCAGTGCTAGATCGCCTAAATATGGTTTTGTTGTCTTAGAGGCAACAAAGAGTGGACTTAAACACTTAGTACCGTTAATTAGCCCATCCCTATGGACAAGTAATTAAGTTTTGGACTTAACAAGGAAAAATCAGTGTGACAACCTGATTCTTCTTTTAAATTTTGTAAATCTTGTCGTATAAGCAAGAGCCATAAGCTTCCTTTTGCAAACTTTACCATCAAAACCTCTTCACCCTTTAAGAAGGTAATGTATGGAAGTCATTGCTTGTTAACTCTTGTCAAAACCTTAAGTATTATGTATCTTTTTTCAATGACTTTTCCCATTCACCTAGATTTTCCTTATTTGACAAACATCAAAAGTGCTTGGTTTCTTTAAAGAATTTAAGTAAATGGCAAAAACTCAATTTGGCTTGCTTATTAAAATCCTATAATTTGAAAATGGTAAGGAATACTTGGGTAATGATTTTCTAGATTTCCTTAAAACCACTTGCATTATGCATTAACTATGTTGTCCATACACTCTTTAGCAAAATGGTGTGGCCGAAAGAAAACATGAAACATTGTAAAGCTAGCAAGAGCTATGATGATTCAAATAAGCATGCCAAAATGCTACTAGGTTGATGCCTTTCTTGTTGCAATATAGTTAATCAGTAGACATCCTATTTAAGCTCTAAACAACTCTATTCCATTTTAGATCCTATATAAGATGTAGTGTGATTACGATTTTTTTAAAGTATTTGGATGTTCATGCTTCTTGTATCTAAGACATGAAGCTATAGATAAACTATCTTCTAGATCATTTAAGTGCTCTTTTTGGGATATAATTTATGGCACAAATTGCTATAGATGCTTTCATCATGCCTTAAGACAAGTGTTTGTATCAAGACATGTTTTTTTTAAACAAAACATTCTTCCTTTTTGTAGTTGATGACAACTTGGTTACATGAAGTTGTGTTGTAGAACTCGCAAGTTCAATGCACAAGGTAATGATTGACATTTCAGTGGAGAATGCACCATATGATGTGGATGCCAATGCCTTACACACTGTAACACACTTCAATGTTGCCATTAAATCCCCTTTTACTCTTGCAGAAAATTTGACAAATGCCTTGAGTTCCACTAGAAATGCCTCAAACCCATTATGTAGCCTACAAGAAGCAACATTTCATCGAGTGGACTTGTAGGACAATCATGCGAAATGTGTACTAGATCAATTGATAACATGGAGGATTAGCATAACTTGTTTAGAAATGCACACAACAATGTGGGGACATGCATGTTTCCACACAATGGAGTTTGCACCACACGCCTAGAAGACCTTACTAACAAGTAACCAATTCCATTTAAATTTCCATTAAGCAATGAAGACTCAGTAACATGCATGAGTCTTTTAGATCCTTTTGAAACCAAACATGTGTCCAAGTCCAATGAGTGAAGTTTAATTGATCACCTGCATGAAACACTTCCACAATTAGTGTCGCACTAACCTAACAATCATCTTGAACCTCCTTTTTCCTTGCATGAATTGTTCTTTGAACCAAGCAAGCAACCAATCAAGAATAACCTATGCCTCTTCACCTCAATGTTGACAACAAAACAAAGAATGTTCAAACTTATACAATACAAACTAGGAGCTAGTTAGGTATCTACAAACTGAATCCCAAATATGTGTTGACCCTTACTCATTCACTTCCTTCACTTCCTAAAGACCTTCATTTGGTTTTAAGGGATGCGAGGTTTAGATGTGCCATGGAAGATGAAATGTTGGCCCTTGAACAAAATAACACTTGGTAGCTAGTTCCTTGGTTTGAAGCAATAAACATTATAAGGTGTCATTGGGTCCTAAAACAAAAACTTAGACCACGCGGTGAGTTGGATTGCTTAAAGGCACGACTAGTACCTAAAGGGTACCATCAAGAGTAAGGTGTGGATTTTCTTGAAATGTTTAGTCCAATTGTTTAAAGTGTAACAATTCGGCTGATTTTGTCAATAGCTGTTGTGAGATAGTGGTTGTTGTTTCAATACAATATAAGCAACACATTCTTGCATGGTCCATTTGTTGAACCTATTTTCATGGACTAAGCCCTTGGGTTTGTTAATTAACATTTTCTAGATCATTTCTATCTATTAAAAAGAGCATCATATAGGCTTAAACAAGCTCCATGAACTTAGTATGATAGATTCATAGATTTCCTTTTTTCACTTGGTTTTAGTTGCAATCAGCATGATCCTTTACTATTATTCTTGATAAAAAAAGGTGTGATTGCGTGGAACCTACTCTATCTGGATGATCTTATAGTTATTGAGAATTCTAGATAGTCAATTATTGACCTTAAAGATGCACTTCGTTAAGAATTTTCAATTAAAATCCTTGGATAGCTTCATTATTTTTTAGGCATAAAGGTAAATCAAACTTTCGTTGGTCTTTTGCTATCTCAACATCAATATGTAGTTGACATCTTTAAGTGAGTAGGAATGGAGAATTGTAAGCCTATCGCAATGCCTATTGCAACTATGGAACTGACAATAGGAAATGGCACATCATTGGCCTCCCAACCTTCGCTTTCATAGCCTTGTGGGAGCGTTACAATACCTTACACTAACTTGTCTAGACCTTTCATTTGATGTGAACTGATTATGTCAGACAATGCATGCACCAATAGCTGCTAACTTCCATTGCTTAAAAAGGGTGTTAAGGTACCTTCATGGAACAATATCTTACAAATTGAAAGTTCACTCCATTGGCACCCTGAATTTGGTTATAGTGATGTAGACTAGGGTATTGCTTTTTGTCTTGGCGCTATATGTATCTCATGGAGTGCAAAAAGGCAATCTACAGTTTCTAGGTCATCAACTGAAGTTGAGTACTAGTCTATAGTAGTAGCTACAATAGAATTAATCTAGATTTTATTCCTACTCAGGGATCTAAATATACCACAATTTGAAACGATAATCCTATCCTATGACAACCTATCAGCTTTATACCTTACAACCAAACCAATTCTCCATAGTAAATCCAAATATATAGAAATAGACTACCATTTCATTCTAGAGAAAGTGACACTCAAGACCATTGTCACAAAACACATCCCGTCAAGTGAGCAACTAGCCGATTTACTTACAAAGGCACTTCTTTGGTCTCTCTTTGAAAACTTATGCAACAAACTAGGCCTTTTCATGCCTAGTTTAAAGGGGCATATTAACTTTGACAATCCAAAGCATGCCAACCATGTCTCAACAACTACTACTAGGCCAACTTCAATAAGAAACTAGCAAATCAAAAACACCAAGAAGGCATGGAAGGTTTTACAAGAAGGCACACGAAATCAAAGGTAGAGCCATCATTAGCTTATCCATGCAAAACACTCTTTCCCATCTTTCTTTATTAGTTATACATTTAACTGAGTGTAAAGAAGACACGCTTGTATCGCACCAACTTATAATTTTGTTAAGATGAATATAGAAACTCTTTAAGGAGTGCCTTTCTCTCTCTCTTGTTCCTTTTCCTCTTTCCTCTATCTTTCTTCTTCTTCATGCAGGGGCATCATGGCGTTGCATCATCGACTGGAGCCCGCAACACTGCACCGCCACAACCACCGGCCTACACATCGGTTTTTGTCTAAAGTAGAATAATTCCTAGAATAAATGTACTGTGTATATAAGAAAACTCGGAATCTTGTGAGTTGTGGATGGAAAATAAATTTCAAACAGACTAATTTTCTACCTTCTCCATGTTCCTTCATTGCTTTGTTCTTCCTTCTCCTCAATTTCTCTACTTACAAAACAACCGAACATCAATATTCCAGGCGAGAAAGCTTATATTTGCAACCCGTATTTCCTCATTGAATCATGAAAAAATTACAGGCCAGCAATGGCCAAAGGAAATAAAAAGAAGTTCAAGAATTCTCAACTCTAGCCATGCCCTATATACAGCTACAAAGGAAAGCAAATTCCATACCGTTATGTGGTAAACATGGATTTTGGTTCCCCCCTCAATGGTCCTCTACAAAAGGGTGGGGCAGCAACTTCCTATCTCGGTGGAAGATGGAAAGTTTCTCCGACAAATCAGACTGTCCGTATGCACATGGGGTGGTTCCCTCCTTGGGAACTCCCCCTGAGAGGTCGACCTTGGCAGACACCACGTCAAGCTCATCATCCAACACTGCAAATGTTAACGAGATATTTGTTTTGTTTTCCCTGGTCCCTGCTGTATGGTCCAAACCCTAAAGTGCCCTGAAAACTTAGAAGCAGCTGCATTTTCAGTGAAAATTATTAGGAAAACATCCAGAGCTGACAGAACCCAAGGGTCAGCGGCCTCTGTCGTTCTGAGAATTGCGTCCTTTTTTCACTGTTCTTTTTCTTCATGTTTTTTTTCCGATTGAATCGTATGGTTGCAAAACATGGTTCTTAGCAATTAGATATTTCCCTCGCTACTGCTCCTGTAGTTTTCCATAAGAATGATTTTGTAAATTATCAATAGAAAATGAGAATTTGCATGCAGTTTACAACTTTAGGTACGAATCCAATTCTTATGCGGTTAAGGTGCACATATTTGGACCAATGTCCAGGCTATTATCAAGTACGTGACTACTTCATTTACATAAGGAACGAAACACAGAGAAAGGAATTTGGACTTTGGATCAGAGAAAACCAATGAAACATCCACATCTAGAGAAGATTTTGTTAATCTTGATTCATAGTTGCTGTGAGGATCAAACCATCAAACCAGGATTTTAACGGCTTCAGTTTTCTAATGTATGTCCGTCTTTTCGCACCTAATATACAAAGAATTGCAGTGCCGTGAAATCAACAACCTGTGGATGTAACATGAAAGCAACATAATTAGTACACATGGGTTTGAAATTGAAAAACCAAAGATAAAAAGTAAATACTTGTTGCTAATGACCGGATCCCCTGTTTATTTTCGACGCACCACCATTTTGGCATTTGTTGAAGAAAATCATGGCAAAGTATTGCTTCTATTACAGACCCTTTAATTTAGATATTTGCCAGAGATAGCTACCTATAGGTGGATTAGAACTGCAGAATGCAACATTGACGCTTAAATGGCTTCATCTTTTCCGACCCAACGATTGTCCTTTTGCACATAGCAATCACCAATTTTGATATTTCGAACGTGAGAAATCTGGTCCCAATTCTCTCCTGTTCTGTCCAGGACATGTTGGTGTAGAAGTGGGCACCGATTAATGACCAATTCTTCCGGTTGTGTTCTGCGTAGGTAGTGTGGCAGTGCCCTTAGCCTTGAACACCCCGTGATATGCAAGTAGCGAAGGCATGGGGCTATTCTGATATCAACGCCTTCTTTTCTCTTGATCCTTCCATCCCACACTTCCCAGCTTCCCATCTCACAAAAAGTAAGCTCTTTCAAATTTCGGAATATAGTGAGTGGCGCTGGCCCTAAACCTCCATTCTCTGTTTCTAGACCCAAAAATTCAAGATCCACCTTTTCAACCCCATCCATGCAGAATAAACCAAGTGATTCAAGGGATGGCAATTTGCCCAATGGTGGCAAGAACTTGCAGTTCTCACAATGCTGAAGAACAAGCTTCCTCAGTCTACTTAAAGACATCATCCAGCTGGGAAAGATTGCCCTGCCATTATAGCGGGAGATTGATATATGCTCTATGCCTGAATGTGGCTGTAAGGCCTGAAGGACAGCTTCATCTATTCGTCCCTCCACACGCGGACCGGCGAATTGAAGTTCCAAGCTATGAAGGCGTCTTTTCTCACTCAGCTTTGCTTTCTCGGCGTCTTTAGCATCTACTACGTTTCCCAATCCTTCAACGCAAACTTCCTTTCTAAGGGAGTTCAAGTTTTCTAGATCTTCTATCTTGCATGCTTCACTTCTATTACCAAAACTTACAAGGAACCTGCTTAATGTTTGAAGAGAAGTTAACCCCCCAATTCCTCTCGGCAGCACTCTCAGACTTAAAGTCCCATCAATCTCAAGATGTCTCAGTTTAGTAAGTTTTCCAATATTTTGTGGCAGTTTTTGAAGACATTGGCACCCTGTAAGGTTCAGAGTTTGTAGATTAAGCAGATTACACACTGCTTCAGGCAATTCCTTTAACCCAGTATTACATAGGTTGAGGAATCTTAGATGTACCAGTCTTCCCACTTCTTCTGGAACTTCTGCGATTACGCTATTCCTCAAATTCAATGCCCTGAGACATGTCAACCGTCGGCATAATTCAGGAAATGCATTAGCAATTTCATTGTTGTCTTCATGTCGAATGGAGAGGGTGCGCAGCTTTCCTGCATGGCAAATAGAGGTGGGAAATGGGACAGTCGCTGCAACCACCATTGTTGAATGACGAGCTCTTCTGAAGTCAGGGTAGCGTCTCAACCCTCCATGATCATTAACCTCAAGGATCATGCATTCCTTTTTGGTAAGAAACTGGGCGAAGTCGTGCACTATGTCATGCATCTTGCATCGTTTTATGCTACCATCAACTTTCTCAAAATCTTGAAAGAAACAGCGCGTAGCCAGGTTTTCAAAATACTCACGCCCTATTACTTCCATGTCAGAACTTCCCCGTGAGCTTAGAAAGTCTTGCGCCATCCATAGCTTTACTAATTCGTCTTTCACTATCTTGTGGTCTTTTGGAAAGACTGCGCAGTATGAGAAGCATCGCCTAACAGGGGTCGGGAGGTCGTAATAGCTCAACAATAAAGGAGGGAAAAGCCCTCTTTCAGCCTCTTGCAGGTTCCATATCTCGCTCTCCAGAATGTCTTGCCACTCTTCTCTATTGTTTTTTAATCGCATGAGACCACCCAGAGTCTTGGCGGCAAGAGGCAAGCCATTGCACTTGTTTGCTATTTCCCTACCAATGTCTTCCAGTTGTGCACACTCCTCCTGTTCTCTTCCAGAAAATGCGATTCGACTGAATAACAGCCAGCAGTCTTCCTCCGATAACTTTCCCAAAGGGACGGTCCAGGTGCTTTGCATCATTGTTGCAACCCTGTTATTGCGTGTGGTGACTAGAATTCTGCTTCCCGAGCTACCAAACTTGAGAACATCTCTCAATGGCCCCCACTTCCGGTCATCTTCAGTCCAAACATCATCGAGGACAAGAAAGAATTTCTTATCCTTTATCAGACTACGCAAATGCTGTGCCAGTGTTTCCAGTTCCATGATATTAGGTGCTTTACGTTCGATGTTTTCGATGATGGCTTTGGCAATTCTAGTCTCATCAAAAGGATCGGAAACACAGACCCATATTCTGATCTCGAAAGAGGCCTTCACCAGTTCATCGTTGAAGGCCAGTTGGGCAAGAGTCGTCTTTCCAATTCCTCCCATGCCTACTAAGCAGGTCACATGGAGGCCTTTTCTTCCGGGACTAGTCTCTCTCATTAGGCACCCTACTAGGTGATCTTTATCCTCTTCTCGACCGCATATCTCGGACACAGCAACGATAGAGGTACTTCTTTGTCGCTTAGGTCCTTCATCGACTCTAATAGTATGAAACTCGTAACGGTCTTTCTCCATGGCAATTACATTCAGTCTTTCATTCAGCTTTTTAATCTTGATAGCAATTTCTCGGCACAAAACAACCCGAGAGATACAAAAACAAGTAGAGAGTTTGTGGAAGCTCAAGCATACCTTCTTTTGAAGAGAGATATCCTCAGCTGCGGGAATTGTTGCTCTGAGGATTTCGATGCTCCATTCATCTATCACATCGTCCATGTCGTAGGATATTTCCTTGAGCTTGTCCACCCAGTTTTTAACAGCCTCGTCCATCAATTGTCTTTTCTCTGCATCATTGACCACAGATTCGATATTTCGCAGTGTACGGCTGAGCTTTTCGGCTTCTTTCTTGACACCCCTAACTAGTCTCACCTGTTGTTGCATCTCTTGGTCAACGTTGACTGCCAACTGCTGCAGGATTGCAGGAAGCAGTGCAGAAGCCATGGTCGGGAGTTGCAAATTTTGACAGGCAAGGAACAGGGAGATGATTAGAGGGAACAACTGAAACAGGAAGCTTTTGCCAACTCTCGAGGAGGGCATAAAAAATTGCAGCAAGCGTAGTTGGAGGTGGAAAATAATTGATCCGAGCAAACACTATGGAAAGGCAAAACTCCTATGAGCTGCGGGGACCGCTGAAGGCCGTAAAAAAAAAAATTAGGAGGCTTAAGAATCCTCCGCACTCACTTCAAAAGCAAGGAGATCTGGACATTATATAATGAGTAAGGCCAGCACCCACAGTAGTGCACCCGGACTAATGGCATACCAGTGGTGTTGAATGTGCTTGCTTCTCTGAGACTGACACTTTCTGTCAAAACGAGCAAGAAACAATCCTGCGGTGAGAAAACAGTCGAATAAACGTTTTCTGTGAAAAAGGAGAAGGAACCTAAATTCTGTGAAGTTCCCTTGCAAGTCTTTGGCCAATAAGCTTGACTTTTTAAGATATTCTGAGAAAGACGAAAAAATCTAGATCACCTACCTCACTGGCTCACTTTTTGGTCGTTCTTCAAGCAAATCATTCACTAACGTTTAAGAATGATTCCAGTAAAGAAATCTTGTTTCCATCCCAATAGAATCGCTAAAGCTGAAAACAGAGCTGCCTGCAACTGTTCGACCGTGGAATTGCTTATTATAAAGAAAACAAAGCAGTTACAGTGCTGGAACTGCTCCTGTTTTAGGAAGCAATTAGCTCACAAAAGACCTGTTTGCTGGCCCCAAATCCCAGCACTAGTTTTAACCAAAACAGAATCCTTGCCCCGCTTTTTGGAAAGATGATGGTTAAAGGTCATCAGCGGGTGGAGCACGGGAAAGTAACACGAGGCGGCTGACAGTTAATTACAAAGTTCTTGCATGTCTTTGTCTTTCAGAGACGACCAGGAAATTGAGCATTGCCAGCTCACTATGCCTCCTGTCAAGTAGAAGTCGTGGTCCCTAACAGAAAATCCAAGCACTGACGTTCCATTTCCAAGCAAAAACAAATGCGTTGAGCAACTGTTCATGGACTTAGTTTGGAGGCCAACCACTTCCAACTCATCCTACAACCTTTTATCCAGTCAAACCAAATGCCTGGATGGACATTTGTAAAATTCACGTTAAATCCAAAAGCAACAAACAATGATGGAGAATAAAAAGAGAAAAACATGGATCTAAGTGCTTTGGAATGATCTTTGCATCTAGAATACAGGATGGTTTTGCGTCTCAGCTCTCAGAATTTCTCTGGTCTCCGGAATTTACTTTTCCGGTGAACCTCTAAAATTGTTGCTTAAACCCAACACCCGAAAACTAAACCCCTCTGTACAATACATGATCACTTAAAAATCACAAATTTCTCCAGAAGCTCGTTGAAATTATAAACTATATGCCTTGATTAGGATCATTATGAATTGCTCCTGTAAAGGGCGTATATGGCATGTCTTTGAAGAGAATGTGTGATATTAGAGGTGGAGAAAAAAGGACTGTTGGGGAACCAATGGGTGGGCGAGGATGAGTGGTTCAACAAGAGTCGTTATAAATGGAGTTGGTATGAAATTCCATATGCAAGTCTTGTGAGTCTTGTACTCGTTCGTTTTAGTGACTCAAGAATTAAACTGAGTCTCTTGATTTTTTCCTACGTCTATTTTCTTATGACACGATGCTAATTTTCCATGTTCTCAAGAATCAGTGTCTGCATACAACATATCCACCTCTCTAGGTCCGATAATTTGGGCGTTATCAGTGGGTCAATGAGACCAACGTCGCGGATAGCAGTGACTGAAAACAGGCTTTGCTTGGTGGTGCACTTATTTATTGGATGACCTAACATAATCGTTGAAACTTCTGATGTTCATATACGCGACTTTTTCCCTACCTTCCAAACATATCCATCTCTTTACGACTTTTCTTTCTCCTTTTGGCCATTATTATCAAATCCATACCTGTATCCTTAACTATGATATCCATGTCCCTCGCACCCCTACCCATTAGGCTTCGTATCTTCCAACCTAATTATTTTAAATTACACCACGTTTGCATGGTTTTCATTCTTTTCGTTAGAAGGATATCTGCTTTTCAGACTTGAATAGAGCGTTTCATCCATGTTGATAAGAAGAACATAGACACGCAGATTGGAAGAATACTCAATCTTGTATTCGCTTGTGTTCTATCATTACAAAGAGAAATTGAACTAGGTTTGAAACTAAATATACAAGTATTCTAACCACTATATTTTGTTATCCAAAGGTCCATAGCATGACTTGATTGATGCTATTTTAGTGGTTTAATCGGCTTACATCCTTTTCTCAACACATGTTACCTTCAATTTGAGTAGATTAATTGATATGCTACCAGTTAATTGGGTAATGGATTGAAGAGACCTAATTAAAGCTGGGTAAAATCTTAGACTTTACCTCTAATTGTATGATAGCACGTTTCCTCTGGAAATCATCATGCAAGAATTTACTGTGTGAGGATGCGTAAATAACAATTTAATCATTCATCAGGAAGTATTATATTTCATGTCCCACCGGACTGTCCAACTTTATTGTTAATGCATTCTTTCTTTAGAGAGAAGATATATTTTGTTCTATTTCTCTTAGTCAAATTTGAGTTATTACTTTTTTTTTTTAAAAAAAAAAAATCATAGGCTTCTAGACATCATAAAGTGAAGCACCTTGTTCATCCAATAGAAACAAAAGAAAAAAAGAAAAACTAGAAGCCAAACGTTGGGACAAGTGGGCTTGCGAGTTCGCTTTCCTAGCAACATGAGACCCAACCAACTCTTCCGAGATTCCCAAATTCAGTGCTTATCTCATTCAACAACTTTTGTTTTCCTTTCTCCCCTGAATAATGTCTCTTTCCTGGAAGATTGAAAGTGAAAAAGAAGGATAAGAATAAAATATAATCGCTCGGCAGAGGACCAGTTGTCATCATTGGTAGTTGAATTGAGGACGGATGCAATGTGTGAGCACGAACGCTTTATTCCAATCGAGAAATCGACGAAATTTATCGATGTTGACCGACGTAGAATTTAGTGTCCGAGACAGGGTGTTTAATTTAGGGTGCTGAACCAACTTTAAAGATTAAATCATTAAGTCCTGAAATCATTGGATAAACAGTGGCCTCAGTTGTCCATCAAGTATCTCTCATCCCATGTTTACTGAGAAATGTACTAATCAGATACTGAATGAAAATTGAATCTTTTCACGTCTTCAATATTTATTCTCCTGACTTGTGAAACAAATATAGAACAAAAATAAAAGATTTCACAGAATGAAATATAAAGTATATTTTCATGAGTTGGGAGGGTATTTATTATGTTTAAATACAAGGATTAAAAATTATATTAAATCAATTTAAACTCTAATACTATGTTAAAAATAAATTTATATCTAATTCAAGAATTATCTCATGAATTGAAGATACATTTTTTTATTTTTAAACACTATTCGATAACCCATTTATAACATAATAAAATATTAATTATATTGCATAATCATAACCCAAATAGATGGATCGAAACTAAAGATGAGAGCCCTAGTAAAAACTCACCGAAAATGCAATGATACAGGTGACTGTCAAGCATCCCACCCAGTTTTGCCTATATACTCCATCTCTTTGTGTGAAAATGTGTGAGAGAAATATGTAGAAAAGGTGGGAGTGGGATTGCTCGTCAAAAAGTTCCTTTCATGGAAACTTTTTGGTTACACTCCAGAAATTCAAACCGCGCACGGTACTTGAAATACTGGTCTTGGAAGCTTTGTAGACCTAGGCTTGATATGCACGAAAGCAAATTCTAGATCTTCAACTTTCAAAGCAGAAAAAAAAAAAAAGAAAGGAAAGAGTAAAGAAGTTTTTAATAAATTAGAAAAACCATGTACCGCACATGATGTGCCCATGCCAGATGTCATGATTTGCAGAAGAAATTAGGCACCGGGAGTGCACTATAGCGTTTTTAAAGTTAAAGAGCAGTCATTATAATTTCGGAAGAGTGTTGATATAGTCATTGCCCTTTGAATTGATCGTGGAACGGTAAAGATGGACTTGACTTTATCAAGCAACCACTCCACATTCCCTTTTAAGACCACCAATGTAGTGTGCAGCTGCTACGATCGGATCACATGATAAGTGCATTTATTTCGTTCTTTCTTCAGACAAGTTATTTGAGCCATCCAAAGAATAAAAGCAAGGACACCTTAATAGGGATCGATCCTTCGTCAATTTTCTTGGAAAGGCTCCAAACCATGTACATGATCTCTTGCTTAACATTGGTCGTACAACCATGTTTCTTGCCTGAAAAGTTTGACACTCGATGCCTTGCTTAAAAAAAGTATTGCTTTCTTCATATTGTTTAAACCATGGCCACAAACATAAGTCTATAGATGACCGCAAGAGGAATTTCCCACGGAAATTTTGGGCCATCTCAATGTTTCCTACCCACTCGCATAGACCTTTGACAAATTGCATTTATCACAAACAGAAAAATGCATAATGCTTTGAGAAGGGGCCGGCATGATATTGTTTAATCTGTGGAATCTAGCGTGTGAGGCTGTAAAGTAACGAAGGGGCTGTTTAGAAATGAAATAAGTACAAAGTGGATACTACCCGGCGCGATGGAGGCCGCCAGTGAAATCACAGCTTACAGAGATGTGAAGGAAAACGTGGTTCTTGCTTATGCTTTACCTGAAATGAACAATAAGTAGTGAACTAGACAAATTAATATGTTTACCACATTATGTACGTCAAGAAATACAACATAGAGAGAAAAAAGAAAAATAGTTAGGTTGTGTCACATGTGTTAAAGGTGGGTATTATCCCACATTAGAAGTATGAGAATGGGCCCTTAAGCTTATAAGTGATGAGATTTTCTTACTTAATTTTTTAATATTTTAGGATAGACTCTTACACTCTAATATGGTATTAGAGTCAGAGATGGGCCTATGCTTCATAATCCCTTACACAACTTGTGATTTCTACTATGTCTATTAGAATTAAGGGAGTTTACTCCTTTGGTGGATATATCAATGACTTGTTTAACAAGCTACAAGGAAATTTCCCCTCCAAAAATTTTTCTTAAAAAAAACTAATATTAGATTTGTACATGCTTTGTTGTTCATAAATTATTAGATATTTTATGAGTCGTATAGCCGATAGATAGTTATAATACAACTCTACTGAGCTATCATAAATTAGATCAACATCCTCCAATAGCTGTAATAACCACTATCATCAATTATATAATATCCTCCAATAGTTACAATAACCACATGCTCACCTATCCTATCATTACTATTGATTTGTGCTTTGCTTGTTTACATGATAATAAGAAAAATGATTGCTCCTTAGTACACCATAAATTAATAGTTGAATTAAGTTTAAAGGTATAATTATTTATTGATCTTCAGCAACTGGATCCCCCCACATAATCAGCATCATGGCAGCTAGTTACCTTTCACTTTCGTTTATTGTTGTATGCTTCCAAAATCAATTGTGCCATTTAGACACTATAGTATCATGTGAGCTACTTGTAGGCAGGCCGTCTGTTATTATTCACAAACTAGCTTATCAAACTAACCACAAATGTAATGTACAACTAGGTCATAGAACAAAATTCGTTTATTTGCATCAAGCTTTCGAGGGGCTCATTCAAGACTTACTAGACCTATTACTCAATAGAAGACAAGAGCTTCGTTTTCATGAGGGGGACAATACCACCCACCAATTACTTGCACATTGTGGGCTCTTTCAATTTTTGACCGTCTTCAGCGAATTTGACTATGGCTTCTTCTCGCCTTCAACTTGGGCCATTTCAAGTTCAAAAAAGTACTTCAATTCTCCAAGTTTCTTCATTCACTCTTCTAAATTTTCACAAATAGGCTCTAATCAACATGTGTAGTTATTTGAGTACCAATATGTAGGAGAAACTATAAGATCTTTCCATACAAAGTTCATGGCACTTGTTTCAACTCATAATACCTACCATCACTTGCAAATATGATCTTTCTTTCCAAATTTTTGAAACCCCTTAGTTGCTCTATTTGAATCTCTGAATCAATTTCTCCGTAAGGAAGCATTCTTAATGTTCACGTACTACAAATTCCCACCCCTTGCCAATAGCCAAAGCTAATAGCATGCTTTGGGTAATAATCTTCCTAACTAGATTGCATGCCTTATACCTCTCCATTAATCCATCAATTTCCCTTTTCAGCTTACATTTCCAATAGCATAAAATAAACTTAACATCCTTCCACTTAGCCGTTAACTAACATGTCTGATTCTAGCTTAAGGCTACAAAATGTATTTCCATTGCTTTATATCATTTTTCTTGTTTGTAAGCCATCTTAAACAATGCTGGTTTAAAATCACTCACCTTTGTGGCTAGATTGATATCTATGTTGCTAGAATTTGGTCCTCAAGTCTTGATCAAATGTTGTGGTTTTCATCGTGCCTTTTGTTCAGATTCTTTCAAACTACCTGTTAGTCTTTTGTATTCTTAGTGATGGGCTCCCTCATTTCTTGAGTGGAGTGTTGGAGTTTAAGTTCTAAAATAGCCTCTCAATGGTCATGTTACTTCATAGTGCCTTTTCACCTTATTCCTCACCTATATCATTTCATATTATTGAAATCTAGGGGTATTTCTCACATAAAGGACTAAAATAAGTAGGTTTGATTAGAAACAACATCTCAAAATGTGTAAAACTGATTTGCAAGCAGATCATAACACCTCCAATCTTTTCTTTTGTTGTCATACCTAAAACTATGTAGCTAATTGCCTTCTTATTAAGCCTACATCATAGTTTGTTTGTACTAAAAACATAACATACACAATTAAACACACAAGGACGACTTATTGCTCCCTTATGGTCCTAAACAATTTCCCAAGAGAGTAGATACATCTAAGAACACTTGTGCAAAAGATTGATGTTGTATCTTGTTGGTTATATGTTGTTAATCTCAAATTACCCTACCACATTCTTGTTGTTCAACATGCTCCTTCCAACTTTAGCAAGCCTAATATTCTTCTCTTAGCAATCTTAGTCCACCATGGGGAGTGTTACGGCATGTTAATTGCTAAAGGATCCCATGTTGTTACAATTACATTGAAAATTTCTTTAACGCTTATCTCCCTTGTTTTCTATGCTTAAACATTGAATTTTGTGACCAAGCTGGTTGTTTTTTTTTTCTTCCGTTAAACTTAATGAATGCGAAGGATACTTCTTATTTCTCATGGCCTATCCTTATAAGGAACATCAATGCATTCCAAAACTTGATGACATGAAAGAAGATAAGCTTATATGGATTACAACAACAAATGGCAAGTACTTAATCAATTTAGTATGGAAGCTCTTATTCCCTAATGACCTAAAGTTAATTGGTTTAGAATTGTATGGTTCAATGTGATCCTTCAAACACTTAATAATATTATGGTTGACAATCAAGAATTGACTAGCCAAAAGAATGAACTTTACTTTCTTAAAGATCGAAAAAGGTAAAAGTTGCTGCTTATGTAATACTTATGATGAATCTTGCAATCATAAATTTTTAGAATGCTCTTACTCAATTTCTATTAGATGTAATTGGAAACTCTACTTAGTGCAACTCCATCATTCCTATCTTAGCAATCAAGGATTAGGTAGCTTTTTTATCATGTAAAAGGGAAAATCTTTAAGGCATGTTTTGTTAAATTTGTGATTGCATCTTTTCTTTGTGCCATTTGAAATGAGAGGAATGATAGGATATTTAGAAACAATAAGCATTTTGAATGTGTAACTTTTGAAGCTATCAAAAGGTTAGTAAGATATTGATTTTGTTGTGTCATAAAGATTTTCAAAATTGGTAAAAACTTGTTTATTCAACATGCTTGGAGGCTTAAGGAGACCATCTTTGATATACTGTAATGTTGTGTAAGGTCATATGGATATGCTCCTAATTATCTTGTATTGATTTATCATATATATAAATTTTTGCTTAGCAAAAAAAATATCTAAGTGATCCTTCCCTTCCTCACCTAAAAATATTTGAATGGATATGCTTTAGCAATTGTTTAGCATAAACTTGGACTCATTAAATGACAACTAGTGTGCTTTACCAAAATAATGTACAACATAAGTTGTGTATGTTTGTAGCTCTCATTTGGTTAAGCAACTCATCATCAATTTAGACATAAGCCAAGAGTTTGATGTAACCAACATTACACAACCATGGATGCCAAAGATTTGTCATCTCATTTCTTCAAGTTTTATCTACTTTACATTGTCCCAACAAACATTACATAGATATATTCCAAACTCTATCCTTTTATGATATGTGCCTTTTACAAGTTTATCGAACTTAACATCATCTAGGCTTAATAAATTATAATCTATAGATGTAGCTAGTTGAGACATTGACAATAAAGTCTTCTTCCCTACTTGCCACATGGTATTTATTGTGGAATTGTACTTTGCTAGGATTGTAACGTGATCTAAGTTAAGTTTGACATTATTACTTGTAACTATCTTGTTAACCATATGTGCTAATTCGGTCATAAACACTATTGTGTCATATGGTTTATCCAAAAACATTAATCCCATCTATGTTGTAGTTTGTCATGATGGAATTTGAAGTGTTGGTTAAGGTAGAGTCATTTGCCACCCTTTGATGGAATCCTTTTGTGCAACTATATAACACAATGCCTTTGTATCTTACATTTTAGTTTTTACTACTTTTTAACCAGTTTCTAACATTATGAAGTTACTACCCTAACAATTCTAGTTGCCCTTAAGCTACACCTTTGCTAATTAGTAGATATTGTTAAGTTATTTTTAACAAAAAGGTTCCCATTATAACATGATTCTTAAGTTAGATGGTGATCTACTTGCTTTCTTTGTTTTTTTCTTGTATATTCATGTTATATGTTATATCATTTTATTCCTTATATATATTTTTTTACCAAATTGAGGAATTTAAGGTTAGGCCTATACATATATAAGGGCAACATTACACAATTTTTTTTTTTCATGAAAGTAGAATAAGTACAATTGAATTTGCTCATTTCATTGGATTTCTTTCCTTTCTTTTGTTTTATCATATATTATGACATGGTATTCGAGTAATGTTTCTTTCTTTGAGAAAATTTAAAATTATGCCTTAGCCTTTACCCAAAATATGAATAGAAAACACTTTTTTTTTCCTTGTATTGGAAATTTCCTTTTTGCCTCCCAAGCCACATAGGAAGTTATCAAACTACCCTTTACCTATTAAAATTACCAAAAGGCCCCCTAATGTTAGTTGCCACTTTGATAGATGGCCAATAAAAAACCTCCTCATACTAAAATCATTGTAGCTACTTTGTCCATGATCATTAATGATTCATGTCTTGTGAATTGGGGCATCTAGAATGACCAACTTTGAATGGTGCTATTGGCCCAAAATAAGATGGGTTTTGTAGATGGCTCTTTAAAGCAACCAATGGAAAATGGGAAGGCTCAATGTTGTGAGCAATGTCATGTTGTTGTGAAGATGTTGTAGACTAACTTTGTGGAGTATCACAACCTTTAAACAAGAATTTTATCAAACAAGAATCTACCATCTTTTGGGAAAACATTTGCATTAGCCATGCACCAGGTGCACTAGCATTCACATGATTGAAAAGGCAACCAACCCAAATGGACCAACATTCATGGCACAAATGTTGTTGGGGAAGGAGGTGGAAACATGCACATGAGTGCTTGAAATCTAAATGCATAAGCAAAATGGGTATTAGGTCAATTAATTAGAAATGGGCCAAGCATGTTGGTTGGGCCCCAAGTGGGCTATATAAGCCAAGCCTAGAGCACATTGTAAGAGGCCTACCTAGACAAAAGTCTTTTTTTCATATTGTAAAAAACCAAACCATTTTAAGAAAACTTGTTCTTTGCTTATGAATTATCCTCCTAGATAGAAACCTAAACCTAAAGAAAATAAAGAGAGGCCAAAAAGGAATGACCTTGTAGTTGTTAACATGACCATAGATGCAAATGGACCTAAAGTCCACTTGGATATAATCAATCCTATGCTACCCATCCATATTGAGCCCTTTTTTAGTACTATGGTAGGCACCTTAACATCCTTATCCTATCCCAAGTGTATTGGGCTATATGTCACTACTCTTGGAAGCTTTTGTGGTGGGTCGTCTAAACTAAATCTAAAAGCATATTAGTAATGAAGTCTCATTTGCCTACTCAATTAGATGGACTACATTGATCTTGTAATAAGCTTTATGTGTATAAACTCTTCACTTAATGTTTCTACTTTCTTATGAATTATTGATTTAGGACCTAGTGATCTTATCATTTGTGAGTAAAAATATTGAATTTTTTTTTTATCCATGTGCATCAACTATATCCATAAGGTTGCTTAATAGATCTCACAATGTAGTTACTTGCATTGGAACCTAAAAGCTCACTTTTAAATTAATCCAAAAGCACATATTATGTGTCCCACAATTTAGATATAATTCATATTCATTTATAAACTAACTTATAACAATAATTGAATGATAATTTTAGTTGATGAATTTTGTGTATTTTTAAATCGTATATGATTAGGGTTCTAATCAAGCTAGGCAAGCCTAAACAAGAACTTTACTTTTTTTGCACTTTCATTCTAGCAAGTTTTCATTCCTTTTTCCTATTTTTTATTTTTAATGAAGTACGCTCCATGTATTCTTAAGGAAATACCTACTTGTAATTTAGTTTTAAAAAAAAATTATGAACTTTGGCAAAAACAATTTGGATATTTTTCATTAAAATCTTACTTTGCACATGACAGATTTATATTATATTTATTTTTTTTTTAATGTTTTGTTTGTCTTTTAACAAAACAAGTCATATGCTATTTTTCTTTTAAGCAAAATAACAACTAAATCTTTTTTTAATCTAATTCATATGAATGTCTAGGGACCCCATAGGACACCCACATATAACAACACATGTTAGTTTTTAACAATTGTCGATGATTTTTTCCTATACAACTAGAATCTTTCTCCATTATTTTAAAAGCTAAGTGTTTTCAAATATTCAACATTATCTTTCCATGGTCAACACTAAGTTTTGGGTTTGTTGGGAAGCATACTTGCTTAAACACAAAATTGAATGCTTCTTCTTTAAATGTGGCATGTCTTTCTATGTGAGAAATAACTCATGAAAGTTGATGCCTTCATACTTTACAACAAAATAGATTTACTGAATGCAAGCACTACCACCTACTAGACTTGGTGTGGACCATAATGTTTTAGCCTACATTCCTTCTTGCTTTGTGGTGAGTACATCCTCCACCTACTAGACCTAGCATAGGCCTTACTATTTTCACTCCACATTCCTTCCTATTATTAAGGTGCATGCACTCTCACTACCACTTATCTATTAAATTGCCCACCCTCTTCCTCTATAGGTGACATCGATTTGTATGAGAGGCTATTTGGTAAATCCCATATCATTGAACATTTACGTGTTTTTAGATATCAATGTTATGTCAACACATCGGGTGCATATAACAACATTACTCCTTAAGCTTTTCTATGCATATTCATAGGTTACCCTCATTTTTAAAAAGGTTATTGGAAAAGTTTTTGGGAGTCATCATATCATTTTTTAAGAAAGACATTTTTCCTTTCCCCATCAATCTTTTTTGTCATCCTAAACAATTAGGCCACCTTATTAGGTTCAATCCTCTAATTTAAGGATACAAACATCCTTGCTTTCCTACCAATTGCTAAGCCTTTTTTTCCTAATTCCATTAACATTATGTCCACCTTAAAGATTGCACTCGATGCCTCACTAGTTCTACTTATTGATCCCTTTAATCAATAACTTGATTAGCACCTTGACCCATCCATTTAGAACTCTAAGTATATTTGTTCTACCATACCCTTAGCTTTTCCACCTCCTTATGCCCCTTCTCATAGTATCTTTCCCTTACATTTTCCATTACAAAATCATATTTCTTTCAAAAAGCCTTAAGGACCCCCATTGGGTTAATGCCACAAATAGTAGGCTTGTAGCCCCTGAGATTAATCACATGTGGGATGCAAATCCTTTACCTCCTAATCATTGTCCTATTGGTTGTAAGCTAAATTACAAACTAATGACACTATTAAGAGATATAAGGCCCAATTATTTGTCAAGGGGTACAATTAGAGAAAGTGGGTTGAGTATCAAGATTATTCTCTCTTATGGCAAAAAATGTCATTACCCACCTAAGCATTACTAATGTTGTTGTCCATCATTGGTTTTTTTCTTAAATCAATGTTCATAATATATTTCTACATGAAAATCTTTATAAAGGGGTCTATATGGAACTTCCCCCTAAACCTTGAAATTAAAAGGAACATCTAATATGTTGATTATGGAAATCCTTGTATAAGTAGAAGTAGGCTTTTTGCTAGGAAAATGTAAAGTTTACAAAGGTGTCCATTACATATGAATTTCCTACTCCCATTATGACTATTTACTTTTTACCAAAACCCAATGCAGGTCTTTTGTTATATTGCTTATCTATGTTAATGATACTTTGATAAAGTTTTCTTCTCAAATATAAAAGGGTATCTTCATTTTACATTTTTCATGATGGACCTTAGATAGTCAAATTTCTTCCTTAGCATTTGGATTACCCACTCTCCCAAAGGAATTTGTTTTGCTTAACACAAATATACTTTGTAGCCATGTTAGAGGCAAGAGACTCCTAAGACCTAAACCATTATGATTCCTATAAAGAAAAATAAGAAAATAAACAAGTATTAAGAATGATGGTATAAGAAATTTAAAAAATAAAAAGGGAAAAGTTAGAGAGTTTGTATGAATGATATTATATATTGCTATAAGGAATTGTATAATATGAAGCCTATATTGATAGACTTAGATCCTACTCCAACTAAGGAACATAAATAATTACAAAAATTATAAGGAAATATCATATAGAATATATGAGGAATATTTTGGATTCCCAATGCCAATGATAGCAATATATTTGGTGGGCTTTCATATTCATTAACACTTTTCCTCAAGCTAGAGATTTGAAAAAGTGAAATACTCTAAGCTTGGAAAGAAGTTGCCAATGTTTTTTACTATTCAATGTTTTGGTTGACAAATCTATTAAGTGCTCCTTGATGGATATATCACATATCACAATGATAGCTTGCTAGAGCTTTTCTCTCACATACTGATAATTAACTTCAATGTACTTAGTGCACTTATTAAAAATTGGATTTGTAGCTATTTTTTATGTAGCCTCATTGTCATAGTAAAGCAAAACAAGTTGTCTTATATGAAAACTAAAATCTTTGATAAGACTTATGATCCACACTATTTCACTAGTAGTAACTTGTATAGCTCAGTATTCTAGCTCGGCTAATGAAATCTAAATAATGAGTTGCTTTTTCAAGTGTGAGGATATAAGAGAATTTCCCAACATGATGCAAAATCCAATGTTAAATCTCCTTATCATTGAGCATGTCTTATAATTGGAATTGCAAAAGGCCAGTAGTTCAAACCTTGAATAGGATAGAAACATAAGAGTAAGGCCTAGGTAGACTTTTAGATACTTAATCACTTTTAATATGGGATTGCTTGGGATTGTACATGAATTGACTAAGAAGCTAAATTGGAAATGTGATATTAGGCTTAGTGAGTGTCAAGTAGATGAGTATATCAACTAATCTCTAGTATACTAAAGGATCTTCACGAGGTGGATTATTGATCTTTCTCTTTTTGAACAAACGTCATATTCTATACTTGTGAATTTCTTATTATGCTTCATAGGAATAATTGAAATTTTGAACTAGCCAATCTAGCCTTAAAGATTAATTATAATGTGTACTTATGCTGAAATAAAGAAATATTGTCTAGAGATTAAGTAATCTCTAAGCTAAGAAAGAACTTTGACTGATTAAGATCTTTCATGAAGAATATAGTACTATTTGAGGACATTGATTCTAGCCTAACTATTTCCTATGATTAGTATATCATCAATATAAATAAATAATATCACAAAAGAGCTACCTTAAATTTTAATGAACAATGAATAGTCATAGTAGGACTAATGAAAGCCATGCTGAATCAAGGCATTTATGAATTTGGCATTCCATTGATGGAATGCTTATTTCAACTCATATAAGAACTTCCATAGTTGACATACTAATTGCTCCTTGAGTGCAAAATTTGAGGGAAAACTTAATATATATCTCTTCAAAGAGATCTTTATGGAGAAAGGAATTTTGAATGTTTATCTAGAAAAAGGGTCAACCATGAACAACATCAATGGTGTTGATGAAGCAAATAGCAACATGCTTAGTTGTAGGAAAAAAAAAATGTCCTAATAGTTAATGTCTTCATTCTGATTGAACCCTTTAGCCATAACTCACATTGTATTAGTCTTGAGTGCCATCAGCATGATATTACGTCTTATAACCATGAGGTAATGAAACCACATCTCAAGTATGATTTGCATTAAAGGTCAGCAAGTTCATATTTCATGGCAATGAACTAATTGGGATTAGTTACAACCTTTGGATAGGTGGCAATTTCTTGAATAGTGGAGATAGAAGTAATAAATTGTTGGTAATGAAGGAGGTAGTTATTTAAGGAGATGTAATTAGAGGTCAAATAATGAGTGGCACAAGAGGGGGAGGCTAAGGTAAAGCAAAGATAATCAAAACTCCATATGTGATGTGTAAAGGTACTACTAGATTGTTATAGGGATGGGTCTAGAGTGGGATCTGGTCTGAAGGCAACATAGGCAGGCACAACAAGATGAGATGGTGTGGGAAGTTTGTCTAGCGATGGAGGTGTTAGACACATTGGGATATATTAATGAGTTCACAAGAAGAGATGCTGAAGTATAAGTGTTGTCAAACCATACAATTAGGGCAATTAAAGCTAGTAGAGCAACTAGAGAAAGTGTTAAAGATGAAAAAGAAAAAGAAAAATATTTTCCTAAAATACCACATCATAACTAACCAAAATTTTTCTAATGGTTGGGTCATATAGCTGTAACCCTTCTAAGAAGAAGGATAACACATAAAAATGTACAAAGTCACACATGGACTATATTTGTCATGTGCACCTAATGTGGTGGCATAATAGCAACCACCAAACATATAAAGACGGTTAATGAGGGATGGTTTGCCAAATATTTTTTAAAAAAGGTTGATGCCATAGGAAGCATTCACCCTGAAATCATGAGGGAATGTGAGCCTGAAACTTGAGGGTCTAGGTAATGTCTAATAAGTGACAATGTTTATGTTCAATCACCCTATTTTGTCGAGGAGTATGAATATAATAACTTTATGAAGTATCCCTTGACTAGTAAGAAATGCATTATATTCTATGGTAAAAAATTCAATCCCATTGCTAGTGCAAATGCACCAAAAAGTTGATCCAAACTAAGTATAGCCCATGTATAGAAAATTTTGAATTTTTGAAAAAAAATGAGTTTTAGAATGTAAAAGGAATGTCTAGGTGGTGCAAGAGAAATCACCAACAATAGTGAGGACATATTATGCACTGTCATAGGTGAAGTTTTGGTAAGGACTCTAAACATCCATATGGACATGTTCAAAATTGAAAGTAGTGATAATGGTCTTAGTGAGTTAGGCATTGTGAGTGTTATGCCAAAGGACAAATTAGGCATGAAAAATGTTGAGGGCATGAAATTGATTATCCATGAGTATGATAAAATTTAAAGATGAATGACTAAAGTGACAATGCAAAATATTAAAATTGACATTGTTGTAAAACAAAATTGAATTACAACTAGGAAAATGTTTTAGAATACATGAAATATTCTTTAGGAAAAATCAATAATGCTGAAAAACATAATAAAGTGAGTTGAGAATGGACAAACATAGAAAGTAAAATTCCCAACCAACATTGCCAATCCTAATTAAAGCCCTAGTTGTAGATCTTAAAAGACATAAAAATTATTGAAAAAATTGCCACACAATTATCATCACATATGAGTTTCTAAATGGATAATGAATTATGTCTAAAACATGGGGCTTGCAATATGTGGGTAAGATGTAAATTAGGGTAGGGTTTATAGTGTTTGATATATGTGATGGGGCAACTAAATTTGTTAGGCAAAATGATAGAAATAGGGGTTGTACATTAAAAAAAAAAAAGAATCTAAAATATGCAAATTGCAAGTGATGTGGTCATTTGCCCTTAAGCTAATAATCCAAAAAGATGATATAAGCTTAGAAGTATCTCAAAAATTGGTAGCTAGATTAGATTAACAAGCTTGTATTGTTGATCTAAAGTGAGGTGGATCCTAAATGGGCCTCCATAAACATTATAAGGGCTAGGGGTTGACAGGCCCAAGATACCTATACTTGGAGAAAGAATTGGATTAGGAAATAAGTAGGGTTACTACATGACTCCATTGGTGAGTATTGAAGACCATATCTAAAAAGATTAGATGGCCTAAAACCAATAAAAGGAGTTTGGCTAATGGTGGCAATGTTATGGGCTATAGGCCCAATAACAAAGTAGCCCTTAAGAAGAAAATAGGTAGGCAACCCACAAGAAGAAAACATGCCTCTTTAACATGGCATGGTTTCTTATTACGACTATAGAAGGGGCATCATCTATAAAGCCCATGACATTGCTACCACAATTGAACTATTGTGGGCTTATGAGCCCATTTTGCAACTAGGTGTGCAGGCTGTGCATGTGCTCGCTTGATCCAGGCAACTTGGAAAAGGTCCATTGAGCGGAGGATCCCTTTCCTCCTTGACCCTCACTTCCTTTCTTCCCTTTTAGAAAAATAGACCTAAAGAAAAACTAACCCTTTACACAACAATACTTTTTGAACTATGCTTTAGGAACAAACAACCATTACAAATTTTACTTTAATGCTACTTGAAAATGAAACCTTATACTATGAGTAAAGAAGAAGAAAGAACATTTCATTTCTTCAACATTCTTGTGTGGGAGCTTAGAACTCATAGATTTACAGTGAGATAAGTTGTAATTGGTATCAAAACTTACTAAATACTAACTTTTTTTTTCTAGTCTAATTATCATTTTAGTTGTTTAATATTTACCTTGCAACTTTTGATGTGATGTTAAGAAGCATCAAGGTAGCCAAGACCAAAGAGATCCCAGATTTAAGACACCAAAATCTCTTACCATTTTTCCTACAAGGAAGAAAAAGAAAAAGAAAATTTAGTACGGCAATTAACTTTTTTTTGAGAAAAATAAAACTCTTAGTTTGAGTTAGACTATGGATAAAGCAACAACAATAGGATACTACTTGAAAATATCACTAGCATCTAGCATCTAACATGGATGGAACATTCTGGCATATAATTTATTATCATCACAAAAAATAAATAAATAAGTAAACAGTTTGACATACATACAACAAAGGGGTACCATGGATCACCTTAGAACCATCATTCTTACCATCGGCATCATGTACTTACTTTTGGCTTCTTCCAAATTCTCATTCCCATGCCTAGAAGTCTATTACTATCCATTTCACCAAAATATGTGAATTCAATTATAAGCCTTAGACACTCGTTATTAGTAGCTTTAAGCCAATCTCTTAATTCGCAAGTTCAACATATACTACCTTATTTAGGATGGCTTCGATTGCTCCAACTGACAAAAGCACTGGACCAATTACATCTGAAACTGAGAAGGTTGGCGGAAAAGGATGGCATTAATAACAATGTTTAATCACTTTTCCCTGTGGTATGCTTTTGGTCTAAGGTTCTTCACAAGTTAGTTTAGGTCTTGTTTCTACCATATTTAGAAGATATTTTTTTAAAATTAAAAAATAAAGTGAAAATAAAAATGAGAGCCGCCTTCTCTTAATGGAGACAATTGCATAAGCAATCCTTTTTAATTGGAAAATTATGGCCACCATTTTTTGGATTTGTAAAATTTTTATCAATCGGATTCCCTCTCAAGTTCGTGCAAGAATGCTTTTAGGAATGATTGGCTTATTCTAGGGAATTATAAGCTTCCATAGAGTTATGTTTATATGCGAGCCCTTTGTATTTTTACATTTTCAAAATGTGAATGTTCATATTGATAACCTAGTTTGTAGGTTATTCAATTTAATTTTTCAAATGTTAGTTTTATGCACCACTTTTTATATTTCCATAATGTATGGTTATTATGTCTAATTTGATTTTTCTTATATAAAATGTTTCAAAGTACCATTCCTATTTAAAAAATAATTATTCCTCTTTCATGGTCATTGCAAGATCATCTCTTTGCCATTCTCGTTTTCATTTTTATGTTCTTTTTTTAATAAGTGATGAGTCAAACTAGAATATCATTAGAACGGATAATGTCCATGGAAATATTCGTAAAGGAGGTATAATAAGATTTTTAAAAGTTAGTTTATATTATAAAATTTTATTATGAGTTTTTTAAATTTAAGTAATTAAAATCAGCTCAAAATCATATTGTAACTGTTCCTTAAAAAAATATTTTCAGTCTTTAAAAAGAGAAAGTACTTCTAAAAAATTTACCAAATGTACCTAATTTTTGAAGTTAAAGGATAAACAGAACCTAGAGTCTTCTATTTGCTGAATCCTCCTTTATAAATTCATTTATAAAGGTTTAAGAGATCATTATACACTTACATCTAGCTTCCGCTATGTCACCAATGCGAAAGAAAAAATTTAACGTTACAGGTGAAAAATCAAAGATGTCTATGGATTTGTTCCTCTTCCGCCGCCCCCCGCCATCTAATATATATATATATATATATCAAACTAAGATTTGGGACAACAAACAAAGCAGAAAAATGAAAGAAAATAAAAAGAAAAGAAAAACCACGTATTATGGATTTGTTGCTCTTCCCACACCCCCCCCCCCCCAAAAAAAAAGGAGAAAAGAAAAACCACGTATTATAAATAATTCACAAATAGAGAATCAATAAGAAATTTAAACTAAAGAAGAATGGAACATAAAGATGATGAAAGAAAAATACTCAACGAAGATAATGGTGTGGAATGGGAGGAAAAGCGAGTATATTGCTCTTCTTGGTGACGGCTTGTACATTTAAAAGAATACAATCTTTCCTAAGTCCTAGCACTCCAAAAAGCCTTAGTCACTCATATGGAGATGTTTTGTTTACTCTAATTCTCTTGGTTAGGCTTTCAATGAGCTCCATTAGAAAATATGTACAGCCAAGTATAAAAGCTTCCGCTATCATAACAAAGGAGATGATGATAGGATAAAAAGAACAAAGTATTTAGGATATTTTTTGTAAAATAGAGTAGGTGTCATGGGCTTTTTGTTTGGACTGTATTATTTTATTGTAGGCCAAGAGACATGATGAGGCCCATCTCTTATTCTTATTGTACTTAAACTATAATCAAGTCTTCTTTATTCATTAAGAAGTGTTAATAGAAAACAGCACGTCATGCTTCCACAAAATGGTGTTTTTCTTACTTTGTTGTTTTCCAGTCATTTTTTCATGGTATAAGTTTCTTCACCTATTTTCCTGGTTATTGTTTTCATTTCTCTTTCATTTTCAATCTTTTGCTTGTTTTTATGTTCAAGGTTATTTCTAACATTTCAAAAATACTATCAAAATAGCTTTGTGTTTCGTTCCTTTCTTAGTTGTTTCAACTATAGATAATGACGTCTCACCCACTTTTTGACCCCTTTTATGTACTTGGACCATCTTACCCTATATTTCTTTTGTTATCCCTAACATTTCCTCATGGCTTCTTCAACCTCCAACCTAGGACAACACCATAATCCCTACTGTGACCCTTTTTATCTTTCCTTTAGCCATAGAGAAACTCAAAAATGATATGAACTATGACATATGGAGTCGGCAAGTAAAAAACCAATTGATCAGGAAAAATAAATAGGGGGTTATGGATAGTAACTTTCCTTGCCCAAAGAAAGATGTTGAAAAACAAAACCTTTGGGATCAAAATCATTCAACCTTTGTTAGTTGGTTCGAAAAGTCTATCACAAAAGAGCATGCTAGTTACATTACCCACACTAACAATGTTAAGAAAACTTAGAAGGCTTTCAAGCTCTGATTTAGGACTCTTTCTTTAGCCTAGAGCTATAATCTTAGACAAAAATAGTTTAAGAAGCATTTTTCTAAAGCTATCATGACCGATTACTACACAAATCTTATTAATTTATGGTTCAAAATCTAGATGGCCGAACCCTATATTCGTTGTAGCTATTCTTGTCAGGTTAATGAACAACTGAAAGAACACATGACCAGCATAATCTTATGGATTTTTTGCTTAGCCTTTTGGAAAAGTTTTAGAACTACCGGACGAATATCTTGTCTAAGGACCCTCTCCCTATCATCAACCAAGCTTTCAACCTTGCTAAAGAGGATGAACACTAGCGCCACAACAAAGACTCCAAGTTTCAACCTTACAAAGGGATTGCTTTGATGGTTTCCTCACAAAATCAAAGCTCTTACTCTAACCCCACCAACACCTCTAGAGACAAATTTGATTCCAGGGGCACACCAATTTGTTCATACTGCCATAAACCCAACCATACTCAAGATAAATGTTTCCAGTTAGTCAGCTTTCCTCCCAAGTGGACACCTAAAGGCAAGGGAAAACAAATTAGAGCTTAAGTGATGTAAGTGAGCTTTGTAAGCAAGCTCCAGGAATGTTGCTAATGCATCATCCGTCAGACAAGAGGGGCTCATGGGACCTGACAACTTTGTTGGCCTTCTCGGTTGAATAGGTCAGAATCCAACCTAACACCTTAGGCTTTCCTCACCACAAGCCTTCTATCTTGTCTACAGGCTAGCTCCTTTAACTCCTAGACAATACCATTTCGGGACTCAAGGAGGTTCAGGATTGTAGTTAAGTCATGGGCAGCAGCTTATCTCCAATGGATCCTCTATTGCCATCCACGATCAGCCCATTGAAGGTAATTCATGACCAAACCAGCCCTTTGTTGGTTTGATGATGCAACCACATATTGGGTCGTTGAACCCACCTCTCACCCTAGCACAACTTTAGAACATGCTTAAGCAACTTAATATGTGGTCGTCCCTAGATCTAGCCTCTCTTGAAGGGAGGTTTACAAGTACAACCACTCAATCTCAGCCTTTTAAGTTTAATCACCTATGATTTATAGATTTAGGTGCTAGTGACCATATCACGTGTGATGTAAAAAAATTACATTCTATTTATTCATGTGCATCCCGATTATTACCCGTTAAGCTGCCTAATGATTCCTTTTTTATGCTACACATGTCGGATTTGCACAACTCACACCCATGTTATGACTTAACTGTGTCATGTTTGTTCCTTAATTGAAATTTAATTTGTTAACTGTAAAAAAGGGTAACATCTAACCATGATTTTGTTGTTATTTCTTTCAATGAATTTTGCATTTTCTAAGACTGTTCAACTAGGCGAGTGGTCAGACTAGGCTAATCAAGGACTTTTTTTTTGGCAACCAACTTTGGATGATTTAACTCTTTGTATTAATCATCTTTTAGCTAGTGTCTATTATTTTTTACGTTATATGAACATGAATACTGTTTGTAGTCCTTTTGCAAATAATATTTCCTGAATTACTATAAGCACCAATTATGATTTATGGCATTGCAAACTTGGTCATAGTTCATAGAAATCTTGCTTTGCACATGGAACATATATATATTGTCCTAAACATTTTTCTTGTCAAGTTTATCCATTGGCTAAACAAACAAGATCTATCTTTCCAAAGAATCATTTTGTCAGTTGTGCTATCTTTGATTTGGTTCACATGGATTTATATGGACCTCATTGAACCCCTAACCATGATGGTTCACGTTATTTTCTGACAATTGTTGATGATTTCTCATGAGTAACATGGACTTTTTTATTGCATTTCAAGGATAAAGTTTTTTGTTCCACAATACAATATTTTATTCTTTCTATTCAAGCTCAACATGGTACCATGATTAAATGTATTCATTCAAATAATGCTACTACTTGCACCTTTTTTTTGTCCTCTCGTGAAATTATTCATGAAAGTTCTTGCATTTAGAATCTCCAACAAAACATGTAGTGGAATGCAAACACCGTCACTTATTAGACATAACACGAGCTTTATTTTTCCAGGCTCATATTCCTTACCTTTTTTAGGGGAATGTATTTTAACTGCTACTTATCTTATTAATTGATTATCAAGTGTGAAAATTGGAAATCGATCTCCTTTTAATCTTTTCTTTGGTACACCTCCATCTTTAGACCAATCGAGGATCTTTGGTTATAAATGTTACACCATAGTCCTTCATCCTAGAGACAAGTTCACACCAAAGGCTCTCCCTTGTGTCTTTTTAGGATATCTTTCTCTTTATAAAGGATATTAAGTGTATGATCTTGAGAGTGGGAAAATCTTTATTAGTTGTGATGTTGTGTTCTATGAATATGAGTTTCCTTTCTCTACAAGCTAGTCCTCTAATCAGCATCCACGCAAGCTGAACATCACCAAGATGCATGATCCATTACCGGTTGATGGGAACCCATTTAGTCATTTCATCATCACATTCCTTTAGTCCAAACACTTGACCATGTACCAAGTACCTTACCAAACTCATCACCAGACACATCATCACCACCATGTCTTGTCATTCCTGAGTTTACTTCTATTGCTCTTGAGTTTGTTCCATCTTAGCCAAGCCCTACAATTTCGTAGTCACCAGCATCAGTCCTCCTCAGACTAACCTCAATGGCTCACATGTACCACACGACCTCTTATTTGGACAGCTGACTATTTATGTTCAACCACCTCTATAGGGTTGAACAACCAGTACCCCATATCTGACCAGCTATCTCTTGACCTTTTCTTTCCACATTATCAATAGTTCATAGCTTTTATTTCCGTTATCACAAAACTCAAAACACATCATCATGCACTTAAGGATAGACTTTGGGTAAAAGTAATGAATAGAGACTTAATAGCTCTTAAGGCCAAGCACATATGGGACGTAGTGTCATTACCACCTAGTCGAAGAGCCATTGGATGTAAGTGGATGCATAAGATAAAATATCATGCTAATGGATCCATTGAGAGGTTTAAGGCTTTATGAGTGGCTAAAAGATATACATAACATGAAGGGATAGATTATGATGAGACCTATTTGCCAGTGGCGAAATCAATAATAGTTAGATAAGTGATTAGCATGGCTCTCATGAAATGTTGGGATCTTCATCAATTAGATGTGAAGAATGCTCTTCTACATAGTGATATGATGAAGGAAGTATATATGCAATCACCTTTTTGTTTTTCTCATCAGGGGGAGAAGATTGTATGTCGCTTATGAAAATCCCTTTAGGGATTAAAACAAGCTTCAAAACAACGGTATGCAAAACTTATAGAAGCCTTGTTAGTAGCTAGATTCAGATAATCTCTACATGATTATGCCATTTTTACTAGATAGAGTAGAGATTCCTTTATTATAATTTTGTTGTATGTTAATGATATTTTGATCATGGGGAATGATATGTCCACCATCACAAGATTCAAACAACATTTGAATTCAATATTCCATATAAAAGATTTGAGTCAATGCAAGTATTTCCTTGAGATTGAGATTGCTAGGTCACCAAAAGGGATATACTTAACCCAAAGTAAATATGCACTAGAGCTCATTTTAGGGGTAGGGCTTGGAGGATCCAAACCCACTATCACACCCATAGAGCAAAGTCTTAAGTTAATGACTCTAGTATATGATGAAGGAGATCTTGAAAAAAAGGATGATAATCTTTTATAGGACTTTGCCCCATTTTAGTGCATGATTAGGCATTTGATGTATCTTACTCACACACATATTGATATTAGCTTTGCAGTCCAACATTTAAGCCAGTGCACACATGCTTCGAAGCAATTACACATAGATGCAGTTATGAGAATCCTAAGATACCTTAAAGGTATAACTGTTCTTGGGATTTTTCTCTCTTCATCCTCCAAGCTAGAATTAACAGCCTATTGTGATTTGGATTATGCAACTTGTCCAATGTCACAGAAATGCGTTACTAGTTATTGCATTAAATTGGGTAATTCCTTGGTATCATGGGTCACTAAAAAACAATCAACTGTGCTTTGATCCTCAGCTAAATCCAAGTTTAGAGTGATAGGTTACACAGTGTATGAAATTATTTGGTTATTTGGATTATTTTGAAATCTTGGGGTAGTTCTTCCTCAACCAATATCCTTATATTGTGATAATAAGACAACTATGCACATAGTTGCTTAACCCTATCTATCATTAGAAGACAAAGCATATTGAGATGGATTGCCACTTTATTTTAGAAAACATAGAGAGAGGCATCACAAGAGCTTAGTATGTAAATACACAGGAACAACCTACAGATATTTTTACTAAAGCATTGTGTAGCCCATAACACCAACACCTTTTATCCAAGCTTGGAGTATTTGATTTATACTCCAAGCTTGAGGGGGAGTGTAAAAATGTGTAGGTGTCGTGGGCCTTTAGTTTGGACTGTAATATTTTGTTGTAGGCCAAGAGACATGATGAGGCCCATATTTTATTCTTGTTGTACTTAAACTATAATTAGGTGTTCTTTATTCTTTAAGAAGTGTTAATAGAAAACAGCATGTCATGCTTCCACAAAATGGTGTTCTTCGGATGCATTGCTTTTTACTTTGCTGTTTTGCAGTCAAGTAATTCCTCAGTTTTGTTTACTCTAATTCTCTTGGTTAGGCTTTCAATGGGCTCCATTAGAAAATATGTACAAGCTGGTATAAAAGCTTCCGCTATCATAACAAAGGAGATGACGGTAGGATAAAAAGAACAGAGTGTTTGGGATCTTTTCTATAAAGAAGATTTTGTATGTTTATATATACTTATCTTATATTCAAAAAAACACAACTTTCCCAATCGCCCCCCAAAAAGAAAAAAGAACAAAAGAACAAAAGAAAGCAGAACAACTAGCTAAATACCCAACAAAGCTTCCCTGTTCGTTTGCTATAAGAGTCGTAAGTCTAGAGCAGGCCAAGGACAAAGGCTTAGACTGCTGAAAAAGCAAGGAACCCAAGAAGGCTAGCCTGAGGCCAACAAAGGTTTCCCACAGCGCTTCCGAAGTCCATAGACTCAAGACATGGCCACCAGTACTCTGGAACAGACTTGCTTTCAACATTCTTGTAAGTTAAGACAACCTTTCTTCCTGTCAGAACCGTCACATTAGAAAAATCCATAGAGCAACATGCTCTGCCACCTCTTCTCTACTTTTATTAAGCCATGAATGCTGATTCTATAGGGTTAAAATGATTGACCTTAATCAGAAATTATAGCAATTGAGATTATTCTTTTTCTTTCCTAGTTGGAACACCACTATTTAATTTCCAACAGTTGGTTAAGATAATTACACATTTCAACAACTTAAAACGAAGTGGAGAGGGGGAACAAGATTTGAGAGCGCGTATAGCATGCTTGTCAAGCCAGTAAAATACAGAATCTAGCCAAAAACTTTACTGGACGAAGACTTCTGATTTACTACTAGCAAGTCCCCCTGTTTTCCTTTCCAACTTCCATCTCTGTGGATTATAAGATTTAATGGTACATTACAATGTCGTAAACTGTAACCAAATACTACGCCTTTCAGCAAGTAGCAAAAGAGTAAATGACATATGCTTTCAACTTTGTAAAAGCATCCATATCGATCAAGCTTGCACTCGTTTGGCAGCAAACCATGAAAGGTATTACGTGAGATAAGAACATGGGAACCTGAAGGCTTCCTAATGAAAGGTGATTCTTCGAGACTGTGAAGCTGAGACTGGAGATCCCTCGCTGCTCTGAGAGTCGCCGCACCAGGCATCCTGAACTTGCGCTGCAAACTGCAAGTTCCAGAGTACATCCTCAATAGAAGGTCTATCTGCTGGGTCTTTAAGTAGACATCTGACGCAAATCTCAATCATTGTTCTTAATGATTGATCCAAGCAAGCCTTGTGCACTGCAGGATCAACCACGCTCCTCCGAGCTGCTTCATCAGCTGCAAGGCATCCTTGTAACTGCATAGTTTCCAGGAGTCATACAACATTATGCACATTACATAAGGTCACCAATAAATTGCACTCCAGGGACATAAAAAATTATTGGCATCCTTGATTTTTACCGTAAAACTTTGAGGTAGCAAACAGTTTGGGGATTCTAATGAGAAAGTTCTTCACGGTAGTGCTACTCTAAAATTATATGTATCTCACAGAATGGAAGGAGGTGAGTGTGTTAAATTGAAACTTGTATTTTCAAATTTTATTCAGAACTTTCGGCCAGCTAAAAGTCATGGCATCAAAAGGATACCACTGTACTCTTGGCCCAAGGTTGGCAATGCATCATGCTTTCCATTAGATAACTGCATAAAAAGCAGTACAGCAACTCTGTCCAAAACATTAGCTGGCGTAGTAAAAGGTTGCGTGCGTTCACTTTCCTAAATCATGGTATTGAGAAGCCACCATTTTCTTCTTGTCCCAATGTCTACAATGTATCATGTGAATGAAAGAGCTTTTGGACAAAACCAACTGGTTACACATTGTATCTCCTATTTATCAGGCATGCTGTTCACGATACATTTTTTTTTTTCTGTTTGTGAGAAGAAATGGATAAAAAAGCATATAGAATCGGCTTCCAGACAAAAATATACTATAACAGAACCATTCTCACCCGATCTTTTAGAATGCTCGCTTCATTCCTGGATTTGACTTGTCTCCCCAGAATTACTTCTAGCAAAATCACCCCAAAGTCGTATACATCAACCTTTTCTTCATTTTCAACCCTGCGGAGAAATTAGTTCGAAAACCAGAATTTCTTGAAAATGTGTTTTGCTGACCATATAATTGACAATACCAATTGTCATAGTCCTAATAATATTGACACTCTCACACAGAAGTGGATACCGAATTAATCATGATCGCAATTTGCCTTATTTTATCTTCTGTTTTTTCCTTGTGTTTTTGAGAACGGATTTGAGGTGATAATATGAAAATCAGAACCATAGGACATTCAATTCCTCAAGTAAGTGAAGAATCAGATCTTGTATGCAGAGGTAAACTACAAACCTATCAGATAGGTTTCACTAATACCAAATTTCATTCTTTATTAGATATTATGAATCTTTACATGGCCTGTGACATATCTGAGCTGTTATAAGGGGACTGAATAGCATAGGAATTTTAGTACAAACCTTGTATTAAAAACAGGAGCTTTGGATCCGCTGCTGGAAGTTCCTTGACCTACCTGTGAAGAAAAGTATAGGTGAATATAAGTTGAAGGGCTCGCTAGAGGGAAAGAATGGCACAAAAGAAAAGTTACCTTTCCTGTGTTGTCAGCTAATAGAGGAAGATTGTAACTGCTAATTTTTGCAACAAGGTTCTGATCGAGTAATATATCCGATATTTTAAGATTGTTGTTATATACACCAGGCACAATCCCAGTATGCAGAAATTGGATGCCCTTAGCCACTCCTATTGCAGCTGCTATGCGTTGTGTCCAAGTAAGTCGTCGTCTAGAATGTCCCTCTGCCGAAATAGTGATTATGTTAATGTTCAAAGTAAACAAAAGATTCAGGACAGAGGATATGAAGTGTCACTTTGTTACCACCATATTGATCAAAAAGAAAATATATAATTGACAGACAGAAACAGCCAATCACCCCTTTTTAGAAGAGGAATCAGGTTCACGGATGCCCTAAGCTATCCTACTCATGGTTTCATGCAGTAATCTTTACATATGATAGAAAGCTTCAAGGTTGGTCATCTCAGAGCTAGTTTTCAAAAATGGGTTCTCAAACGGGGAACACTCTGAAATGAAGGTGAATGACACAGATGCATCCTACTCAAAGAGAGTATCAGTATTGTAAATTTTGTCTTCTGAGACAAGAAATTAATGCGCAGATCAATATATTACCAGATATGCAGCTCCTTAGCGTGCCATTTGGTACGTACTCAAAGACAAGAAATATTCTGCTAGCTGTTGAATCATCCAAGTAGATCTCAAAGCAGTGTCCCAGAGCGCAGACCAAGTGACGATGTCTGAGTTTTGATATCAGTTCTATGTTCTGCATAAAGTTCTGGGTGCTGTAGCGTTTTTTAATTTTTAAGCATCTTACAGCAACAGAAGAACCATCCTTTAGCTTTCCTCTGTACATCTGAGAACATTTAGAAAGCAAGAGAGAAATAGATTAAGAAATTCAACACACATCAAACAGTACTTATAATCTTAAATATAGATAAGTTGGTGTTTTATTTATCAAGTGAATAGGAAGAAGTTACTTCTTCGTTTGAATAGAGCTAAATGACACCAGAAAAGTAAGTCCAAACTCTTTCAAGGTTCATGAATTAGAATCAGCATCAGAGAAAGATTCCCCGCGTAAAAATTTCACTGGTAACGTAAATGCAATGCCAATATGCGTTGATATAGACGTCCTTATAGTTACAGATGAGAGAAAGAATGAAGAAAACAAAGTAATTGTTTCTGAATTAACATGTCATATTCAGGCTTTTTCATTTTTCTTAATTTCAGAGTGTTGTATATGCTAAGAGGCTTGAAATATCAGAAGTTTCTCAAAAGTAGGCTTGAAACTTAAGTTTGATAGTGTTAAAGCAGCTTTTATGTCAACTTATGTGTCAAAATTGATACAGATCGGTATACCTGTCCATGAGACCCTTCACCCATAAAAGCAGATATGTCGAAGTTGTTTGTGGCCTTCTCAAGCTCTTCCAAGGAAAAGGTTCGATAAGCTGGAAGGCAAAGTGCTCCGAGCTTCATCGTTTGAGATATATACCCTTCAGTTTAAGGGCAAACAAATCAAATGTCAGACGCATGATAAAGTTGGAAGAATAATTGATTACTTTTATTTTTTATTTTTTATTTTTGGGCTATCTGCGCTCTAAAAGTAACTAAACGTTGGAATTCTCGGACAACCAGTTACAATGGACAACAGTATTTGTAGTCCAACTACTTTTGTTGTCACAACCCAAACTTCCATGCATAAGATATTAGCAGATCAGAAAGCTGAAATCGGTAGGGAAATAGGTTGCACAACAGAAACTTCTATGCAGAGATTCGTTTTCTGTTAGCTATTTTCAATTCCAATGAGCATTCAGCAACTTTTAATAATGTAGTTGGAATATCACTTCAGTTTCATGTATGTCATTGACAATCCTGTCGACTATAGGTTGGGGCGTGCAATTTCAACGTAAAAATAAAAACAAAATTTATTGGTCAAAGAGCAACATGGCAGAGTTGAGGGTCAATTTTGAGTCTAACAGCAAAGAAAGAATCATCTTAACACAGTTCATCATATGGAGGATCCAAATTTCCTGCACAGGGAGTGGTGAAGCCTTACTTGCATCAGAAAGCATCTTTGAGGTGTACCCAATTGAGGCATTCTCCGATATTAATCTTGTGGGACGTTTCTTAATCTTAGCTGCTCTCTTCGCATGTTCTCTCTTAACAATCAACAAAATCACTCCAAGTGCAATTCCTCCAACAACCGCACCAATTATACACAAGACAAGAACTGCTTTAGAAGTTTCTTTCCGTTTCTTTTGATGTGGAGGAATGCCCACAGCTAAGGCTTCATTGCGGCAAAATGAAGATGGATTTTGACTTTCCTTTCCATTGACCAAACAATTCCTGGCATACCGGACTACCCGTTCCTTAGAATCTGTCAGTAGACAGCTAGGTAAGGTTCCAGTCAAAAGATTTGAGGATAAATCCACAAATTCAAGTTCTGAATTGCAAGATAGGTTTTCAAAAAGCATTCCCGTCAATCTATTCCCTGAAATGTTCAGATAAGTAATATAAGGCAGGGATAACAGTGATGTCGGAAATGGTCCAACAAACGTATTGAAAGATATATCCAGCCGTTGAAGCTGATAATAGAAGCTCACTTCAGGAGGTATTCCAGACCTAAACTTGTTCTTACTCAAGACAAGCGTAAGTAACTTTTTGCCAAGTTGAGGGAACTGCGGTCCAAAAGCATTATTTTCCAAGTCTAGCACTTGAAGGTTTGTCAAACGTTCCAAATCAGGAACTGCTCCAGAGAAATGGTTGTGTGAAAGAGCAAGAACTCTAAGATTCTCCAAATCACTCAAGATCCTTGGTAAAGAGCCGTTGAACAAGTTCTTCTTCAAACTTAGAACAGTCAAAATTTGGAGTGAACTCACCCAATCTGGTAGTCGACCAGAAAACATATTGTCATCCAATATAAGAGTCTGGAGACCTGTAAGGGTTGAAAGCTCTTGAGGGATGGAACCATATAAGAAATTCGAACTCACATTAAATATTTCCAGGGAAGATAAACGTGCAATTTTTCCGGGTAAACTGCCCCACAAACCCAGAGAAACCAAGTTGAGGACCCTGAGATCAGGAAGCTTAACAAGGGTAGTCACGAAGGAGTCCAGTGAAAAGTTCCGGGGCAAAAGTGGAGCTCCCTTGTTGCCAATTATAAGCAGCTGGGTTATGCTTTCCTCATAGCAGACTACAGTTAAAGATGACTTTGGTTCAGTGTTGCAGAAATCTGTATTGTTATTCCAGCTGCTTAAAACGACTGGAAAGTTTAGAAGTTGCTGAATCCTTAGAAGGGTCTGAGCCTGGGAGGATTGCAATTGCTCTGAGCGCTTAACGAAAGGCCATATGATCAGGAGAACTAAAAGCAAAGAATGATGAAACATTTGGGCCATTGGCAGTATATGCAAAACCAAAAGAAGAGAACGGGCAACGCACAATAGGGTATTACGAAGGCTTAGAAACCAGAAGAGGGTGCGCAGGTTGCATCAATCAAACAAAGCTAATGTTACTTCTAACAAGTACTTGAAGACGTTGAAGCGTTTATGCTTTTAACACCTGAAGCTCAACCTTCCAGGGTCAAAAACGTTGTCCCTGCAACCAGATACACATGACATAAGAACATAAAATCCTATTACTCCAACAAGTCACTATAGACCCAGTAACCAGATAAGATTCAACAATCTAGACAAATATAATATCCCATGGGAAATGAAACAAAATATTTTTCTGATTAGAAAAGAGAACTGAAGAGGAAAAGGGAAGTTGCAATATCACGTTGGACATAGTTTTTTTTTTTTTTTTCCTTTTTCAATGTGGTCTGCTCCTAATTAAAAAGCATACCTCTGTCAAGAATAGGCAAATCACTTTGACGTCCAAAATGTTAAGACTGCAAGTCTCCAAGCACGAGAACCAATTAATCCAGGTGATTTGTGGTATTCTGGACAGAATGCATTCTTTTCGTCTCAAAATGGTGATTAACAGACAGCCAATTCTACCCAGAGCTTTTCGCTTGAGCCCTGCGATGAAAAGTCAATACAATATTAGAAAACCAACTTAATACAGGATTCTGACTTCCATATGAAGTTAACAATCCGCCATAATTGCTTACAAGACCACTGCAAAGTACAGCCAAATCCTCAACAAACAATACAGTTCAGGAACAAAAATATCTAAAACGGCCAACAACCTAGCTCAAGTTAAGCACTTCTACGTAGATCTCATATTCAATAAATTGAAAAACCAGCAGAGGAAAACCCACAAACCACAGCCTTCATCAAGTCCGTGCAAGCTTTTCAGACAAAACGATTGAATAAGAGCAAAAGATTTTCAACCACACATTAACTAACCTGCAAAAGAGGGGCCTCAATCTTACTGACAAGTTAAAGGCTCTGTTCCAGGAGGAAGTTCTATTTGAACGCGCTTACACTATTTAGTGGCCCGAGTTCAGAGAAACTACAGCAATCAAACTTGACGAACAAAATAACCTGGGAAGCTTCCCAAACCGACACTTCTTTGTGCTTAGTAGTAAGATGACTGATAATCTCTTTCTCCATACTTTGTTAAGCAACTGTTTCGCTTCTTTTTTTCAGAGGTCTTAAAGGGAAACCATAGCTAGAGATGAAAAAAGAAAAAGAGAGAGATTCTTTCAGGGAATGGAACCCTTTGTTCTAGTGTTTTTTGACCAACTCTTTAGTCTCCTAGTCTGGAGTCCAGAAGATTTAACTGGGTTAATTGAATGTCGACGTTCTATTTGCATTTCAAAAGGAAAGATATAGGGGTTAAAGCCTTAATAATGTGGTTCAGACGCTAATGGAAGCTTTCGCTTTCTGGGTCTGCTAAGCACTGCCCTCACTCGTCCTTTCACTTTGTGGTATAGGGGCCCCGTTTCATGCAGTCAGATGCTTTTGGCGCCTTTCTTTCTCTTTCTTCTGCTAAATACTTGTAAGAGCAGTTGCTCTATCCCTTTTCTTCTGGAAAATGAAGTTCGTAACTGTTGAATTCACGTATTGGTCTTCCACAGAGACCACTCGTTTCTTCAAAATATTTCTGACTATACAGACAACAAAATATCATATTTTTTATGTCTTCATAAAGTAAAAAAATTAATTGAAACAGAGGACCCATCTTTTCAAATTTAAACCTTGAGCTTCGAGTACATTCTCGTTAGTTATATATGTGGTTCTTTTAGTTACTTTTCCTTTCTTTGTCTTACAATGATGTCTGTAGATATTGTCAATCAGTAAAGAATCTCGTACTTTAATTAGGCGGAAAGCAGAGCAAAAGGATGAAACTAAGAGAAAAAACCCCACACTCATCGCGGAGCATGCTAACTCTGGATGACATGTTGAACCGAACAGTCAAGGAAGTTAGCGCCTTCTGGAGGCTCTATTCTTTTTTGCGCTTTTTTCCTTTCCTTTCATGATGAGGAGCAGGAGGTGTTAGATTCCTCAGAACGACGGCTCCTCTCTGCAAAGCATGATTCTTTACCAAAATTCTTTAAAAAATAATAATTAAAAAAAGGTCACTGATTAATGATAACAGTACCAAGTTGGGGCGAATAATGATTTCTATATTATTTGCATATGGGCCGACAGCCAGACATTTGTCTTGAACAATTCGAAGTTTAAGCCCTCGCTGTCAAAAGTAACGTTGGCATGTTCCTAGTGTAGATCGAATGCTCGCCCAATTGCGCGTGAGAGATCCTTTGATGATATCTTCATTAGAATTAGCGCCACAAATTGTCACTCGTATGGAATCGTAGAAAGCAAGCATAATGCTGAAGGAATCCTAGAAGAAAAAAAAAAAACAAAAAGGCGGAGAACAAGAAATTCACAGGAAAACAAAAAGGAGACAAAAAACTAAGTGGGTATTTATTTGATCAGTGTAGTGGGTAACCCTTAGTGAACAATCAAATTTGGAGGTTCACTTTCTTGAAATGGGCTAGAAAGGTTATGTTTGCGGAAAACACCTCTGCTTAGGAAGTCAACTAATTTTGATTGCAACCTGAAGTAAGCTTCAAGCAAACCTCATTTGCAAGAAAAACGCTGGTCAATTTCAACTTGATGCGTCTGGTGAGGGTCCTTTCAAATGCTATGGGTGATTAGACTAAACTACTGCAAGATAAGCCTAAGATTAAGGGTAAAAATCTCGAAGATTGAATCCCATAAGATGGATGAAAACAACGGAGAAAGGCAAAATAAAAATAACCAAAAAGAGTCAGAGATTGCTGGAAGATGCACATAGCACGTGGCATGATAAATGTACAAACAAAAAGAAAAAAAGAAAAACTTGTTAATTGAACTTTTGCTCTGCAGCAGTTGTTTTCCTCGTAATCATAAATCATGTTGTGTGTAAAGCAAATCTGTTGGTCCAAGTTACACGTTTTGGCTGTCGGCTCTCATGCGGGTGGAACTGAGTTGGCCCAAGATGAGATTGTGTGGACAGGAAACCTGATTATTTATAATCAAATTCGTCTTCCTAATTGCAATACTTTCTACTAGTTATTTCATCAAATATGACATGCCAACTAATAGAAGCAAATCGTCCAAGAAAGTGTCACACCCGAAGGAAAAGCAGTTTGCATTATGTTCGATTGCGAATGGAAACTTTGGGGACACTTGACCAACTTTGTAAAGCGACAGGTCGGAGAAGACGCTCAACAGAGAGGCATTATGGCCACATACAGGCGGAACTCTGTTTAGCTGTCCCACTTCTTTTTCTTTTGGCTTTCCTTGTCATGATTCAATAATTTCCCATGGAATCTGAAACGTTCCAACTCGTCATAATTGAGGATTCATTTCAGCTACTTACGTTTACATCAAATGCATCATATGTTTGATATTTCTTAGTTAGTCCAACCGACTAAGAAGAGGGGCCTTATTCAACCCCACTCACTTAAGGAGATAGGTCCCCCTACCCAAGTTTAAAATCTAAACAAGTTTTTGCTCATGTCAGTTTGCATTTCAATTTGTCTGCTATCCAATTCAGTGAATTTTATCATTCCAAGTTTTGCACTTGATTTGTCTATACAATCTCAGTCATCCTTTTTGTCGGTATCGATAAATAAATAAACATTAAAAGATGAATAAAAAATATAAAAGATTGGATGCCCCCTGTAGATACTCTATTTGGTATTATTATTTTTTGATTTATCGGACAAAAAGGGTTGGAAAAGAGAAACAAACGCCGACATGTTGGACTCACCCTATAGATACTCGAAGTAATTCCCTTGGAGATCACTTTGAAATTACTCGAGACAAAAACCTTTCGGTGACCTATTTTTAAAGCTTTAGTCAAGTTTCGTTTGGAATACCTATAGGTTTAACTAGTTATATTCTTTTATCTATAGTTTTGGATTTCATTTGGGTTTTCTATATATTGTATTGTTAATAGGAAAATTGGATTGTTTATGAAAGAAAACAAGGATTAGTGGTTGGAACCCTAGTTTAGGTGAGAAGGGAAAATTGAAGAACCCTAATCCTTTTTCACAAAATTCTTGATGATTTAATTCAACTTACATACAATTGATTTACACAACAAAATGTAAAATAGATATGGAAGAAAATGATTTATAATTATTTACAAATCCATTCCATATTCGTGGCAATGAAACCATAAAGGAAATCTAATGATGCACAGTGACAATTGCCGTTGCTCACGATTGCAATTGCACACACTCGTGGATCATATCCGGGTCGTGGGTCACTTCTTGATGTAGCCCTAGGGTTGATGTGGCACTAACATTACAACACATGGTAAATGGTATGGAAGTTGACATGTCTTGTCCATTTAACATCCCCCTGCAAGCTGAAGGGGTAGCATGGACCATCAGCTTGGCTTGAAGAAGTTTGAAACGAGTAAAGGACAGACTTTTGGTGAAGATATCTATAGGTTGATCAATAGAGGAGATAAAATAGAGATATAATTGACCACAAGCGAGGTGTTCTTGGACAAAGTGGAAGTTGATCTCAATATGTTTTGTTTGAGTATGGAACATAAGATTCACTATCAAATACGTAGGTAAATTATTGCACTAGAGAGTAGGAGGCTAAGGCAATAAGGCTCGCAAGTTGTGAAGGAGATACTTGATCCACATAAGCTTAGTCATAGTGTCAGCAATAGATTTGTATTCTGCTTTAGTACTAGAGTAACCAATGGTGTGTTGTTTACAAGAACTCCATGAAATTAGGTTTAGACCCAAGAAGATGTAGAAACCACCAATAGATCATCAAGGTCACTAGCCTAACCAACATCAAAGAAGGCATGGAGGGAGATGGATAGACCTTGGTAAGGAGAAGACCAAGTCAAGGAGTGGTGGTGAGATATTGGAGGATGCGCTTCATAGCTTTCCTATGAGCAATGGTTGGGCGGTGAAGAAATTGGCAAGTAATGTTAATAAAGTAGGGCAATGTTAGGTTGTGTAAGTGTAAGATATTGGAGCATGCCAACAATGTTACAGTAAAGCATAGGGTTTGAGAGGGGATCACTCAAGTGAAAGGAAAAGGGCTCATCGTTGGAGCATGGAGTAGAGATAGCTTTGGCTTCCCATATCTTAGCTCGGTCAAGGATGTTGAGAGTGAACTTGTCTTGGTGGAGAAGAAAACCCAATAGAGTAGGTTGAACTTCATCACCAAGAAAATAGTGAATGGTGCCAAGATCCTTGAGAGCAAATTCCTAATGAAGTGCCTATAATAAAGTGGAAAACAGAGCCTATGCAAAGCTAGTCAAGATAATATCATCCACATAAAAAATGAGGATAAAGTTATACCGAGATGTATGGAGGGTGAAAAGTGATGTGTCAGTCAAGGAGATGACAAAGCTGAGGGAGACCAAGAAAGAGCTTAGTCGCTAATACCAAGCACAAGGGCCTTGCTTGAGGCTATAAAAAGAGTGATGCAAACGATAGACATAAGAAGGTTGCTCTAAGTCCACAAAATCAAGAGGTTGGTCTATATAGACAAACTCAGAGAGCTGATTGTAGAGGAAGGCATTGGATACATCTAGTTTTCGAATCAATCAGCCATGGGAGTAGGCAAGACCAAGAATTGTGCAAACTATGACAGACTTCACTATGGGGCTGAACGTCTTGATGTAGTCGAGACATTTTTGCTAATGAAAGCCCTTGGCTTCCAGGTGGTCCTTGTACCATTTGAGAGAATCATCATATTTAAGTTTAATCTTGTAAACCTATTTGCATCCAATGGGTTTGACACCAAATGAGGGAGAAACCTAAGTCTAGGTGCCATTATGAAGAAGAGTAGTGTACTAAGTAGCCATGACCTCCCGTTAGTGAGGATCATAAGCAACTTAAGAGTAGCAGGTGGGTTTAAAGGTAGGCTAGGTAGAGGCCATAAGGGCAAAGGTTTGGTCACGGGTGAGATAACATCTAGTGATGATGCCATCCTGAAGGCAGGTGGTTAGTTGAGTAAAGGGGGGGGTAGGGGGGAAGAGGTGGTGGGGAAGAGGATAGAGGTACTGAGGGAATTTCTAGTTGGGCCACATAAGGTGTAAGGGTTAGAGAGGGGGTAGTAGGGGGAGGATCCTAGTGAGAAGAAGTACCAAAGATAGGGATAGATATGGTAAGGGTTAAGGGGGGCTGACAAGACCAAGAAGAAGAATGGAGGTATGATAAGGAAAGATGTACCTCGTGGAAGATATCATTTGCAATGAGGTAGATGGGCTAGGTCTCGAGACAAGAGCAATGGTAGCCATAATAGCCATATGGGTAGCCAAGGAAGACATGTGTGCAAGACTTAGGAGAAAGCTTATGTGGGCATAAGGTTGGAGATATCAAAAGACAACACACCTAAAGACACGAAGGTGGGTAATATTAGGGGGCTGATAAAAGAGGACTTACCAAGGGGATTGTGAAGGACTAGGGTAGGAAAATGGTTAGTAAGGAACACTTTTGTCTTAAAGGCAAAATCCTAAAAATGAGGAGGAATAGCAGCTTGAATAAGAAGTGTAAGCCCAGTTTCAACAATGTGATGGTGTTTGTGTTTAGCAATACTATTCTGAAATAGAAAGTAAGGACAAGAAACATGTTGATGGGATACTAACAGATTGGAGATAGGAGCAAAATGTAGTTGCCATAAATTCAGCATTGCCATCTTATTAAATCACTTACAGGCGATGATGAAGCTAATTTTCAACAAACTTATGGAAAGTAGTGAAAATTGAAAGGAATTAAAAGTGGGTGTGAAATATGTATAACCATTTGAAATGAGAAAAATCATCAATAAATGACACATAAAATTTGTTGTTTTTTATTGACTCAATAAGGGAAAGACCCTATACATTGAAATGAACAAGTTGAAGAAGTTGACTAGACCTAAAGGCAGAGGGGGGTGGGGATGGCGATGACTCTTACTAAAAGCACATGCCTTACATGTGTAAGGTTTTATGGCTATCCAAGAAGGGGGGTTGAATTGGATATTTAGATTTTATCTTGTATTTGATAATTTTTTACTATTCATGCAAGGTTGTTAGTTAACACAATAATATTAGAGCATATAATTGGGAATTAAAAACAAGATAATCAGGCTTAAAGAATTACACGGTGGTTTGACACTTTTCACCTACTTCCACCCTTTTCTCTTTCAACTTAAACCAAGTTGAAGTCTACTTTACTTCAAGCTAGGAGAATCCCTCTCCTACGCTTCACAACTCCTTAACAAGGAATTATTTCAATTCTCAGTTACAAGGTTTAGGTTTCTAAAACCTTAGTACATCAAGCTAATCCTCAAATATGTAATATGAGTGAGAAATTAAGCTTATCAAAGAGTCAATTAAACATATAAAGAATTAATTCAAGCTATAATCATGAAGCCCCTAATTTTCACAAAGCTAGGGTTTCAGATTTACAAAGATCTTTATGTGTAAATAAAATTTGAGATAATCTAGTATATACAAAGATTAATCTATTAGTTGATATTTAAAGGATAATAAATTTAAGGAATATCACCAAAGATTCTTTCTTTCTCCAAGGATTGAAGAACATGGCAGTGAGAGCAAATGATTCAAAGCTTCAATCTCTTTTAATCAAATCAGCAATATATCATTCAGCCAGCACCAAACATTCACCTAAAGCTCTTTTTATAGCAGATTATCAAACCTTGAACACTTTAGGGTTTCGATTCAAACCTGTTTGATATTCTACTACTAAGACTTGATATAAGTGACATAATACAGCTGTAGAGATGATGATTTTTACAGTAAAAAGCCGTTCTGACAATCCATCCCTTCATTCTTCTTCCCATTGGAGAGTCGGTAATTGAGAGAAAGAAAGAGGAGGACGGCTTCGATTAGGTATGCAGCTAGGGCTTCAATTTGTTTGACATAAGAGCCTAACCTCTTATCAAAGTAAAACGGTCACATTTCACTTAAGTGATATGCGCTCGGGCTTAGTTTTACAGTTTTCAACTTCATGGGCCATCCAGTTTTTTTAATCGGTTCAGCATCAATCCAATATAGATGGTCGGTCTAGTATCAGTCTAATAGGTACTCGGTTCAACCATAATCCAATAAATAATCGATCCAATAATGATATATTTTCTCTCATATTTAACTTGAACAAATAGCATACCTTTTTCCTTCAAACAAACCTATAAGCACATAGTTTCCAAGTATCACATTCTTTTATTATAAGCACTAATATGAATTATTTTACTAATTAAATCACATATAAAATAATTCATTTTAACTCCATATGTAATGTTTGATAGTGGAATGTAGGAAACCTACTACTTTATAATATTGTTAATTGATATTATAATATGCATACATTTTACTTCCTTTGGTATTTAGCATATGCACACAAACTCATATATTCATAAATAAAATTTTTCTCAATAAAACAGATAAACACATGATTTTCAATAATATGGGGGATAACACGGGGAAGTGTATAGGGTGTGAGTTGATTCAAAAGTTGAACAATGATGGGTGGGGATGGATAACTTAGATGAGAGGACTTATGTGAATATCCACATGTGCATAAGGGGGAATATTAGACAACTTGACACAATAGAGACCACGATTAAGTGTGCCATGGAGGATGATTTGTCTCATAAGACAAGAGAGGGCCCAAAAATGAGTTGTAGAAAATAAGAAATAACAATTATTGTTTGATGTAAATTTTGAAATTGATAAAAGATTTTTTTTTTATGGAGGGAGCGACTAAAACATTACAAAGACAAAAGGAAGAAGTGGAAAGAGTACCTATGTGAGTGATGGAGAAGGTCACTCCATCACTCATAGTGAGTTATTAAGAGCCAGTGTAAGGAATGGCTCTAACAAGGCCAGTAGGGGAATTAATGACATAATGCAAAACCCCAAAGTCAGGATGCTAGGAAGTAAGGTCAAGGGCTAATGGAAGGGGTTGGGAGGTCTATAGGTAGAGAGAGGAGGGGGAAGGTTGGTGTAATGGGCCTAAGGGGGTTAGAGGATAAAGGTTAGGGTAGGTGAGATAGGCCTGAGGGTTAGGTCGATTATTGGGAGGTTGAAAGTTGGGGTTAAACTATTCATAGAAATTAGCTACATGGTGGCATGGTCTACAACAAAGATGGTAGTAAGGCCTGTTTTGACGTCAACCCTAATTGTTGTTAAAAGTAAGCTAGGCTTGATTAGGTGGGTTAGGTAATAGGCCATTAAAGGTGGGCTAGGCCACACTGGTAGGGTGAGGTGCATTATGGCATGGGCTAGAGTGTGTGCTTGGGCCAAACTCTTCACAGGTTGAATGGGCTAGACCTAAGAGTGAGCTTGGGCGACTTGCGAGTGGGTTTGAGTGAGCCACAAATTGACCCAAAAAGGTAATGAATGTAACCAGTTGGAAAAGGGCGACTGCAACCTTCCTAGGCAAGGATGAGGCCATGAATGGCTTCCCGCCTCAAAGGGGCATTCTAGTTCTATACCAAAATGCTGGTGGTGAGAGTGTCATACTCTTCATCAAGGCCCTAAAAAACATGAGTGAAATACTAATCATCGGAGGCTTGGTCGTCAATGGCAGAGAGTTGGTTAAGAATTGCCTTGACATTGTGGAGGAATTTAGTCACCAATCTAGATCCACGAGTGATGGTTTGAAGCTGGAGGTAGAGAAAGGAGGCCTTGGTGGTGGATTGTGTCATGTATGTGCATTAGAGATACAACCAAGTAGTGATGGAGGATCGAAGTTCCATCAGTTGGGTGACGACAGTGTTGGTCGAGGTGGCTAAAATTCACCTTAAAGTAGCTTAATTGTGCACAAGCCACGCCATGTAGGTGAGATTGGGGCTTAGGGTATCATTAGGGGCAATAAGATTCTACGGTGGTTAGGCCTTCCAAAATCGAGATAAGGTGATTTAAGACTAGGAATGGGAAACGCCAAGTCTTTCAAACAATGAAGTTAGTGTCATCAAAGTGTTTGGTTGTGGTCGAGAAGGCATTGTCAGAGTCGATGAGTTCACTGGAACTATAGGAAGAGGAGGGTTTAAAGTAACAAAATCAAAGGACATCATAGGGTTTACTAATGGGCATTAGCCAGCAACTTTGATAATACCATGAAAGAAAACAAGGATCAGCAGCTAGAACCCTAGTTTAGGTAAGAAAGGAAAATTGAAGAACCCTAATCTTTTTTTAAAATTTTTTTGATGATTTAATTTGATTTACATACAATTGATTTATACAACCAAAAAGGAAATTTGATGATGTGACGGTGATAATCGCAGCTACTTGTAGTCATGATTGCAAATTGGATTCAAGTCATGAGTCACTTGCTGATATGGCCTTAGGGTTGATGTGGTGCTAACATTACAACACATGGTAGATGATGTGGAAGTTAACATGTCTTGTCCATTTAACAAAGAGTATGAAAATATTTTTTTTTCTAACTTATGATATTATTTGGATTGGGAATCAATTTGTTTAATGAAAAATGAAGAACATAAAAGCTCTTGCAAGTCACTATTTAGATGTTAGCTTTCTTTAATAACATTATCCTTTCCAAAATGGTGGGCATTAAGTTTGGTTGAGTCTTGGCACTTCTGGTAGGTCCTATGGGTGTTGTTGTCTCTCCTATAGTTCCACCATGTAAACAATGTCTAGAGCAACTAGTTAAGCTTGGTGAAGATCTAGAGCCTTTAAGTTACACCCTATCAGTAAAAGTTGCAAACTTCATGCTTCAGTGCTTCATTCAATTCCTAACTTAAAACACAAATAGTTTCTATCATTCATAAGGATGATAATATGGAGGACCATGTTATCGAAAAGGGTCACCTGGCCTTTTACATTATAGCTACGACGTTATCGGGCCATAAGTTTAATTAATGGAAGATCTAGCGTTAGGGAGTAGTTAATGGGTTATCACATTGACCTATTATATCCATTTGTCTCAAGCAAAAGTTCCTATAGAAGCTTTCATTTATGGTGGCTTTCTCTTATGCACTTCCTTCATTAGTTAGTACTAAAATCAAAGCTCTCTTATCCCACCAATGGAACATCAGAAATTGAGTTCATGTGTCAAGCTGTCACATAATTAGCACAATAATTCAAAGAGTTAACCCAACACTAGGCCCTTAAATTATGTCTTGTGGAAGGGAAAGCTATTTTTTGTGAGGTAGAAAAACCTTTGCTTATATCCATCAAAAGGAAGGGGAGAAGAAGATATTGCATAAGACAAATTTGGCGGACATGCATGTGAAGAAAATCTATGCCAAAGATGTTTATGTTGGGATTTTTCATTTTATGTATTCATGTTTCAAGTGTTAACTTAATATCAATTAAGGCCTATTTTAGTTTCATAGTAGATAATTGTGAGTTCACCCCATTGTTCTTTATATTTTTTTCCTAGTTACGTAAGTCTATGCAGAACACTTGATGGAATTTGATAGAGCAAAAAGTGGTGTGTGTCTCCCATACACTTACCATGTTAACCCTACGAACTCGAGATTGACTTGCAAGTGACTTGTGACGTAACCCAATTCCACCTCCACCTCTACTGTGAAACCCTAGCCATCGGAGAATAAAAAATCAAGTGAAGATTTTATAGATCTTATTGTAACTATTTTGTTTTCCTTTTTTGTTTCTTTTGAGTTTCTATATATGTAATCTTTGTGAATCTATGTAATTGAATCAAGAAATTTTATTAATAAAATCAAAGATTTTGCATTTGTAGCACTTTTTCATTATTATTGATGTGATGTTCAACAATATGGTCTTTTCCTACCATACCGCACCTCTATCTACCTCCCCTAACATAGACCTACCTATGATACCCTTTCTTCTTCCCCTTCTTATCCTTTTGCCTTCTCCCTTTAACCCACCAAATCCTAATCCTCTTGCCTTAACACCTTCTAACTTTATCCTTTTTGCCTCCCTATTACTTGCCTTAGAACCCTCCCAACTCTCTCCCACCCATCAAATTGCCTAATGACTTGTCTTTAAGATAACGTTATCTTTCATTCCACCCTAAACCGAGTTCCTCCGTTATTTGATCATTACTCACTGGCATGTCCTGAAGCACATTCTCCACTACTTGGCCACGACACCACACCTCGATCTTCTACTTACGCACAACGACCCATTTCCTTACATGCCTTCTTAAATATAGATTAGGTTGGTAATCGTAATGAACATCATTTTGTTAGTGGCCTTTATGTGTTTTTCAACTACAACCTCATTTCTTAGTGTTTTCACAAATAATGCATTATCATTAGATCTAGTGGTAAGGCTAAAGACAAGCCCTTAGCCAACACTACTAGTGAACTCATGTGAATTAGTTATCTTATCCATGATCTTTAGGCCCTCCCTTCCCACCCACCAACATTTTAGTGCGACAACCTATCAACTCTCTATTTAATGGCCAACCCAATCTTTTATGCCCGTACTAAGCACATTGAAATTGATTTTCTCTTTGTTCAAGAATCCTTGTAATCAACTTCATCTCCACCATGGACTATTGTTGACATCTTCACCAAAGGCCTCTCTTTTATGCACTTTCACACTCTTTTCTTCAAGCTTATAGTCATTCTATCTATTCAAATTATGGGTGTAAAAAAGGCATGTCTACCACACACTCATCATGTCAGCCCTATTGACCAAAGAGCAACCTGCAATGTGATTTGTGACCCATAAGTGACCTATAATGCAACTTGATTCCACATTTGCCTTTGTTGCAAAACCTTAGCTACTAAAGAATTGGAAATCTTTGAAAATTTTACCTAATTTGTATAGATCGATTATAATTATTTTGTTTTCCTTTTCTATTTCATTTGAATCTTTATATGTATAATATTTATGAATTTATGTAATTGAATCATAAAATTTTATAAAATAAAATCAAAGATTTTGATTACACCATTTTTCTCTTCTTCTTGAATTTTTTAAGGACCCATTTAGGGTTCCAATAATCTTACCTCTTCCTTCATTCTTTCAGACTTGTTATGTGCCAACTTAGCCGAGCATGTTTAAGGTCTTAGTGATGGTTGTTCATTAAAAAACAAGGAAAAGAACTTGTTCACATTCCTCCACATGTGTTTGCATTACACAAACCATTTGAGGTAGCACCTATGCTAGCACCCAAGTCAAAAATTGAGCCATGTTGCCTTAGTTGCCATGTCAAATTAGGATGCATCACATCATCTCACTGAAAACAATATTCTTTTGCACTTAACTCTATGGCTACTAATTCCCACATTAGAAATCAAGTTAACTTAATTACCATTAACAACATTGATAGTCTATAAGCCTACACATTCACCTAAATGTTCTTCTTCAATCCAAAAATGATACAACCCATTTATTGCTTCATTGTAAGCTTCCATGCCTATGATAAGAACTTAGAAAATTGGGTTTGGTACTCATTAACTATTGATAATTGTTATAGTTTTGTTAAATAACTAAAAAAAATACGGTTTCTTATTGGTCTATATCTCTCACACAATGCCTTGGCAAGAGCTACCAAGATAACAGATCACCAAAGTGTTCTTTCTTCAATGATTAATACCATATTTAAGCAACTTATCCAAATCTACAGGGCTAGTGGGAATTTTTCCTCTTATTGGGTTTAATGCTACTCGAAAAACTTCTCTGCTTAGCATATTCATCCAATAGGGTCATCTCCTCCTTCATGTCTAGGGAAACTAAGCTTTAGTATTTAGGTTTGTCATCCTCCTACTACTAAGCTTGACTCATTCATCTTTCTTCATTCCTTACTAATTGGTTATAAGAGCTAACATTTCAGTTAAAGCTAAGGCTAGCCTTTACATTGACAATTTTGGCATGAACAATAGCAAACATCACATCACCTTCATTATCTCAATGACCTTATGATCCATTTTTAATTCAATTTGCCCTTTCTCACGTCGGCCATCTTCTACTCTAATACCACATTGTCACATGCCAACATAATCGATGAAATGAGGTCTTTGCAATGGCCATTTGTCAAAAAAAGAGAGGACATAACTTTTTCTTCTTGCCAATTTTGGATTGCGAGAATGGGACATGGATTGAGCACTTAGTTTCTTTAGAAGGAAATTGAACATCTTATCTTAATTTTGAACAACAAAAGTTTGCCTTCAAATTTCCATCCCTTTCCATTTATCTTGTTTATGCTCATGCCACTAAGACAACTAGTGGCATAGAGGAGTTATGGGATGCTTGGGTTCATATAGAAAACATTTTGGCCTTACCTGGCCATGAATCTTAATAAGTTAAGTTACATGATATCATTTATGGTCCTACAACTTATTGTTAAGAATATGGGTATTCCTTTAAATTATTTTTATGATGACAAAAAGAAAGGGTCTTTAAAATTATTGTACATATAGAATATTGTGCCAAAAAGAAAGCTAATACATGAATTTTAATTATAATATTTGCATTACAAATATTATATTGATGCAATGCATTAACATTTGGAAATATTTTTGTTCCCTCTTTTGTTAGTGAGCTGGACTAATTTAAACCCAAGAACTCCACTTGATCTAACCGATGCTTGACACTTCTAAGTGAAACTTACTTTCACTAAGTGCAACAATGTCTCTCAGTACTTTTTATCGTACGTGTAAGTTAAGGTAAAAAAAAGGATGAAAGTTTATCCTCTTTTGTCAATCTTTTTTTAACAAGAAAGGATTCAAATTTGATGGGAAATTTTTAACAGTGCATAACGAGAAGAAATGAAGAGGTTTGTAGCAAATATCTAAATGGTAAAAAGACTAACTTTCATCTTCACCTTTTTGTAGAAAAATGAAAACTTTTCACAAGAAAATCTAAATGCAAAGACTCTTGAATCGAGTAGCTTTTATGCTTGAAACATCCAAGCACTCTTAGTTTATTTTTCTTGTCTTTCATTTTGTTGTTTTGACCTGCATTTTAGTGTGAATCTTGCTGAAATGAAAAAATTACTCTGCATCCCTACTATTCACGTGTCTTGTTGAGTTAAGTGGAAAATCTTAGTATATTCATACAACATTAAGCTTATTTGTCTTTGTTTAAGGCTCACAGTTTAACCTAAACTATGTATTATTGTCTTGTTATGTTGGTTTTAGTTAACCTCTCGGTTATATGTTATTATTTCTCTTTTGTAGATCATAGTCTAAACTAGTTTGAGAATAGCGAAGTAACTTTCTATTTTATCTATATCATTGATAAGATGATGGGAAAATTCGGTTTCAAACAAGACCAAAATCATCATAATCAACTTAGCCAATCATTAGAAATTTCTTTAGGAAAACAATCATACTTGATTTTGGTTCTATGAGCTTGTTGTATGGCCGATTATTAACCATACTCTCTCTTTTAACATAGTCCTCGACGAGACAAGCCCAACCAAGGTTCCGAATAAAATCTTTTGTGAGTTTTCTTAATGTTGTTCTTTGGTTTTGTGAAGGATAGAAAGTCTACTTTTTTGTGTCTTATGAACCACCTAATTTTTCAAGCCCTTGCAAGTCCAAAATTACAATCTTGCCCTTTATAGGCCAAGATACTCACATTAAGCCCAAATTCTTGAAGGCCCATCACCTAATTCCCATTATACATAACATGATCTATATGTGTATAAATGAAAGCTAGGAAAGGGACTTAGCTATTATGTGCTACACAAATAAGTTTAACTTATCACAGTCCTGTTAGGTAAGTATTGGCCTACACTAATACATCCATATTTTAACAATTAAGAATATGTATGTCACCTAATTAGACCAATTAAAAATAACATTAATGTATCTTAATAGGGGAACTTCTTGATGTTCATTAATATAATTCCCCATACAGTGAGTGTATGAAAATAGACTAACATAAAAAGGTTGTAGTTTTTCTTGTTGATTTTCAAAGTTTGAGCACTAGAAAATACTATTACAAAACTATGTTGCTTGTAAAGTGTGCCAATAATTTCAAATCTTTATTTCTTTAATTGATGCTCATGGATTAGACTTTTTTTTAACTAAAAATCATCATTTAGGCGTGTAGCTTGTGAGTGGAATATTGACTCAAGTTTGATAATATCTTGTTTGACACTCATGGATTAATAGGAACAAGTGTTGATACATCTTTATATTGGTTGAATTTATACAAATCCTTACAGAAATTGATTTGAACTTGGTATGTTTATGTGTTTTATTTCTATTACTCATTAAATATAATTTCTTGATTGTTAGCATAGCAAGACAATAAAGATACTCTTCTTGGCTCTTAGAGAATCAAAAGAGCAATATGTAAAGAAAATTGTATATCTTTTGTATTGCTAGGTAGCTAAACAAGTGATTGTATCTAAAGCATTTTTATTATCTAGCTTAGAACTTAAGGATTGCACCTAATTTGAATCATATTGTAAATCCCTTGTATGTGAGACTTTTTTTTTCCTCTTGTTGAAGAGAATAAGACTTTATTGATTAGGTGTGTATGACACCTAGATATTAGGTTATTCAAATCTCTTGTCATAAGGTGTATGGTGTTGTGACATTAGATTCCCTAGATTGTAAAGAGTGTATTGTGAGGTGACACCCACTTATGTAAAGATTTGAGATTGCATCTCTTAGTATTTTGTGTGAATAGAATTGATGGACATAGATTCTAGGTAAGTTAAACTATCCTTAAAACAAAAATTATATATACTTATCTCTCTTTCTCTTTCTCTTTCTTTTTCTTTTATTGTTGATGTTGTATATTTACTTTATGTATTGAAACTATCTTTGAATGCTTTTAAGTTTACAATTGTTATTAAATTGTCATTAATACAATATTAGTATTTTAGATTCATTATTTTAGTAAAAAAAATGAATAATTAGAATAATTAGAAAAGAAAAAGACTACAACTTAACTTAACCCTCTTCTTAGGTTACTTATAGACTTTGACTTACTACTAAGCTGCCTTAAATGATAAAGTCTTGTCCTAGTTGATTACAACCTAAAGCTAGGATGTGACAATATTCTTTAAGTAATTGTGAATATATAGCACAAGCCTTGGGTGTTCACACACTTTTCACGCTTCATTGTTGCTTTAATCATTTGCTAGAAACAACAAAAATTACAAATTGCAATCCAAAGTTTGTTGGACTGTTCTTGCTTTGCAAAAGCTAACATATGGGTTACAAGTTGAAGTTTTTTCCTTTCATTTCCTAGAGTTACAAATTGCAATCCAAAGTTTGTTGGACTATTCTTTTACTCATTCGCATTCTTATTCTAGTAATGCAATGATTAGAATTTAAGCTTCCAATTTGGATTCATCTCAAGAATTTGGTTTCAAACTACATAGTATGCCTTTTGGAAGGAGAACCCTACATCCCTTTTGCACCTAAAGTTTAGGTTTCTAGCTTTAGAGTGACCTTCAAGGTAATGCTTTCCTCATGCCATTTTGTTTGTCTTAGAAGAACATTTTGATAAGACATTTTTATAAGGTTTTATGGCTATTCAAGAAATGGGGGTTGAATTGGATACTTAGGTTTTATCTTGTATTTTTAATGTCCTTTTTCTATTTATGCAAGGTGGTTAATTATCACAGTAATATCAAAGCATATAATCAATAAATAAAACAAGAGAAGCAGGCTCAAAGAATTACATGGTGGTCCAGTACTTTTCACCTACTTCCACCCTTTTCTCCTTCAACTTAAACCAAGTTGAAGTCTACTTTACTTCAAGCTAGGAGAATTCTTCTCCTACACTTCACAACTCCTTAACAAGAAGTTATTTGATTCTCAATTACAAAGCTTAGGCTAATCAAACCTTAGTACATCAAGCTAATCCTTAAATATATAATGTGAGTGAGGAATTAAGCTTATCAAAGAGCTAATAGAACATATATAAAATCAATTCAAGCTCTAATCGTGAAATCCCCTAAATTTCACAAAGTTAGGGTTTCGGATTTACAAAGATCTTTATGTACAAATAATGTTTTGAAATAATCTAGCACATATAGAGATCAATCTAGCAGTAGATATTCATAAGATAATAGGTTTGAAGGAATATCCCTGAAGATTCTTTTTTCTCCAAGGATTGAAGAACATGGCAGTATAAATAAATGATTCAAAGCTTCAATCTCTTTTAATTGAATCAGCAGTCTATCATTCATCAGCATCTAAACATTCACCCAAAGCTTTTTATATAGGAGATTATCAAATCTTGAACACTTTAAGGTTTTAGTTCAAACCTATTAGATATTCTATTGTTGAGACTTGATAAAAGTGACATGATACAGATACAGAGATGACAATTATCATAGCAAAGAACCATTATGACACATCCATCACTTTGTTCTTCTTCCTGTTAGAGAGTCGGTAGTCAAGAGAGAAGGAAGAGGATGACTTCAATCAGATATGCAGCTTAGGGCTTTGTTCTGTTTGAAATAAGAGCTTAGTCTCTTATCAAAGTGAAACAACTGCATTTCACTTAAATGAAATGTGCTCAAGATGAGCTCTATGGGTATGAACTTCAAGGGCCTACTTCATGCGGGTCCAATAGTTAATCAGTCCAACAATGATCCAATAGATAGTCAGTCCAGCAATAGTCCAATAGATAATCAGTCCAGCCATAGTCTAATAGATAATCAATCTAATAATGATTAATGAATATTTTCTCTCATATTTGAATTGAGCAAGTAGTATACCTTTATCCTTCAAAAGTACCTATAAGCACACAATTACCAAGTATCACTTTCTTTTATTATAAGCACTAATATTTTTTACTCATTAAATCACACATAAAATAATTCATCTTAACTTTATATGTGATATTTGATAATGGAATGTAGGAAACCGGCTACTTTATAATATCATTAATTGATATTATAATTTGCGCACCTTTTACTTCCTTTGGTATTTAATATATGCACATAAAATCATATATTCATAAGTGAAATTTTTCTCAACAAAATATATAAACACTTGATTTTCAACAATTTTTGTATCATTCTTAATGGAAGGTATTTTAAGTTAAATGAAACCACATCTTTTTAGCATTTTTTGTTCCCTCTAATTCTTTAGAGGATAGCTCAATGAACTTCTAAAGTTTCCTAGGGATTTATTGACTTCTCTATCCCTCAAGTTTTGTCAAAATCCCATTCATGTCTCAAAACACTGTGGAGTGGTCTTTGATGAATCACAAAATTAGATGACCATGCTAGTTATGGTTTATCACCTAGGCTCAATGGATGGTGATCACACTATGGATGGTCTGGAGGAGGTTGACAGAATGGCAGAAACTTGTCATGTAGAGGTTACAAGGTAAATAGCAAGGGCTACCTCCATATGTCGGTAAAAGCTTCTAGAGAAGAGAATGAATAAGATAAGTCGAGCACACTAACATTTTCTTGTCTGAACATCATGAACCACATTTGGGAGCACCTTAATATTGTAGAAATGTGAACGTAATCTAGTCAAAACATGACTCAGCTTTTGTTATAAAAAAATTATAAACATTGTAAAATGAGTGTGGAGTTTTAATAAAAGCTGCATGAACTTTGGACACCAAGTTTTAATCTATAACAACACTTGAATTGCATTATCATCATCAAGGTCTATACAACGTTGAGTTTTGACTCTAGAATTCCTCCATGAAGCACCTCAAAAACAAGTAATTCTCTACTTTAGTTAGGGTTTCCTTGACTTTTATAGCCTTTGAAAGCTCAATTGACAAAAGGTACAACACAACCAAATTCCATCTTTAAATTCAAGTTAGATTGAGTTTGTTAAGATGAAGAAATGCCTTAATGATTGGCGAACTATACTAGTAAGGATTGTAACAAAATGGTTTGATTGAATTAGGGGAAATGATTAAAAAAAATATTTTTGTCAAATTGAAAGCATAATCAACACAAGTTGACCCAATAATTGAACCCCTAAATAAAAAATCCTTTAATGACTAAAGTTGAAATGCAATGAGAGCATAATTAAATAGTTAAATTTAATCTTTTATTCAACTTATGCAAAAATCACGAAAATGTATAACAATTCATTCTAATCTTCCCACTCTATCAAGTACATTGATCTTTTTGTTAGGACAATCATAGGTAAGCTAAGATGGTGAAATAGTTTTTACATATGAGGATTGTTGATTTACAAATGTGTAGAGAGAAAACTATAAGGAGCAATTGGTATGCTTATGAGAAGTAAGAAAGAGATGAAACTAAAGTTATAAAGAGGGAGCCATGAAAAGGCCTTTATGTTCTAGATTGGTAGTATAGGCCAATGGGCTAGCCGATCAAGTATAAGCTAGACTTCTATGTTCTAGACTAGTAGTACAGGTTGATGGATGGAATTGGTAAATATGAGTCTAACCCACCTAGTTTCCTTATTGTTGGGTTGTCCACTTAGGTGGTGCCCATTGTAATTTTCCTTTTATGTTTCGTTGCATTTGAATTTGTGAGAATGTTACTTATCTCTTTTAAAGTGTAATGACTCTAATATCTAATAAAATTACTATTATGATTCATTATTTATGATTATGATGTTAATTCTTTATGAGGATTTCAATAGTTTGGAAATACAAGTGTCTTGATTCGATAACCTAATTTAAATCTTTTGTAACATTTACATACTTATCATGAGGCTTTAAATGTGTAACAAATACTATTCCAATGAGAAGGCTAACAATTATATAAAAGGAACCTCTCGGTCTCTTTTCTTGTTTTCTCTCTAGAAATTTTCTATTTAGAGTGATCCTAGTTAAAGGCTAACTTAATTGATCACTAAAACTTGAATGCTGAACGATTTTTCTCCAAGTCCATTATATTTGAGCTTGTACAAGTGTAGGCTTATATACAATAAATAAACCATCATTTTCAACATCTCCTTTGAAGCTAATGATCTATATAAATCATAGGCACCTATGATTTAGACTGGTAGTATGGGCCGATGAGCTGGCTGAGTAAGTATGAGTTGGACTTTTGTGTACTGGATTGGACTGGCAGTATAAGCCAATGTGCTGAGCTAACAAGTATGAGTCTAACCTGCCTAGTTTCCCTATTGTTGGGTCATCCACTTAGGTGGTGCCCCATTGTATTATTTCCTTTTGTATTTTTATTGCTTTTATTTACAAGAATGTAATTGATCTTTTTAATAAGGGAAATGTTACTTATCGATTTGAACATGTAATGACTCTGATATTCAATAAGATAATGGATATGATTCATTATTTATTATTGTAACATTAACTTTTTATAAGTATCTCGACAATTTAGAATCATAAGGTGTCCCAATTCAACAAACCTAATTTGAATCTTATATGACATTTGCACATTTATCACGATGCTCTAAATGTGTAACTGATAAACCATTTAATTCCTATGAGAAGTCTAACTCTTAAATAAAAGGAACCACTCAGTCCATTTCTCCTTACTCAAACACTCAAGCTTTCCTCTCATTTTTATATTTTCCTTGTGTGCCCTTCAGAAGATCTCTCATAAAAGTGATCCTAGTTAAAAGACTGACTCAATTCATTACTAAGACCTAAGTGCTTAATAGATTTCTCCAAGTCCGTTACACTTAGTTTGTTTAAAAGAAATGATGTTGTTGGATCTCTAATGTTTTCATCAATAGATCAACAAGTTAGCCTCATGTAGAGATGTGAGCAGTATGAATAATCAATGCAATGATCTTCTCTCTAATAAACAAGATGGGCAACAATCTTCATGGTAAATTCATTATCATAATAAAAGCTTACAGGTTTGATTAGTGGTAGATGCAAGTCATTAAAAATCCTCATAAGCCAAATTATCTCACATGTCATTATAACCATAACATGATATGTAGATTCAATGGAAGATCAAGTAATCGATAGCTTTTTACTTTTTGCAAGAAATAAGGGAATCTTTAAGCATGATGCAAAAGCATCATCTTATAAGGCATGACCCAAATGTGACATCACAATAAACATGTAGTTCAAGTCCATCAATAGGTTTCATTAGAAAACCCTAACCAAGTGATCTTTTGACATACTTAATAACTCTAAGAGCAACATCAAGATGAGATTGCTCATAAGCATGCATAAACTAGCTTCACAAATTCATAGCATAGAAAATGTTAAGTCTAGTGATAGTCAAGTAAATTAGTCATCCAATTAAATGGTGATACACTGTGATGTATTGTAAGGGAGGATCCCTTTCTCACTTCAAAAACTCATCATATTCTACACTAGTAAACTTGACATTCTAGTTTATAAAAGTGTCAGTTGGCTTACATCTTGAAAGGCCATATTCTAAGACTAAGTCAAGAGCATATTTTCTTTGATTCATCACAATTTCAAGCTTTGAACAGGCCATCTCAACACCTAAGAAGTACTTCAACAAGCCAAGACCTTTCATGTGGAATGTGAAATAGAGGTATGTTCAATGAAATCCTACATGCAAGTGTATATGTCAAACGAGTAATATAATAATGAGTAAGATATCATCCCATACAAATTGGTGATTATGAGGCCAACTAATTACTAATGGTGATAATTCCTAGAGTTTATCTAGCAAATTGAAATGGTAAAACATGGATTAAACAACTAAATTTAATCTAAACTTGATAAACGAAACATGGTAGAGTGCTTAATTTCACCTAATTACTAGGTACTAATGTTGATTGTTTATGCTTGCAAGATTGATTCTACTCATACAATGGTGAAATTTTCTAATTTATTCATTATCCTATGTCTAGGTCTAGCAAACCTACTCAGCTCATTAACTTATTATATCTCTATATGTGAATTGAAATCAACTAAGTGCATAAAGATTTGTAAATATTCTATCTTACACCTAAAGCCACAAAAATCATATGGTATATGTCAATCCATATTGATCTATGGTTGCACATTATAGGAAACAACTACATGTCATTTCCTGTTGGTCTCTAACACGTAAATTAACTCATCTAAATGATAGCTAATCATTCAAATGCATTAAATACAGTAATATGCAACTGATAACTCTATTTTTATAGAGTTATTTTACCTAATTTAAATAATAAATTCTCTAATGTTTGTGAGAAAATATGTGAATTCCTCTTTATTTACTTAAATTTGTCTTGTTTATGTAGCATAAGGAGGCATGAAGAAAAAGAACAAGCATGGAGAACCTGGTACTTATTATATGGCAGAAGATGGTCAAATTATCAAGGTGAAGGAAATCAAGATGGGCTTAGGCTTGGGCTTTGGATAATTGTTATTAGATTTTTATTGTTATTATTTTTTAAATAATTAGAAAACCTAGTCCTATTAGGAGTCCAAAGCCTAATTAATATAGAAGTCTAAAACCCAATTGTATTGGGAATCCAAAACCCAATGCTATTAGGATAAGGAGAAAGTTCTAGATCCCATACCCTATATAAAGGAGAAGCCCTGCATAGAAGAGAGGGGGAAGCAAGAAAAAAAGGAAGTTGTCGCTGAAACCAAGGAGGAAATTGAGCACAACTCAAGAGAAAGGCCAAGAATTCAAGATTCAACTCAAGAGAGAGGCCAAGAATTCAAGATTTCTTGAAGAGAAGACAAAAAGGGTGACAGACTTCTTGTTCTTGGATTCAAGATGCCTTCTTTGTTTCTTATTATTGTTCTTCCTCATTATTTCGTTATGTTCTAAACTTCTTTTGTTAGAGCGAAGATGTAGCCTAACTATGATGATGTGAATCCTATAAGTTTTTATGTTTTGCAAGATAGTTTATTTATGTGAGTTATATATTATTATGCTTAATGCTTTTAAGTGATTGGCCACCACTTGAATGATTTGATGTGCATGTTAGAGACTGAAAGGTAATAATATGCAATTGCTTCTTATAATATATAACCATGAATTAAATGTGGATAGACATATACCATGTTATTTGTGTGGCTTTTGGTGATAAGATGATTGAAAGATTTATTGTAAACCAGGAATATTTATAGATCCTAATGCATTTGGTTTGTTTCAATTCACATATAGAGATATAGTGAATTAATGAACTAAATAGGTTTACTATACCTAGACATAGGATAGTAAATAAATTAGGAAATTCCGCCATCACATAGATAATATCATTCTTGCAGGCATAAACTATGGAAATTCATATCTAGTAGTTATGGTGAAATCGGAAGCTCTAACATGTGTCTCATCTTGATTTTTCTTACTTGGATCCATTTTTAATTAGTATTGAGTTTTCGTTTTAGAAATTTTAAATTTTAATTCATCTTCAACAATATTTTGATTTGCTAGATAAATTTTAGGATTAATTCATCATTAGTACTTAATTAGTTCAGTATTCACCAATCTTCGTGGGACGATACTTTTCTCATCATTATATTACTTGTTCGACATGTTCACTTGCATCTAAAATTCACCGAACAAGTTTTTGGCGCCGTTGCCGGGGATTGGTTGTTTTACTACTCATTAATATTAATACCAAATAATTCTAAGTTTAATCTAGTTTTTATTTTCTTTTAAAAAAAACGATTTTTTTGTTTTGTTAGATTTTATTTTTGCTTTGCTTTATTATTGTTATTTTTACATTAAAAAAAATTAATTAAAAAAATCAATCATTTTTTTTTTAGTTGCTACTTTTCAGGATTGTTACAGACGTGCATGACCCGTAGCCAAAGAGAACAACTTGTTAATCTTGACCCAGAAATTGAACGCACAGTTAGAAAGCAACAAAAAGAGCTAAGAGAACAAAGAAGTGAAGCTACAAAAATGGCAAAGAATGGTGATCCACGCAAGATTCTAAAAGAATATGTTGCACCAACAGTTCAGGGTGCCACATCAAGCATCAAAAGGCCTGCAATTCAAGCAAACAACTTTGAAATCAAGCCCGCACTCATTCAGATGCTTCAAAATTCTGTGCAATTTTATGGGCTACCAAATGATGATCCAAATGCTCACATTGATGCTTTTCTTGAAATCTGTGACATGATTAAATACAATGGGGTCACAAATGATGCTGTTAGATTAAGGCTATTCCCATTTTCTTTAAGAGACAAAGCTAAAAGTTGGCTTTCTTCTCTTCCTGTAGGATCAATTACAACATGGGATGATTTGGCTAAGAAATTTCTTAGTAAGTTCTTTCCTCCAGTAAAATCTGCAAAAATGCGTAACGATATTACCGCTTTTATGCAAATGGAGAATGAATCATTATATGAAGCTTGGGAAAGATTCAAGGAGCTTTTAAGAAAATGTCCACAACATGGACTACCCAAATGGTTACAGGTACAAACTTTTTATAATGGGTCTAGTACAAATCTTCGTTTTATGCTTGATGCAGCTGCAGGAGGGGCTTTGAACAATAAGACACCAGAAGAAGCATGTGATCTTTTGGAGGAAATGGCAAACAATAGTTATCAATGGTCTACTGAAAGGCTACCAGTAAGGAAAGCTAGTGGAATTCATGAAGTGGATGCTTTCACTGCAATTTATGCACAGTTTGATAAACTCAACAAGAAGATAGATAACTTGAATGCTCCAGTCATGAGGATTCAAAACATAGTATGTGATCATTGTGGTGGAGGACATGTGAGCATAGAGTGTCAGTTAGATAACACCTTTACTCAGGGTAATGAAGATGCTAATTATGTTGGAAATTCAAGTAGGCCACAAAATAATCCATACTCCAACACTTACAATCCGGGATGGCGTAACCACCCAAATTTTTCATGGAGTAATTCTAATGCAATGAGGCCACCACCAGGGTTTAGGCAACTAGAAGAAAAGAAGCCTAATTTAGAGGAAATGGTTGCCAAATGTTACAGAACAACGAAACAAGAATGCAAAACCAAGAAGCTTCAATTCAAAATTTAGAGGTGCAAATAGGTCAGTTGGCTAATATGATTTCTGGAAGACAACAAGGTTCCTTGCCTAGCAGCACAGAGAAGAATCCTATAGAAGATGCTAAGGCAATAAACCTAAGAAATGGCAAACAAGTGGGAAAAGATGACGTTGAGAAGAAAAATGTCAGGGATAAGGAAGAAAATGTTAGCATGCAGCCTGAGGAGGCAACCAAGAGAACATTATTCCCTGATAATCCCAAGCCTTATGTGCCTCCAATTCCATTTCCTCAGAGACTCCAGCAACATAAAATAGATAAGCAGTTTTCTAAATTTCTTGATGTATTTAAAAAATTGCATATTAACATTCCTTTTGCAGATGCATTGGCTCAAATGCCCAGTTATGCAAAATTTCTTAAAGAGATATTGAAAAACAAAAGGAAGCTGGAAGAGTATGAAACCGTGAAGCTAACTGAAGAATGCTCAGCCATCTTACAAAACAAACTGCCTCCAAAATTAAAAGATCCAGGGAGTTTTACAATTCCTTGTACTATTGGAGATTCTCACTTTGATAAGGCATTATGTGATTTAGGAGCTAGTATTAATCTAATGCCTTTTTCTGTTTTCAGAAAATTAGGAATGGGTGAAATGAAGCCAACCACAGTGTCCCTACAATTGGCTGATCAATCAATCAAATATCCAAGGGGCATTATTGAAGATGTATTGGTGAAAGTTGACAAATTTATCTTTCCTGCATATTTTATAGTACTTGACATGGAGGAAGACCTTGAGGTACCACTTATCTTAGGTTGACCTTTTCTAGCAACAGGAAGAGCTCTAATTGATGTACAACAAAGGAAGTTAATCTTAAGAGTTCAAAATGATTCTGTCACTTTTAATGTTTTTACTGCTATGAAACATCCTTCTGATGATAGTTCTTGCTTTAGGGTTGAGACAATTGATAAGTTTGTGAATAAGATCTTTCAGGAAAAAGCTTTCAAGGATCCACTTGAAGCATGCTTGGTTCACCCAAAGAATGAGGAAATTGAAAGTGAAGAGATACAGGAGTATGCCAATCTCATGGAAGCAAATCCACCATATTCACAACAAAAGGCAACAAAGTTTGAGGAGTTGGGACAACACATGACAAAACCTAAGCCATCGATTGAAGAGCCTCCAACTCTTGAACTCAAGCCCTTACCTTCCCATTTGAAATATGTTTATTTAGATGAAGTTTTTACTTTGCCAGTAATCATATCTTCTTCTTTGACAGAATCAATGGAAGAGAAACTACTTCGAGTGTTGAAAGAGCATAAGGGAGCAATTGGATGGAAAATAGCTGATATCAAGGGAATTAGTCCTTCACTCTGCATGCACAAGATTTTGATGGAAGAGCAGTACAAAGTTACTATTCAACCTCAGAGGCGATTGAATCCAAAGATGCAAGAAGTGGTGAAGGCTGAGGTAATCAAGTTACTTGATGCAGGGATGATTTATCCCATCTCAGACAGTCCTTGGGTAAGTCCTGTACAAGTTGTGCCAAAGAAAGGAGGTATGACTGTTCAAAGAAATGATAATAATGAACTGATTCCAACTAGGACAGTTACTGGATGGCGTGTGTGTATAGATTATAGAAAACTGAATGATGCCACGAGAAAAGATCATTTTCCTTTACCATTTATTAATCAAATGTTAGAAAGACTTGCAGGACATGAATTTTATTGCTTTCTTGATGGGTATTCAGGGTATAATCAAATTCACATTGCACTAGAAGATCAAGAGAAAACCACTTTCACTTGTCCTTATGGTACCTTTGCTTTTAGAAGAATGCCCTTTGGTCTTTGTAATGCACCAGCAACTTTTCAGAGATGCATGATGGTCATTTTTTCTGATATGGTTGAAAAATTTATTGAAATTTTCATGGATGATTTTTCTGTATTTGGCTCATCATTTGACATTTGTTTAAATAATTTAGCAAAAGTCTTACAAAGGTGTGAGGAGACTAACCTTGTGTTGAATTGGGAGAAGTGTCATTTTATGGTGCAGGAAGGAATAGTGCTTGGGCATAAGATATCCAAAAAAGGACTAGAGGTTGATTGAGCTAAAGTGGAGGTCATTGCAAAATTGCCCCCACCAACATCAGTGAGACTTGTTAGAGGATTTTTAGGGCATGCAGGATTCTATAGGTGATTCATAAAAGATTTTTCTAAAATCGCTAGACCTTTTTCAAGTTTGTTGGTTAAAGATGTGAAATATAACTTTTCTAATGAATGCTTGCAGGCTTTTAATACTTTAAAGGAAAAGTTAATATCAGCACCAATCATGGCAGTACCAGAATGGGACTTACCTTTTGAGCTAATGTGTGATGCTAGTGATTTTGCAGTAGGAGATGTTCTGGGACAACGGAAGAATAGAGTTTTTTAGACCATCTACTATGCCAGTCGAACATTATCAGGTGCACAATTAAATTATTCAACAACATAAAAAGAACTTTTGGCTGTAGTATTTGCTTTTGATAAATTCCATTCTTATCTAATTGGTTCCAAAGTTATTGTTTATTCTGACCACTCAGCTCTTAAGTATCTACTTGAAAAGAAAGAATCAAAACCTAGGTTAATCAGGTGGATTCTCTTGCTACAAGAGTTTGATTTGGAGATCAAGGATAAGAAAGGGACCGAGAATCTAGTTGCAGATCATTTGTCCAGAATTCCCAATCTGAAGGAAGAAGCTCAACCAATTATGGAAGAATTTCCTGATGAAAACATTTTTGCACTCCAATCCATCCAAATTCCCTAGTATGCTGATTTTGTCAATTATTTGGTAAGTAATGTTCTTCCTCCTGAAATGTCATATCAACAAAGAAAAAAATTCTTTTTTGACCTCAAATATTATTTTTGGGAAAAGCCTTTCTTGTTTAAAGTATGTGTAGACCAGGTTATAAGGAGATGTGTTCCTGCGGAAGAGATGGCTAGTATCCTACACCATTGTCATGCTAGAGAGGCTGGTGGTCATTTTGGTGCCACCAGAACTGCAGCTAAGGTTTTACAGTCTGGATTTTATTGGCCCACACTTTTTAGAGATGCATATTCATATGTAGTTGCATGTGATCAATGTCAAAGAACTGGAAATATTTCTAGGAAACATGAGATGCCTCTAAACAATGTTATTGTGTGTGAGTTATTTGATGTTTGGGGTATTGATTTCATGGGACCCTTTCCACCTTTTTATGGAAATATGTATATTTTGGTGGCTATTGAGTATGTGTCTAAGTGGGTAGAAGCAGTCGCATTGCCTATAAATGATGCTAAGGTTGTGGTTAAATTCTTAAAGAAAAATATTTTTACCCGTTTTGGCACTCCTAGGGCAATCATAAGTGATAGAGGGACCCATTTTTGTAACAAACAATTTGAAGCACTTTTGGGTAAGTATGGGGTTACCCATAAGATTGCTACCCCTTATCACCCTCAGACTAGTGGTCAAGTTGAGATATCAAATAGGGAAATTAAGAGAATTTTGGAAAAAACTGTGAATGCCTCAAGGAAAGATTGGTCAATGAAACTTGATGATGCACTTTGGGCCTATAGAACAGCATTCAAAACACCAATTGGAATGTCTCCTTTTAGGCTAGTGTTTGGGAAGGCTTGTCATCTACCAGTAGAATTAGAGCATAAAGCATATTGGGCTTTGAAATTTTTAAACTTTGATATGCAGTCTGCAGGTGAAACTCGATTGTTGCAGTTGAATGAATTACAGGAATTACGAGATGAGGCCTATGAAAATGCCAAAATATACAAGGAACGGACAAAAAGATGGCATGACAAACACATATTAAGAAGAGAGTTTGTGGTTGGTAAGAAAGTATTACTTTATAACTCTCGTCTTAAATTGTTTCCAGGTAAATTGCGGTCCCGATGGTCTGGCCCTTTCATAGTCACTAAGGTATTCCCATATGGAGCAATAGAAGTTGCAAATGACACCCAAGGCACATTTAAGGTGAATGGTCAACATCTGAAGCCTTACTTCGAGGGAGTTAACATGCAGAAGACTACCCTTGATCTTCTCCCTCCTTGAATAATAACTTTGAAGATAGTTTGGCTGAAAACTATCAAACAAGCGCTTCTTGGGAGGCAACCCAAGCATTGTGTTCATTCTGTTGTTGGAAGTTTTGTCACCACCATCTCCTCAAAGCTCTATGTGGATATGACCTACAATCAGGGGAGTATTCTCATTCCTTTTACTTTTATTTTTACTTTCTTTTCTTTTTGCATTGAGAACAATGCTTCATTCAAGTTTGGGGGTAGGGAAAGAACCTTTGTCCTAAATCTGATTAAAAAAAAAAAAATTCTTATGTCATGATTACATCCCTTATTGTGAATTCTTGGCGATTCTTTGGAAGACATAGATTTTGTTCAAACCTACAATTGTGATGTGAGTTAAGTGTGATTCTGATTATGTTGATCCATTTATTAAACACTAAAAGTCCTTCATTTTTGAAATTGTGTGTATTTCTAGAGAACATTCATGTGAAGTATGTGATTTTCTTAGATCTCACCCGGATCTTAGAATTTGCTTGATTTCCTCTTGAGGCGAAATCCTAGGCTGCATCTAATTGAGAAAATGATTTAGGCCATTCTTTGGATCGTTTGAGCCTTTCAAGCCAACCCTATTTATTTATCCCCAGTCACCCCGTTGAGCCTTGATTTATATCCATTTTTTTTATTTTGACACCCACATATATATACCTTTGAGCCTTTGATAAATTATCTTTTCGTCCCGCACCCTTGAACATGTTGATTTTTAGGATATAAGTCTATTTGAGTGAAAGAGAAGTCGAGGGGAAGGATGTTATATGAGAAGGATATTGATTGCAATGATTATGTAGCATAATATGTTGCTTTTGTGAATGCCAAAAAAAAAAAAGAAAAAAGAAAGAAAGAAAGGAAATGCAACATTTGTCTAAGAATGGAATTCTCTTATTGCTTATTGTCAAATTCAAGCCACTCAAGGTTTAGAAATTGGCTTTTGCATAGTAGTTGGATGTCATCAGCAAGATAAGATTATAATAATTACATTTCTAGTCCTACTACTTGCTTTATTATTGCAAGCATGATTGTGACTTTTATGAGTGTCGAAATTCAAGTGAAATCAAGTATTTTTGGGAAGAAAGGAATGAGAGAAATGGTGATAGAAAGATCATTTGCGAAAAAAAAAAAGCAAAGAAAGGAAGTGACAAAAGCTCAAATTAGATCCTAGAAAGCAATGTGTTCATGGGTGAATTTAGCCTAAATGACTTTCATCTTACCCCTAGCCTAGCCTTACATTACAAGCTTATAAAAGTCCTATTGATTCTTTGTTAGGTGATTGGCCTACATTAGTGGAGAGAGGAATGAAAAGCAAACCTATGAGGTTTGGTTAAAGATTTTGAGAGATTGCATATTAATATGGATCTATTTAGAGTGCATATAGTTGAAAAGATAAGGACTCACACATACACACGTGGTTAACATAGTTAAGAGTCTATCTTATCTTACAAAACAATTGTGGTGTTTAGATGAAAGCTATATTTTTCTTTGAATTGTTAAGTTGAGCAATTATGGAGAATTTTTTTTAAAGGGGTTTTGTCTAAAGCATATGCAAATTATTACTTTTGCTCGAGGACTAGCAAAATGTTAAGTTTGGGGGTGTTGATAACTCTATTTTTATAGAGTTATTTTACCTAATTTAAATAATAAATTCTCTAATGTTTGTGAGAAAATATGTGAATTCCTCTTTATTTACTTAAATTTGTCTTGTTTATGTAGCATAAGGAGGCATGAAGAAAAAGAACAAGCATGGAGAACCTGGTACTTATTATATGGCAGAAGATGGTCAAATTATCAAGGTGAAGGAAATCAAGATGGGCTTAGGCTTGGGCTTTGGATAATTGTTATTAGATTTTTATTGTTATTATTTTTTAAATAATTAGAAAACCTAGTCCTATTAGGAGTCCAAAGCCTAATTAATATAGAAGTCTAAAACCCAATTGTATTGGGAATCCAAAACCCAATGCTATTAGGATAAGGAGAAAGTTCTAGATCCCATACCCTATATAAAGGAGAAGCCCTGCATAGAAGAGAGGGGGAAGCAAGAAAAAAAGGAAGTTGTCGCTGAAACCAAGGAGGAAATTGAGCACAACTCAAGAGAGAGGCCAAGAATTCAAGATTCAACTCAAGAGATAGGCCAAGAATTCAAGATTTCTTGAAGAGAAGACAAAAAGGGTGACAGACTTCTTGTTCTTGGATTCAAGATGCCTTCTTTGTTTCTTATTATTGTTCTTCCTCATTATTTCATTATGTTCTAAACTTCTTTTGTTAGAGCGAAGATGTAGCCTAACTATGATGATGTGAATCCTATAAGTTTTTATGTTTTGCAAGATAGTTTATTTATGTGAGTTATATATTATTATGCTTAATGCTTTTAAGTGATTGGCCACCACTTGAATGATTTGATGTGCATGTTAGAGACTGAAAGGTAATAATATGCAATTGCTTCTTATAATATATAATCATGAATTAAATGTGGATAGACATATACCATGTTATTTGTGTGGCTTTTGGTGATAAAATGATCGAAAGATTTATTGTAAACCAGGAATATTCATAGATCCTAATGCATTTGGTTTGTTTCAATTCACATATAGAGATATAGTGAATTAATGAACTAAATAGGTTTACTATACCTAGACATAGGATAGTAAATAAATTAGGAAATTCCGCCATCACATAGATAATATCATTCCTGCAGGCATAAACTATGGAAATTCATATCTAGTAGTTATGGTGAAATCGAAAGCTCTAACATGTGTCTCATCTTGATTTTTCTTACTTGGATCCATTTTTAATTAGTATTGAGTTTTCATTTTAGAAATTTTAAATTTTAATTCATCTTCAACAATATTTTGATTTGCTAGATAAATTTTAGGATTAATTCATCATTAGTACTTAATTAGTTCAGTATTCACCAATCTTCGTGGGACAATACTTTTCTCATCATTATATTACTTGTTCGACATGTTCACTTGCATCTAAAATTCATCGAACAGCAACTTTACACATAAAATATTTTACAAAACATAATAATCATACCATTCATACATCATAATCAAGTTATATCATAGCTTTAACAAAATAGACGAAAACATCATATGTACACAAACCAAAGCAGTGCAAGAAATTGAATAAAACATTTTATAAATTAAAAACAGCAAAGTTGTCACCAAAATGTCTTCAATTCATAAAAATATTGCATAAATATGCACATCAAGAAGAGGAAAAGGGGCTGTCCAAAAGAAGGGGGAGAAAACACGCTGAAACATGCTACCATACGCCATTGCCACACGCTCTCATGTGCTGCGGCAATGCACCATTGCCGTTCTTCATAGAAACCATTAAAAATTGCTAAAGAGAACATCTAGAGTGCTAATCTACCAAGAATCGCTTCGATTTGCCATAGAAATGTGTAGATCTTATAGAAAAATCTCAAATGGCATTAAAATGACTGATAACTAAATATTGTATTTGTTGAAAATCATGTGCTTATATGTTAGTTGAGAAAAATTTTATTATGTTGAATATATGAACTTGTGTGCACATATTAAACATCAAAGGAAGTAAAAGGTGTGTAAATTATAATATCAATTAATGATATTATAAAGTAGCTGGTTTCCTACATTCCACTATCAAACATCAAATATAAAGTTAAAATGAATTACTTTTGTGTGTTTTAATGAGTAAAATAATTCATATTATTGTTTATATTAAGAGAGTGTGATACTTGAAAATAGTGTGCTTATAGGTACATTTGAAGGACAAAGACATGTTACATTAGAGTACATATCATTATTGGACTGACCATATATATATATATATATATATTTAGAGCCTGTGAAGCTGGAGCTCGTGAAGCTGGAGCTCGTGAAGCTGGAGATCGTGAAGCTGGAGCCCGTGAAGCTGAAGCCCAACACTTATCACTTAAATGAAATGACAATGTCTCAGTCTAATAAGAGCTTAAGCTCTTATGTCAAACAAATTTGAAACCCTAGTCGCATACCAGACTAAAGCCATCCTCCTCCTCTCGCTTTCTCTCTCGACACCAACTCCAACAAGATGAAAAATGAAGCGATGGAGTGTCAGAACGGCTGAAAATCATCATCGCTGTAGCTGTGTGATGTCGTATCTATCAAATCTTAACAAAAGAAGTTCAAATAGGTTTAAACCAAAAGCCTAACATGTTTAAGGTTTGAAAATCTACTATAAAAGAGAGCCTCGGGTGAATGTTTGTACTTACTGATCAATATATTGCTAATTTGATTAAAAGAGATTGAAGCTTTGACTCATCTGTTTTCACTGTTTTGTTCTTCAATCCTTGAAGAAAAAGGAAATCTTCGGTGATATTTTCTAAATTCATTATCTTGTGAATATCATCTAATAGATTGATCTTTGTATGTGTTAGATTACCTAAAACATTATTTGCATAGAAATCCTTGTAAATCTGAAACCCTAGATTTGTGAAAATTGGGGATTTTATGATTAGAGCTTGAATTAATTCTTTATACACTAAATTAGCTCTTTGATAAGCTTAAATCCTCATCCATATCACATATCAAAGGATTAGCTTAATGTACTAAGGTTGTTATAAACCTAACTATGTAACCAAAAATTGTATAACTCATTTTTTAAGGAGTTGTGGGGTGTAGGAGAGGAGTTCTCCTAGCTTGAAGTAAAGTAGACTTCAACTTGGTTTAAGTTGAAAGAGAAAAGGGTGGAAGTAGGTGAAAAGTGTCGAACCACCGTGTAATTTTTTAACTTGATTTTTCTATCTTTATTTTATTTATATGCTCTGATATTGATGTGATTATTAACAACATTGTGTGTTTAAGCAACAAAATAAAAAGGGGATTTATTAATTCATAAATTCTAAATATCCAATTCAACCCCCCTTCTTGAATAGCTGTAAAACCTTACAATTGGCATCTGGAGCCAGGTTATCTATTTTAAAGGCTTAATATCCTAGAGTAGATCCACTTAGATGGCTATGGAGAAAGGAGTAGCTGTTACGGGGTATAATAAGCCACCTCTGTTTGATGGGATAAATTATATACATTGGAAGCAAATTATGCAAGTCTTCATTGTCGGTCAAGACCTTGAAGCTTGGCAAATAATTAGAAAGGGTACTACTTTATCCAAAACTGATGAATGGAGTAAAAATGAAGCTAAAATCATGGGAATAAATGCTAAGGCTATGAACATGATTTTTAGTGGGCTAAAGGCTCATGACTTCAACAAAGTATCATCTTGCCTCACCGATAAGGAAATATGGGACAAGTTAGAAGTTATATTTGAAGATACTAAAAAGGTTAAATCATCCAAGGTAGCCATGCTCACTCATGATTATGAACTGTTTACCGTACTTGAATATGAAGCTATTAGTGACATGTTTGGTAGATTCACAGAAATAGTCTCTAAACTTAAGTTGTTAGGTAAGACTTATACGAATGAAGAGATGGTTAGAAAAATGCTCGTATCCTTACCCGAGAGCTGGGATCCAAAGAAAATGGCCATAGAAGAAGCTCATGATCTTGATAGTCTAACCCTAGATGATCTATTAGGATCACTAAAGACTCATGAAATGCAATTAATTAGAAGGGTAAGGGAAAAAAAGAATAGAAGGTCACTTGCTTTAAAAGTAGAAATAGAAAAGACTAAAGAAGTTGAGTCCAAAAATGATGAGATTGCTCTTATAGCTAGACGATTTAGAAAATATCTTAAAAAGGACCTAGGAAGAAATAAAGTACAACCTAGAAAGAATGAAACATATGATTCTAGGGATAACTTATGCTATAAATGTAGAAAACCTAGATATATCAAGGCTGATTATCCTTCACTCAAGAAGAAGAACAATAATGGTAAGAAGAAGGCAATGATTGATGCTTGGGATGATGAAAGCTCTTCATTAAATGAAGAAGAACAAGAAGAAGCTGCTCACCTATACTTAACCGCAAATGCAACAATAGAAGAAGAACTCAAGGTAAGTGATTCTGAACTCGAAACAAATCTTAGTGGTGATATTGGGACTACTTTCTTTGATTTGGTTGAATATGCAACAAGAATAAAAGAAAAATATAAGAGGATGAAAGCTAAATGTAAATCTACAAAAGTTAAATCTGAAATTGATAAACCTGTCATGACATCATCTATGACTTGTATACATGAAAATGTTGATGTATCTGAGAACATTTCTGTGAAGTCTAATACTTGCTCTATGATTAATACTTATTCTCATCTAGAAAATAAGCATGATGATATCTTAAAAACAATGTGTGAGAACCAGGACATAACCACACTTAACATGAAAATTCTAAAGCTAGAAAAAGAAAAATCTAAAATACAAATGAAATTGGATGACACTAATATATTGTTACACAAGTTCACAAAAGGTAGCAACTTGTTAAATAATATGTTAAAATCACAAAAAGGTGTATACAATAAAGCTAGTATAGGATATAACTCTTTGAAGAACACAAAAACATCTACAAATCTCTTTGATAATAAGGACTGTGTATTTTCGCTGCATCATAAATGTTCTTATTGTAACTATATTGGTCATTCATGTGATACATGTCCTATTAGATTTAGAAGAGCATACAAGATCAGGAAAGTGTGGATACCTAAGAAAATAAACAATGTTGTAGAAACTAACACTCACAGACCTAAAGAAAAAAAGGTACCAAGGTCTCCAACATAAACTTTTGTTTCTACAGGATATGAGCATGATCATAGACAAGAAGAAGCATAAAGAATTGTGGATTCTGGACAACAGCTATTCCTGTCATATGACTGGGATGATGGAGCTCTTCTTAACTCTTAAGTTGAAATCTAGTGGTACCGTATCTTTTAGAGATAACTCCAAAGGAAGAATTAAGGGTATAGGCACCATAGGTAACCCGAAATCTCTTCTCATATCTGATATGTTGTATGTTGATGAATTGAAGTTTAATTTATTAAGTATAAGTCAATTGTGTGATAATGATTTTAAAATCAGATTTGGAAAAGAACTTTGTCTTGTTGAAAATTTAAAAAATAATGTAAGAATTATTGAAAAAAAAAAGATAATATTTATGTACTTGATCTTAGCAAGTTAACAAATGAACAAACATGTTTAATTGTTAATAACAGTGTTGATGCTTGGTTGTGGCATAGGAAACTCAGTCATGCTAGTCTAGGACTGTTAGAGAAATTATCTAAGAATGGCTTAGTTAGAGGGTTAACCGAGCTTACTTTTGATAAAAATAAGTTATGCGATGCTTGTGTGAAAAGGAAGCACACCCAAAGTAGTTTTAAACCAATGTTAATAGTGTCTACCTCAAGACCGTTAGAACTAATACACATGGATTTGTTTAGACCTTTAAGAACAGCTATTATGAATGGAAAATATTATGCTTTAGCCATAGTAGATGATTATACAAGATATACCTAGGTATATCTACTTGCTAGGAAAGACAAAGCATTCGAGAAATTTGTTGATTTCTCTAAAATGGTTCAAAATGAAAAAGATCTTACCATAGTTAAGATTTGAATAGATCATGGTGGTGAGTTCGAAAATTATCTTTTTGAGAAATTTTGTTCCAAAAATGGCATTTCTTACAATTTTTCAGCACCTAGGACACTATAAGAAAATGGTGTTGTAGAAAGGAAAAATAGGACATTTCAAGAAATGGCTAGAACCATGATGTGTGAATACAATCTTCTAAAACATTTTTGGAAAGAAACTGTAAGTATGGCTTGTTACATTTCAAATAAGGCATTCTTAAGACTAGTTTTGGAAAAGACTCCTTTTGAGTTATTGTTTGATAGAAAATTGAATATATCTTACTTTCATATGTTTGGAAGTAAATGCTTTGTATTGAACTATGGAAAAGAGTCACTTGGAAAACTTAACTCTAAAAGTGATTAGGCCATATTTCTCGGTTACTCTCAAATGAGCAAAGCATATAGAGTTTTCAATAAGAGAACTCTAGTTGTTTAAGAGTCTATTCATGTAAAATTTCAAGATGACTCTAATCTGAACCCTATTGAATAAGAAGTGAATGATAAGTATGTATCCATTGAGGGGGAGTTAGACTCAAGAGAACTCACTTTTCCTAGAGTATGAAGTGAAGTAGATCAACAACATATCCTAGAAAATCCTGTAAATAGAGTAAGTGCATGATCTAGGTATCACAACACATGTGAACATCAAGCTTTCTTATATCAAGTAGAGCCAAAAAAAGTAAATGAAGCTCTTGAACATGAAAGCTGGTTTCTTGCTATGCACGATGAACTAACTCAGTTTGAAAGAAACAAAGTTTGGAAGTTAGTTTCAAGACCACAAAACCATTCGGTCATAGGGACAAAGTGGATATTCTGAAATAAATTAGATGAGAATGGGACAATTACCAAAAACAAAGCTAGATTAGTTGCACAAGGATATAGTCAAGAAGAAGGAATTAACTATGGTGAAACATTTGCACTCGTAGCTAGATTAGAAGCCATTCAAATGCTACTTGCTTTTGCTTGCTACATGAACTTTACACTCTTTCAAATGGATGTAAATAGTGCCTTTTTAAATGGTGATGTAAAAGAAGAAGTTTATGTTGAACAACCATCTGGATTTAAAGATCCCACATGTCTAGATCATGTATTTAAGCTTTCCAAAACCTTATATGGTTTGAAACAAGCCCCACGGGCTTGGTATGACAAGCTAAGTACCTTTTTACTAAATACAAATTTTAGAAAAGGAAAGGTAGATAATACTTTTTTTTGTTAAGACACAAGGGAAAGATATTTTGATTGTCCAAATCTATGTTGATGATATTGTATTTGGCTCTACAAATTCTGTTATGAGTGAACAATTTGCAGATTCTACAAAACATGAATTTGAAATGAGTATGATAGGTGAATTAAACTATTTTCTTAGGCTACAAATTAAACAAACATTTAAAGGAATATTCATAGGTAAACTAAATATACAAAGGAGTTGCTTAGGAAATACAACATGCATGATTTTAAACTGATAAACACCCCATGAGCACATCTACATCTTTGTCACATGATGATGCTGAAGTTAGTGTTGATTCTAAAATGTATAGAGGCATAATTGGTTCCTTATTGTATTTAACTGCTTCTTGGCTAGACATTATGTTCAATGTTTATTTGTGCACACGATTTCAATCTAATCCCAAGGAACAACATCTAAAAGCTATTAAAAGGATCTTTCGATACCTAAAGGATATAATTATGTTAGGAATTTGGTACTCAAGAGACACTATGTTTGATTTACATGCATTTAGTGATTTTGACTATGCTGGTTGTAAAATAGATAGAAAAAGTACAAGTGGTACATATCAATTTCTAGGACACATGTTGGTTTCTTGGCACTCCAAGAAACAAAACAGTGTTGCTCTTTCCTCCATTGAGGCAGAATACATAGCTGCGGATAGCTATTATGCTCAAATTGTACGGATGAAACAACAATTAGAAGACTATGGCATCTTCTCTACTAACATCCCATTGAAATGTGATAATACTAGTGCAATAAATTTAACTAAGAATCCGATACAACACTTTAAAACCAAACATATAGAAATAAGACATTACTTCATTCAAGATCATGTTGAAAAATCTGATGTCTCCATTGAGTTTGTTCAAACTGACCAGCAACTTGCTGATATTTTTACCAAACCATTGGATAATGAAAAATTCTCTACTCTCTGAAGAAAGCTTGGTATATGTCTAATTGATGATATTGCTTAAAATTTGTAAGCATTTCTTTTCTCTACGCCCTGCTTGTATATTCTCTATTTTGTTCCTATCTTGAAGGGGAGCACTGCCCGCACATTCGGTATAAGGTCAGATCTCTATTACTCATCTGCTACCCACTATTTCTTCGTGTCACTCATACTCTTCATTTTTATCCATCTTCCTCGATTATTTTTTTTTTACCATGATGTTCTTTTTGCTAATGTCAAAAAGGGGGAGAGAGTACATAGTAACACATATATGTTCCATTTCTAGCTTTCAGTGCAGAATGTGGGATAAACTCTCGTACACCTAAGACAGTTGGGTGTGAGATACTTTTATGAAATATTGTGTGAGCATAAACATACTTGCCATAATGAATATCAGTGTAAACATGAATATGCTTACTATGGTTATGTATTCATACATTACTAGATATATGATTATGTGCTTCTTATGCTATCCGAGTAGTAACATGTGCTAGTTGGTTGGATCAACTATGAAAATTTTGTCATCATCAAAAAGAGGGAGAATGTTGAAAATCATGTGCTTATATGTTTTGTTGAGAAAAATTTTATTATGTTGAATATATGAACTTATGTGCAAATATTAAACATCAAAGGAAGTAAAAGGTGTGCAAATTATAATATCAATTAATAATATTATAAAGTAGTTGATTTCCTACATTCCATTATCAAACATCATATATGGAGTTAAGATGAATTATTTTATGTGTGATTTAATGAGTGAAAAATATTAATGCTTATAATAAAAGAAAGTGATACTTGGTAATTGTGTGCTTATAGGTACATTTGAAGGATAAAGGCATGTTACATTAGAGTACTAAAGCCTGTGAAGCTGGAGCCTATGAAGTTGGAGCCCATGAAGTTGAAGCCCAATGCTTATCACTTAAATGAAAAGGTAGCATCTTGGTCTAATAAGAGCTTAAGCTCTTATGTCGAACAAATTTGAAGCCCTAGCTACACACCCTACTGAAGCCATCCTCCTCCTTTCACTTTCTCTCTTGACGCTGACTCCAACGGGAAGAAGAATAAAGCGATGGAGTGCTAGAATGGCTATCTGCTGCGAAAATCATCATCCCTGCAACTGTGTGATGTCGTATCTATCAAATCTCAATGAAAGAAATTCAAACAAGTTTGAATCGAAACCCCAACGTGTTCAAGGTTTGAGAATTTGCTATAAAAGGGAGCCTCAGGTGAATGTTTATGCTTGCTGATTGATATATTGCTGATTTGATTAAAAGAGATTGAAACTTTGACTCATCTATTCTCACTACCATGTTCTTTAATCCTTGAAGAAAAAGGAAATCTTTGGTGATATTTTCTAAATTCATTATCTTGTGAATATCATCTGATAGATTGATCTTTGTATATGCTAGATTATCTAAAACATTATTTGCGTAGAAAGATCCTTGTAAATCCAAAACCCTAGGTTTGTGAAAATTAGGAATTTCGTGATTAGAGCTTGAATTAATTCTTTATACACTCAATTAGCTCTTTGATAAGCTTAAATCCTCATCCATATCACATATCAAAGGATTAGCTTAATGTACTAAGCTTTTTATAAACCTAACTCTGTAATCGAAAATTGTATAACTCATTTTTTTAAGGAGTTGTGGGGTGTAGGAGAGGAGTTCTCCTAGCTTGAAGTAAAGTAGACTTCAACTTGGTTTAAGTTGAAGGAGAAGAGGGTGGAAATAGGTGAAAAGTGCCGAACCATCGTGTAATTTTTGAGCTTGATTTTTCTGTCTTTATTTTATTTATATGCTCTAATATTGATGTGATTATTAATAACATTGTGTGTTTAAGCAAGAAAACAAAAAGGGGATTTATTAATTCATAAATTCTAAATATCCATTTCATCCCCTCCTTTTTGGATAGCCATAAAACCTTACAGTATTTAATTCCTCCCAGCTAGAAAAAGCCTATAAATGGCCATGAAATAGATCTTATGCATTAAAAATGGGTTGTCGCTAGAGAAAATGAAGAGCAGATGATCAGCTTTTGCCTGACCATCATGCTCTTCTCTAAGACCTATGTTGTAATGTATGACATCTAACTCTTTGGCAACCCCTCTACCCAAAAATACATTTTCTTTCTCTAACCCAACTCCCCAACAATCATTTTTGCCTCCCCTTTTTCTTGTTCACACATTCTCAATTTGATAATTCACATGTTGTCTTACTCTTTTTTTTCTCACCTTTTTCTCCCACATGTGTGACAACAAACACTTTCATTTGTTTTTGTTTGTTTCTTCTTTTCTTTTTCATAGTTTGTTGCTTCTTTTCCTTTATTTTCTTCTATTTTGTGATTGTTGTTAAACCAACAAAATATGCATAAATATAAATGAAAACAACTATAATTACAAAACACTTATCATATATTGCCTAAAATAAATATAATAAACCTATAAAAAATAGATTTATCAAGGTTCTTTTTCAAGCCTTCAATGCTTTCCTCATCTCCTATAATAACGAGCATATTATCAACATAAATAAAGACAATTTGTAGTCCTTTAGGCATTTGCTTTAGGAAGGTGAGTAATCATGTTGAGAGTGGTGGAAGTTGACTCTAAGAAACACATCTATGAACAATTGATACCATCATTTGGAAGCTTCTTTGAGCCTATATAAGGACTTTTTAAGCTTGCACACTTAATTTCCCCCCTTGCACTAAAAACTATTATGAAGTAATATGTAAATTTCTATGTCAATATCACCTTGGAGAAAGGCATTATGCATATACATTTGGTGCATGTTCCAATTCTAAATGGCTACTAAAGTAGCAAGAATCCTAACAATAACCATTTTTCTAACAAGTGCAAAGATATCCTTATAATTCACCCCCTTCATTGACTATAGGCTTTTGTGATAAGACATGCCTTGTAGCAATTAATGGTAGCATTAGCCTTGTACTTGACCTTATATATCCATTTTCACCTAATGACTTTGTGACTTGCATGCGAAGCAACCAATTTGCATTTATGATTTGATTTTAATGGCCTAGTCTCCTTATCATGATATTTCTGCATTTAGGGTTAGAAATGGCCTCTTAATGAAATAAGGGTTCAATAATGGTAGAAATGGAGCATATGAAATGGTTTTAATCTAGCAAAAGTCTAAGATATGACATGACATGGCCAATTAGGTTTGTAATGGGTGAAGATGTAAGAGCAATATATGAGGCAAAGTAGGAACAAATACAATATTAAGTCCAAATAGGTGGTTTATATGTTCTACCTAAACAACACATGGGTTGTACTAATAAGAGCGAATGTAAGATGGACTACTAGATTGGTCTAATATAAGAGAAAATGACAAGTGAATTAAGATATTTCATATCACTATTAGAAAATAATAGAGGTGCAAAAGTAAAGTATGCTAGTGTAAGAGTGGAATCAAAGGGAAATACAAGTATAGGAGTGGAATCAAAAGGAAAAGTACTTTTATGAATAGTAACATCTTGGTTGACAAAAAACTTCTTAATGGTAATATCAAGTAAATAATAACCTTTTAAGGCAAAAAGGTAACTCATGAAAATGGAAGCAATGAATCAATATCCAAACTTTTCCTTTTAAGTCAAGTTGGTCGCATAACACAAACAACCAAATACAATAAGGTGTTAAAAGGAAAGGGGCCTCACCAAAGTTTTTCATAAGGTGTAGAACCTTGAAGAACTTGAGTGGAGTCCAATTTATCAAGTATGTGGCAATCAAAAGGCACTCACTCTAAAAACAAATTTGGCAATGAGATTGGAACCTTAGTGTTTTAGTGACATTAAATAAATGTCAATTATTCCCTTTTAACTATCTCATTCTATTTTTTTATGTAAAGACAAAAGCTCTCATAGATGGCATTGTTCGGTGAAATTCTAAATGCAAGTGAACATGTCAAACAAATAATATAATGATAAAAAAGTGTATCGTCCCACAAAGATTAGTGAATACTAAACTAATTAAGTACCAAAAATGAATTAATCCTAAAATTTATCTAACTAATCAAAAGAAAGTTGATGATGAAATAAAATATAAAATTTTCAAAACAAGATTCAAGACTAATTGAAATTAAATCTAAGTAAGAAAGATCAATATGAGAAACATGTTAGGGCATCCGATTTCACCATAACTACTAGATATGAATTTCCATAGTTTATGCTTGTAAGAATGATAATACTTATGTGATGACAGAATTTTCTAATTTATTTACTATCCTATGTCTAGGTATAGCAAACCTATTTAGTTCATTAATTCACTATATTTCTATATATGAATTGAAACAAACTAAATGCATTAAGATTTGTGAATATTCCTGGTTTACAATAAATCTTTCGATCATCTTATCAATAAAAGCCACACAAACAACATGATATATATCTATCCATATTTAATTCAAGTGTTGGCCAATCATTTAAGAGCATTAAGCATAATAATATATAACTCAAATAAATAAAGTATCTTGCAAAACATAAAAACTTATAGGATTTACATCATCATAGTTAGGCTACATCATTGTTCTAACAAAAGGAATTTAGAACATAATGAAATAATAAACCAAAACAATGGGGTATAAATTGAGGAAAATATCTTAAATAAAAAAAATAGAAAAGTTGTCACCATACTGTCTTCTCTTCAAGAATTCTCCTTGATTTTTTTCTTTCTTCCTTAGTTTCAGTGGCACCTTCTTTTCTCTCTCTCTTCTCCTTCTCCTCTTCTTTATGCAATGCTCCTCCCTTATATAGGGTCTGGGATCTAGAATTATCTTTTTATCCTAATAGAAGTGGGTTTTGGATTCCCAAGACAATTAGGTTTAGGACTCCTATATTAATTAGGCTTTGGACTCTTAATAAGACTAGGTTTTCTAATTATTTAGAAAACCCAATAACAATACAAATTTAATAACAATCATTTAAAGCCCTAGCCCAAGCCCATCTTGATTTTTTTGACCTTGATATTTTGACCATCTTTTGCGATATAATAAGTATCAGGTTTTCCATGCTTGTCCCTTTTCTTCATGCCTCCTTATGCTACATAAACAAGACAAATCTAAGTAAATAAAAAGGAATTCAAATATTTTCTCACAAACATTAGATAATTTACTATTTAAATTAGGTAAAATAACTCTATAAAAATAGAGTTATCAGGCACCCTGTGAATTAAAAAGGGCAATTCAAGAAAAACTTAAAAAAAAATCTTGTGCATTGTTAGTGAGAACCTACTTGACATAAGTGTCAAATTGAGTAGTGACCATGGTAAAAAAACGTTCATATGTGGACAAGGGTCTTAGTTTTGTGTCTCATGAGTAATGTCCAAGTGACTCATATATAGTCATTTACTATTGTAAGGTAGTACCATGCCCCAAAATATAAAGCAATTCAAACGAAATTGAAATGCTTGTAATACTAGTAAGGAATAAAGTGCATGCATATTCAACAAGGGGATTGATAGGACAAGATTAAATTTCATTTAAAGAAGACTAAAAAATATTAAAAACATAACACATGACATTAAGTAAAGGATGCCCCAAATGTTGGTGTAATACATTACAAGTAGTAGACATAATAAAAGTCTCACAAGAATTGTTTAGCTTTATAGATACAAGATTATCTACTACTAAATTGTTAATAATAGATCATAAGCATTATCACAATCAAACAAAAGGTAGTAAAGCTCATGCTTCACTCTATTAAACCTTGTTACTGTCCCAATCCATAAGTCTTAGGAAAAACATAAGTTTACAAGTAATGTGATGACACGATTATTATCTTAAGTATATTTTTTAGTGAATAATAAATTGGTTATGAATGAGTTCATATAGCACATCATATAAGAAGTATTTATTTTTTATGATTACAATGCCAATTTGGGTGATAGGTATGTATTTGCCATTACAAAGTCTAACAATCATAAATTCATGAATGCATGATTAAGGAGATATTAGACAATTAAAATAACTCATGATATGGTCATTATCTCTTGAGTTTACAAACTAAATGTGAATAACATTTATGTTTAGGATATATAACTACCACATGTTTAGGATATATAACTATCATATAACTACATGACATGTGCACAATAGGTTTTTTCTTCTTGTTGATGATTACAATAATCTACTTATGAACCATCTTAGTTAGTACAAACTCGCCATTGGAATCATCATCATCAGTTGCCAAGTGATGCATATATAACCTTTTGATAACAACCTTGCCCTTCCTTTTCTTTTAAGGATGACCATGATGCCAATAACATTAATCATTGGTGTGACCTAGGATCCCATAGTGGTCACATTTGACAAGAATCAAATAATCATCAATAATGTGACCTTTCTTGCCATAATTTTTGCACATAGCTAATTAGGCATCCATATTAGCAAACCCTATATGAAAAGTGGAAGACATCAAACTAAAAGGATAATGTGAGTTGTGGGGCATGTCATAACTCATGTAGTACCCTTATCCATTAGTGTGAGAAAAGGCCTATGTAGGAGGCTCCAAGATAGATTTCTCAATAATGATTTGCCCAAAGGAAAAGCTATAAGGCATTGTCCTAAGATTAAGCTCAGATTCAAGGTTGAAAGCTAATGAATCAACATTACTTTGATGCTTGCTAGTCCAAAAAGTAAATTTCTTCATCATGGATTATAGCAATAGACTTCAAGAGTGATAAAAAAGGGTCACTATTTTGGATTTAGGTGTGGGCTTCATGGAAGAAATCATCCAAGCCAATTAAGAACTCTACAAATTTTCCATCCTCTTGGAAGCAATGAAATAAACAAAATGCAATGAAGTTAGGATAACATATAGCAATTTAGGAATTGAGGGTGTTCCAAAGTTCTTTCAACTTGTACATGTAACAATCTACAAGGGCACCTTTCTGGTTGCAATAAGCAAACACCCTCCTTCATCATGAACTTATTCCTTACCTATCACAAACTTATTCCTCCCTAAAAGAGAGATTTCCATGTCATGACTTATTAGGATTAGAGTAAAAATTAATAGGCCTAGATATATTCCATGTATGTCATAGGAATATTCTATGACTTATTTTCCTCTATATTGATTATGATTCTTAGTGGTATTTGGTTAAGACTCCTAGCAATATCTAGTTAGGACTCCATTTAGTTCTAGTATAAAAAGAGAAAATCATATGAAAACCCTAAGGACCAAAAGAAAAAGGGTTATGCCTCATGAGGGTAGTAGTTTGTGCCTTATGAGAGTGACGACCAAAAAACGCTACTTTATGTAGTAGCCACTAGCCAAGAGAGAATTAAGTATGTTCCTATGAGTATTGAGAATAGCTATGTGAGAGTTGTATATGAATCTTGTAATCAACATCTTTGTATTCTTATAAGGAAATCTAATAAGAGAAGGAGGGGCCGGTAGCTATACCTCCTGAATCTTGTATCTCTTGTATGTTTATAGTTTAATCTATATGTCTATATGTTCATGTGATGGGTTGCTTTTACAACAAATGGTATCAAAGCCAAGTTGCATGGCTTAAGAGCATCAAATGGAACACATAGAAGTAGAGTAGTATTGAATAAGAGATAGGCAAGTCCTCTTAGTGTTTCTTATTAGAAGATTTAGTCTTCATGTGAAAGAAAAAAGGAATGATTTTTCCACTTTGGTTTTTCTTTTAAGTTCCAAAACTTATCTTCATTAGGTGGCTAGCACATTGGTGTGAACTTAGCACATTGAACATAAAAGAAAAGTGTTAACAAAAGTTTTATTCTAAGAAAGCTTTTGTCCAACAATTGGCATGCAACACATGGATGGAGAAACCAAAATTGGTGATTGAGGTATAGATTTTTCTTCTTTGGACTTCGCTTCTATGATATCTAACTTCTTGGTGGCCAAAAACTAATAAATTTTGTTGAAAAATTGACCAAAGTTTTGTGGGTTGTGTTGAATTCACATGGCTAAAAAGGGCTTTTTCAATTCGTCCCTTATGTGTCAAATTTGTGGAGGAATTTGATGCCTTATAGAATCTTTGAAAGTTTATCTATTGATTGGTAGTCTTGGTTCATCAAAAACTATTGTGAAATAGTAGAAATCAACAAAACAATAATCAAAATCATGCAACCCAAATCAGGACCCATATGTAACATAGGTTAAGTGCATTGGGTAGGCAAACTCAATCACAGATCAAAGAAATGGGTCAGGTGATTGGCAGTGAAAACTAGCCTGAAAGTGATGGAAATTAATGGAAATGGAAGCCAGGTTGCAAAATGGGTCAACTTGTAAAAAAGAGATGGTTTGGGCATAATTAAGTGCAAGGCACATAAAGACCATGTGGGGCACTTGCACATGGCATGTGCCTTACACATGCGCGTGGCATGTCAAGCCCACATGCAGGTAAAGAGTTTCGCATGTAAACAATACATGTTGGTTAGAAAATTCCCAAGTGTTTTTACCTAGTCTTGTGTAGAATTTTAAACATTGTTTGATGGTATATTTAGTTTGTAATTTTGAGTTCCAAGAAGGTCCAAATTTGATGAATATTGGTGTTAGTGTTTGGACTTGGTTTTCTAACCTGTGGTGAATTTCAAGTTGGCTTTGCATTGAATGAGTTAACAAAACCAAGGATGACAAGAGATGGAATAGGAATAATATGGCTATTGGTACCTTTGTCTTGGTTTATTTAGTACTTATTGTTGGAAAATAGGGTTTTGTTGTGACTAAAAATATTTTCTTGTAAATATCAATTCTCAAATTATGTTTTTCTAAATGTGTAAAAAGCAAAACTATAGGAAGTAAAAGGTATACAAATTATAATATCAATTAATGATATTATAAAGTAACTGGGTTCCTACATTCTCTCATAAAATATACTCTTAAAGTATTTGTTACATATATTCAAATAAATGTTGATTATTTAAATATATTATTTATTTAAATATTTCTTCAAGAAATATGAAATATACTTTAATATATTTTAGGAATATGATACTTGGTTTGGTGAAATTGCAGGAATAATATATGAGCTTAAGTTCAATTATGCAATACATTATAAATGCATTGATATTGGACCATGTTGATATTGGATTGGGTATACATGCTGAATATATAGTATTACTGGATTGGACTTTTGCTGTTGGACTGTGAGAATGTAGGTGCGGCCCAAGTTCACGTCAACCTGCCTGATCCCGTTCCTATTACGGTGTCGCATTGATCATTATCAGAGGTTTCCTATTACGGTGTCATATTGATCATTATCAAAGACTTCCATTACGGCGTTGTCTTGATCACATCAGAAGCTCCCTTGATACGCTTGCTGGCTACAACGTCGTCTCACTTAAGGGCACATAAGAGACGCTTATTTCTCGAGGGGTCATGCCCTAGCTGCATCATTCTTACCCCGACGTTGCCTTCATCTCTCTCAAGCGCTGAAGCTTCAATGGGATGAATCTGGAGGAGACAGGTTGTCAGAATGGTTGGATTTTAAATCAAAAGGTTGAAATGAGGCTGATTTGATGGATAGTCTACTACTCCCAACAGATAGAAGGCTATGGTTTAGGTTTGACTCAAAAAGAAAACCCTAGATTTGCTTCTATTTAAAGGAGGAAGGTGATTGATTGATGAGGAACATCTATTTGAAGCATTTTCTTTGTTAAGATAATCTAATCAGCATACTTACCATTTGATTTCAGATCATACATCATTCGGTGGTCTACAAGCTCTTGATGATATTCAATTATTCGATTCAATCTTTGATAATATCATCAATTATAGCTTGTATAACATTATTTATGTGCTAATTTCACTTATAAACATTCTCTGCACATAAATCTTGAGGAAAATCTGAAATCCTAATTTCACCAAATTGGGGATTTCGTAATAGGAGCTTTGTATCTTGATATATTTGTTTGAATAGCTCCTTTGATCAGCAATATCCCATACATTGACATATTATTTGGGGATTTACTATTGTATATGATCTTTTGATCATTGTTTGTATTCGGACTTGGTAATTCCTTTGAGAAGGGATTAGTTGGATTAGGGAGAACGTGTTCTCCTAATCAAATTGAGTAAAAGGGACTTCAATTAGTTTGATTGAAGGAAAAAAGGGTGGACATAGGACTCTAAGATAGAGTGCTGAACCACCGTGGTAAATTGGGTGTTAATTCTCTTGTTCTTTCTTTGATTACATATTTCTGTTTGATTGCATATTATTATACAAGTTTTTAAAGTAATTGATTAGATTTTTTAGAAAGAAACAATTTTCGATACAATAACTATTCAACCCCCCCTTCTTGTTAGGCCATAAAACCCAACAATTGGCATCTAGAGCTAGGTTCTCTGATTAAAAGGACTAACATCCTAGAGTAGATCCACATTATGGCTTCTGAAAAAGGGTTAGCTGTTACGGGGTTTAATAAACCTCCCTTGTTTGATGGCATTACTTTTAGGCATTGGAAACAATTAATGCAAGTCTTCATAATAGGCCAAGATCCAGAAGCTTGGCAAGTAATCAGGAAGGGTATTACATTACCCAAAACTGATGAATGGTTAAAAAATGAAGCTAAAGTAATGGGGTTAAATGCTAAGTCCATGAATATGATCTATAGTGGTATTAGAGCACATGAGTTTAACAAAGTGTCCTCTTGTACCATTGGTAAAGAAATTTGGAATAAGTTAGAGGTCATTTATGAAGGAATTAAAAGGGTAAAGTCTTCTAAGGTTAATATGCTTACACATGACTATGAACTATTTGTTATGAAAGATTCTGAAACTATTAGTGATATGTTTGATAGGTTTACTAAAATTATTTTTGAACTGAAATTACTAGGAAAAACCTATACAAATGAGGAAATGGTGAGAAAAATGTTAGACCCAAGAGTTGGGATCCTAAAAAGATGGTTATAGAAGAAGCTCATAACCTAGAGGTGCTAACCTTAGATGATCTACTAGGTTCTCTTAAGACTCATGAAATGCAGCTTATGAGAAGAGAGAAAGAAAAGGAAAATAGGAGATCACTTGTACTTAAAGTAGAAGTTGAAAAGGTTGAAGAAGAAGAGTCAGAAAATGATGAAGTAGCCCTTATAGCTAGAAAGTTTAGAAAATTTCTAAGAAGAGGCTTAAACAAAAACATAGGCATAATAAGAGAAAATAATTAAATGAACCTAGGGAGAATGTGTGCTATGAATGCAGGAAACCAGGACATATCAAGATTGATTGTTCGACAATTAAGAAGAGAAACAACAAGAACAAAAAGAAGGCAATGATTGTTGCCTAGGATGATGAGAACTCCTCATCTGATAAAGAAACTCAAGAAGAGGTTGCACTTCTATGCCTAACCGCAACAACAACTCTTAAGGAAAAAGATCATGAGGTAAACGATTCTAAACTGTTTCTTCAAATAAATTATGGATTAGAAACTGCATTTTCTGACCTAGTTGAATATACAAATAAATTAAAAGATAAATACAAAAAGTTAAAAGCAAAAAATAAAATTGAAAAATAGGAACATTTGACTTCTGTACAAAAAATTGATTATATTGACAAACAAAGTACAGAACCTATTGCATGTAAAGATCAAACTGAAAAGAAAAATGTCGTGATCTCTTTGAATGATGACATTGTTATTTCTGTCAATACATATATGAAGTATGATGCTTGTATGAATCATATGTATGAAAAACAAGGAAAATCTGAAAACATGCAATTAGGAACAGAAACCTTTTGTGGTGTTAGTGCATCTTCTGATATTGAAATCCATGCAGAAAATAATTCACATGTATGTGCTGAAAATCTTAAAAATAGAATCCGTGAACTGGAAAAAGAAAACTGTGACTTGAAATCAAAACTTGATGCAAGTAACTTGCTGTTACAGAAATTTACAAATGGTAGTTGCATGTTAGACAGAATTCTAAACTCTCAAAGAGGTATATATGATAAGGTAGGACTAGGGTATAAATTAAATGATAAATCAAAATCATTTATTCATTTCTTTAAGGAAAGAAAATGTTCAATTCCGCTGCATAAAAATAAATGCTCTTTCTGCAGTTATTTTAGTCATGATTTTGATAAATGTCCCATAAGACTTAGAAAGGCTTACAAAGTAAAGAAACTTTGGTTGCCTAAGAATGAAAAAAATCTAAGTCAAACTAACACTCATGGACCCGAAGTAAAAAGGGTACCAAGCACTCCAACAATTAAATTTGTTTCTGCAGGATATAGAGGCACAGATAAGGAACAAAAAGCTCAAGAACATGTGGATTCTGGACAACGGATGCTCTTGACACATGACTGGGATGAGGGATCTCTTCTCAATGCTTAAGTTGAAAAATGGAGGTACAGTATCTTTTGGAGATAACTCCAAAGGAAGAATAAGAGGAATGGGAACAATAGGTAACTCTGACACCTTACTCATATCTAAAGTATTGCTTATAGATGAGCTAAAATTTAACTTAGCATAAGTCAATTGTGTGATAAAGGATTCAGAATAAAATTTAGAAAAGAAAGTTGTCTTGTTGAGTATGCTGACCATAAAATTATTGGAAAAAGGAAAGACAATATCTATGTGCTTGATTTGAGCAAGATGAATGTTGAACAAACATGTTTGGTTGTAAATAGAAATATTGATGCTTGGTTGTGGCATAGAAAGTTAGGACATGCAGGTCTAGGATTGATAGAAAAATTGTATAAGTACAATTTAGTAAAAGGTCTTCCTTCTCTAGAATTCAACAATGATAGAATCTGTGAAGCATGCATTAAGGGCAAACACACACAAAGCAGCTTTAAATCAAAGCTTGTGGTGAGCACATTTAGACCATTAGAAATACTGCACATGGACCTTTTCGGTCCTATGAGAATAGCAACATTGAATGGTAAACAATATGTCTTAGTTATTATAGATGACTATTCTAGAGTCACATGGACATATATGCTTGTTAAGAAAGATAAAGCATTTGAAAAGTTTGTTGAATTTTGTAAAATGATTCAAAATGAAAAAGGTTTTTCAATTGTAAAAATAAGGACTGATCATGGTAGAGAATTTGAAAACCAACTTTTTGAAAAATTTTGTTCAGAAAATGGTATTTCACACAACTTTTCAGCTCCTAGAACACCACAACAAAATGGTGTTGTTAAAAGGAAAAATAGAACACTTCAAGAGATGGCTAGAACCATGATGTATGAATACAATCTTCCAAAACACTTTTGGGGAGAAGCTATAAACATAGCCTGCTATATTTCAAATCGTGCACTAATAAGACCTATTTTGAAAAAGACACCCTTTGAGTTATTCTTTGAAAGAAAACCAAACATTTCATATTTTCATGTTTTTGGAAGTAAATGTTTTATCTTGAATCATGGAAAGGAATCACTTGGGAAATTTGATTCCAAAAGTGATGAAGGAATATTTCTTGGATACTCTCACACAAGTAAAGCATATAGAATATTTAATAAACGCACTTTAGTTGTAGAAGAGTCAATTTATGTTAAGTTTGAGGATGAATGCCAAGGCATCCTAGAAACTGAAGCAAGTTGTGGAACCAAAAGCGTTCCAAATAGGGCTGAAGTTGAGGGGGAGTCCAAAACTAGAAAACCCTCCTTCCCTAGAGTTAGGAATGAAGTAGATCACGATCACATTATAGGTGATCCAAATGTTAGAGTAAGCACAAGGTCTTGGGTTCACAACACATGTGAACATCAAGCCTTTTTATCTCAAGTAGAGCCTAAGAAAGTGGATGAGGCTCTTGAGGATGAAAACTAGCTTCTTGCTATGCAAGAAGAATTTAATCAATTTGAGAGAAAATAAGGTTTGGAATCTAGTTCCTAGACCAAAGCATCATCCGGTCATAGGCACAAAATGGGTATTTCGAAACAAACTAGATGAAAATGGTACCATCACTAGAAATAAGGCTAGATTAGTGGCATAAGGATATAGTCAAGAAGAAGGGATTGACTATGATGAAACATTTGCACCTGTAGCTAGATTAGAAGCTATTTGGATCCTACTTGCATTTGCTTGCTGTATGAACTTTACCTTATTTCAAATGGATGTTAAAAGTGTATTTTTAAATGGCATTATAAAGGAAGAAGTATATGTTGAACAACCACTCGGATTTGAAGATCCAATTTACTCAAACCATGTTTTTAAACTATCAAAAGCTTTATATGGTTTGAAACAAGCTCCATGGGCTTGGTATGATAAATTAAGTTCATTCTTAATTAATCATAATTTCAGAAAAGGAAAAGTGGACAACACACTATTTATAATGAATAAAGAAAAAGAAATTTTAATTGTTCAAATATATGTTGATGATATCGTGTTTGGGTGTACTAACTTTAAATTATGTGAAGAATTTGCTGCATGCATGCAAAGTGAATTTGAAATGAGTATGATGGGTGAATTAACATACTTTCTTGGATTGCAAATCAAACAAACCAACAAAGGGACTTTTATAAGTCAAACCAAATATACAAATGAATTGCTCAAGAAATACAAGATGCATGATTCTAAACCAATGAACACACCAATGAGCACTTCTTTATCATTATCTAATGATGAAGATGGAATTAGTGTACATACAAAATTATATCATGGCATGATCAACTCTTTACTATACTTGACTGCATCTAGACCGGATATCATGTTTAGTGTGTGTCTATGTGCTAGATATCAATCCAATCCTAAAGAACCGCATCTAGTTGCTATTAAGAGGATATTTAGATATCTTAGAGACACGGTTTCCCTAGGAATCTGGTACCCTAGAGACACCACTCTAGATTTGCATGCATTTAGTGACTCTGATTATGCTGGCTGCAAACTAGATAGGAAGAGTACGAGTGGTGGATGTCATTATCTTGGAAATATGCTTATTTCTTGGCACTCCAATAAATAAAATTGTGTACCCCTCCCTTCTATTGAAGCCAAATATATTGTTGCTACTAGTAGCTTTGCTCAAATCTTATGGATGAAATAGCAGTTAGAGGATTATGAAATCTTATCACATAGAGTTCCACTGAAATGTGATAACATAAGTGCTATAAATCTCACTAGGAATCCAATTCAGCACTCTAAAACAAAGCATATAGAAATTAGACATCATTTTATTCGAGATCATGTTCAAAAAGGTGATATTATGCTTGAATTTGTGAACACTGATCAGCAAATTGTCGATATTTTAACCAAACCTTTACCAAAGGATAGATTTTATGCTCTTAGACGAGAACTTGGCATGTTACTTCCTGAAAATCTTTGAACTGTTTATTACTGTTATCTCTCTATTTTTTCATTGTTCTTCAAACTACTCGGTTTGAGGGGGAGCAACTCTAATATCACTCATATAGCCTCCGGTTAGTACCCTACTCTTCTCTCTATTTTGTTGTTGCCTACTCATTTTTTGTTACTGTATCTTGTCCTGCTTACTTGCATAATTATTCTTTTTGCTTATGACAAAAAGGGGGAGAAAATAGTGTGCACATGTGAAGTCTCATTTCTGACTATCAGTGCAGAATGTGGGATACATATACATATCACCCCTTGTTTAACCAAATTTCTGCATGTTCTATACAAACTTTCGAAATCTACTAGTCACATGTATAGGAGACATGCATTTGATCATAAAAATGTATCTATGATGCAATGATAAGTCGTGTTCTTTTTGAAAAACATAATTGATATTTGATGACATGTGCAATACTATTGAAATATATTTTGTCATCATCAAAAAGGGGGAGATTGTTGGAAAATAGGGTTTTGTTATGACTAAAAATATTTTCTTGTAAATATCAATTCTCAAATTATGTTTTTCTAAATGTGCAAAAAGCAAAACTATAGGAAGTAAAATGTATACAAATTATAATATCAATTAATGATATTATAAAGTAACTAGGTTCCTACATTCTCTCATAAAATATAATCTTAAAGTATTTGTTACATATATTCAAATAAATGTTGATTATTTAAATATATTGTTTATTTAAATATTTCTTCAAGAAATATGAAATATAATTTAATATATTTTAGGAATATGATACTTGGTTTGGTGAAATTGCAGGAACAATATATGAGCTTAAGTTCAATATTTACAATACATTATAAATGCATTGATATTGGACCATGTTGATATTGGACCGGGTACATGCTGAATATATAGTATTACTGGACTGGACTTTTGTTGTTGGACTGTGAGAACATAGGTGCGGCCCAAGTTCACGTAAGCCTACCTGATCTCGTTCCTATTACGTTATCGTATTGATCATTATTAGAGACTTCCATTATAGTGTCGTCTTGATCACATCAGAAGCTTCCTTGATACGCTTGTTGGCTACGACATCGTCTCACTTAAGGGCACATAAGAGACGCTTATCTCTCGAAAGGTCATGCCCTAGCCGCGTCATTCTCACCCCGACGATGCCTTCGTCTCTCTCAAGCGTCGAAGCTTCGATGGGATGAATCTGGAGGAGAAGGGTTGTCAGAACGGTCAGATTTTGAATCAAAAGGTTGAAATGAGGCTGATTTGGACAATCTACTATTCCCAATGGATAGAAGGCTATGGTTTAGGTTTGACTCAAAAAGAAAACCCTAGATTTGCTTCTATTTAAAGGAGATGTGTTTGTGAAGGTGATTGATTGATGAGGAACATCTATTTGAAGCATTTTCTTTGTGAAGATAATCTACTCAGCTTACTTACCATTTGATTTCAGATCATACATCATTCGGTGGTCTACAAGCTCTTGGTGATATTCGATTATTCAGTTTAATCTTTGATAATATCATCAATTATAGCTTGTATAACATTATTTATGTGCTGATTTCACTTATAAACATTCTCTGCACATAAATCTTGAGGAAAATCTGAAACCCTAATTTCATCAAATTGGGGATTTTGTAATAGGAGCTTTGTATCTTGATATATTTGTTTGAATAGCTCTTCTGATCAGCAATATCCCATACATTGACATATTATTTGGGGATTTGCTATTGTATATAATCTTTTGATCACTATTTGTATTCAGACTTGGTAATTCCTTTAAGAAAGGATTAGTTGGATTAGGGAGAACGTGTTCTCCTAATCAGATTGAGTAATAGGGATTTCAATCAGTTTGATTGAAGGAAAAAAAGGTGGATGTAGGACTCTAAGATAGAGTGCCGAATCACTGTGGTAAATTGGGTGTTGATTCTCTTGTTCTTTCTTTGATTACATATTTTTGTTTGATTGCATATTATTATACAAGTTGTTAAAGTAATTGATTAGATTTTTTAGAAAGAAAAAATTTTTAGTACAATAACAATTCAACCCCCACTTCTTGTTAGGCCATAAAACCTAACACTTATTATGTTGCCACTTATGGAACTATGATCATTGTTGGATTTTATTGGACTTCTTTGTATTAGATTTGTTTTGGTTTTATTATGTACTCTACTTGGCATCCTAGGATATGTTGGTCATATGTTTGGCCAAATATTTAAAGTTCCAATGAAAGGTTAATATTTCAAGAGGTTGATGATTGTTCTCTTGAATGGGGATGGAAGATGTGTTTTCATCTATTACCTTCATTATTGTCTTTAGACAATGGCAAAGAAGGAGATGATTTTTTCTATTTTGTAGTTATCTAACAATGCAAAGGGGGAGATAGTTTTGTCTATTCTACAGTTATCTAGGATTTCTTGGTTATGTCGTTGATCAAGGTATAAGGTTCCAAAGAGAAGATGATATCTAAAGAGGTTGTTATGCTCTTGAAGGAAGACTTAAGGAGAAGAGTTCTTTTCATTTGGTGCTTTTAGGATGTTGTCAGTTGACAATAGCATACATGAAAGACAGATTGGATGACACTAGAAGCAAGAAGTAGAAGAAGGAAAGTCTCAAGTGATGGTTTTGCATTATTAAAATTACAAGATAACAAGATAGTTCATGAATCACTATTAGGCTCAAGAGTAGAGTTATTCTTTAAAGAATGGTTGATTTTTTTTTTCAAGATGTTACATTGCATATGTGGAGGAGGTAAAAATGGTTTTCTCTCTATTTTGGATTCCACATGGTTAGGCTAGTTAATGACACTAGTATAAAAGATGTCATGATGTGTTAGACCCTAAAGGCCAAATTGATATTTTGGAAAATAACGAGATAATGATTAGAAGATTGTTTACAACTGGGACACTTAGCAATGTAGTATTCAATCAAGGAGAATTTGATAAAACCACAGTTAAGGGGGAACTAATAGATAGGCAAAGGTTGTTTAAAATCACTCAGTTAGTTAATGTTATTTCTTTAGTTGCTACCCTAATGATTATATAAGTAGTAAGATTTATTTTCATCTTTGATCACTCTATGGTTGAAACATTTATAGGAAAGTAGTTTAATTTCATGAGGTATTCCCTAATGTGAGCTCATGTTTGAAGGGGAACTTATGATAATGCGAGTACTTGTTATGATTAGTTATAAATGCCTATCAGATGATGCACTAAATGACATGGATAGTTACATTCTGCTTGTTGATCATGAGAACTTTGATATGGGTGACATTGAGTTTTGATGGCAGTCTATATTGCATTATATTAGCATATGGGATTCAAAGTTAAAGGAGAATATGATGTATGGAAAAAAGAAAGTATGTATGATTTTATGTTATTTCTCAAGCAATGATACCTAAAGGTATACAAATTCATGAGCATGAATGGATTTTTTAAATGCTTAAACAACAATATTAGTGTTTACTTTAGGATGACTCCTTTTAGGCATGTTATTCACTTCTTAAGAATGTTAATAACATGATTAGTTATTAAACCTTGCAAGGATTTTTGGAGAAGTTACAAAGGGAGCTTATGACATTTTTTGCTATAAAAGGCTTAAAAGTGACATGATATATCTTTAGGAGGAGATACTTAAGATGAAATGCTGTGGGATTCCTTTAATTAGATTGAGTTGAGGAGGAAGAATGAGAGAAAGTCCATTCATTGGAGGCTGGATGCCTATCATGCATGTTCTCAATTGACATTTCAAGCTATTGGAAGATGGACATGATTTAAGATTTTTTAGTTTGTACCAACAGTAGACAGCTTAAGGATAAACTTGTTGAGGTCAAACACTACACATGGAATAAATGTGACTAATTGATAACTCTATTTTTATAGAGTTATTTTACCTATTTTAGGCAATAAATAACTTTAATAATTGTGAGAAAACATTTGAACTCCTGTTTATTTACCTAAATTTATCTTGTTTATGTAGCACAAGGAGGTAAGGAGAAAAGGAATGAACATAAAGAACCTGATGCTTATTGTGTGGCAAAATCATAATATCAAGATCAAGAGAGTCAAGATAGGCTTGGGCTTTGGATGATTGTTATTAGATTTTTTATAGTTGTTGGGTTTTCTATTTATATAGAAAACCCAGTTATGTTAGGAATTCAAGTCCCAATTAATTTAGGAGTTCAAAACCCAATTGTTTTAAGTCTCTAAAACCCAATTCTACTAGGATAGGAGATAGGTTTAAACCTAAACCCTATTTAAGAAAAGAGAATAGGCAAAAGGAGGAGAAGGAGGAAATTGAGCACAACTCAAGAAAGAGGCCAAGAATTCAAGGTTTTCTTGAAGAGAAGACAAAAAGGGTGACAGACTTCTTGTTCTTAGATTCAAAATGCCTTCTTTATTTCTTATTACTATTCTTCCTCACTATTTCTTTATGTTTTAGTTTATTTTTGTTAAAGCTACGGTGTAACCTAATTATGATGGTATGAATCTTATGATTATTATGTTTTGTAAGATATTTTGTTTATGTGAAGTTACATATTACTGTGTTTAATGCTTTTAAGTGATTAGCTACCACTTGAATGATCTGATTTGCATGTTTAAGACCAACAGGAGATGATATGCAGTTGCTTCTTGTAATATGTAACCATAAATTAAATATGGATAGACATATACCATGTTATTTGTATGGCTTTCAGTGTAAACTAGGAATGTTTATAGATCCTAATGCATTTGGTTTAATTCACATATAGAGATATAGTGAATTAATGAACTAAGTAAGTTTGCTATACCTAGACATAGGATAATAAATAAATTAGGAAGTTTCGCCATCACATAGATATTATCCCTCTTGCAAGTATAAATAATCAATATTAATACTTAGTAATTATGATGAAATCATATGCTCTAACATATTTCTTGTATTTAGTTTTCTTAGTTTAGTTAGTTAATCTATCATCTATCAATTTGATTTGCTAGACAAATTCTAGGAGTTGTTCACTGTTAGTAATTAATTGGTTTAGTAATCACCATTCTCTATGGGACGATATCTTTCTTATCATTATATTACTTGTTTGACATGTTCACTTGCATTTAAATTTCACCAAACACTAATAGACATGAACATTTATGGTAGGACTTCTTTATAATAAGACATGGAGTTTGACTTGGTAAATCTTCATAGTTGGCTGGATGACTAGTTAGATAAGTTGGAGTTAATGGCAAAGGTACCACTTGAGGAAGCTAGGAAATAACTATGATTATAGGAGAAATAGATTTCTTGAGATTCTGAAAATTCATAGAACAACCTAATTTCTTTAGACCATTTAGAGATGGTACACCTTTAGTTAGGTATCCCTTTTATCATATCAAAGATGAAGGAAAAGCTTAAGGAGCTAAGGGAGATACATATTTTTCATACAGTTAATGTGTTATTCAATTGGGTATCCCTTCATTGGTGGAGGAAGAGTTCAAAAAGCTAAAGAAAAGATGTCTTCAAATGTAGCTTGGGGAGTTAAGGGAGATACATATTTTTAAGCGTAGCTAATGTGTTATTAGTTGGGTATCCTTTCATTAGTGATGGAGGAAGAGCTTAGCAAGCTAGAGAAAAGATGTCTTCAGATATAGGTGATGTGCTAATTAGGATGGTGGATTGATACTAAAAAGATGTTAAACTATTAAAAGGCTTAGAGATCATATATGCAATAGATCAACCTATTGTGCAGAGTTGTTGCACTAATTTTCCTTCAAAGGGGGAAATTGTTAGGATTGGAGTGAAAATTAGTAAATCTAGATATATTCCATGTATATTTTAGGAGTTATTCTCCTCTATATTGATTAGGATTCCTAGTGGTATCCAATTAAGACTCATAGCAATATCCAACTAGAACTGCCTTTGGTTCTAGTATAAAAAGGGAAGATCACAAGAAAAATCTATAGGCCAAAAGAGAAAGGGTTACGCCTCATACAGGTGGTAGTCTACACCTCATGAAAGTAGCAACCAAAGAGCATTGCTCTGTTTAGTAGTCATTGACCAAGAAAGAACCAAGTATGTTGTTGTGAGTATTGAGAACATCTATGTGAGAGTTGTGTATGAATCTTATAATCGGCATCTTTGTATTCTTATGAGGAAATCTAATAAGAGGAGAAAAGGCCGGTAGTTGCACCAATGACGCGGGACGTAGGACATTGTATTGGTTCAAACCTACTAAATCTTGTGTCTATTATATGTCTATGGTTTGAGCTATGTGTCTATATGTTCATATGATAAGTCACTTCCACAACAGGACTTCAGCTAGCAAGGTTTTCTACTATTTTTAGCATCTTTGGCATGATCATGACTTTAGGTTGCTTGTTGGGTTGTAGAAACAAAACGTCTTTAGGTAGAACAAAAGAGGTATGGTTTCAATATCATCTTAACCACCTAAGCAACCACAACATTGGGACTGAGGTCTAAGGCGATTTTGGTGCTATCATGGTACTCTAGATCCCTTAGGACTACAAATATAGTCCATAATCACAACTTTGTAGGCAGTGTGAAAGATGTGGACCAAGTATTTGTAAAAATGCCTAATAGAAAAAGCAAGATCAAGTGGTAGGTGTGAAAGAGTAAAGAACATGAATGGTAGTTCATGCTCACAATACTATGTTAAGACAATTGTGGGTGAGCTAAAATGTTGAAACAACTTTCATATATAAGGATTCTTGATTTATAAGTGTGTAAAGAGAAAAATATAAAGAGTGGGTAGTGTACTTATAGGAAGTAAGAAAGAGATGAAATTAGGGTTACAACGAGGGATTCATGAATGGGCCTTATATATATAAAGACAACACTTGTAAATTTTATTTCATGGTAAGGCAAGCTAGATATAAACCAAACTTGTTACATTACAAAAACGTTAAAGACTTAGCAACATAGTCATCTTACATGAAGCAAAAGCAAGGACAAAGTAACCCTAAATTGAACTTCATTTAAATAAAACATTGCCCCTAGTCAACATTCTATTATACAAGGAAAGGTAACTAAAAGGAACCACATCAAGGTGGCCTATATTGACCAAGCCCTAATTGGTCCTACTTATAAGCATCGTGAACTGAAGCTGGAAAAGAGTTTGCCACTTCATACACTAGCACTTCTTGAGCATTACGGCCTAGATCAGCCAATCTATCTACAACAGAATTAGCTTCCTAAAAGATATGAGATACATCACTCCTTATCCCAGTGATCATACTAGTATATTGCTTGATTACATACTCTAACCTCTAAGGTGTTTTCCATTCTCCCTTGGTACATTGAACTAGATACATGGAGTCAAATTCAACAAGATTGAGATGAATTCCTTTGTTGGCACATAATTGCATACCAGTGAGTAGGGCATGAACTTATTACATGAGCATTACAACCCGTGAATAGGCCTTTGGGCTTGTACAAGTGTGGGCTCGTGTACAATAAATAAATCATTATTTTCAACATTTCCCTACATACATTCATACGAATATAATTGAAAATTGTGGTATATAAAAAACAAAGAACCTATTAACTCTTGATCAGTCTTGAATCATTTCTTGGATTCTTCTCCTTTGTTGATCAATTGAAACAACCATTATGAAAAACTCGCATCGAATTTTCATTTTTTAACGATTCCAAGTTTCCAAAAGGAGTGCAATAGACAGCGACAAACATGTTCGCTGCGTTTAGAACGATAGCACATTTCGTTTCCACACCATGCAAGAATGCCTAAAGAAACGGTAAGTAAAAACTGCTTGCGATTTCTTGATACCATATTTGCTAGTTGAATGAATGTGTGAATGTCAGGTGTGAAGAAAAAAAAAAGGACAAATTTTAACCAAATTTCCATTGTCAAAAACCAGCAATTTCCTACACCACGCTCCGAAAAAGTAACTACAGCCTTCGGTTTTTCGGATATCTAGAAAGATCCTGTTACATATCGCTTTAAAGCAATAAAAGGTGGGGGTAAAAAAAATAACACTCTACAACCGACACATGAAGATCGGGAAATTTGAACAGAAACAAGTATGGGAATGGTGGGGGGCTGCGTTCTGATCAAACATCGAACAGTTTAACTGGCAGGCGCAATAACTTGAGGACCCAAATACTCAATTCCATCCATCTGCGAGTTATCTGGCACTTCAATCTCCTCCAACCATGCGCAAGAGTCAGCCTCCTCCGACGTCACTCTTGCATCTCCATCTGCAACAATAAAGGGGCATTTCAATTACACTGTGATCTCTACAGGTTGATCGACTGACAAAGTAACGTTTCTTATCAAAAACTATACCTCCCGAATTTCATCCGAAACTTTCAATATTAGGATCCAATTTCAATGAGATTACGTCAAAAGTCTAGACTAAATGGGGATGACAGACGTTTCCGGCCAGTTCTTCGGGTTCTTTTTTTTGTGCCAAGAAAAAAAAAAAAAAAGACATCTATTTCTTGCCATTTGTTTGTTCAGCTGTTATACAAGCTCGTTCTAAGAGCAAGAATTGCTCTTATACAGGCTGTTATACAGCCTCCCTCCACCTTCCATTCTTTAATCCTTTTGATCATATATGTCTTTGTACAGAGCAAGAATTTCACTTACTTGAGGCAGTGTAGGCATAATCTTTGTAGAATGAGCAGTCTCGACCGTCTTCTTTAGCATAAGGAGGTCCTAGAACATCGAGCACCGCACACGGGGTTATGGCGGTGAAGGCATGGATGTTTCCCCCAGTTGTTGGATATAATACTGAAGTGTCGCAAGGGGCTGTGAAGCCTCTGTTTGCTTTCAACTTCGCCAGTCTCACTGCAAATACATACCGCCTAAGTCAGATACACTCAAATCTCTCCAAAATTTACACATTACATGTCCAGATGGCGAGAGAGAGAAAGAGAACCACTCACATTGGGAAGACGGCACAGAGCCATAGGAATCGCCAGGATCAACCCAATCATACGACTTGATGTGCATCTGTCCCAATAGAAGCTTACTAAAAACTGTCATTCCTGGATGGTTGTGAAGGGGAATTACACCATTCGCTGGGAGAAAGAATAAGCACAACTGCACAAGGGAAGTGTGGTCAGCAAGTTTGATCGTACAATCTAAATCTTTGTTTCATCAGCACAGTTCTTAGACGCATAAAGAAGATTTTTGTGAACCAACAAGAGCAGGCTAGTCATACCGAAAAGTTATCACATTTGTATATGGTTGTATATGTGACCCTTGAATCCCCTTTGACCACATCTGTAGTTTTAAAAAACTGCAACTTGCTACTTAAACCCACGTCCTCTGGCTTCATATTATCTGCATCATGATGATAAAAGGCTTGTTTAGGAAAGCACATCACTTAATGCCCAGCCACAATATTAACTCTGCCATTATTATAATCAGCACCGACAAATGTATCTTTTTGTGAGAGACAAAGGTACATAGTTTATTCAATTCATAGCATCAACTATAATCATACTCTAGAATCTTCACATAATATTGAATTATTAAACTAGAAGGCATCTACCTGATCAATAATGGGATTGTTTCGTGCAAGATGGTGTGCTCTCAATATTACCCGGAAAAATAACTCTTTTTAAAGCAGAACATCTTTGAAAAGGGGAAAAAAAAAGAAGAAAAAAAAATTGAAAAGGGAATTACTGTTTCGAACTTTACCTTGTTCTGAATAACAAGGACATTCAAGAAAAGCACTAATGAAAACCAAATATAAAAAGGAGAACCCCGGGTCTTCTTAAATGGTAAACAATTGATTTTGAAATTTATACAGCACCAAGCTGCATAAACTTTTAAAGAAGTAACAGCAGGAACCAAAACATATATGCCGACCGCTAGAGAAAAGCACTTGTTGCCTAACTCTTGCAAAACCCAAAAAGGGACCAAAAAAAAAAGATGTAACAACTTTCTCGCATGAGCAGCTAAGGGTACAAGAAGATATAATTTCCATAACCCTAGTAAGCAAACACAAATGGGGCATCCAAAAATCAATGAGTCCGCAACCGATGCTTGCTACTGTCACCAAGAATTTAATATAACTTCTATCGGAGGACAATATCCGTAGTTCTAGACAATTTGAAAGTAACACCAACAATTTTGTAGGTGCTGCTTTAGGAAAATTTGAATTAAAAGATTGGAAATGATTACAACGTAGCATGAAAATCTAGAATACAGATTTAAGTAGGAAAAGGAAAAAAGCATCGTAACACGTTTCTGAATCTGCCTAAAATTTGAATCGTTGAGGATCTTGATCCTCGGGATCTAACCATCTCATAAGAGTCAGAAGGTTAAACGTACCGAGAATGCGGCATAGTTTCTGTACATCCTGAGGGGAAGGAATGGTGCCAGGACCTTTGAACACATCCAGGCACGAAAGAAACAGCTCTTGTAGCGCCATGGGAACCGCCGGCGCCGGCCGCTTAACCCTCCGCGTGTGTTTTCTCTTCCCGATGTCTTTCTTCAAATACCCAACCCTCTTCACATGGCCAACGCCGTCTCTCCCCCGCTCCACCACCCCAGCCTCCATTCCCATCGACAACTAAATCACCCAAATACAGTCTCCTACCTCCAGCAACCCTTGCGGCAAAAAGTGTGTTACAACCGAAGCAACGTCAACGTCGTCTCACAAGTCCAAATTCCAATTCATATCACCGAGGACTACTGATGCTTAGTAGCAAGAGCTGACAAAAAAACAACCCAGAGTTGCAAGCCTTCTCTACCAGATGAAACCCATAAGATTGAGAATGAAGACGGTTGTGCTTGACCAAAGAAGAAGATGATAAGGCTTTTGGGCACGTAGAGGATGGTGCAAAAGAGGTAAAGATCTGAGAATGGTAGTGGGGAACAGTTGGGGGATGTGGAGGAAGGTCTTGGAATATAAGGGCATAGAGAAAGAGAGAGAAAGAGCAAAACCAGGGGCCATTCGCAAGAGGAAAGTCAGTGCTGTTTTGGGCAACATCGCTGTGCAGGAAAGCAAAAAGCAGTATTGAGTCCTTGTTTCAGCCTCCCGCCCCCAAGATTGTGTTGAAACTGGCGGTTCAACAGAACCTGGTTTTCTCGGCCTCAGTTGGTCACGCGAGAGGGCTGAAATGACCGAACTGCCACTGGGACGGCTTTGCAATATTGTTGGCTCTGTCGTGGATGTTGCATGCCCGCAGGATTTTGTGGTCCTGGCGTACTATTAAAAATAAATAAAAAAAGATCATACCGATAAACGAAGCCAAGGAACAACACGTGCTTCTGGATTCTGGAAGTTGCTACGTGGCTTGTTGCTACAGCGGCCAACCGTCTTGTCAACATAAAATCTTGTTACATTTACCATGTCACTTGAGTTGTCCCACGACTCAAACTCGGATTTACGTTTTTCTTTTTCTTTCCTCTTATTGGATAAAACATATTAAAACACATACGACAAGGCCTTCTCACAAATCCGATCTTTTCCTTTCCATATCTCCAAACTCATCAATAAATTTATTCTTGTATGAGAAGAAGGATGTTCAAATTGAGTCATATTTGATTTTGATACTTACACTTAGTTGAAGTTATTTTTTTTAATAAGTAATGACGGACAAGAAATTTTAGCAAATACTAGCTATAATTAAGTTATTAACCCTAATTTTGATAATCTAAGTTAAAATTTTATTAAATAAATGATTTGACATTTGATATACGACCTCTTGTGTGAATTGAACGATATTAGACCACATTAGAATATAAAAGAGACTTAATTAGAATTAATCGAATAAATTTTAAACTCTTAAACATTTGAAGTATTAAACTAGAAAAGGAGTTTAAAGCTATCAGCAAATACTTTGATCGGAGTCCTACCACCAAATCACTTGAAAAAGGTGACTAAAACGAAATCAAAACCACAAAAAGCTTCCAAAGCATTTAGATAAAACATGCTGAAACCTTAGCTGGTTAGTAACTTGTGTTGAGAAATGCTAATGGAGCTTGACACTCTTAGCAAGGCAGTTTGTAGAAGGCGATATTTGTTCATTGTAAAGGCCTTGCTCAGGATGTATCACATGTTATTGATCAGACAGTGTGGAGAATCAGTAAATGTCTTTTTAGTGTCATTCATTATTGTCAATTAATGTAAATGGTATTTTGATAACGAAAATAATGTGGATATGAAAATATGTCGAAAAAAGTGTAAACGGACTTTTGTGTATTAGTGCAAATAGGACACTCTTCTTGCGCCAAACTTTTACTTAAATGTCCATTTATACAGAAAATCTCATTCCTAGATAGCAATGTAAACTTAGTTTTATATCCGACCATAGCATAATGTTTTTAATCGTTTAGGGTAGAACTCTTTATGGATGCGACCATAAAAATAGTAGTCATATTTAACATTCTTTCCATCACCATCATAGGCATATGTAATAATATAATTAGACTTTGCAAGTGAATACTTACTTCTATAAGTATTATATCATTTTATAGAACAATGTACATCAAGTCACTGTAATATCAATATATTGTGCTTAATATGCATGGTTTCATGCATCAAATATAACCTTTCTCAATGTCTTTTTTTATTGTGTCAGGTGTTTGGATTTGGAGTTCTAGTAACCTACCCATCGATGATCACAAATTTTTCTCCCTTAATAAGGTTTGTGTCTGTAACTTATCTACTATAATTCTAGTGACCTAATTATATGTGTATGGCTGTTAGACAAAATGAAAGTGACGACCACTAGCCGCTTCTAAACTACTATCGAAATAACGCAGGCGAAAAAAATCAAGGAATTCCTAACACTATTAGAAATCTCAAAGAGCAACGGCATTCTTAGATCCAAGCCGTAGAAAAGCTTATCCGTTTTCTCGCTTTTTTCAGAATTTCTGTGATCCAAGCCCCAATAAAAGTTTTGGTCCCACAAACTTATCCTTTAACTGCTTTTATCTTTTCAAGATTTTCTAACATATTATCACTTCTTAATTCGCAAGACATCAAATTTAAATGGAAAAGTTAACATTACAATAGATCTTACTTTATACTTTATATTTTTCTATTCAAAGAATGCAAGCACAAGACTAAATAGAGTTTTCTGTAGACAAGCACTAACTCAATTGGGTAAATGTACTTGTGTGTATTTATTAAAAAAAAAAATAGAGTTTTTTATTCAGAAAAAATCTATAATATAATAATTTTAGAGCACCTCCATTATTCTTAAGGAAAATCATTAGGATCTCCAGATTTTAGTTACCTTCGATGAACTATGGTGGTTGATAATTGAAATCTGGAACTCAACTTTCATTTCTATATATAAACATATATATATATATTTTTTGCTTGGTTGGCTCACAAACAATTTGCTTCAATTTTCTTCATCATTTGAAAAGAAAATACAGCGGTTTTTCCAGTGACAGGTAAAATTTCATTTGGATTTTACTAATTTTTTTCTTTAGTAAAATCTATTTTTCTTTTCCTGGATGATCAATCCCTATGGTAATAATAAATGATGTACATTCTGCTTATTCTTACAAGAAAGAATACATCAACACACACATATATACACTTGAAGTTTCTTAAATACTAACATCTTTAATATATAGATTAACATTTTATATATATTTTTTTCTCTTTAGTAGTGCAGTAAATTTCAAAAACAAAGACTAACATTCTATATAGATGCTTAATGGAATCTTGGGGTCTGTCGGGTACTGTAATTAGTGGAAGATGATTACGGGTTTGACTCAACCTCGGGCTTGTTAGTTAATTGTCTTTCTGTAGCTCAGCTTTCCTCCTCCAATCCGGCTTGATTCGTGCTTGTTTTAATACGCATCGATTTGGCTGCTCCAATGATGCTTTCCTGTTTTATTGGAGCTTTCTTCTATTCCTTTCATTCTATACACTCCAGCATGACATTATAAAAAAAAAAAAAAAATACATAAAAATAAAAACCCGGAGATGGTGCGTATCATGAGGCTCAAATGCAATTAAAACTAAATAATATATAGACATATATTACATATAAAGAGTGTTTCTTATGTAATTTTCTGTATTGTTTGATGCACTTTGCATAATAAATGAATTACATCCCTATTTTTTTCTAACTAAAAACTATAAAATTAAATAAACTTAAGTCCAAATATATGGTTTAAATAAATTTGGATAATATGACTCAAAATATTTCTTTCATATTTGGATTCCAATCACAATTTTAAGTCCCTATTATTAGGAATAGTATTGTTCTATCATTTAAGTTCCCAATGAGTCAAATTATCACAATCACAAATTTACAGGTATCAAAATTTGATACATATTTTAAGCATTTGGTAATAAACATACATACATACACCCACATGCATTTGACATTGAACTTGGATCAAAAAATTTCAAGTGTTACTTGCCCCCAACTGAGCCAATTGTCTATTGACCTAACAGTATTGGAAGGATTGAATTTCAACCACACAAGAGAAAGTCCAATTTTTTAATTTAAAAAAGGTGTTATTTTATTTTATTTTATTTTATTTTTTGTATTTTAAAACTATTCCAGTGGGCTAGTCCTATGGTTTTCATTCCACCTCACAACACCATTCTGTGGGAGCCTAATGATAATTAGGTCACGTTAGCAAGCTTTCTGTACTGGTATTTTATTCCAAACTTGAGGTATATAAATTCTAATCCGTGGGGACACAGTAGCTACATCGATCAAAAATAATTATAAACCCTTCGTAATACCACTGGAATTTTTAGGTTGTTTGCTTGTGGTAATCCCCTTGATTAGAGTTAAGACTACTTTTTATCCACAGTTTTCGCATCATTGTGGAAGACACAATCCATTGTTTTGAGTTTTGACTGTGGGCGCCTGGTTATCCACTGATCAGGTTGCTGCTTGACGGAATTGCCAAGTTGACAGCTTTGCGATATCTAATGACATGTAGATTCCAGGAAAGAATAATCCTGTTTACATTTGGATCCTTACTTATAGAGAATAAAACAAGTGTTTGAACATTCTTTTCGCTAGACGGGAAGCCTTCCTAAATCATTGTGGGTACAAGACGTATATGGAACTGCGTCCTCCTTTCTTAAGTTCAAATAAAAAAAGACCCATCTCTTCTTACGTTGTAATTCTCGAAATCTAACAAAATAATTTGGGTAGAGAAGACTGAATCGAGATGCTCAATTAAGACTGAATCTCAAGTACTTAAACATAATATAGCTTATACATGTATTTTTCTGTACATATGAGACAATTAAAAATATTTTAAAGAAAATCAAATTTGATGTAACTGATATGAAATAGTAAAGAGAATAATTTTTTCTTTTAAAGGGACGGGGTTTGGGGTACTCATGGAATTTATTGGGAGAGGCTGAGACTTGAACCTAAACTACTATATGGAATTTATTGGCAATAGTGAAACTTTTACCAAAAAAAAAATCATGGAAAAATTTATTCTTTAATTGTAGGTTCACAAATTATATGGGAATGGACTCTCAAAGAATTGAATAATAAAAAGAAGTACATCGAATGGTCAATGTTATTAAACGTAAAAGTTTTGCAACAACCTCATTAAATATATCATTTAAAATTATATTGTATCATATTTAAAATAAAAGAAATAAAAGAAAATTCAATGATAAAAACCTAGATAAATTGACTATTATTGTAAAAATCAATAAAGATGTGAGATGTAAAATTTTATTAATTAAGGAAGTATAATTTATAAATTATAATAAGTTTTTATATTTAATTTAATAACATATAATACTTGACTTCATGAAGAAGAAAAAAACACCGTCTCTGCCTTTGAACTAAAAGGGCTTTGGCAAACCTTTTTATTTTATTTTATTGGGAATGGGTGTGAGAGGATGTCGGGGATTTATTATATGAGAGGGAGTTTCAAACCTTGGACTCCATGTGATAAAGCCCCAAATACCACTTAACTATTATGACTCGAGCTTAATGAACACAAAACTAATCCAAATTCAAAAACATGCGAGCGAGAAGTGGGTTGCATGTTCAAGTTCAGTGTTAATGAGAAATCTAAACTAATATATAAAATGTATACCTTTATGTTTCTTTGAGAATAAAGCTAGAAGAAGTGATGAATCAAAGAAAAATATTATGATTACATGTTTCGTGAAGAATCCCAACTCTAGGGGCAAAACCATTCTTAATATAAAAAAATTTCATATCATTTAAGTACTTTTAAAATTAGGCTTGTTTTTATAATAATTGACTTAAGATAAGAACAACTATTAACAAAGGATCCAAAATTTAAAGCACTTTTCACAAATTATTAAAAGAAAATTTATACAAGCTAATGAAAACATATTAAGAAAATATGTACTTACCTTTTGGGATATGTGGGCTAAATTATCGGTAAAAAAAGAATGAAAATGGATTTAAGAGATACAACATTATTGTCTAATAAAACGTCTCCATAACTACCATAACTTTATTTCAAAAGATTAAAGAATTTTAGTAAGAGATGTTATCCTTTTCTAACAAAAATGTATCTACACCACCATATTAAGTATAGCCATACGGTTATCATGACAAATAATGATTGCTCATAATTTTCTTAATGCCTAAATTAGATAAAATATACCTGTAGTCACTACTATCCGCCATCAAACATGATTATGACAATCTTTTTTCCCAACTTCATTTTAAATAAGAATCTAATACCACAACTTCCCCCCCCCCCCCCCCCCCTCAATATAAGCACTATCCTTGGCATTATTAAACGTATTTACTAATATTTATTTTCTATATAAAGAAGAAACAAAATCTAAAAAAAATGTTGGCCTCGTATGCTTACACATTCGATTAACTTATTCGTCAATATCTTTAAGGCATTATCCTACAAAATCTTTAAAGTTATGAGCATTTAGTATTTTAATCAAATTATAAATCAATTTGAAGAATAACAAATGCTTGAAGTTAAAAGAGATTTATTTATTTATTTAACAAATAAAATAGCCTTTTCTTCCCAAATCGACAGTGCCATATGTTAGCATAAATCTAACCTCCAAATAGTCCAATAACCCAAGACCGTACTTAGTTATCATGAACCATGAAATAGAACTAAAAGAGGGTTAGAACGAACCTGTTTTTGGCTTCATAGGTTGAGTATAAGTAGCTATTTACCTTCCTTATTCCTTTTTAGAGCACAAGATTGATGAGGTTTCTTTTAAAGTCATTGTGGATTCAAAAGGATGAAAAGGATAGTTGTGTTTGTTCATCTATTAATTGTGTTCATGATTTTTCATATATGTCATCATCTTAATTGACTTAAGGATTCTTATGACTGTACACATGTCAACATTTTAACCAACAACATCTAAAAAGCCCATTATGAGCCTATAACTTTAAGGCCCATAACTGAATTTTCCATATACTTAATGTGACTCATATGTGTATAGTTTATGTTGGGTTTATGGCTATCCAAGAAGGGGGGGTTGAATTAGATATTTGGAAGTTTAACTAATTTTAAACTATTCTTTGAGTTTGTCTTTCTATAATAAATACAGTTAAACAAATTATCACAATAGTAATGAAATCTCTAATAGAAGAATTAAATTAGAGAAATTCACACACAAGAATTTCACAGTGGTTCGGCCCTTTTTCACCTACTTCCACCCTCTTCTCCTTCAACTTAAACCGAGTTGAAATTTGCTTTACTTCAAACAAGGAGAGCACCTCTCCTTCACCTCACAACTCCTCAGAAGGAGTTATATAGTTCATGGTTACAAGGTTAGGTTTACAAAAACCTTAGTACATCAAGTTTACTCCTCAAATATATGATATGAGTGAGGATTCAAGCTTATCAGAGAGCTAATCGAATGTATACAAAATCAATTTAAGCTCTAATATGAAAAACCCCAATTTCACAAATCTAGAATTTTTGGATTTACAATAATCTTTATGTGCAAATAATATTATAATCAATCTAGCACATATAAAGATTAATCTATCAAATGATATTCACAAGATAACAAGTTTAAAGAATATCATTGAAGATTTTCCTTTTCCTTCAAACGTTACCAAACTTAGCTATAAGCATAAATCGATAAGGGCTTTTGTTTCTCTTGATTAGATCAGCAAGAATATATTTCAGCAAGCCCTAATATTTCATCCAAATCCCCTTTTTATGGTAGGTACTTGAACCTTGAATAGATTAGGGTTTTGGTTCAAACCTTTTTGAAATCCTTCTGTTGGGATTTGATGGATTCGACGTTGTACTGAAGCAGGTGATGATTTTTCAACAAAATAGCCGTTCTGACATTCAGTCACCTTACCATTCTTCCTGTTGGAGCCTTCATCATAAGAGAGAGAGATTGAAAGGAGAAGTGTTTCAAAGTGCGGCTAGGGCTTCCGTCTTTCAGTCATAAGAGCTTATGCTCTTATTTGCTTCCACACGCTGCCGTTTTGAATAAATGGCTTTTCTCATGACACTGCCATTTCATGCTTCATAAGTTGGCTTCTTTACACGGGCTAAAGCAATTATTCACGGGCTAAAGTTTCACAGGTTGAAGTTTCACGGGCTGAACAAATAAATAAGCTTCATGTGTCCATATGTAAATATATGGTCAATCCATTACACGTATACATACACCAATTCCAAGTATAAATGTTCCTTTAACATAACTAAGAATGTAGATTAATCTATGACATAAAATATTCAAAGATTAAATCAACTTGGCTTCATATTTGATGTTAAATAATAAAATGTAGGAACCCGGTTACTTTATAATATCAGTAATTGATATTATAATTTGCACACCTTTTACTTCCTTTGAGTTTTGATGTGTGCACACAAGATCTCATATTTTCTATCATATATGCAAGTATGATATTCTATTTAATACATGTTCAAATAAATATAACATTCTATTTGACATATATTCTCATAAAATTTTTTACAATCAAAACATACAAGCATATGATTTTCAACAGTTTAGAGCTAGGGAAAGGACTTAGCCATATAATTTATATGCTACACATATAGTCTTGACTCATCACAATCCTATTAGGTAAACATTTGACTATACTAATACCTCCATATTTGTGACAAATAAGAATCTGAATGTTACCCAGATAGACCATATTAAAATACATCAATATATCTAAGTAAAAGATGTTTATAATGACCATTGATGTAAGCCCACATACAGCTAGGCTATATATATAGTCTAACAATCTCCCACTTGGGCTATATCAATGAGACAAAAAAAATAAGTTTTAAGGAAAAACAATTTAAACCTTATATATGGATCTAGTGACCATTCCCATAAGTTGATCCTATCCGATAGAATTTCATAACCTTGAACTATGGTAGTAACTACAATCATACAACGAAAGCAAAACTAACCACAATCACAAGGTTCTTTCAAAACTACTGACATAGATCCAAACATGATAGTGCAACAATTAAATAACACTTAAGAGTGATGCTTGACATGTCATCCACATTGTCAACCAATTATTCTTATCTTTACTAATAAGTAGTCATCAGGAAGCAAATTGCATAGTTCTAATAAACCAATATGTCTTATATAGATTAACTAGTATTATTTGTTGGTGCTATAAGACATTCCGTTATGGCCAAAATTTCAATGCCCCTGGCCAATTGCTTAAAATTGCACCTACTTCATAACAAAAGTATAGATAAACTGTTATACATAATAATCATAATAATGATACAAGAACTCTCACTATACAAAAGCATCCCATGATGCCCCCAAGCCCATACTAACGACTTGTCTATCAAATACACAAAGACTGAGGCCTTTAGTAAGTGGGTCAACTATGATATCATTTGTTCCTATAAGGTCAATTGAGATGTCACCATGCTTGACCTTTTCTTTTATAGTTAGATATTTTATCTCAATATGTTTAGACCCTATGATATTTTTATTGTTGTTGATATATAACATTGCGGCCTTGTTATCACAGTACAACTGGATTGGTCTATTAACAAACTCATAGTTTGCCAATTCTTTTATCAAATTTCTTCACCATATGGCTTGAATAGCAGCATTATAACATCCTACAAATTCAACTTGCAGAGTGGAAGAAGTCATCAACATTTGTTTTGCACTTTTCTAAGAAACTGTTCCACTTGTTAATAGAAATACATAGTCAAATTTTGACTTTAAGTCATCTTTACAACCTGCATAGTCTAAATTTGAATAATCTATTAGTTGCAAGTTTCTGACATATCTATAAGTCAACATGTAATTCCTTGTTCTTTTTAAATACCTTAAAACTTTCTTAGTAGCAACCCAAATATTTAGGCCTAGGTTTGACTAGTATCTTCTGAAAAGACCAATAGCAAAAGCAATGTCAAGCCTAGTACACACTTGAGCAAACATTATGCTGCCAAGTGCACAAGCATAAGGTACCATTTTCATGTATTTTTTCTCATTTTTAGTTTTTAAGCATTGTTGGTGGCTTAGCTTCTCATTCTTGAGAATTGGAACCTTCCCAGGTCTACAATCTTCTAGATGAAACCTACTTAATACACGATCAATGTTTGTTATTTGAGAAAGACTTAATAAGCGGCATGAATAGTTTCTTTGAATTTCTATTTCTAGTACAAAATTTGCTTCACCAAGATCTTTTATGTCAAATCATGTAGATAACAATCTTTTAGTGTTGTTGAGTAACCCTTTGTCATTACTTGCAAGTAATATATCATCAACATAAAGTATTAGAAAGATGGGTATACTATCATTAATTTTAGTATATATGCAACAATCTACTTTACTTTTCACAAAGACACATGATGTGATGAAATCATCAAACTTTAAATACCATTGTCAAGAGACTTGTTTGAGGTCATAAATAGACTTCTTGAGTCTGCAAACAAACTTAAGTGTGTCACCTTTTACAAAGCCTTGTAGTTGCAACATATAAATTTCTTCTTCAAGGACTCCATTAAGAAAAGTAGTCTTCACATCCATTTGGTGTAACTCCATATCAAAATAAGTTACTAATGCCATTATCACTCTAAAAGTATCTTTAGAAGAGACTAATGAGAAAGTCTAATTATAGTCTACTTCTTTCTGAGTGAGTCCTTTAGCTACCAATTTAGCTTTGAATATGTCAACTTTTGTTGTAGAGTCCTTTTTGGTTTTGAAGACCCATTTATAACCAATAGGCTTGTATCCTTTAGGCAATTCAACTAAGTCCTAAACATCATTATGCTTCATTGATTAGATTTCATCACACATCACATCTTTCCACAATTATGATTGAGTGTTAGAAACAACTTCTCCATAAGTCATTGGATTTTTCATAACATTAACATTATATTCTTCTTCCCTTAAACAAAGGTTCTTCCCTTTAGAAGATTCACTAAAGAGAGAAGACCAACTATTCATCCAGACAATTTGGTCTATTTCATTGATTAGATTTCATCACACATCACATCTTTCCACAATTATGATTGAGGGCTAGAAACAACTTCTCCATAAGTCATTGGATTTTTCATAACATTAACATCATATTCTTGTTCCTTTAAATAGACTAAATTGTCTGGATGAATTGTTGGTCTTCTCTCTCTAGTGGATCTTTTAAAGGGAAGAACCTTTGTTGTTAGGTCTTACTCTTGTAAAGTTCCAATTGAAACAAGCTTTAATGACACAAAATAACTATAGTTTGTTATGCTAGGTTCTACATCAACTAAATAGAGAAAGGGCATGAAGTTCTAGCAATATCACTATCAATTAAGGTCTAAGAACAATCATTATTTTCTACTACATCCAATTCCAAGAACTTTATTGGTTATGATTCCACAATTCTAGTACCTTTAAAAGGATTATAAAATTGATAGCATTTTGAGAAATGTGGATATCCCATAAGGTAGCATCAACTAGTTCTAAAATCTAATTTAACAAGATTCAGATTATACAATTTCACCTTTGCCAGGCACCCCTAAACTTGTAGATGGTTCAATCTCAGTTTCCAACTTGTTTGTTGAAATATATTTCAATCAAATTAAAATATATTAATATTTTAATGATGAGAAAAATAGGAATTATAATATGAAAATATTACAATTTTTGGTTGCTTATTCAATAGGTTTTTATAAGACAAATAGGAATTATAATATGAAAATATTATGATTATTGTTTACTTATTTATTAGGTTTTATTAGAAAAATAATGTTGAAATAATTATGCAAAAAATTGGGTTTAAAAGGAGAAGCATGAACCAACTAAGCCCAGATGCAGTCAAGCCCACACAAATGAAAGCCAGACAGTGCATGACCTAGTGAGCTTATTCGCGTGACCTAACCCAGATGCAGTCAAGCCTGCACAAATGAAACCTAGGCAATGCATGACCTAGTGAGCCTATTCACGTGACCTAACCTAGATGCAATTAGGCCCTTGCAGATGCATCTTAGACCCAGTCTTCACACAACCTAACCCAACGTGAACTGGACCTGCGAAACACGACCTGTGACCCAACAAACTGACTCGACTCAACAACTTGCAACCCAAAAAATGCCCAGTGACGCCATGACTTAGCCATCAAATTTGGCCACCTTAAACTTCTTCGATCAAGTTAAAGAATAGTTCATTGGAAAGCAAATAAGAGGGGAACATTTCTGTGAAGAAAAATGAAAGACCCACTACTTAAAGAAGATTAATTTGAAGAGATTAAGAAGTTCTTTGTAATTTATGACCTAATTGCTTAGAAGAGAAATTAGAAGTAGATTAAAGAGTTTCTAAAGTAGAAATGATGGGGCTTTTAAAGAGAAAAAGTAGATTAAAGAGTTTTTGAAGTAGAAATGATGGGGCTTTTAAAAAGAAGAAGTTAATCTATCAATCTGTGAAGCACCCATAACAATTTGATTCAAGATTGAAGAGATTTCATGAAGGTTAGAGTTCGACCGGAGTTTGACCTGTTTTTGGTCCGTGAAGCTCCGAATTAGTAACTTAAGTTATGGATGAAATGGTGCTGTTTTGGAGCTTGATTTTGAATGACTTAAAGATAGAGCGACCAACTTTTCTCCTTCTTCTCTCAACAACTAAAAAATGAAAGAGATAAGACAAATTTAGGGCTTCAATGGAAAGAAAAGGTGACTTGCTTCAGACATGTCAAAACAACTCTTTGAAGTGAAATGTGAGTTATCTTAAAGCTATTTAAGAGCATTTTACTCATTATTATTGGTTGATTCAAAAATTACATAGAAAGCAAGCTTGTTCACAGAAACTTATACTCTTCACTCAAGCTTCTTCAAGCTCATGAAATTTGTTCTACATTTTGGTGATTCTACTCTAAGCTCATTATTGCTTTGATATACTTGTTAGGAAATTAGATTACTCTTCATTTTATATCTTATTTGAGCTGATTTCATACAAGTGAATAGTGCTAGGGTTTATGTAAATTTGGGGCTTTTGTCCATATCATGTTGTATTAAATCTCTAACACTTATTTAAAGCTTTTGAACTTGAATTCATATCTTATAGAAGTTGAATTCGAAATTATACCTAATTTCTACTCTTTGTTGAAATTCTTGGGGAAAGAATTTGTAATTGGGAATAAGAGAATGGTTCTCTCTTGTAATTGGGATTTAGGGAGTGGTTCTCTCTTGTAATCAATTTGTGAATTGACTAAAGAGTGACTTTAGTAGGTTATTGTTAGAATGGGGTGGAGTAGGTGCTAAGGTGGCTTGGGCCAAACCACCTTCCAAAAATCTATGTTTTTGCCTTGTGTGATAATCTTGTTTGCTGCCTTGATTGCTTAATATAAGAAAAACAAAAAAGACCAAAATATTTTTGATAAACCTAATTCGCCCCCTCTTAAGTTGCTATAGGATCCAATTGTCCACAACTTACAAGGGGATAATGGGATTGCTTTAGAAGGAACATGATTTAATATGTATAGTGCTGCCTTTAGGGCTTCACCTCACAAAAAGTTAGGCAAGTTTCTCCCACTCATCATGCTTCTAACCATATTGAGCAAGGTTTTATTATGTCTTTCAACAACTCCATTATGCTCAAGGCTACTAGGTATAGAATATTAAGCTATTATCCCAGAATCTTATAAGTATTGGGTAAACAAGCCTTTTAATTAACCAGTATCTCCATGTTTGCCATAATACTCACCACCCCAATCAGCTCTGACAACCTTTATAATTTTCCCTAATTGTTTCTCGACTTCAATCTTATACTCCTTAAACTTGTTAACGGAGTTAGACTTTTCCTTAATCAAGTATACATAACCAGATTGGGAAAAGTCATCTATGAAAGTGATGAAATATGAGTTTTCACATAAAGGTGCTTTATATAGGCCATTTATATCTTTATGAATAACTTCTAAAATGTCAAAACTATAGACTGCATTTTTCTTCTTTATTCTAATCATCTTGTCTTTATAGCAATCCATGCACATTTCTAGATTACCTTCAAGAGTAGGCAAGATGTTAAACTTAATCAACCTTTCTACTATCTCTCTAGAGATATGGCCAAGTCTCTTATACCACAATGCATAGGATTTATCTTTAGATAAAGGCCTTTTAGGAACAACATTCTCAACGTTATATATCATATAAATATTATGAGGAGATAGACATAATCTATATAATCCATCACAGAACACACAACTACCAACTAAACCTGTATTATGGAACATATTTTTAGATCAAAGTTCCTAACTCAAAAGTGTAGTCATGTCTTACTAATACAGATACGAATACTAGATTCCGTCTAAAAGAAGTACATAAAAAGTGTCATACAAAATCATTCTATAACTGGTTTTTAAAATTAGGATGATATCTTCTACATATTCTACATTAGCTTTTACATTGTTCCCAACTGTGAGTTATAATTCCTCCTTATATAGGCACCTCTTTCTTATGAATCCCTAAATTGTAAAAGCAACATGGTTAGTTGTCGTACTATCAAGCTACCAAGTACTGGATAGTGCCTCTAAAATATTAGGTTCACAAACTAATGCATGAGAACTACTACCTTTTCTCTCACATTTTGCTAACCAGTCTTAATACTTAGCACAGTCCTTCTTGGTATAACCTTTCTTTTTACAAAATAAGCACTTAATAGAATCCTTTTGGCAAGATGTATTCACCATCCTTAATGCACTGCTAGAGGACCCTGTATCTTTAGATGAGGATTTAGGATTTTTAGGAGTTGTAGGCAATAACTTACCTTTTCCTTTATCTCCCCTTGCCTCTGAACCTTGAACATGCATAGCAATTGTAATTCCTTTGCTATGAATTCTATCTTCCTTAACTGCAACTCACGAAAGTAAGTCATTGGAAGACCATGCCTCATCTTAGGATGTGTATGTAGTCTTAAGCATATCAAACTCATATGGCAAAGAGTTGAGTACATGATGGAAAATATTATCCTCTGGCAAGCTAATATTCACAATTGTAAACCTTGATTGCAACTTTATCATCCTGATGATATAGCTACGTACATCTTTCCATGCTAAGTCATATCTCATCCAAAATAGTTCCTTCATAAGGATGGATATCTCAACCTTTGATAAGACTTTATATCGTAGAGTGATGGCCTTTAAAAACTCCTTTGTTGTGCTACCAATAGGTAAACCACTCCTCAGAGGATCAATAATCACTCTCTTCATAAGCAATAAGCATAACCGATCACATTTTTCCTAATGAGCAAGGGCTTGTTTCTACTCTTCAATATTGTTTTTAGTTATGGTAGCTAGCTTATCTTTAGTTATGGCTTTTTCGATTTTTGTAACTTCCATGGCAAAGAACACATTTGTTTTCCACTTGATGAAATTTTGGCCAGTAAGAACTTTAATAATGATGATGTTTCCATTAATGGAGGTAGTTGAAATTTAAGTAAAATCAATATTAATGAATTAACAAACAGTGGGCTCATAACTATCATTATGCAAACACCTTTGTGCTAAATGCATAATATATAATTGCAAACTCATTACATAATGACAGTCAAGAAAACATTTTAAATCCTCATAATCTATCACCTTTGGGTTGATTAGATCACTTAGATTAGCTTTTTCCTTACATGTCTACTATGTATCCCTCCAAATTTTAATACACAATCATCTCCTTTGGGCTGATAATCATATATCAAAATTAGAGACATCCTCAAACTACCTTAAGACCAATATTTCATGATCCAATCAAGAAAGTGTTGCTTTGGCAATCATAGTTTGATTTGAATCACAAAATTCTCTCATGTCGCAAGATATAGACTTATGTCACTCATAACGTTATGCAATTTATCTTTATAAACATGGGGTACTTTATGTCTAAATTGCATGACTATTGATGCTTTATGAATTTTTAATAATTGCATGCAATTTACAATAAATCATGCATACAATAAAATATTAATTTATTGTCATACAATCAATTAACAACTATAATATGTAATTAAAACATGTAAATATTGCATTATTAACAATTAAAACAAATTTAAATACTTGAAACATCAAAATTATCACTTAAAAATGCCGCAAGAATTTAAAATTTTGTTCAAAAGTCTTTAGATTCATAGAATAAAAATTTTGGTCAAAATTTGGGTCCTCAAACACATTCCACACACGCCTACACATGCCGTCAGTAACACTGCCTGTTTAAAATAGCAAAAACTGGTTCAAGTTGATTTAGGACTAGCATAGGCCAAAATATCAGCCGGTTCATGCCTAATATGATAGAATCACCACCATCGAGACTAGTTCTGGCCTCGACTTCGCCTCCACAGTGTGCATCAACACACGGCTGACCTTTGACTAGCTAAATGGCCTAACACCAATTGGCATAAGGCAGTCATTGGCAATTTTACTTGATTTTGACCCATTTGGGTTGGGTCAACCCGCCTCCAATTTGGTCTTCGATGGCAGCCACCGATAGAACTGGCGATGCCATAACCAATGGCGGTGTTGGTTTTTTGATCCGACCCTTGTAGGTGTCGAGTTCATTTAAAATGAGTATTTGAATACATTACCCACAAACCTAAAATGAAAAAGTCACTTTTTTGATTTAGAAAACTTATGTTTTCAAATGATTTTCTGGATTTCATGATTAAGATAAAACTAAATGCTAGCTCCAAAACTAATTGTTAGCATAAATTCGGCCTCCAAAAAGTCCAGTAACCCAAAACCATACTTAGTTATCATGAACTATGAAATAGAATTAAAAGGGAGTTAGAATAAACCTGTTTTTGGCTCCATAGGTTGAGTATAAGTAGTTATCTACCTTCCCTATTCCTTTTTGGAGCAGAAGATTGATGAGATTTCTTTTAAAGTCATAATGGATTCAAAAGGGTGAAAATGATAGTTGTGTTTGTTCATCTATTAATTGTGTGTTCACGGCTTTTCATATATGCCCTCATCTTAACTGACTTAAGGATCCTTATGATTGTACATATGTCAATATTTTAACCAATAACATCCATAAAGCCCATTATGAGCCCAAAACTTTAAGGCCTATAATTGGATTGTCCATACACTTAATGTGACTCATATGTGAATAGTTTAGAGCTAAGAAAATGACTTAGCCATATAAGTTATGTGTTATACAAATAGTCCTAACTCATCACAGTCCTATTAGGTAAATACTGGCCTATACTAATACCTCCATATTTATAACAAATAAGAATCTTAATGTCATCCAAATAGATCATATTAAAATACATCAATATATTCAAGTAAGAGATATTTATAATAACTATTGATATAAGCCCACATATAGCTAGGCTATATAAATAGTCTAACACCATATACATAAAGAGAGGGGGGGAAAACACAAAGAAAGGATTTAGTAGTTAAAGAGTAACAAAGAAATTGAATGCTTTTTCTCGAAGACCTATGCGAGTCCCCATATACCCCACTTTGTGATGTGCATCCAATACTTAGTCTTGGATGAAAATTATAAATTTTCCAACCCTTCAAACATTTTCTGAAGTTTCAAGAATAAGAAATGATTGAGTACTTAAATTCGAAAAAGAACGCTTATAAAAATTTGTGAGGTTCACAATTTTGATCTACTAGTATATCTTTTGAAATATTACAATGTGTTATAATCCATTATATTATTCGAAAAGAATCTTAGGGATCCAAGAGTTACATTTTAAATATAATAAAAATCAAATCAAATTGGGAACTATTTATTAGTGAAGGGGTTCAAAACCCCATCCCCTCCCTATGTGAAAAAAAAAACTCTTTATTAGTGAAAGTATAGACTTAAGACTCAATTTTATATTATAGATAAGAAGTAATGCCAATCATAAGAGTTTCACATTGAATAAAAAAATAAAATGTTAAATTTATAAGAATAAAATAATTTTCCTTTTAAACTAGTTTTTAAAGAAAGAAGAAACCCAACAGCAATACCAGTAAGACCTTTTTTTTTTTTTTTCTTACTACTTCTAAGGAAGAGAAGAAGCATTAAAGAAATAGAGAAAAATTCACTCGCAAGGGAGTCCGTAGACACGGGCAAGCATTAAGCAAGAAGCTGTCTCGCGTGGCAACCCAAGAGAGCCGCTAATATGGCCATGGTCGTGCACGTGATAAATCAATCATAGCACGTGAATTCCACGTTTCCGCATGTGCTCCTTCGCAAAATATCTTCTGTGCAAGACATTGTATCTTACACAAATCTCGTCGTCTATTGAATTTGACCCAAACTTTTAATCATCCCAGATTGTCCAGATGCTTCGCATCCTGCTTTTCTTTTTTTTCTTTTTTTTAATCTACCGAGTCTCGTAATTGCCCATATCCACACACTTGCAATTTGCACAAGGCCTTTTACCTTGTTTTATTTCATCTCTTTTCCCTAGATTTTTCAATCATTCAATAAGATAAAAAAGGAAATCGGAACCTTTCTAGTTCCCCAAAAATGAAAGGGCTTCAAACCAAAAAGAACTAAATTGTAGATAATTTTTTTATTATTACTTCTTGATATTTATGTACAAGTAACTAACAAGGAATGTAAAATTTACAATTAATTTTGTACAAATCAGCGAGGATGATTTCCGTAGATGCCTTAATTTTGAAATCGCTGCTGCTTACATCACACTATATGTGGGAGTATGAAAGTTATAAGCATGAAGTGCGAACATTAATATGTAACAATTTCCGCATTATTACCCTATATGTACTCGGTTATAGGTGTGGCTTTCCGTCTTAGAAATTTATGCATGGGTCCCTAGAAATCTTCTAGCAGGGTCCACGCTATGAAGTTAGTAAAGGTGGGGCAACTCTCGTGGGTGCCGTAGAAGCTCCAACTCTTAGTTTGACAAACCCTATTCTAGAAGGTGTCCGCGTATAATGTCATCTTTTATGGGATTATATTAAGTTATTTTTTCACCTTATCAATATTATAATCTTATAGGTTCACTATAGCCTACGAAATTAGTGGGCTTGGAACAAACATTAAATGATTACGACATTTTTGTGAAATAAAGTAAAAAGAAAAGATGCTGATAATGGTGAAAGGCCAAAGAACTCTAAACCCCGTGACGCAGCAGCTACATAAAATGTCAAGATTTCTTTCATCCTTTTTGAATTCGTTCACCGGCATATATCAACTTGCACAAGCAAAATCTGCTTGATTCCTTTGCGATTTTACTCGGTAAAACACGCCAACTGTCACAGTCGTTCTTGGAAAATTGATCTGTATTATTGCTTCAACAGTACCACCGTGAAGAGCTTTTATATGTGAGGACTTCGGTTCTTAGTTCCATAGGACTTAAAAACATCAGAAAGGTAATGGCTTTACTACCATTGTTGCAACAAAAGCTACATGAAATACCTTTCAATCCCGTCTCGTCTCTTATTTTTCTCGTTCTTTTTCTTTATTTTTACCAGCATACCAAACGGAGAAAACCCAATTTACCTCCATCTCCACAAAAACTACCGATTATAGGCAATTTTCACCAGCTTGGCACACTACCGCACCGTTCTTTTCAAGCACTTTCTAAGAAGCACGGACCTCTGATGTTCTTAAACTTGGGCACCGTTCCTACCCTTGTGGTTTCATCTGCAGATATGGCCAGAGAAATGTTGAAGACACACGATGCAATTTTCTCAAACCGGCCCAAAACTTCCGCTGCCAATTCCTTATTGTATGGATGCACAGACGTTGTGTTTTCACCCTATGGTGAGTATTGGAGACAAGTTAGGAAAATTTGTGTTTTAGAACTTTTGAGCCTCAAAAGTGTGCAATCCTTTCAGCATGTAAGGGAAGAAGAAGTTGAAGCATTGATCACAACAATACGAAACTCGAGCCTCAAGGGTGCCTCTGTTAATCTAAGTGAGATGCTGATGGAAATTTCAAGCAATATAGTCTCTACATGTGTGGGTGGACAAAGGTTTGAAGAAAAAGATGGTCAAAGTCGAGTCGGCCATCTATCACGAAGAGTATCGGTGTTAATGGGGGCATTCTGTATTGGAGACTTTTTCCCTTTTTTGGGATGGATCGATGTTCTTACAGGATTTGTCCCGTGCCTGGAAGCCACTTTTAAAGAATTGGATGCTTTCTTTGATGAAGTGATCCAAGAGCACAGAATAAGAAAAATCAATGATGACGAACCTAACAAGAAGGATTTTACAGATATTCTACTCAAACTCTACGAGAATGACATGCTTGATGTTAAGCTCACTGAAGACAACCTCAAAGCCATTCTATTGGTCTCTCACTCTCTCTTCCATACATACATATAGATGCACACAAAAATTCACTCACAGGCATGCATGCACTTCAGGACATATCTAAAGTTTTGTATTTTCGTTTCAGGACATGTTTGTTGCAGCAACTGACACTACTTCAACAACTTTGGAATGGTTAATGGCAGAGCTCATGAAAAATCCAAATGTGATGAAGAAGGTACAAGAAGAGATTAGAAGAGTAGTGACAAAGAAATCGAAAATAGATATGAATAACATCAACCAAATGGATTACTTGAAGTGTGTTGTCAAGGAAACTCTAAGATTACATCCGCCAGTTCCTCTTTCTTTACCACGAGAAACATCAGCAAGTGTAAAATTTGGAGGGTATGACATCCCGGCAAAAACAATGGTATTTCTGAATACATGGGCGATCCAAAGGGACCCAACTGTGTGGCAAAGGCCAGAAGAGTTTCTGCCGGAAAGATTCCAAGATAATCCAATTGATTTCAAAGGCCAGGATTTTGAATTCTTGCCATTTGGAGGTGGGAGAAGGGGATGCCCTGGGTTCACGTTTGGTATTGTTTCAGTTGAATATGTGATTGCTAATATCTTATATTGTTTTGACTGGAAATTCAATGGTGCTAATGAGCAGGTGCAAGACTTCGACATGAGTGAAGTTAACGGGGTCACTGTGACCAAGAAAGTTCCTCTTAATCTTGTACCAATAATGTACTCTCCTTGAGCTATGCATGGAAACACTCTGTTGTTACTGTTGCTAGTTTAATCCTTTATTTTTTTCGACTGGTCTGTTTGTCAGTAGCAGTTGTTTCTGTTGGGAATAGTGTTAAGAACAAGAGAGTTCCAACTTAATAATAATTGAAATTTCATGTTCCATGGAAGATTTTTATGCCATCGGACTCTACCGAAAGGTTCATTATGTTTGGACAAACCATATACTCGTGCCATTCTAAGAACCATAGCCGCGAATGTAATCTTTTTCTCCACAGTGTGGAAGCTAGGGTGTCAAAGCAATTATGGTGCCAAAAAAGCTGATAGAAAGTGAAAGCTGGGTGTCAAAGCAATATTGATCTCAGAAAGGTTGACAGGAAGGAGCTGGGGACCCAACAAATAATAATGGCGTCAAAAACAATTCGTGGAAAGGGGACTTGGGACCCAACAACATCCCTAAACAATAGTAAAGTCGTGCGGGAAGAACAATAAAATAAACAGATAGAGGCCTTAAATTGTCTTGATTCAATATCTTTTTTTATCTTTTTAAGAGATTTTCTCTGAAGCTTCCCTTTTTCTATTTGTTTCTTCTACTTCTTTTGCAAAGAAATGAATAGGGCAATGGGAAAATGGAGCCTGACCGAAGACCAACAAAATTTCGTTGGAACATCGGTTTTTGAAAGAGGCAGCTAGGAAGTCAGGCCGAACAGTAGTGAGTGATATCCCAGGAGATGTTATTGAAGATTGAGGCCAGACATGGCAAGATGCCATCTGACTATGTTGAAGAGAAGAGAAACTAGGCATTCCCTACCCGATGAGGGCGAGCCGACCAAGCTCAGCTTCCTCACTGATACTTCTTTCTCAACGGGAACAAGTGTAACTATTATAACATTAAAAAAAAAAATATTGAACAAATAGCGTGAGTTTGTTCAGACATGGTGATTATGCAGCAACCACGTGGCTATCAAAGGTCCATTCCCAAGCAGGGAACCGACCTCTGCAGCACTGCAACGAATTTGGTAGCACTAGTGTCAATCAAGGTCATGAGGACCTCCAAGTATATTATTTGGTGTGAGACCACAACAATTGCCCTCTCGATTAAGAACAAATTTGCATTGATGGCTCTTACCCAAAACCAAATTCCTCTCTTCGACTAATATGAGAATGGTACAATTCCGTTTGGCATGGCTGAATCTTCAACTTCATCTCCAACCACCTCCACGACAAGCTCATCTACACCCATGACAATCACCAATATGTGGGTGGAACTTTGTTCCCAATACTATCAAGTTGACCCATCTAGGGTTTATAACCTAATTAACGAATTGTGCATAATTCATCAAGCATGAGAGCTGATTTCAGCCACCTTTATCAACTTTGGGACAAGTTTGCCTCTTTGATTACTTCATTGAAGATAGCAGGCAACCTGCTAACCATGGAAGAACCATCAAGAAACCATGAATTCTACCAACTTCACTAAGTGCTAGACAACTATTATTCAACCATTTGGGAGCAAATTCTAATGATACAACCATTTCTAGACTTGATGAAGACCTATTCAATACTTTGCAAGGTAGAATATTGTTGGAGCACCACAGGGAAGACAATAAAAAAATCAACATTTATTGCAATGAAAAGTTCTTTTGACATAACAACATTTCCCTTAGGTGTTAGACATGTTACAACAACAATAGCTAAGGGGATAGGTTTTGGTCATTCAAAAGAAAATGACATGACACTTATGTTAAAGGCAATGCAAAATGACAATTTGTTTAGGCTAAGGCATACTAAAAAATGCAATTTTTGTGAGGAAAAAAAAACCATAAAAAGGGGAAATGTTATCGGCTAACAAGCTCACAATTGCTGCAAGCTAAAAGGCTATCCACTTAGGCACAAAAATCATAAAAGGAAAGCTAAGGCAAATTTGGTGGCAAATGATTTTGATCATGTCTTTGTCACCAAAACTAATTTTCAACCTTTTGTGAAGTTCTTAAAGCACAGTTTTACCTAGGAGCCCCAAGCTCACTTGGTAAGTATACATAATTTTCTTGATAAATGCTAGATAATTGATTCACAAGCTAATAATCATATTATCTCTTACTTTTATTACTTATATTCAATTGTGTCATGCACATCTAAATCTAAGAAAGTTAAATTTTCTAATGGTAATAGCACTATGATCACTTATACTAGTGACACCTATATATCTAGGCAGATGAAATTACACACAATTTTATATTGCCATGATTTCAAATTCGACTTTATATTTGTGTCCAATTTTATCTTAAAAACAATTATTGAGTTGTACTTTTTGTAGGTAGGTAGAACGAGAAATTGACTTTACTATTTTGTTACACTTCTTGATAGGAAAAATGTTACATAGTTTATACAGCATAGCCCAAGTTTTGTAAACTCATGCATGATGTTGTAGCATAATAGGCTTTTGATTTGATCCATATGGATATTTAAAGGGTCATATAAAATACTGATAACTCTATTTTTATAGAGTTTGATAACTCTATTTTTATAGAGTTATTTTACCTATTTTTTAGGCAATAAATAATACAATGTTTATGAGAAAATATTTGAACTCATCTTATTTATTTGAATTTGTCTTGTTTTTGTAGCACAAGGAGAAAAAGGATGAACATGGAGAACCTGATGCTTATTGTGTGGCAAAATTGTAATATCAAGATCAAGAAAGTCAAGATGGGCTTAGGGTTTGGATAATTATTATTAGATTTTCTATTGTTATTGGATTTTCTATTTAAATAGAAAACCCAGTCATGTTAGGAATTCAAGTCTCAATTAATTTAGGAGTTCAAAACCCAATTGTTTTAGGTCTCTAAAACTTAATTCTACTAGGATAGGAGATAGGTCTAAACCTAAACCCTATTTAAGAGAAGAGAAGAGGCAAAAGAAGGAGGAGGAGGAAATTGAGCACAACTCAAGAAAGAAGCCAAGAATTCAAGGTTTTCTTGAAGAGAAGATAAAAAGGGTGACAGACTTCTTGTTCTTGGATTCAAGATGCCTTCTTTATTTCTTATTACCATTCTTTCTCATTATTTCTTTATGTTTTAGTTTATTTTTGTTAGAGCTACGATGTAACCTAATTATGATGGTATGAATCTTATGATTATTATGTTTTGCAAGATATTTTATTTATGTGAAGTTACATATTACGGAGTTTAATGCTTTTAGGTGATTAGCTACCACTTAGATGACTTGATTTGCATGTTAAAGACCGACAGGAAATAGCATGCAGTTGCTTGTTGTAATATGTAACCATAAATTAAATATGGATAGACATATACCATATTGTTTGTGTGGCTTTTGGTGTAAACTGGGAATATTCATAGATCCTAATGCATTTGGTTTGTTTCAATTCACATATAGAGATATAGTGAATTAATGAACTAAGTAGGTTTGCTATACCTAGACATAGGATAGTAAATAAATTAGGAAATTCCGCCATCACATAGATATTATCTCTCTTACAAGCATAAATAATCAATATTAGTACCTAGTAATTATGGTGAAGTCATATGCTCTAACATATTTCTTTTATTAAGTTTTCTTAGACTTAGTTAGTTAATCTATCATCCATCAATTTGGTTTGCTAGATAAATTCTAGGAGTTATTCACCATTAGTAATTAGTTGGTCTAGTAATCACCAATCTCTGTGGGACGATATCTTTCTTATCATTATATTACTTGTTTGACATGTTCACTTGCATTTAGATTTCACCGAACAGAGTTATTTTATCTATTTTAGGCAATAAATAACTTTAATAATTGTGAGAAAACATTTGAACTCCTCTTTATTTACCTAAATTTATCTTGTTTATGTAGCACAATGAGGCAATGAGAAAAGGAATGAACATAGAGAACCTGATGCTTATTGTGTAGCAAAATCATAATATAAAGATCAAGAGAGTCAAGATGGGCTTGGGCTTTGGATGATTGTTATATATTTTCTATTGTTGTTAGGTTTTCTAAATAAATAGAAAATCCAGTTATGTTAGGAATTCAAATCCCAATTAATTTAGGAGTTCAAAACCCTATTGTTTTAGATCTCTAAAACCCAGTTATACTAGGATAGGAGATAGGTCTAAACCTAAACCCTATTTAAGAAAAGAGAAGAGGCAAAAGAAAGGAGAGGAGGAAATTGAGCACAACTCAAGAGAGAGGCCAAGAATTCAAGGTTTTCTTGAAGACAAGACAAAAAGGGTGACAGACTTCTTGTTCTTGGATTCAAGATGCCTTTTTTATTTCTTATTATTGTTCTTCCTCATTATTTTTTTATGTTTTAGTTTTTTTGTTAGAGCTACGATGTAACCTAATTATGATAGTATGAATTTTATGATTATTATGTTCTGTAAGATATTTTGTTTATGTGAAGTTACATATTATTGTGTTTAATGCTTTTAAGTGATTAGTTACCACTTGAATGATCTAATTTGAGTGTTTGAGACCGACAGGAAATGATATGCAGCTGCTTCTTGTAATTTGTAACCATAAATTAAATATGGATAGACATATACAATATTGTTTGTGTGGCTTTCGGTGTAAACTAGGAATGTTCATAGATCCAATGCATTTGGTTTGTTTCAATTCATATATAGAGATATAGTGAATTAATGAACTAAGTAGGTTTGCTATACCTAAACATAGGATAGTAAATAAATTAGAAAATTCCGCCATCACATAGATATTATCTCTCTTGCAAACATAAATAATCACTATTAATACCTAGTAATTATGGTGAAATCATATGCTCTAACATATTTCTTTTATTAAGTTTTCTTATATTTAGTTAATTAATCTACCATCTATCATTGGATTTGTTAGATAAATTCTATGAGTTATTCACCGTTAGTAATTAGTTAGTTTAGTAATCACCAATCTCTGTAAGACGATATCTTTCTTATCATTATATTACTTGTTTGACATGTTCACTTGCATTTAAATTTCACTGAACAAATACCCAACCATGACTAATGTTATTTTCTCACTATAGTCAATGACTTTTCTTGAAGAACATGGTCATTTTTAATGAAAGTCAAAAGTGAGACTTTTTCTTGATTAAAAGAATTTTTCAACATAGTCAAAACTTAATTTGACACATGGGTTAAGAGCATAGAACAAACAATATGCTTGATTTGTTCAATCATGAAACTAAGTAGTTATTTTAATCACAGGGAATTATGCATGAGAGCTCATGTATGCACACTCCTTAATAGAATGATATTATTGAATGCAAATACGATCACATTCTAGATGTTGCATAAACATTGAAGTTCTAAACTAACATGGCCACTAAGTTTTAAGGAGAATGCATACTTATAACAACTTATCTCATAAATAAGATGTCTTCATTTGTTTTGGATGGAATCACCTCTTTTAAGAAATTATTTTTTAAGCCATCAAAGATTTCTCATCTTAGAGCTTTTGGATTTTTTTTATGCCACCATAGTAGAGCCTAAAAACAAATTCACTCCACTAGTTTGTATTAATGGGATATGCTCATGGTAAAAAAAGAGATAGTGATGCGGGAGCAACTACGTCAGCCCAAGCTCTTAGCCCAACCCATATGTTAAGTTTGTTAATTCATACTTGCTTGGGTCACAACATAATCCAATGGGTCCAAGAAGGCTAAGGTTGAAGAAGCAGCTCAAGAATATTCCGTAACATCTCTGCAGGCTTTAATATAAGGTAGTTTCCTAAGTAGTTATTGAGTCCTTAGTTTCTTAGGTTTAATTTATTGCTTGAGAATATTTCCTTTTATTTGGTTTTCCTTAATTGTCTAAGTTCTTGATTTATTTAGGTTTCCATACTTGTCAGATCTCTGATTTGTTTAGGAGTCCTTATTTGTCAAAATCCATATTTATTAAGACTTCATTAATTTTAGGAATTCTTGATTTGTTAGGATCCTTCTAGAACTAGGTTTTAAGGATTCCTGATTTACTAGGTTCCTTCTAGAATTAGGTTTAGTTGCCTATTTAAAGGGAGCATTGTTTTAGTTGGAAGCAAACTTGTTTTCTATAGAATAGAAACCTCAAATTTGTGTGATCAACTTTTGCATCCTTTATCCAATTCTTGCCAGGGATTGGTGGTAGTCTTTAATAGGTGGTGTTGCCTTTACGTGTTGGAGCTTATTGGCATCTATCTCTTTGATTTTGTTCTTCATATTTTCATTTTTCCTCCCTTCCTCCCTACCAAATTGATGCGGATGCACTTAAGGCCCAATATTACGAGTTCCAATATCAAAGAATTAAGAGTTCACAACATAATCCAACGGGTCCAAGAAGGCCAAGGTTGAAAAAGCAGTCCAAGAATATTTCATAGCATCTCTGTAGGCTTTAATATGGGGGGTTTCCTAAATAATTGTTGAGTCCTTAATTTCTTAGGTTTAATTTATTATTTGAGAATATTTCCTTTTGTTTGATTTTCTATAATTGTCTAGATTCCTGATTTATCTAGGTTTCCATACTTGTCAGATTTCTGATTTGTCTAGGATTCCTTATTTGTCAGAATCCAAATTTGTTAAGACTTTCTTAATTATAAGGATTCTTGATTTATCAGGATCCTTCTAGAATTAGGTTTTAAGGATTCCTGATTTACCAGGATCCTTCTAGAATTAGGTTTAGCAGCCTATTTAAAGGGAACATTGTTTCAATTGTAAGGGAGTTTTTTTTTCAGAGAATAGAAACCCCAAAGTTGTGTGATCAACTTTTGCATCCTTTATCCAATTCTTGCCAGGGATTGGTGGTGGAACACCTCCTTGACTGGTGGCGTTGCCTTTACGTCTTGGAGCTTGTTGGCATCTATCCTTTTATTTTGATTATTCCTATTTTCATTTTTTTTCTCCCTTCCTCCCTACCAAACACTCACTTTTTCCCACAAAAAAAACCAAAACACCAAAAAAAAGATTTTTACATATTTTCTAAACCCGAGCTCGCTCAAGCCCACCATAACATTCGCATCAAGTGGTATCAAAGCCTAGGTTATTCTTATGAGTGAGCTCTCCTCAAGATGTTTAATTCGAGTGGCAATTTTTCGTCGCATTATCATGGCCATTCTGCACCAATTCCACCATGGGAAGTTGGAAACAAACTATTATCGCTTGAGTTAGGCGAGGTAAAGGAGCAACTTTATGAGGTCGTCAAGAAGTTGCAAGCCTTTTGCCAGGGCAACCAAGATGAAAGAGCGTAAAGGAGGAGGAGGCTAGATTATGATAGCTTACGTGTCAAGATCCCAGAATTTAAAGGTACTCTCGATCCCAATGATTTTATTGATTGGCTATGTCATATTGAAGGGGTGTTTGAGTTCCAAGCATATGATGATAAGAAAAAAATATAAGGTTGTTGTTCTTCATCTCAAAGAATTTGCTTCTTTGTGGTGGGAAAACGTTAAGAAACAGCGAGATCGAGATGGGAAAGAAAAGGTCCATTCATGGGAGAAACTAAAGAAGTTGCTCAAAAGGCGCTTCTTGCCCAAAGATTTCAAGCAAGACCATGTTGACGTGTGCAAGATCAACAAATCTCGAAGCCAAGACCCACAATGTAACCAGAAAAAAGATTGTGCTTTTCATATTCCAGGTACCAACAACAGAACAACTACAATTATGACAAAGAAGACTATGATATGTGGATAGAAAGGTGGTATGGGAGAGAAGCTTTACCAAAGAAAAGCCATAGAAGTTGTTCAAGTAGAAAAAACAAAGTCAACAGAAATAGAACCAAAAGATTTGGATCTACCAAAGCTAGTGGTGTTGACAAAGAAAGATAAGAACCTAGAAAGTTTGGATCTTTTGGAAATTGAAGCACCAATGACTATGAATGCAAATCCAAAGTGCTTGGATCCTCTAAAGCAAGATGTGCTGCTTGAAAAGGAGATAAACCCTAAAAAAAAAAAGAACTCCCTTACAATTGAAACAATGCTCCCTTTAAATAGGCAGCTAAACCTAATTCTAGAAGGATCCTGGTAAATCAGGAATCCTTAAAACCTAATTCTAGAAGGATCCTGATAAATCAAGAATCCTTATAATTAAGAAAGTCTTAACAAATCTGGATTCTGACAAATAAGGAATCCTAGACAAATCAAAAATCTGACAAGTATGGAAACCTAGATAAATCAGGAATCTAGACAATTATAGAAAACCAAACAAAAGGAAATATTCTCAAACAATAAATTAAACCTAAGAAATTAAGGACTCAACAATTATTTAGGAAACCCCCCATATTAAAGCCTACAGAGATGCTATGAAATATTCTTGGACTGCTTCTTCAACCTTGGCCTTCTTGGACCCATTGGATTATGTTGTGAACTCTTAATTCTTTGATATTGGAACTCGTAATATTGGGCCTTAAGTGCATCCGCATCACAAACACTCATTTTTCCCATAAAAAAACCCAAAAACACAAAAAAAAATGATTTTTACTTATTTTCTTAACTGAAGCTCACTCATGCCCACCATAACATTGTATCATATAGCTTTATAATGCTAAATGACTTCATTTTTTCATAAGTTGGGATATATGGTTCTACAAGGATACATTTTATTTTTCATATAGTACAAAGGTCTCTAAGATAGAGTATGATCCTAAGCCCTCACATGAGCTACCTTTTACTTTACCCACCACCAATGGTTTGGCTAACCACGAGACTTAGTCTACTACCTCACTATAGCCTAATCAAACTCTCATACCTTTACTAGCATTACCTTGTTCTTGTGATGACATTCCTAACAATGACATCAATGATCCATCCTTAGATAATCCACCTGATATTCCATCTCAAATAGCTCCATGACAATCCACTTTGGTTAAATGATTAAGTTTCCTTACTATTAATGCCTAGAAAATGGGTCATCTAAATACATTTTCTCAACCTATATCTTTTATGATCATTAACTAGTTAATAGCTTGTGTTTCATTGTGTTTATCTTAATTGAGACTAAGCATGTCTATCATTATAAGTTTATTAGCAATTCTAGATGGAAAGATGCTATAGCATAGGAAATCAATGCACTGAAGCCTAACAACACTTAGGAGATTGTAAAGCTATCACTTAAAAGGAAGCAAATTAGATATTGATAAGACAATAGTGTGATGCAGGGCCATATTAATGGCAAAAAGATTTAGCTAGAAGGAAAATATGGACAACCATGAGATCTTTATGCTAGTTGTAAAGCATATTATAATCATATGTGCCTTCCTACTAATAGCTCAAAATCAATAAGAGATTCATCAAAGATACGTCAGTAATGTATTCTTATAGGAAGATCTGAATGAAAAGGCTTACATATTTCCATGAAGAGATCCGTGTGAGAAGAGTAGAGAAGTGTACAAATTGAATAAATCATTGTATGGATTAAAGCAAGCTACCAAATAATGGTTTGTCAAGTTCACCAAGGCATTACGTACAATTGGATATTAAGATTCCATGCATGATACCTTTTTCTTTGTCAAGAAATGAAGTAACCTAATAGTCATATTTATGATTCAAGTATATGACATCCTCATTATTGGCAATGACATTGATGAAATAAGGAAACTAAAAAGCACATCTTCACTCCTTTCATATCAAGGACTTAGGAAACATCAAGTTTTTTCTTAGGATTAAGGTCTCACAAAATAATAAAGGCATTCAATTAAGTTAGCATAAGTGCATACTCAACTTGATAGATGAGATAAGACTTAGGAGTACTAAGCTAGTTGATAACTCTATGGACACCATCTTGACATTGATCATGATTAAATATGATTAAGGAGCTCTTATGTCACAAGAAGATAACCCACCATTAAAGGATTCTAAAAAATATTGGCAACTCATAAGAAGTTAAACTATTTTATTACAACAAGACCTAACATTTCCTACATGAAAAATAACTTAGCTAAACTTATGCACTCACCTAAGAAGTCTTATTGGAGAGTACCCATTTTTGTTTAGTCAAATACTTGAAGAGTTGTCATGGCATAGTTTTATTTATTCTGTCTTTATATGTTTATCAAATGCAAGCTTATTATAATTATAACTATGCTAAATGCAAGATAAGGAAGAAGTCGTTAACAAAATTCTATGTTATGCTTGGCGATACACTAATTTCATGGAAAAATAAGAAGCAAGTGGTGGTATCATTGTTATATACTAAAGCTAAGCGTTGAGCAATGATAATCACTTCTTGTGAGATTGTTTGGCTCATAGGACTTCTTAAAGACATAAGGCTTGATATCATTCATCTTGTGACCTTATATTATGATAACAAAGCCATCATGGAACTTATAGTCAACCTCATTGTCCATTAGCATATCAAGCACATAGGTGTTGGTTACAACCTCATTCATAAGAAGATTTGCCAAGGCCTTATAAAAACCAATCATGTGGAAACAAAGGATCAACTAACAAATTTGTTAACTAGGGTCTTAGGAGCAAATCAACATAACCATCTCCTTTAAAAGCTTGGTGTTGTCAATTCATATCAATCATTAGCTTGAGAATGAGGGGGTGTACAAACATGTTAATAATGTGGTAGCCATGTGGCTACCATGTTGGAGACAAAGGTAGGTTTCTAAATAGGGAATTAACCCTTACAACATTATAGCATGATAGCATTGCCTTTCCTACTTATAGGAAGAGCAAGCATGCCATCCTCACTTATAAAACCTATAATGACTCACCATACACATAACTGTTACATTATTTTTCTTCTTCATGTATATATGTTACAAAGTTTACTATTTTCATTTGATCTAAGGATCCATTTCTCCCAATGATTGTAATGGTTTGCTTGTGTTTCAATAAATGAGCTTTATCCATGATTTTGTGTTTTTTTTTCCACAATATTTGACAAAGTCCTTGATAGGTTTCCTTCAATTTTAAGCTAGTTGTTTACAACCTAGTTCCTCATACTTGGTAAACCATTTTTAGTCTAGTAATGCAAACTCAAAAAATGTTTGCTTATTGTGTAATCTTCAACACTATGTTATTTCTAGTCAATTTTGTTCTTAAAACTAAGAAAAATGGAAAACCACACCCCACAATCACTCTATTGTACCCTTGTTTTCATAAAGATGATTTTATTTTTGCAAATGAGAAGTAAAATGCTATAATCCACCACCACTAGCTTCCATGCCCAATTAAACAAGTTTGTACTTGTGTTTTCCAAACACTCAAGGTTGAAGAACAGTTAAACTAAAGTAGATCATTTCCATAGTCCTTCACTTTTCTTTCTCCACTCATTGAAGTTCTATTTCTTTTTTCCCATCCCAAGTACCATAGGTGATGCCATTAAAGAGTAGTCTATTACGAGTGTGTCAACATCACGGAATGGTGATGGAGTTCTTACAACAATGAAGTAGATTCAAGCTCTAAGGAGCAGGCACTTGTAGGAAAGTTTTGGATTCATAAAAAGACAAAGAAAATTGTTTGAGAGAGAGATATAGCTCATTCTCCTAATACAACCAGCTTGGCCTAAAATTGAGTCCAAAGTTTACAACCAAACTGGCCTAGTATATACAAACGAGCCAACATAACAACACCTATACAAAGGAATAGATTGTATCTAAATAATGACCAGGATTGCAACAATCCTACCCCCTTAAAATTGGCCTTGTCCTCAAGGTGCTTAATCAATCAAATAGAAAGAAAAGTTTGTATGTTGTTTCCTAAAGAGTTCTTCATCCTCCCAACTGGCTTCCAACGACAATTGGCCTTACCAATGTACCAAAATTTCCTTCTTGCCCTATCGCATATGAGTCTCTAAGATCATTTAAGGAGTTTTTTTTTCTTCAAAGTCTACTACAACATCTTAGAAGTCTTTACAATCTTCGACATCCTATCTGATAGCTCTTTTGAGCTTGGAAATGTGGAAGATTGGATGCACCTTGGCATTCACAGGAAGTAGTAGTTCATAAGCAACTGGCCCAAGATGTTGCACCACCTTGTAAGACTTATAGAAATGGGAAGTCAGCTTATTAGAGCAGCAATAAAAGAGAGAGATCTATCTATTAGGAAGGAGTTTGACATAAACCCAATCCCCTTCTTGGTACTAATTTTTGCACTGATGTCAATCATATAAATGTTTCATTATTTCTTGAGCAGCTTGTAAATTTTTCTTGATTTGAGAAAAGACCTTATCTCGATCTCCATTACTTTCTCCACCTCCCTATAACATACGAAATGAGCAAAGGAGGACTTTGGCCATAGACCATCTCATATAGGGTATGGAGAGTAAAACTATGCTAGCTAGTGTTGTAACAGAATTAAGCCTAACTAAGCTCAACTGATACGGAAAGTCACTTGCAAAACATCTCAAGTACATTTCTAAAGTTTGATTAAGTACCTTTGTTTGTCTACCATACTAAGGATGGTAAGCCAAAGTGTAGTTGAAGTTAGTCTAAACAAGTCCTTCTAAAAGTGGATGGTAAAAAAGGGATCTTAATTGTAGACAATGGAACAAGGCATGCAATATAACTTAAATATATGTTGCCAAAGAAGGCTTGACCAATAGTGGAAGTCATATACATATGGGATAATGGAATGAAATGCCCAAATCTTGAGAGTTTATCAACTACCACCAAGAATATTGACTTTCCCTAGAAGATGGAAGGCCTTCTACAAAGTCCATAGAAATGCCCTCCCAAATTTGTTTCGAAATGGAAAGAAGTTACAGTGAACTTGAGGGAATGGTATTAGAAATCTTTTGCAGTTGGCAAGTGGAGCATTCTCACACTTGCTTCGCAACTTCGACCTTCATTCATTTTCAAAAAAATACTAATCGAAGCCTTTGTAATGTCTTATCTTTTCCTTCTTAAGTATTGTTATGCATCTTTCTAAGTACTTCAACTGTTAATAGGGAGTCATAAGGCAAGTAAATTTGGCCCTTATACAAGATAATCTCATCCTTATATTCCCATGGTCCTACAACTTCCCTTTGTTCAATTTGTTGAACCAATTCCTTAGACCTTTCATTGTCCTTTATTTCAGCCTTAATCTTGTTCAACCATAAAGGAACTAGAGGCCTGGCAATGCCCTTGTATCGCTTGATTAGTATTTCTCCTAGATAACCCATCAACTACAACATTATCTTTATTAGCCTTGTATTCCACAACAAAGTCATAGCCAATGAGTTTAGAAAGCCAATTATGTTGCATTGGAGTGATAATTTTCTGGTCTTGAATGAATTTCAATCTCCACTAATTGGTTCATATAACACATTGCTGCCCCAACAAGTAATGCTGCCATTTCTAGACTACCATCATAACTACTAACATTTCTTTTTCATAAGTAGAAAGGTCTAAATGGTTGACCATGGAGTACCTTGTTGAAGAAAGCAATATGATGCCTTTTTTGGGATAAAACCAATCCTACTCCCATGCTTAAAGTGTCACACGCAATAACAAAAAGAGTGGTAAAATCAAGAAAGGTTAGGACTAGTGCTATAGTCATGGCCTCCTTAAGGCACTCAAAAGCCTCTTGAGCCTTGGGTGTCTATTTGAAAGCATTTCTTTTCAATAAGCAAGTAAATGGTTCAACAATCCGACCAAAGCCTTGAATAAAGCATTGATAATACCCCATAGCTCTAAGAAAGCCACACAACCCCTTAACAGTTTGTGGAATGGGCCATTTCTTAATTGCCTTGACCTTATCGAGGTCCATAGCTAAGCCTTAAGTACTAACAACATGGCCTAAGAACTTAACATTAGTTTGCCCAAATTCTCACTTCTTAAACTTCACATATAACTAGTTCTTCCTCAACACCTCTAATACTATGCTCATATGAACTAGATGTTCTTCCTAACTTTTAGTATAAATCAAAATATCATAAAAAAATACCAAGACCATTCACCGTAAATAATCCTAAAATGCCACATTCATAGGTGACTAGAAAGTATAAGGCCTATTCGTAACCCTAAAAGGCATCACCAAGAATTAATAATATCCATGGGGGGTTTCAAAAAGTTATCTTTTCAATATCCTCTTCCCACATCCTAACTTGATAATAGCCCAATCATAAATCTAGTTTAGTAAAATACTTGGCCCCATGAAGCTTATCCAATAATTCATCGATGGTAGGAATTGGAAATGTATCCTTAATTGTTTTCTAACCATCAAATTTCCTTACGAGTAAGACTGGAAAAGCAAAAGGGCTTGTACTTGGTTGAATGATCCCTTCGACTAGCAATCCCTGAAAAATCTTCTCAATTTCCCTTTTTTGCAAATAAGGGTACTGATATGGACAAACAAATACTGGTTGGCCATCACCCTAAAAGATAATCTTATGATCATAACTCTGATATGGGGGTAAGCCTTTAGGCTCTTAGAAGACATCCTCAAATTATGTAACTACTTTTTCCATTCCTTGTGTAAGCACCTCTCTTAATGGTCTTAGTGTCTCTTACTTCGCCAACTGAACAACTAGAATATGACCCTCCTTATTCAATTCTTTGATGAACGCCTTTCTAAAAATCATATACTCTTCCTTAGGTCATTTCCCTTGCATGAACTTCAAACATCATCCATATAGCAGCCAAGTTCCAAGTAATATCCTTTAGCATTTCTCACCACTAAATTCCAAGCACCATTTCGGCTGCTACTAAGGGAAGAACATAAAAATCCAACACCATAGTGACCCCTTGCATTCGGATCTCAACACCATGGTACCTCCCATGATCTTGAATTGTGCTATCATAAGCCACAATAACCCTAAAGGTATCTATATCATCAACCTTTAACCTCATTTTATCCACTAAATCTAGGTGAATGAAATTATGAGTACTCATTGTATCAATCAAGAAGTTAACCTTCTACTTACATTTGGTTAAACTAACCTCCACCTTCATTGTGAAAGGCTTAATTGAATCAATTCTGTAGAATGCCATTTTAGAGATTTCCATACCCTCTTCCACCTTCAAAACCATAATAGTAGCATCCCTAGCAAGATTGGGATCCACCATATCATCAAACCATTTATTAAGCCAAACCACTTTCAGCATGAACAATTTATTCTTACATTGATGGCCTAGTAAACGATAATCATTACAATGGAAACAATCCTTTATGCAATGGTCCTTAAGTTCCTCGGTAGTAAAACACCTAGTAGGTAGATAATTATTTCCCATAGGAGGTGCAATAGTTGTTTCTCCCCCTACCTTTCGAACTATAGCCATTAAACTAGGGGTTAGCCTAGAAGTCCACCATATCATGTTTCTATCCTCAACAATTTTGGCATAATGCAAGGCCTTATTAATAAAAAGTGAATCCTTAATGTCCACATTATCCATTACTTTCAGTTTTAAGTCACTAATAAAGCCATCAACTGCCTATTAGGATGTTAAAGGCCCCAACTTCATCAATAATGTCATATAGTTGTCATAGTATTGCTCAAGAGTACCAATTTGATGTAATTTAGTTTAAAGACCATAAGTTCTACAGGGTCTATTAGTGCCATACCTCTCAAGAAGGCCACTTTAAAGTCACTCCCAAGTGAGTACCTAGCCTGCCTATTCTAGTGCCATCTTGTAACCTTTTAACCATTTCACTATTAGCCTATCCATGTTTCAAGAAGCAACTTTAACTTTCTTAGAGTTAGTAAGGCCATGATAATCATTAAACTCCATGGTTTTGAAGATCTAGGAGGCTAGGTCTTCATCCCCATTAAAACGAGGATAATCAAAACAAGTGATGTGGCCTAAATAACTTGTATCAAAATCCCTGCCATCAGACCCCATCTGGCCACTTGCAAAACCCTTTTTTTCAACATCCATGCAACCCCCATTAAAATGACCATAACCAAAACCCATTCTCCCCCTCTTACACGTATGCGACCCTTATTGAACTACCATGACCAAAACCCATTCTCCCCCCTCTTACACATATGTATCCCTCATTGTTAGAATTTGGTCGGCCATTGCTAGCACCAATACAACCCATATTATGGTCTCCCACAAACTCCCCATTGTGATGGCCTACACCTGAGGTACCCACACCTTTAGACAATTCAAGCCTTCCAGCACTTGGGGGACTGATAACTCTATTTTTATAGAGTTATTTGATCTATTTTAGGCAATAAATAACATTAATAATTGTGAGAAAATATTTGAACTCCACTTTATTTTTATCTTGTTTATGTAGCACAATGAGGCAAGGAGAAAAGGAATGAACATGGAGAACCTGATGCTTATTGTGTGGCAAAATCATAATATCGAGATCAAGAGAGTCAAGATGGGCTTGGGCTTTGGATGATTGTTATAGATTTTCTATTGTTGTTAGGTTTTCTAAATAAATAGAAAATCCAGTCATGTTAGGAATTCAAGTCCCAATTAATTTAGGAGTTCAAAACCCAATTGTTTTAGATCTCTAAAACCCAGTTATACTAGGATAGGAGATAGGTCTAAACCTAAACCCTATTTAAGAGAAAAGAAGTGGCAAAAGAAAGAAGGAGGAGGAAATTGAGCACAATTCAAGAGAGAGGCTAGGAATTCAAGGTTTTCTTAAAGAGAAGACAAAAAGGGTGACAGACTTCTTGTTCTTGGATTCAAGATGCCTTCTTTATTTCTTATTACTATTCTTCTTCATTATTTCTTTATGTTTTAGTTTATTTTTGTTAGAGCTACGATGTAACCTAATTATAATGGTATGAATCTTATGATTATTATGTTTTACAAGATATTTTGTTTATGTGAGGTAACATATTACTATGTTTAATGCTTTTAAATGATTAGCTACCACTTAAATGATTTGATTTGCATGTTTGAGACCAATAGGAGATGATATGTAGTTGCTTCTTATAATATGTAACCATAAATTAAATATGGATAGACATATACCATATTATTTGTGTGGCTTTCAATGTAAACTAAGAATATTCACAAATCCTAATGCATTTGGTTTGTTTCAATTCACATATAGAGATATAGTGAATTAATGAACTAAATAGGTTCACTATACCTAGACATAGGATAGTAAATAAATTAGGAGATTCTGCCATCACATAGATATTATCCCTCTTGCAAGCATATATAATCTACATTAATACCTTATAGTTATGGTGAAATCGAACACTCTAACATGTTTCACGTATTTAGTTTTATTAAATTTAGTTAATTAGTCTATCATCTATCAATTTGGTTTGTTAGATAAATTCTAGGAATTGTTCACCGTTAGTAATTAGTTAGTTTAGTAATCACCAATCTCTGTGGGACGATATCTTTCTTATCATTATATTACTTGTTTGACATGTTCACTTGCATTTAGAATTTCACCGAACAAGGACCCACACCACCAATTTGTAAGGGCAATTATGTTCTTTCATCCCTAGGTGGTATTTGGAATTAAAATTAATGATGAGGGCAATATTGTAACCTTTTCTTTAGGCTTATTTAATTATTTTATGAACCTTGTAGAGATTGGCCTTAAGGCTTAGAGGCTTGGGTGGCTTGACATGGCTTGGAAACTTAGTGCATGTTCGGTAGAATTCTAAATGCAAGTGAACATGTCGAACAAGTAATATAATGATAAGAAAGTGTATCGTCTCATAGAGATTGGTGAATACTAAGCTAATTAAGTACCAACAATGAACTAATCCTAAAATTTATCTAGCTAATCAAAAGAAAGTTGATGATGAAATAAAATATAAAATTTTCAAAACAAGATTCAACACTAATTGAAATTAAATCCAAATAAGAAAGATCAATATGAGAGATATGTTAGAGCATCCAATTTCATCATAATTACTAGATATGAATTTTCATAGTTTATGCCTGCAAGAATGATAATAATTATGTGATGGTGGAATTTTCTAATTTATTTACTATCCTATGTCTAGGTATAGCAAACCTATTTAGTTCATTAATTCACTATATTTCTATATATGAATTGAAACAAACCAAATGCATTAGGATGTGTGAACATTCCTAGTTTACAATAAATCTTTCGATCATCTTATCAACAAAAGCCACACAAACAACATGGTATATGTCTATCCATATTTAATTCATGGTTATATATTACAAGAAGCAACTGCATATTATCTCCTGTCAGTCTCAAACATGCACATCAAATCATTCAAGTGGTGGCCAATCACTTAAGAGCATTAAGCATAATAATATATAACTCATATAAATAAAATATCTTGCAAAACATAAAAACTTATAGGATTCACATCATCATAGTTAGGCTACATCATTGCTCTAACAAAAAGAATTTAGAACATAATGAAATAAACCAAAACAATGGTAGAAATTGAAGAAAACATCTTAAATAAAGAAAAATAGGAAAGTTGTCACCACACTGTCTTCTCTTCAAGAATTCTCCTTGATTTTCTTGTTTCTTCCTTGGTTTCAGCGGCACCTTCTTTTCTTTCTCTCTTCTCCTTCTCCCCTTCCTTATGCAGTAGTCCTCCTTTATATAGGGTCTGGGATCTAGAACTTTCTCCTTATCCTAATAGAATTGGGTTTTGGATTCCCAATACAATTGGGTTTTAGACTTCTATATTGATTAGGCTTTGGACTCCTAAGAAGACTAGGTTTTCTAATTATTTAAAAAAACCAATAACAATAAAAATCTAATAACAATCATCCAAAGCCCAAGCCTAAGTCCATTTTGATTTCCTTCACCTCGATAATTTAACCATCTTCTGTCATATAATAAGTACTAGGTTCTCCATGCTTATCCTTTTTCTTCATGCCTCCTTATGCTACATAAACAAGACAAATTTAAGTAAATAAAGAGGAATTCAAATATTTTCTCACAAGCATTAGATAATTTATTATTTAAATTAGGTAAAATAACTTTATAAAAATAGAGTTATCAACACCCCCAAACTTAACATTTTGCTAGTCCTCAAGCAAAAGTAATAATTAGCATATGCTTTAGACAACACCCCTTCAAGAAATTCTCCATAATTGCTCAACTTAACAATTCAAAGAAAAATATAGCTTTCATCCAAACACCACAATTGTTTTATAAGATAAGATAGACTATTAACTAGGTTAACCACGTGTGTATGTGTGAGTCCTTATCTTTTCAACTATATGCATTCCAAATAGATCCACATTAATATGCAATTTCTCAAAATCTTTAACCAAACCTCATAGGTTTGCTTTTCATTCCTCTCTCCACTAATGTAAGCTAATTGTCTAACCAAGAATCAATAGGAGTTTTATAAGATTGTAATGTAAGGCTGGGCTAGGGGTAAGATGAAAGTCATTTAAGCTTAATTTACCCATGAACACATTGCTTTCTAGGATCTAATTTGAGCTTTTATCACTTTATTTCTTCTTGCTCCTCACAAAAAAATTTTCTATTACCACTTCTTTCATTCTTTTCCATCCAAACATGCTTGATTTCACTTGGATTCTGATACTCACAAAAGCCATAATCATGCTTGCATCAATAAAGCAAGTAATAGTACTAGGAATACAACCATAATAATCTTTTCTTGCTAATAGTATTCAATTGCTATGCTTAGTGGCGTATTTCGAAAGATTGAGTGGCTTGAATCTAAAGAATGATAAGATCATCCCATTCTAAAGCAAATGATGTACTTTCTTCTTCTTTCTTTCTTTCTTTCTTTCTTTCTTTCTTTTTTTCTTTCTTTTTTCTTTTTTTTTTCAAAAGAAAGAAAAAATACTATACCTCACACAATCATTACAATCAATTTCTTCTCATGCTCCATCTTCCTCTCAACTTTTGTTTAGCTCAAATAAACTTACACTTTAACAATTAGCTTGTTCATGGGTGTGGGACAATAGGATAATTTTTTTTTAAATGGCTCAAGGGTATATATATATGGGTGTCATTAAAAAAAATTGGATAAGAATCAAGGCTCAGCAGGGTGACTGGGGATAAATAAATAGGGTTGGCTTGAAAGGCTCAAATGATCCAAAGAGGGCCTAAATCATTTTCTCAATTAGACATAGCCTAAGATTTCGTCTCAAGAGAAAATCAAACAAATTCTAAGATTTGGGTGAGATGTAAGAAAATCACATACTTCACATGAATGTTCTCTAGAGATACACACAATTTAAAAAATAAAGGACTTTTAGTGCTTAATAAGTAAATCAACATAATCAGAATCACACTTAACTCACATCATAATTGCAGGTTTGAACAAAATCTATGTCTTCCAAAGAATCGCCAATATTTCACAATAAGGGATGTAACCATAACATAAAATTTTTTTTATATATATATATAAAATCATATTTAGCGCAAAGGTTCTTTCCCTATCCCTAAACTTGAATGAAGCATTATCTTCAATGAAAAAAAAAAGAAAGCAAAAATAAAGGTAAAAGGAATGAGAATACTCCCATGATTGTAGGTCATATCCACATAGAGCTTTGAGGAGATGGTGGTGACAAAACTTCCAACAACAAAATGAACACAAGCTTGGGTTGCCTCCCAAGAAGCACTTGTTTTATAGTTTTTAGCCAAACTATCTTCAAAGTTATTATTCAAGGAGGAAAAAGATCAAGGGTAGTCTTCTGCATGCTAACTCCCTCGAAGTAAGGCTTCAAATGCTGACCATTCACCTTAAATGTGCCTTGGGTGTCATTTGTAACTTCTATTGCTCCATGTAGGAATACCTTAGTGACTATGAAAGGGCCAAACCATTGGGACCGCAATTTACCTGGAAACAATTTAAGACGAGAGCTATAAAGTAATACTTTCTGGCCAACCACAAACTTTGTTCTTAATATTTGTTTGTCATGCCATCTTTTTGTCCGCTCCTTGTATATTTTGACATTTTCATAGGCCTCATCTAGCAATTCTTACAATTCATTCAGCTGCAACAATCGAGTTTCACCTGTAGATTGCATATCAAAGTTCAAAAATTTCAAAGCCTAATATGCTTTATGCTCTAATTCTACTGTAGATGACAAGCCTTCCCAAACACTAGCCTAAAAGGAGACATTCCAATTGGTGTTTTGAGTGCTGTTCTATAGGCCCAAAATGCATCATCAAGTTTCATTAACCAATCTTTCCTTGAGACATTCATAGTTTTTTCCAAAATTCTCTTAATTTTCCTATTTGATATCTCAACTTGACCACTAGTCTGAGGGTAATAAGGGGTAGCAATCTTATGGGTAACTCCATACTTACCCAAAAGTGCTTCAAATTGTTTGCTACAAAAAATGGGGGTCCCTCTATCACTTATGATTGCCCTAGGAGTGCCAAAACAGGTAAAAATATTTTTCTTTAAGAATTTAACCACAAACTTAGCATCATTTATTGGCAACGCTACTGCTTCTACCCACTTAGACACATACTCAACAGCCACCAAAATATACATATTTCCATAAAAAGGTGGAAAGGGTCCCATGAAATCAATACCCTAAACATCAAATAACTCACACACAACAACATTGTTTAGAGGCATCTCATGTTTCTTAGAAATATTTCCAGTTCTTTGACATTGATCACATGCAACTACATATGAATATGCATCTCTAAAAAGTGTGGGCCAATAAAATCAAGACTGTAAAACCTTAGTTACAGTTCTGGTGGCACCAAAATGACCACCAACCTCTCTAGCATGACAATGGTGTAGGATACTAGCCATCTCTTCCTCAAGAACACATCTCCTTATAACATAGTCCACACATACTTTAAACAACAAAGGCTCTTCCCAAAAATAATGTTTGAGGTCATAAAAGAATTTTTTTTCATTGTTGATATGACATTTCAGGAGGAAGAACATTACTTACCAAATAATTGACAAAATCAGTATACCAAGGAATTTTAATGGATTGGAGCACAAAAATGTTTTCATCAAGAAATTCTTCCATAATCGGTTGATCTTCTTCCTTTAAATTAGGAATTCTAAACAAATGATCTGCAACTAGATTTTTAGTTCCTTTCTTATCCTTGATCTCCAAATCAAACTCTTGCAGTAATAGAATCCACCTGATTAACCTAGGTTTTGATTCTTTCTTTTCAAGTAGATACTTAAGAGCAGAGTGGTCAGAATAAACAATAACTTTGGAACCAATTAGATAAGAATGGAATTTATCAAAAGCAAATACTACAGCCAAAAGTTCTTTTTTTGTTGTTGAATAATTCAATTGTGCACCTGATAAGGTTCGACTAGCATAGTAGATGATCTGAAAAACTCCATTCTTCCGTTGTCCCAAAACAGCTCCTATTGCAAAATCACTAGCATCACACATTAGCTCAAAAGGTAAGTCCCATTCTGGTGCTGCTATAATTGGTGATGATATTAACTTTTCCTTTAAAATGTTAAAAGCTTGCAAGCATTCATAAAAAAAAGTTATATTTCACATATTTAACCAATAAACTTGAAAGAGGTCTAGCAATTTTAGAAAAATCTTTTATGAATCGCTTATAGAATCCTACATGCCCTAAAAATCCTCTAACAAGTTTCACTAATGTTGGTGGGGGCAATTTTGCAATGACCTCCACTTTAGCTCGATCAAACTCTAGTCCTTTTTTGGATATCTTATGCCTAAGCACTATTCCTTCCTACACCATAAAATGACACTTCTCCCAATTTAACACAAGATTAGTCTCCTCACACCTTTGTAAGACTTTTGCTAAATTATTTAAACAAATGTCAAATGATGAGCCAAATACAGAAAAATCATCCATGAAAATTTCAATAAATTTTTCAACTATATCAGAAAAAATAGCCATCATGCATCTCTGAAAAGTTGCTAGTGCATTACAAAGACCAAAGGGCATTCTTCTAAAAGCAAAGGTACCATAAGGACAAGTGAAAGTGGTTTTCTCTTGATCTTCTGGTGTAATGTGAATTTGATTATACCCTGAATACCCATCAAGAAAGCAATAAAATTCGTGTCCCGCAAGTCTTTCTAACATTTGATCAATAAATGGTAAAAGGAAATGATCTTTTCTTATGGCATCATTCAATTTTCTATAATCTATACACACACGCCATCCAGTAACTGTCCTAGTTGGAATCAGTTCATTATTATCATTTCTTTGAACAGTCATACCTCATTTCTTTGGCACAACTTGCACATGACTTACCTAAGGACTGTCTGAGATGGGATAAATGATTCCTGCATCAAGTAACTTGATTACCTTAGCCTTCACCACTTCTTGCATCTTTGGATTCAATCGCCTCTGAGGTTGAACAGTAGCTTTGTACTGCTCTTCCATCAAAATCTTGTACATGCAGAGTGAAGGACTAATTCCCTTAATATAAGCTATTTTCCATCCAATTGCTCCCTTATGCTCTTTCAACACTCGAAGTAGTTTCTCTTCCATTGATTCTGTTAAAGAAGAAGATATGATTACTAGCAAGGTAGAAACTTCATCTAAATAAACATATTTCAAATGGGAAGGTAAAGGCTTGAGTTCAAGAGTTGGAGGCTCTTCAATCAATGGCTTAGGTTTTGTCATGTGTTGTCCCAACTCCTCAAACTTTGTTGCCTTGTGCTGTGAATATGGTGGATTTGCTTCCATGAGATTGGCATACTCCTGTATTTCTTCACTTTCAATTTCCTCATTCTTTGGGTGAACCAAGCATGCTTCAAGTGGATCCTTGAAAGCTTTTTCCCGAAAGATCTTATTCACAAAGTTATCAATTGTCTTAACCCTAAAGCAAAAACTATCATCAGAGGGATGTTTCATAGCAGTAAAAACATTAAAAATGACAGAATCATTTGGAACTCTTAAGATTAACTTCCTTTGTTGTACATCAATTTAGAGCTCTTCCTGTTGCTAGAAAAGGTCAACCTAAGATAAGTGGTACCTCAAGGTCTTCCTCCATGTCAAGTACTATAAAATCTGCAAGAAAGATAAATTTGTCAACTTTCACCAATACATCTCTAACAATGCCCCTTGGATATTTGATTGATCGATCAGCCAATTGTAGGGACACTGTGGTTGGCTTCACTTCACCTATTCCTAATTTCCTAAAAATAGAAAAAGGCATTAGATTAATACTGGCTCCTAAATCACAAAATGCCTTATCAAAGTGAGAATCTCCAATAGTACAAGGAATTGTAAAACTCCCTGGATCTTTTAATTTTGGAGGCAATTTATTATGTAAGATGGCTGAGCATTCTTCAGTTAACTTCACAGTTTCATACTCTTCCAACTTCCTTTTGTTTTTCAATATCTCCTTAAGAAATTTGGCATAACTAGGCATTTAAGCTAATGCATCTGCAAAAGGAATGTTAATATGCAATTTTTTAAATACATCAAGAAATTTAGAAAACTGCTTATCTATTTTATGTTGCTGGAGTCTCTAAGGAAATGGAACTAGAGGCACATAAGGCTTGGGATTATCAGGGAATAATGTTCTCTTGGTTGCCTCCTCAGGCTGCACGCTAACATTTTCTTCCTTATCCCTGACACTTTCCTTCTCAACGTCATCTTTTCCCACTTGTTTGCCATTTCTTAGGTTTATTGCCTTAGCATCTTCTATAGGATTCTTCTTTGTGCTGCTAGGCAAGGAACCTTGTTGTCTTCCTAAGACCATATTTGCCAATTGACCTTTTTGCACTTCTAAATTTCTAATTAAAGCTTCTTGGTTTTGCAATCTTGTTTCGTTGTTCTTTAACATCTTGGCAATCATTTCCTCTAAATTAGGCTTCTTTTCTTCTGGTTGCCTGAATCCTGGTGGTGGCCTCATTGCATTAAAATTACTCCATGAAAAATTTGGGTGGTTACGCCATCCCAGATTGTAAGTGTTGGAGTATGGATTATTTTGTGGCCTATTTGAATTTCCAACATAATTAGCATCTTCACTACCCTGAGCAAAGGTGTTATCTAACTGACATTCTATGCTCACATGTCCTCCACCACAATGATCACATACTATGTTTTGAATCCTCATGATTGGAGCATTCAAGTTATCTATCTTCTTGTTGAGTTTATCAAACTGTACATAAATTGCAGTAAAAGCATCCACTTCATGAATTCCACTAGCTTTCCTTACTGGTAGCCTCTTAGTAAGCCATTGATAACTATTGTTTGCCATTTCCTCCAAGAGGTCATATGCTTCTTCTGGTGTCTTGTTGTTCAAAGCCCTTCCTGCAGCTGCATCAAGCATAAAATGAAGATTTGTACTAGACCCATTATAAAAAGTTTGTACCTGTAACCATTTGGGTAGTCCATGATGTGGACATCTTCTCAAAAGCTCCTTCAATCTTTCCCAAGCTTCATATAATGATTCATTCTCCATCTGCTTAAAAGTGGTAATATCATTACTCATTTTGGCAGACTTTGCTGGAGGAAAGAACTTACTAAGAAATTTTTGAGCCAAATCATCCCATGTTGTAATTGATCCTGTAGGAAGAGAAGAAAGCCAATTTTTGGCTTTATCTTTAAAAGAAAATGGAAAAAGCCTTAACCTGACAGCATCATCTGTGACTTCATTGTATTTAAACATATCACAAATTTCAAGGAAGGCTTCAATATGAGCATTCAGATCATCATTTGGTAGCCCACTAAATTGCACGGAATTTTGAAGCATCTGGATAAGTGCTAGTTTGATTTCAAAGTTGTTCGCTTGAATTGCAGGCCTCTTAATGCTTGATGTGGCACCCTGAACTGATGGTGCAGCATAATCTTTCAAAAGTTTGCGTGGATCATCATTGTCTGTCATTTTTCTAGCCTCTTTTCGTTGTCTTCTGATTGTGCATTCAATTTCTGGGTCAAGATTAACAAGTTGTCCTCCTTGGCTATGGGTCATACACATCTGCAACACCCTTGAATAATAGTAATTGAAAGAAATATCATTCTTTTGATTTTTTTTAAAAGAAAATAAAGGCTAGCTTAAACTTAGAATTATTCGGTATCAATATTAATCAGCAGTAAAATAACCAATCCCTAGCAACGGCACCAAAAACTTGTTTGATGGAATTCTAAATGCAAGTGAACATGTCGAACAAATAATATAATGATAAGAAAGTGTATCGTCCCACAGAGATTGGTGAATACTAAGCTAATTAAGTACCAACAATGAACTAATCCTAAAATTTATCTAGCTAATCAAAAGAAAGTTTATGATGAAATAAAATATAAAATTTTCAAAACAAGATTCAACACTAATTGAAATTAAATCCAAGTAAGAAAGATCAATATGAGAGACATGTTAGGGCATCCGATTTCACCATAACTACTCAATATGAATTTCCATAGTTTACGCTTGCAAAAATGATAATACTTATGTGATGGCAGAATTTCCTAATTTATTTACTATCCTATGTCTAGGTATAGCAAACCTATTTAGTTCATTAATTCACTATATTTCTATATATGAATTGAAACAAACCAAATGCATTAGGATGTGTGAACATTCCTAGTTTACAATAAATCTTTCGATCATCTTATCAATAAAAGCCACACAAACAACATAGTATATGTCTATCCATATTTAATTTATGGTTGTATATTACAAGAAGCAACTGCATATTATCTCCTGTCAGTCTCAAACATGCACATCAAATCATTCAAGTGGTGGCCAATCACTTAAGAGCATTAAGCATAATAATATATAACTCACATAAATAAAATATCTTTCAAAACATAAAAACTTATAGGATTCACATCATCCTAGTTAGGCTAGATCATTGCTCTAACAAAAAGAATTTAGAACATAATAAAAGAAACCAAAATAATGGTAGAAATTGAGGGAAACATCTTAAATAAAGAAAAATAGGAAAGTTGTCACCACACTGTCTTCTCTTCAAGAATTCTCCTTGATTTTCTTGTTTCTTCCTTGGTTTCAGTGGCACCTTCTTTTCTTTCTCTCTTCTCCTTCTCCCCTTCCTTATGCAGTGGTCCTCCTTTATATAGGGTCTGGGATCTAAAACTTTCTCCTTATCCCAATAGAATTGGGTTTTGGATTCCCAATACAATTGGGTTTTAGACTTCTATATTAATTAGGCTTTGGACTCTAAATAGGACTAGGTTTTCTAATTATTTAAAAAAAAAAACAAGAACAATCATCCAAAGCCCAAGCCTAAGCCCATCTTGATTTCCTTCACCTCGATAATTTGACCATCTTCTGTCATATAATAAATACTAGGTTCTCTATGCTTGTCCTTTTTCTTCATGCCTCCTTATGCTACATAAACAAGACAAATTTAAGTAAATAAAGAGGAATTCAAATATTTTCTCGCAAGCATTAGATAATTTATTATTTAAATTAGATAAAATAACTCTATAAAAATAAAGTTATCAGTGCGCAATGGGATGATCTTAGAGATTTGAAAATGAATTTCAAAGAAAGTTGTTATTGTAGTTATTCTAAAATCTAGCATGTAGCTAGAAGCCTGGTAAAGAGAACAACCAAGTCAAGGGAAAGAAAACTTGTATGTTTGTAATCCTTTTGATGATTTCATAATGGGAAAAAAAAAGTCGATAAATTGACCAATGACAATGGAGGTAGGATAGATTTATCTGAACTACTCTAAATTTTATCTTATGTGGCTTTATGTTTGAACTATATGTTTATTAACATTCAATGCAATGCTTTTCCCCTAAAATTTTTTATATGTTTTCTTTCCTAGAGGAATTTGTATCATGTTTGAATGGAGAGACAAATTATTTTTGTATGTAATCTCTCAACTAAAAGGCTTAATCTTTATATAATAGAGAAGAGTACTTTGTTGCACCTTTCCCAATAGGCATGACATGGTGACCCAATCAGTGGTTTGGCAAGACTACCATCGAAAATCGGGAACTTATTCTTCCCAAGAAAGGAAACCTTCATGTCTCTTGATTAGTTAGAAAAATTTTCTTCCATAACTAATTTTTTGGGAACAATTAGAATCCTAGTAGTTTCATTTGGTATAGAAGGTCACCTTGTTTAACTAGAACTCCATCTCCATTCTAGGTAAGGACTTAAGATTAACAATCCTCGCTAGTAGGACCACCAAAATAGTTGGCACGAGCTAACTTTCATCATCATTGATACCATTCACCATGGAAAAACAGCCCTCAATCAATGAATTCGGTGAAGTTAAGAGAAAAAAAAATGCACACTAGATGCTTGATAAGATGCCTAAGTGATTGGATAAGCCATAAATAGCAAAATAATGGTTTGTGGACTCTAAAAACAAAAGTCTAGATGACTGTAATGAATGAACAACCACTTACAAAAATAAATCTTTAGATGAAAAACAAAAGGAACGGGATTGAAGAAATGATACATTCCAAATATAGATGAAGCACTAGAAACACCAACAACCCAACAAGAATTAGGATTCCTACTCCAATGCCATCTTGAATACCAATGATTGTATAATAACTTAGCAAAATGGTATTATAACTAGTTGAATGAATACAAACATCCATTTATCAAATGATATGAAGATGAATGGATGAATCAACATACGAAAACTACATAGGTTTAAACAAGCATTGTTTCTCTGTTTGGCACAATGTGAAGGGTCGATGCATGTTTTCCTCACACAATGTTGAGTTTAAGGTTGTAAGAGGGGCACTCATTTTCAAGGATGGCAAGGCACCCAGAGTTAGGTTCAGTAGGCACCTCTAGCACCTTCATTCGGCTGGTATTCATGGTTATATCAAAAACAAGTAGCACTACTACTTTAGTCTTGTAGCCTAAGCATTATTCATGGTTGGCTAATGATAGCCCATCGTTAGAAAGTTTCAACTAGTCATTCTTGGCCTCATTGGCGAAGTAACATTGTCTTTATTGCAAATGTCAAAAGGTGTCATGGAGCTCTAATGTCCACACTTCTTTCCTTCAGTGCCATAGACATCTATGAACTCCTCATGAAGGAGGAAAAAACCATCTTTTTTGGTGTTGATTTCCTCCATGATGTGTTCCGACCAAGTTCCTTTTTCTTTTTTTTTTCCTTCCCTCTTCCCACCTTTCTTTTCTTCATTTTTTTATTTTTATGGGTGGCTAGACCAATTTTTAAGAAGCTATCAATTACCTTTGGCAGTCAACCAAAGTGAGTTAATTGCAACTTAGCATTCAAAGTGTCAAGATTGGAACTTGTGGTGAATGACTAAATATAGTAATAAGTTGGATTCAATATTGCCAAAACAAAACTATTTATTTCCTAGTGGAGCAGCAAAAGACTAATTGACCTTCTCCTTTTTGCTAATGGCTTATTCTTCGCTAAAACTAGGTTTCTTCCACCTTTACATGAACCTCTTTGCTCATTCTTTCCCAAATTTTGAGTAACCTATTAAGTCCGAATTTAAGGCAATCTTGTAAATCTTCTAGTAAAGTTTCCTCTACCAAGGCTTTCACTAATAATCCCATAGTTGCAGGAACTTCAACTTTGATACCTTTATTATGTGCAAACTTGTTAGAGCACAGAATAAGATCATTGTTGAATGGGTTTTCTCTCATTGGTGATGGATTAAGGTGGTTTTGGATAAAATGGGGCCTTGATGTCATTGGAAGGACACCAAAACTTTGTTTTCAGACAGAAAAACAAAACAAGTTCTTAAATTTGAAAAACTAGTTTCTTCTTACATAACAAGCTCTTTATATGAGCTTCACGATTTCTATCAAAGCCACATCTCTCTTACCCATTTACCTAAATATAGATGCAACCCATTCCCTATGCAACCTATTTTAGCAAAAGTCACTTCCTTTATAGAAATCCCCTAATTTCAGGGAAGTTAAGTAAACCATATACTCCTATATTTAGAATAGTCTCCTTTGACACACTCACATAACATACATGAATCATTACAATATATATAAATATATATAGCAAAAAATTTTCAAAAATTGTAATCCTAAATAAAATGATGGCCATAAAACTAACGACATTATGCATATACATACAAGGAACTTAAAAGACTCTATGAAGAAGGAGACCCAACAATAGAAACATTGAGAGAACCAATTGGAAAGAAGATAGTAAGCAATATAAAATCCATAAGATCTATGAATTTTTTTCTTTTCTTCTTATTTTTCCTTTTAACTTGGTTAAAGGGGAGGGGAAGAAATGTCTCAAACTCCAAAAAGTGTTAACGAAAGGTCATTCAAATATAATGTCACATACTTCTTCTTCACCTATAATGAAAAAGAGGAAAACATAGAATATCACGACTTAAGGGGGGAGACTAGCATGTTGGCTCATTGTATGAGTCCATGTAATGTGGGCTTATATCAATGGTGCATAAACTAATATTCCCTACTATGGCAACACAATATGATTCTATTGGTCCATCTAATTATACACATGTTGTATATATATTCCCTTTATTACATATATGGTAGTAGCTAGTATGGGCTTTTGTCCATCTTATAAACTTTGATGAGTGAGACTAATGTATGAACACTTCATTGATTAGTCAAGTCCCCCATCTAGCTTTCGGTTTATATACATTAAATGTTGTTGTAGGAAGAAGTTTTGGAGACAACAATGTAATTCTAATTTATTACATTTAGCCGAGGGAAAATGCCCTTCAAGGTGGTTTCACCATGTCAGCCACTATGCCACTCTCTCCTGTAAAACACTAAGCACACTAATTCACTAACAACCTATGACTCACACACACTAAATAACTACTATTGTTCATGCGGGTAAAAAAGGGCTTTTTACGTAATCATTGTTGGTTGCTCTGTTCCTAGTTTTCATATAGTAGTTTTCAGGCTATTTCATCAAGCCAATATTTAAAGAGAATAAAGTGGAAGACTTGGTCCAAAATGGTGGCTTAAATAGAAAAATGCAATATGTTTTCAAACCTGTTTTATATTATATATAGAAACCCACTTTTCTCTCCATGATCAATGCTTAGACTTGTAAAAGAGTCTCGTTTGAGGCTAAATTTTCTAACAATTGGTATTGGAACGATCATAGCATCAATCTAGAGAGCAAACTTGAACCAAAAATTAGATTTTGGGTCTCAAAACGAGAATTTTAGAGTGGGTTTCATATTCTTCATAGACTCAAACTTTCAAGTTTAGATTTGAACTCACTTAGTGGCTATTATCGTGGGATGAGGCTAGATTCGAAACCAGTACAGCGTGACATTTCCACTAATGCCAAAAACCTCCAAAAACAGTGGTTTTCCAATTGAGTCATACTCGACCCAGCTTGACCTAAAGCAAGTTAGTCTACTAGTCACATTCGTTCATCACCATTTGTGGCTTCAAAGGTAGATTGTCCACAAACGATCTCAACAACATTTGGATTGGCTAAAGAATCGGTCAGCCAAGCACCGAACCGATCAAATTAGGTTACCCGATTTCCACCCCATCTAGTTTAATCCAAATCTAGCCATCAGTAAGTCCCAAATCGCCACCTTCTATGGCATTAAATGTCAACCATGTGTCGATGGTCCTAATGATGTGTTGATCAGCCGAAGAACTGGCCAGCTAGATGCCAAACCATTACTTTAAACCGAGTGATACAACTTGAACTAGCCAAATAGGCCAAACTGCTTGTACTGGCCATAACAACTAATAGCCACTTCTAACAACATGTGGAGGCACGTATGCAACCGTTTTTTATGCCAAAATTTTTCTAATTTTATTTAGGACATTTTGATCCAATTTATTTTAGATAATTGTCTCTTTTGGTTGATCATTTAATTCAAATTATTTGATCAATTGTTTAATAAATTTTATATGCAATAATTGTTAGCTAGTATGTCATGATTGATTGTTTGAGAATTATTTTTATGGCCTCTTGAATGTTACGTACTTGTTTAAATTATATATTAGGCCATTTTAGTCTAGCATATAATTATACAACACTTGTAGTGTTACTTAAGTGCAACTTAGAGATAAGTGCCCCGTGTTCTAAACTTGAGTTGCACATTTGGATTATGAGTAATTTATGTTGTGTCCCATAGCACAAGCCAATCTTGTAGCTTGATTGAGTTGTGACCACCATAGTGCCACACCTTGGTTAAGTTATGGGGTTGTGTTTTGTAATTTGAGAGATTTCTCAAAATACGTAGGGTCATGTGATTCGATTGGATTGTAACCACCATAATGGCATAGTTTGATTGAGTTATTAGACTTCATTCTTGTACTATGGATGAGTCCAATCTTAGCACATTATTATACTCCACAGGAGGTGATTGTGTATTAGGTTTTGGATGTTGAACAACTAGCAAGCCTGGGTCTAGGCTACTTTTTATGGTCCATACACCCACAAGTGGTGGATTGTGAGAATTGGTTTTTCCTTATGACAATTATTATGCGAAGAGCTTATGGATGGCATGTTATGTTTATTGTTTATAGGTGTTTATATGATAATGCTTATGAAACTCTCTTTTTGTCTACTCATTATGTGCTCCAATTATGTATTATGTATTACAACAACTTTCATAGTCAACAACTACACAGTAACCATAGAGATGTTGATTAGATCAAACTTCAAGAAATGGTTAGCTGATCTCTGCTTTGCTTCAACAAATATCTAATTTATATTCAATCCTCACTATTGATAAGCTAGAGGACCTAGTAAGATTACCATAGAAGAGTATAAAAATAAGTGTGCTACTTGGACCAAAAAGAATAAGTTTTATCTGTTGATAATGCAAAGGATTATTGAGATCACCTTTAAGCAGATTTACCTATTGATGCCATTGTTAAGGAATTTCTAAAAGAAGTGGAGAAACAATATACACCACCCACTAATGCTCTAGTTGTGGAGCTTTTACAAGAATTGTTTGATATTAAGTATGATAGATCTATGCCTATAAGGAATTATATTATGAAGGTGATTGAGTTTAAGACAAAACTTAAAAAGGTGGATGTTATCCTTTTTGAAGCAATCATCATTCATAAGATTCTGAATAGCCTCCTTGTAGACTTTGTTGTTCTTAAGACAACTTATCATATATGACGTGAGTAATGGACAACTAATGAGTTGTCAGCTCAAGTGATGGTTGAAGAGAAGCAGTTGAAAGCTAATAGGTCTTGTGTTGCTATGTATACTTAGGGAGCCAATTCTAGCAAAAACAAGAGACTCAAGCATCAACGTAATAGAAACCTTAGAAGGGCTCACCCAGCTTTTCGTGAATTAGTCCCTCAAGGTAGTGCTACTAGGACGAGGAGGACTTAGATGGTTACTAGGGTTAGGCTAGATGAGATGATATGTTTTTATTGTAGAGTAAAGGGGCATAAGAAGCCTGAATGTCCCAAGCTTGGGAATAGTAAAGGAAACCGCCCAAGTGGAGGTAATCACTCTTTAGTTTATGTTTGTGAGTCTTATATGGTATAAACAACCTCTAGTTCTTAGTGGTTATATAATGCAATCACCATTTAGTGATTTGTAAGTTGGAGGAGGCCAAGTCAGGATGAGAAGTATCTCTTTGTAGGGAACAACATGAAGGTTGATGTGGAGTTTGTTGGAGATATCATCTTACTTTTAGAGATTGGTTTTAGGATGACCTTATATAACACCTTTTATGTACCATCTTTTAGGCAAAATTTAGTTTCAGTTTCTTTGTTGAAAAAATTAGGGTATTCTTTTGAAGTTAAGAACTCCATTGTTAATATATGTCTTGATTTAAACCTTATTGGTTGTTGCACTTTAAATCATGGTTTATATAAGCTTTGTTTATCTTCACATGAGATTTATGTTACTATGAATGTTGAACATAATGTCCTTAAAAGGATGATGTCTAAAAAGTGATCATATACATTATGGCATAAGAAACTCTGCCATATTTCAAAAAAAGGAATACAAAAGCTTATAAAAGCAGGAATTTCACCAACTCTCAATGAGGATTTGGAAACATGTGTGAATTGTTGTAGAGGCAAGTTGACTAAGATAAAGAAGAAAACTACAGTTCACTATTCTAATTTATTAGGTATTGTGCACACTAATACAAGTGGTCCATATAGACCAACATTGCAAGGTGATGTATATCATAGATGATTTTTCACACTATGGATTTATGTATTTGATCAAAGAAAAATTAGAGTCTTTTGAGAAATTTAATGAGTTTAAGGTTGAAGTTGAGAAACAATTAGGAAAAAGTATAAAGGTAATGATATCTAATCAAGGTGAAGAATACTATGGGAGACATGGTGACACAAGACAACATAAGGAACTATTTACTTAGTATCTACAAGATTCAAGCATAGTAGCACAATTCACTATGCCAGGGAGCCCAAAACATAATGGTGTCACTAAAAGGTGAAATAGAACTTTGGTGGATATGGTTAGGAGCATGATGAGTGGTAGTAATTTGCCCTAGTTTCTATAGGGAGAAGCCTTGAAGACTTCTATATATATTTGATAACTCTATTTTTATAGAGTTATTTTACCTATTTTAGGCAATAAATAACTTTAATAATTGTGAGAAAACATTTGAACTCCTCTTTATTTACCTAAATTTATCTTGTTTATGTAGAACAAGAAGCCAAGGAGAAAAGAGATGAACATGGAGAGCCTGATACTTATTGTGTGGCAAAATCGTAATATCATGATCAAGAGAGTCAAGATAGGCTTGGGCTTTGAATGATTGTTATTAGATTTTATTGTTATTGGGTTTTCTAAATAATTAGAAAACCTAATCATATTAGGAGTTCAAAGCCTAATTAAATTAGGAGTTCAAAACTTAATTAAATTAAGAGTTCAAAACCCAATTGTTTTAGATCTCTAAGACCCAATTCTACTAGGATAAGAATAGGTCTAAACCTAAACCCTATTTAAGAGAAGAGAAGAGACAAAAGAAGGGGGGAGGAGGAAATTGAGCACAACTCAAGAAAAAAGCCAAGAATTTAAGGTTTTCTTGAAGAGAAGACAACAAGGGTGACAGACTTCTTGTTCTTGGATTCAAGATGCCTTCTTTATTTCTTATTACCATTCTTCCTCATTATTTCTTTATGTTTTAGTTTATCTTTGTTAGAGCTACGATGTAACCTAATTATGATGGTATGAATCTTATGATTATTATGTTTTGCAAGATATTTTATTTATGTGAAGTTACATATTTCAAAGTTTAATGCTTTTAGGTGATTAGCTACCACGTAGATGACTTGATTTGCATGTTAGAGACCGACAAGAAATAACATACAGTTGCTTCTTGTAATATGCAACCATAGATTAAATATGGATAGACATATACCATATTATTTGTGTGGCTTTCGGTGTAAACTGGGAATGTTCATAGATCCTAATGCATTTGGTTTGTTTCAATTCATATATAGAGATATAGTGAATTAATGAACTAAGTAGGTTTGCTATACCTAGACATAGGATAGTAAATAAATTAGGAAGTTCCGCCATCACATAGATATTGTCTTTCTTGCAAGCATAAATAATCAATATTAATACCTAGTAATTATGGTGAAATCGGATGCTCTAACATATTTCTTGCATTTAGTTTTCTTAGACTTACTTAGTTAATCTATCATCTATCAATTTGGTTTGCTAGATAAATTTTAGGATTAATTCATCATTAGTACTTAATTAGTTTAGTATTCACCAATCTTCGTGAGACAATACTTTTCTTATCATTATATTACTTGTTTGACATGTACACTTGCATATAAATTTCACCAAACAAGTTTTTGGCGCCGTTGCCGGGGATTGGTTGTTTTACTGCTAATTAATATTAATACCGAATAATTTCTAGGTTTAATCTAGCTTTTATTTTCTTTTAAGAAAAAATCATTTTTTTTATTCTTGAAAAAAAAATCGTTTCTTTTAATTCTTGAAAAAAAAATCTTTTCTTTTAATTCTTAAAAAAAATCGTTTTTCTTAAGTTGTCAAAAAAAAAAAGGAAAAAAAATCATTTTTGTTTTATTTTTATTTTGCTTCATTATTTTTATTTTGAAAAAAAAAAGTTCCTTGTTAAGTTGTTATTGTTGAAAGATTAAGAAACAAGGATGGAGAAAAATAATGGTATACACAGATTTTTAAAAGACTATGGTGCACCAACATTCTGGAATGTTACATCAAGCATTAAAATGCCTAAAATTCATACAAGTAATTTTGAGATCAAGCCAACACTCATCCAGAAGTTTCAAAACTCCATGCAATATAGTGGGCTACCAAATGAGGATCCAAAAGCTCACATTGAAGCATTCCTTGAATTTTGTGACATGATTGGAGATCATGGAGTTATAGAAGATGTTATCAAGTTGAAACTATTTCCATTTTCTCTTAGAGATGCAGCTAAAAAGTGGTTCTTTTCACTTCCTGCAAGATCAATTACTATATGGGATGATTTGGCTCAAAAATTTCTTGGTAAGTTCTTTCCTTTTGCAAGATCTGCTAAATTGCGTAACGATATTTTCACTTTTGAGCAGATGAATGATGAATTATTATATGAAGCTTGGGAGAGATTCAAGGAACTTTTGAAGATATGTCCAAATCATGGATTACCTACGTGGCTACAGGTACAAACTTTTTATGATGGGTGTAGTATGAATCTTCGTTATGTAATTGATACAGCTGCAGGAGGGGACTTACATAGCAAAACACCAGAAGAGGCATTTAATTTTCTAGAGGAGATGGCATTTGATAACTATCAATGGTCTACTGAGAGACTACCAATGCATCAAGCAAGTGGAGTCCATGAAGTAGATACCTTCGCCAACTTACATGCAGAATTGGAAGTGTTCCTAAAGAATAGAGAATATGAATTTTATGGTGGAGCACATGAGAGCACAGAATGTCAAGTAAGTAACCCTAATGCTTATTATAATGATTATGCTAATTTTGTTGAAATTCCTAGCAGGTCACAAAATGATTATTACTCAAATACGTACAATCTGGGATGGCACAACCATCAAACTTTTTCATGGAGTAACTCAAGTGAGATGAGACTACAACCAACATTTTGGCAAACAGAAGAGGTGAAACCTAACTACGAGAACATGATTAGTGAGTTAGCCAGCACCACACAGAACTTTACAGAGAGGATTGAAGCAAGATTTCAGAATCAAGAAGCGAGTTTTCAGAGACAAGAAGCTTCAATCTGAAAATTAGAGTTGCAGATGAGTCAGCTCATCAGTATGATCTCAAAGAATCAGGAGGGTCTTTTGCCTAGTGATATAGAGAAAAGTCTTGAAGATACCATAGAGGCAATAACCCCAACATGTGGCAAGCAAGTAGGAGAAGTTGATGTTGAGAAAGAGAGTCTCAAAGATAATGATAAAGATGTCAGCATGCAACTTGAGGAGGCACCTAGGAGCAAGCTTGTTCTAGAAAATCCTATGTCCTTTATACCTCTAGCTCCATCTCTCCAAAGATTCCAACAATGCGTAAAAGATAAGCAGTTTTTGGAATTCCTCGATATATCTTTAAAACTGCACATTAACATTCCTTTTACAGATGCTCCAGTTCAAATATCTAGTTGTGCAAAACTTTTGAAAGAGATATTGGAGAACAAAAGGAAGTTAGAAGTATATGAGATAGTTGTGCTAATTGAAGAATGCTCACCAATCAAACGATACAAGCTGTCTCCTAAACTATTGGAGTTTCATCCTCCTTAAGCAACATGTAGAGGAAAGTTTGGCTGAAAACTATAAAGCAAGCGCTTCTTGGGAGGCAACCCAAGTATTTTGTTAGTAGTTTGGTTAGAAGGCTGTCACCATATGCTCATCACAGCTCCATTTTGACAACCTACAATCAAGGGAGTTTTCTTATTCCTTCTTTATTATTGATTTCTTTTGTTTTTACATTGAGGACAATGCTTCATTCAAGTTTGGGGGTAGGGAAAGAACCTTTGTGCAAAATTTGATTGAATTTTTTTTTTATGTCATGATTACATCCCATGTTGTGAATTCTTGGTGATTCTTTGGAAGATATAGATTTTGTTCAAACCTGCAATTGTAGTGTGAGTTAAGTGTGATTCTGATTATGTTGATCCACCTATTGAGCACTAAAAGTCCTTCATTTTTTAAATTGTGTGTATTTCTAAAGAATATTCATGTGAAGTATGTGATTTTCTTATATCTCACATGAATCTTAGAATTTGTTTGATTTTCTCTTGAGGTGAAATCCTAAGCTGCATCTAATTGAGAAAATGATTTAGGCCATTCTTTGGATCGTTTGAGCCTTTCAAGCCAACCTTATTTATTTATCATCAGTCACCCCGCTGAGCCTTGATTCATATTCATTTTTTTTTGTTTAACACCCACATATATATACCCTTGAGCCTTTGACAAATTATCTTTTTGTCCTACACCCTTGAACATATTGATTTTTAGGATATAAGTCTATTTGAGTGAAGAGAAGTCGAGGGGAAGGATGTTGATTGCAATGATTATGTAGCATAATATGTTGCTTTTGTGAATGCAAAAAAAAAAAAAAAACAAAGCAACATCTATCCAAGAATGGAATTCTCTTATTGCTTATTGTCAAATTCAAGCCACTAAAGGTTCAGAAATTGACTTTTGCATAGTAGTTGGATGTCATCAACAAGATAAGATTATAATGGTTACATTTCTAGTCCTACTACTTGCTTTATGATTGCAAGCATGATTGTGACTTTTGTGAGTGTCAAAATCCAAGTGAAATCAAGTATTTTTGAAAAAAAAAATAAATGAGAGAAGTGGTGATAGAAAGATCATTTGCGAAAAAAAAGAAAAAAAAAAGAGAAAGCAAAGAAAGGAAGTGACAAAAGCTCAAATTAGATCCTAGAAAGCAATGTGTTCATGGGTGAATTTAGCCTAAATGACTTTTATCTTACCCCTAGCTCAGCCTTACATTACAAGCTTATAAAAGTCCTATTGATTTTTGGTTAGATGATTGGCTTACATTAGTGGAGAGAGGAATGAAAAGCAAACATATGAGGTTTGGTTAAAGATTTTGAGAGGTTGCATATTAATGTGAATTTATTTGGAGTGCATATAGTTGAAAAGATGAGGACTCACACACACACACATGTGGTCAACATTGTTAAGAGTCTATCTTATCTTATGAAACAATTGTGGTGTTTGGATAAAAGCTATATTTTTCTTTGAATTGTTAAGTTGAGCAATTATGGGAGAATATCATGAAGGGATTTTGTCTAAAACATATATTGTTTATTGCTTTTGCTAGAGGACTAGCAAAATGTTAAGTTTGGGGGTTTTGATAACTCTATTTTTATAGAGTTATTTTACCTATTTTAGGCAATAAATAACTTTAATAATTGTGAGAAAACATTTAAACTCCTCTTTATTTACCTAAATTTATCTTGTTTATGTAGAACAAGAAGCCAAGGAGAAAAGAGATAAACATGGAGAGCCTGATACTTATTGTGTGGCAAAATCGTAATATCATGATCAAGAGAGTCAAGATAGGCTTGGGCTTTGAATGATTGTTATTAGATTTTATTGTTATTGGGTTTTCTAAATAATTAGAAAACCTAATCATATTAGGAGTTCAAAGCCTAATTAAATTAGGAGTTCAAAACTTAATTAAATTAAGAGTTCAAAACCCAATTGTTTTAGATCTCTAAGACCCAATTCTACTAGGATAAGAATAGGTCTAAACCTAAACCCTATTTAAGAGAAGAGAAGAGACAAAAGAAGGGGGGAGGAGGAAATTGAGCACAACTCAAGAAAAAGGCCAAGAATTTAAGGTTTTCTTAAAGAGAAGACAACAAGGGTGACAGACTTCTTGTTCTTGGATTCAAGATGCCTTCTTTATTTCTTATTACCATTCTTCCTCATTATTTCTTTATGTTTTAGTTTATCTTTGTTAGAGCTACGATGTAACCTAATTATGATGGTATGAATTTTATGATTATTATGTTTTGCAAGATATTTTATTTATGTGAAGTTACATATTTCGAAGTTTAATGCTTTTAGGTGATTAGCTACCACTTAGATGACTTGATTTGCATGTTAGAGATCGACAGAAAATAGCATGCAATTGCTTCTTGTAATATGCAACCATAGATTAAATATGGATAGACATATACCATATTATTTGTGTGGCTTTCGGTGTAAACTGGGAATGTTCATAGATCCTAATGCATTTGGTTTGTTTCAATTCACATATAGAGATATAGTGAATTAATGAACTAAGTAGGTTTGCTATACCTAGACATAGGATAGTAAATAAATTAGGAAGTTTCGCCATCACATAGATATTGTCTTTCTTGCAAGTATAAATAATCAATATTAATACCTAGTAATTATGGTGAAATCGGATGCTCTAACATATTTCTTGCATTTAGTTTTCTTAGACTTACGTAGTTAATCTATCATCTATCAATTTGGTTTGCTAGATAAATTTTAGGATTAATTCATCATTAGTACTTAATTAGTTTAGTATTCACCAATCTTCGTGGGACGATACTTTTTTTATCATTATATTACTTGTTCGACATGTTCACTTGCATATAAATTTCACCGAACAATATTCTTAATCACATTCCTACTAAAGCAGTTCAATTGACTCCATTTGAGTTATTTAAAGGATGCGAGCCTAGTTTGAACCATATTAAAGTTTAGGGATCCAGCTAAAATAAGGTTGTATAATCCAACTCTGGGGAAGTTAGATCCAAGAACCACTAGATGTTATTTTGTGTTCTACCCAAAGCATTCTAAGGGGTATCAATTCTATAATCCTTATGGAGGTTCTAGGATCATGGATTCACAAATGACTAAATTTTTTGAGCTTGATGTTACAAAGAAAGCTAAATGATCACAAACCACAGAGAGCAGAGGCATTACTTGTATGGGTGTTAAAGCTTATCCCTTTATTTCATTGAACATGTAGCATGTTGGACTAGTTTTAGTAGGAACATGAAGCTAATGAAGTTTCAATTGAGGAACCGCATGCTCAAGATCAAAACATTACTGCTCTACTAGTTAGGAGATCTACTAAAGAGAGGAGGTCAGCTATCCCCCTTGACTATGTGGTATATCTTGGTGAACATGATTATGACATTAGAATTGTAGAAGATCCAATGACTTACTTAAAGGCTATTTCAAGTCCACAATTAGAATTTTGGTTGAATGATATGAAAGATGAAATGCAATCCATGAGGCATAATGAAGTTTGGGATTTAGTTAAGCGACCTAAAGGATGCAAACTTGTTGGTTGCAAATGAGTATTCAAGACCACGAAAGATTCCACTAGAAAGTTAAATAGATTCAATGATAGATTGGTTGCTAAAGGATTCACATAGAGAGATGGAGTTGATTATGACAAGACTTTCTTGGTAATATCCTTTAAAGACTCATTTAGAATTGTTATGGCACTAGTGGCTCACTTTGATATAGAACTGCACCAGATAGATGTAAAGATTTCTTTTTTAAATGAAGTCCTTGATAAGGAAGTATATATAGAATAACCTAAGAGTTTTGTGAAAGATAATGCTAGTAAGTTTTTTTTGTAAGTTGAAGAAATCTATTTATGGCTTTAAGCAAGCCTTAAGGCAATGGTATTTGAAATTTGATAGTTTTATCATTTCATGTGATTTTGTTAAGAACTTAATGGATTGCTGTATATATACCAAGTTTAATGGGAGTGTCCTAATTCTATTAATTCTTTATGTTGATGACATCCTATTGGTATGCAAGGATATGAGGTTACTTCAAGAAACTAAGGCATTATTGTCTTCTCAATTTGATATTAAAGACCTTGGTGAAGCTTCCTTTTTTATTCTTAGAGGTCGATCATGTTGACTATTAGGTCTTTCTCAAAGGGCATATATTGACCAGGTATTAGCAAGGTTTAACATGTAAGATTGCAAGCCTGTGAGTGCACTAGTACTTAGAAGTGACAAGCTGAGTAAATTACAATGCCCTCAAAGTGAAGCTAATAAGAAATTTATAAAGAAAATACCATATGCAAGTGCAATTAGTAGTTTTATGTATGCATAGGTTTGCACCAAACTTGATATTGCTTTTGCCACTGGACTTCTTGGTAGGTTTCAATCTAACCCTGGTCATGATCATTAGGTTGTTGCTAAAAAGGGTTATGAGATACTTGAAAGGAACAAGGAATTATATGTTGACCTACAGACACATGGATGATTTAAAGCTTGTTAGGTATTCAAATGCAAATTTTGTAGGTGATAAGGATCATATGAAATCTACATCAAGTTATGCGTTTATGATGGCAAGTGAAGTAGTGTCATGGAAAAATGGTAAGTAGACGTTAATTACATCCTCTACCATGCATGCAAAGTTTATGGCCTTTTATGGTACTACTATTCAAGCCATTTGGTTGAAAAACCTTAAAAAGTTATTGGTTGCCCTTGATTTTATTAAAAGGTCATTCAATTATATTATGATAACTTTGCTGCTGTGTCATTCATTAATGACAACAAAAATATTATAAGGGCCAAGCATATAAAAATCAAACTTTTGACAATTAAAGAAAGGGTAAAAAATGGTGAAGTTGTAATGGAGCACATTGGAACAAATGCTATGTTAGTTTACCCACTTACTAAAAGGTTAAGCTCTTATGTATTACAAAAGCATGTTGACCTCATGGGTCTTTATTCTTCATTAAATGCTTTTGTTTAGTGGGAGCTTATGCTCCTTATTTGATGCTTTTGCTCAATGGGAGCTATTAATGTTTGTTAAACACTTTTGTTCAGTGGGAGCTTATGCCCACTTCATTATTATGTATCATTACATCATTTGTTTGCCTACTATTATGTAAACCTTGATTAATGCATATACATCTAAGTTACTTGTCAGTTGTTTAATTTTCATAAGCTTGTAAGACATATATATGCTTATTTAAGACATGTTATAAAGTCTTAAGAAAGGTGCAACCTTAAGCATTTGGCCAGAGCACTTTATTATTGGTCATACTGTAATGTCTTGTAGCACACAAATATTTATGTATTTGAGTACTCTATACAAGACATTCTATATTCTCCTAGGACAGTTTGTCGATGATGTCTTGTCACCTTAGGGATGTGCTTTTGAGATGATTTGTTGATGATGTTTGTCGATGATGTTTGTCATTTGGAGTGATATTTCCCTATGATGATTTTGTCGATGATGCTGGTCATTAGGAGAATGGGACTGATAGGATGGTAACACAACATTTCCTTTTATGGTGTTACTCATCCACCACACTACCATATAAAATCTATGTTTGTAGAATAGAGAACTCTTGTAATTATGGTAGGAGTTATGTCTTTAAATGGCATGGTTACCATTGATATCCATGAGTTTGAAACTTTATGTGACAAGATTGGCAATAAAGGATGTTTCTAAATTTTTTGGACCAACCTAAAATGTTTTAAAATTATTTTCATATATAAAATCTACTAGTAGTATTATTTGTTTTTATGATCATTGTTATAGCTCAAGTAAGAGACTGTTGGCTCATTGTATGAGTCCATGTAATGTGGGCTTATATCAATGATACATAAACTAATATTCCCTATTGTGACAACGTAATATGATTTTGTTGTTCTGTCTAATTGTACACATGTTATACATATATTCCTTTATTACATATATGGTACTAGCTAGTATGAACTTTTGTCCATTTTATAAACTTTGATGAGTAAGGCTAATGTATGGACACTTTATTAATTGGTCAAATCCCCCCTCTAGCTCTCTATTTATATACGTTAAATGTTGTTATACGAAGAAGTTTTGGAGACAACAATGTAATTCTAATTTATTACATTTGGTTGTAGGAAAATGTCCTTTAAGGTAGTTTTGCCATATCAGCCACTATACCACTCTCTCTTGTAAAACACTAAGCACACTAATTCACTAACAACCCACAACTCACACACACTGAATGAATATTACTGTTTACACAAGTAGAAAAGGACTTTTTATGCAATCATTGTTAGTCACCATCTTCTTGTTTTCACACAATAGCTTTTGGACTATCTCATTAAGCTCGTATTGAAAGAGAATAAAGTAGGAAATTTGGTCCAAAATGACAGCTCAAACAAAAAAATACAATGTGTTTTATATTATATATAAAAACTCACTTTTCTCTCCATAATCAATACTTAGATCCTGTAAAAGAACCTCGTTTGAAGCTAAATTTTCTAACACAGCAACCTCATAGCCTAAGAAGGGAGACTACACCTTTTAGAGCTCTTTAGCAAAGGTTTTTCTTGTGTTCGCATAAAGCAAGAACGATACAGATATAACATCTTCTTCGTGCCATTATTCCGACACACCAGAAAGGTGATTCTCGCACCTGCGTAAGTCAGGTTTTTTCCAGTGAATTGTCATACCAAGTTTCCAGTTGTTCTCCCATTGTGTGGACAGCTAATCCTTTCTTAGCAACTGATGTATCAAAAGTGTCGTGAACCTGCCAGTCATGCACATAACAGTATATAGGTGTGAACATAAAAAGATTAAGCTCCAATTTTTATGGATATTACTTGTACCGATTGTAAATATGGTACATGACACAATTAGATATAACCACTGAAGCTTAACTTTTTACTTGTTTTTCGCCGAAAATAAAAACTTTTAGATCCAGTGTTATCCCAATATGTTATATTACAGTCTCTGTACAACCCCATTTCATTTCCAGTATGAAACTGCTTTTGACAGAAGAATCCATGTCTTACTTTCCAAAGAAAAGAAGAAGAATCATCTAAGGGTGAGCGTTGTTGCATCATCGCGTCCATCTCCAAATAATGAATAGAATGATGAGCGTCAAAATCATGCCCGCGTATTTTATCCAATTATCAACACAGTGCCGCCTCTCAATCAGCTTTAGCACAGAGTTCGAAAGCCCCACTGTGTTAAGGACATCTAGTGCTTTCCGATGTGCTTTCTGAACCGGGGGCAAACGAAAGACTATATCAGGAAAAAGCACTTCCAACCACCAGTAGCAACTTTCATGTCAATGCATATCCATTACTTATTTAGTAGATGAGCTGTACCCACCAACTTCACCCTTGGTTTAACTTTTATACATTATAATTTGATCCATCTAATAAAAGACTTACTATCTAAAACTGAATACAAAATAATAATTAAGATAAAGAAAATATCCAAGAATATCCAATTCGTGATTATGGTGGAAGGGGGCCTAAAAATTAAAAACTAGATTTCTGTAAAAATGCATCAGACTCCATTGACAAAAGAATTACACGTTAAGAATTTAAATCTTCTAACGAGATTTAAAATTAAATTTAGACAAAATTAAAAGTGAAAAAGAAATCGAAACCACTACTATCACCAAATATCAAGGATGCTGCGACTGCAAGAACCAGGATCTATCGCCAGCAGACCACAAACAGGTGGTTACAAAAACTATTTGCTTTATGTCAGATTAGTCTCTAACTAGAGAAAGTTTATTGAAAAGTTCCGAACAGAATTTAACAAAAGAAATTCCTGACAGACTTTCTTGGATTGAAAAGTTCCACTTTCCCTATGCACAAATGGATATGCACAGAATGGCAAGCAGTTGAGGATATGCAAGGACTGAATTGCAGATACCTTTAAACGCTCCTGTGACCCAGACATTGCCAATAGGATGGCCTCTCCAGTTGAACTAGCTTCCTCCAACATCCGGGCAGATTTATGACATGACTGCATTGCCTGAGCTTCGTCATCAAATATTTTCAGAACATGAGACTCCCTGGTCTACAAGATGAAATACGTCAGTAAGACAGTGAAGCAAAGATAATTCAGAGGGCAAACCAAAAGGATCTGGAATGCTAGTTTACTGAATCTAAGAAAGAAACTATCACATACAGCTCTTTCAAGCAATTCTGCCCTCTCTTTAGTATCCATCATTCTCTTTTGATTTCTCGAAGAATACCTATCCAAACTTTGTTTCAAGGATTCAGCCTCTTCTGATACTTGTTCCACTTTTCTGCATGAAAGAAAGATGATAGAGTCCCATCAAGATAAAAAGATCATTAGATTTCATCAGTTACGACACCCTAATAACAGCAGAAACTCTAGATCCTATCATCACATTGCTGCAAACCTTTGTTATGCTGTAAAATGTCATACAAACTACAAATGCAACACAGAAAATGCAAAGTAAAAACAGATACTTTTGAAAGTACAATCAGCACAAAAAAGCTAGAGGGATATGAGCAAAAGCTCACTTGTGCACACATTTGATATGCATTAAATTAAGGAAAATTAATATCAAATGGGTAGGCTTTTTCTATTGACACTCCCTCATTTGATATGACCAACGAAAACTTCTTATGCTAACCATAATACCCAAAAGTTCTCTCCACTCCCCTTAAGAATAAACACTTTTGAGGATCTTGTCATGAGATATATTTTTCACCAAATAAACATAACCTTAACAGAAAAAATAATTAGAAACTCATGATGTAAAGGAAATAAAAATAAATAAATAACAACAAAAAATGAAAAACGAAAAGAAACAGAACTATTGCCAAAAAAAGAACCCAAAAAAAGTCCTCAAGCGTGAACATGTAACGCCATTAGGCCTTCTTAGCCATACAAGGGATGATCTTAATCATGTGCCTAAGACAGTGCTTCTTGCATAAGTCCTTGATGTTCTTAATGGCATTCTGGAAGCTAAAGAAATTGCAGACCTCCAGACACCAAGTTCTCCAAAATGACACGTTTCTCAGCGATAAAACACCAAAGTGGGGACAACTTCCTTGTCAATCCAAAATCACACCAAGCAAACTGTAAATCTATTGAGCTCTTTTTTTAGTTTTATCTGTCACTAGTAATACTATCATCATACTTACCATTTACGACTGCTTTTTACAAACTATTTATTATCATTAATCTTCACTTATTGTAATCATTACTTTTCTGGCAGGTGAAGAAATCTGAAGTGACTCTGAAACCCACAATGTGCACTTTTTATGAGTCGAGTGGATAAAAGGCCCATCAGAAAGGGCCTGTTAACAATTATGGATAGCACACAGGTGTCAAATACATTAAGAAGCTGAGGGGTGTTAACAGAACAGGCCTAACCATAAGGGAGTGCCGAGACAATTGCCTAAAATCAAGAGAAAGCGAAACAAAAAGAAAAAAAGACTAATACTGGAGAGAGACAAAGATATGTAAGTCAGAATCTTACTGATGCAAAGTTGAAGACAAAAGAGACCCTAATGAAAAAACAATAAAATTAAAAACAGATCAAATGCCAAACAATTCCAGAATTTTGGTCCATTTTATATGAGGGGTCTAACTGGCAAACTTCATAGGCTATTTTGCCAGCAATAAGTTATAATTCTAAGTTTTCTTGAGCTAGGGTGTTGCTAGTTCAGCTTAACTAAGCTTTACTAAAGTAGGGTAACCTGTTAATAGCTGAAACAGGCTCTACAAAACGCCAACAGGTGATTTACTAGGTTTTAGTCCTTTTTCTATTATTTTCATCCTTTCTTACTTAATTTTGTACTTTTTTTTTTCTCTTCACTATGAATATCTCACTCACAGGAACAAGATTTAGACCAGTCTATCAGAATCTTTTTATCTAATCTGTCAAAATCTGGAGTTTAAATCAATAATATCACAGAAGCTTAAACCTTTTTCTTCAACCCAACAATCCATAAGTCCATAAATACCACAAACCCCACCAAAGAAGCCTTCAACAACTAATTGAGAAACCTAATCTAGTCCTTAAAATCTAAAGATCCTACATCAGAGTTGGTATTGGCATCCAAACAGCTTCTGTACAGCGTCAACATTGAGAAAAGGTAAGAAATAGAAACCTCTACATGATAGCAGGTAAGCATGGTATTTGTAGATCCAATCTCTTGAAAGGAAAACAATGCCAACGTGATTTCACAATTTCAATCACATTCCTCAAACAGCATAAGCCTACATTTTAGTAATACCAATTGCACACCCTGATTGACATTGTCTCCTCAAATAGCCATTCAAGAGATTCCAAAAACAGTCAAGCTACCTTCAATAACCAGGATTTACATATCATATGTCAAACATTCCCCCGACTAGTCCCGAATGTACCAAATTCGAATGCTACTACGGTCAGGTTTAGCAAATTGTAAATTCCTATTCCTTGTCATTAAGCTTCCTTTCTCACCTGGGGACCCTTAATACGAGTTGAGTTAGGCAACCGAAGTATTCAACTGCGCTAAAATTCTGGGTTGAAGGATAATTCAACGGTTCGGAAGGCTCCCAACGAGCCGTCTGATAACCAGGTATCTAATATATCAAAAACCCTAACGATCAGCCCAACAATCAAAGACAGATAGAAAGATGGAGAGGGTAAAATGTGGATGGGGTACCGCTTCCAGAGATCGCGGTGGGACTTGGAGGGAAGAGAGCGGCAGAGATGTTCCATCTCGACGCAGAGGGACTGGATTTGGGCGATGTCCCTTTTGATGGAGAAGGAGAGCTCCGGGGATTACATCCCGCCGCTCGAGTGGTGAAGACGCTCCAAGCGCTCCACCGCGTCCCTCGTCCTGAGCTGCACCTTCTTCGAGTTCTGGTATACCTCCGACAGCGTGCCACCCCCCTCTCGACTTCCTGCTCCTTCCATTTCCTCACACAAACACACACACACACAGACAGTACGAAGAGAGAGAAACGACGTCTACTCTATCATGGCTACCCGGGTCCTTCCAATCGAAAATATGGTGAATGGCTCGCTTCTGTGTCAAAAGTAATTTTCTTATTAATGAAATCTATCTTCTGCATTTTGCCAAAATAGCTTCAACTGGAAGCATGTGGATGGACAGTGGAGAATATTCTACCCTCTCTAACCACTCGACCTGCAAGCCCGTTCAGGCAGATATGAGTTGGGCTTTCACCTGCCTTCTCTTTTGCCCCCTTTACAACGTACGGTCCGATCTCAACGTAGAGTTTCAATAAATCTATGCAAAACATAAATATATACAACTTATTCAAGATCATAAGAAACGCCGGTTCAGTATTAATTTACTATCAATTTGCTCCGGTTTGACGCGCTTAATTCTTTCAAAAGATGAAATCAGAGGCGATTTTCTTTCGTTTTTCGTGATTTAGGTGATCCAACATGATAAATTCTAAAGAATAACACTGGAGATGCAAATGCAGGGTTTCGAAGGAAGACGAATCCTAGCATCCAGACAACATTTACCTAGTTAACTTTCTCTCGTTTGATTCATTTAAGATTACTTTTCTCAAGGTTCAGTACGAGGAAGAACATTTTGAAGCATGAGTCAAACCCCACGAAAAGTGGCACTACGGTTCCCCGTTGCCGGAAAAGCTTGACGTCGTCTGCCTTGTGGAAGCTGTTCACTCGTCCCATCGTCTCTTTGGCCGCGACCTGTCGCTGGACCCTTTTTCTTACCCCGACAATCATTCGTGTTCCTTAAACCTTTTTCACCACTTCCTGATCCCGACTGTTCTTCCTCTCCAAATCTAACTTGTTTCCTTGCAGCATCATAATCGAACGGTTTAACTCGCAAGAACCCGGATACTTGGGATTTCTCAGCTTGCCTGGCTTCCCCTTTTTGATTAAGTGATCCAAAGCATTTCTCGAAGCTCGATGACAATTCAGATAGAGTCATGGGCTCGTCTTCGTTATCCGACTCTAAAGCAGACATCCCAGCATTGTTCTTGTGCTCGTCTGTAGCTTCTGAGCTTCCCGGTTCCGGTTCCTCTGCATTTGAATTGTTTTCCAACAATATAATGTCATCCATTTTAGAGCTGGCAGCAGGCATTGAGACAGATCTTTGAGGATCGCCAATCTTCGCAGCTGTATCTGGGACTCCTGTAACTGGTTTCGATTGCTCACTCCTACCCGAAAATGAATGGAAGGGGAGGTTAACTGAACATCTAATTTGCTCCAATTTCATCTCTTCCTGATAAAAGATAATTCATTTAAGGAAAAGGAAAAATTACAAAAAGCCAAGTAGCATTGAGACTTGTAGTAGTGCAACCACAAAGTATGAATTCAGCTCACAACCATTCAATATTAGAAAGGAGGGTGGCATTAATAGAAACACCAAATATAGCACAAATCTCAACACAATGCAAGACTTCTAAGCATGAGTCACACACAGAGAACAGAAACAGGAAGGTAAAGCTCCCACAGTAAGCAACAACAATGGTAAAAGATGTAGAGAGCCATCTATATGAATACATGATACGAACCTTTTGATCAGTACCAAACTTTCTCTTTGGGGCTGAACTCCCTAGCAGTGCCCCAAAAGCACGGCTAGGCTTCTTTAGCATCTGAACAGTCGCTCCAGTAACCTATATGAGAAGGCAATTAGTTCTAGTTTAAACACTACCACTGAGAATCAGGTTCATATATCAAAGAGAATCATAGTTTAAAACCTTCGTTGAATTCAATTGCAAGGTATTGTCGTCTGCATCTCTGCTCTGCTCTGAAGGGGTGATACTTGAACAGGGGAGTTCTGAACACTGTTCAGACGCAGTGCTTCCAGTCTCCAAAGAATATGGTTTCGGTTTAGATGAATCAGTGAAAAGCAGAGAGACATGACCACTTATCGCATCACTGCCATCAGTGCTTTCTCTTCTGGCATTTGCTACTTCCGCTTCTGTAGAAGTATCAGGTAAGAAGACTTCAGATCCATCAGTAACCACAATATTTTCCTCTGCTACCTGAATAATGAAAAAGTACTCCTATTTAGAAAACTAACGGCTAAAATAGACTTCAAAAATCTGAATCAGAATGGACCCATCAATTTTCATGGTTCTCACCCATTCTCAGTTCATTGTTAATTGATCCTAGGCTGTCAAGTAATTTCACCGTCTATGTAAAAAAGGAAGAGCTGTATGAATAGCATCTAATCATAGTTTATCCTCTAATAAATAGCACAGCCAATGTTTGAAAATAGTTAACAAAGTTGAACTCTCACGAGAATCTCTATCATCTCCACCTGATCCAACTCAATGTAAATCTCAACCTAAGGTCAAAGTTCTAACAAAGTGCATTAGACTTAGCAGCATCAAAGCTACCTCCAAGCAATAAAATATCAGCGAACACATGTTGTGAATATATTGACAACTCATAAATCAGCTAGTGCAAAAGAGCAAAAACGGAGAAAAATCTTTTATAACAGTTGATAACCACTAATATCTTTCTCTCTACTTGAAATATAACATTTGTATAATTCTGGCTGCTTCCTGTTGATATCAGATTCCAACTCATACTCCTTAACTTTATTAGATAGATAACATCAGATTAAACAAAATGATGGCGTCAACTGTAGAAGCCAGATAAGCTTATTACATTTACAGAATAGATAATATCAATGACAAGGGTCTCACCCCTTTTTTTAAAAAAATAAAAAAAGGCATCAACTGTAGCTCTATACTTGTGCCCTAGAGCTGCAAAGCCTTTTCCAATGGATCAAAAGCTGTTGTTCGAATGCTTTAACCACCCAGTTGGTCATTCCAACTATTTTATCCTATTCAAGTTCCTTGTCCCTTCAGATAACAGCTCACCTCAATATTACTTTTCAGATATAATTACAGAATTTGTTCAGTGTGAAGCAGTACAATTTTCACCCAATGATCAAATCCCACATGGGCCTTACCATTCCAATACGCCCAATCTTCAGTTGTTCAGCAACAGATTCAAATTCGGCAGCATTTTCAATAGAGTGCCTAATGATGCTAACAATAGAAGCAAGATTGAGCTCAACAAAAGGGTGCTTTGATTTTACCAATCGACGTAGCTTGCTTATAGAGTCAGGCTTCTGCTTCGCTGTTACAACAAAAAACAAAAATACTGAAACATACAATGTGGATGCTATTTGAAAACAAAAATGAACTAATTAATTAAGATGATAAATATTGCTTAGGTTTCCCAATACCTATTTCAAGAAGAATTTTGTTTGGCAATACATAACCAGTACTCTCATCCTCAGTACGAGCAACAACATCTCGCCACTGACAAAGCCCCTACAACCCATTTAAGTATAAACATGAGAAAGAAGCCAGATAAGCGTATTAGATTTACAGAATAATAATATATACTACAGGCCATTTATCCATTTGTTAAAGCCTTTGAATGATTTTCAGGGCTAATGTGTGTCAAACAATCATATCATGTATAGAAAATCTTCAGAAATGTTTCTCTGATGCATCATTTAATCTTAATAGTAACAGAGAACAACAGGAGAATGAGCACCAACTTACTGCAGCAACAGCAAGCTGTGAAGCATCAAGAGTAGCAGCCTGCAACCTGCATCAGAAAAGAAAGTAAATGTTCACAGATAACTTCCCATACAGAGAGAACTAACATTTCCAAAAATAGTACATCGACATAGGGTATTTTGTAAGATGGGAGAAGCAATAAAGAAATGTGGTTATTTACTCTTGTTTTCTTTCAGCAATAAAATGAACTGGAGAACACCAGAAGGTTGCATAACAGATGCGGGAAACATAGAAATGCCACCACATGAAAAAATAGATTATATTTCAGAACCTAAAGGTTATTAAAAAACAACTTTAATGAATCAAAAAAAGAGTGGACAAATCTGATGTTAAAAAACTAAGAAAACTCAACTTAAATCACTATAAGTTAATAATGATTTAGGACCTGATGTTAAAAGGAAGTTTTCAACTTAGAGAGTAAGAAACCAACCCATATATATATAGATATGAATCTTCAGTCAGAAGCTCTTTCTCATACAGCTGCATGCATACATCATAACTGCGCTTGTAAACCTGTCAGCATTAAGACAAAGTGAACATGCTCAAGGTAGCATAACTGACAAAAGCACAATGATAACACCACTTTTCCGAAACTCCATCGATCAAATCACATTTACAAATCTTATTTGGAAGGGAAGAAACCAAAATTAGCTACTGACAATACTGGAATATGAGTACATATAATTTCAATGCGCAAGAGATTTGAACAATTTCACATTAGAACTTACATTCCAACCATAGGCCAAAGCATAAGCAACCATCACAACCTTAGCATGTACAATTGCAAAATAAAGGACTGCCCCACAAAGTTCCCAAAATCCCCAAACACAAATCAGGGGAAGGCAGTCAGGAAGAAAGTCACATGCACATGCACATGCACATACACAGCCACAGCCACGGCCATATCCACAACCCCATGCAACCAAATGCCTCCCCAGAAACCCATCTTTTTCCAGCTAGTAAGGACCTAAAACACCCAGACTTGCATACCCTGCTTGTCTGAAACTTTAAGGTAAAACTCATAATTGATTCAGAAACAACAAACCCCTGATTAATTAAATAATATAAAATTTTCAAATAGAACACACTTAGATTTGGACTTCATTCCGGATGGGATGAAAAACATTGTGCCTATTGATCTATTACTAAATTCAAGGAAGTGAGACATTTAGAGGACATCTAATACACCAAATGAGAACTAAACTAGGAAAGCAATCAGTATTATGGTAATTGAAGCTAATGCAATGTTATGCGTGTTCCTATTCACGCATATAGTAGGAATGGCAAAATAGGACCCAAAATTTATTTTACATTTTTTGGTAAAACATGACATCAAGTACATATTTTAACCACTAGTACTAACAACATATTCACATATGTTATTAAACAAATGAATTCTCCACTAGAAACTGAAAACCTAAATGCTGGAACAAATAATGATTCAATCAAATTATCCACTACAACGTAATTAGAACTTTATCTACAATACAGTGCTATGGCTATGTAGAGTAGGTTTCAACTTGCATCCTCTCCTGGATAAATGATCAATTAGGATCGGTATTTCAAAGGATAAACAAGTATCTAGTCAGATATTTCTGGTTTTGTTTTCTTCACTAATTCTACAGCTAAACTCAACAGTTCCACTGCCAATGTCCCCAATCTTCAGTTAAAGGTAAAAAGGAAGAAGTGGGTGTAGCAAAAACTTATTGAAAGTGGAACCTAAATTGCCAATACCCAATTTTGGAAAAGACATTCAAGTCCAGTTTAGGATGATTCTCACTACATCAAGTCAAACTCTAAACCCAGAACCATGGCATTTTATCCAATTATTAAACCAAAGAACGTCATGTCAAGCTCTGAAGGGTATGGATGACACAAAATGTTGATGCAGTTGAAAAGGTTGAGGGAATTCTGCATCTGGTTCTACAGAGATTGCGAACATAAGAGCTGTGATAGATGAAGCTACAAAAACGACTAGTAATTCATGTGTGTGGCTGCGTGTGTTTGTTAGAGATGTCATGGTACTACAACCTTTCAGGAAGGAACAGCCATTCCATAAGAATTAAAACAGAAATTGTGCAAAAACAGTTATCCTAAATACAATCTCAACCAGATAACATAATGATTTAACCTTTGCAGTAGCTAACTATCACCAAACATGTCCGCAGAAAACCAATAAAATCTTATTTTGCCTACTGTTGTAGTACAATGCATCAATGCTATCAAAATTCATTTTGAAACTGAGAATTAGCCATTTTCTAAGTTAGACAACTCCAAAGTTATGATTACTGCATTTTCCATCAAATATCAAACGTAGTTACAAATCTTTACTTCATTTACCCAAACAAGAAATTTTTCATTAAATTGTACAAATCATTAAACAACAACCCTTAGAAATCATTTAAATTTTTCCTGACCATGTGACTGAGGCTCTTGACACCAAAAAAAATCATTGGAAACCTACATCATTTGGTGAGATGAAGGGGTTCGGGAATCAAAGTAACATCAGATTGAGAGGAAAAGAAAAAATTGTTTTAGATAAAAAAAAGCACTCTACCAGAGGCCCAGTGCCATAAGCAACATCGTTCCACAACTTTTTCCATTGAACTTTAGACTTTATGCCATAAGGAAAAGATCTTAAATAGAGGATCAGAGCAAGATCCCCAAAGCAGGCATATGACTTGAAGAGTATGAAACTGCGCTGCATATGACTCATGTTTATTTGATTCTTCAATTAATATTTTTGAGTTCTAAATCCACAATTCATAAGAATCTAAACTAGAAAAGTCTATCAGAAGAGGTAGCACAGAGCATAATGCTCACTGTTTCCAAAGAATACCGGCAACCCTCCACTACTTTGGACCCTCTCCACCCCTTAAACCAAATCTTCCCAAGCCATATTTCAAGCCAAAAACTCTAATAACCTCATTTACAGTTGTAATCCCTTAAGCTATTAATTTACCAGACCTTAATCCATCAACAGATACATATAGACAAGTTTTCTGTCAGCTTCATGATTAAGTCTAATGTAACCACACTTCCATCAAAATTAAATAGCACCAAAAAAAAAAATTGATACAAAAGGAAAAGTAAAAACTTCAAAAAGGGCTTGGTTATCTACCGATGAATGTAGAAACTCTTAACAACCAAGATTAACAACAAAAGGTAACCCCAATTTACAATGCATCAAAGCAGTAGCAGTTGATATATACTCCAGATATACAAAGCACAAAAATACAATGGAAATGATAGCGCTTGAGAGCAGATGATTAGCACTCCTACAGTATGAAAGTGAAAGTAGAAACTAAAACAAATAGCAAAACGAAAAGGCTACAGCCATTTCTAACATTAGTGCAAAATGAAAACAACATAAAGGAAAGTAACTCCTATAACTCCACAAAAGATGAAGAAGATACTAATACTTCATGAAGATCATACCTCAAGTAAAGGAGCATCACAATTTTCGGACTCCTTTGGCATTGAAAATAACTTGATTCTCATTAAATCATATATATACAATAGATAATGAGTGTCTTCTCTGGCATATCTATAATCAAAGAAACTCAATTAGATGATGGTTGAAGTTAAACAGCCTCCATCATTAGTTGTAACGTTATAAAATAAAAAATAAAATAATAACAATAAAAGGAAGGTGAAGAAGAAGCAAACAAGTGATCATGAGCATACAATATATTAAAACTGAAGCCCTCTTGCAGAACATTAGCAAAATGGCTAAACAAGACATGATTTCACAGTGCAGCATTCTCTTCACAATTACAGTTCTATCTAATGCAAACCCTCCAGCGACTATGTAGCTGCAAACAACTCAAATTAGCTCCCAAACAGATTTCTTTGAAATTGCACACTACTTCTATGGCTATGTTCTCTTCCCATAAGAGATTTACACACTGAAAAGCTCCTTGTTAAGTTACTCTGCTGCTTAAAAAAACCCCTACTCAAGCAACTCATAGATGCAATGGTTGGTGCTTACAAGGAACGAAAGACTCCCATCTAAATGCATGTAATAGACTCTATCAAGCAAATGCTATTTTACTTTTTGGTTACTGCATTACTTCAGTTTTTCAAGGGAAAAAATGGTATATATGGTTAGGATAACCTACAAAACACAAAAAAAAAAACAAAGGGAACAACGAGAAGAATTACCATCAACAAATACAAATGAAACCACTATTTTAACCATACCTGAGCATCTCCTCAGGAAGAGGGCGTAATCTCCAATCTGCATTCTGGTATCTGCAAGAGTTGACTGGTCAACCTTACAGTAATCAGAGGAGAAGAAGATGATGATGATGAGGATGATGATGAAGAAGAAGAAGAAGTAAGATGATCTAAATCCACAACTTGCAGCAGATAAAGGAACAGGAAAGTTAACTAGAAATACGTACTCTTTGTTTGCAGTAACTCCACAAAAGTGATGCAAAAGAAACTCCAAGCTATTTCTCTCTAGTTTCAGTACCTTTGAAGCCTGAGGACCAAAAAGACAAATTCACATTTTCTCTTTAGGCATAAGAAACACAAAAAGCCACGGTTACATTAGAAGGAGAGCATATTTTGAGTTTGGAGAGGTGGCAGGGCAGGTGGGACGGGTCAGATTGCAAAGGAGGATCGAAAAGCAACCAAAAATCTCCTCGAAAATCTCATAAAGAAGGAGACACTTTCTCGTCTAGCATTGTACAGTATGGAAAGTTCCATGTAGCCTACCAGTATCATCTAATGGAAAAGATTCGCACAACACCATCTTCTTTGGAAGACCAATATAAATTCTTATAAATTTAGAGAGCATATGAAGGTATGCTGATAAGGTGCAAACGGTACTCAAGGGAATTAAAGAACAACGACAAGAATTGGAACTGCATGCCGCTGAAGTCTAGCTGAAATGACAGTTCCTGCCCCCACCTCAAAGAAGGTAGAGAAAAGCTTGTGAATTCAGGATGCAATACATGTACAACAGTAAATATAAATAGATAAATTCAATCACCCTTCTTGCACTACAATAGAAAATACATATGACCCAGAGACAAGAAGTACCGGAGTAGAGACTCAAATAAAAATATCCCATCTCAAAATTGTTCCATTGGCATGATTCAAATTATCATAGATGCTCTCCCATACCTTCCTACCATGAGGAAGAAGGATTAAAGAGTAGTTTCAGAGATATACAAAACTTTATGGTAGACCATGTCCATGTAAGATGGGAGCCAAAGCAAAATGGCAATCAGTGTAAAACTTACAGCCACAGATACTAAAATGATCATGTCTAAGTTTAGAGTGCTAAACTAGTATATAGTCATCCATCAATTATTTTAATTTCATACTAATGGAGATGTGAACTGCACTCATAGTGGTTATAAAAGGCATGAAAAGGATGTTTCTTAAATAGGCCTGCCCACACAAGTATCTTTCACCCTGAGATTAAACACTAAACCCTTACCAATCCAACCCAACCACCTTCTTTTCTCTTAGCTTCTTCCTCACTTTTCACTCCCCTTCGTTTCTTCTTTCTTCTAAATTCAACTACTGATTGCTACCTTCTTCGTTTCCCCACATGCTATCACGTAGATCCACTTTTTCTGTTTCTTCGAATTTTAATGCTTAGAATCCAATTGTTCTTCTCCATCCTTCTGTCCCTACTGCTCACTCAATTCAAGATGCTGAACACAAATTGGCACCTTGGCCCAAGCCCATTCAGAATCAGATTGGAGGGAAATGTACTGACTCGGGAGAGAATTTGGTTTATTCATACACCTCTTGAAATACTTTTGAAGTTTTTCACCAAGCAAAAGAAATTGCAAACTCATTTTAATGAACACCCAAAACCACCTCACTTGATTTGTTATCCAATGAACTCATGCGGTACCAATGAAGTAAGTGCATCAAATAAAATTTGGTTTGATCTTGCAAACAATTTTTAACATACAGAGAAAACTACTACTAGGGCATATCAGTTTCTGCTGGAACTAATGTAATGACAAATTTACGACCAAAAAAATAAGATATTTACCAATAAAAATAAAAAGGAACAAGACAAGGTGCATATATCTCTCAGTATTTAGTGATCTTGAAGTACAAACCTGGCCAGTGTCAAACAAATTGCAAACATAAATGCCAAAGTCCCGTTGAAGCCATACAATATCTCGATCTGCTCCATGCATAACCTAATTCATTCACACATCGTCGCACTCTGAAGTAAGAATCAGAAACAAAACCAACAAAAAATAAAGGAGGCGTGTAGAAGACCAACCTTCTTCTTTGAAGGGTCCTTGAAAACTTCCCTTAGGTATGGGCCAACATGAACTCGAAGCTTTAGAGTGTCCACAACAAAATCTTCAGTTCTAGTAGATATTTGCATCAAGCAAGTCAACCCTTGGAATGATCGATATTGATTATGTTCCAAATCAACCTAGACAACCGAAAAAGAAAAAATGTGCATAAAAGTTCAATATTATAACTTTAAAACAAAGGGGGAAAATCCAAGCACTGAAATGTCTTGAAGCAAATTTTTGAGTGAGTCCAGGGGCAACCACTGGGACACGAAATAAAAGAAAGATAGGTAAAAAGAAAAGGGTGACAAGAGTTCCAAAAATCTGAAGAACATCTTGGAAGGGAAGAAAATATAATCAGACCAATGGAGAAATTCCAACAACAAAAATCTGTCATCAACACACACTTCAGGACTACGGACCATGCCATTTTCAAAGTGACCCAACTTGCTGGAGGAAAAAAAGACTGGAAAACTTAAAAAGAATTACAATATTGAGGTGGGCAGAGTTAGGTCCAGGACTCAAATGAACTAGTTAAAAATGTAGGTAGCATATTCTAGATAAAATAAGTAGTTTGTCAGTTGATACCAATTGCAAAAGCACATGAGCGCTCTAACAAGGACCAAAGTCAACTATTTTTTATTACCAACAAGTGCAAGGCATCAACTCTAGTTAAGCATAAGGTCAGTAATGTTCTACAACACAGAAAATCTTCAGCCAACTGAATCCATTTCTAAACTTTGCGAAGAGGGAAAAAAAAAAAAAAAAAGATTCCTACTACACAATCCAAATTATTAACCTCATGATTCTATGAAAGAAAAACTCGCATGAAAGACTATTTTAGAAGTTGCATAAATCCAACCTTCAGGGCTTGTGATTTGTAGATACGCTACAAAAGGGGACATTGATTCATATGACTCTTTTGCATTCCATGCCTCCACAACAGAATTAAAGAAACCAAACACTTCAAGTTCTAATAACTTCTCAATGACAGTTATTGCATATGAGAAACTTTCTTGTAACCCAAATCTTACTGCAAATTCTTCTACACCACGCAATTTTGCAGCCAGCTCCTTCAAATCTTTCAGTTCCTCCACAAGCTTGAATGGAGCTGACTCTAATAAAGGAGGTTTTATTGGATTCAAGTTCTCAATATCTTCATCAACAAAATCCAAAACCAAATGCTTCTCCTGTGTGAATGGGAAAACAATATAAGCACAAAAACTTTCTAATTTTGGCAAAATAACCAGTAGCACAAAAGAAAAGAATAAAAGAAGTACAAGATCTAGGTAACTGAAAGTAAAGGATAATGAGAAACATAACATAATTGTCAATCCACTTTGGTCAAAGGTAGTGTCAACATAATAAATTATCACTGATCCTAAAAACTCAAAATGGTGAGAAATGGTAATTTTGAGCACTTAACAACAATTCTGACACTCACTCCACATAGGACCAAGCTCCTTAAAGAATGCAACCCCCCAAAAGGAAGTGGTATAGAGATAGATTTTTATCTCAAAACCAACCATTCTGAATTCATAATGGAATACTGCTTATAATTCACAATAAGTCCAAGAGTAATGATATTTTCAATCATTTCACTATTACTCTACTACAATCATCATGCATATATGCCAAAAAGGTATGTTTCTTAAAACACACCATTGTATAGACGTCTTAGTCAGAATATATAGTGAAATGATTGAAAATATCATGCTTATCAAATGAATGTAACAAAAAAAACTAAATCCAGGCAGTATGACCCAAAAAAATTAAAAAGATGACAAAAACAATTAGTCCATTCAGTTTCACATCTACATCAGTTCTGAGTAAGACTCTCTTCAATAACTCATAGAAAAGGCTGATCATAATCATGGAAAGTGTGTGTCCATATTTGAGTTTCACATTTAGTAGGGCAAAATTTTCTAGCCCATATATGCAATTGCTAAGTCAAATGAAAAAACATGGGGAATAGTAAAATTTCCCTTGAAAAGCACGCTTATTTTATATTTTCTAGACACAAAAATGTGCTGAAACCAAGTTCTCTCAAAACCAAAATTTCAATGCATAACTCCCCCTGAATCATATTTCCTTTAGTTACTTGAAAATATAATGGAATCCTTGATGAACTCTCGGGACCTCAGAACTTTGTACTCTATCAAAATAAATGATACATGCATCAAGAGAGTGTGCACTCATCATCCCCGCCATCCTCCCCCACCCTCCTCCCACGGGAAGCAGGGGGCACCTCCCAGGGCTCTCATGTGTAAGGAAAAATAACAGACAAGATTTATTGTCTTCCAATGCCTACATTTGGCCACCCAATTATCAAGTTTACATAGGATTAGCGAATCAACCAAATAATTTAAAATAAAAGTCTATTCCCAATTGCTGAATATCCCATAATTCTACAAGTCCACTGACTACAATCTAAATTACTAAAAGAATGCACTCTTGTAAGTCTTTTTTATACTGATACTTGCAAACAACTCCTCCATAGCACATCCATAAGACAACATAAATTTTATTGACTTAATTCAATCTACAGCGTTACACATTGTATCTTCAATTCAATCACACGATCATTCACAAAACTCTTAAGTGTTAATTCCAGCAACCACGTACTAAATATCAAACTTAAGCTTACCTAGTATTCCACAGATTTTTAGCAGCTTACATTTTTTACTTTTGAACAATACTTGAATGAGATATGAAGAAATGAGTGTTCCCACAATATTAAATATAACAACCCAACTACAGTATTGATCACATACAATTCCATTATTTAGTAAACTAAAGTGAACAACATATTATATTATAGTCTACTGAACACTTCCTCATCGTTACTCAGTGTAATCTTATTAAATGCACCAATGTATTAACTAAAAGTCTACACTTCCATAATCAAGACAAAAATCATCACTGTCAATATCTTACAGTCTTCATCGATAAAATGATAATTTAATCACCTGCGATGAACACAAATTTGCAATCTATCTTTTAGTCACTCTTAAGTACACACCTAACACACAATAAAACTTAAAAACTTAATTCATTTCAAGAATAACAAATATAAAGTAATTATGAATCTCAAAGATAAACACAATTGGAATAAATAACTCAATTTCAAATCGGTTTTGGGGACCACCCTCACACCACTTAAAACAAGTTGCTCCATCCTTTATGTGAAAATCCAGCTAAGTGGTATTTGAGAATGGGAATGCTGAGTTTCACTTATTTTCTTTTTACTTCAAGAATCATTTGGCATGAAAATGGAAATTTAAATGGGATGGAACATGTTATTTATCCATGAAATACTTTATGCAAGCATACCCTCTATTGCCCCTCAACTATACAATAAAGGTAGAAAGTACTGCGTTTTTCAGCTTCAAACCCAAACTTAATATACAGAAGCCAAAAACTAATACCCAAGGTCGCCAGAGCAAGATAATAGGCCATCTTCTAATTCAAGTACAATTTTCCAAATTATATGAGATATAAGAAAGCGTAGACGCAAGTCACCCCACATTTGGCTTACTTCACTTAGCAATCACCATAGTTTCAATAAGGAAGGCAAGTCGTGATGCAAAATATTACAGCAAATGATATAAGTGAAACCATGAATTGCCCTCTCATATATGGGAGCACCCCAACACAACGTCTCATTTCGTTCACCCCATTCAAAATAACATCTTTAGTTTGTTCACATACAAAATAAGTTCCGAACAACATCAAACTTTGTTATTTATCAAATTTTATGAAACAATTTTAGGAACCACTAACCAAAGGATGAATAAACCTCAGCCCATCCTCGCTCCTCTGCAACCAGACGTGTTCAAATGGCTGGTTCGTATTATTCACGAGAATACTGAACTCCTCCTGCGGTTTCCGTATAGAAGGAATATGAAACGGAACCTTAGGCTTTGGGCCCATCGTCTTCTTATCCTTGGTCGCGACCTTCACTCCCGTCACCACACTTGCCTCCGCACCCACTGAGCTCTGGCTGGCCGACCCATGATTTCCCCCTTTCTTCCTCCCGTATACCAATTGAAACCCGTCTTCCATGTTTGTTTGAGCCTGCCCGGTTTCCTCTTCCTTCTTCCGGACTTTCTGGAACTCATCGGCCGAGACGTCGAACCGCTCTAGCAGCTCGTCGTTCATATTGACCAGCCAATCGTATCCGTCATCCATGTCACCACTAGCAGGGAACGCCATGTCCTTGGCCCCCCATAACGGCACCATCGACAAGCCTATCGCCTCGAGCATCGACTGCGATTTCTTGGAAATTTCTTGGATCGGGATCTTGAAGTCAGCGAAATTGTAATAGAAGTGGAAGTCCTTATCGGAGGGTAGGCCACGGAAAGAACCGGAGAGCTTGGACACCGATGAAGCCAGCGAGCCTGTGGTCAGGGCGTATAGGGTTTGGGCCCTGTGGGGTTGGCCTTGGTCGACGTCCATTATATCGTGGGGGTGGTCTTGGGACTGCTGTTGGCTCATGACAGTCGTCAAAGGCTTTTGATTATAGTGGCATCTACCCAAGGGTTTAGCGTTAGGGTTTACGCATTGCCAGCCCCAGAGAACTCCACTTTACAGTCTAGGCCTTCCAGGAAAGCGACTGCAGACGGAGAAAAAGAAAACGAGTAGCCAGATGATCTTATAGGGCTGTGTCACGTGAGCGGCGTGCGAATGCACAGGCGGCAAAATAAATGTGATGTGAAAAATAATTGTTTACATTTACTTTTAATTAGATCTTAGCTTACTAGTCGGTAAATGTGAGTATTATTTCATTTTAAAAGTATGGGTGTTATCACATTTTTAATTAGATATAAAAAATTTTTACCTAATATTTTAAAGTTTTAAGATAAATCTTTATATTTTAATATGATATTAAAGTCAAAGATAGACCTTTACTTTATAAATTTTTATGCTTCAAAGTTGAGTTTTAGTCCATTTATAATACTTATATCAACATACAAGTGAAGGATAATATTAAAGGTAAATGTTATATCATATTAAAAGTGTAAAAATGGTCTATTAAATTTAGAAGTGATAGGATTTTTTCACCTATTACCTTAAAGTTTTAGGATAGACCATCACATTTTAATATTACAAAATTAATAAGTCTTACATTTCAATTATCTTTCTTGACCCCATATTATTACATAATTAACAAAAAAATATTAAAATTTATTTCAATCCTTCAAATTCTTTCATATCTATTAATTTAATTTCTCGACTCTTTAAGACTTGTAGCACCTTAAACTTTCAAATTACAACTTAGATTTTTGTTATGGAGTATAATTTAAAAAGAAAAAAAGAAATAATTTAAATCTACAACAAATGTTTTTAAAGAATGAGAACAAAAAAGAAAAACATAAGACAAGTTCCCCTTTTTAATATTGTAGAAGAAGATAAGCAGACAAATATAAATATATTTTTTTCTTTCCTCGTGTCTTTCATACTACAAGTAAGTGTTAAAATGCATGGTGCTCACGAACGAAAAAAGTAGCACTTGCACATTCAACAAATATTACGTGTGCAAAGCCACTTTATGCCTTTGATCAAGTCATGCAGTATAAATTAAGACAATGTCCAAAACACATGAATCCTTCATTATATGGTTTTCTTTGATGTATGTCACGGCCGGAACACGTAGGCCTAGGTCAGGTCTTTTTAAAATGTTATTTTTTCCTTAGATACACATTTAAATTTATCCACCAGGATTTGGCAGTATTTATTTTTAATTGAGCCATGTGTTTATCGATGTAATCTAATTTTAGATTTTAAAAAGTATAAAATTAGTTTCTTTTTGTAAATTATTTTAATTAAAATAATTAAAATGAATAATATAATAGGGTCGCCAGCCTTAAGTATGTTTTCCGCCTTTCAAGGACTCATTGTAGGAAAATTTTCATTTCAAACTAAAGCCTACTTTTACAGGGAGACGTTCAAGATCCCCCAATAAATCCAAGCGTACCGAGCGTTAGCCCATCACGCAGCAAGGCAGCCGACCTCTTGGGTCCACAGAAATCGGCCCGGAGAAAGCACGGTCTTGACAATATTTATAAGATATCGTCTGCTTTTTAGAGCCTACATGTAATAGCTTTACTCGTATACAGGTTCTTCTTTGTTTTTTTGTTTTTTTTTTTTTAGAGCATGTAAGTTAAAAAATTTGTGTCGCTCATGTTCCTATGATGGCTAGTTTGGTTCCTTGTATCTGACAGAATATGCAACTCTGTGTTGGACTATTTACGCACACTCTGATTGGTGTGCATTTTGTGTTTACCATGATGCCGTTTTGGTTGGTGTATGCGACTTGTAGCGTTTTAATTGGCTTGAAAGGAAGCCACTGCAACGATGTCATTTTGCGAAAAGCAAAGAACAAGCGAAACAAGCTTGGTTCCTCCATTGAAATCGATCGACTGAGAAATGCAGCTCGAATCAAGCCTTGGTTTGGATGCTCAATGGTCCAAAATACTAACCGGAAAATGGCTTGTTAGTCTGAAAGGAAAGTAGCTTAAAAAAAGGGAAGGCGCGTATACGGGACCAACTAGTAGAAAATCGTCCCAGATTTATCTCTATTCTTACGTGAGTGATCTGTGGTCGCAACATAATTCAAATATTTCCATTGACGTAAGGTAAATAAAACCAAAACTTGAAGATTAGTTTACAAATTGTCTCCTTATTTCTATTCTCTCTTTCCCCCCTTCTAGAAGGAAACAATAATTGCAGAATTAAATTAAAAGAGAAACTGGTAAAACAAATGAGCAATAAATAAATTTCGTTTACAGTCGTTAAGTCCTTTAAATTCGGTTAATAATGATTATCAAGATTTTCTAATGCATGCTACTTGTGGAATCCATTTCATATCATTCGAGTAATGAGTTTCTTTTTTGAAAAGGTAAAATGATGTTGACCCGTTAACACCTTCACCAACTCTGCACCAACTCAGGTAATAATGAGTATCATCTCCCATTTGGTGTCCGATTCCTCAAGGATTAAATAGATTCTTTATCAAATCAACGTCTTGAAGGTGATGTGAAAATCTTGCTCATACAAGAGTAGTACCCACCCCGCAGGAACAGCTCTACACATCAGCCTTACGCCAACATGGTCTCTAGGCACGTAACATATTTTTGTGAGTATTTGTATCGATCGAAGGATGAAAGTTTCCTAAATCGAAGGGTGAGTATTTGACATATCATTCAATTATTTTTGTGAATTATTGATACAAATGATTGAATTTATATGAAACATATTTGATCAATACTTGCTTTAACTAACCTACCAACACATTAAATATTTTACTTCACAACATAAAGCCATAGTCTTCATATTCAACTAGTCGAAATTAGACAATTTCCAAGACAAATTTGTTACAACCCTAAGTGGTACCATTGTACTAAGGTATATAACTATAGTAATCAGATGTTCTATACTATAACCACCTTAGTAACAATGCCTACAAGTTTATTGGACATTTAGTACAACACAAACACACACCATCAAGCTCCAACAACCTTTCCTCCAGTAACCTTCTAGCAATAATGGTAGAACTTATGAACTATTGAATTCCAATTGTTAAGACCTTTAAACGTTATTATTGTACAAAAAAAACTATATCTAATAGTGAAAGTACAACTTTATTTCCTCATATCTATGATTTTTTTGAATAGGTAAGCCTATGGTTCGTTATGAGTTTTTGAGCGGCCACCAACCCCGTGAAACGGAATCCAATTGGAAACTACAAAGAATCCGATCGAAAATTGCAAGAAATTCCTCCATCACTGAGAATCTACTATCATACCAAATTCGTAAAGCAATTTGATTTACGCTTAGAAGCATGGAATTTTCTAGGAATAAGATCTAGTTTGGTGTTTGATTTATGGATTTTGGTTGGTTGTGTTGGACAAATCACAATTAATCGTTGGTTGATTTTGGTTGGTTGTTTATGTTGATTTGGGTTTCGTGGGATATCTTTAACAAGTTAGAAATTTTATTTGCCTAAGTTCCGTTGATTATTTGTCTATTGTGTGGGAAGCTTATGATTAGGGTCTCTAAGTGTTGTCAGTGGTTGGTTTTTGAAATTATTATGGTGGTTTTTGCAAATAGTCTAGTCGGTAAATTGGGTGCATGACTTAAGGCAAAGGTTCAACTTAAGGCTTGAGAGAGTGGAACTCTTCCTTGGAAGGTTTAAGCATTGAATGTATCGGAGAAAAAGAACTAATCACATAAGGAAGGACTTCATTTTGCTCTACAACATTTGGATATGTGTCTGGTTTGGTGCGTAGGGGATTTTTCACTATGAGTATGGTGAGGCTATCTATTGCCTTTCCTTGAGAAGAGCCAATTATTGGCGGCACCTAATGATGGCTGGATTCACCCACCCTTTCCAACTGGACAGGGTCCCCCACCTTCCAACAAATGCCCCAAAACTTTGTTTTGGGACCTTTGTTCCCAAAGATCATGTTTGGACATCCAAGTTGAGTTGAATGACGATGTCAAAAGAAAAGATATTTAAGAAGACCTTGGAGATGGGACAATCGAAGTTTGTGTCAACCTGCTATGCAACTAAAATAAATACCACCACTATACTTTGAATCATTCACGGTTATGGCGGCAACACTAGGTGGTAATGGAAAGTGGCAAAACCCAGCATAGATGCCAATAACAAGGCCAAACAAGACAATGAAACAAATTAGTTTGCTTCGTCATGGGTGTTCTCAATGCAGTACCAAAATGATTGAGGCAACACTAGTGTAATAGGAGGTGACCCTTGTAGTTAGTATCACCAATCCAAGTTAGGACTTCCTAATAAGGGTTTCTTAACTTAACTGGGATCTCATGTCCAACTTTGCAAAACCAAGAGTCAGGACAAGCTTGTATCATCATGGAATAGGCCATTATCATTTGAGGGAATTTGTGGAGATAAGGTCACTTCCTTTGTGTAGCCTCCTTAGGAGCTCCTTATGGAAGCTATAAGTTCAAGATTGAACACATGAATCAAGTCATTGAATGTCCCCAACAAATACAATGGAATGAGTCTTGTATGAGGTAACTTGGAGATACACCATAGAAAAGATGTATGTGGAGTGGCAAAGAAAAACAACATGTTTGAAAATGTTGAAACATCTATTACTCAAGTGGCCTTCAGAAAGCACTTGTAGAGAGAACCTCACACTCCATATGGTATGGCTTATTTACCCTCTCTGTGCCTTAAGGTGGATAAACGCACATCTAGAGTACACTTTAAAGGATTGGATTTTGAGAACCCTTATCGTAAAACCATGAGTGACCCTAAGGCTACTTTAGGGAGAAAATTTTCATCACTATACATCCTAGTAACCCATTTGCCAGACATTCCCCTAATTCCGTATAAGCCTAAGCTATCATCAAGGAGTGGAACTCACCCATAAATACCCATTTCCAGTCATGAATTTTCACTTGCATCTTAATATCACACACTCACTTTGGTGTCCATATTTGATAAAGAACAACCATCGATTAATCTATTTGAGCATTTTTTTAATACTGAATGGGGATTAAGGAAATCGGCAATTATTGGTTTGTTAAATAGTTAGAGCTTTAACATTTATTTACAATGTTGGGAGGATTTTGAAATGGCTTGGTCTTAAGAAGGGAGGTCATTTGATAAATACAAGTACAGGCTCACTAGGTGAATGAATACAAATAGCAAAAACACAAATAGTAAGAGGGTGGAAGCCTAGATTATCCTTCCATAACTCTTGCTCCCATGTCAAAACCCATCAATCTTGATTGTAATTGGAATGCCCTACAAAGGTACATACATTTGGATAAGCAAACTAAGAAACTGAAACATCCCATTGCACCTAGGATTTATCTATAGATGAACTTTTCCAAACCACTAGCTATAGCTTTTAATAGAGATAGAAAATGGGGAAGTGGAAGGCAATTTTTGGCAAGAGATAATGTATGAATCCAAACATGGACATTGTAAATTTTGTGACATGAAGGGTCATAGTCTAACTAGCTACTAACAGTAGGCATTAGCTTAAAAAAAGGAAAACAAGACTAACATGAATACAAGAGCTATGGAAATGAATTATGTTATATTGGCATAGGTCGACAAACCAAAAATGGAAAGAGGAAATAATAGCAAGGAAGTAGTTTTTGAAGAACCAATACAAGTGGTGTCAATAATTGACATTAGCAAAGAAAACGAAGCATCCACTAATGGCACTAAAGTTAGTATGGGTGGAAAACTTCCCAACCAAAGGGTCCTTGCTAAGATAAAAAAGCCAATAAGAATGAAATATGTTGTGAAAGCTCCTATTCCTAAAATTTAGGAAGTTCAATTCATTGGAAAATGGAAGGATACACTAGAGCAAGGCCAAAACATGCCAAATTCACAAGAAATAAAGTATGGTAAGATGGTTGTCTACAAGCCTACCAAAAGTACTAACTCCTTTGCTATACTTGACCAATTGGAAAATGAGGAGCAAGATATTATCATTATAGAAGAAATTCAAAGCACAACATTGGGGTTCCCATTTAATGAGCAGTAGGCTACACATTACACAGTATAATCCCCCAGGCAATTTGATGGTGAAACAAATTCAAAGGTGTTTGGACTTATAATTGTATTTCCAGGTAAAAATAATAGAATGAAACATGAAAAAAAGCTTAGATATAATTATGCACTCTGGGAAAAATGCCAAGTTGATGTGGGAGATTAAGCATTCTAGGAATAAAGTAGTAAATAAACACTTACTGACACAAGGGGATAATGACAATGCAGCTAAGCATGTAGCATATATGTTTAGGAAATCTTTTGTGACACCCTTTACATTTGTTGAGCATATTGTCAGTGCAAGAAATAAACACAACCATTTTAGTTCTACATTTATAAGATCTAATAATGAAGCAAGATCTATACACACCCTACCAAAATGTGTTCCTTATGTGCCTTTTCATTATGAAGACACTAATATGGAATATTAGAGGGGCAGGTGCCCTCCAAAAAATAGACTACCTAAAGAGGGTAGTCAAAGAAAATAAAATTGAATTTTTGGCCTTGTTAGAACCAAAAAAGAAAAGTAGTTATTTAAGGAATTTAGCGAGTAAACTTTAATTAAACAAAATGATAAGCTATGTTAGGAACCACAATGGGATGAGATTTTGATGGCTAGATGGTTTCAATGGACATTTTTATCAATCAAGTGTTGAGATTATGAAAAAAGATATAGTAGCAGTGGTGCATGACTTCTTTGGTGGCAACCCCATGGTATTACTTTTATGTTAATAGTTTTAAATATCTCAGGCCTATCAGTTTGTGTAAGACTTATAAAATCATTGCCAAGATTCTAAATGATAGCTTAGTACATTTATTACCTTTGATAATTTCCAAGGAATAATATGGTTTTGTGAAAGGGAGAGATATTCATGAGAATGTCACAATAGCCCAAGAGATGGTTAATGAATTAGATCATAAAGTAATAGTCAACATGATGATTAAGGTAAATATGGAAAAGACATATGATTGTATGGAATGGGGTTTTATACTCAAAGTATTGGAATGGTTTGGTTTTTCTCATTTATGGAGTGATGTGGTATTCAGGTGCATGTCTAACAATTGGTTTACATGTTTGGTACAAGGAGGAAAACATGGTTTCTTCAAGTCCACACGAGGTCTTCAACAAAGGGACCTTCTATCACCTAGCATTTTTATCCTAGCTCAAGATGCTTTTAGTAAAAAGCTCAACCATTTGATGGAGATGACATCATTCATTGGAAGATTTAAAGGTAACAATAATTTCGAGGGGTTTCTCATTTATTATATGTTGATGATATATTAATTTTTATGGAAAGGAACCAAAGGTTTCTTGAATACATCAAGGCTTTGCTACAAGAGTAAGAAGCATATAATGGACAAAAAGTGAATGTAGAAAAGATGAGGGTAATAGTGTCAAGGAAGTTAACAAAATCCAAGAAAGAACTTATCAAGCAAATCATAGGTTTCTTTTTTACAGACTTGCCAATTAAGTACTTAGGTATTCCATTATTCAAATGATGAAGTTGAATCGATTATTTTGATGAGATGGTTGATGTTATAGCTAATCAAGTGCATAATTGGAAAGCTAAATTCTTATCTCAAGGGGGTAAATTGACATTAATCAAAAGTATACTCTCCTTTATGCCAATACATACCATTTCTATACAAAAGTACTGAAAACAATCATACAAAAGATTAATAGTATACTGGCCAAATTCATGTGAAGTAATGGGATGGCCATGGTAGACATTGGGTTAAGTGGCAAAGTATTTGTATGCCTTTGGAAGAAGGTGGCCTATTTGAAACCTAGAACAAATAATGCAACACTTTAAAGAAAGTTTGTATGACATTTTGTGCAAGAACAATCCTTATGGGCCTTAATTCTTCAAGCCAAGTATAGGCATCCAAGGGAAGCAATTAGATGAGATAGAAAGAATGCACATTCACATACATAGAAGATGCTTTTGCCTTGGGTAGAGTGTGCAATCCAGCATCGTAAATGGATTATTGGTGAGAGAAAATGTTCCTTTTGGAAGGATAATTGGATTGGACAGCCTTTTCAGTATCCTTTATGTCCAAAACAGGATATAACAATTGGAGAAGCCCTTCAAAGTCAAGATTTTATTAGGGAACATTGTCTAGTGAGCAACAAGAGTAAGATAGAAAAATTGTATGTACTTAGGATCTAGATAGGCTTGTTTGTGATTTGAGTACTTTTGGAAAATTTTTAGCTTCATTAGTGTATCAAGACTAAAGAGTGAAAAAAGATAAAGTGGCTTGGGCTAAATTTCTATGGAATAAAGTGGTCCTTTCTAATATTGGATTGTTTAGGTGAAAGTTAATTCATTATGGCATCCCTGTGGAATGTAATATGCAAAAAAGAGGAATCTAATTGGCATTTAGGTGTTATTGCTGTGAAAGAGAGATGGTAGATCATGTATTTATACATAATGGATTGGCACAATGACTTTGGTGTACAATTGGCAACACACTTCAGGTACATGTTCACTTTAATTCTAATCTAACCTTGGCACAATCAGAGGAGAGCTTTAATAGCCATTTTGGGAAGAGTTATTACGAAAGAAATTTGGTTGGTTAGGAATTTTGCAAAACACAATGGGGAGCATATAATCCATATTCAAAATTAACAAAGATATTACAGATTGGATGCTTCAAATGTCAATGCTAATCCAAGTCAAGATATAAGTAAGTCTTCTTGATCAAATTTCACTAGTCGTGTTAAAGGTTCCTAAGATTCACATTCCATTGAGGCAAGGAGTTTGGGTTCATTGGCAACCTCCTTCTGTGGGGTAATTTAAGCTTAATACGGATGGATCAAACATCATGGAGAATAATGTTGGTGGAGGAATCATTAGAGATCACAATGAAGATTTCATAATGGCTTTTTCCACCAAGTTGAATCTTGGCACCAATGCAGAGGTAGAAACTTATACCTTGTTACAGGGACTTAAAATATGTTAGGCAAGGAGTTAAGTACCTCATGTTATTAAATCAGATTTGTTTTATTTAGTTCAATGTTTGCTTAAAAAATGGAAATCTCCATGGAAATTCTAATATGTCATATGTTAATGCTTATCTATAATTCTTTCACATGCACTTGTGCATCATGTGCATTATGAGGGAAATGTGGTAGTAAATCATCTTGCTAACTTTGGTCACTCCATTTAGAATGTAAAATTTTTGACCAACTTGGCACATTGTCTCATCCATGTTTAGATATTTATGTTAAGGATCATCTAGGATTAGGTAATTATAAGCCACCATAGGGTTAAACAAATGTGATGCCTAATATATTTTATGTTTTCATTTTACTTATGTATAGTCACTTAAAATATAAGTGACTAATTTTTCTTTAAGGGTTAGGATTATACTTTGTCCTTCGTACTCATTTGATGTATGGTTAGTATGCCCAACATTGTTAGTATTAATAAAATTTATCAAGGTACCGCCTCTACTCTTTTTCTTTTTCTTTTTTAAAAAAAGGCCAAAGGGGCTTCGCAATGAATGCAAGGCACTTCCATGGGATGGACTGTTAAGCATAGATGCCACATAGAACCAATAAAAAGCCAGTGTAAAAGCAATTCTATGGAATTTTGTTGAGCCCCCATAAGGCCAATTATCCCATCCCTTATAGATGATTTAACTTGCAACCTTATTGTAATGCCAATTGTTAAGAACATTGGTTGTTACTATGGTACCAAAAGTTATAGTTAATGGTTATAATGCATGTCCTATTCTTAATCGACCTTAGTAACAACATCCTCAAATTTGTTTTACACTTGGTAGGACAAATACATACCACCAAACTCTAACAAAATTGTTAAAAAGAAAGTGACAAGCTTAGTTATACAATTTATTTTGACAATAAGGGAGAGGTTAAACAAAGAAACAAAATATTGGTGGTTTGCTAACTAGATGCCAAGGTTCCATACCACCAAACTCCAGCAGCATATAAATAAAGTCCACTAATACATAAACATGGTCTAGCAATGTAAGCACAATCCAACATTATATGATTACAGTCCAACAATATAAGCACGGTTTAGCAACATAAGCATGATTCAACACTTAGCAAGCTCACATTTAATGTAACATATAACTTCACTTGAATTAAGATCAAGCTTGAGTAAAAGCTCCTTATAGATTGATCTTTTAATATGTTCCTACAAGTACATAAAGCTAAGTATCATTTTTCTTAAAATATACTCAAATATATTTTTAACATCATTCACAAATAGATTTCTCAAGAACATTTTAAGAAGATGTTTTATGAAAGAATGTAGGAACCCGGCTACTTTATAATATCATTGATTGATATTATAATTTGTACACCTTTTACTTCCTATGATTTCTTTTTGCACATATGAAAAATATTTTTTCAAAAAACAATTCATAAATAGATTTTGTCACAACAAAACCATTATTTTCCAACAAGGGATGTTACATTCCACCTTAGTTTATTGACAAAAATGATAGGTTAGTTGTTCCATTTGAATTTTAAAAGGACATCTTTGGGAGTCACCAAGCAACATGACTTTGGATGGGATCTCAAACCTATTTGAATGAATAGTCAAAGGAGGCCCTTTTTGAAAATGTTTCCAGCAAATGTGCCCTCATGGAATAGTCAATGAAGGAGGAAGGAAGTTATACGAGACAAAGGAACAATATGGAATGGGTAGGTTGATCTTTTAGAGGAGAAACCACCTTGGAAAAGAGACTACATGGCTATCATGGGAATTAGAGTATTTAAGGCCTATATAGTTGTTTATTTGACATGCCTTAGTAGGTTGGGTGGGTGGTCATTGGAATTAGCATGTTTAAGGCCTATACAACCTTTTAGTTGATGTGCTAAAAGTTATCATTATACTTTTTGTTAGATCTTATAGTAACCTAAAAAAGGGGTGAATTAAGTTTGTCAAAAATTCTTGTCTTTTTCATTTTTACTAAATGAATCAATTAAGGCATCAAGTAAAGTATTCATAAAACATAAAGACTAGGATTTTTGGAAAGTGCTTTGGCCAAAAGCCACCTCGACACCTATTCCACCCCACTCTAACAACCCACTAGAGTCACTTTTCAATTAATTCAACAATTAATTACAAGGGATACCCAAACCCTTGGGATAACCAATCCCTTAAACCCGATTACAAGTTTCTCACCCTAATATTACAAATTTAGAACTAGGCTTCTATAAGATATGCAAAATTCAATTCACAAGGTGTAAACAAATGCTACAACGCTATTATAGAATGAATTGGACAAAAGCCCCAAATTTTGTTCAAGCCTTAGCATTGTTCACTTGTATAAACTTAAGTTCACTTGCATTGTTCCTTTGTCAAAAAATTGGGGCCAAAATGTCCTTCATTGGGTCTAGGCCTAATCCAGAGAAGCTTGACAAGTGTCTGAAGTGGTTGGCAACAATTACACCTAGCTTCCCTAACTATTTACTGCCTATAATTAAGTTTGTCCTTATGTTAATAACTTCCCAATTGTTACAGGCCACATTTATTTCTCATTGCTCTATAAATAGTGATTGTAAGTTCATTTGTGAGGAGAATCTTTGGAGATCAATGAGAGTTTTCATTCTATCTAGTCTTGTCTTCTTTTTTTGAATCTTAAATCTAAATTTGGTGCACTTTGAGTTCCAGCCTTTACTCTCATTCCCTTCATATTTTTGCTATTTAAATTACAACCTTTACATTCAATAGCTTATTTTCCTTGTTTGTTACATTTTCAATGCTTAAAAATTTTAAGATTTCTATTGTTATCTTTTTCTAGTCTCTTTATAAACTTTAGCTCACTATGTTGCCCATCATGGAATGCATCAAGTGGTTTAAGCTTGGTTTTGGTGAGTGAACCATTATAACATATTTATTGATCTCTTCAATCTCAATTTATTTTATAGCATCACCATGTCTCATGAAAGAGATGGTTCTTCATGGTCATCTTCACCCATTCCACCATGGCAAGTTACATATATAGTGCAGAAGAGTGAATTCAAGAAGATGAAGGCTAAATTCCAAGAGCTCAAACTTTTACTTCAGCAATGCTTGCCACCATAAACAACCCAAACACCACCCTACCCTACTCCACCATCACCTTAGATGACTCACCTACCACCTTAAGTAACCTTATCACTCCTACAAATGTCCATTCATCAACCACTGCCATAACCATTTATACCACAAAGACCAACACCATATACACCATATACGCCATATACACCATATTACCAACAATATGCACCATATTGACCTTAGATTGCACAACCACCCTTTGTACCCCCAAAATATCAATCGCTACAACCTCCACCTCAGAGACTTCCTCTACTTATTACCAATGATGCAAAATTTGATGTTGATTCCAGTAGAGGAAGATGATCAAATCCTTTGTATAGACTTTCTTAAATTCAAAGGAAATCTTAACCCAAATGATTTTCTTGAATGGCTTTGTGCTATGGAGAGAATCTTTGAGTATAAAGACTATAATGAGGAGAAGAAATGCAAGATAGCCATCCTGAAACTCAAGGATTATGCTTCTTTATAATGGGATAACACAAGAAAGCTCCGAGATAGAGATGGCCAAAGTAAAGTCAAAACATGGGATAACCTTAACAAGATCTTGACTAAGTGTTTTCTTCCTAGGGAGTACAAACAAAAGCTCTATCACAAGCTCCACATTTTCAAGCAAGAGAAGAAAAGTGTTGTAGAATACATTAGAGAATTTGAAAAGCTGATGATCCGATGTAATGTTCTTGAGCTAGTAGAGCAATTTGTTGCCTGATTTCTTGGTGGCTTAAATCCATATATTGCTCGAATGGTAAATTTACAACCTTACTACTCTTTTAATGATGTCTACAAACTGGCTGTCAAGGTAGAAAAGCAAAAAGCCACCTCTAAAGTGATAACTCTATTTTTATAGAGTTATTTTACCTATTTTAGGTAATAAATAATTTTAATAATTGTGAGAAAACATTTGAACTCCTCTTTATTTACCTATATTTATCTTGTTTATGTAGCACAAGGAGGCAAGGAGAAAAGGAATGAACATGGAGAACCTAATACTTATTGTGTGGCAAAATCGTAATATCAAGATCAAGAGAGTTAAGATGGGCTTGGGCTTTGGATGATTGTTATTAGATTTTTTATTGTTATTGGGTTTTCTATTTATTTAGAAAACCCAGTCATGTTAGGAATTCAAATCCTAATTAATTTAGAAGTTCAAAACCTAATTAAATTAGGAGTTTAAAGCCTAATTAAATTAGGAGTTCAAAACTTAATTAAATTAAGAGTTCAAAACCCAATTATTTTAGATCTCTAAAACCCAATTCTACTAGGATAAGAGTAGGTCTAAACCTAACCCTATATAAGAGAAGAGAAGAGGCAAAAGAGAAGGAGGAGGAGGAAATTGAGCACAACTCAAGAAAGAGGCCAAGAATTCAAGGTTTTCTTGAAAAGAAGACAAAAAGGGTGACAGACTTCTTGTTCCTGGATTCAAGATGCCTTCTTTATTTCTTATTACCATTCTTTCTCATTATTTCTTTATGTTTTAGTTTATCTTTGTTAGAGCTACTATGTAACCTAATTATGATGGTATGAATCTTATGATTATTATGTTTTGCAAGATATTTTATTTATGTGAAGTTATATATTACGGAGTTTAATGCTTTTAGGTGATTAGCTACCACTTAGATGACTTGATTTGCATGTTAGAGACCGACAGGAAATAGCATGCAGTTGCTTCTTGTAATATGCAACCATAGATTAAATATGGATAGGCATATACCATATTATTTGTGTGGCTTTCGGTGTAAACTGGGAATGTTCATAGATCCTAATGCATTTGGTTTGTTTCAATTCACATATAGAGATATAGTAAATTAATGAACTAAGTAGGTTTGCTATACCTAGACATAGGATAGTAAATAAATTAGGAAGTTCCGCCATCACATAGATATTGTCTTTCTTGCAAACATAAATAATCAATATTAATACCTAGTAATTATGGTGAAATCGGATGCTCTAACATATTTCTTGCATTTAGTTTTCTTAGACTTAGTTAGTTAATCTATCATCTATCAATTTGGTTTGCTAGATAAATTTTAGGATTAATTCATCATTAGTACTTAATTAGTTTAGTATTCACCAATCTTCGTGGGACGATACTTTTCTTATCATTATATTACTTGTTCGACATGTTCACTTGCATATAAATTTTACCAAACAAGTTTTTGGCACTGTTGCCGGGGATTGGTTGTTTTACTACTGATTAATATTAATACCGAATAATTTCTAGGCTTAATCTAGCTTTTATTTTCTTTTAAGAAAAAATCATTTTTTTTATTCTTGAAAAAAAAATTATTTCTTTTAATTCTTGAAAAACAAAAAAATCGTTTCTTTTAATTCTTGAAAAAAAAAAATCATTTTTCTTAAGTTGTCAAAAAAAAAGGAAAAAAAATCATTTTTATTTTATTTTTATTTTGCTTCATTATTTTTATTTTGAAAAAAAAAAGTTCCTTGTTAAGTTGTTATTGTTGAAAGATTAAGAAACAAGGATGGAGAAAAATAATGGTATACACAGACTTTTAAAAGACTATGGTGCACCAACATTTTGGAATGCTACATCAAGCATTAAAAGGCCTGAAATTCTGGCAAGTAACTTTGAGATCAAGCCAGCACTCATCCAGATGCTTTAAAACTCCATGCAATATAGTGGGCTACCAAATGAGGATCCAAAAGCTCACATTAAAGCATTCCTTGAATTTTGTGACATGATTAGAGATCATAGAGTTATAGAAGATGTTATCAGGTTGAAACTATTTCCATTTTCTCTTAGAGATGCAGCTAAAAAGTGGTTCTTTTCACTTCTTGTAAGATCAATTACTACATGGGATGATTTGGCTTAAAAATTTCTTGGTAAGTTCTTTCCTTTTGCAAGATCTACTAAATTGCGTAACGATATTTACACTTTTAAGCAGATGAATGATGAATTATTATATGAAGTTTGGGAGAGATTCAAGGAACTTTTGAAGATATGTCCAAATCATGGATTACCTACGTGGCTACATGTACAAACTTTTTATGATGGGTGTAGTATGAATCTTCGTTGTGTAATTGATACAGCTGCAGGAGGGGACTTACATAGCAAAACACCAGAAGAGGCATTTAATTTTCTAGAGGAGATGGCATTTGATAACTATCAATGGTCTACTGAGAGACTACCAATGCATCAAGCAAGTGGAGTCCATGAAGTAGATACCTTTGCCAACTTACATGCAGAATTGGAAGTGTTCCTAAAGAATAGAGAATATGAATTTTGTGGTGGAGCACATGAGAGCATAGAATGTCAAGTAGGTAACCCTAATGCTCATTATAATGATTATGCTAATTTTGTTGAAATTCCTAACAGGTCACAAAATGATTATTACTCAAATACGTACAATCTGGGATGGCACAACCATCAAACTTTTTCATGGAGTAAGCCAAGTGAGATGAGACTGCAACCAACATTTTGGCAAATAGAAGAGGTGAAACCTAACTACGAGAACATGATTAGTGAGCTAGCCAACACCACACAGAACTTTATAGAGAGGATTGAAGCAAGATTTCAGAATCAAGAAGCGAGTTTTCAAAGACAAGAAGCTTCAATTCAAAAATTAGAGGTGCAGATGAGTCAGCTCATTAGTATGATCTCAGAGAATCAAGAAGGTCTTTTGCCTAGTGATATAGAGAAAAGTCTTGAAGATACCATAGAGGCAATAACCCCAACATGTGGCAAGCAAGTAGGAGAAGTTGATGTTGACAAAGAGAGTCTCAAAGATAATGATGAAGATGTCAGCATGCAACTTGAGGAGGCACCTAGGAACAAGCTTGTTCCAGAAAATCCTATGTCCTTTATGCCTTCAGCTCCATCTCTCCAAAGATTCCAACAATGCGTAAAAGATAAGTAATTTTTGGAATTCCTCGATATATCTTTAAAACTGCACATTAACATTCCTTTTGCAGATACTCCAGTTCAAATATCTAATTGTGCAAAACTTTTGAATGAGAGACTGGAGAACAAAAGGAAGTTGAAAGTATATGAGACAGTTGTGCTAATTGAAGAATGCTCAACAATCAAACGACACAAGCTGTCTCCTAAACTATTGGAGTTTCATCCTCCTTGAGCAACATGTGGAGGATAGTTTGGCTGAAAACTATAAAACAAGCGCTTCTTGGGAGGCAACCCAAGTATTTTGTTAGTAGTTTGGTTAGAAGGCTATCACGATATGCTCATCACAGCTCCATTTTGACAACCTACAATCAAGGGAGTTTTCTTATTCCTTCTTTATTATTGATTTCTTTTGTTTTTACATTGAGGACAATGCTTCATTCAAGTTTGGGGGTAGGGAAAGAACCTTTGTGCAAAATTTGATTGAATTTTTTTTATGTCATGATTACATCCCATGTTGTGAATTCTTGGTGATTCTTTGGAAGATATAGATTTTGTTCAAACCTGCAATTGTAGTGTGAGTTAAGTGTGATTCTGATTATGTTGATCCACCTATTGAGCACTAAAAGTCCTTCATTTTTGAAATTGTGTGTATTTCTAAAGAATATTCATGTGAAGTATGTGATTTTCTTATATCTCACATGAATCTTAGAATTTGTTTGATTTTCTCTTGAGGCGAAATCCTAAGCTGCATCTAATTGAGAAAATGATTTAGGCCATTCTTTGGATCGTTTGAGCCTTTCAAGCCAACCTTATTTATTTATCATCAGTCACCCCGCTGAGCCTTGATTCATATTCATTTTTTTTTGTTTAACACCCACATATATATACCCTTGAGCCTTTGACAAATTATCTTTTTGTCTTACACCCTTGAACATATTGATTTTTAGGATATAAGTCTATTTGAGTGAAGAGAAGTCGAGGGGAAGGATGTTGATTGCAATGATTTGTAGCATAATATGTTGCTTTTGTGAATGCAAAAAAAAAAAAAACAAAGCAACATCTATCCAAGAATGGAATTCTCTTATTGCTTATTGTCAAATTCAAGCCACTAAAGGTTCAGAAATTGACTTTTGCATAGTAGTTGGATGTCATCAACAAGATAAGATTATAATGGTTACATTTCTAGTCCTACTACTTGCTTTATGATTGCAAGCATGATTGTGACTTTTGTGAGTGTCAAAATCCAAGTGAAATCAAGTATTTTTGAAAAAAAAAATAAATGAGAGAAGTGGTGATAGAAAGATCATTTGCGAAAAAAAAGAAAAAAAAAGAGAAAGCAAAGAAAGGAAGTGACAAAAGCTCAAATTAGATCCTAGAAAGCAATGTGTTCATGGGTGAATTTAGCCTAAATGACTTTTATCTTACCCCTAGCTCAGCCTTACATTACAAGCTTATAAAAGTCCTATTGATTTTTGGTTAGATGATTGGCTTACATTAGTGGAGAGAGGAATGAAAAGCAAACATATGAGGTTTGGTTAAAGATTTTGAGAGGTTGCATATTAATGTGAATTTATTTGGAGTGCATATAGTTGAAAAGATGAGGACTCACACACACACACATGTGGTCAACATTGTTAAGAGTCTATCTTATCTTATGAAACAATTGTGGTGTTTGGATAAAAGCTATATTTTTCTTTGAATTGTTAAGTTGAGCAATTATGGGAGAATATCATGAAGGGATTTTGTCTAAAACATATATTGTTTATTGCTTTTGCTAGAGGACTAGCAAAATGTTAAGTTTGGGGGTTTTGATAACTCTATTTTTATAGAGTTATTTTACCTATTTTAGGCAATAAATAACTTTAATAATTGTGAGAAAACATTTGAACTCCTCTTTATTTACCTAAATTTATCTTGTTTATGTAGAACAAGAAGCCAAGGAGAAAAGAGATAAACATGGAGAGCCTAATACTTATTGTGTGGCAAAATCGTAATATCATGATCAAGAGAGTCAAGATAGGCTTGGGCTTTGAATGATTGTTATTAGATTTTATTGTTATTGGGTTTTCTAAATAATTAGAAAACCTAATCATATTAGGAGTTCAAAGCCTAATTAAATTAGGAGTTCAAAACTTAATTAAATTAAGAGTTCAAAACCCAATTGTTTTAGATCTTTAAGACCCAATTCTACTAGGATAAGAATAGGTCTAAACCTAAACCCTATTTAAGAGAAGAGAAGAGACAAAAGAAGGGGGGAGGAGGAAATTGAGCACAACTCAAGAAAAAGGCCAAGAATTTAAGGTTTTCTTAAAGAGAAGACAACAAGGGTGACAGACTTCTTGTTCTTGGATTCAAGATGCCTTCTTTATTTCTTATTACCATTCTTCCTCATTATTTCTTTATGTTTTAGTTTATCTTTGTTAGAGCTACGATGTAACCTAATTATGATGGTATGAATCTTATGATTATTATGTTTTGCAAGATATTTTATTTATGTGAAGTTACATATTTCGAAGTTTAATGCTTTTAGGTGATTAGCTACCACTTAGATGACTTGATTTGCATGTTAGAGATCGACAGGAAATAGCATGCAATTGCTTCTTGTAATATGCAACCATAGATTAAATATGGATAGACATATACCATATTATTTGTGTGGCTTTCGGTGTAAACTGGGAATGTTCATAGATCCTAATGCATTTGGTTTGTTTCAATTCACATATAGAGATATAGTGAATTAATGAACTTTAATAATTGTGAGAAAACATTTGAACTCCTCTTTATTTACCTATATTTATCTTGTTTATGTAGCACAAGGAGGCAAGGAGAAAAGGAATGAACATGGAGAACCTGATACTTATTGTGTGGCAAAATCATAATATCAAGATCAAAAGAGTTAAGATGAGCTTGGGCTTTAGATGATTGTTATTAGATTTTCTATTGTTATTGAGTTTTCTATTTATTTAGAAAACCCAGTCATGTTAGGAATTCAAATCCTAATTAATTTAGAAGTTCAAAACCTAATTAAATTAGGAGTTTAAAGCCTAATTAAATTAGGAGTTCAAAACTTAATTAAATTAAGAGTTCAAAACCCAATTATTTTAGATCTCTAAAACCCAATTCTACTAGGATAAGAGTAGGTCTAAACCTAACCCTATATAAGAGAAGAGAATAGGCAAAAGAGAAGGAGGAGGAGGAAATTGAGCACAATTCAAGAAAGAGGCCAAGAATTCAAGGTTTTCTTGAAGAGAAGACAAAAAGGGTGACAGACTTCTTGTTCTTGGATTCAAGATGCCTTCTTTATTTCTTATTACCATTCTTTCTCATTATTTCTTTATGTTTTAGTTTATTTTTGTTAGAGCTACGATGTAACCTAATTATGATGGTATGAATCTTATGATTATTATGTTTTGCAAGATATTTTATTTATGTGAAGTTACATATTATGGAGTTTAATGCTTTTAGGTGATTAGCTACCACTTAGATGACTTGATTTGCATGTTAGAGACCAATAGGAAATAGCATGCAGTTGCTTCTTGTAATATGCAACCATAGATTAAATATGGATAGGCATATACCATATTATTTGTGTGGCTTTCGATGTAAACTGGGAATGTTCATAGATCCTAATGCATTTGGTTTGTTTCAATTCACATATAGAGATATAGTAAATTAATGAACTAAGTAGGTTTGCTATACCTAGACATAGGATAGTAAATAAATTAGGAAGTTCCACCATCACATAGATATTGTCTTTCTTACAAACATAAATAATCAATATTAATACCTAGTAATTATGGTGAAATCGGATGCTCTAACATATTTCTTGCATTTAGTTTTCTTAGACTTAGTTAGTTAATCTATCATCTATTAATTTGGTTTGCTAGATAAATTTTAGGATTAATTCATCATTAGTACTTAATTAGTTTAGTATTCACCAATCTTCGTGGGACGATACTTTTCTTATCATTATATTACTTGTTCGACATGTTCATTTGCATATAAATTTTACCAAACATAAAGCCAGATACTTTAGCAAAGATGATTATATCTAGAAGGTTGCCTTAAGCAACACCAAATATCACTTTTCCATTCAAGTTTCCAATGAGCTAGACAAGTACAAAAACATGAAGGCCAAGCAAAGTGAGAATTCTTATGCCAATTTTTCCAAAAGTGATCGATCCTAAAGGAGATGTTAAAAGTGCCAAGGTGTTGGCCATTTTCAAGCTAATTACCCTAACCAAAGAGTAATGACAATGAAGGAGTGGGAGGAAGTTAGAGAAGTGTACCACCTAGAGGAGCCATTGGAAGAAACAAAAGGTAACAAAGAGGAATGTATAGCTAAACTAGATTCTGGCAAGCTTCTAGTCATCCGCTATTCTCTCTTCTCAAAGCTTGGTTCTTAAGATGAATAGAGAGAAAACATCTTCTAGACGAGGTGTACCATTGGGCGCTAGATATGTTCTATGATTATTGGCAATGAGAGTTATACTAATGTGGCTTCCATAACATTTGTTAAAAAGTTAAAGTTGTCAACCTTTGCTCATCCTCATCCATAGCCATACAAGTTGCAATGGCTAAGTTAGGGCAACAATCTTCAAGTAAAGAGGCGAGTTTTAGTTTCTTTTTCCATAGGACAAAATTATATTGATGAAGTCTTTTGTGATATTATTCCTATGGAAGCATATTATTTGTTACTTGGAAGACCATGGCAATTCAATAGATTTGCAAAGCTTGATGGAAGGAGCAACACTTATGTCATGAAAAAGAATGGAAAGTATATCACCCTCACACCCTTAAGCCCAGCCCAAATCCAAAAAACCCTAGCCCATAAAGAAAAAAGCTAGGAAAACTTGTTCATCACCCAAACCAAAGTTGAAAATGCCATCTTGAAACAAAAAACTATTTATGCCCTTTTTATGGTAAAAAGAAATTTGTGACTAAAGAGAGTGTCCCTCACCTAAAAGTTCAACCACTTTTATATGAATATAAAAATGTCTTCCCTATTGACCTACTGCCTAGCCTTCCACCTATTAGAGGCATTGAGCATCATATTGACCTTATTCTAAAGGTTTCTTTATCCAACAAGCCAACCTATCATTGTAATCTTGAAGAAACTAAGGAGTTGTAGAGGCAAGTGGATGAGTTGATGAAATAGGGTATGTAAGAGAGAGGATGAGTCCTTGCTTAGTTACAACACTCTTGGCTCCTAAGAAAGATGGTAGCTTTGGGATGTGTGTTGACAGTCAAGTCATTAACAACATTATAATCAAGTATAGGTATCCTATCCCTAGATTTGATAATATGCTTGATAAGCTCCATAGAGCTATAGTCTTTTCCAAGATTGATTTAAGTAACAGATACCACCAATTTCACATGCAAGAGGGAGATGAATGGAAGACTATCTTCAAGACTAAAGGAGGCTTATATGAATGGTTAGTGATGCCTTTTAGATTGTCAAATGCTCCCAATACTTTCATGAGGCTAATGAATGAGGTACTTAGACCGTATCTTGGTAAGTTTGTTGTTGTTTACTTTGATGATATTATAGTCTACAATCACAATATTGATGATCATGTGAACCATTTAAGAAAGATCTTTAACTTGTTGAGGGAGAAAAAACTTTATGCCAAAGTGGAGAAATGTGAGTTCATGAGTCCAAGTGTAGTCTTCCCTAGATATGTGTTTTCTTAACATGGAATTACAATTGATCAATTGAAAATGGAGGTGATGAAGTCCTAGCCGGTTCTAAAAAATACCAACAGAGATTAGGAGTTTTCATGGCTTGTCATTGTTCTACAAAAGATTTATGCCTAATTTTAGCACCATCTAACTCCAATCACCGAATGTATGAAGAAGGAACAATTTGAATTGAATGAATCTACAAGCAAGGCATTTGAGGTAATCAAACAAAAACTTTGTGAAGCTCTTATTCTTGTTTTACTAGATTTTGATAAACTCTTTGAAGTTAAGTGTGATGCTAGTGGTGTGGGAATTGAGGTTGTCTTGATTCAATCCAAGAAGCCTTTAGCTTACTTTAGTGAGAAGTTAGCTGATGCTAAGAAGAATTATTCAACCTACGACAAAGAGTTCTATGCCATAGTATAAGCTCTTGATCATTAGAGTCACCATCTCAAATCAAAGCACTTTGTTCTTCCCTCTGTAAGGTTTTATGGCTATCCAAGAAAGAGGGGTTGAATTGGATATTTAGAAGCTTAGCTAATTTAAATATTTTCCTTTTATGATTTCTTGTTTAATAATCACAGCAAGATTAAATATCACAATAATACTAAAGCATAAAAGAATAAATTAGATCAGAAAATTCATACTCAAGAATTTCACGATAGTTTGGCACTTTTCACCTACTTCCACCCTTTTCTCCTTCAACTCAAACCAAGTTGAAGTCTGCTTTACTTCAAACAAGGAGAGCATCTCTCCTTCACCCCACAACTCCTCAAAAGGAGTTATACAGCTCATGGTTAGAAAGTTAGGTTTATAAAAACCTTAATACATCAAGCTCATTCCTTAAATATATGATATGAGTGAGGATTTAAGCTTATCAGAGAGCTAATTGAATGTATACAGAGTCAATTCAAGCTTTAATCTTGAAAGCCCCAATTTCACAAATCTAGGGTTTTGGATTTATAGTAATCTTTATGTGCAAATAATGTTATAAATAATCTAGCACATACAAAGATCAATTTATCAAATGATATTCACAAGATAACAAGTTTAAGAAATATCACCAAAGATTTCCTTTTTCTTTAAATGTTACCAAACACGGCAGCAAGAGCAAATCAATGAGGGCTTTTATCTCTTTTGATCAAATCAGCAAGAATATATCTCAGCAAGCTTAAATAGTTCATCAGAAGCTCCTTTTTATAGCAGATACTCAAACGTTGAACATATTAGGGTTTTGGTTCAAACCTTTTTGAAATCCTTCTGTTAAGATTTGATGGATACGACATTGTACTGTTATAGATGGTGATTTTCTAGCCAAATAGTCGTTCTAACACTCAGTCGCCTCAACATTCTTTCGGTTGGAGCCAGCGTCGCAAGAGAGAGATCGAGAAGAGGAGGATAGCTCTTAGTCAAAATATGTGGCAAAGGCTTCAGGTATTCGATCATAAGAGCCTAAGCTCTTATTTGCTTAAGACCCTGCCTTTTTGGATAAGTGAACTGCGTTGGGCTTCAAACTTCGCGGGCTGAACTCTCTTCACAAGCTAACTTCTCTTTTAATAACTAGGCTTCAACCTTCATGGGCTCAACTCACTTCACGGGCTGACTTCTTTTTTAATGGCTAGGCTTTAACCTTCACTGGCCCAACTCACTTCATGGGCTATGCATATAAATAAGTTTCATGTACACATATATATAGATATATGGTCAGTCTAATGAATATGTATACTCCATTATCATAAGCTTTCCAAATACACCTGTAAGCATACCAATTCCAAGTATTAAAATTCTTTTAACATAGCCAATAATATAAATTAATCTATTAGTTAAGATATTCATCAAGTAAATCAAATTGGCTTCATATTTGATGTTTGATATTAAAATATAGGAACCTGGCTACTTTATAATATCATTAATTGATATTATAATTTGCACACCTTTTACTTCCTTTAAGTTTCAATATGTGCACTTACAATTTCATATATTCTATCATATATGCAAATATAATTTTATATTTAACATATATTCAAATAAAATTTTTCTCAATCAAAACATACAAATACATGATTTTCAACACCCTCAAATCACTAGACAATTAAGTATTTGAATAGTCAACATAAACTTAACCCAAGGTATGCTAAATGGGTAAAGTTTCTTTAATCCTGTTCCTTTATTTTCCATTACAAACCAGAAACTACTAATTTTGTGGCAAATGCTTTATCAAGAAGGTATTCTTTGCTAACCATTTTAGATACAAGGGTACTCAAATTTGAATTGATGAAAGAACAGTATTCAGAAAGATCAAGAGTTGTCTTCTATGTTGGTAGAATGTGACAAAGGAACTTATGGAGATTATATGGTCCATGAAGGTTATTTATTCAAAGGCAACTAGTTATGCATTCCTAAGAGTTCCTTTAGGGAATTACTAATTAAAAAGACTCATATAGGAGGCCTAGTTGGGCATTTTAGTATGCATAAGACTTTAAAGATCCTCAAGGAACATTTTTATCGGCCTAAGATGCAAAGGGATGTTCATGCCTTCATTTCAAGGTATGCTACATGTCAACAAGCCAAGATGCACTTTAAGCCAGGTGTAACAGACTTGGAGAAATTCGTTCAACACTCAAGTCTTAACAATGAACTAAGTCAGCCTTCTAACTAGGATCACTCTTATGAGAGAACTTCTAGAGAGCACAAAAGGAAAATATAAGAACGAGAGGAAAGCTTAAGTGTTTGAGTGAGGAGAAAGGAACTAGAAGTTTCCTTTTATATAAAACTTAGCATTCTTGTAGGAATTAAATGGTTTATCGATTACACATTTAGAGCATCAAGATAAATTTGTATACATTATGTAAGATTCAAACTAGGTTTATCAAATCGAGATACTTTATAATTCTAAATCATCGAGATCCTCATAAAGAGCTAGTGTTACAATAAATAATGAATTGTAACCATCATCTTATTGAATATTAGAGTCGTTACACTTTCAAGTCAATAAGTAATATTTTCCTTATTAAAGAGGTCAATTACATTCTCGTAAATAAAAGCAAAGGAAATAAATAATACAATGAACACCACCTAAGTGGATGACTCAATGACAAGGAAACTAGGTGGGTCAGACTCATACTTGCTAGCTTAGTCCATTGGCCCATATTGCTAGTCTAGTACACAGAAGTCCAGCTTGTACTCACTTGGCTAGCCTGTTAGCCCATATTACTAGTCTAAAACATTCTCCCCCACCTAATTTGGCAACACTCTCATTGCCTCTAAGTAATTGTTGACGAGACCTCTAAACTGCCAGAGATCATCCTCAAACTCCCAAGTTGCTTCAGTTTCAAGCAATCCCTTCCATTTGATGAAAAACTATCATCGCAGATGAATTCTTTTCTTTCGAAAGATGTGATCAACTAAGAGTGCCTTTACATCCTTCTAAAAGGATGTCATCATTGTTAAAGGAGCCCTCTTTGGCTTGTCCATTCTACTTCCACCTTATCCCCGTGGAAAGGCTTTAACATGCTCATATAAAAGATTGGATAGATCTTGAGGTTAGATGGGAGATTTAGCCGGTAAGCCACCTTCCCAAGCTTCTTAACGATCTTAAAGGGTCCCTCATACTTACGAACTAATCGCTTATGAAATGGACGGTAAGACTTGTATTGATGGGGAAGGAACTTCACCAAGACTTGATCCCCAATGTTGTAGTTGATTGACATTCTCTTCTTGTCAGCTCACTTCTTCATTCGTTTGATGACTTTATTCAGATAGGATTTCACAACATTTGCACTTTTCTTCTAAGTTTTAGCCATCTCATGAGCACTAGGACATTAACCTGATGGTATGGACTCCAAAGTTGGAAGGGTCAATGATTGTTGCCCTATCACCAACTTGAATGGGCTTTTCTGTGTGGACTCACTCTTCTACAAGTCATAAGAGAATTGAGCTACATCCATTAACTTCACCCAATCTTTCTGGTTCTTGTTCACAAAATGTCTTAAGTATAGCTTTACAAGGTTGTTCACCCTTGCTATCTGCCCATTTGTTTGAGGGTGGAAACTTAGAGAACCATAATTTTGAGCCTAATAACCTAAATAGTTCCATCCATAGTCGATCCATGAAGCGTGGATCCCTATCACTAATAATACTTTATAGTAGTCCATAGTACTTCACCACATATTTGAAAAAAAGCTAGGTTGTAACTTTTATTGGACACTCCACTAGGGCTAGTATAAAGATAACATACTTAGAAAGCTGGTCCACTACTACAAGGATCGATCCACACCCATCGACCTTTGGTAGTCTAGTGATAAAATTCATATAGATGCTTTCCCATGGAAAGCTTGGTATCAATAGGGGCTTTAGTTTTCCCCCAAGAGCTTTCCATTCTAGCTTATCATGTTGGTAAACAAGACATGTTTTAACAAAAAGCTAATCTCATTACACATACTAGGCTAGAAATTTGAGGCTTTTACATGAGTCCTCATCTTCTACTATCCAGGATGCCTTGCCTACTTATTGTCATGGAACTTCTTAATGAGCTTACATCAAAGGTTCTCCCACTTAGGCACATACAAGAGCCTTCTCCTTGTGTAAAGCAATCCATTTTCCATTTAGAATTACTTTGTCTTGCCTTCTCTCATGAGTTGTTCCAATTTTTTGGCCACAAAATTGCAAGCCATTCCTTCTTATATAAGTTGCAATGTGTCTCCCATAGCTACATTCATGGTAGCTAACTCATCTTTCCAACTAAAAGTATCAGCAATTACGTTGATTCTTCTTAGCTTATACTCCATCGTGTAGTCAAACTTAGTAAGAAAGTCCTGCCACTTAGCTTACTTTAGATACAGTTTCTTCTAAGTTTAGAAATAACTCATAGCCATATTATCTATCTAGATCAAGAACTGTAAGCCAAGTAAGTAGTAACACCACATCTTCAAGCAATGAACTATAGTTGTCATCTCTTTCTCTTGGACTGTATAGTTTCTTATGAGTTTGGAAATAATTCGTGGCCACATTATCCATCTAGATCAAGAACCATGAGCCAAGTAAGTAGTAACGCCACGTCCTCAAACAATGAACTATAGTTGTCATCTCTTTCTTCTGAATTGTATACTTATGCTCTACCTTATTCAACTTTCGACTTTCAAAAGTAATGGGATGCCTCTATTGCATGAGTACACCCTAATAGCAAAATCAGAAGCATTTGAATGTGCCTCAAATTGTTTGGAGAAGTTTGATAAGCCAACATCGATTGCTTAGTTACAACAACCTTTAAGTCTTCAAAGGCTTTCTAACATGCCTTTGTGCAATCCCAAATCTTGGACTTCTTTAACAATTCCATCAAGGGTGTAGCTTTTTTCAAGAAGCCTACAATGAATCATCTATAGTAATTGATTACACCAAGGAAAGATCTCAATTTTGTTACCTTCAAGGGAGCTTCCTGTCCCTAAATTGCCTTCACTTTGGCCCTATCCATTTGCAAAGTTCCTTTGGTAATGACATGCCCAAGAAACTCTATTTCTTATCGTGTAAAGGAACACTTTTTTTTTTTAGGTATAACTTGTTCTCTTATAAGACCTTGAATAATACCTTCAAGTGCTCCACATGCTCCTCTAACGAGTTGTTGTATACTACTATGTCATCTAAGTACACCACTATGAACTTGTCCAATTAGGGATGGAGCAAGTTATTTGTCAATGTACAAAATGTCTTTGGAGCATTGGTTAAGCCAAAAGGTATAACTAACCACTCATAAGAGTCATATCTTGTCGCATAAGTTGTCTTTGGCTCGTCACTAACAGCAATTTGAATTTGGTGGTATCCCGATCTTAAATCCACCTTGGTAAAGTAATGGGTATTGCCCAACCTATCAAACAAATATGTTATTAATGGAATATGGTATTTGTTCTTGATGATTACCTTATTCAACACTTGATAATCAATGCACATTCGCATTAATCCATCCTCAATTGGGGTCTCTTCTAGAATTGCATCTTGCTCCATAGCATTCAATGATCCTTTCTTTGGACAATCTTTCATATAATAAGGGTCTTTGCAAATAAAGTAAGAGAGATTACCTTTCTTTTTGTCACCATCATTGTTGGAAAATAAGGATTTTATTGTGACAAAATGTGTTTTTGAATATATTTCTTGAAATATGTTTTTCATTAGTGCAAAAGAAAATTATAGGAAGTAAAAGGTGTACAAATTATAATATCAATTAATGATATTATAAAGTAACTAGATTCCTACATTTCTTGATATAATGTTACTATATAGTGCTCTTAAGAAATGATTTATTTAATTTCATTATATAATGTCTTAAGAACAAGGCTTACTAAATTGAAGCTAAATATGTCATACATTGTGATTAAGAAAAAATTATACTTGTTTTTGCTTGGATGAAGGTATGAAGTATTTGGTTATATTTTTGGAACAAACTTTAGTTCTATCAAGAACTTATATTATATCATTCTCAACTTGATATTGCTCTTGGCCTACTATCATTCTTGGCCTGATATTGTTCTTGGCTTGATATTGTTCTCGACCTGATATTGTTCTCAGCCTAGTATTGTTCTCGGCTTGGTATTGTTCTTGGTCTGGTATTGTTCTTGACCTGGTATTGTTCTTGGCTTGATTTTGTTCTCAGTTTGATATTGTTCTTGGCATGGTTTTGTTCTCGGCTCGTCTCATACCTCATGGCCCACTTATCAATCCATCAGATAAATGAGCTCGACTTATGATGAAACTCACCATTTCAGTTACACATTATCTCACTTATTCAAACACGATGCCCTAAGAGCATATGATTGATGACTGAAGAAATGAGAAAGAGAAAGAAATGGAGGAATGGCACCGTTGGTGACCGAATCCTCAATGGGAGGATTTCTGAAGAGACTGATTACAAAATGATCAGATTTGTAACTGAGAAGGAAGACGTGAAGCTGATTTGAAGGCTGATTTACTGTTTTAACAGGAAGAAAGCTTCATTATTAAGGTTTGAACGTTCAAAACCCTAGCTTTAATTTTCCTATTTAAGAAGAGCTAATCTATGGAGAAAGGTTTGACACACATGATTATCTAAAGTTCACTTTGAGTGAAGAATCGACTATTGAGCTCATCTTTTGATCATTCACTCTTATACACTTTCGGTGAAGTACAAGATTATGGTGATATTGTGATTAAATAGTTATTCATTTGAATATATCATCAATTGTATCTTGTATAACTCTGTTTATGTGCTGATTTCATTAAAAATGTATATTGCATATAAACATTGAAAGGAATTTGAAACCCTAATTTATTTCAATTTAGGGTTTTTGCGATAGGAGCTTAGAGTTATCATATTTACATCAAAATAGCTCCTTTAGGTTACAAAATCCCACAACTTGTTATATTATTTAGGATTTGTAATTGATTTGTGATCTTTTGATCATATTGTGTAACATTGTACAAGAATTCCTTGAGAGGAAATTGTTTGAGTTAGGGAGAACATTTTCTCTTAATTCAGTTGAGTAAAGGAGACTTTAATCGGTTTGATTAAAGGAGAAGGGGGTGGACGTAGGACTCAAGGATTGAGTGCTGAACCATCATGGTAAATTTGGTGTTAGTCTCTTTACTTATTATTGATCTAACCATCTTATAATATTTGCTGCTTCTTATTCTATCATTATTTGTTGCTAACTTATCAAAATATTTGATACATATAATGTGACAATATTCTAGATAACGTGTTGTTTGGCTTAGAAGTAAAGCATCATCTATTTGAAATTTGTTCAATTTATATTGATGTTATTTGTGTGACTTGTCTAGCAAATTGAATTAAGCATTTGTTAAAATAATAGTTTTAATTGCTAGTTATAACAATTCAACCCCCCTTTTTGTTAAGCCATAAAACCCAACAATCATGACTAGAAGATGGCCTATTACCTCCATGCTAGTAAAATGAGGATCCATTTCAATTGAATAAGGGTCAACTCCCTTTATCTCTTCCTAAATTATCACTCTAAGTAGGTATTCTAGATGAAACTTCGATTTGCCTTTGATCTAGCAAGTATTCCACAATAGAGATAGCTTAATTCAACTTGCTCACATCTTATTTCTCTATCTCATCCTTTGCCCATTTTTTAAGACCACTTGTGAAGAAGAACAAGAGAGTCTTCTCCTGCACATCCTTGAGGTATAAAGTTACCTTAGTGATGGCTTACTTATATGCTTACAAAGTCATGGTGTGACTCAAATCTCTCAATGTTTCATAAGCCTTCTGGTCTACATTTTTGGGAAGAAATTGCTTTTTCAATGTCTTTAAAATGCCTTATAGGTCTTGATCTCCTCATCCTTGTTTTTTTGCCTCTTGATATTTCCTACACCACCATATGTTAGCATTGTGGGTAAGATAATAAGAAGCAGTTTGTACCTTTACTTGATCATTCATAATATTAGTAATCTCAAAATATTGCCCCATATGCCACAGGAAGTCTTCAACTTTTGTTGCATCACGTTTTCCACCATAGCTTTTTGGCTTAGGGATATCTCCGCGAGGGATAACAATAAAAGCAACCCTTGTTTGGAGTTGATCTGCAACTTCTTTAAGCTCTTAGACTTGCTTTGTAACTCCTATAAGCTTTTGGACTTGCTTGGCAGATCTTTTCAACTCCACTACTTGTTCTTCAATGTGAGAAACGTAACCTTTCAGCAAACTAAATCATTTCAACTTGTGTCCTCTTTCACTTTGCCCTTTAAGGGCTTGTGTTGGGATTTTCCTGCACCTTTGGATGCCATATCAAGAATTCAACTTGCCTCAAGAGTCAAACTTTGATGTTACTTGTAACAAACCTAGAGAAATTCATTCAGCACTCAGGTCTTAGCGATGAATTAAGCCAGCTTTCTAACTAGGATCACTCTTATGAGAGAACTTCTAGAGAGCACACGAGAAAAATATAAGAACAAAAGGAATGCTTAAGTGTTTGAGTGAGGAGAAAGGAACTAAGAGATTCCCTTTATATAAAAGTTAGCCTTCTCATAGGAATTAAATAGCTTATCGGTTACACATTAAGAGCATTGCGATAAATGTGTATACATTATGTAAAATTCAAATTAGGTTCATCAAATCAGAACATTTTACAATTCGAAACCGTCGAGATACTCATAAAGAGTTAGCATTACGATAAATAATGAATCTTAACCATCATCTTATTGAATATTAGAGTCGTTACTCTTTCAAATTGATAAGTAACATTTTCCCTAGTAAAAGTTACACTCTCATAAATAAAAGCAGTGGAAATATAAAAAGGAAATAAATAATATAATGGGCATCAACTAAGTGGATGATCCAACAACAAGGAAACTAAACAGGTTAGACTCTTACTCGCTAGCTCAGTCCATCGGCTTGTATTGTTAGTCCAATACACAGAAGTTTGGCTCATACTTACTCAACCAGCCTATCAACCCATACTGACAATCCAGAACATAGGCCCTTACACTCCATTACCAATTCCAAGCCAACCATGGAAAGATCTTAGCATGGATTTTATTGTGGCTCTTCTTAGGACTTAAAGGGAAAAGGATTCCATCATGGTGGTCATTGATTAGTTCTCAAAGATGGGTCATTTCACTTCTTGTCACAAGACTGACAATGCTACTCATGTTGCAAATTTATTTTTCAAAAAGATTGTGAATCTACATGGTGTGCCAACTACGATTGTTTTTTTTATAGAAACACTAAATTTTTAAGCCATTTTTGGAAGACTTTATGGGTAAAGGCTTGGTACAAAACTGTTGTTCAGTGCCTTTTACCACTCCCAGATAGATGGGCAAACAAAGGTTACCAACTGAACTTTGGAGATATTTATGAGAACCATGGTGAACTAGAATCTCAAGGATTAGGACATCAAGCTTGCACATGCGGAATTTGCTTACAACTAAACTTTAAGTGATACAACTAGTCATCCATCATTTGAAGTACTTGCAAGGGTCAAAGATAATACGTACGAAGTGGACTTGCCAAGTGATTTTGAAGGAGTCTACCACTTTCAATGTGGGAGATCTATCTCCATACATAGATGTTAAGAACCTTCCAGATTTAAGAACAAATCCTTTCCAGCCTGAGGAGAATGATATGGACATGTCCAAAGACCAATCTAATGAGAAAGCTTAAATTTTTATTGATTCCTTTGTCAAAGAATTGGGGCCACAATGTCCTTCAATGGGTCTAGGCCCAATTCGAAGAAGCTTGACAAGTGTCTAGAGTAGTTGGCAGCAATTACACCTCACTTCCTTAACTATCTTTTGGCCTTAGTTATGACTGCAATAGTTGGCAGCAATTACACCTAGCTCCCCAACTATCTACTGTTGACACTTAAGTTTGTTTTTATGTTAATAGCTTCCCAATTGTTACAAGTCACACTTATTACTTGTTGCTCTATAAATAATGGCTATAAGTTCATTTGTGAGGAGAACCTTTGGAGATCAATGAGAATTTTTGTTCTATCTAGTCTTGTCTCTTTTATTTGAATCTCAAATTTAAGTTTCATGCATTTTAAGTTCTAGCTTTTACTTTCCTGCCATTTAAATTTTTGCTATTTAAATTACAGCTTTTACATATAACAACTTATTTTCTTTGTCTGTTAAATTTCCTGTATTTAAAAATTTTTAGAATTTTGTTGCTATCTTTTTCCAATGTCTTTATAAACTCTTGCTCACTCTATTGCCTAAGATGGGACGCATCACACTTTTTACGGAAAGTTTTGCTCCCCAAGTGAAAAATAAAAAATAAAAAATTGAACTTAAATTTCTAATGAATTTCTTAATAATGTATAACAACTTTACATTATTTATTTAATATATTCTATTACTACAATGATCTAGTCCAAACTATTAGAAAAAAAGTATCACTTTTTTTGTATAGCTTCTAAACTTACCTATATCTATAAAGGTCATAAGAAATAACATATACCAATTTAACATAGGATTGCCTTTTCTCCTCAAGTCTTAAAAACTTATACTAATTTGTATTATAAGAATACTATTTTGATTTTTTTTACGTGAGATTAAATAACATGTACACTATTATTACTACAAATTTTGTTATTATTACGAATTTAAAGATGTAAAAATAATAAACAGTACAATTACCAGGTGTTCCTGTGATGGTATTTAAGTGGTCAAACTTTTTGCATTGATTCCTCTCAGTAGCCTCTTTTACTTGTTATTAAGTAAGCTACTTCCTTAATTACAGTTTAGAATATTTTAGTTGTTATTAAGTTCCTCATTTAGCGATTAAAGAGATTTATTTTCGAAAAAGAAAAGCCAAGAAAATCACAACAGAACTTTCTCGGGTATCGGAAGAGCGTGAAAATTTCGGTCGCATTGACTGAAATTAACCTGAAGTTTGAGGTTCGAAGGACAAGGGAAGCCACTCATCTTTGCCTCGAAGTTTTCTCATCTTGATTCTTTTACTAGTGTCCCACTCTCCTCTCACTTCCTCCCCTTCTCTTTCATATTCATTCCAAATGAGGTACGCCTGTATCTGAAGCTGTAAAAACTCTATTTTCGTTGTCATATGCTGCGGTAAACATTTCGCTTAACCAAAAAATGACTTTGGATGGACCTTCTTATGCGAATCTGATGGCTTTGGTAAAATGCCACGCGTTTTTCTTTTTCTTTTATTTTTGCCGCTCATGGTGCTGCCTAATTTTGAGCTTGTTGGTGCAAGTGAAGGTCTATTCTTGGCCAGAATTTGCATAGAGGAGGGATTGTAAAAGCAATTTGAATGTTGTGCGGTCGTTTCATATGTGAGGTTGGAATGCACATGTGCTAGATCATGCGTGGTTAGGGTTACGCTTTAACATACATGTGGCTATGTATCAGGGAAAGTAAGTATGACGGGAGGTCCATGCAGCGTCTTCTTTGCGGAAAATTTCGGGGATGTGGGTATCAAAAGAAGTTAGGAAAGGGAAATTTGAACCTAGAATCTCGGGAAAATCAACTACCGCAGAGAAGGGGTTGTGTCGGGAGGAGGGAATAATGTAGGATTCAGATGACAATATAGACTGTGGAATTGAGGAAGAGTTAAATTTTTTGAACTTACCCTTGGCAGAGTATCACCCAGCCGACAGAAGCTGAGGAGGAGGCAATGAGACTGTAGAATGGAAGCTAAAGAAAGATAAAGTAGCGAGGCATTATCGGGTTTTTAATATCGAAAAGCATTGTGATTGGAAGCATCCGTATTTGTGTCCTAGATGCTGTTCATGAGGCTATGTATCTTCTTTGTGGCGTTTTAATTTTGATGTGGGATATTAACAGTAGTTTCTGTGTTGTTTTCTTGGTTAAGATAGGTTGGTGCTGTCTTTTTCCTTTTTGTTGCTTCTCAATACCAACTGATGATGTCTTTTTCCATTTTATTACTTGACCTAGTATCAGTAAACTCTGCATTTATGCTGCTTGTACAAGGAAATTTTTGGCTCTTAAACTCGATAAAACTGTATGTTGGGGGCTAGGGTTAGTTGTTTCACTGTTTGGTTTAATCTGTATCAAAAAGTTTGATTGGGCTGCTTTGAGATTTATGTATGCATTTTTGTGTCAATTCCAATATAAATAAGCATGCACATAGTCTGTGATGTATGTATGAGCATATGTGCTGATTAAGACTTGAACTTATAGTGCTGTGTCTTTTTCTCTGTTCCTATTTATGTGTTTTCTAAACTTCCTGATATATTTCAAGTTTACTTATGAGGTTTCAGTTAAATTTCTAGTGTTTGTTTGACTAAGATGAATAGACATATTTGGCCTGGTGAAAATGAAAGAAGTACAATGAATTGGGAGACATACCCTTTTGATGATTCATATGATGGGTGGAGGAATTTGCTTGCTCGGGAGTGAATTGTAAGGTTGTGATAAATGTAACAAACTGATATCCTTTGTTTATAACATGATATTGAGGAAGTAGATATATTTGATGAATAATGATGGAGTATGAAATTAAATCAGTAGAACTGACCAATTTTGATTCTAGTATTATTGAAATTTAAATTGATTATTTTTTCTCAAATGTAGTCGCCATCCAGAGGTTCTTTGGGCTCAGTGCTCTGATAGGGTTTATTTGACTATTGCTCTACCTGATGCAAAAGATGTTTTGGTGAAGTGTGAGCCTCAAGGCTCGTTCAGTTTCTCCGCTCAAGGGGTTCAAGGTGAATCCTTTGACTTAAGTTTGGAACTTTATGCCCCAATAGTACCTGAGGTGAGAGTACTTGTTAATTGATAATTTTCATTATAATGTGTTTCACAAATTATTCATTTTTTATGCTTACCTATTTGTAGATTATAGTAAATCATTTCGTTTGGATGAGCTAGTTTGGCTCCTAGGGGAGGCACGGAAAGATTTGAATGTATAACCTATGTTTAATATGGCATAGTTCTTGACCGAATTTACTAGGCATCAAGATTAAGTTTTTGTTCCAAGTTATCTTATCGCTTCTCTGCTTGTGTGTATGCTTCTGTTGATAATGTTTGGTTATAAAAGTGTTTGGTTCCAGGAAAAACTCAAGTCAGTAGAGCATAATTGCCTTGTCCAAATAAATATCAGTTTTATAAAGAAGCAATACTTATCTATGTCATTTGATTTCTTTTTTCTTTTTTTATGTGTCAAAATTAATCTCTATATATGAGTATTTATAACCCGGTTGTCATTATCATTAAAAATATCGTTCTAATGCACAACCACTAATCACCACCTTTAAACTATATTTATAGCCATGGATAGCATCCCCCACATCAACCATTATCCCTTTGATCTCTACTGTACCCCTATTGATTGATAATGTGATCATACAACAAACACACATAAAACAAACAACAAGAACACGAACTTCATGTGGTTTTGGGAATAATCAATCCCTGTGACCATGGAGCAACAGTTTATCTCTATTTGAGGACTTTACTAGTTGTCAAGAGATAGCATGGTTGTACAACAATCACACACAACAAACACCAACAATATTGAGGATTTTATGTGGTTTGGGATAAATCAGTCCCTGGATCCATCGAGCAGCAATTTACTTCTGATTTTGGGTTTTCATGCACCGAGGAGCTATAAAAGAATTTCCACTCTTTGGTGGTTCTCTCTCTTTGTTTATTATGCCAGTTCACCATATGACATATCACACATAGCACTGCATCTTCCTTCATAGTTGCTATGTTCTTTACATCATTGTCTCTCGGCTGCCTATCACTTTGCAGCTACATGACTACCAATTATTTTACTCTTGGCTTTAGCATAAAGCAGCTATCACAATATGGCTGTTAAGCATTTCAACAGGACAATCAGACTAGCTTTTGAATTTCCAGAATTGTTTGTGTGGCATTTAAGCATCTAAAATGAAAAATAGGCAGTTGCTTGGAGTTTTTCCAAAATGAAGAAATATTTAGCTCGTTAAAGTTGGTAGTTTGTATTGCATTATGGAAGCTATATACTTTCTCTTTTATGATAAAACATATTTTGGTTGTCTAAAAATTTGTGGCCATTTAGCATCCAGTGATTAAGGTGTGTACTTTACAAATGTAATTTGCCTGTTTGCTATGTAGATTGTGGATCATTTGATGAATTTAACCTTCCTTTTGCTAATTCGTAGTAAAAGAAAATAATAATTAGAGAATTCTCGTCTTGAATGCCATTTTGATTTTCAGAACACCAGCATCTGCAAATGATGGCCATTGTCTAGCTGTGGTGTTCTAATTTCATTTCGTTATAGCTTCTGAAAGAGTTGGACATTTGTAGATGATTTGAAATTTTTCACTCTAATGGTGCAGGCTTGTAAAACTAAAGTTGGGTTGAGGAACATCCTGTGCTCAATCCAGAAAGAGCAGAAAGGTTGGTGGAAAAGATTATTAAAGTCAGAAGAGAAACCCGCTCCTTACCTTAAGGTTGACTGGAACAAATGGTGTGACGAGGATGAAGAAATGTCAAATCGTAAGTTCACGTTACATCCCACATGTACAAGGAGAGAAATGATAATTTCACCCTGTCTTTTGGAACTTGATCTAATTTGAGTTCTCAATGCCTTTAGCTGGTTTGATTCATACAGTTTTTCCTCTTTTTATCATACAGCTTATTTGGTATGGTTTAACCCTCACCCCTTCTCTTGTGTGCGTTTTCAAGAGAAAATTTCAACAGAAGTGTCACATGGGGCTCAGCTAGTGCTCAGGATGTGAAACAGAAATACTGAAGCAAATCTGGTACCTGAATTCTGAAGGGGAAATAACTCAAATTAAGGAGGGGTTGGGGGGGGGGAGAGAGAGAGAGAGAGAGAGAGGGAAATGCAGCACTAGCTGCCCTCCCATTATCAGAAGATCTCAAAAATAAAATCTTCACCTGACTGTGGGAGATCCACATCTTAGAGTTTGCTTTTCTTCAAATACAGTACATTAAACAAAAAAGAATTTCCTTCTAAATTTCGCCAGTTTGAATGTCTTCCAGCGATTAATTATCAACCAATGTACTTTCCTGGTTCATTTGATCTTGGAGATATTTGCAAATTCCAAATGGAGATTGCAGTTGTCTTCAACGTCTGACATATATGATTCTCCCTTTTTTATTCCCTGGTCATACTTTGCTGAGAATTGCCTGAGTAATAAGAATTTTCCCTATCTGTTGGCTCAAACCTGGAGCTGCATGTTTTGTTGAACTGTTTAATTGAAAACATCTCCAGCATCTTCTTTCGTGCAATGCATTGGATCCTTCTGCTAGTCTCTTGTTGAGTAACCATGGTTATGTTTAAAGAGTTTGTATTCAGGTCAGCTCAAGCTTAATTACAAGGGATTGGTTCAGTGATTTTTTTTGAACAAATTGGTGAAGGCTACATGTACTGTTGGAAAAACTTGTCTGTGGATAAGATCGTGTTTTGGTAAGACTAAGAGGAAATAGAAGAAAAAAGAAACTCACTAGACATGTTTTGTGATCCTATGCTAATAGCCTGACTTTTGTGGCTGTACCTTTACATTAATAAAACCCTCATATTTATTTTCTCTGAAATCTTATCAATTCCCTTTTTCTTTCCTTTCCCTCTGAAGCCCATCGAGAATGACTAATCTTTTTCTCAGAGTTCATCTTGGTTTTCATTTGTGTACTTCTTGGTGCATGGTCGTTGCCTGCCATTTGTTCTTTGACTAGAAAGTTCTCTTATTTATTAAAATTTCAGAAACTTCAATTTTCTTGCCGTAGATGAGTCTGACAAGTTGAGGCAAATTAACACACTATTTAGGTTGATAATTTGGACAAGATGCACATAACGTAGCCTTTGGAACTTCTCCCATTGCTGTTTCTGTTATTTTTATAGAAAAGATTTCACTTGTGTGAAAAATTAAGTCTTAAAACATTGCATGATAAATATCCATGCCATTATATAGTTTTTGTTGACTTTAGCATTAAGTGCCTTAAAAGTTACATAAAGATGGTTTCCTCCGCAGTTTAGGTGACTATTGTTTTCCTTAAGACTAATAGTGCTGCAAGAAGGCTAAATTAGAATCTAGCTATTGTAGAGAAAAGTTTTACTTGTGTTTGTGCTGAGACTGAATCTTGATGGTCTTTCTGCAGTTGATTTTGCCTCAGATGATGATGATGCTGCGGTAATTTGATTCTCTTTGTCTTCTGTAAACAATGAGTAATGCAGTCACAAAGCTTTATGCTTCCGCACCTAATTGTGTACCATGAATTTTATTCTTTTGCAGTATGTTGGTCAAGATGAAGAAAGCACCGATGACGAAGGAATGCTTTGTGAGTCTTGAACTTAATCCCTTATACGAGAATGTGGTATTCTTATTTAATAACGAGGACACATAACTCATTGCATTTTGTGTTTGCCTAGGAAGTGAATTTTTGTCTCGCACATTGAGGATATTTCTTTTGTTTTAATAGTTGGAAATTTTGAAGTTACTCTCTAGGTTTCGAGATGATAACAACTCGTTGCTTGGATTTCTATGTCATCAAGCTGGTTATGTATGTCTTTTAAGTCGCTCATTGGTTTCAACTTTTACTCTAAATCATTAATGGAAATGTTGCCACCTTTGCCCTAAAGTTTTGCATTTTCTCTGACCAACTGATCCCACAAAATCTTAAACATTAATTTCTTTCTCGCTGATAAGGAAGAAAAGAATTTTTTAAAAAAGGAAAATTGGAGAAGCTGAATAATCCTATGTGGTCAACCAAAATTACAGGGGGTAACTTCAAGATATCCAGGTGCTCAAGCCCTTTCGTTGCAAAATTAAAGCATCCCCCATTTGGTCAAAAAGGTTGGTGTAGGTGAGACCTGGACCTGTGGAGGTCAAATTCTTGGCCTCAACTGACAAGGATTGGGGGGCTAATGAAAGTATGGGTAGTTCAAGGACTGCAATATGGATTTATGACCCAACTGTGATATCTGACTGGAACAAGCGTGTAAATGACGATTCTAGGATGACCATTGAGAAGGGAGGCCAACCCTGACCTGCGAATTCTGTGGGCTTCAAGAAATTCTTGACTTCGCTCAAGAGAAGTTCTGAATTGTACAGTTGGCACCTTTTTCTTTTTCTTTGATAAACCTAATAAGAAAATTAAATTTTCAACAAATTTGATGTGGCTGTTTGGCCAAGTGGCAGTTGGGTGATAATGCTGATGTGGTTTTGTGCACAAGTAGTCACATATCTGCTAATTATTTGGACTGAAATGTGATGGAAGAAATGATTTAAGAAAGGAACAGAAACTCATGGCGTTAATTGTTGAAATTGGAAACTTAAGGAATAAATTTGAAAATTTCCTCTTCTTACGTATGGGCCAATTTTAGAAATTTTCTTCTATGTTTTATGCATAGATGATGAAATATATGGTTTTTATTGAGTTATCATTATAAGAGAAATAGACCTTTCTTTCAATAGGACTACGAGCACTGTTTCAGGTATTTAATTTGTAAATTTCAGCCGATCCATCTTCCTATGAGAGCAGAAACTTGTCTAGTGTGTCTAAAAATTGGAAACTAAATGTAGTTTTGGGAAAAAATAGTTGGGAATCAGCCTTTAAATTGTTGGATATTGCTATTTTTCCTTCATGCATGTATCTTTTTCTTTTTTCTATTCGTTTAAATTTTATGTAGAAGAAATATATTCCTTTTTTTCTTTCTTGTTCTTTTCCTTACTCTGACATGGAAGGCATTGCATTGGCAGATCTTCCGGACTTGGAAAAGGCAAGAGGGAACTAGCAACTTTGAGTCCTGACATGTAACATGGAGCTGGTTTCTTTCTTCTAACCGGTCTTAGAAATAGGTAATCGAGGGAAAGGTTAGTAAGCTATGACCGGGAATTGTGTTTCTGTATGTCTGGTTTAAGTTTTGCTCAAAAAAGCGTCTGCCCTGTTATTTTCTAAGTTCCCTTTTATCACTTGGACTTCTATGCTTGGTTTTCTGACATGGTTTATCTGGCAAATACTTTATGAAGTTCTAAGGCTCATTACTTCTCACTGTTATCAGTATAGAAAAGATTAACTAGAACTTGAACTTTCGTTGAGTAACATCCAAGTTTCTGGTTGACTATGTAATATACTTCTAATATTAGGGTCCTGTCTTACCAAATATGCAACGTAATGAAACTAGATAAACCATCATAGGTTGTTATTTTAGTCTTTTGATCATCTCCGTATCTGTGTTTTGTGGGCTAGAATTTATATGCAGCAGATAAGTTTTCCTCTTATTTAGCATACTGGGGTATTTGTCAAGGGAAATTCTGAATTTCTGACCTCGTAGGACCTTCCGTTAGGCCTAGACTGAACTCCTTGCTGACTTTTATTACTATGGTAACTTGGGTTGTATTAGGTCTTTTTTTTTTTTTTGTTTTTTGGGAAGATGTTGTGATTTCATTGTTATCTTTGACTGTTTTTTGATAATAAGCTTGCGCCATGCATTGAATGCAACGGAACCCTTCCCACAACCGAAGGGAAAAAGAGAGAGAGAGAGAGCAAAATTAGAACTTCTAATGGGGTGCCAAGTTGAACCCTCATACGTGATATAATTATCGTGAAGGTTTAAGAGGCAGCTTTTTTGCGTCGATAGGTTTGCCATTCGCCAAGTGCTACCAATGAATATAATCAGTAAGGCCAGTCAGTCTTGGACCAGAACGTAGACTCTTCCCAGGTTGTGTCATTGATAGCTCTGTTGGATTTCTAGCCATGCCCTCTACTTCAGTAAGACGTCTAAGGTGTGTTAGTCATTGGTCTTAATTATCCTTCCATCCTGTTTACTTTTGTGCTAAAAAAAAGTGTCATAGCACTAAATTAGAATATAGAAAATAATTTTATTGCCAAAAAAGAAAAGAAAAGAAAAAAGAAAAAAAAAACAAAAGAAGTTGGAGGAAAGAATGAAAAGTTGAATTTAAAGTTTCATTTTTCATGTATCATTTACGTTCTCATTATCTTATTTTGTGGAGAAAAATTTGTTGGTCTGTAGAAAAAAAAGAAAAGAAAAGAAAAGGGGCTATGACACTTTGCAAACCAACACATATAAAAGGGGCTCTAAACAAAAATGAGATGAAACCTTGTTTTTGTTTTGAAGGGATGCAGCAAGGATGCAAGTACAGCCACTGGCACCTTGGGTTTACTTTGCTCCTGTTGTCAAAAACAAATGTGCATCTCAAGAGTTATGTTTTGCTTTCTTCTCTCTTCTTTCGTTGTACTTCACTTATGCTTTAACATACGAACTAAAGGGCTTACAAAATTGTTATGGCGATCCCATTCAATTTGTTTGAACAGCCTTCAATTCATCATTGATTACATGTCATTGTTCCCAGATTTCCTTGGTTGCTAATACCACTAATACAAGAATGGAAGGCTTTTACATTTAAAATATGGTGAAGCAAGTGATCGAATTTTTGTTAGAAATTTGACCCTTTAAGCTTTCATATATGCACTATGAGAGTTAAAGCGGGTTGGTGTGAATTGTGTAGTGGGGAGGTAGAGTCCTGAGTAGAAGCAGAGAATTTTATTTGCCTTGGTCGTGGTTCAACGGTTACAATGTGACCAGGTTTGTGAAGTTACATAGCAGCCTGGATTCGTAGGCTAACGGGAGTGCAGCCTAGATTCATGAAGCAGAACCTTGTCTTAGGACTTTACGGGATATTATTATTGGACTTAAAAGATAAATTGTATGATCCCAATCTTCTAAGATCTCTCATTCTTTCTGGATGGTTAAAGAGCTTCTCAGTGGAGAAACTCCGATTTGAAAACTTACTACTTTGAGAAAATGGCTTTAAGATATCAGTCTGGAAGTTAGGTCTTGATGACTTATTTATTTGTTTATTTTAAATCAGGGATGATGGTAGGAAGATTTAGGGGATTTGTTAGGGGAGGAAGAGGTTCAGACCTTGGCTTTTCATGTGGTAAAACTCCTCGATCTCGGTAAGCTACCAGGACTCAAGTAGTGTCAATGATTAGGTTTAATTAAGCGCACTTACTAGAGTCAATGAAAACTTTTTGACCTAAAATAAAACCCCTACAACCCACCTCTGTTTCTTAGAGAAAAAAGAAAAAGACCAAAATATCTTGTTAAGGGAAAACCTAGCATAACAAATCCGTCTTTTACATGGCTGGTACGTATAGGTCTACAAACTGATAACTTTAATTATTATTATTATTTTACCCTAGCACACTCTTCTCTCCTCCTAGTAGCCACAATCAATGAAAACAAAAAGAAAGAAATTAATTCCCTAACCATACCTACTTGAATGTCAGTTCGCTCTTCTTGATCCTTTCAAAATCTTTTTAGAGTTAGTTTTCCTATTCTTTGTCTATAATAAGATAAAAATTCTTGCATGATTTATTTTTAATTTTGATGTTTAGATGTCTAGAATGGTTTGTAAGGACTTTTGTTTTACTTTCTTTTTTTTTTCTTTCCAAAATCATTATTCCTTTCACCAAATATGTCCCATTGATTTTAAGATGGATCACGGTTTGCTTGTTAGAGTCACGTCTGAGGAAGACTAGAGTCAGAAACAAAGAAGTCTTTTCTCCTAGCCCAAGAGTTTCAGCTAGTCATTAATGAACTAGTTCTGAATTCCTTTTCTCAGTTCTTAAAGAACTTATTGTAGAAGAACTTGGGCCTTGTTTTTCCTGCAGTGGGCCAGGTTTAGAGCCTAAATGAACATGATTTTCACCTTTAGAATCTGCAATTTTGTATACGCTGAAATTCAAGACCCATAAAGACCAACTTCTGGAAATAATTTAGACCTGTTAGGAAGAGCTTAGATAGAATAGTAATCCCCAGATTATTGAAGTTGTAGAAAGGAGCTTAATGGGGCTGTTGAGCATAAGTTTAAGTTATTCGATTTCACTAAAACCTTTACGAAGTATTATTTTGAACCAAGTTAGACGATTGATAGTCCAATTTAACTGTTTTAAGTAAGCCTAACGTCTCTAAATTAGCCGTCAGACAAAGTTGATTCACGCGGTCCAGTTAGATCTAAACTAGACGTGATTCTTCGACTTGCAAGAAAAGGCCATATACAAGGTTCAAGTCCAACCAAGACCTGGAATTATTCCGTCAACATTAGTTCTTAATTTATAGGAATCTAAAGAGTGCCGACTTCCAAAATTAATTTTAAGTCTTTAGTAAGTAGTGATTTCACTTGTCTTTTGCACAAACTTCTAATTCACTTTTAATATAATCTACCAATTCCATCTCTAGCTGTCGTTTAGGGAATTTGGTGAGCTTTCCCTTGGACCTCAATTCCTTATCATCTTTCGATTTTCACATAAATTTTGGTAAGAAAACCTTTCCAATCACCCTTTTACGGACGAGGGCTTACCCAAAAAATTATAAAATACTAAGTCGGGAGTCCCAGGAAGATATTGTTTACGAAATGACCATCCCACTCTTGTTTATCTGCCAATCTATGTCATCTCCCTTGTTAGACTCATTTTCTAGCCTAAGAATAGTGAGGCTAATTATTTGTGTTATCTACAATTCTTCTTACACAAATCCATTATTAGATTTTTGTTTACTTTGGACAAATGTTCTAAATATAGGCTTATTAGTTATTCTTCATTTTAATTTAAGATTTCTAGTCCAACTTCCACTAATTATCAAAAATGGTAAATCTACTATAAGGTGTCTTTGTCAACAAGTCTGGTACTTCCTTGGTTGAGTTATAACATGTCTCAATAGCTGAAATTTATTTAAGAACAGGATCATATTGTTTTTCTTTCGAATTAGTGTCATACTTAATGCTTGTTAGTCTTTTGTTATGAAGATCATGGTTGGCTTAGGTCTTGGTAGCCTAACATTGAGATGAGTTTCAAAGTATACTTATGTTGACCCAAATAAATTCTCTTTGAAGATCAAGTAAGCTCAATGTTAAAGAAAAACTTCAATTATCCAAGATCTTTCATGAAAAAATAAGAATGAAGATATGAAATGGTAGCTTGACTGTACCTTTTGATCAAAATATTATTAACATAGATATACAAAGCAATAAAGGGATTGTCATGTGTTTTGATGAAGAGTAAATAATCATGGCAAGATTGACAAAAGCCACATGTTGTGAATGTCTTTATGAAGTTTGCATTCCATTCACAAAAGATGTGCTTCAACTCCTATAAGAATTTTTATAATTGATATGCTAAATTTTCTCATTGATTGCAAAATTTAGGAGGAAGCTTCACATAAACCTTCTTAGAAAGATCTAGATAGAAAAAAGTATTTTGCACATCTATATGAAAAAAAGGCTAATGGTAAACCAAAGCAATGGCGACAAGCAAGCAAATAATAAAATGCTTTAGTTGTGAGGAAAAAAG